>CM031941.1:53171034-54434097 GCA_018703725.1 Brassica juncea
TTTTTTCTATAAATTACTTTGTTATCTCTTTGTATTTCCGCATCTGTTTGGTCACTTGTCGTTGGCTCTCGCAGAGAATCCGGGACCTCAGGAAAAGTTAGGGTTCCTTGACTTTCCTTAATTTACGAAAATCGTCGGTCTGAATTTCGGTTCCCACAGTTTGATGCTAGAAGGAGGGGGGGTCGGATTACTCTTACTCACAACCGCAATGCGCTTGATCAAAACGATGTTTGGATATATGATAGACAAACTCAGAGCACTGAAAGCTCCTACGACCAACGCTTACGCAAACGCCCCAGTGCTCGACAAAATAGAAAACCTAATCGCAACTTTTCGCCACAGAAGAAAACCGAAACGAGTCCGCGATTTCTCTGTCTAAACAGAAAGGGCAACGATAAAATCTATCAAACCCTGAAAATTTGTCTCGTTACCGAGTTGGAGAAATCTCGGCTCGCAAGGGTTAGATTCCGAAAAACTTTTCGGAAAAATAATACTTGCTCTATTTGAAACTGCACGAAAAGGCTAGATTACTCGCGGAAAAAGGAAGCAGAGCAAATCAATTACACAACTCCCGCTGTACTTCTTCCGTATAACTTTCAGATTACTCAGGGAAAAAGAAGCACAGCAAATCGGGTTGACAATCGCCCACGGCTGTACTTCTTCTGAATTTTGGAGATACAAAGTTGACTTTTGTAAAGCCGCTCGAAATCTAAAACGGTTGACGTGGACTAAACAAAGCGAAACGTGAGATCGTATCATTCATCGATAAAACATTTTCTGAAACCTAAGATTTCGTAAAGATTCAAGTGTTGCTTCGATAGTAACATATTCCGCGAATTGCCATGTTTGTCGTCTAAGTCTTTATGGAACAACTTTCGTAAAATTAAAGTTCGACAACATTTTCCGAATCAGCTTTCGTAAAATTAAACTCAACAATGTTTTATGGAACATCGTTCGCAAAGTGAAACAAGTCAATATTTTATGATGCGAGTTTTGTAGAAATGATCGCATCAACGTACCATCAAGACTGGAGTTGAACGCACCATCCAACTCGCCAAAATGGCGAGTTAGATCATACACACAGTCCAACTCACCATTTTGGCGAGTTGGACCAGCCCTAAGGGCTACTCCTTTTCGTTATCTTTTGAATCCCGATCAAAACTCTTTTTCGTTTCGTCTCAAACGGAGTTTCGGTTGAGATTTTACGATGAAAACAAGTAAGACTTGCCTAAACTCCTCGGCTTGCTCCTACTCGCCCTCTTGGGCATTGCAAAATGTCAAACTATAACTAACAGAACATCCGATCTAAAAGAATATACAAAATATATAAGACATTCTAAAGTTGTCTAAAATACTTGGAAATATATAAAAATAGTTAAAAGTACATGTTTAAAATATCTAAATAATACTCAAAATACCAAAAATACTTGAAATATCTATTGATTTCCTATCTAAATATTTAATATAAACCAACTTTTCTGTTAAGTTTAAATTCATATATTTAAGTATATATGAATTTTTTTAAAAAAAATTAAATGGGTTATCCGAACCTAAACCCAAGTCGAATCTACAAAGATCTAAACCAAACTCGCAAAGATCCAAACATAACAGAACCAAACCGAACCAAATGGTACTTGAATGCCCATCCCTTATCAAATGTAAAAAAGTTATTGATAACAAAATGTGTATTGTTTATAATATTTAAATGCAACATATTTTTAAAACTCACTCCGCGCAAAGCGCGGGTTATCATCTAGTAAATATACTAATTTTCTTTGCTTTGTTATATATTTTAATTTTCTTTGCTTTGTTATATATTTATTTTGTTAAACTAATAAAAATAGTTTTAAACTATTCTATAATTGTGAAAGATATTATGTTCTCTTAACCAACATGACAACTTATAAATCTTTGTCCAATCTCAAGCCTGCTCAAGAAAACACTAAGTGTATACAAGTTAAGATACTACGAAATGGAAAATCAAATTACCATCTCATAGATTGTACAACTTGAAATTGATTTTGGTCGATTTTGAAGTTAGTTGTTTAACTGAATTTACAGTTTTCTGCTATATAATTTTATTTATTAGAATAAAATGGTATCATTACAAATGTATGTTTTTTTATTTTGTACAATCTCTAGTTTAGGAGAAAAAAAAATCTAATCATCTAGTCCTCACAAACGTGTTTATATTTTGTTGATGACTTCCAAGAATATAATTTGTATTATTTCAAGATAAAGACAAACGTTAGTAGAATTAGGACAACCAGTAACATATTTAAACACATATTGAGTATCTCCACCATAGTTAATCACTTAATCTCATTCTTTCTATATTCTTTTCGTTGCTACTTATATCCTTTCAGATTGGCTGATATTATCCATAGGCGGTTTGACTTCAAAAATAATGTTGGTGAGTACTAATATAAGTTAATATTTCGAAAATTGTTGCAATCATTGTGTTTGTTTGATGAAAAATATATATTATCAAAAATATATATTCTAAATGTTATCGTGTGGTAATTAATTGTACATCAATGTAATTTGTTGTGAATGAGGAAACAAGGAAAACAATCTTGCTTTTATGAGTTTCTTTATTAAAGATGTATAGCCATTGTCACTATATAATACTACATATATATAGTATAAAAATTGTTATAACATGTTTGTTATACATAGTGAACGTAGAATTGTATGTCAAGCAATGTTGTAGTTCAGTTTGAGCGAGATCTAGTTCGTTGTCAATCCAAAGAATCTGAAATCTGTTTATTACGATTTTAACATATTAATCAATTCTCATATGGTACTCTTCATTTCTGTAGTTATTTTGTTAAACTAACCCTCATTAATCTGTATTCTTTTATTTACCTCCAAATTTATCTATTTTACAGGTTTTATTAAATACAACCAGATACTATGGAATTCAGACGTGCGTAAAATTAATGGGTTACGTTCAAAGTATACTATTTACTTATTATTTAGAGAAAATTACCTAGACTAACTCTAATCTTTTACTTAATTACTAGTCTAACTCTACGTAATCAATACAATCTAAAATAGGTACAAAAAGACTAATTAATCTCAATGGTTCCTCTTAACTACAATTTTTCCATTATACATTAAAAACATTAAAAATAAAAATACATCGTTACCTCTCCTCGTCGTCCTCGTAAATCTATTCAATTTAGGAAAATCAGTGGCCAAATAACGATTTCTAATTAAGTCTGTCAATATTTAATAAATCTGTGGCCAAACGTGACAAATTTGTTATAACAAGTAGGGGTGGGACGGATCCGGATATCCGGGATATTCGGGGTATCCGGATCCGGATCCGGATCCGTGATTTTAATATCCGGATCCGGATCCGTGCCTTCCGGATATCCGGGTTCCGGATACCCGTCTAGATATCATGATATCCGCGAGTATCCGCATTCGGATCCGGATCCGTCAAAATAATTAAAAATAATAAAAATATTTTTTAAAATACAAAAAAATCTATAAATATTATATAAATTAAATATTTTTACAAAATTTATAAATGTATTTATGTATATAATATTATTAAAATTAAAATGTAATATTATAAGACTAATTTTATGTATAAATATTAATAAATCAACTATAATTATTAATAAAAATTTAAATTTATATATATTAAAAAAACGGATCCGGATCCGGATATCCGGACCTAAAATTTTAGATATCCGGATCCGGATCCGGATTCGACGGATCCGAGATTTTACTATCCGGATCCGGATCCGGGCGCCCCGGATATCCTATTTTCGGAGCGGATCCGGATCGGATCTCGGATCAGATCCGGATCTCGGATAATAATTCCAGCCCTAATAACAAGTCTGTAGAAATCTTTTTATGTCTACATAAAGTTTGTGGCTAAATAAGAATATATTTAAGTTTGTGGCTACATAAAGCGTAGACAAAATAAGTCTGTCAGTTGCAAAATCGTAAATATTCCGAAAATTCAGTAATGGCATTTTTGTAATTATTTTTTTGTTAACAAACAAAATAGAGATAAATTAGGTATGAAAAATAAACTAGTAATTAAAATAAAATTAGAGTTAAACTAGTAATTAATTGATAAATGAAGGTTAAACTGGTTTTTTCCCTAAATTATAATAATATATTTTTCTTATATACTTAAATATAAGGGAAAAAAACAGTTTAACCCTCATTTATCAGTTAATTAATAGTTTAACTCTAATTTTATTTTAATTACTAGTTTAATTATCATACCTAATTTACCCCTATTTCCTTTGTTAACAAAAAAAATAATTTCAAAAATGCCATTACTGAATTTTCGGAATATTTACGATTTTGCAACTGACACACTTATTTTGTCTACGCTTTATGTAGCACAAACTTAAATATATTCTTATTTAGCCACAAACTTTATGTAGACTTAGAAAGATTTCTACAGACTTGTTATAACAAATTTGTCACGTTTGGCCACATATTTATTAAATATTGACAGACTTAATTAGAAATCGTTATATTTGGCCACATATTTTCCTAAATTGAATAGATTTACGTATGATGTGATAGATTTATTTTTCTTTAGCCACAGACTTACTTGTTTTTGACAGATTTAATTTCGATTTGACTGATTTATTATTCTTTAGCCACAAATTTACTTAGTTTTGACAGATTTAGCTAGGATTTGGTAGATTTATTTATTCTTTGACCACAAATTTATTACAATTTGATATATTTAGTTATGATTTGATAGATTTATTTATTATTTGACCACAGATTTTTTTAAACTTAAGCCACAATTTATTTATGATTTGGCCACAGACTATTTTAATTCCACTTAACCGGAATGGTTAAACCAGATTAAACCATTTAATTTTAAAATTATTTCATATACGAGTAATTTAAATTGATTTAAACCAAAACGTTTCAAACCAACCATTATTTGAATCAAAAGCATGTAAACCAAATTTATTTAACTAAATCAAACCAAACCAAACTTAATTTAAAACAAACAAAGAAAAAGCCCTAATCTACAAATCACTCATCCACGTGATCACCTTCTTCATAGCGACATTAATGACATTTTCAGATTGACATTTATTTCCTTCCTTTTTTACTCATGGTGCAGACAAAAGTTGTTTGTGGTCATTGGATATTTGGTAAAAACAAATGGTTATTTGGTGTTGCTAAAGGAACGAGGAGTAAAGCTATATATAGACGAGAAAACGAGAAAACTGGTTATGATGATTTTGTTCATATGATGATCAGAGAGTACATGATTAATGAGAAGATTTACGAAATGGAATTGAGCTACATGATTTTGTTCATATGGTTGAAGTAGTCATGTCAAAATGGGTAAACCAACTAAAATGGTTTGGTTTGGATTAACTATTTACTCATTTGATTCCAAACCATTTCAACCCAACTTATTAAATCCACCAACCCATTAAATCCATTTATCCATTAATATCCAAATTTATAACCCATTACAATCCATGGGTTGGATTGGTTTGGGTTGATCCATTGATTTAGACCCATTTTGACACCTCTAGGTTGAAGCAACACAATTTGTTTTATTTATTTATAAAGATAAAGATTTAATTAAGACCTCACCTGTTATAGAACTAACAGTGATTTGATTAGTTGCAAAGACATTATTTAGATTTTTAGACTATGTCTTACGTATTACACAAGAAAACAAGAGCATATAGTTCAACAGTCTGGTACTTCTCCTCAGTCAAGGTCACGTGATACCACGACAAGCTGTTTCACAATGTAATATGTCATACCAGGCATACCTGCCAAGAACAAAGGACGGTTTATAAACACAAAGATGATGAACTACTAGAAAAACACATGGAACTGACCGAGTAAACATACCAAGAAGACCAGTGTAGTGGGATAAGGGAACATCTGTTTGATGGATCTTGAAGTGAAGATTAGGGATAGGAGTGATAACACTGTACTCCTCCCATCCAACAGCTCCCCAAAGCAAGTCACCTTCTTTGTAATCTGGGTGCCCTGAATCCATCACTTTAGACACTCCAAACCCTGAGATAGGCTGCACCGACGCTTAAAACAAGTTACAGAGAAGCAAGCTAAACCAATTGTTTCTTGAAACCAAACAAGGGAACAAAAAATGTTTGGTCAGAGAAAGTATAGACTCACTCTACTAGTACCTTGCCGGGAATGAAAGACAGAGCAGTAGCAGGACTAGAGGGATCAGGCTTTCTCATACGGTTGCACATGTAAGGATCGCAAGACAAGTAGAGATTCTTCACCAACGCTGTCATTGATACCACTGGTACCTTAAGATTTACGGTGGTAGAGTTGATCAAAAGGTCGGATTCGCTGAGGAATCCGGTAACATAGTCACGGAAGATGACTTGCTTGTTGCACACTACCTAAACAATGTTGAGCAAAGAAACGATCAAATCAGAGAAGCAAAGAATAAATAAACAAGGAACACTAACTAAACAGACTAATCTAAGAATCTATGAACACAGAAACAAGCAATGACCTAAAGCACACAATGGATTAACAAAACCAGAAATCATTTATATGGTGATAAGATGACAGAGATTATGAGGGTGCATAGATCCAAACCAGAAATCAATTCTCAGTAGATAAGAAGACAGAGATGTTGAAGCGACGGTGTTTCTCGTCGTGGAGTGTTCGACAGCGGAGATAACAACACCAAATCGTGCCTCATCAAAGGAAGGTTACCAACACTCGCCGGGAAATTCGAATCACTCACCGGCGAAGTTTATAATCGGATGTAGAAGATCAAGCCACCGGCGACAACGAATCCCACATCTCCCAAACCTAGTTTTTGTTTGTTCTTGTTACGACTTACGAGGACGACGAGGAGAGGTAACGATGTATTTTTATTTTTAATGTTTTTAATGTATAATGGCAAAATTGTAGTTAAGAGGAACCATTGAGATTAATTACTCTTTTTGTACCTATTTTAGATTGTATTGATTACGTAGAGTTAGACTAGTAATTAAGTAAAAGATTAGAGTTAGTCTAGGTAATTTCTCTATAATTTATTGTACTAATGACTTTAAACTCAGGTTTTTCTTTGCAAATGAATCAGACGAACATTCATCAGACTCGAGTGATTAATGATGGTTATCCTCTAAAATATTGTTGATTTTATGTTGAATATCAAATAACAAATTTAAGGTTTCTAATGTCATTATAATTCGATACTATTACTACTATTTTTTCCACCAAATTATATATGATTGTCTCAATAATACATACATATATATATATATGTATTAATGATTAATTACATAACCGGGGTTTATAGGTCTGGTGGTAAAGGATACACGGCTGTGAGTTCCGTCATCTGGGTTCGAATCCCGGTCACTAAAAAATTAATATTTCGGCATCGCCAGGGACAGAAGACCGATATGTGGCAATACATGACTAGTCTGGACTGGTTCTATGAGGCCAGGATAACTCTCTGTATAATTCAAAAAAAAAATGACTGATTACATACACATATATTATATGTTTTTTTAACGCTGATTTATTATAATATTACAATTATGATATGAGAAATATTACATAGACGATTCAATAACCGACGCCTAACTGAATCACCTGAGCCGTCCTATGAAGATCTACGTCTGACAAGATTTACTTGCACCATGTTGCAGAGCCGTCCTATGAAGATCCACGTCTGACAAGATTTACTTGCACCATGTTGCAGACCTCTTATAAGCCTTTCTTTCGTAGTCTGTATAATTGTTATAATAAATCGCTATCTCCGGAACTTGAAACCTGAATTACCTATAATCTGCAAGAAATTGCATAGTCTGGGGTTCGAACCCCATACCTGTTTGTAAAAGTCTTTAGACCTGTAGACTAAGGTGCTTCTGCATATATTATATGTTAAGATAAGAGAATAAAGCTTATCACGAGGAATCATAGAAATGTATACATCAATCATTTATGTATGCATATGTGTGTAGGCCGTCCACGTAGACCTAGTTAAGCATTATCTTAGAATGATATGGTTATATTTTTTCTTGAGTTTGTTTAATATTGATGAAATAAAAAAAAAAAAGAATGAAATATATTGTTAGGATTTGATTATGCAAATATAAAAAATAATGCAAACGTGTTTTAGTTGAAGATCTATTTTAAAATATCATACATGAAAGAATTAATTACTTATGTTTTAATAAATAAGATATATATTTTAACAATATTTATTGAAATATATTACTACTTTAAATTTTATACCTTAAATTTTAGATTTTAAACCGAAACCCCTCAACCACTATCCCAAAAATCTAAACCCTAATTTTTAATCATTTAACTCTAGATATGTATATATATACTTTATATGATATTTTAGTCATTTTTGTATTAGTTTTATGATTTAAAAAAAAAACTATTTTTGTGGTATCATAAGGTGTTTTCATCAATTTGAGCCGAGTGTTACATTACATTTGGTTTAAGTAAATTCATTTTTAGTATAGATTTAAAAAAACAGGAAAATTAAATAGATTAGAGAAATTATTGTAGAAACAAACACACCAAACATTTAAACGAGCAGCAGCGAAGTACTATGAAAATGAAAATCCAAGGAAGCACAAAATAAACACACCAAACAAGTTCTTTCTGTGGTTTCAGGTCAGTATTATTTATACTTGAGAGAAGATATCGTCAAGATACCATAGGATTAGTGAAGGTTTAAAAGAAAAGTGTTTGCTTAAGACTGGATGTATTAACATATTTTGGATTTCAGATGGTTAAAAGAGCAGAAAGGACTAAATATTTATGTGGAACCAAGAGTAAAAGCACAACTTTTATTGGTGTCGAGTTCCTTAGACTTTGTACTAACTTGGAAACATGGTATTGATCACCTCAAATATTTTTCTTCTGTCCCAAGACAAGTTTTTTTTTAAAAAAAAAATCTTAGAAACTTGTTTTATGCAGACAAAGAAATTTCACTTCTACAGCCAAAGGTTGACCTTTCGTCATTTTAAGCAGAGTGTTACATTTCTTTTAGGTAAATTCGTTTTTAGTATTTTTTTTTTTTAAACAGGAAAATTAAATAGAATAGAGAAATTATTATAGAAACAAACACACCAAACATTTAAACGAGCAGCAACGTAGTACTATGAAAATGAAAACCCAAGGAAGCACAAAAAAAAAACACCAAACAAATGAAGTGCTCCAAGATTGTGAACCTAACAGTCCTATTGGTTCTTACAACAAATTGAAGCGAAAGGTAATATATCTAGTGGTCCTTGCTCTTGTGGCTATGCAAGTTAACTTAACAATAAGCAGGCAACGTCTAGCAACAGTGTTGCATTTAGAAACTCTCTCCTGTCCTGGGTAGTGTGTATTACATTATCAATCAACTTTTGATGCAGGCATCGTTCAAGCTTTCATGGGAATGCAAGGGGCAGGCTAGTGATCAACACAAGAAAGAGATTGTCTCGTTTGAGAGTGGGAACATCACTACAGCAGACCGCAGTAGTAAACAAGTAACGACTATTTGTTTCATTTATCAAAACTGTTGGTTCTCAAGTCGATGATGCACACTTGTAAAACAACTTGTAATTATTATTCATTCAGATTTCACTGACATGGGAGATCCACAAAATGTTATGATTTTCACTAAACGTGATTCAACTTCTGTACAAGTTCTTTCTGTGGAAATGGTCAGGTCAGTATTATTTATACTTGAGAGAAGATATCGTCAAGATACCATAGGATTAGTGAATGTATAAAAAAAAAAGGAAAAGTGGTTGCTTAAGATTGGATGTAAACATATTTTCATTTCAGATGGTTAAGAGAGCAGAAAGGACTAAATATTTATGTGGAACCAAGAGTAAAAGCACAACTTTTATTGGTGTCGAGTTCCTTCGACTTTGTACTAACTTGGAAAGATGGTATTGATCACCTCAAATATTTTTCTTCTGTCCCAAGACAAGTTTTTTTTAAAAAAAGCTTAGAAACTTGTTTTATGCAGACAAAGAAAAGTTCACTTCTACAGCCAAAGGTGTCACTTTCATCATTTTAAGCAGAGTGTTAAATTTCTTTTTAGTATTTTTTTTTAAAACAGGAAAATTAAATAGATTAGAGAAATTATTGTAGAAACAAACACACCAAACATTTAAACGAGCAGCAGCGTAGTCCTATGAAAATGAAAATCCAAGAAGCACAAAAAAAATACACCAAACAAATGAAAGACGAAAACTTTTCGTATTATCAAATAATTTGAAGCACCGGATGAACTGGAATACCAGGACCGTCATCGACATGTTGATCTCCGCGAAGGTAATGGATCAGGAATTTTGCACCGAATATCGGAAAGAAATAGCGTCTTGCAGTGAGGGGATTAGCAGGATCATCGGCTGGAGACTCAACAAATGACCTTCGGTACTTCACGGGTGTATTATCAGGACCAATCTGTAATGTTAAAAAAAAAAAAAATAGATATTTAACTACACAAAATATAACCAATTACGGAGGAAGAAGAAGAATACAGTAAATTAGCATACCCTAACAGTTACTTCGTGACGGGTATCGCCGTAATTGTTCCCATCCGGATCACGAGCAAGCTGGATTGGGCGCATGAAGAGTCCTCCGATTGGAGGTTTAGGGTTAAGTTGAACGGTTAGCGGCATAGTGTCATTTTGTAGCAAAAACAAAACCTCCGACTGTGACAGAACGCGGTCAGCCGAATTCTGCATAATATGCTCTGCAAAATCCAACAATCCAACTTTTAGCACTTCACAATCTTATTTGTTAAAATTTAAACTCAATAAAAGGTCACATACCTGTGATATTCATCAGATTCTGGTTATTAGCCAAATTTTGGTTAGCGTGAATCACACCTGGATCCTGAACATGAACCCCGAGTGGGTTGAGTGGGTTAACCGTGACCCTGTAACTAAGGGGAACGTTCACACTAAATCCATCCTGAAGAACATTGATAGGCGGAACATTAATTGCTGCCGCTTCTCCATTATGACGAAAAGTAACCTCCATGGTGAAAACGGTAAGCAAAAGAACCTTAAAGGTGTATAATTTCTTGTTTTATTATCTTTCTTGACATCTATAATGGTTTACAACGCTTATTTATAGAAGAAACCTAGGTAAGAGAGGAGCGTGCAGTCCGTGACGTGTTAGGCTGCTATTGCGGCTTGTATACTGAGGGTATCAAATCGGTTACACACAGCTGTAGTGTGTGAGCTGTGCTCTGTGTACGGTTTGACCAGTTTCGTCTCTTATCCGTTGAGCAAGATGCTCTGTCTTTACATGACAAAGAAGGCTGAGCGATGGGCTTGAGAGTGAGTTGATCTTGGGCTTTGGCAAGTAGCCAATGATTTTGGAGGCGAAATCTGGTTCTAAAGTTCTGATCTTGGTGAATAGTATAGCAGTAGGATTTCCAGGATCCATGGCGAAGATTAAAAAAGTTTCTTAATTTGAGGGAAGGCAGAGAGAGAGATTTGAGAGAAGGAGAAGATAGTAGTAGTGGGTATAGTACTTGTTTTTATTTGTTTATTTATATGTTGTAATGAGCATTTTTTAAACAAAAATAAGAAAAGAGAAAACTACTTTTCTAATTACTAGGCCGTCTTCCGCGCTACGCGCGGATAATTAGTCTTTAAATTTTACTATTGTATTTGTTGTATGAATGAATATCAAATATTGTACAATCATTCCGTGCTTATAAACTGTAACATCTAAAATATAGTATAAAATGGGTGATATGCGTGTAAATGCTGTTAATAGCTTTATTTTGTCTCATTTTTGAAGTGTAATAAAATGTTTTTATTAGTTATCCAAAATACCAAAATTAAGTTTAAAATACATGCACAATTAAGAATTAATTTATATAATAAATTACCAATTATCAGATTTAAAAATTGTTATTATATATTATGTAAATATATAACATTATTAATCTATTTGTACGACTCATGCAATGCAATGGTTAAAATTGGGGTATTTGTTAAATATTTATGAATGATAAATTATAAGATGCGGTAGCGGTTTAATAATAAACTACTAATATTATCACATTATATCATTATAAAATATTAAAATATACTATTATGATAAACTATAATGATTATTAATATAATATAATAAATAACAATATTTATTATTCACTTTTTTAGTTTAGATGAAAGTTATAGTTTCAATTTTTTTTATTTAGAACTTTTAAAAAATATTTTGTTTGGTTTATATGTATATATATTAATGTTTAAAAATTATAGTGAATATTCTTGGTTTACATTTATAATATACATTATGATATTGTTAATGAATATAAATTAAAATATGAAATTTATTTGTACTTTTATTTATAATACTTAAATTTTCAATTTGAAAATATTTTTATATTTATCTATCCACCTGTAACCGTCCGCAACCGCAAGAAACCAACTTTTAGTTTTATAAGATTTGGAACGTTTATAGCCTTATAATCTATATAAAAAGTTAATATGTGAAAAAACTACTCAGATCCTACGTAACATTATCTGCTGTGGATGTTTTGATCCGCCACCTTTTATATTAGGAATATAGGTGCTATTGGCTCGAACGTGAAAAACCTTTCACGCCTATTTTTAACAGGTTCAAAAATCCCTAGCTATATTGTTTAAAGTAATGTGAAAACATAATAGTGTTATGATTTGCATCTGGCTTATATTCTTGTTTTGAACGTTTCTATCCAGATACCTTACTGTTAGTTTTAGTATCTTAGGTTTTTTGTCAACCGTATCAAAGCCAGTTTATAGAATTTATTTCCATCATATGAAATTTGTAGAGATTGACGGGCATAGTATGTAGTGGAAAATACCAACTAATAACAATGACATAAAAGTTAACTCTCCCACATTAAATGTGATATAAATGTTGCTTCAGACGCAAGACACATGTCCACTGGAGCTCAGAGACTATTTCAAACATATAATCGCAGTTGGAATTCAATGATCATGGAGCTAAAACATGCGATCGATGGTGAAGTCTTCCCCAGAGCAGAGTTTAGGCTCCCTCTTTTAGATAAGGCTCCTTGAACTTCCCGTAATCCATAACTCATGTTATACTCTCCAGATATATAAATCCATCACCGACCACTTAAAATACCCTTTTACGTTAGATCATTTTCTTCTTTGGGATATTGATTCTCAGAGTATCACACTTTCATAGAGCTTGCACTACTTTTTACTGTAGAAATTACCTAAGTGAATGAAGCAATGCTTTAATGTGTGAGATCAGATACTTAGTTCTCGCCATGTCCTCAAGTGATGAGCTTTGAGGAGTCGTATGCCCTGTAAAGGAAGAATCATTCACCGGGGATAGAGCTACAAACATGAACCGAATTGAAGTAAAGAGAGAAAATATTTTCTGCGATGTATATAGGAGGGTTGCCGTAGTGTTCCTTGGATACAACAGTACTGACTCCATGGTGTATTGGCATACTGAAATAAGCAGAATCAATAAACATTAGTCTCTCTCTCTCTATTTTAATTGACCATGTATGTAATATATTACAAACCTCATTTCTTGAAGATGTGTTTCAAAACACTGCAAGGCATATTGAAGCAATCAGTGAAAAACATAGGTAGCTTTAACCTTCCACAGTATGACATAAATTATGGGTCAGTTCCACAGCCATGTCTATGTTGGAATCATGGAGATTTTGTTTCAGAGAGAAGACATAAAATGTCATCTAATTTGTCTTGTTCCCACTGTAAAAGCGGGTAATCTAGACCCAACTATGGTCTTCATCGTCCCAGGATTCTCGCCAAACCTGCAAGACCCTTACAAAAAAAACCCAAACAAAGAAACTGAGTGATAAAATATAGTAGATGCTTCACAATTTGATTATTTAGGTTTGCCATCCAATAAAGAAGTCACTGAATCTAGTTGTTGTCTGCTTATCTTCTGGAGTTAGTTAGGGGGACAACAGTCAGCACACCATACATGTATATGCTAATGCCTACCGATCCCTGTTGCTTGTGCTGTGTAATAAAAAGGAGATACTGTCTTAGCTAAACACAGTAGTGCATATGGAAGACAGAAAGAGAAGAAGAACCTGGGATTATTTCTTGTATAAGTTTGTCGCAGAAGCGTGTGCAAGCAACATATATTGTGCAGGAAAATGTAAGGCTCTGTGGAAGAGTTTCCTTTGGAACAATTAAGGTCAAATGGAGAGAGCATCGACCAGGCGGTGGTAATTGGTCGTCATAAACTTCAAGGTAAAAAAGTTGACCTCGTTTATTGTAGTCCAATGCGATAGAGATAGAGATAAAGAAATATATAAATGTACCCTGAAGTTTAGTCAAATACATAATCAGATAGCAACGCTTCAGCTCGAGTAGTATTTTCGTCATCGCCGTCTCTGCATATTCATCTATGACCACAATAGAGAAAGAAAAAGTGAAGCAAAACCCATTGTTCCGTAGTTTTGTGAGTAAACAAATATCATGAGATTTAGAAGGCATTAATAGCTCTAACCAGATTCACGCTGGAAAACTTCTTGCTCCTCCTCATGATAAATATCTTGAATACATGAAAAGAAAAACTAATGTTAACAGGACAGGGTTTTATTTTAGCAAAGATTTTGTTATAGCAAAATAAATATGAGACTTAATTGAAGTCACCATTATGGATTTAGCAAAACTAATAATAAGCTTTGTCTCAAATATCATCTTATCCTATTCTGGTTCCCTTTCAATCTCCTCAAAGCTAGAAGGACCTGTAATAATGAACCCGAGTTAGCTTAAGCGTGTGATGTATGCATAATCAACAATGCTAATCTGAAACTAATTTTTCCAACTACGTAATCCAATCAGTGAGATTAGATATTCTCATCTTTATGAGTCGCCTTTTCTAAAGGTTTAAAGAGATTAGAAATACTCATCTTTATGACTCTAATATCTTTTTGAGAAAGTTCATCCGATGGCTTTTATGGTTCCACTATCTTCATGCTTCTCAGTATCATTTGCAGCACAGCATCTCATGCACATTGAATTTAATGTCAATACCAGGACATGCATCCTAAAAACAAAACAAACAATGTAAGACAACCCCAAAAAGCACATCGGGAATAAGTTTTGTATTGAGAGATGAGTACTTTGAACCTTGACTTCCTGTCTCTAGCATATTCTACGAAGTTCCCATCACCATCAAAGTATTCTTCGTCATTCTCTCTACAATGAGAAAATCTTAGCAGCGTGATTACTTTTTCAAGGAACCCTCACAAAAGAAGAACAGAAAAGAGAAAAGGGAAAAGTATTGCGAGGATATTACCTCATAAGCCTCCTCAAATCTGCCTAGTATTACGATGTCTAGCTCCTCCTCGTATACTCATTGGCAGCTTTTCACCCTTATTCAAGACTAAGAGATCAGCACCGACAGAGGAACGGTTCGAGAAGAGGACGTGATTGGTTGTGTATAGATTGATTACATGGTGATCAACGGCGGCGGTTAAGTCACAGGAGGAAGAAACTGAGTTTTTTTAGGGTTTGCTTGGTCTCTGATGGTTGAATCTTCGAATTTGCAGTTTTTTTTTTGTATTTCAATAAGTAGAGCTATTTTTAAATCAACTGAATCAAAAAGTAAAGTGAAATGGCAATAATTTTCAATAACTTCTGCAATTAATCCATAAAAAAAAGTTGCAGGGAGACAAAGAGATCCGAGAATAGGGATGGTAGAGAAGGAGACGAAAAGATTCACGGTGATTAAAAATCATATTTTTTTAATCTCTAGTCGACAAAAGCCAACGTGGAGAATTAAAGCCCTATGATTGGTGGATTTTTTTTGTAGACGTGGACACCCTTTCCATGGCTTATATTCCCCTTTTAATATAGGTTAGATGTTTCTTTCTTTTCGGGTTCTCTTTTCCATATCGGGTTTAGCAGGAATATATTAAAGGAAATTAATTTGTTTCCTTATTTTGCTTAACAAATTGTTATTAAGATCTTATTCAATATTTTTTCAACATTGTGATAGATCCTCATATTTTGTTATGGTAAACTATAATTCTATGAATATTTTGTATGATTTATTCACATACCTTACCGAAATAAAATGTTATTAGTTTTATTGAATATAGTTAATCGTTTTAAGTAATCAAATTTATGTGTTACCAAATTTACTGGTTTGTAATGTTCAATCGTATCTATAGGATATTTAGATAACTTAATTTAACTAAAATTAATATAATTCAAAAAGTTTAGATATGAGTAATTTTATAATAATAATAATAATATGAGTAATTTTGTGATTTTGGAAAATTTTTAGTTATGGATTACAACTCAATAAAAACGATATAAGATATTATATGATGTCCCTTTGTATTAATACTATCAGTAATTTTGTGATTTTTGATGATTTTTAATCATAAATTACAACTCAATAAAAATGATATATCATCTACACATAAAATCTATAAAAGGTGCTGTTATAGAAAAAAATAGCAATTTAATTTGTTTTATACATATCATATTTTCTCTAGTTGATTTTTAAAACTTGAATTTGTTAAAAAATTATATAAAACCAAATTTTATCACCATGCATATATAAGCAATTTTCATCGTTTGCTTTTAGAATTGTATGCAATATTTGATGTGAAAATGGTCTATAATATAATGTGATTGTGTGTTTTTTTCTAAATATAAATCTATAATAGTCTATAAAATATAGATAAAAGATTCATTGATTTGATCGAATTAATTTTTGGATATGTTGTTATGTATATTTTCTAAATATGGAATAATTTTATTTGTCTATATCATAAGTTTGTATATCATACCCACTTTTAAGAGTATCAAATTTGTGCAAATATATAATTTCATGTTTTTTTTTACTATAGGCTCGTAATTTTACAAATGCTTGTAAGAAAAAGAACTATTGATTAATGAAGGATGTTTGGCGAAACGGTATATCCAACCAACTAATTTTCTAAAGATCTATCTACTAGTGTTAGATAAGCTTGGTTGATATACGTGTAAATCAGAGACCAATGCTATCTAGTCACAAGAAAAGTTAGTAATTTCATACTAAAATCAACAAGTCGATTCCACATCTAATAAAAATCATTAGAGTACTAGGATATGGTTAATGCCTGAAGTTGGCAATCAGAGATTTTGATTTTAAAGTAGCAGTTCATATTAACGGTGGAGCACAAAGAAATCAATCCCTTGCAGTGCATAATATCGTATGCGTTAGTTTTGAATTTTAGAGAACAGAGGTTTGTCTGCCATATATATTTTGTACGACACCCATATAAACTCTAAGACATTTACAAATTATATAGTACTATACGATAGATAACAACAAATTTATCCCTTACCTTTATTTCTTTGTACCGCAAAAATCTAGAACCGAGCTGCTTCGTTAACCGCGTTTACTTCTCCCCTGACTGTCACTAAACCCCGCGCGTCACATAAATTATCTTGTCAGTTAGAATATTCCACTACAGCAAGTGCACCTAGTTTTAAATACTCCTGTCAAATCTTGGCCGTTAAAGGTAGCAAAAGTACGTAAGGTTGCTTTACGGGGACACGTGAGGTCCTCAATGGTCATAGTCAATTTGACCAGAGTTCGTGTGAAACAAAAGTTGATGCTTTTTAGTTTTTATGGAAAACAAGAATTCTCAAATTTGCCATTTATTTTTCCCATTTTTATACTATTTTGTGAAACAAAAGTTAATGCTTTTTAGTTTTTATGGAAAACAAGAATTCTCAAATTTGCCATTTATTTTTCCCATTTTTATACTATTTTATGTTATTTGGAAAAAGATTGACCAAAAAAAAAGTTATATGGAAAAAGAAACAGTATTTCACTATCACTACATAATAACAATGATGACAATCAAGAAGTATCTAACGAACTTTTAATTAAGCATGGCAAAGACCATCTGCAACAGAAGTCCGTTGAGAGTCCTTAGCGTCTTAACCTAGGCAAATTAGATTAGAATAATATTATTTAAACTAAATAACCTAAGGATCAATCCCTAACTAAGGGATTTAAGGATTTGATCCTTAGGGCAAGATTATAGGGGGTGTCTTACCACATGCCCTTAAAGAAAAAACACGGGAACCGAGGAAAAAACAGAAGGAAAATTCCTTAATTAAGGGCCGGACCTTTACGAAAACTGACAAAAAAAAAAATTTAAGGGACCGACAAAACTTAAGGGATTTTGTCTCGAGACCACTGATAATCTTTCCCTTAAGACAGCTGGCAGCGTGAGAGTCCCTTTTCTCTTCTCTCTCTTTTGCCCTCTCGTGTTTTCGAATCTGTGCATCTTTGGATTGATTGAATCTCTGAACCACTGCTTTTATCGCCTTTGAAATCTCGTCGTATCCCTCCTCGCTGAATTCAAGTTCCAGCTGGTTTGTAATCTTACGTTTCTATCTTACTTCACCGTGTTGCTGCGTCGATTCGATTCAACCAATTCTGATTCATCAGCGTCGCTATATCTGAAATCCTGAGACTTGTATTCATCTCTGTGTGTGTGTGTTTTTAATAGACTCTGTTAGTGAACGAATCCTTCAAAAGGCGGACAAGATGAAGATCGTTCGCAGGGATTTCGTTCATAATGAACCCGGAAGCGTTAAGGTTCGAAGTACTTCCTTTCTTCTGCTCATGTTTTGAAGCCCTAAGCTTTGACTCCTAGCAATTCAATTGCTCTGCTGAATGTGTGTTTGTTTGTTTGTTGTTGAGGGTAGATGGTGGCTGAGGACTCTGATGATCTCTGGTATGCTTACAACCTCATTGCCACTGGTGATAGTGTCATGGCTGTCACTTTTTGATGGATGTGGAGGAGGATAGTGGATGTGGTGGTGATGGTCGTAAGGCGCCGAAGGTGGAGGAGGAGGGTAGTTCGTTATTTGAAGACGGCGAGCTCTTTAAGGTGGCAACGTTGGAGACTGATGTGTATCCGTTGGCGGTTAAGGCGGAAGCAGCTTTTCCTTCAGAAGAAGAGAGTAGTAAGAACGCGCAGATTACTCAAGCGGTTTACGAGAAGGACAGAGGAGAGGTCAAGATAAGAGTGGTGAAGCAGATACTATGAGTTAACGGGACTAGGTACGAGCTGCAGGAGATTTATGGGATTGGTAATACGGTTGGTGGGGGTGATGATGATGAGGGTGATGACGATGGTAATGATCCGGGGAAAGAGTGTGTTATTTGTTTGTCTGAGCCGCGAGACACGACTGTTCTTCCCTGTCGTCACATGGTAAGATTCAATGTTTCTCTCTTAGAATGATGAACTCTGTTTCTAGCAAACAGGAACAACTGAAGTTTGTAACTTGAATCTCATTTATTTGTCGTCACATGGTAAGATTCAATGTAAAGTCTTTAACTATTCAATTTTTTAAAAAATATAGTAAAATAATGTCTAAGGACTACTTAATGGAATTCACCATTGTGGATGTCCTAAGTCTTAAGTTTTAGTATCTTAGCTTAGGTGTGTGCATGAGTAGCTGTCATATCATGAATGCCAGAAAAGAAAAAAAGAAAAAAAGAAACAAATCATGTTACATACTTTATGCTTTTGGGCAATTTTGCTCCCTATTCTATTTTCCATGTAACCTGAAACCATTTATTTCCAGATTTATATGTATAGAAATTTGATCGTCAACAAAATCCAAAGAAAACCTTTTCTGCCGCGGCCCAACGATGTTAGTTTACTCCCCTTGTTGATCTGCATGCATTGCAAACAATACGAGTTATGTGATCCTTTTACGTTTTGGTGTATTTTTAACATGGAAGAAGTGATATTCGGTACGCTTGTTTTGAAATGTGTAATTTTTTTGAGAATTATTTACCCCCTAAGACATATTTTGAGTTTCATATTTCACAATAAACACATTGCACTTGAGACATACATTATAGTGTATAAAAGACATCAATGCCCTTTAACTAAAGAACGAAATCATTTTCCATCGTTTTCTTAGTTGAGTAACCTAAACAGTACGTGGCCCCTCTCTCCTCTATCTTCTCACTTTACCAATTTGAAAACCTTAATCCCTCAAATCCATTTTTCCAGAAGCTTTTCCAGAGGAGACGGAAACTTCGGACCCTTCTCTCTCAGAAAACCACCTCCTTCCTCATTGCTCGTGATCCACCGTATTTCTTGTTCCTACTAACATTTTCATCAACCTTCTCAAATCTCAAGTTCTGTAAAGTTATACAGTCATTTTCTCTCTGAAAGTCACCACCTTTTGCGTAAAGACATGTGAGGTAGGATTCTCGCTTATCTCTCAGAAAATTACCACCTTTGGAGATGTGTTGTCTTGTTAGATCTTTGAGTTCTGGTTCCTAATTGTTTGATTATGGACTCTGAACTCAATTTTTTTTGGGGGGGGGGGGGGGTGTTTGTTTTTAACATTAAGTTGTTTAGATCTTCATTCTGCCATTTACTTCGAGTTTTATAAGTCTTTGTACACAACCTGAGTTTTTTATATTACCGTTTTTATTTCTTGGCAGGACAAAAAGTTCCGGACAACCACCTCCCACTGAGACTGTTTGCGACTGCCTTGTACCCATGTGGGCGTCTTAACATTTACTCTAAGCTTGACCTCTTAGCTTTCATCCATATGCACTTCGTGACACCGAGGAGTTTGAGACTATCAAAGCATCTTGTTTCGGGAAGTTGTTTAACTTGTTGGGGACTTGTGGACGGGAGAGTTGTGGGCTGGTGACCTGTGGACGGGTGAGTTGTGGTCGGGTGACATGTGGTCGGTTGAGCTGTGGACTGGTGAACTATTGTCGGGCGAACTGTGTACAGGCGAGTTGTGTAATGGTGAGCTCTTGGTTCGAAATTGCGTGTGGCGAGCAGAAGCGATGAGGGGGGAGCTTAGCGCCTAGCGCCATGGCGCTACAAAGCGAGCGCTTTGTCTACCTGAAACAGAACAAGGTAACCTGCAAAACCACTTATACATATAGATTACGTAAAACTAAAGAAAGACAACTTAGAAATAAAAAAACACCAACTTCATATAAAAAACCGAAAGGTTCAAATAGCAAAACACTGAAAATATCAAATGCAAACACCAAATTCAAAAGCAAATAAAACACCAAATCAAAAGCAAATAAAAACACTAATCTGAGTAGAATCTCTACTCAGACTCAGAACCACTCTCCTCATACTCCAATTCCAAATCCTTCCAGAAGCTAGCATCTTCCTTTCCTAATTCCCCTTCAACGTCATCATCTTCATCAAACAATTCCAAATGAGAAGGTGATGGACCATAGCGCTTACTCTGAGTTGAAGAAGTAGCTATTCCTTTCCCTTTGTTGTTCTTAGCTGACTGAGGAGTCTTTGCTCCTCTAGTACCATAGCTTGGTTCTTCAGTTCCGGCTGCTTCACTCACCATACTCCAAGTCAGGTCTTCATCATCATGGACGAAAGCATCATCTTCATCATTGGAGGAGTTCCCATCCATCTTCCCCATCAACCATTCGTTACTATCATCTATTTCCTCCAACAGAATGGGATCCTTTGCATCATTTCTTTTCATCTTACACTGCAAAGCACGATTGTACTTGACAAACACCATGTCATTCAATCGACTTTGAGCTAATCTGTTCCTTTTCTTGGTATGTAGCTGTTTCCAACAGAACTTAGTCAAACATACGAATAGCATTAACTTAAATTTAAATTTAGAGATTATAACAAACTTACATGTTGAAAAACACCCCAGTTTCTTTCACAACCAGTTGCACTGCATGTTAGACTAAGGACCTTGACAGCAAAATCTCTGAGATTAGGGGCTGAGCTTCCGTAGCTTGACCACCAATCAGCTATTAAAACATTAAAAAAATAAGTTAGCATTCTTAAACACTTGAAACATATATGAAACGCTACAAAGCTGAAAACAGAGAGTTGTTACCTGGTGACTTCATCTCTCTTTGCCTAATCGCCATGGGAAGACCAAAGAGCCCACTTGCATTCTTAAAAACTTCAAGCTCCACCATGATCCTGTCTTGAACAATAGGATCTCGGACCAGCTTTGTGATGCAGCTATACAATCCACGCTCCACTTCCTCACAACAAACATCAGCAGGATGAGCATAATGAACAGCTGGATTGAGGAAATAACCTGCTGCGTGAAGTGGTTGATGTAGCTGACAGTCCCAGCGTCTGTCAATCATCTCAAAAACCTTCTCATACTTCACCTTCTTCCATTTGAAACTCTTAGCAATAGTTTCTTTTGCTCTATCCATAGCAGCATAGATGTACCCCATTGGTGGTTTCTTTTCACCATCAACCATCCGCAGCACTTTCACCAATGGAGAAGTTAGCTTCAGAGCATAAGCTATGTTCCTCCAGAACCCTTCTTGAAGGATATACTGCTTCAGCTTCCTTGCTCCTGCTTCCTTGGGCCATTTCGATTTTTCCCACTCCTCTGAAGTCACCATCTTCTTCAAATTAGCTTGCTGAAGGTGAAACTGGGTCATGGTGATGAAGGAAGTGGCGAATCTTGTTACAGCCGGTCGATGCAAGTTTCTCTGATCTGTGAACCTCCTCATCATGTTCACAAGAGGAACACGGCAGTAGATGTACGCATTAATAAACATGCACTTCTTCATTGCAGTCTTCACCGCAGCTATCTTTCCAATGTCCTCCAGCATCAAATCAAGACAATGCGCAGCACATGGAGTCCAAAAGAGATGTGGACGTTTTGCTTCAAGAAGTTTTCCAGCCTTGACGTAGTTTGAAGCGTTATCAGTTACAACCTGAACCACATTCTTCTCACCAACTTCTTCAACCATATCATCAAGTAGCTTGAACAACATTGTAGCATCTTTCACCACTTCAGAAACCTCTTTGGACCTGATGAACACAGAACCTTTTGGTGAGTTAACCAGAAAGTTGACAATGTCTTTCTGCACCACAGAATCACGCCACCCATCAGACATGATTGAGCATCCTTTCACTGCCCACTCTTCCCTGTTAGGAGCCAGCAGAGCTTGAACATTGGCGACTTCCCTCTGAAGTAAAGGGAACCGGAGCTCATACTGAGAAGGAGTCTTTAACCCCATACCATACTGCCCGATGAGCTCTGTCATCTCCTTGAAACTGTCATGAGAGACAGCATTGAAAGAAACCCCAGCATCGAAGAACCACCTTGCTATGCCTCCACACACTTTATCTCTTAACTCCTTGTCACAAGCTCCAAACACCCCTTTCATATCCTTTCTGCCTTTCAAGATGTCTGGAGGCGTAGACATCACGAACTTGTCCAAAGGACCACGGTTCTTCCTCTTGATAGCCTTTCGTATTGGCTGATCACCATCCAAGTCCTCCACATTATCTTCATTCACCACGGGTTGGTACTGCATTGATAGAGCTACTCTTTCTTCAACTTTTCTGGCCATGTAGGTCTGTAGCTCAACACGAACATGTTCTGGACAGCTTGGACACTTCTTTGCATTCTTGTACCCGCCAACAAGATGTTGTTTCAATCGTGAGACTCCAGCAGTTAACACCTTGCAGCAGAAGATACACTTCCAGTGGTTGGGGTTATTGTTAACAACGATTCCATACTTCCTTCCCGGATCCACTTGTTGTCCTTCTCCCTGAGACCCTCCACCTTGAGACCCTCCATGAGATGATCCAGCTCCAGCATCAGACATGATCACAACTACAACATAGAAAAACATGTAATGAGAATAAGCTATTGACTATAAACAATACACGAGACAAACTAACATTAAAAAGAAGCAACTGATATGAACAAGAGTCGAGATGATCAAGAAACAAGATTTATATTAAAGAAAAACTACTAACATAAGGAGAAGAAACTATGATATAAACAAGAAAAGATCATAAACTTATATTAAAGAAGTTCCTATCAAGTAAAAACCTTGCAAATGATAAGCTACTGCCGTAAGTTGCAGAGAGGAAAAGCTAATGATTTTTACTTAACGTTTGTAAGGTTCTTATATAGGAGAAGACATTAGGGTTAGTGGGATTGCATCCTAGGTTAGTGGGGGTTGTGGATACCCTCCTCTACACGCCTTATACGTGGAAAGAGTATATACTTTTAGATATACTAAATATTCGGCCAAAACCGTTTTGTAAAGTGTACATTTTTAAACTAATCTTCTTCTTTTGTATAGGTACAACTAAACGCCGCTTTTAGCGCTTTATGGATATTGCAAAAGCGAGGAAAAAGCGAGAAAAGCGAGGGATCTATGTAACTCGCCTGGCAAGGGTGTCCCTAAGCGTTGAGGCCATCGCCTTGAGCGCCTTAGCGCCATGGCGAGAAAAACGATCGCTTTTTCGAACCAAGGGTGAGCTGTGGTCGGGTGAATTGTGGACGGTGTGAGTTGTAGATGGGTGATTTATGTACAAGTGAGCCATGAAGGAGCGAGCCGGGGACGTAATGTTGTGTGCCTTATTGGTTGACCACAGGGGAGTGACGGAGGGTCATCTTCCACCCATGTAGCTTTCGTACTCCTTGCTTACTACGCTCCACACATGCAATAATCAGAAGCTCCAGTGAAGTTTCAAAAACTATTTTGTGTTCTATGTTCCATATGTTTCTCTTTTTAACTCGGCGTTTGTGTAGTGCGTAAGATGCCCATATAATTTTTTTCCAGACTGTAGCCTCTTCGTTGTATTTGAGATCAAACAATCTGTCAGTAATGTTAATGCTAAGGTTTAGGTTTTTTTAAAAAAGCTTTTTAGATGTGTACATAACACCATCCACGTCCACTTCTATATAGTGGCGTCCACTATTGGGTTTCTCGGAAAATTATTAAAAATCCTGTAATTGGTTTGTTTAATAATTTCCCAAACTCAATTTGTCACAAAAAAAATTCAGACTGGAGTTTTCTCACCAATGAGAAGAAGCAATAAATTCACGTCTACATCGTCATGTACTACCTAGCTTTTTTTAAACATTAGCCGTCGGATTTAGAATCTTCTTTTTGATCGTGTGGTTTTTAATGTAGCACAACAATCAAGACACCACCTAATAAATGAAAAAAGTTAACTAAACTGAACCAATATACAACTCTATTTACATCGTAACAATTCACGAAATGAAGCCACACATCCAGTTCGTTTCATTAAGGGCGATTGTGTCAACAAACAACCTTGGTCTCCGTTAAAGTATGCCACAAGTGAAAAGTGACCTTGAGTGAAAATGAAACTCAGAAAATGTCTCATTAAGTAATCAACTCTTTTTTTGAATGATTAAGAAGTTGTGGACTCCAAGGTCCGTACATCTCCTTAGGATAAAGCCTAAACCATGCTAAATTAATTTTTATAGGAGACCAAATCTCTCCTAACGAAAATGTGTGATATTTCTGTAGTCTTTAACTAAAAACTTAAGCATATTAAGCTAAATCAAAATGTATTTAGTTGCAGAAATCATGAGTATAAACACACGTCCATTTTCCATGCACAACAGCTAAAAATTCGTGTTCATCTAGTTTCCTCAAGTTATAAAACGTTAATGTTTTCCTAACATCTACTTATATTGCATAGGTATCAATCAGTTACGAAATACATATTGTTTGATCATGGTAGGTTTTTTGGAGCAGTTTGAAACTTTGGGTGTAGCAATGGCATGAACAAAGAGTTTTAACTTGCAATGTTATGGCCATGTACTCAAATAAACTCGTGACTTGGTTTGGATTCCATAACGATAACTTTTTTTGCAGGATGGAAATGAGATGGAAGTGAGAAGAGGAAGTGATGGTTGTGGCTTCTCTTGTTCTAAACTTCTTGATAGGTCTTATTACTGGAGCTGGTCTCATTGTAAGAACAATATTGCCACCTATTTTTCATTTTCTTCTAAAAGAAAGTCTTAAATGTGATAATCTATTTTATGTTTTGGAAAGGGAATAATCATGATGACTTCTGGATTCTTCGGTCTGCTTCCCGATGTTCCCACAATATTTTGGCTTTATCCGGTTTCCTATATAAGCTATGGATCTTGGGCTATCCAGGTAAGTCAAGAAAGTAACTTTATGTGTTTATACGGACTCAAGAACATTTAAAAACTTTTAGGGTTATCCAAAATATTGAATCTTGAGGTAATTAAACAAAAGAAACATTCGGAAAATGATGCAGGGAGGATACAAGAATGGCTTTCTTGGATTAGAGTTCGAGCCTCCCCGTTGAGCCAAAACTGACAGGAGAAGAAGTGATAAACAAGGTATTTGGAGTAAAGGTGACACACTCAAAATGGTGGGACTTAGCTGTGTTGGGGAAAAGAGACACGCGCAGCGGAAAGTCACGGTCGTGTTCCCTGACCTTATGTGAACCAAGGTATTTGGAGTAAAGGTGACACACTCAAAAAGTCAAAATGGTGGGACTTAGCTACGGTTGCAGCAATCCTTGTGTGTTACAGGCTTCTCTTCTTCGTGGTCTTTTAAGCTAAGGGAGAGAGGTCAGAACCAGCTCTACAGGCTATTCAGGTGAAAAGAACAATGAGGAACCTCGACAAGAGACCTTCTTTCAAAAGAATGCGGTCTCTGTCTCTGTCATTTGTCAATGTCTTCAAGGAGACATCAGCCTCTCCGTTCACTTTCATCTCAAGAAAGCCTTAACTCTCCATCCCAGCCGACTATTAAAGGACTTATATAATGTATAATTTTACTTTGTTATGCAGCTTTTTCATCATGATCTCATAATATGCTCAATCATTGTTGGAGAATAAAAAGAACGTTTTCTTCTTATAAACACTACCCAAAGCTAGGTTCCACTAATGAAAGTTCACTTCGAGTTCAGGCTTTGGGAAAAATAGTGTTCTTAACACTGAGAGAAAACACTAATATGTTTATACCAAATTGAAATTTTTTATATATATGTATAGACGGTGTGAGATTTCGGATGATAATCTCTTTACTTTTCCCAATTCAATCATTGTCGAATTGCCAGTTTCATTGCTCGGAGTTGAAGACAAATTGGTATAGAGATATTCAGACTAGGCTACAACAATTTTGGCAAGCCTGAAATGTTAAGAAAGAGGTGAGATATTGGGGTTGATATGTTGTTGATTAATGGGAAGGTACACTGGTTTCTTATTTCTGTTTACCAGTTAATGATTGCTTACTTTTAAAATAGTAGTTTTCTTATGCATAATTTCCTTTCTCAGGTGGTGCTTTTACATGCGTTAATCAACTTTCTCAGGTTTAACACCTTCAAACATTTCTTGATTAGTAACAACTACTTATGCTATTCTACTTTGAACTAAACAACTTCAAACAAAATAATATACTACGGTCGCAAACCACTATCAAAAAGATCAGAAAATATCATTTTTTACAGATTTTCATTTTACATATTTTTAACATATTTTCTTTACTAAAACCATATAATAAATTATAAATTTAAGTAAGAATACAACATACAAATACGCACCGAAATATCACTAGTTTCAAATAATTTCGAGACGGTGTTGATTTGATTTAAATTTTAATTAGATGTTGACCGCTCTTTGAAAATCGCGCGTATGTTTTTCATATGACTATATTCATATATTTGAAAGAAATTAAAATTTTTATATGTTCGTGTAAATCTTTTATCAATATTCTTTTAATTTTTGTTAATTGTATTGAATTTTGCCCCTTGAATTTTTTGCATCGATATTTTCACTTGTACCCACATTTATATTTTTTTGTTTTAGATTGTGCCCACATTTTAATTTTCTTCCTTTTTCCTTATTATTACAAATATTATTGTTTTCTAATTGATTACCTGACTATCAAAATTAATTTTGTTAAATTTTATGTTAAGCAGTGATAATTTATGTTTACCAAAATAATATAACTTGGAAATATAATTTTGTCTTGTACATAGTTTCTAAAATATTTGTCAATGTAAACCACGTGAATTTATAGTAGGCAATGTACTGTTGTAGTTGAAAATTACCTTTTTGATTTTCAGAGTATTCTCAAAGGTATAGGATGTAATCCCCTATATATTAATAAAAAAACATTTAAAAAATTGTAACCTTAAGTTTGTAAATATTACAAAAGAGTCTTGTTGAGTTGTCACTTAATTAAGATGTCAATTTATTCTATATGGCAATTTAAAGAATCAATTGAAAAAAGGTTGGTGCAAAATCTAATTACTAGGAAACATTATATTAACCCAAAATATTAAAATCAAGTATATACCTTCATTAAATAAAAACTATGGAATTACCTAATATGATTATATATTTATTACAATTAATGATTATAGATAATAAAGATTTGATAATAATTTGAGTATCATTTTTCATTTTTTAATTTTATATTATTAAAAGAAATTAAATAATCATATTAACGATATAATAAAAAAATCAGATTTTTTCTTACAAGTTATATTTTGAATTTTTAAAACAGCTATTGATTACTTTGAAAATTTTGTGATCAATGGCTTAATTTTTTTATTAAAACAAGATACAAATGATCATAAAATCGTATTAATATGAATTTTTATGTATTAGACATTCACATTAAATAATATATATATATATATCAGTTTTAATACCGTTTATATGTACCATTTAAAAATACATAAATATGTTAATTTTGGAATTTGCATTGAAAAATTGAGATCTTAATATTTAATTTTGAAATTTTCATCGAAAAAATATCACATCAAAAATTCTGAGATCAATGGTTTAATTATTTTTTGTTACATAGAATATTCAAATGTTAATAAAACCATATGAGTAGGAAGTCTCAATAAAAAATATTTATATTCAAATATACTATATATATATATATATTAATATCACTGAAATTTAATTATATACCATATAAAATAAATAAAATGATTATTTTGATTTATTTACCATAAAATATTGTAAATAAGCAAGTTGTATTGTTTATTTATGTGATTACTCTAATCTCATATATATTAATTGAGAAACAATTGATTACTCTAGCAAGTGTAATATTTTATTAATTAATATTGTTCAAAAATTTTACAAGAGATCGATACAACGAAGATTTATTTATAAGCTATTGAAATCACCTAATGAGACATGAAGTACATATCAAATTTTCTTTCCTAACCCCAACCCCCTTTCTATTCGTCACAATACCAAAATGGAATATTTAGAAGTGCCGATTGACAATATGAAGTGGTAATGTTTTTTAAGTTCAGTCTATTATTTTCCTCAAATGGACATAGAACATTTTTAGTGATTAACTAAATGGGTCACGTACATAGTAAAATGTGTTTTAGTTTAAAAATGTTGTATACCCAAAATCAATATGAATAATTATCATTTTAGTTTAAATTTTTGTTACAATAAAGATATAGCGTTGGGCAAAAAATCAAAATTTAAAACCGAACCAAGTCTGATCCAAAAAATAGTACTGAACTTTAACCAAAACTGGTTAGATATCCGAATGGGTTCAAAATTTTGGTATCTAAAGAACCGGAACTGAACCCGATCCGAACAGAAATATTCCGGGTATTCGAATATATCTGAACCAGATTTATAAACTTAAATATATTAATTATTTTTAAATTTAATATCTAAAAGAATATACACAAAATATAAGATGTTTTTAAGTTGTCTAAAATACTTGGAAATATATACAAATAGTTATAAGTACATGTTTAAAATAACTAATTGATACTTAAAGTACCAAGATACTTAAAATATCTATTGATTTCCTATCTAAAAATTTAAGTTAAACCAATTTTTATGTTAAGTTTAAGTATTTTGGCATACACTATTCAAATTTATATGATATATTATTTTGATTTTTAGACTTTGAAAAAATTAAAAATATATGAACTGTACTTTTTGAAACTTTTTTAAATAGGTTATATGAACCCAAAACCGAGCCAAATCCACGAAAATCTGAACCGAACGAAAACTAAAATAATTCAAAACGAACCAAATCAAATGGTGCTCAAATGTCCACCTCTAATCAAATGTAAAGAATGTTATTGATAACAAAATGTATATTTTTTATAACCTCTAAATACAATATTTTTAAAAAATATTCACTCAGCGCAGGACGCAGGTTATCATCTAGTATTAGCTTAAAACCAAAGGAAGTCCTAAAAATTATCTACAAACTCAAATAATCAAATTAATCTAAATCAACTCAAATGATAATTCAATATCAGAGACACAATCTTGGGAAAACAAAACCAAAAGAATGAACCTCAATTTGTTTAATCTTTTGTAAAATCTTTACAAACCATCTCATATTTATATGAAAATTCAAATATTTGGCAAAAAAAAGAAAGATAATTCAATAGATCCATCAAACTAGTAGAATCCGAATTTAAACGAACAGAAAATATAACCACATACGTCCACCTTACTAGTAAAGTCTAGTACAAAAGTGAAAACCATGAAGACATGGTTTCGATTCTATTAGTCTTTAATCACCTCCAAAGGCAGAGCCATGCGTCTTTCACATCCCTTCTTTCTTATCTATACCACCTTCAATCACGTTCAAACGCAGAGCTGGTCCTCTCCTCTCATCGCCCCAAACAGTATCCCCAAACTCTGCCCCGGTTCGATCAACAAAAACAGCTTTGTCTGGTTTCGATGCTATCGTATAGCCTCTCGCTATCATCAGATCAAGACTCAACACGTTTCTGTCTAACTCGGGAACAAAAGTCACATTCTTCATCGTTTTCTTCTTCCCATCCTTCATCATGATCTTCACTTCTCCTCTCCCTTCGATCCTAAGATGTTTTCCGTCTGGTGACCCAAGCTTACCTTTCTGTGTTTTGTCCAAAACAGTGAAGTACTTCTCATACGGAGTCATATGATTAGTGGTACCATTGGCGTAGATCATCCACATGTCCTCGCTGAACTTGTCCACACCTTCCACTTTTTCCTCCTCCCTACTTTGCGTCGCTTGTTCGTTATTCACTTTGAGCAGATCCCAAACTTCTTTGGCCGAAGAAGCAGAGAGAGTCTTCTTGAAAACAGAATCAGTGAGAGAAGATTGCAATACCTGAAGCGCTTTCGTGTCTTTTACCTTGAGATCTCTCCATTGGGAGAGTTCTTGGGCTTGAAGCGTGGCATATAACTCTGGAATCTTCGACGGATCCGGCGGGACTCCGTTTTCGACGACGTCCCATAGTCCTTGCTCGGTTAGGGTCGCTTTCGTCGATGGAGCCCATGTTTCATAGTCCAAGTCGTCATCGGAGAAACTCGCTGCCGCCATAGCCGTAACGGTTAGGGTTTCTTTAAAACTTTTTTTTTTCTCTTGGAGAAAGAGGAAGCGAATAAACTTATATATAGCCCCTCACACGAACAGTTTCCTAATTTTTTTGTATAGACACTTTACATAACCGTAACCCCTATATTAATTTTGAAATAATTAACCAATTTAAAATTCGAAACGGTGGTTTACTTTAATGCATTTGCAAGAATTTGGTCAAGATTTGATTTAAATAATATTTTTGAACTTGCTGATTCAGAGTTTTCTCAGTCTCCATCTTTTGTTTTCAAAAGACCAACCCATCTTCTTATTAGCAAATATTTAATGGTAGAGATTTCTGTCATACATGTGTATATTAACTCTAATTAATGTTCGATTTGCAAAACGTATGAGCCATTTTTTCTCATCTAAAATGGTGGAAACAATCATCTTACAGTTTCATCCCGTTACCACCTCAAAGCCGGCGAAATAATCATATTTCTTTAGATGTAACTCTGATAAGCATCATCGTTAAAATTACTTGTGATGATAATAACGTTTGAAACAGTTTTTTTTTTTTGGAAATTTGCTTTCATAGTAGCAATAATAGCTAAGACTTATGGTATCTTTCATTATTTGATGGTTGCGAATAACTCGAGTGAAACACACCAAACTCATATCCCAAGAACAAAAACAAAGCACATATACATTAACATCAACGCTCGATTAGCAAACTAAACTTATCATCCCTTTTCTCATCTAAATGGTGGAAACAATCATCTTATAACCAATACTTTACTTTATTTACCAGCTTAAAGCCGCCGGAATTTTCATATCAGCCTAAAGCTTAAGATGTGACTCTAATAAGAACCATCGTTAAAAACACTTGTGATGATATAATAACCAATAATATCATTCCTTATTCTTATTCAATGGTAGCGAATCCAAACTCGAGTGAAACATACCAAAATCAAATCCAAACCAAGAACAAAAACACACAAAACATGAAAACAAAAAGGATAAAAATCTCTGGGACCTAGGAAATTTGACCGCAGTCGGCGATCACCACGAGCTTGTTAGGCACGCCGCTAAGATCAGGTCGGCCGGCCTCCTTCTCAATGTTCTGAATCACATCCAATCCCTCAACAACTTGGCCAAACACGACGCACTCGCCATCGAATTCCACGATCTTCCTCAAGCAGATCATGAACTGAGATCCGTTGGTGTTTTCTCTACAGTTCCACATGGTGAGGATACCTGGACCGCTGTGCGTCTTGATGAAGTTTTCGTCGTCGAAAAACCTGCTTCCGTAGATACATTCGCCTCCTGGCTCCTCCCCGCCACCAATGATATCTCCTCCACACAAGGTATAATTGGGAAATACCTTGTGGAAGATTGTTCCCTTGTAGTGGAGTGGCTTACCAAACTTCCCAATGCCTTTCTCGCCAGTGCAGAGGGCACGGAAGTTCTCTGCCGTCCGTGGGGTCGTGTCGGCAAAGAGCTCCATCACGATCCGACCAACCGGTTTGCCGCCCACAGTCATGTCAAAGAAAACCCTAGGGTTAGCCATTTTCAAAGATGGATCAGAGAGTTGAGGGTTTTCAGATTCCTTTTCCTCTTTAACACCACCAGCCGAAGGAGGGTGAGCATGGGCTCTGTTGACGTTTAGTCCGGCATTCGCAGGTGGTACAGGTAAGCCAATAGGGTTAACTTTGATTGTGAACCCACCATTAGCCTGAGGATGAACATGGAATCCATTGTCGTTTAATCGGCCACCAGACGGTGGTGCAATAGGGTTAAAGTTAACTGTGAATCCACCACCAGACGGAACGTTAATTGCAAAGGCGGCTCTGTCGGTTTCATTAAAGCTAAAAGTAATTTCCATGCCCGGAGATGGTTGAGAAAAAAAACTAGGGTTGTTTTGCAAAAAGAGAGGAATTAGTTCATAGTTTCAGGCGATAATATAGTTAAGAATTTAATTAAATAGTTTAGATTTTAATTGAATAAGTGAAATGTTTATATTGTTTTAATTTTGTAATACCTATGCAGCATTAGCTCAAAATTTTCAGGACCTCAGAAGTCGGAAACAATAATTTTTTATTTAAAAAAAAATATTTTCAGCAAAACTGTTTCTTAACCATTTAGTAAGAGAAATTTGTAAATTATAAATAATATTTACAACGATGCTAAAAAGAAAACATAAAACAAAATCTAGTTGAGGTAAAAAAAAATCTAGCTGAGGTAGTGACCTTAATGGCAGTATCTAACTCATTATCTAAGCATTAAACAAATTAAAAAGGAGGAATTTATCAAAAATAACTTATATCGTTTTAAACATAAAAGTGTATCCAATATTCAATCAAATGTAAAACAATCTAAATAGAAGGTAAAATTACTATTTAACCTTTATAACCAAAAAAACCAGAAAATTATTTGTTTTGAGATTTGCTCTCATAGTAGCAATAATAGCTAAGACTTAAGTTATCTTTCACAATTTGATGGTAGCGAATCCAAACTCTAGTGAACACACACCAAACTCAAATCCCAAGAACAAAAAACAAAGCACATATACATTAACTTCAACGCTCGATTTGCAAAACTTATTATCCCTTTTTCTCATCTAAATGGTGGAAACTATTAGCGATATCATATCTCTTTGTAATATATTACGGGATCTCAATCCCTTCTCTTTAGGAAGCTGACTTGTATATATAACAACTCCCTATTGTAAAGAAATAAGATATACCGAACACATTCTTTACATGGTAATCAGAGCCTTACGATTACCCAAATTTTTCTTTGGCCGCCATCTTCATCTCATTCAAATATTCCTCATCTCTTCCATGGCTGCCAACGCTGAAACCATCGACTCAACTCAGAGTCTCCTTACCAAAACCATTACATCGAGCTAGATTTCTGGAGCTGCGCACATTCTTTACAGAAACAATCATCTTATAACCAATACTTTACTTTATTTATTTATAAGTACAGCTCAAAGCCGCCGGAATTTTCCTATCGGCCTAAAGCTTAAGATGTGACTCTAATAAGATGATACGGTGAAACCGTAATGGAGAAGATGATGAATAGTAACCTTGATTAGATGTTCGTAAAACACCGAATCAACTCTCAAAGTGTGAAGAGCTTAGCATAAGAAACAGCTCTAGAACAATAACTAGGGATTTTCCATGAAAGTTTCACAGGAAAATCACAGCAACCACAGAGAAAGAAGACTCTAAACAAACTCTAGATCTATTTTCTTGATTGCCTCCAACGATATCTTCTGTTCTGCTTATATACACTTTCTGTTGATCTCTTCCTTAGCTGATGTGTCATGATGACGTGGCTCAAGTGACCACATTCCCTGTATCATAAGAGCCATCGTTAAAAACACTTGTGATGAAAACGGAATTTTGGAAATTTGTTCTGGTAGTAGCAATAATAGCTAACGACTTATGGTGGTATCATTCCTTATTCTTTTATTCGATGGTAGAACAGACCAAAAACAAATCCAAACCAAGAACTAAACACACACAAAACATGAAAAAAGGATAAATATCTCAGAGACCTAGGCAATTTAACCGCAGGCTTGGTAGGCACGCTGCTAAGATCAGGTCGACCGCAATGGATCCAATCCCTCAAGAACTTGGCCAAAAACAAAACGCCGTCGAATTCCACTATCTTCCTCAAGCAGATCATGAACTGAGATCCGTTGGTGTTTTCTCTACACTTCCACATGGTGAGGATACCTGGACCGCTGTGCGTCTTGACGAACTTCTCGTCGTCGAAAAACCTACTTCTGTAGATACATTAGAGATTGGGCTCGGGCCTGGGATGTGACAGTATATGTGTTAGAAAGAAATCTCTACAATTAGTTGAGTATGTTGTTGGAACTCTATTTTATTTGAAATAAAGAGAGGTTGACTTTATCAACTTTTCCGATGCCTTTTCCGGCCAAACAGGTGGTCGTCGTGGCCAGGAAAGGATATGTAGTCGCCATGGATATTACCTGTTAAAATTCCAATGGCTTTGATACCAATGTAAGACAAGCGAAAGAGCTGAACTTTTATGAAAATATGCTCTTATTGCTCAGTGATACTGTGCAAATTACGTGAGTGTTTATATAGGCTGACGTAAAACAATCTAGGTGGAGTCGTCAGATAAGGATTCAAGGATAAATGAGTTGTGGATGCTCTCCTTTACCAGTGCGGAATGTTCCTCTGTTTTGTCTTGTTCGAGTGTAGTTTGATGGGTTTTCTTGTTGAGTTTGTTGTTAAACTTTTTGGTAAAATAATCAATTTTGTTTATGTTATATTTACATTTAATTTATAAATATTTATATAATTAAAACTACATTTTTTGCATAATTGTATCTAGTTATTTTGGTTAAAATATATTAAATCAAGTTATATAAATTAATAAGAATTTTTCTTATAAAAAATATATAATTACAAAAAAAATTGTGACAATATTTAAGAAATAAATATATATATATATATATATATATATATATATATATATATATATATATATATATATATATTGAAAGGATAAAATGGTATTAAAATACGAAGTATATAACTAAGAAATGGTAAATTGCGTAAAGTATAGTTAAATTGTATTTTCAAATTTTTGTAACAACATATTTGTAATTACATTATGTTTAATGTTATATCTGATTATGTTAAATGAGTTATTACAATATCTCAGTTGTGTACCATAACTACAAAATTACAGAAATGTAAATGTTTCATGTCACGATTAGCTTCATGCTATGTATAATTTTAGTTAAAATATATTAAATAAATTTATATAGAATTAAAAATAAATTACTTGGTTACAAAATGTATAATTATAAAAAATAGATTAAATAGTATTTAAGAAATTTGTATTCATTAAAAGGAAATAATGGTATTACGATTCGAAGTATATAATTAAGAAAATAAAAATTTCATGAAATTATGAAAAATATAGTTAAGTTTTATTTTAAAATTTTATAAATTTATTTATATATTTCTATTATTACATTATTTAGGATGTTATATTTTATTATATTAATATAATAATAATATATGAGTTATTATCATATTTAAAAAGTATTACCATAAATAAATTATAAATTTGCATGTCAAAATTAGCCACAAATCATATTTTAAAATTTTTATTGATCAAAAGTGATATAAAAACAACCATTATTTTTGTTTTGAATCTTAACAATTGATTTCTTATGTTTTTATCATTTGTTTTTTAGATGTGGTATTTTTTCAAAATAAATTTAAAGTTGATATGTGTGATTTAATAGTATAGATATTATATATTGAAGAACGCTTTGTTATCATTATTGAAATATATTTATGATATGAATTATCAATTTTAAACTGAAAATGAGTTGCTCTTATCATATATTTGTATTATAGTTATAACCATAAATCTACATTATTTTTAATCCCTATTTGATTTAAAAGCTAGTACTATTTTTGAAAACGTAGGTAATTTTTTTGTTGAACAATTTTGATAAAATTTGAATGAATTTATAAATTTTTATTAGAAAATAAATAATTTAAAAGTTGTTCTATTATAATGTTTGAGTTCCAAACATTGTTTTCATATCCAACCCAGATTAATGGGTGAGCCTGTAGACCTGGCACCCAGTATATAATCCAGTTTGGATTTAGTGAAAAAAAAATTGTTAATTAAAAACCAGACAGAATCTGATAAAAAACCCAAAAACTCGCTATTAATCTGCGATCTGATACCATTGATCTGATAAGAACTCAAAATTTATGATAGTATACCCAAACTTCTCTTGGATAATGGTTTGGTCCGTATTTGTTCAGATATGGAATACGAATATTCTGGATAGGACACATTAACAATCCGGATGGAGGTTTACGGTCAAGTTTATTACTTAATGGTATCTTATCATTTTGCAATAAAAACAAATTGTGACAGCTTGCGGTTCACTGAATTCTCTCTAATTTGCTCTACAAATATCTAATTTGTAGCAAATCACATCAAACCTTATTTACGAGATTCAAACTCAACAAGAATTCACTTAGATTAAGATTCAACAAATTCTGGTTATCAGACACATTTTGGTTCTCAAGAGGCACAGCTGGATTATTCATCTCTCCAGTAGTTGGATCGTGAACGTGAATCCTGAGAGGGTAGAGGGGGTTAACTGTGACGGTGTACAACTGGAACATTCTCTAAAACCATCAGGAAGAACATTCATGTCGAACACAGGCGGAGCACTAATTGCTCCAGCTTCTCTATTAAAACGAAAAGTAATAAGCATAACAAAGGTTATTAGTGGAGATAACATGGCTGGTAAGATACTAACACAAAGAAAATATCAGATTAAAAGTCAAACAAAAGTAGTTTTATGATTTTAATGGATGCTACAAAGGGAGCATGAAATCTAGAAGCTCAAATTTGTAAGATCACAATCGGTGGATCAGATCTAACTTAACCAGCAACACCAAGAATATGAAAATTCCTGAATGAATATATCTGAATAAAAGTAAGAGAAAGTTTTATCATATACATCAAAGGAAAATACAAAGCCAACACAAAGCGGAATGAGATCAGTATGAGGTAGTTCCACATACACACATAATCTAGCAAAAATATCCAAAAAAGCTGTAAACAAATCCAAATTATTGGTGTCAACTCAAACCTTTTTCTTAGCGCAAACAGAGAAGAAAAGCTTTGTTGATATTTTCGACGTTGAGGAGGATGGTTACAAGGGCTTGGCTCATATACTCCTAGTGCACGACTAAATTCATAACACGTCTCTCTTCTCTAGCAGATGCGTGGATATCTTGTACAATTTGACTGCTTTTCAATTGTTGCCGTTAGATAAATCACAGAAGCAAAAGATTTACTAAGATCAAATAAGAAATATTTTTTCTTAGATAACCAACCTAATAACCCTTTTTACTATGATCCAATAACGAATCAGGTTTTTTGGATAACCGACCTAACCCGAACCAAAATCCACATTGTACACTGATTTGCAGCCTTACTAGTAATCATCATAGCTTAGGTGATATTACATAAGAGACCAATATGTCCAAAATTAAATTTTTGTGCACATAATACTAGTAACTATACTACAAAATTTAATTGTAAGAGAAAATGGCTGCTTAAAAGGTGAGAGTACTTTCAAATGCAGAAAAGCCTCTTTCTTATCACATGACTTCACCAAATTATATATCAGTTTGATCTGACCCTTAAAGATGCATTTGTCTAAGCTCATTTCACTAACAAAGCTTTTCTGCCTCGACTGACCAACACTCAACACGTTTCTGTTGATCTTGAAAACAAAAAGCACATTTTTGATCGTCTTCTTTCCCTTATCAGCCATGATTCTCGAAATCCTCTATTCCTTTGGACATGATGGTATTCCTGGTGATGAATTTGATCAGAGCCTTTGTGTGTTCTGTCTAAAGTAAACAGAAGTAAACTCACGGATCAAACCCACAATAATCAATGTCCCCATCATCATCTTAGACTGCTGGTCTGATCCGAGTTTCTAAGAGCTCTCTTAGACTGCTGGTCTGATCCGAGTTTCTAAGAGTTCCTTGATTATTGCTACAGTTTCAGAGTCATCCTGAATCACAAAATACAACAACATTTGTTATCCCCGCATTCTTATGAGCTAAATAGCTTACCACTTAGCGAGCATTGCAAAACGTCAAATCATAATCAATTGAGCAACATATATGTAGAAAATAGTCTTTTGAGTCAAGCTATATTAGGAGATCTCGGGGATTACGAGATCGCCTATAATATATTTGGATGTAACTATTAGGAAAGATATCATTAATGTAAATTAGATTTAAATATATTCTAGGTGATCTCGTAATCTATGAGATCTCCTAATAAACTATCACGTTTAGCATTTGATTTATCTAACAAATCTTGGAGAGCATTTGTTTTGTCTGAATGGTTTTGGTCTTGGCTTCATCTACTACTACTACCATATGTGTAGACAGAGAGTCCTGAAAAGTTGAGAAAAAACAAGTTACATATTCCATCAGTAAATGAAATCTTCTGAAAAAAAAATCCATATTTGTAAATTAAGAGGCGACCAAAATGTATTGGGGAAAGCATGAGTTTTTCCTTCAAATGCTGTGGAGACTGTGCCACTTAACAGATTCTGCAATGTAACCAAAAGAATAAATACACTCTCAAGCATGCCAGTTATAAACAGCTTCTTTTTCTTAACAGGAGACTCTTGAACTTCTCCTTGAATCTTCTTGTGCATTATTATTCCTTTTGGAAAAGGAAAGAGAGCCAAACTTACAGAAATGTGAGACTGCAATATACATATCCACCAAATCAGCTCAAGTCATGACTCTTTGTTTAGTGACTCCAAATTGTTATCCGGACCAAGAGCAAGAACACCAGGTATATCGGCATCGGTTAAACAATATATCTTCATCTTTTAGTTGAAAGCTGAAGGAGACAATAGCTTCCCCATGGCAGAGACAAACAAAAAAACACACTTCCACAAAACATTAGAATAGCCGCTGAACAATGATCAACCATCTATGCTTTAGTTACCAATCCTAACTCCCGGTTTGTCCATCTGGACAATCCAACGTTTCACTGTCCCATGATCAAACAAGGAAACACATGCGTGTGGTTTCCATTGCCATAATTCGTAATCTCTGAACTGCATTCAGCTTCAGGTCAGCCTAATTATTATTTTTTGGTTTCGGTCAGCCTAAGTTCATAGACAAAAAAACCCAATACACCATAGAAGCAGAATCTGAAATCTTCTCTAATAGTCAAATAACAATCTTATAATGTAAAAAAAGTTTTGACTATTTTAATAGGTTTTATAAATATTTATAGTCTAACGTAATCTTATAGCATTTGGTGATAATAAATCGGAGATCACTATACACTTAACCGAAGATGGAATCTGCTAATCCATGTTTAATGTTAACCGGTTTGCCGGTCTGATTTCGGCACGTCGACGGGTTTACACCAAACCAGAGATTTTTTTTTTGGTTTTAACAAAAAAAAAGAACTTTGGATCTGTAAAGAAAAATATCGAAAAAACTCTCCGTTTCATCTCGGAAGAAGAGGGAGAGAGAGAGATGAAGAGACCGGTCGGAGCCGATAAGAAAAGGGTTAAACGATCATCGGGATCCGCATCCACCGCCGCTAGAGATTCCGGTTCTGATGCTCCACCCAGGGTTCGCTCCTCTCTTCTCTCATTTTTTTGTTTGATCTGTTTCGGTCTCTGACGGAAGCGTAAACCTGTGATTACACAAGTCAACAGAAAGTTTCTTGATTATTTGTTTATCTAAACTGTATATGTTAATTTTGTTCACTTGCATGTTGAAAGTTTGAGTCTTTGGCCTGAATTGATGATCCCTTTGTGGCAATGCTTATTCTTGTTTCTTTTCTTTGGTTTAACTAGAAGAAAGCTGTGAAGAAGGATTTGTTTCAGTTGTTTGCTGAGAAAGTTAGAGACCACAAGGGGTTGGAATCGAGATGGGCTGTTATGGAGCAAGCACGTGTCGAGTACTTCAGAGGCAAAGATTTCGTCAGCTTCGTTAAGAACCACCCCGAGTGTAAAGAGATTCTTGAAGAAGATAAAGACCTCGACACTGAAGATATCGCCAATGTGTTGTTGGAGAAGAACCTCTTGGTCCGATGTGATCGTGTTACTAAAACCGTTCGTCCCGGGAAGAAGAAGCTGTCTACTTGGCCTGCTCATCTTGAGATCTTCCGTGTAAGCTTATTTGGTGTTGGTTGGTTCATTTGCTAAGCTCAAATGTTTCAGGCTTTGATTTCTTTTTTTTTTTTTTGATCTTTTCTAATGCAGGAGGATCAAGCTTTCTCTGAAACTGATGCCTTTTTTGCATGGACGTTTGAGAAAAGGCATCCACTCTGGCAAACGCTATTGTCTTTCTTCTGGCCTGTATTGACTCTTGCGATCTGTTTGTTTCCTGTGTATCCACACCGTTGCAAACTCATTGTTCTCTACTCATGTGCTGGCATTCTTTTGATGATTCTCTCCTTGCTTTTCGGTAAGCTCTACATATTCTGTTTAGTGGTGATACGTAGTTTGAACTTGACTTATACTGAAACTAGGCTTTCTTGATTACCCTGAATGTTGCAGTGAGAGCAGTTGCTTTCGGTGCTATGTGGATTCTTCTTGGAAAGCGTGTCTGGTTTTTCCCCAACATTCTTGCGGAGGAAGCCACATTGAAGGAGCTGTTCCGTTTCTGGCCAAAGAAAGACGAGGAAGAACCTCCCAAGTGGACATCTCGGCTTTTCTACACAGTTGTGGCTGTTGTTGTTGTCATGCTGCTCAGGCGCCATGCCCCTGATGAGGCTGCTCGTGCCAGGTATACTAACTTAAACCAATACATGACTAACGGACTCTCTCCTCAGGAGAAGATTGTTCTCTCTAATTAGTGAGTTCTTTGCTGTAGAGGCTGGCTTGTGATGATTTTGTTTGTGCATACAGGTACCAAAGAAGGATGTCAAACATCATTGATGATGTCCTTGAGTGGTCACCAAAGCTAGCACTCTCTGGTTTGATGGAGAATCAGCCACCTGTGAACATCACAGAGGCGGCTAACAACTCCTCAGATGCAGCAGGTCCCGGCCATACTGAAGAGGCTGACCTAGTAGACGAAACACAAGGCGAGGAGGAAGCTGAAGACTGGACCAACTCTGATATAAAAACTTGATAAAAAAATATATATAGAGAAACGAAATTTCATTGTAACAATAAGTCAGCCTGTGTGACCAAGACGAGGATAGTTCTTTATAAGGAAGTCTTGAAAGATTTTGTGGTATTCCATTACTCTTTTCATTTTGCACACTCTGGAATGTAGTTATTTAATCACATAGTTTTGGATTCAAAGTCTTGGGAGGTAAACCTCTATCACTTGCTAAGAACTGTTTACTAAAAAGAGTTGTCGAAAGAAAAGCAATTTGTACAGAACCGAGAAAAAACTCTTCAGTGGCTGCTACCAAATAAGCCAACAAAGAGAAAGCCAAGAATGAGTTGCCTCCAGACATGTCACTTGATTGCTAGACGAGCTTGAGAAGGGTGGTTTGAAGAAATGCTGTTCCATTGCTGCCCTGAACAGTCTGCTTCTTCCCTTCCCTTATAAGCTGAGCTCTGCATCTCTTCGAACTGTGTTAAATACTCATCATTCCGAGCTTCAGGTTGATCAGAACTAGATGAGATTGGGGACGGAATTGGACAAGCATTGCTATCTTCTCCAGCCTTTTGCTGTGAAGCTTCGATGTTTGTTTTCTTTGCAAACCGTCCTCCATTACCCCTAGGCCTCCTGATAGCATGCTGATGCCGAGATTCATGGAGATAAGGCTGTGTAGCACGCAGCCAAAGAGAAAAAGAGGCATTAAGCAGTGTGATGAGTTATCATTTAGATCATAGCTCTCAGGAAATTAATAACATGCAAATCACCTTTCTGGATTTGATTAGCTTCTTCTCTAGCTCTGCCTTGGCACGCGCCTGCCTTCGCCTCAGAATCGCCTGGTACTGTTTAGCATTCACGAAAACCGGTTCTTGTGTCATCTCAGGAGGCAGTGGCATTCTTGAATGAGGCATACCACCATACGGAACAAAAGTCTGACAGAGGGAAAGTGATAGCTTATCAGAAAGTCGCATGAAAAGAATAAATCTTCTCACAATGTTGACTAATAAAATGCATATGCTTGGTCTTCCCAATAACAACCAACTTAAAAATCAAAGTTCGTTTATTTATCAATGAAACTTGTACAATCTTCACACCATGAACACTGTTAAGGCAATGTTCAACATGCTAAACTTCAAAGCACCTAGGACTAGAAGAATATTTTAACCTGTAATATCATAACCCAATAGCAGGCACGAATCATGGCAGACGTATATACCATCCAATCATATAGGCTCAACAGAGTAAAAAACTTAGTTGGGTTAAAGAAAAGCATCAAAATAGTTTGGAAATAAAAGTCATGTACCAAGGGATATGTTCCCATCATTCCAGTATAATCTGGATTTGAGGATGCCCATCCCTGCATGATTCATAACCAAAAATAACGAAACGGTAAGCAACCACAGCTTTAAAAAAAAAAAGGATAAACAAAACAACGGTAAGCAAATTACAACTGTATGGGTAACAAGTTCATTGTGGGGAGGTCTTGTAAGTTCTTGATCTTTTTCACTGTAATCACCAGCTGCACATCGAAATACAGTAACTGAACTCAGGTAAACAAAACAACGGTAAGCAAAATCCTTAAAAGCGTAAGCACCAAGAGAAGACAAGCGAATGCACCTGATTGTTGGGGAGAGGTTGTGACTTGTGGTTCTTTGTTACCATTTTCATCTCTATCAGATGGTGATTTCGACTCATTTTTTTTTTGGTTTTCCAATGCTATCAACTTATCTCCATCTTCTTCCACAAAAGAACTTGCATTGTTGCTAGCAGCAGCAGCAGGGTGACAAGGGTTTAAGCTATTTATGGATGTATGATGATGATGATGAACAATCTGATTCCCACTATCAGATTCTGAATGCATGTCTTCAGTTCCCTATTCGAAATCTGACTGTTAGTGATGGAAACATGAACTGAGTCAAAAGGCTCAAACACCAAACAACAACGAAACGATTCAGTAACAAGCAAGCAAGCAAGAAAGCAAGCACAAAGACAGAAAGATTAAGTTGTTTTAAATTCACCCAGTCAGAGAGAATTTCACAACTCTGAAACAAATAGCGTAATAAGCAGCTCATGCAAATCAACAACGAAATTGATATGATAATCGAAAAACTTTTCAGCATACCATTCAAAGCAAAGAAAGAATAGACCGTCTCTCGGAGGCGTCTAACGAGTTGACTGAAGGAGACGCCTACGGTTGGAAGAATAACGATCTGAGCAAGTTTCAGTCAGATGAAGAAGAAGAATAAAACTTTTATGGAAATTTTTGTTTTGATCGTTTTGTTCTGTTCTGTTCTGAAACTTGGTTGCCACGTGTACGCCACGTGAAAGGACAAAATGTTAAATGGTGGTGATAGCTCGAGTGTTAGTCATTGGTCTGACTCAGACCGTCTGAATCTATAACGGGCTTCAAACCCCCTGTACTACAAGGCCCATCATTTTAACTCTTTTTATCTTTTCTTCTTTCAGCATCTTTTATACTTTTGTAGGTTTTACACTTTTTAGCAAAGATAAAAGAAAAAAAAAATAATCATATAGAACTCTTAACATAACTAGTAACAGTAGAAATGAAAACTAAAAATAATAATAAAGAATAAAACACAGATACGCAATGTAAGTGAAAAGTTTAACTTTGACTGTAAAACAATGGGCTGACAAAAAAAAAAGACTATAAAACAATGGAACAATCATTTTTTCAATTATTTCATTTATAATTAGTAAGAAAAAAAATTTATATAAATTACCTGGTAATTTACGATTTTTATAGAATTGTAAAATCATTCTATTGTTTGTACGGGGGTAGGTTATCAGATAAAATAACAATAATCATGTTTAGAATTTTTCTTCTTTCTGTCAAATCTTTATTCTTTTTTCTTGAGTTAAGTAAATCCATTAGTTTTTTTTTTTCAAAATATTTGTTGGCTTCTTGGCTTTTTATCTTCTATTTCACCCGATGGAGTTTTGTTTGGTTTCTTTATGTTTTGTACATTTCTAATTATATCATAAGGACATTATTTTCGCTTATTTTGACCTTTGTGTGACTTTGTATAGAACGTATTAATAGTAGATAATGAATTGTTTTTCTGTGGAAAAAAGAAAAAAGAAGAACGATCAAATAAAGATGTGTTTTAACTTTTTCTGAGAAATTATGAAGAAAAAAAAAAGAAAGAAGATAAATTGCCGCACTAGTCGCTTCATTGGATTCCCTTGGCAGATGTTATCCTCTGCCTGGACACTGTGGCCATCCCCACTAACTCTTCACATATTTCTCGTCTCCTTGCCTTCGCTAAACTTTTAAACATATCTATAGAAAAAGAACTAAACAACCCAAGTTTGGCCAAAAAGTAATTGAAGAGGTAAATGAAGAGTAACAAAAACAGTGAACTTAATTAGGGATGAAAGTGGATAAAGAAAACTATAAAACATATCATAAAGATAATATTTTTTGTAACTTAAAGAGTTTAACATATTTTACATACATAAAGGTGCACTAAGTTAGACAAAAAAATTGAGCTTCTCAACCTAGTTGATGGGGATTAATTAGTGATATCTTCGCCCATTATGTTACATAGCCAATAGAAAATGACTGTTTTCTTGAATTTTTGTCTTTATATACCAAGAGAAGTGAGTGCACACATATGCATGTATACAAAATAGCATTCGGTGCTGATGTATATCACAACCTCAGTGGTCTTGTAACTAAAGATGATCGTTGTTGTCTTAATGCTATTGGGACCCAAACAGTGTGAATGTTCCGTGTAGGAAGCAACTGTTTCTGTCGATCAACTGAATGAGGAAAGCGAAAAAAACTCAAGCAATATGAACAAACTAGCGTCGAAGAACTATACATCTTACAAAAAAAAAAAGGGAAAATGACAAACCATGCCTCAGATTACAGAAACCGACAAAGCTAATAGGCCCAGAAATTAAAGGATAGCAACCTAACACATAGCACATAAGAAAAAGATGCCAGAAAAGTATAAAATAATAAAAAGGTTGGCTATTAATTATAGTTTCAAATCGTAGTTGATTTTCATATTACCCTACCACAAAACTCAAACCGACTTCATTCAAATCATCTCCAAAAAACAAGCGCCAAAGAAAAAAAATGTTAAAGAACAAAAAAAAAAAAAGAAAAAAAACACCACTCGAAACATTATAATATACTCTTCGTTATTGTATTAACAGATCAAAGAGATGAAAATTTTAATCATCTTCTCATACAACTTTCTGTATCGATTGATCCTATCTATCACCAATAACAAAAAGATTACAAATATTAATTCAAATTTGTTCATTGATCGAGTGCTTTGACAAAGAATAGCTCAATCTCTGGAGGAGCAAAGAAAACGATCTGCCTCCGTCGCAACACACAGTTCTGTGGGACTCTTTGCTTCTTCGGCGCAGGTGGACAAGTCAGCATCTCCGGTATCCGATACTTATGAGCTTTAGGGGTACAACAACCGCCGCCGCCACCACCTTCACCTACCTTACGAGGAGGAGAGGGAATGGAGTTATTTGGGTCTTGATGAGAAAACGACGTCGCCGTGGAAGAACACGAAGAGACGATACTAGATGAAGAAGTATGATCGAGAAGAGTAGTTGTGTCCTTGCGTTGTGAAGGTGATTTCTTGAAATGAGTTCTTTTGAGTTTCGTCTTAGCTCGGGTTGGTTTTGTTGCCTTTTTTGATGGCATTTTAGACCTAATCAAAAGATGGAGGTTTTTCCAAGAAATAAAAAAGAGGAAGAGAGTTTATGTTTCTCTTCTTTGCAAAGTTAGGTGAGAGATACAAGGAAATAGAAGAAGAGAGTCGTTGTGGGTTTGCTTACTCAGCATATATAATAGGAGACACGAGTCAACACGTTAATGGGAGTGCGAGTGTCCCTTTAGTTTCTACATTTTTTCACTGAGACGAACAAAAGAAAAAAAAAGTAAAGAACTGATTTTTCTTTAAAGGTCAAAAGATTTATTTCTTTTAATTAAGGATCAATTTGCATGTAAGTTAGACGTAAGCCTGACCAACAAAATGGGTCGCGTATTTTTTATCTGCCGTTTTAAAGGACTAAAAGAATAAGCATTAATAAGGCATTGACTAGGTATACAGAAACAGAGGTAACTTTGCCATAGCAAAATAGAATTTTACAACATGCAAGTTCTGCTTCGTTTTCACCGACCACAAGAGAACGAAACCAAGCAACTATTTAGGTTTGTTTGTTTTGCTAAGAAATGAAAAATATAGGTAATTTACAGAGCTTGTGAAGAACAATATGTCAAATTTTTACTCAATTTTTTTCCACCAAGACAAAGAAAACAGGGATATGTTTGTAAGGTGACATACATGATGTCATAAATTCAGGTTTACAGTACTTGACTCTTTGTCAATTTACATGGTGACTGTAATTTTCCAAGTAGGAAAGCATGTCTATTTAAAATACACAAATGGTGTCGGACTAGCGAGAGAGAAAGATGACCAAAAGTTATATCATTTGGATTGCTCATAGAACCCGACAGCGACAAACCGAGAAAATTGACCTTTTTACATTCTGATTTATTTATTGTTTTTAGAACATTAATTTATTAATTTTGCTTCTTTTTTAGTAGATGAGGTTTTAGTGTTTTACTATTATATATTAACTACGTTTTTCTGCCGTCCAAATAGTTAGACCCAATGATCAAACAACAGTATAATACTTCCCTAAAATGATATTCACTGTACATCCAGATATTCACACACACACAAAATCACTTTATTTTTTTGGTAAAACAAAATCACTTTATTTTATAAAAAGTGTCATCTAGTTTGATTATCTCATTCCTAAATCTTAAGAAATTTATTTTCCTAAGATCAGTCAAAAAAGAAATTTATTTTCCCTACGATATTGATTTATTCATTTTGTTCTACAGTACCCTCTACAAAAGGAAAATATAGCTAAATTAAAAAGGATTACCGGAAAAACAATAAGATAAAGATAACACAAACTTGGATGTAGCTACGAAGGAAGGAGATCACGTGTACTGACATGCAAAATCAATGTATAATATTTTAACTACAAGTCTACAAGTATGGGTTTGTTACACCCCAACTAACTATTTCCGATTTTAGTTGATGTATGGTTGTGCAACATATATTAGTAAGTATTAGTGAAATTTAAGTTTCAGAAAAAAAAGTATTAGAACAACAATGCAAGTTTTTTTTTAATAAAATTTTTGCGTAAGGTCTGGTTAGAAGGAGAGTAAAATACTAACAACAATCATCAAAAACAAGAGGATAATATGGAGCTCATGTTAATTCTCGTTTCTCTGTTTGTTTTAGTATTCCTCATATTTGGTTAATTAACTTTTTGTATTATTCATTTACCATCAAATATAAAATCCGTTCACAAGAAAATAAGAAAAAAAAAATCGAACAAGCCTTTAGAAATCCAAAAGGTACATAAGTGGGCGAGACTGGCGCTTGTCATGGGATCCTAAAACATAGGATTCACTAAGCGGCAATTTAGATTCTCATACGTCTTAAGTGTTCACACAGACATTGATAAAACGATTTATAATTTGAAAGTATTGAGTTTTCCACTAATTAAGTTGACATTTGGATCACAATATTTACAAGAATTAATTCAAAATAATAAAAAACGAAATTGCTAGACATTTTGTAACGTCCCGACCCGCCTATGGCTAATGGGCCATCCACGCCCGCTCTCTCGACCCGTGGGTCTCATCCCATCCGACGGTCGGTCGATAAATTTCCGAAAGGCTCGAAATCATTGTTTACTGACCCTGCAATCACTATTCGACCTTTTCCCGTACTTTGGCCTCACTCACACGCTATCGCGAATCACTTCCCGATAGGTCACCCATCCTTCCACTACTCCAGCTCAAGCACGCTTAACTCTGGAGTTCTTTCAGGATGTGCTCGGAAAAGGTAAGTCAACTTTGGTGACATAGGTAGTTAAATCAATTCTCTAAAGCCTTTCCACATATCACAACTCGGGATGTTACAATTCACCCCCTCTCAAAGAACACAACGTCCTCGTTACGCCCCACGACAGGTCTCAAGACGCCTCTCGGGTCAGAACTGAGACGGCTAACCAGCTCTGATACCACTTGTAACGCCCCGACCCGCCTATGGCTAATGGGCCACCCACGCCCGCTCTCTCGACCCGTGGGTCTCATCCCATCCGACGGTCGGTCGTTAAATTTCCGAAAGGCTCGAAATCATTGTTTACTGACCCTGCAATCACCACCCGACCTTTTCCCGTGCTTTGGCCTCACTCACACGCTATCGCGAATCACTTTCCGATAGGTCACCCATCCTTCTACTACTCCAGCTCAAGCACGCTTAACTCTGGAGTTCTTTCAGGATGTGCTCCGGAAAAGGTAAGTCAACTTTGGTGACATAGGTAGTCAAATCAATTCTCTAAAGCCTTTCCACATATCACAACTCGGGATGTTACATGTTTCTTTTCAAGAGACCTTATTCACTAGTACAAAAAAAAATTCATTCTTTAAAAAGGTAAAACTCTTAAAACTATTAAAATTTGTAATACACACACTTCACATATTTTTAAAACAATCCTAAAATCATTCAAAGTCTAAATAACTTTTTTTTTTTGCTTATGGTACTCTGAACTCTATATGGACGACGGTTTCCGATTAAAACCAAACACAAACCACATACAAAGGAGAAAGAGATCATCTCCATTCTCCATCCTTCAAAATGCTTGAGAAGACTAAGATTTGATAGTATTGGAGGTGGTAGTGTGTCGGAAAAGCTTGTAGAGCAGCATTTCAGGAATAAGACTATAATGTGTTGCTTACATTTGATAGTAGGATTGGCTTTTGCAAATTTTTGTGATTAAATCAACAACTTAGTTTCATCAAGTTTATTTATGAATAAAGAGCGCTATAATGTACATTAAATACATTTGCTATTGTGTAACTTAGTTGTTAAGCCAATTTACTTTAACTATTTGTCAGACTTCCTTCAGATGTGTGTGCAAGAAAACAGAATGACAAAAAGACAAGATGTAGTTTTCAGAAAAACCCAAAATTCTTCTTCTGCTTGCATAGTAAACGAATAATTAAATAGATTTAAGTGAGAAAGGCAAGAAATAGTAACCGAACAAACTATACTACAATGTACGAAATACATATATGTCCAATGTGTTAGCAGATATGGGTCTCAAGCCCATAACCAAACGAAGCCCAACACTCAGAGAAACAGAGAAACGGTAACAGAGCAAATGAAGAACACGACAAAGGAGTGTACGGTTGCTTCAATTAAAACAAGAAACCAGTTTTCAGTGCTTGAAGATAAGGATAGCTAGCTGGAGAAGAATATCCACAGTATATTCCTTTAGGTTTACATGTATCCACTTTAGTATAAAAGCTAAGAGATTGTAAGAGACAAGTGACATGAATGAAAGTATGAAAGTTTAAGCAAACACTTTGTTCATCTCCAAAAGCTTCAAGCTTTCTATAACTTACATGGTATCAGTCGCCAGTGAGTAGATCTATGGCAGATCCTACACCTTCCGACGCTTTCACCCCAGCGGTTCTTTCGATCACGCAAGTTGTCACACTCAAACTCAGCGACACAAACTACTTATCATGGAAGTTGCAGTTTGAACAGTTCCTTAACAGTCAGCTCCTTCTCGGCTACGTCACAGGCGCGACTCCCTGTCCTACTCCAACAATCGCAGTACGCAATGGAGAAGAGGTCACAGAGACAAACAATCCGGCGTACCTTAAGTGGGTTCACACGGATCAGCTAATCAAGGCGTGGCTGATAGGTTCTCTGACCGAAGAAGCTATCAAAAACATCTACGGTCTCAACTCTTCACAAGAGATCTGGTACGCGCTAGCCAAGAAATACAACAGAGTCTCAGCCACTCGTCGTCTTGACATTCAGAGAAGGATACAGACTACGTCAAAAGGTTCAAAAACTCTCACTCAGTATCTCTCGGAAATCAAGTCGCTGTGTGACCAACTCGACTCCATTGGATCACCTATTACTGAGCAAGAAAAGATCTTTGGCGTGCTAAATGGCTTGGGACGTGAATATGAAGCTATTGTCACGGTTATTGAAGACTCGATGGACACTCCTCCGGGCCCTAGCTTTGAAGATGTGATGTTCAAGCTCATTGGCTTTGATGAGAAGCTGCAGAAATATGAAGTAGTCCCTGAAGCTACACAACACCAAGCCTTCTACACAAACCGTGGAGGTTACTCAGGGCGAGGCAGAGGCCAGAACAGAGGAGGTTAGAGAGGAAGAGGTTCTTACACTACGGCTGGACGAGGATTTCCTCAACAGTTTGGTCAACAAGCAGGCAGAGGGTCATCGTCATCTGAGTATGACCAGAGACCAACTTGTCAAATCTGCGGCAAATATGGACATCCTGCTTTCAAATGCTACAAGAGATTCGACCAAACCTACAATGCTGAGGAAATGAAGCATGCGTTAGCCACACTACGCTTGTCTGAAGATGCTCGACGTTCCGGTCCAAACTGGTACACCGACACAGCTGCTACTCATCATGTGACAAATGATCCTCAGCACCTGCTATCGTCTCTTCCCTATGAAGGCCATGACTCAGTGATAGTGGGAAACGGGGACTTCCTTCCCATAACTCACACTGGTTCTGCTGCTCTTCCGGCCACATCAGGTAATATACTACTCAAGGATGTTTTAGTATGCCCTGATATTACTAAGTCTCTGTTATCGGTTGTTAAGCTCACTGATGACTATCCACATTGTGAGTTCATTTTTGACAATAAACATGTGCTTGTTAAGGACAAAACAACACATCAGGTGCTCAGTCAAGGCACCAAAGCTGAAGGTCTCTACCAGTTAACCAACCCTCACTTCCTGGCTCTCTTCTCCTGAAGACAGAGAGCAGTGTCTGATCAGATATGGCATAGGAGGTTGGGGCATGCTCATCATCAGATCATCCAACATCTATCTTCAATAAAGGCTATCACAGTGAATAAGGGTCCTCAGTCTGTCTGTGAAGCCTGTCGCTTAGGAAAATCTTCAAAACTTCCTTTTGTTGAGTCTGTTTTTCATTCTTCTAGACCTCTAGAGAGGATCCACTGTGATGTGTGGGGTCCTGCTCATGTTATGTCAGTTCAAGGATATAAGTACTATGTTATTTTCATAGATAACTTCTCAAGGTTCAGTTGGATATATCCCTTGAAGTTAAAGTCTGATGTATTCTCCAAATTCAAACTGTTTCAACAACATGCTGAGAATACTCTTAACCATAAAATATGCATTTTTCAAAGCGATGGAGGAGGAGAATTTGTCAATCACGAGTTTGCTGCTCACCTTGCTAAGTGTGGTATACGCCATTACATCTCCTGCCCTCACACACCAGAGCAAAACGGTTTGGCTGAGAGGAAACATAGACATGTTACAGAACTTGGTCTTTCTATGCTGTTTCAAAGTCATTCGCCTTCTTCTTTATGGGTTGATGCCTTTCTTACAGCAAATTTTCTGATCAATCTCCTTCCTTCCTCGGCTCTTGACGACAACATCACTCCGTATGAGAAGTTGTACTTGAAAGCTCCAGACTACACGTCTCTAAGAGTCTTCGGGTCTGCGTGTTTTCCTTATCTCAAGCCATACACGCAGAACAAGTTCGATCCAAAGTCACTGGTCTGCATCTTTCTTGGCTACTCTGAGCAGTACAAAGGGTACATGTGCCTATATCCTCCTACTGGAAAGGTCTATCTTAGCAGACACGTAATTTTTGATGAAGCAAGGTTTCCTTTCAGTGATACATATCAAGCTATGGTTCCGGTTCCAACATCACCTCTGTTACAAGCTTGGCGTTTGGGACACGGAACTCCTCCGGTAGCATCTCCGACAACTTCACCACATACAAGTGAAGATGAACCTCCTGTGAGGAAATCTGCACCAACTCCACCAGTTCTTGGTCTCGATCCTGCAGAGAACGATACTGTCAACTACATCCCTACAAACAATGACAGTACTGATACCGACGAGAATAACTCAGTCTCGTCTCACGAAGAAGCTGAACAACCTCCAGCAGTAACTGTGGCTCCAGTTCCTCAGGAACAACCAACACATCCGATGGTCACGAGACGCAAAGATGGAATCTCTAAACCAAATCTGAGATACATCTTGATCACAGTGAAAGATGCTCCGGCTGAACCACGCTCGATAGCTGAAGCACTCGATCATCCAGGATGGAACGGAGCTATGGGAGAAGAGATATACACATGTGACGAGACGAACACATGGACTCTGGTTCCAAGACCAGAAGGGATTCACCTGTTAGGATGTCGATGGATATTTCGGGTGAAATTGAATGCTGATGGCACCGTGAGATGCTTGAGAGCACGATTGGTTGCCAAAGGCAACGAGCAGGAAGAAGGGATAGACTTTCTCGAAACCTACAGCCCCGTGGTTCGTACAGCAACTGTAAGAATGGTTCTGCATTTGGCCGTAACAGAGAAGTGGGACATAAAGCAGCTTGATGTAAAGAACGCTTTTCTACATGGAGAGCTTCATGAGACTGTATATATGCGGCAACCACCCGGCTTCGTCAGCAAGGAACATCCCGACTATGTATGTAAGCTCAACAAGGCTTTATACGGTTTAAAACAGTCTCCCCGAGTTTGGTTTGATAAATTCAGTTCATACTTGATTGAGTCTGGTTTTAAGTGCTGCACGAGAGATCCTTCACTCTTTATCTACAATGATGGAAAGAACATGATGCTGCTGTTATTATACGTGGATGATATGCTGCTGACAGGAAATGACAAGCAGTTCATCGCAGCATTTCTTCTTAAGCTAAGTGAAAAGTTCAGAATCAAGGATATGGGTCCATTAAGCTATTTCCTTGGGATTCAAGCGACTTACACATCACACGGACTGTTCTTAAACCAGGAAAAGTATGCAACAGACCTCCTTCAAACGGCCGCAATGCTTGACTGTGCACCAATGCCAACACCTCTTCCCCTGCAACTGAATCGAGTACCTCATCAAGATAAACTCTTTTCTCAGCCAACTTACTTCCGGAGTCTAGCGGAGAAGCTTCAGTACTTGACATTGACGCGTCCCGACATTCAATATGCTGTCAATTACGTATGTCAAAAGATGCATACACCTACTGTCTCAGATTTTCAGTGCTTGAAGAGGATACTACGGTATGTTAAAGGAACAATCTCTATGGGACTAACTCTTCACTCAGACACAGACTCAACACTACGAGCTTACTGCGACAGTGATTGGGCTGGGTGTCAGTCAACAAGGAGATCCACAGGAGGTTTCTGCACATTTCTAGGATGTAATATCATCTCGTGGTCGGCACAACAGCAGGACTCTGTTGCAAGATCTTCTACCGAGGCTGAGTACCGAACCTTGTCTGATACGGCTGCAGAGCTGTCCTGGATAGCTGCAGTCTTGGGAGAAATGGGTTTGAAACATATTAGACCAGCAGAAGTGTATTGCGACAATCTATCCGCGGTTCATCTTACGGCAAACCCGGTGATGCACAAGAGAACGAAGCATTTCGAAACTCACTACCATTACGCACGGGAGAGAGTTGCCAAAGGGCTCTTGGTCGTCAAACACATTCCTGCTACACAACAACTAGCAGACGTGTTCACTAAGTCTCTGCCGAACCAGAACTTTAGTGACTTGCGGTTCAAACTCGGCGTGGAAGAGTCTCCCACCACGAGTTTGCGAGGGGGTGTTAGCAGATATGGGTCTCAAGCCCATAACCAAGCGAAGCCCAACACTCAGAGAAACAGAGCAACGGTAACAGAGCAAATGAAGAACACGACAAAGGAGTGTACGGTTGCTTCAATTAAAACAAGAAACCAGTTTTCAGTGCTTGAAGATAAGGATAGCTAGCTGGAGAAGAATATCCACAGTATATTCCTTTAGGTTTACATGTATCCACTTTAGTATAAAAGCTAAGAGATTGTAAGAGACAAGTGACATGAATAAAAGTACGAAAGTTTAAGCAAACACTTTGTTCATCTCCAAAAGCTTCAAGCTTTCTATAACTTACACAATGGGCTTGGCCCTACCAATATAAAGTCTGAAAATGTCAAGAAAATACATTCGTTCATTCTTTTCTCACTGAACTAACATATTACATATCAATGAAGACAAGTAGCTTATATCAGTCTTTTTTACAAAAAAAAGAAACACTACAAAGAATCCAAAAACATTTATCTCTTTACGGTTTCTGTCATTTTAGCCAGAGAAGAGAGCATCAATCAAGATTACTACTATTCCCACAACTTTCATCAAAAGCCTAATGTTACAAACTAACAAGGGTTCTTACGATATGCCAGAGCGATAATACGCGAAAGCCACAATATCAGCAACGCCATGTGACTCAAATATTGATGCAGATGCTTGAAAATCTACACCAAGACAAGACAGCAAAACCTAACGAATGGATAAAACTTATGTAACGGCTCCCGAGCATCTTCCTGTCCAGGCTGTCCTTGACCATCGCATTTCCAGTGGGTCTCCCTTCACCATTGACAGTAATATGGACAGAGTCTTCAGATAGATCAAAATCTTTGAAGAAGTCAAGTATGTCTTCTTTTCCTGCAGAGTTTTCTATTTCCCATCATCACCAAAAAACAGATTAAAACACTAACGCAGTTTCTTCAATTGCTTGTTTTAAACTAACGCGAGACTTCCTAAACCATTCTGACCAAACATAACAGTTATAGGGATTCGAGGCAGAACAAACTTCTCAGGTGTCGTCTTTCTCGATGATCAAATCGATTGGAACTTTCAAAAAATTAGGTTGATTGTTTGTAGCTTTTAGATTGGTTTTTGTTTTTCAAAAACTACTTTTTTGTCCAATCAAGATTTTCCAAAAAGTTATTTTCTGCAATTTAGGAAAACTAAAATCTATTTTATTGCCAATCAAGATTTCAACAAAAGAGTTTTCCTATAAAATAGGAAAACTAGATTTCAGATGTTTGACCAAGTTTTCAATGAAAAACCAAAAGCCATGTTTTGTTGGTTTTTAGAAATGTGCAACGACAATTTTTTTTGTAAATATATAAATATAATATTATCAACACTAGTTAAATGCATATGTTTTCTGAAACTTTTAAATGCAAATGCTTGTTAAACTCTTTACTCACTTATTTCTATTTTATTATATATACACATATATATATATATGTACTAAAATTTTTGAATTTTAGTAAAATTTATATTTAAAAATATTCAATAATTGAAAAAACAAGTTAATACATTTTTAGTTTCTTTTTAACAACCATAATGTTTTAATACAATTCAATAATAAAATATAAAAATTTACATAGTTTTATTTGAGATTTATTTTGTTGCTACAAATTTTGAAAACTATTAATTACAAAAACATAAATTTCGCATATTTTAATAATTTATTAAAAAAAAATTCATCCAATCAACATTTAGTAACTCACAAACAAAAAAAAATAATAGTTATATAGTTTTAAAAATTAAAATAATTTATATAAGAAAATTTTATAAGTAGTTTCTAATTTTTAAATATTTTTACTTTTGTGTAATATATATATATTTTATGATTTATACTTTACTATAATATGAGTTCTTTTGATAAAAATATTAATTAAAAACATGTTTCTTTATTTTATTTGAAAATAATAATATTTTTAAAATTTTTAATTGTAAATTCTAATTATTTTAATGCTATTTTTATGTAGAATTCTAAAGTAACGTATTCATTATTTTTTGAAAAAAATAAAAATACAGAAAAATCAAAAACAGATTCCTGAAAATCAAAAACTAAAATCCAAACTAAAATCTAAAAACCAAAAACTAAAACTAAAAACTACTAAAACAATCATCACCTAAATTTAAAACTGTTTTTTTGGGAAATGGGAAAAAGGATAATAACGCTAAATTGGGCTTTCATTTTTGGGCCTTTACACATTAAGACGATCTTGCGGAATGATGATATTTTTGTAAGACGATCATGTTAAGTAAAAAGTATTCCTAACTGGGAATTCCAACCAACTTTATTCGGTTTGGCCGAGTTGCTAAGGGGTTCACTTGTTGGTTGAATGATCTCTGGTAGGGTTTTGATCCTTTGTAACTGAATCTATATTTTACTCTAACCCGAACCGACAAACTTCAATCTATGTATGATCCGATTTGTAAGATTATCCGAATGAATTTGATAGTATATAACATTTTGGATATGGAGTATTTGTAAGTCTAGGGTAAATCTTGGGCCCGAGGCCTGTTTTCAGTTTAATGAAATATGTTTGTGCCAAAAAAGGATATTTAGTATTTATCCGGAAAATCTAAAAAAAAAACGAAAGAACTAAATTGAAAGATATGGATTAATATTAAAATGAGTATTCAAAACCTAGTCTTTCAAATACTCATTGCCATAACTATATTGATATCGTATCAAGAAATAATGAATTTGAAGTACTATCAACTGAGTCCGAAATGAATTCGGATCCAGTATAGATATCTTACATTAGCTAAAACAAAATTCTAATCCAAAATATAATAAATTCGTACGGATCCAGAAAGCTGAAAGAAACTCAAAAAAACCTGATTCAAATCCGAACATGTATGCTAAAGCTTTGAATCTGTCCATACCTCTCAGGTGGAGATATTTTAATTTCCCCCCTATATATTGTTATAGCCCTTTTATAAATCAAGTCTGCACAATCTACTCTTTCCCTTGTTTTGTCGTCAATACCTCAATTTTTCGGTAAACTGATACAAGAGATTTGATTTTATAACCATAAAAATGTATTAGATACCCATATGACCCTAAATACTATGTACAACACATATTATATTAAAATCAGACGAAATAGTGCTTCACCGAGTGAAAATGTGCATTTCTTTCACCTATCTATTTCATCTCTAATTGTATTCATCATTTCTCCCGGCATGGCCAGAGATTCTGCCGCTTCAGAATATTCCTGTAATGAAGTTTTTAATCTAAATTATACATGTTCTAAACCAGTATATGTATGTATGTATATTGTATCTGCGTGCATATCTTTTTTTTTTTTTTGGTAAAATGTTAAGATTATTATACCAAATTTTTTTTTTTTTTACAGAAATACGAAGAAGACTAGAAACGGAATTGCAGAAATTAAAACTAAACAAAGCATCTATAATGAAAATGCACTTTCTATTACAAAGAAGAATAGCCTAAGAGATGAACCGGAGGTAACGTAGAGACGATGACCCAAAGGAGAAGTGTGAGGGGACTAAGCTCTCAGTTGCCGCGAGCTCCCAGAGAGAAAGGCGGCTCAAACCTTGAAACAACGGGTAAAGACCTACAGCTTCCAAGAGACTCAATCATCAACACAACCACAAAGAAATACATCACGATGCTGCAAACCCATTCAACATCGCCCCACCGGCAGCACGAGGAGGAGTCCACAGATAGGCGGTGCCGTCGTGCGGGACGGTGAACTGGAGATTGCTGCCTCCAACCCTCCAAACCCAAGACCGTATACACCCATTTAACCCACCGAACAAGAGGATCAGTGAGACATATCGGGCACACCTCCTCCGGAAAAGAGCAACCTTCGAACTAGTAAGAGAACCGAGTGCCAAACTACCTCCTATCCACACTCTACAGACCATACCGCTTTCACAGAAGCTACAACTCCAAAAAGATGACGCCTTTATTGCAGGAAAGAGAGAGACTTACGCGCTGCCACAGTCAAGAGCTCGACTCTGGAAGACAGAGACCACCAATGAGACGCGGATGCTGTCTCGTGACTCGTTACGTACTGTCACAGGAACCTCCAAGCTCGGACGACAACACCGAAAGAAGAAGCACCTCACACGCACCCATAACTGAGAACCAGCAACAGGATCTCCCAAAAGTAAAGAGGCTCTGGACGGATCCAAAAACCCAGACATAAAAACCCAGCCATGAAACACAAACCTCACTCGAGCCACCAAGGAAGCGTGACAATGAAGAACCGCAGGGTAGAAATCTCATCAAAACTCCACGCGCCGTCGCTCTCATGGTCAGAACCCTAGATCCAGGAAAAAGCTGAGAGAAAATCCAGCGACCTGAAAGCGGGAGAGAGGATCGACGCTGGTCCAAGCGCTAACCTCTAGAACACCGCCTCGGTACCAACAGATCTACTGCAGGAGCTCCAGCAAAGATACATACGGCACCAACCACCCACGTAGCCGACTCCACCGACAGTCCCTTGCACCAATCGTCGCCGTCACACCAGATCGACTACCGCGAGAACCAAACCACCGGATCTATCACGGATAGATGAGAAGTCTGAGGCGGAGGGGACAGATCCAGGGCTTTGGCAAGACCGAAGGGAGAAGGAAAAAGCCGATGAAGCAAAACAGAAAGAGAAGACACGAGCCTCCGACGACGACCTAGAAGGACCACCGCCGCCGGAGCAGGGAGGAGTGAGGCTGGCTGAAGCTGAAACTAGGTTAGAGAGATGGTGGAGAAAATTTTTTAGAGAGAGAAAAAGATCGCTTTAATGTTGGCCCCAAAAATATTTGATTACAAAAATATTTCACCAAGCTTCCGCAGCAAAAATATTTTCTGCGTGCATATCTTCTTCGATTACAAAAATATTTTGGTTGAACTGAGGCGAGTTACATTGTTTCTAAGTGATCAAGCTTCCGTGTCTCTTCGATCTTTCACATTAGCACCAGAAGCCGTCGAAATTTCACCAAGCTCCAATCTATTCTCAATAGAGACAAACACATCATTACTAACTTAGAATAACACGTTGGATTGAATTGAAGAAGATGAGCAATGACTTTTATATATTCTGTTTTGTATTTATCAATTTTGAAATAATTAGGATAGAACGAAAACTTCATGTTAAGATAAACACTTGTATATCATTGATATGAATGGACCACTCAAAAGTTTTTGAGGACAAAGCTCTAAATCCAGTGCAAACAGTTCTACATCTTCGACGAAGAATATACTATTAACACCTTTAATAAATAACATTATACAATTAAGAGGCATAGCAGTAGATTTGAGTTGAAAACTCACAAAACAACATCATCGCCAATCCCAAAGCAAAGAGTTTAGAAGAACATATATGCTATACACATACAGACATGCACTTACATACACACGTCCAAAGGCTTTACAAGATAACATAAAACAATGACATTAAAAAGGAAGTTGACATGAGGTGCATTTATAGATAAAAATGTCTGAGAAGAGACAACCAAGAATACATAAAAGACAAAGAGATGCTGAACGAAGGCACTTATGCAAATGCAAAAAGGTTCAAATACAAAAAATGTACACACACTCGTGTTTGCTCGGGAACATCTTCGTTTATAATCTAATTAATACTATTGTATAATATTAATATCATTACCATGACTACATTATTGGACTTTTGGCATCAATCTTTTCGGATTCACACATTGCGACCACTGCATCTGTTCAAAACCCACTAATGTTGACCCGCGTGGATCTTACAATGCAACTAGTTAATCAATAAGAGAGAGAAACCCAGCAGAACAAAATTTCATTTCATTTAAACACTCTACTCTATTCAAGTCTTATGAAAATAATTTATTGGTCAGAGAACTATGATTTCTATTGGTGTATATAGAGTTTTGTGTACTTGTACATTGCTCACGTATATAATATAGTCTTTATATAATGGTTTATAGCATACTAGTTCATACTATACATGACCAATGTACAAGCAATATACCACTATATGAAAATTTTTACATAACTAATTAAATAATGGTATATAAAAAATATTAATAATAGAATGGAAGAAATAATAAACAGTTTAAATAGATCCAAATAAATTGACTGGACATGCCACTTCAACCAAAAGATTTACTTTTTGTTCGATGGACTTAATCATATCAATGCAATAGATAGACAATATTATTCTCTCAAAAACAAAAAAAAAAAGTATTTACTAAAAAACTGGATAATATAAATAATTTTTAAACTGCTATTTATGAAAAAAATTTAAACTATAAAATCAAAGTCATAATTTAAATAGAAATACAAAAATAAAATAATATATATTTATCTTAGTAACTATAATATCAATTTTATATATATATATATATTCTGCGTCAAAATATACATACTTTCATATGAGGTAACGGCAGAGTACATATACTACCTTATAGAGTCTACATACCTCAACAATTAGGTGATCTATGAATCTAGTGGTCGTAGCAGCTGGTTTTCATAATACTCGGTGTATAACATCTAAAAACGCTAGGAAGTTGCATTTTAGTAATTACTTTTTCTTTGCAACAATTCATCTGATTACTACTTGATGTCAATGAGCAAAGAAAAGAATTGGAGTTCCCAAGTAATATGTTTATGAAGCTGAGCCGACATTGAGATGAGGCCACCAACGCAAGTGCTGTCTTAGATCACGACCGTCTCATTTTCCAACGCGATCAATCTCCCCACAAAACCAAAAATGTTCATGAACTCTTGATTCTATGCTTCATCTCTCTCAAGATTTTTTTTTTTTTTTTTTTTGTAATTCACTGATAGACATTAAAGGAGACAAACTTTTATCCTTGATTCCCGATCTTGTCCATTTTATTTGATCCTTTCCATACTCTGTCTGTCTAATGGACTGTTTCATTTGCTGATCCTTTCAGGCTTGTGGATCATAACTCAAACTAATTATCAAACCAAAACATTAATTATACGCGAACTATACAACACTGAACCTAAACATCTTATTAATCAAGTTAAATCGATCAATGATCTTAAATTCTTAATCAAAGGACTCAAAACACTATATGTAATATGTATTTGTGTTAGCCATAATAAGTTAGTTACCAATTTTGTGGTAAAAAAAAGAAAGACCAATTTGATCTAATTGTATGCATTAGTTTTTGAATGATTGTTATATTAGCATACTTGTATCTTATTTAACACTGATCCTTCTTATTAACCAAATATTATAGGACTTAGTTTGACTGAATTTTTTTGAATCAAATCGTGTATATTAATCCCCTCACTAACATAGAAATTCGAAGATGTGATTTTGAGGTTCATTTGTCGTGGAAAGTTCCTTAATTCGCCAATAGAACCATACATGCACTGGGGTTTAAACCGATCTTAGATATCCACTATTTGTGACAAGAATAATTTTTTTTTTTTGAAAATCATTTTGTAACAAGAAAGTTTAAATAATACTCCTACTTCATTGCTAAAGCTTAGAGCACCCACATTAGAGAACCCCCACATGGGGTTCATAGAATTTTTTTAATATATTTTAGGTGGGACCGTGAATAGTTATAAACCTCTATTTAGTTTGCTCTTCCATTAGTGAACCCGAACATGAGGTTCTTAAAATTTTTAAATTTTTTTTTAACTATTTAATACATTAAAAAATCATAAACATACAAAGATTATTCTTGTACATTACCAAATTTTTGCCATATATTTTCAACTAAATCGGCTTTCAAACGATTATGTAATTGTTGATCCCGAATTTGATTCCGAATGCCACGCATTTGACCGATATTAGAAAGGCTTTCCGTAGCGGAGCTGATATCATCAACCTGAGAACTTCTGCTTGACTCTCCCGAATCGAATTCATGTGTATCACATAGAGTGTATCCATGTCGTTCGTCCTCGACTATCATGTTGTGCAGTATGACACAAGTTCTCATAATCCTTCCTAACTTTTCCTTGTCCCATAGTAGTGCTGGATTTTTAACTATTGCAAACCTCGATTGCAAAACTCCAAAAGCACGTTCGACATCTTTTCTGGCGGCTTCTTGATGTTGAGCAAATAGCTCTGCTTTAGGACCTTGAGGAAGTGAGATTGATTGGATAAATGTTGACCATTTCGGATAAATTCCATCGCTAAGGTAGTACGCCATACGATAATTGTGGTTGTTGACCTTGAAATTAACTTTCGGAGCTCGACCTTGTACAATGTCATCAAAAACTGGTGACCGTTCAAGAACATTAATATCGTTGAGGGTACCTGGAAGTCCGAAAAATGCGTGCCATATCCATAGATCCTGTGATGCCACCGCCTCTAAGATAATTGTGGGCTTTCCTGAACCACGTGTGTACTGTCCTCTCCAAGCTGTTGGGCAGTTTTTCCACTCCCAATGCATACAGTCGATGCTGCCTACCATCCCTGGAAACCCGCGTACCTCACCCATATCGAGTAATCGTTGAAGATCATTAGCCGTAGGTCTTCTTAGATACTCATCTCCAAACAATTGTATTATCGAAGTAGTGAAATTATCCAAACATAAAAGTGCAGTACTTTCACCAAGTCGGAGATATTCGTCATACGTATCTCCGGATTGACCATACGCCAGCATACGTATAGCTGCTGTACACTTCTGAAGTGTAGATAGCCCGTACCTTCCGTGAGCATTTCTTCTTTGCTGAAAGTACGTAATTTCATTTCTTAGGCGATCGACAATGGAAAGGAACAATGGCTTGTTCATTCGAAAACGTCGCCTAAACATGGCCGGTAAGTATGTAGCATGTTCCCTGAAATAGTCGTTCCAAAGTTGAGTGTGGCCATCTTCCCGAAATCTTTCGATATAAGCTCGTCTGTTCGAGTTGTTTTCTTGACCATTAACTATTGACTCGAAGGTTTCCTCAAATTGTTCCTCGACCATTTCTTCAAGAGCTTCATCTATGCCACTAGAGGATGAGGAAGACATTGAATCTAGTTATCTGCAACATTGATAAGTTTGTTTAAAATAAATAAAAACATACAATTTGATAATTTTGTTTAAAATAAATAAATTCAAGACAATTTGATAAGTCTTTTTAAAATAAATAAATCCAAACAAATCTGATAAGTTTGTTTTTCAAAATAAATTCAAGACTATTTGATAAGTCTTTTTAAAATAAATAAATTCAAGACAAATTTGATAAGTTTGTTTTTAAAAAAAAATTCAAGACAATTTGATAAGTCTTTTTAAAATAAATAAATTCAAGACAATTTGATAAGTCTTATTAAAATAAATAAATCCAAACAAATCTGATAAGTTTGTTTTTCAAAATAATTTCAAGACTATTTGATAAGTCTTTTTAAAGTAAATAAATCCAAACAAATTTGATAAGTTTGTTTTTAAAAAAAAATTGAAGACAATTTGGTAAGTTTGTTTTGTAAAAATTTGATTGTGTTTCTTAAGTCATTTGAGGAGGAAGAATATACCTGTGATGAGGAAGTGAAGTATTTGGAAGACAATTCTATTGGGAAGCAGAAGTGAAATGAAGTGAAGAAGAAGTTTCTGTGAAGAAGAAGCAGGCTGTCGATCAAACTTTAGATGCTTCACATGAAGCAGTGAAGAAGAAGAAGAAGTGAAGAAGAAGACAGTTTCATTTTATCTTCATAACATAGAAGTTGAGAGATAGAGGTTGTCTTTGATATACAATTTAAACCAGAGAAATAGAGAGACAAATATATCAAACATATCAGAAAGCATTCAAGAGATACAATATTTATAAAGTTCAAGAGATTACAACCATGACTACCCGTGACTGAAAAAACAAGTGTAGATAGTACCATGACAACCATGACACTACACTTTCCCGTGACTGATAAAACAAGTGCACAAACAAACAAAATAATGCACTTGGCCGTGGATAAAACATACAATCCGTGACACAAACAGCTAGTAGACAAGTACAACCGAGAAGCTAGTAGACAAGTACAACCGAGAAGCTAGTAGACAAGTACAACCCGTGACCTGCACAAAAAATTGAGAACAAGTAAGTTAATATATCAAGAAACTAGAAATCATAAATATATCAAGTAAAGCAGCCAAGATCAGATCAAATCAACTTAACCCACGGACCAGATTAGAGCATTTCAGACACTAGTTTGTTCTTTAGAGAGACTTCTAAATCAGACAATGGTTCTTTGTGGGCAAGGAGACGCTCAAGAAGTCTCTGTTTCGAGATCTTCTCTTTCACCTCTAGCATGCTCTCCAATTGATCATACGCTGCTTCTTTACCATGCTTCTTGCGTTTGGCTGCTTTGCAAGCCTTCACACCTGGAGGCCTTACCTCTTCCGAGTCAGGCACCTTGTCCGCAGCTTCCTTCCCTTTCTCCTTTGCACCAGAGACGGAGTGTGATTTCCATTTCTGATCAAACCTGAGTTCTCTCCAGGCATGTTCTGCAGTGAACTTGCACCCTTGGTCATTTAAGTAGATGTCATGGGCAGCCTTCATGACATCATTCTCATTTTGTCCACTAGATTGCTCCTTCAAAGCAGCCTCATAGCTTCCCACAAACTTCCCGACCTCGGCATTTATTCTCCCCCACCTCTGCTTACACTGACTGAAATCTCTAGTAGCAAAGCCAGTTAACTGAGGGCTTGAATTGTAATATTCCTCGATCCTCTTCCAAAAGGCCCCTGCCTTCTGCTCGTTACTCACTATGGGATCCTTGCTGGTGTTTAACCAAGCACTGATCAGGACAATGTCTTCTTTTGGAGACCACTTTCTCCTTTCTAGGGGTTTAGGTTTCTGAGAAGACCCGGGTTGGTTTTGGGAGAGAGGAACCTCGGGAGACCCGGGTTGGTTTTGGGACAGAGGAACATAAGCGTTAAAGTTTTGGGACAGAGGAACCTCTGCAGACCCTAACATGTTAACGTACCCGGCAGGGTTTTGGGAGAGTGTAACCTCTGAAGACCCTAAGTCTTCAGCTTGCCGGGTCAGGGAAGTTAACATGTTAACGTAACCAGGATGGTTTTGAGAGAGAGGATTCATTGTGGTTTTCGTTTGTGTTTTCAGAAGTGTTTGTGTTTATTTTAACTGGATCTTGATTTGTTTTTAAACTAGTTTTCATAGAAGCATTCACTAGCAATAGTTAATTTCACAACAACTTAAAGTTTAATAGCATTCATTACCCATCAAATCCGTAGATTTAAGACGGACAAGAATCACAGCAACCAACCAACATAATTAATGAAATTTAGTTAACTTTAGTCTAATATCTATAACTAAGTCATAACTAGTTGTACTAGTTCTAGTCAAGTGTTGTCTACGGCTACTTGTTCTCTACCAGTTCTAGATCAATGTAGTTAACCCCATTCACACGGATACATTCACACAGACAATTCATAAGTTACTAGCTACAACATTTAGAAATACAGGTTCAAGTAATACCTTTGGTTTTCAATCAAAGCAGACGTTCTCCAGGTGACCGACCTGCAGAATGAGGTTATGAACCTGCTCAGTCAGTAATTTAACCTGTCCCTGCACATAGAAATGAAATGTGTTAGTGACATAAAAAGATCGTATGAGACAATGAAAAGTAAAATACACTTACCTCCAGTGTCTGCATCTGATTATTGAGATTTGATAAAGCCTTCATCCCCTGCTCAGCCTCCACCACCCGGTTAGTCAGCAGTTCGATTTCCTCCTGGACACCAACCACCCAAGGCTGACGATAATGGAACCCATCAGCCTTGGGTAAAACAAAGCAAAACTCAGAATCAACAAACTGCGACATTAGTACCTAGATATGAGTTTGATTGACACTTACCTCGTAGTTTTTGCATGTGAAATAGCGCTTCCCAGGCTGAGTGTCGTAATCATCCTTCTCCCGAACCTCGTGAATGATTCTCCCCCCACACGGACACCCTTTAGGAATCCCGTATTCTGAATCGCATACGTATCTTAGCATCTCTATGGACTCCTTATGCCTCTTCATATCTCTTCTCTCTTCCGAGGGATCCATCTGTACCAGAACCGACTATTGATTAGAACATAACGATTTCGAAACATATTTACAAAACCCCCAAGTGGAGATCGAAACCCTAAATCGATCCCTCATGAGATTAAGAACAATTAAACGGAACCCCCTAATCGATTTAAGAACCCTACAGCAAAGCCCCCGAAGCGATTTCGAAACCCCCAAATCGATTTCTCGAAACCCCCAAATCGATTTCGAAACACCAAAAATCGCCTTATTTAAACCGTTCAATCGTCTTGAAACTCACCTGGGTTCGTCGAGGAGACAGGTCGTCGTCGATTTGATGGAGAATCGTGGAGGCAGTCGTCGTCCCACGCGAATCGCCTCAGACACTCTGAAACCCTAGTTTATTCGGAAAGAGGGGAAAATGATTTCACACACGAGCAACCCGTGTTTCGTCGTCGTCAACCCGAGAAGGCGATACAAATGGCTGCTTGACGCGTGGCTTGAACCGGTATCAAACGGGTTCACTTCCGTGATACCGGATCACCAATATTAGCCCATTTTCTTATTTATTTTTGCTTATCGGGCCTAGGAAACCACACCCATGAACCCCAATTGATACTCTAATGTGGCTGCTCTTATGCTTATAAAGATTTAACAATTGACTTAATTTTATTAAATGCGTGCGTGAACTTCGAGTTCCGACTCCCGAGATAGTAAGTCTCACAGCCCTTCTTCAAACTCTCTCTTTGTTTCTTTTCTCCTTACCATCTTCTCGTACCCCTTTTCCTAAAATATCATATGCTATTTCCACCGCTTTGTCACATCACAAACATGTGGTGTATACACTCATAAACACCGACGCATTAATATAAACATGCATATCTTGCTCTCTTTCCTCTCATAAAACAAACTCTCATCTTAATATCGTTCCCTTTCTTAATCTTTTTTTTTTTGAGAACGAATTCCCTTTCTTATTCTCTCTGTCTTCTCCTCAAAGTGATGTCTGATCCAGCTTGTATCTTCAGCAATGGGTTTCTTGATAACTATGACTATAGCTTCAACTATTCCACTTCTCTCTCACACATCTACAACTCTAATGACAGCTTCTATTACCCTAGCATTAATACCACAAACATAAACCCTAATTCTACATCACCTGACTCTCCTCCACTTAGAGAAGCTCTTCCTCTCCTTAGCTTAAGCCCCATTCATAAGCATCAAGAAGCCAGTGTTCCTCACCATGAATATTATTTCATGGAGACGACCGAAAAATCTTCTAATTCAAACTTTCTTGATCATGATCTTGGTCAGTGCCAAGAAACTCAGCATCATGATGTGACAGTGGATCTTCATCTAGGGTTACCAACCCTCAGTGGCGACGCTATTGCGTGTGGTGGTGGTGGGAGCAGCAGCAGCGACGCCATAATTGATTCTACAGACCAAGACCAGCATCATGATCTTCATCAAGATCGTCATCAATATCAAGGAGTAGAAGTTACACTTTCTTCCGATCATGATGGTCATGGCGGTGTACAAAGGGGTAATCATCATCACTATTGGATCCCTACTCCTTCTCAGATTCTGATGGGTCCTACACAGTTCTCCTGTCCTCTCTGCTTCAAGACCTTCAACAGATACAACAACATGCAGGTAAGGATATATTCATCCAATAAACCTAACTCTAATTAGTTCCTACTTTCCTAAAATAATTTTAAAGATTTGTTTTTTGTTTTTTCTTTTCTTATTTGGTTATTCTAAATAGTGTAAATTCTCGTTCTTTATTCTCAAATCTTCATCATGAGAACATCTCTAGCACACACTACGACTTTTCATAATAATTATTACTTCTATACACTCGAGAATAACGTTTCATTTGATGGTACAAGTCATCAGATGTACGATACATTGATTGATGGCTATGAGAAGATCAACTAAAATCAATCAACGGGTTTAAAATCCAGATGATCTTCTTTAACCAATAGTCTTTTTAGACTGACTCCTTCTAACCCTAAAATATGATGTCTTCCTCTTCCATTTTTGTTCTCTCTTGGTTTTCGTGCAGTTCTACACACAACACTCATTACCCTAAATAGTAGAAGAAAGTGAGGGATGTTTTGCAATTTTCGTTTTTGTTTTTCTTATAACTATTTATATATTTGTATGACATAAATTAATTTACTATATATTAAATTCCTATTAACCCTAAGCAATTATACGTGGCTAAATCTCAATCGCATATACATATTTTGCAGATATACACATGAAAATACAGTATGGTAGTACATGTATCAGTATATTACTAATGTGATTACGGTAAAAGCTACAGAAATTTATACACTGTTGTGTCTAGAAATATACGAGTAAACTGATAAATATATATCTTGAATTATATGAAGTTTGTGCAAGTGTTAATTCACAATCTCACCTATTGCACTGATCTCTTTGGTCATTGCACAGATTTACATTGTGACACTTCCATTTCAAGATTAGTTAATTAGATTTGGAGTAACTGATTTTTTTGTTCAACATAGAACCAAATAAATATATAAGCTGCGTATAACTTGAAGTAATTAATGGGTACTACTAACGTTACACATGTTTTTTTTACCGGAATTAGATGCACATGTGGGGACATGGCTCACAATACAGAAAAGGGCCGGAGTCACTAAGAGGGACACAACCAACGGCGATGCTGAGGCTACCATGCTACTGTTGCGCACCAGGCTGCAAGAATAACATAAACCACCCGAGGGCAAGGCCCCTCAAGGACTTCCGTACGCTTCAGACACATTACAAGCGGAAACATGGTGCGAGGCCCTTTGCTTGTCGTAGATGTGGGAAGACTTTTGCGGTCAAAGGAGATTGGAGGACGCACGAGAAGAACTGTGGGAAGCTTTGGTATTGCTCATGCGGCTCGGATTTCAAGCACAAGAGGTCGCTTAAGGACCACGTTAAGGCATTTGGTAATGGTCACGTCCCTTGTTTTGGCAATGATTGTTTCGGCGATCATGAGGATGAGGAGGCTGCTTCTGATGTCGAACATCAAGAGTGATGGTGTTTTTTTTTTTGGATATTTATTCATGAGAATGGTGAAAGCCTTTACTGTTTTAAGGTCTTCGTCAATATGTCCGTGTTTCTTATGTAATATGGGGCTCTTCGTTTCTCCATTTGTCATTTCCATCCAGCTGTTTTATCTATATGATTCATCTAGATGATTCATCCTTATTTTAAGGGTTGTTCGTTTTTCCATCAAGATGAGCCATCTAGATGAACAATCTCAATGGATTTTATGTCCGTTTCTTTATTTCTATTTCTTTTGAATACGAGTTTAGTTGATCGAATGATAGTAAAATAAACTCGGTTTTGTGGGTCTTACAAAGACGGTTATTGATCGGTGTATGAGAATGAACGAGTTTACAAAGAGATTAATGAAAGAGAGAAAGGTTGGAGCTTTGTTGAAAAGACTCCAACGAAAACACTAAGCGGCTCAATTGGTTGAAAACCCTAGATCTTGCCGTCAATGCCTTAGTGTCTGTTTGCGGATCTCCTTTCTCTTACCATCTGTACTCTTTTCATAGACTCGACTTGTCTATCACCCGTTTGCCCTAGCACTTTGGGCCTAAGTCGGTGCTTGATGGGCTTCTCGACCGAGCGATGGTTTGATGGGCTTTCCAGCCGAGTGATGGCTCGATGAGCCGATGTCGGCTCCGTCGACCAATTGATTGTAAAGCCGAGTTCGTCGATCGAGCCTTGGGACCAATCAGCAGGTTAGGTCGGCTGACCCTTAACGAGCTCTTAGCGTCTATGACCCGAATCCAGTTATCCGATGGGCCTTGAGGAGGAATGATAAATTCGTCTCCAACAATTTCCATCTTTAATAAACAAATTACAAATATACTCTTATTTTGATTTAATGATATGTTCGATATTAATTTTAAATATACTAACTTTTATTATTTAGTCTAAAATATGCTTACACTAAAATTATTTTGAAATTAGCATTTTGACATTAATAAATTATTATTCATATAAATTTATATTTTTTATTTAGATTTGTATTAAAATTGTACTATAATAATAACTTCTAATAAACAAAAAGTTTGATAGACATATACTTAACAAAAAGTTTAAAGTTTCAAATTAAAAAGTGTATTAATAATAAATTGATTACAATATTCAAATAAATATATCTAAAAGTATTTTTCCGGTTTTGACAAAAAAATAAAAAAAATTTGGTTTAAGCAGAAAACAAAATTTTTTAATTTTGGCACGAAAAATAAATTTTTCATTTTTGGAAGGAAAACAAGATTTTCGGTTTTGGCAGGAAAATGCGATTTTTTGGTTTTGGCGGGAAAACAAGATTGCTAGGTTTTGGTGGAAAAATAAGATTTTTCGGTTTTTGCGGGAAACGAAATTTTTTCGGTTTTAAAGTAAAAATGAGATATCCATTTTTTTGCGGGAAACAAGATTTTTTGGGAAGGAGATTTTTCCTGTTTTGGCCAGAAAAAGAGTTTTTTTTTGCGTTTTGACGGGAAATGCGTTTTTGCGGTTTTAACGTGAAATACATTTTGGCAGGAAAGTGTTTTTTTTTGCGATTTTTCGTGGAATTTACGTTTTTGGCGGAAAATGTGTTTTTGACGAGAAAATGTGTTTTTGTGGTTTTTAGGAGAAATACTTTTTTGGCGGGAAAGTGTGTTTTGTGATTTTGGCGGAAATGCATTTTCGACGGAAAACGTGTTTTTGCAGAAAAATGCGGTTTAACGGTTTTTGCGAGAAAATGTATTTTGGCGGGAAAACACATTTTTACGATTTTGACGGGAAAATGCATTTTTGCGGGTCTGACGAGAAAACACGTTTTTGCGATTTGGCGAGAAAACATATATTTTTTTTGGCTGAAAAACGCAGTTTTGCTGTTTTGGCGGGAAAACCCGGTTTGACAGTTTTGGCGGAAAAACAAATTTTTGCGATTTTGACGGGAAAATGGATTTTTGCCGGCCTGGCGAGAAAATATGTTATTGTGGTTTTGGCGGAATTTTTTTTTTCATTTTCGGCGGGAAAACGCGTTTTTTTGTTTTGATAGGAAAATACATTTTTTATTTTGGTGGGAAAACACATTTTGCGGTTTTTTGAGGGAAAACACAATTTGCGGTTTTGACAGAAAAACATTTTTTTTGCGGGAAAATGTATTTTTGCGATTTTGGTGAGAAAACACGTTTTTTTGGTTTTTGCGGGAAAACGCGTTTTTGGTTTTGGCGGAAAAACATATTTATACGGTTTTGGCTGAAAAACACATTTTTGCGATTTTGACGGAAAAACGTGTTTTTTTTTTGTTTTGGCGGAAAAACGTATTTTTTTGCGATTTTGGCGGGAGAATGTGTTTTTTTTTTGGCGGAAAATATACTTTTGCGATTTAAACGAGAGAGCGCGTTTTGGTGAGAAAACACATTTTTGTGGTTTTCGCGAGAAAATGCATTTTTGGGTTTTTGGTGGAAAAACATGTTTTTGCGGTTTTGGCGAGAAAACGTGTTTTGGTGAGAAAACATATTTTTGCGGTTTTGGCGGGATAATTTTTTCGTAGTTTTGGTGAGAAAATACGTTTTTGTGTTTTGTCATTTTTCGTGAGTGATAAAATAATGTTAGGTTAAATTTGTAATTTGTAAATTATATCAAGGGTATAATAGACATTATGCCATTTTTGTGAACCATCCCCATTCAAATGGTCCAATTTGGATTAGCCATCTGATTTTCAATATTAAACCTAAAATTTTAAAACTCTTTTAGATCAGCCATCTAGATGACTTGTACTTTTAATGCCTAAACGAACAAATTTTTTATCTCCATCCAGAAGATTCATTCAGATGGAGAAACGAACAACCCTATAACTAATAGGGGTGATTGGTAGAGGCTGTGGCATTCTGTTTTTTGTTCTAAGATTTATGTTTTAGATTTTTAGCTTTGACTTTAATTTATTTTGCTGTAGAAAATTTTCATAGCATTGAATAAAAATTCTAAAGAAAATGCTTTCTAAAGCTAACATATTTTTTTTTATAATGTTTTGGTTTCATTTTTGAAAATAAAAACATTATTACTTTTAAAAAGAGCTGTAAAAATTAAAATGGCTGTTTAGAGCTCCTGCAGTCTCTACCAATCACCCTCTATAATTTGTTTCGGTTATCCGGAGTTATTTTCCTACTCGTAGATGTAACGGACTCAATCTGCTGAATTCCTGCATCAGTACTCTTTTACATCAATCTCTAGAATTTAGAATAGAGACTGTTAAAATATACTAAAAATCAAAAAATTTGAAATTAGTCAAAAGTCAAAACTATGAAAAGTAGCATTTTTCGTGATTTTTTTGGTATCGTATAACAACGACTTGATCTACAATTAAGGCATTATTACTCATTAGCCACTCTTACCTTCTCTTACATATCACTACATCTCTATGTTAAGAAGTTTTAATTAGTTATCCTATTAGTGATTTTAATTTGTAACATTTTAACCCAAACATCATGAAAAGTAAGATACACTTGTTTACTAACTTATGAATATGATATCAAGAATTCTAAAGTTTCAAGAAATCAAACAATGGTTCGTAAATCTCCGCCAATAATGCCATGATGTAATTCAGTTTACGAGCAAATTCTTATATTTAAAAATATATCAGTTGGTGAAGGCGGCTCGGAAAGTCCTTAAGAGACCCTAGTTCAAAACCTCACTCAGATTATCCATATTTATGGCTAAGTGACATGAATAACTAATTTCCTTTGCGAACAACTGGATCTGCCTGTGTCCAGTGGACAGGTCCACGAGAATTAATCGGTTGGGTCTTGGTTTGCCAGTTATCCCAGGTCAACAAAAAAAGAAAATATCAGTTTCTAAGCAAAGTGAAGGACTTTAATTAAACCAAATCAAAGTGTTTGATCCTTTTCTTGACTTTATGAAAGTCTTTAAGTTTCTTCGAAACTAAAAATCGGGTTTACCCACGTACGTGTAGATGGAGCTCCGCGTTATATACGAGCGGACATACAGAGAAAGGAGATAAAAATGATGAACGGTTAGGTAGAAAATGAGAAGCACTCAAGGGTCAGGCAAAGACTGTGAATTATTTTCGTTGAAACTTTGAGAATCATCAATGCGTATTCTGAGGTTGTTGTAGTTGTGCCATCAGAATTATCGGCAAGACTGGATTGTTTCTTCTAAAATGCTATTAAAAGAAACGCTGACCTTGTGTTTAATACATTACTGCTAGTTCCTAGATATGAAGATTTGGTGGTGTCTTAGCTGAACATAGATAACTGCGGATACTTGGTGAAACTCTGGTTGCATAGGATTCAGTTCTCATTTACACCGTATGAAGTTCATTATTTACTCTGAGGCTAGGGCCTTATTCATCCCAACCCGATATTATGCATGTACCAGAAAGTGGCAGGCATTCAAATTAGCAACACTCTCTGGTTTAGCTGACCCTCTAGGTCTAATTATTGTGGGTAAGTTGCATTGGTTTCTTTGTTGATGCATGCTGGACAGAAACAAGCTGTAAAGGCTATATATGTTTGTTGGCATGGCCTGTATGTCTGCAAGGTAAAACACAAACCATCTCAAAACCTGAGGTTTTGGAATAGCTATTGCGTTCTTAAGTTTGGTGATCTGTTTGTCTCTTTTTTTGGCAGTCTTTACTCTTTGGAGCTGAATTTGCCTTAGACAATGAGCTTGTAAGTTTAATTATATCTCCATGTAATCATTTGTGCACCAAAAATGCTTTTACAAAAATATAAGTTTCCTTCTTTTTTATTAGACTCATTCAAACAATCCTAGAACAATTATAGCTCTATTTTATTTTTATCATTTATTCATACCTAAACTTAGCAACAAAAACTAGAGAACCTTTTCGTGCTAATCAATGGCACACCTTGAAACTCTCTCCTATTCTCCTTCCATATTTTGTTAATAATATAAATACCTTCACCACCTTCACCTTCATGCCATCGCAAAAAGAAAAACACAAAATTAACATCCACAAAATATACAAAAAAGAAATAATGGCAATGAAGAACATCAACAACTTCTTTGTCGCCCTCTTTGTCTCGGCTATGCTAGTGAGCTCAGCCACAGCGGCTACCATGGAGTCTCCAGCACCAGCACCAGGTGCTTCTTCTGCCACCGTGGCTTTTCCGGTGGTTGGGTCCATCGTTGCTGCATCACTCTCCGCCTTCATGGCTCTTCTCTTGCAGTAAATATATATATTGAAGAGGGGTTCTAAGAGATGTATAACAAAACTCTTTTTTGTTATGATAGGTTCCTTAGAATCTACGCAAAATAATTTTGTCAAATGACCCATTTTGATGTATAATCACATTGTATAAGTTATTACACTAATATTTTGTATGAGAATGATAACAATAATAATAATAATATTGTCCTATATAATTAATCGCTCGTTGATCAAATTTTTTTTGATGAATCTGATCAATATATTTGTGAAAGATGTCTTTAAATAAAATGGTTACATGAAAAAAGGTTGTGGTTAGTGTTTGGTTTCATCATCGTTTACCTTTCTCTTTACATTCATGAGAATTTTGGTAAGCCGAATCGCAGTTTGATGAAACTGTTTCATCTCTAAATTAAAAGGCTTTGACTACTTCGAGCTCATCGTCAAACTTTTCCGGCCTAAGTGTTGGAGAGGAATTTGGTATTCCTCCACAAGGCCCATCGAACAATAGTATTAGGTCCGTCAGTATCAACAATCCAGTGATGGCTGATTTAGTTGGCGGATCGATCGGCTGGAGCAAGTGATCGATCGACTTAGCTCGTCAAGCTGACCGATTCATTTAAAGTCGAGCACCGACTCAGCAAATATTCGTTCATCTCGAAAGCCCATTTAACATAGAGTTGGACCGAGTTTCTAGGGCGAACTAGCTTTAGGGCGAACGAAAGTAGGACGAGCGAAGGCTATAAAAGGGGAACATAGTGAAAAGAAAAAGGGATCTGCAAACAGATACTAAGACCTTGACGGCAAGATCTAGGGTTTTCAGCCAATCGAGCTGCTTAGTGTTTTCGTTGGAATCTTTCAACAAAGCTCCAACCTTTCTCTTCTTCATTAACCTCTTTGTAAACTTGTTCGTTATCATACACTTGTCAATAAACGTCTTTGTAAGACCCACAAAACCGAGTTTATTTCACTATCATTCGATTGACCGAACTCGTATTCAACACTAAGTAAACCTGCACAAAGCTCTAACAAAGATTCCAATGCTTCTGCCTTCTCCTCGCTTCTCGGGCTCTTCTTTTGATATTCAAGTAGTAGCGTTAATTTTCTAATCAATGACATCTCTTTGTCTTTTGAACTAGAACTTGTATTTTTTCTCTCTTCTCTATTTCCTATGCTTCCTCTGTTAGTGTTTGATTATGTTTAACGGCTGTTCTTGCGGATTTGGCAGTGCCCGTCCTTAGGGGAAGACGGGCTCGCCTGTTCTGTTTTCGTAGGTGTTGTGCTCTGATTTGGACACAACTGGTTTGAAAACTGGAGACAAATTTTGGCATTGTGCAAGATATGGCTGTAAGTGAGGATGTCTTAACAATCCTGAAGCCTATTAAGAACATCTTACACTCAAAAGAAAAGCCGCAAAAAGAAGAGACTAATGGAACTCATCATTAATTTACAGTTGGTCTATGTTCAGGGTTCTTGCGCAAAATCAGTCTTTTTCTGCAAAGAAACATATTAGAAACTCTTAACATTCAACGCTCGATTTTTTTTTTTAAAGAATACCAAACTAAATGTACATGTAACTTACATTAATGAAGAGGAATACATGACTGGGAGGGGAGAAAGAGAAGAGCGGTTAATCTGCAAAAAAACATATTAGAAGATTTTTCATCTATTATCTTTACCTAATCGAATCTGGTTTTATTTGGTGAGGAATATGTTGGAGCACTGTAAAATTTGGTTTGCATTGTTTGTGAGTGATCTTCTCCATTGAAGCATATAGAGTAATAGAAATTTATTTACCTTAAGGTGACGGTGAAGAACTCGATTATCATGGAGGTAATCTATAGCCAACAGTAGCTGAACCATCCATCTGCATAGTTTCGACACAGAAGAAGATATAACCCTAATGTTAGATTCACTATCAGTTCATTACTTGTCTTATACCAAATACTTGTCTTTATGATTACTCACTTCCTCAGACACAAATGTTACACTAGCTTTCTTTTACATTTGAATCCTGCATTTACCAAAATCAGTAAAAAAAACCCCAGAGAACAACCAAAGAAACATAAAATTTGAATCTGATTGCCTTACATGTCTCCACCCTCACAATAACTAGTTATAATGCACACACAGTCCTGCATAACCAGTAAAAAAAAGAACTCTATGTGATATTGGTGCTTGATTATGAGCTTTGAACAAAGGCTAAATCACATTTTCAACCCATGAATCTTTGCACTCTATTGGGAGATCTAAAAGATCGACCCAGATCCAAGATTAAGATATACATTAATATATTAAAATAGAAAACATATCATTATCTATAGTGTAATATTCGATATTAGTTTAGGAATTAGGTTTAGTCATCTCTATTATCCATCAGAGTTAATAATATTTCTTCCAATTCTAGTCTTATCAATCTATTATGGTATCAGAGTCAATGGTTAAGCCCAGCAGATGATTTTCCATATAAAAATTGTCTATCTATTTAGCCTGTAAAGGCACATCTTGCTATGGTATTTCCAACCTGTAAAGGCACATCTTGCTATGGTATTTCCGAGATGTTGGGCTTGGGCTGTTTCCACTGAACTGTTTCCCATCCACATCTCAAGAGGGGCTAGTAAAATCCAACATCGCTTATATAAGTGATTTTTGGGCAATATATAAGTGTATGGGCAATCCTCTACTTTTGAGGTAGTTTTTGGGTGTGAGTTAGGATCATTGCTATTATGGTATCAGAGCAGAAAGATCCTTGAACCTAAATAAATATTATGTGTTCTAATTTTTTTTGTGTTCTCTTATACGAGTTGTTCATCAACGATTGTGTGTTCTTCACGGCGAATAGCTCTACTACTACTAGTCTAGCAAGATGGAAGATTTTCTTCAGGCTTCCACCAAGGTTCTAATCTTAGTGTCAGACCTAAGATCCAAAGCTTGTTAATCTATGTTTATTTTTCTTCTTAATTCAAAAGAGAAAAGAAAGAAGAAGAATTTAAGAAAAGTCAGCACGATCTTCTTCCTAACGTGAAAAATCAGGCCATGGTATTACTAATGGCTTCGATGATTACTTCTACGTTAAAGAAAGCCCGGACATTCATGAAGACCTCGTAAGAAAACCATCATGAGATGTTTGAACTCTTATATTTATGATGGTTATTCTACTTCTATTCACTTGAAGACTTATTTCATCATCAATTCTACCAAGCTTACACTGCTAAACAAGCCGTATAGCTTCCGCAATATGAATAATCAGTCATTGTTTCACAAACCAGTGTTGCTTTCTCTTCGAGTTACTACTTCTACTGCTTCACTTCATCAAGTCGCCACCACTACTACATCTACTACAGCGCTTCATCAAGCCCCATTCAAATTCTACTACTACTCAAGGAATCGAGCTTCACTAAGCTGTCGTTTCTTCTTTTAAACCGCATGTGTTTCATAAGACAACAAGTCTTCCGCACTACTTTACTACTACAAATCGTTGTTGTTTTCCTCTCAAGTAACCACTTCTAATGCTGCTTTAACAGGCCACAACTACTACTACCACCAAACAAATCTCTGCAAATTCAACATCATCAGACTGTTTGTGGTGCACTTGTTTGTGCATGGTTCTTACGTAGCCTTCCATCAAAGAAGCATGAGCTCATGATGGTATAAAGGTATACGTACTTCAACTACTACTACTACTACTCAAGCTAAGTATTTGGTGACCCTAATACAAGAGATTTTTCTACCTCTACATCTACGGTCATGAAGTGTTCGATGATACAAATCACAACCTTCAAATCTCCTACTTCCAAGAGCTACTTACTACCATACTTTGAAGTTTTGTCCAATCTTACACGTGTTACCACGCATGAGCTTGCGGGAGGGTATTGGGAGATCTAGAAGATCGACCCAAATCCAAGATTAAGATATACATTAATATATTAGAATAGGAAACATATCATTATCTATATTGTAATATTCCATATTAGTTTAGGAATTAGGTTTAGTCATCTCTATATAAACATGTGCATATTGAAATCTATTCTCCATGAGAGTTAATAATATTTCTTCTAATTTTGTAGTCTCATCAATCTTTTACACTCCACAATATAGCTTTGATATTAAAACTCATCTGAATTTCATTAAGTCATAAAAAGGATTTTTAGTAATTTAAACCTTCAACTAAAGATCAATCGTAAAATAAATCCTTAACTAAAAATTCTGTGAAATAAACCCTCATCTTTATGCTCGTTAATGTTTTCGACCCTCTGTTACCTTTATCGTCAACTATTGACGGAGAAACGTTAACTGTTGACGACAAAGGTTATGAAGGGGAGTAAACATTAACGAACATAAAGATTAAGGTTTATTTCATATAATTTTTAGTTGAGGGTTTGTTTTACGATTTATCTTTAGTTGAGGGTTTAATTACTTAAGTTCCTATAAGTATTGATTAATTAGTAATTATTTCAAGTCTCAAAAATTTCAGGATCGGCTCTACTGTTAATACAAACTCACTTTTCTTTGTGTAAGGATTGTATGTTATAGAACAAATAAAAATTTGATGAGAAAATGTTAATAGAAATTGACCTATATATTTACCTCTATATCATTTAGAGGTAAAATCAACTATATTTTTTTCTAAAATAAAAATGTTATTTTTTCTCTACAAATAGCTCAACATTATCTCAAACAACAAACTGAGTGGACCAATCTCCATCCGCTCGTTTATTCACTAGTTTTGTTTTCATTGCAGGTTCAAATTACTAATTTTTTTAGTAATTTAAACCCTCAACTAAAGATAAATTGTTAAACAAATCCTCAACTAAATTTTATGTAAAATAAACCTTCATCTTTGTATTCATTAATATTTTTGCCCCTCCATAACCTTTGTCGTCAACAGTTAACGGTTCTTCGTCGATAGTTGACGACAAAGATTATGAAGAGGTGAAAACATTAACGGAAATAAAAATGAGGGTTTATTTCATAGGATTTTTAATTGATGGTTTGTTTTACGATTGATCTTTAGTCGAAGGCTTAAATTACTAAAAATTCTTTTAAAAAAAAAAACACATCTTGAGTTTTCAAGAATCAAGACTTACAAGTTAAAACGTAATTTAACCTCTTGGATCGCAGCAAGATTGCATCTCTTCTGTTTTGTTAACCTAACGAATCTTCTTTACCACATACCTATAAAGAAGAATATATAGATTTGATAAAGAAACAAAAAACTCGAAAATTGAGATCTTTTTTTCTTCGTTAACCCATCTTCGTCTCTCGATGTTGTGAATTACAGAACCAAAAGCTCCTCTTCCGATCTGTTCCACGACTTCATAATCAGCCAACTTCCAAACTGTTTCACTCATCTTGTTTATCGTCTGGGATCTTTCCTCTGTTTAAAAAGGATCAAACTTTCACAAGATTTTACCGTTCAATGGAGCCTGTAAGCTTAGGAGGATCATATCCATGAGCATCAACTGCTATGAGAATCAAGAATTATAAAATCAGGCAAGAAGAGAGAAAAAACTCGGACCCTTTAACCAAATTTTGATTTTGAAGTATCGTGAAGAAGAAAGTTTAATTTTATTTTCCCTGTTTTGAACAAGATGGAGAGGGAAGGGAGTTTTGAAGATGCAAACTGCAAAGAAAGAAAGGTCAGAGAAAATGAGGGAAATTTAATTAAATGGAAAAAAAAAAGAATTTTGCTTGAGATTTCGGACTGTTGTTGTTGGTGACGTCTTTGCTGTTATTGTCACATTTAGTCCTTTTGTTTTAATTATTTTTGATATATATCTCTTGCACACTTTTACACTTTTAGACAATAAAAAAAAACATTCTCTTCTAAGTCTACATTTTGTTCTAATATCATCTTTGGTGTGGTTAGAACATCATTATTCATGGTTTTTTAGGATATGATTTTTTGGAGAATCTAATAAATTGTTTCTTAATTTTTAATTAAAAAGTTAAGAAACTGTTTAAGTAGTATTTTAAGAAATAGTTTCTTAATTTTTTAGTTAAAAATTAAAAAATAGTTTCTTATATTTCTCTAAGAACTACATACTAAGACCATGATTATCCCTCAAATTGTTAAGGGGTTTCTTAAAAAAAAATATTGTCTGATTAAAAAAAAAGAAAGAGAACCAATCGCGTAGAATAAATAACACTTAATGTTAATGTTTAGATCTTAATTTTTCTTAAGTATATGTTTATATATATGTATATCCATTGGATTTGCTTTCTAAATTAGAGGGTTCCCACTAACGTTGAAGTTTTTTTTTTTTTTGGATTGTACTTCTTATTAATGTGTTGGGCCGGCTTTGTCTTTTTTTTTGTTTGCATTAATAAATTCATCTTACATATTTGAGGCGTTCCTCTAAGCTTTCGAGAGTGCGGTGGTATAAGAATAGGTATCAAGAAAAGGGTTGTTATTTTGGATTCGATAATGACTTCAAACAAATTAATCTTATATGATATATACAATCGTTGATCTGGTTAATGCTCTCTTTTTTAAAACATAAATTTAAAACATAGACAAACTACATTACTAATTATTGACTTTTTTTTGTCAGCTCGCTTTTGGTTGGATATAATACAATAAAAACTAGAGGAAACATAGATCTTATAAATAAATGAACTACAAGTTTGGAAATTAGTCAAAAGGGTTAGCCTTAAACAAAAATTGGGTACTCTTAAACTTAACTGAGTACCCATAAAACCCTAACCCTCAAGAACCATTTAACCAGTGTCTGAGAATCAACACCTTCGCCGTAAATTTTAAATGAACCAGTTGCGTTACCTAAATTCTTCTACCAAAAGTCCCTTCTGATATAGCTTCCAAGACTAGAGAAAAAAAAAACAGAATAACGATAAAATAGTTACTAATACAGACCTATTTCCTTGTGCCGCAAGAAACAGATCCATTTTCACTCATTCCACATAGTGAAAACACCACCAGGATTCGACCCCTGAACAGGCTCACCAGTCCAGCCACCGTACTCTCCTGTGCTATCACTCGGAGGCATATCGTAGTCTGTTTTAACAGTTGGAAACTCCTCGGTAGTTCCAACGGTGGAGCTCGACCCGATACCAATGCCGTGGTTCCCAAGAAACGCTGCACTGTTGTAGCTACCATTAGAGCCTCCATTGTTGTTGTCCACGATTGAGGTAGAGACAAGACCATGAAGCAGAGCCGGATTGCTTTGAAGATAAGCGTTATAGAGCTGCTGCGAGTTCTGACTCGATTGTTGCTGCATGTAATTGTTGGTTTGTTGGTGAAGATGAAGCTGCGTCTGGATATAGCTATGGTGATTAAAGGAGGAGGTGTCATGAGAATTGGTATTGTAGTGAGAGATGTCATTGTTCTGTAGAGATAGAAAAGGCTCCAATGGTTGTTGAATGCTTAGAGGGTAGGGTTGAAGCTGAAGCCTTGATGAGCTGGATCCAGAGCCTCCTGAGCTCGAGCCACCACCATACTGGAAACTTGAACCAAGGGCTATCATCTCAGCCTCGCGTTTCCTTGAAGACTCGAGAGCCTGAGCTTCTTTGAGACGCTTAGCTGCACCTCCTCCTATGGGAAGAGTACTGCTCTCTAGGATGGCTTTCACGTCGTACCGATTGATCTCAAAGTTGGTCACTGCGTTGAGTCCTCTGAACTTTATCGCGGCTATATCATAAGCTTCTGCTGCTTCTTCCTCAGTGCCTGAACAAGACAACATAAAATATGGTTTTAAGAACCTTCAATTAAATATGCTGACTATAAAGTTGTTTTTAACTACAAATTACTATAAATGGAGGTTTCTTGAAATTCACTTCGATTGTGTAGGTTCTAGATAGTTTGAAACGACTCTTGTATGGGTTGCATACCAGACGCAGTTAAGATCTAATAACAAAGTACTTACTAAAAGTTCCCAAGTAGAGATCTTTGTTTCCGGCGACTCGGCCGATCCTTGCTTGCCATCTTCCATGTTGGTGATGCCTATATATATGAAAAAATAAACATGTTTCGTACATATTTGTGTGATGAATTGACGTAAAATAAGATGGATATATGTGTGACTATCTATAAAATTAAACCTTGTAACTCCTCGATACATCGAAGCGCCTCGTGAGAATCCACTACTTTTCCTGTGAATAGAGAAATACTGTATGTAAATGTGTCATTCGAATAGAGAAATTTTAGATTTGTATATTATAACCAAGGTCTCAATGAAGATACAACAAAGCACCTTCTAATAGCCGCCACGAACTCTTGTCTCGTCATGTGCTTCATTTCCTCTACTTCTTTCTCGTAGTTAGTAATCTGATATAATGAATCAAAGATTTATAACATACATTCCTAATAATTTCGAAGTTATGGCAAGAAAATATGAACTAGTTTCAAAAATAAAATAAAATATATGAACTAGCGCATACGGGGAAATTAGTAGTAGTCGAGGGACCCCAGTACTTAAGTGCAGCTAGATCATATGATCTTGCTGCTTTATCTTCTTTGTCATATCCACCTATATATACCATGAAGTTGGTTTAATTTAGTTTCCTTAACCAAAAGTATATATGCTTAGTCCACGAGGATGACAAAGAAGAGTCCAACTGGAACACTCACCCAAGTAAACTAGATTGTTTGTGAATCCCCAACATTTGACGTAGAAAGAACAAAAGAAAATATATACACATAGTTAGTATATATGAGCGAAATCAAAACTAAAATACAGAACCTAATTAAGTGAAAGTAAATTACTTACCTTGTCTTCCTTTCCTAGACTGGCCTTCTCTTCTACAACTATTATCCCACAGGTGAGCTTCATAGCGACCGGTCCATCGATGCCTGTAATTGAAATAAAACCATATACATTTCATCATCAAAATCCAATTTAAGATGACAAAAAAATATTTAAAGAATCAATTAATGAGAATGAGTTACATATATAACCTTGTGACACCACGATAGATCGAGGTTCGTTGTCCGAAAGTGTCCAAAGCACGTCTCGGCGTGGCCGTCTCAACAACGGCTAATGCTCCACCGCTACTGTTATCGCCGGTGGCCTCCGATGGCGAAGCTTTGGCCGCAGCGTTATCACCACCGGTGGTCCCCATGGACAAAGTCAATGACTGTAGATTGTGAGCACTCTCTTGGAGCTCATAGCTATTGTTAGGAGTGTTAGTGTCACAAGCTACGACGACGTCGTTTGACTGGACGCTAGGCATCAAGCTGTTGGTATGGAAGTAGTAGTCTGAGTCGTTGTACGCTACGAGGTGGTCGGTTTGGTTTTCGTCTGGTTTGCTCACACCGAGAAAATCAGCCACCTTGGGAACGTCTCCTCCTCCTCCGCCGTGTGGATTGATCATATTCCACTCTACGAACATATAATTTGTTTTGCAGTACATAAATATACAAAAAGAGGTAAGTATATCTATATATATAGATGTTACCTTGTGGTTGGAAAGGGTTGTCCATATGGTCGCTGACCAAGCCAAGGTTGTATTCATGAGGAGGCAAGGAAGAGTGGTTTGGTGAAAGTGGAAAGCCAAGCCAGTTGTTTGAATTCATTTTCTGTTTCTGAGTCAAATCTGTTTGTTTTCTGTTTGGGTTAATCAATCACTTTATTGCAGCTACCCACTTTGGTATAATCAATATACCAAGCTCTACGCCAATCAAAGAAGAAAGGAAGACTCAAGAATCAAGGATTGGGGAAAGAGAAATAAATGATCAAGACTACTTTCCAAAGATTGGAGAATATGTGTATATGTAGTTCGAGATCTTCTTCTGCTTTATATATTGGTAAAGTCTCTCTCTCTCTCTGGAAACTCTGATACTTTTAGGGTTTTAACAAAAAAGAAGATATTTGTGAGAGACGAATACAGAGGAAGGCCATGGAAGGTTTAGAAAGAGATCCGTTTAATTAAATGGATTTTATCTCATTAGAATATTATTGTAAGAGTTGATATATAATATGTATGGCTTTGAGAAAAAAAAATAATACTGTATGCCTTTCATGTGATTATTTGTTTTATAGTTCTTATATGAATCGGGCATTACGACCTGTTAAGTATTAGGACAGCATTTTCAATACACACACTCGTATTTGTATTTGAATTATGATGCGGTGACGAAACTTACACTCGTTATGTTAAAACAGCGTCATCTAAAAGTATTACTTCCCTTCAATATATATGTTATTTCTACACTTTTTACTAGAATTCGTAACCTTACTAATATACTAAAACTAAACATACTAGTGCGTGTTTAGGTCATAAATTTTGGCAATTGTAAGAATAAGAGTCTGTGACAAAAAAAAACATTATAATGAAACCCACATATATTTTGAAACATTAAATCTGTTCTTTTGAGCCTTGAAAGTTGAAACAGTTCTTTCAAGGACAATTTTATTGAAACGAACATAGTGAGAGTATGTAGTAATGGATATTTGCAATGAAAACATCGTAACGAGGTTTGGCACAGAACGGTTTTGTATAAATACTCTATATATGCATACATATAATCTCATACATGTATATATGTATATATTAAATATCAACATAAACATTTTGTACTATATGCAAAATTTGGTTTTAAAAAAAATTGTATGCATCTATGCGTGGTTTACTATTATAACATCTCTATCTCTCTCTTAAAATACATCAAAAGTATAATAAGAGATATCTCATGTAGTAAGACAAAACCCAAGATTCCAACCGGAAAATTCCAACCCTAAGAGGCAAAGGCAAACTAAATTTCATTGTACAATAAAATAATTAATACTATAAAGTTTTCTAAAAGCAGATTTTAAGTCTCTATCTCCAATTCTCCAATTTCTCTCTCTCTAAGTCCCCACTAGGATTATGGGAACTCACGTCCTCGTTTAATGCGATTCATGACTCCTCAAAGCCCAGCATTCCCACACTCTGCAAATTACCTCTTAGTCTTAATTACCGTTTGACCACTCTGCTTTGCTTAGACATGTACTTGCGTATCGATCCATTTATGCATGTTATAATGTACATCTACGTATATATATAACTAAACATACATGCATACATTCACGTATAAATCAAAGATAATTTATAAAATACAGCAAATGGGTTACTGTAAAGAGGCGATAAATGTTGTAGATCCCCGAATTCTCTCTTCTGCATGTGTACGTTCATGAAATAATATATAAAAGCAAACTTATTCATATTTAAATCACATATGGAAAGAGAGACAGTTAACGTGAAGTTTCGTTCAAATAAAGAAACTTGCAGAAGAGATGTAGAAGATAGAATATCTTCGTATAATTGTTTTAAAGTAAGTAGTATGAAGTATATTCAAATATCATGAAATTGGTGTGGGGGTGGGGGGGGATTTGTTTTTGTTTCCCCGAGTAAAAATCTGTTGACCGCTTAATCGGTCTTCGCACCCGTCAAAAGGAAGAGTCCTTGTTAATTAATTAAATTCAAATTAAACATAAACATTATATTTAAGTTTAAACTTATTATTGCCATTATATTTAAGTTTAAAGTTATTATTGCGTATGTCCTCTGCACACTGGGAGATTGTATTGTGCTAGGAGCCAGCCCTTTTGTTTAATCGCATGCCTTTGTGTCATCCATTAACATTAATGTCATATTATAATATGTATCAGTATCTAGGTATTCTAATTGTATATGTGCACCAAACTTGATTTTTTTTTTTTTGACAACAACCAAACTTGATTTCAGATGTGAAATTTTGTTATGGCACAAATACAGTTTAGTGTTCACTGTGCTGTGCCCAAAATATTGTATAGCATGTGGCTTTTCTTAAATGTAATATCTGCTTTTATTATGTTGTCAAATAGTATAACAGATTTGAACTCCGTCGTGTGGCTTCAATTTACTTTAGTATGAAACTGTTTTTATACACCTACTGTGATACTTTATTTAATCTAATGGCTTTTTCAGTTAATTCAAAAATCGATTCAAATGTTACATATATAAGAAGGGGTTTGAGCTTAAAAGTAAGAATGTACATGTTGGAATGAAAAACTTTATTTATAGCACATATCACATGCTACTTTATTAAACAGCATTTCAACTTATCAATTTAAATACACGTTTAAATAATAAATATACATATATACCAAAATCCAGCAGGTGTAGGTCTGCTACATGGAAAGTTCTTATTCCACTTTTTAGATTTTGCCATATCCTTCTCTTACTTTTATCATTTATTTAAATAGAATTAAGAATCTATTTGTAAATATATTTTCACGAGGAGACTACGACTGAGAAAATGAAAATGAAAATTAAAAAGAAAGCTTCCTTTTATGGCTTTCGTCCAGACTGAATCACTCAGAGTTTCAGTCTGCCACACTTAAGAGTCTAAACTAAAACCAGAAGAATAATCAGATAACGAAAGAACAGTGATCTTGCATAGAACCGTACATTCAGAAAGCCGTTTTCTAACATTCTACAAGAGTTTTCTAAGTAAAATATGGAAAATATATAAAGAAAATTATAGTTTTTTTAAAAAAAATTAAGAAAGCCAAATTCAGAAATGCTATTTTTTTTATATGACACTTTCTCGCCAAACTCGTTAGCTTTTTTTTCTCTGTCCAGGATTCAAGAGAACAATTACAAAAAATGATAAACCATTTTGCGATTCTTATAAAATTACCTCATAGAATAATGGGAATTGATAACAACAAAAACTCAAATTTCTTTACAACTTTTAACCAGAATAATTTATTCCATTACCAAACATGAAGCATCCGAATGTCTATATTTTCTCATATATACCAGTATAGTTATTTTATGGAAAATAACAAAACGGCAGAAAATGAATCGATTGTTTTTAATTCAATGTGTGACTAGAATATTATTGCTGAAAATTTGTCATTTTAAGGTATTTAATGTTATTAATCTACTTATTTAAATTCAAAAAGATAAAGACAACAGACAAAAGTACACATGAAAGACAGAAATCGATGAAATACTAATAGTAGATACAAAAGAAAATGATTTAAAATAAAGTACTCCCTCCATTTTCTATTAAGCGTCACTTTAGAAAAAAATTTTCGTTGCAAAATAAGTGTTTATCATTTCTATGCATAATTTATTAATTTTATTTTCTAGTGTATTTTTATATTTGGTGAAATATGAGTAGGTGTATGGGTAATGATGTTTTTATATAGAAAATATGTAAAATTAAATGATTTCTTAATATGTGTACACAAGTCTAAAACGACACTTATTTAGAAACGGAGGGAGTACTTAATTTCGCATAATCAAATAAACGGCATAATCAAATAAACGGCAAACCCTATACAAATTGCAGTGTTACTATTTACTAGTGGTTCAAAGCTTTTTTGGTGTGTCGTCTCTGAAAGAATTAAAAGTATAGAAAACAGAAAGGTATTAACGGTAGGGAAAATGTTTTGATGCTATTTCTAAAAAATATTAATGAGAAAAGAAAGAGTTTCTAAAAAAAAAAGAGAACTTACGGAAAATAGGAAGAAAAGAATCTAAGGGGAGACTGTGTAGGGAACTGTGACGAGAATGTGCAGTTAGCAGACTAATTAAAGTCACCGGCAATTGTCGGTCTACATAACTTTTGTGGTCGACTTCTTACCGTATTTACTGCCTTGTGTTGGTAATCTATATCCTTTCTTTACTGAAATTAATTAATCTGATTCGAGTAAGCACAGAAAATGTATACTACTAATTAGGGATGAGTACTCCGGTTACAAAGTTCAATTTTTTTATTTTTATTTTTTGTAAAAGGCTTTACGAAGTTCAATTTTTGTATAGCTATTTTATCAATTAGACAAATTAAGGTTGTATATACTTGGTTTTTCTTCCCGATTGTAGACTTGTAGTATTTGATCATACATGGTACATACATATTAATATATTATAGAACCTATATTATTACTATTTAATAGGAGTAACAGAGATAAATATCTCAGAATTGTTTTTGGCTATTCGTATTACCGCGGTTTTAAGTCGACTTTTGTCACCGCAGTAGTCAATTAGCGGCTTGCATGCGCTGCACAAAAAAGAAAAAGAAAAAGAAATTACATTATATAAAAAAATAATGACAAAATATTGACCATATTTTGAGAAAGACAACTATTGACCATCTATAAAGTTGTTTTTCTATTTCATATATGTCGAAAGTTGTTCTTCTAATATCAAACTAGATTTTGACCCGCCCTTAAAAGGGCGGATATTATTTTTCACTTTTATAAACTATATTATTTGTTTGTAATTATTGAATATATTTATTTTAGTAAAACTTTCTTTCCAATAAATTCGACACCTATAGTCTCTCTGGTAGACTATCTGTTTTTCTGACTTTGTTTTATTTCCTCACCAATCAACATATTTATTTGGCTTGTTGTTAAAATAAATAATTTTAGAACGCAAATGTACAATACTTTATATTGATATTTTGTTTAAACAATGTGACATATTTCTCTATTAATTAAATATTTACATTGTAATTTAAATTTTTATACAAATCAACATTTGTTGTTAAAAGAAATGATTTTGAATCCAAATGTACAATACTTTTATATTGATTTTTTTGTTATGTGCAACCATTATTTTTGGTTTAAATATCCGATTCATTTTCAAATATATTCGTTATTTGAATATTTTTAGTTTTCTATACATCATAACAAAATTCATACAGACCCGGGGGATCCAATTTGAAACTCACACATAAAATTATATCCAAACATGGTCTAATTTCAAAACCCAAAAAAATCTATACCCGAAAGAAACAACCAATACCTTAAATGAGTACTCAAATATCTATGCCTAACGGATTCCGTAAACAAATAAAAACATATTTTTATGTGTTTAGCTAAATTAAGTGAAATAGAAAATTTTATTCAGTAATATTTGTAAAATATTAATAATGATCAATATATGAATATCGATTTGTTTAGATAAGTTTTGGAATTGTAATTAATTAATTTAAATTGATTTTAAATGCAGTGGTAGAATCTGTAAATAAAAAAAAATATAAAAAGGAAGTACCTAAAAAGAAATTTCAAAACCCAAAAAATATATACCCGAAGGAAACGACTCGTACCTAAATGGATACCCGAATATCTATGTCTAACTGATTTCGTAAACAAATAAAAAAAAATATTTTTATGTGTTTGGCTAAATGAAGTTAAATAGAAATTTTTTTCTTTACTAATATTTTTACAATATTAATAATGATCAATATATGAATATCGATTTGTTTAGATAAATCTTGGAATATAAATTAATTAATTTAAATTGATTTTAAATGAAATGGTAGAATCTGTAAATAAAAAGAAACACAAGAAGAAGTACCTAAAAAGAAATTTCAAAACCAAAAAATCTATACCCGAAAGAAACGATTCGTACCTAAATGGATACCCGAATTTCTATGCCTAACTGATTCCGTAAACAAATAAAAAAATTATTTTTATGTGTTTGGCTAAATTAAGTGAAATAGAAAAAAATTTATTTAGTAATAATTTTACAATATTAATACTGATCAATATATGAATATCAATTTGCTTAGATAAGCTTGAAATTGTAATTAATTAATTTAAATTGATTTTAAATGCAGTGATAAAATCTGTAAATAAAAAGAATTACAAAAAGGAAATACCTAGTTTATTATAAATGCAATAACTAAATTTGTAAATAAAATGAAGTAAATATACTGCTATCCATGTTTCCAAACAATTCTCATTTAATATTGTTATCCATATTTTCAAACAAATTTCTTCTTTTTAAACTGCAATTCATGTTTCTAAACACTCTAATTTTGTACTTGAATTTTAATAATATAGATGTCAATCTTCCGCGTTGGTGTTTCTTTTCATTAAATTTTTTTTTCTGAAAATTATATAAGGATTATATTGTATTTTCTAAAAATGGTATTCACGATTACATAAATGATTTTAAATATTCTATTTAATTGGTGTTTTATACGACCGAGAACGACAAACTGAGATTGCCAATCTAAGATATCACATATATATTAATTTAGTTTTTTTTTTTTTAAATTTGGTTTGTTAGCTTTGTGATTTTGGTTTAACCAAAACACTAACCGGTGTAGTATGCGATACTTGCGTAATTCTAATCGATTCATATTTATAAATGATTTTATTATGTTATTTCGGTTTGCGTTTAATCATCATGATTAAACCGAAATCAGCCATCTAATTTATGCCACACTGCCACATATCAATTCGATTTATTAGCTGTTTTGATCATTTTTGATTTCACTAAAGTCTAATCAGTTTAGTATGTGTATATCCTACTTCTTCAAAATCGATTCATATTTAAAAAGTCATATCTTGATGTTACTATTGCTCCACATTTATAATCGATTCCGAAAGACTGAAGAAATTTGTTAACCATGTTTCAGTTTTATAGATAAACTTACAATATCAGTTATTTAAAAGAAAAAAAACAATACCATTTATTTTAAAACGTACAGAGCATCAACATGTTTGATTTATTTATATATTATAAAAACTAGGTATTTTATCCACGTATGCAGGAATAATAATTTTTAGTTACTTATTACTATAAATATTACTAATTCAAAAATTATCATGATAACTTATTGTGTTCTAAAAAAATTTAAATCGAATATTGAATTATTTATATACGATAAAGTTATTCATCAAAATATATATGCTTGTTATTGGATTAAGTTTCTTGAAAATTTACATGTTTCATAAATACTTTTAAATTTTCTTTACACATTGATTCATTATTAATAAATAAATCTCTGAAATGTTTTATTTTTTACTATATAAAAGTAAATTTTTTACTTGATTAATGTTTAATTATCTGTTATCTGTTTTTAATGTTTAAATTTTTCTAATTAAAAGATATTATTTTCAGATAACAACACAATATATATAATTTTTTTTATTTTTTTATTTTATAAATACATAAATTGTATTCTGTTCGGATAACAACACAAAATATATAGGAATTATCTTTTATTTTAAAATACATTTTATTTTTGGATAATTTTTATTATATCATTTTTAATGAATTATATGATTTAATAAATTTAAATTTGTTTTTATTTATGTGTAATTTTTATTATATTAATTTTAATCAATAATCTAATATAACAAATAAATTTAATCATTTATTAAAAGTGATAAATATATTAATCACTCTATCTTTAAATGTGAGAGATCGAATGTAAAAAATTACTTTGCAAATTACTAGTAGAGATGCAATGAATTATATAATCTTAATGTATATATCTGAACGCACAAAACAAAATGTTATTATTTAAAAATAATTGTGTATTGTTAAGATTTACTTATATATTTACATTTCCTTATTCCTATAAAATTGTAACATATCAATCTGTACGATTTTTGATTTAGATATATCTAATATAGCTATAAAAATTAAATGAGAAAAGAATAAAAGGGAAAAAAATTCATACAACAATTTTTTTTGGCTTTAGAAAACAAAGTTTTTACAGTTATTTTTTAACTTTTAACTTTAATTTTAATATCTAAACAAAATATGATTGAGAATTTTAATGGTCATAGATAAAAATAAATAAAAATAAGCCTACTTTTATACATATGCTAACCAATCACCTCTATATTGGTGTAGAATAAATGTGGATGTACAAATACAATTAGCTAATCGTATTAAACCTTTATGGATTTATATATATATATATATATTTTTTTTTGATAACAATTGCTAATTTATGAAAGAGGTCCTACCGGTTCAGATAGTTAAATTGGTGGTGTAGACTCGACATAAAGCATAGCTGAAAGAGAATTCCTTGTACCACGTGCAATCTTATCTGCCATTATGTTATGTTCTCTCGGTATATTTCAAATCTTGAAGGTAGGGAAGAAAGTCTTACTGCGTCGAAATTCTTCCATATGTGTAGCAAATGCTGACCATTCTTTAGGTGACGACACCATCTTTACTAATTGAGAACAATCCATCGCAAAAACTACATCAGAGAACTGCAAAGTCTTCATGCATTCCATTGCGCAAATCAGTGCTTCACATTCAGCATGTAAAGGTGATAGGCTTAAGAATAAAAGTATAATGCAATCATCTTCTCTATTAAAAGAGAAGTACCGTTTTTATCTACCATAAAAAGTCATAGTAGGTCTACTTTATCAACTACATCTATTTAATTATTTACATTATCAAAATCTGTTTAAAAAAATCTAGCAAAATCTTACAAATTTTTTTAAATATTGGTTTAAATTAATGCATTAGTTAATTTCGTAATTAATAATTTAGTGTTAAATAAAATTTTATTATAAACAAAAAATAAAAAGTATGCTATTTTATAAATTTTATAGTTATAGTATATATTATATTAAAGTTATAAATTTATAAAATGGAAAATTACCCACACAGATATATATGTCAAAGTCTAGTGAAGTATTAAAATGGTTGTTTAGGATTACGAAAGTTAATTCATGATTTCATAAACCTAAACAACTGTTTTAATACTTCTTTTCTCAGTTATATTTTTAAAATAATCTAAAACTATATTTCTTAAGTTGAAAAGTATAATATAACATTTAGGTTTAAAATGGTTGTTTAGGTTTATGAAAGTTAATTCATGATTTCATAAACCTAAACAATAACCTAAAACTATATTTCTTAAGTTGAAAAGTACAATATACAGAAAATGAAGATTCCTTCAAATCCAAAATATATAATACTAAATTATCTTTTCCCAATAAATGTAAATTTATACTAATTCGCAGAATGTGTGCGGATCAGACTTAGTAGTAGATTATTTTAGATACAAATAATATTTATAATGATATATAAATTTTATTATTAGGAAATTAAATGATTAGCCAGTCTCAAATCGTGAGTTTTTGAAAGACGAAGACGATCCAAATTGAAAAAATCACACATGAAATAAGTCATATTTTCATTTTAATAAATAACAGAACTTTAATAGGCTAAGAAAATGATTTTGGACTTCAAATCTGACATCTCACGATAATATGAAAAATATCCCCGGTTAGGCTAATGTTCATCCATGAGTTGGTCTAATCCATGAGTAACTAGGATCATTCACCAGTCAGAAGAAACAAAAGGGTAATGATGTAAGATAATTAATTAATCTATACTATATGAAGTTATTTGGTTTATGTGTCATGGTCTCCATGATTTTAGGTAGTTGACTTATTATGTAATTAAAACAAATTTTATATTAATATATTAGATAATATTTTATAAAACCTAATTGATTATATATTAATACGATAAATAATCAAAATTAAGAAAACATTAAAAAAGATAATTTTTACATAGATATTTTTTTGCTAACTGGAAAATATTATTTTATATTATAAAAGATTAAGACATAAAACAATTTTTAGTTAAATATTAATTAATCAAGAAGTGATTTTAGGTATTTTCGCTTATTATATAATTCTAAAAATTGTATATTAATAATATTAGATTATAAATTATATTAGCACTATTATTTGAGAAGTGAATTGTTTATTATTTTCCATGATTTTAGGTATTTTCGCTTATTATATAATTCTAAAAATTGTATATTAATAATATTAGATTATAAATTATATTAGCACTATTATTTGAGAAGTGAATTTGCTTATGTGTCATGGTCTCTATGATTTTAGGTATTTGACATATTATATAATTAAAAAATTGTATATTAATAATAGTATAGATTATAAATTATATTAGCTAATTGATTATAAACTAATATGATAAAATAACGAAATAAAAACACTTTTTAACAAAATAAGATAATTCTTATATATATATATATATATTTTGTTATCTGAAAATAAATTTTTAACAAAATAAGATAATCACTCAAAGATATTTTTATAAAATATTTTCTAAAATATTTCTAATATATAAGTGCTTTAAAAGTTTATCACAATAATGAACATGATTTTAGGTATTTGACTTATTATATACTTAAAATAAATTTTAAATTAATAATATCATATTATATTTTATATTACCTAATTGATTATAAATTAATGTGATAAATTATCAAAATTAAAAGAAAAGTGATTTTGTTAATTTATGTGTCATGTTTTCTATGATTTTAGATATTTTTATTATTATATAATTAAAAATAAAGAATTGTATATAATAATATTAGATTATAAGTTATATTAGCTAATTGATTATAAACTAATATGATGAAATCATCAAAATAAAAACATATTTTTTCTAAAAAAAAAAGAAAATAATTCTTAATATATATATTTTTGTTGTTATCTGGAAATAATATCTTTAGTATAAAAAATTAAGATATTAAACAATTTATAGTTAAATATTAATCAATCGAAAAGTTTTTCTAAAATATTTTCTGAAATATTTTTAATTTATAAGTTTATCACAATAATAAACATATATATTCTGATGAAATTTTTTATCATATATATATATATATTTTTTGATATTTGATTTAATTTTTTGTTAAAAACATAAATAATTATTTATTATACTGGTTTTGAATTAATAACACATAAATTAATAATTATTCGTAAGAAAATTATGTCCGCAGGTGCGGACAACACATCTAGTACTAGTAGTAAAATTAAACTCATTGATACTCCAATACTTCGTGTTTCTAAGCATATTAATTGCGACTATACCTTATGTCCTTGTTGAATTTTATGCATGAAATATTGTGCAAAGTCTTATATATATGTAGGCACCATTATGCGAAATCCTAAAGGCAAATGTTTACTTATATGATCAAATGGGAAAAAGAGCCGCTCGAATTTATCCATCTCCCATACTTGATATGATGCTATCGTTTTATCTTGTTAATCACAACCACAAAATCATTTTGCGTTTACAGATAAATGTGTATATGCATATAAACGTCAACATGGTGCCAGCTGATTGTTTGAAGCCTGGCTTTTAACATTAATGTGTGTAAAATTATGGGGTTTATTATTATAAAACTTTACCCCAAAATATAAAAAAGTGAGGCATGGACGTTAAAATCACGACACCCCGTGGCAATTTCTTGGAGGTAAAAATCTCAAAGAGAGGTCACAGTCACGGGAATCCAGAGAAAGGCTTTGTAGAATTTCCATGGTGAAGTGTGGTGTGTGGTGGGAGGAATAGCCGGAAAAGTGCTCGTGTCGCCTCGAGATGAGTCTCCTTTTTCCATTTATTCTTTTAAATTGTTCATACTATGCTACTAGTGTCGATTAAATTTTATTCTTTTGAGGGTTTGTTTTAGACAAAAATACATGTATGCTTACAGTTAAACTAAGTAAGGTTTACGTGAGATAATATTAAGTAATGGGTATTTTTATACAGAGATCGAAAGACATACATATATGAGCTAAGTTGAAAAGGAAAAGAAACAAAGGCATATATACGAGATGTAGGGGTATACAAAGAGTTTTGTCGTTGTAAAACATGATGCCGCATAATATTTTATGGGATGCTTAATTAGTTGTCGCAAGTCAGTAAAATAAATATATGTGCATAATAGTAGTACATTGAATGATCCCCATAAAGGACCTTATAGGTTAATGACTCTGTACAATGAAGTATGTATACAGAAAGTTATAGGCGTGGCGTTTAGGGTTTGTTATTAGGTGGTTGCAATAGTTAATATTTGGAATATTATACGGTGCGAATGTTTCAAGGAGATGGTCTTGGTTCATTTATAGTTCTTCGTAGTCACAAATAATAACAATAACTTGTATTTTTATTGTTTTTGATCATAACAATAACTTGTTGAACATGCATTTTACAACAAAAAAAGAAACTTTTTGAATATCAGTAGATATATATTGTCCTACAAAATGAGAAGTTCGAGCACATTTTGTTAATACATGATGGATGTAGTATAATTTAAAAGGGTGCACTCATTTACATTTGGTATATGTGGATTCCATTAAGTTTACCAAAACTTGGATCAGCAAAAATCCTATCTATGCATAGACCCAATTACTAAATAAAGCTTATATGTAGTATATCTATGTATATTCTAATCTTCGTTTGGAAGTTTATAACTCTATAGAGTACGTAGTTTCGTGAATTTAAATAAACCTTACTATCTATGTATATTCTAATCTTCGTTTGGAAGTTTATAACTCTATAGAGTACGTAGTTTCGTGAATTTAAATAAACCTTACTCCCATTCCATTTCTATTGCCATTAATATATTTACAAATCAAGTAAGACAAGGAAGAAATAGATTTTCGTGAATGTAGAAAACCAAGGAATCACATGAAAGATTATTTCATTCTTGGGGTAAACAATCACATCTAGTACTCTAATTTATTAAGAATTTTTTTGTTTTAAACAATAAGTTTTTTTGTTTTCTAAGGGTATCTCCGATCCAATTCTATATTTTTCTTGAAAATGAAATAAAAGTGAATATGGAATACCAAATGCTCCAATCCAACTTCATATCTCATTTCATTTTGAAGTTTACTCCATAAATGGAGTCGTCAATTTTTTGTTTGTTCACTACTCTATTATAGAGCGAAGAATATAGTAAGGTTAAAATATTTTTGCTCCATATTCAATTTTATTCTATTTTAAAAGAAAATAAGGAATTTTAGGAAATGCTCTAATCGACGTACAACCATACTTATTTATCTATTATAAATGGGTCCGCAAAAGCTACGCTACCCTCATCTACACCAATAACCCGATAATAAATTAAATACAGCAAAATAAGTGATTCCCCAGAAGAAATCCGATAAAACTAGGGATTGCTTATCTATATCTTAGAATTTCAGGAATAATAAACGAATAATCTTCTATTCTATTACTTAAACTATATATAACACATATTATTAATGTAAAAATAATATTCATATCTATATTTATGTACTTGGTCGTTTATGTTCACCTCCATTAGAATTGATATATATATATATATATATATATATATATATATATATATATATATATATATATAAAATGATCTACACATTTCAAACATATGTCACATTTTTAAACATCGATCTCAAATAGAAATCAAATATGATGGGATATTTTAGTCAGATCCGGATATATCAACTCCAGAAAAAAATCATCACAACCGGAGTCTGGATCACAGGTTAGCAACTTAGCCGGACTTCTTTTAGAGTAATTAAAGAGAAGTTTAAACAACACATAGGGGTGGGTATTTTACCCGATATCCAAACTGGCATCCGAACCCGATCCGAAAAACCCGAACCAAAATCCAAATCGAAGTAGTAAAATACCCGAATGGGTATTGAGTTAAGAGAGTTTGAATATCCGAACCTAAACGGGTAATATCCGAACCCGAGTGGATATCCGAAAATAACCGAAAATTTGTATATTTAACCTTATATTTCTAGTTTACTCTTCTCATTTTATTCAAAATATTCTTATTAATGCTACACAAAGTTTAAGATCAGATAATATACATATAATCACGGATTGCTACTCACTTAAAAAAATCATGTCAAACTTTTTGTTCCGTGTATTAACAAAAATTGTATCCAAAATTCCAAAACAATAACCAAATTAGTGTATTTTTATTTTAAATTTTTTTCTCCAAATCTATTAATCATTTAATCTATTGAAAATTAAAAAAACTAGTTAAGTTAAAGGTATATTTTTAAATACAAGAAACTTGAGCAATGAAAATTTTGTTTTTTTTTTCCAAAATCTAAATATCTGAAACCCGACCCAAAATAACCGAACCCGAATTAAAAATATCCGAACCCGACCCGAAGTATAGAAATACCCGAATGGATATTATATCTTTATACCGAAATACCCGAAAATCCGAAATATCCGATCCGAACCCGAACGGATACCCGAACGCCCACCCCTAACAACACACACAAAATTTGTGTATTAGAAAATTTTTAACTACTTTAAACAAACACATGACTGAAAAGGTAACTAGTTACAGCGAAAGAACTCCAACAGTTTTAAATATAAAAATCAAGCAAGAATTTTAATATAATTGATCTTCCCTTAATCAAAATATTCAAACAAATACTAGTTTCTTAACTTTCTAGAGAATTTTAATGCGGTGTAAAATTCATGATTATTTTGGCCATGTACGTTTTTCTTGAATGTTTCCTCTTAAGCTCACCACTTTCGGTCTGACCACATCATTGATTAGTTCGGTCAATTAATGATCGTATTTTGTGTTAATCTTGTTATGGCCCAAATAGAATATTTAAAACCCGTCTTCTTAACACTTCTCAGCCCATAAACTGGGAGTACTAAATTAAAATTTTTGTTTGGTTCTGATTATCTTTCGGATTTTTCAGTTTTGTTTAGTTATCTTTTATTTTTTTCATCAATCAAAAACAAGGTAAAACTGAACTCAATATACATCGATCGGCTTGACAATATAAATTGGGTGCTACTTTCTAAGTCACAGACACAAAATCAGGATGGATTCACAATTTCACATATGCTTTATCAGTTTGATACGTCTATGGTCACTAGAAGATGTCTATCCCCTAAATTATTTATCCAGAGATTACTCCCTAAGATTAATAAAATTGGTTCAGCTAAAAACACCATATCAAATTCGTATGTGGGAGGATCCATGGATCCACACTACCCCAGCAAGGCCAGCCAGACCGGCAGTACCAGTAGTCCATCCGCGTATGACCGTTAGTGAATTTATTCATGGTTTGCCAAGAGTATGGAATGTACAAATGCTAGAGAAATATGTAGTACAAGAAGATATCCCCTTTATTAGGAGCTGGCAATAAGCCAATCTCATCGAGATGACTGATACTGCTGGGGCTATACGAAGAGTGGACTATGTACCGTAAAATTAGGATATTGGGTTACAAGGAATGTCTTTAACCAAAATTCTGAAATTATGATAGCTGAACCGAGCATCACAAAATTACCGGCATACACTTGGAAAATCAATGCCCTCAGCAGATGCGCCACCTAATATGGCAGATGGTCTCATGATATTTGGCAGTTATAGGAAACTTAACTCGACGCCATATACATTGTGATATCTACTGCCTGGGATGTGGAGAGGATGATGAAACAGTCAATCACGCTATTTTTGAATGCCCACCTGTGTTACAAAAATGAGTTTTAGCCTCAACCATATCTGCTCCTGAGATTTTTCTTATATCAAGTGTGTACTGCACCTTAGGTTATATGTTCTGAAGAAGAATGAAATAGAAGATCCGGCGCTAGACAAATATCCATATCTATGGATAATCTGGTATTTCTGGAAAGCCAGGAATGATAAATTGTTCAGAGGAATCGATCGGATCCAGCAAAGCTTATTAGGCATGCCCAAAGTGAATGTAATGCTTGGTTTGATGCAAACTCAAAGTCCAGTAATGATGCCAACATTTACATCAGACACAAAACACACAAGCCTTGTGCCTGCAAAGTATTTGGTTAGTCGATGGATCTTGGACTGCAGAAACACAACACAGTGGATATGGTTGGGTATGGCTAGATGAAATAGGAAATGAACAACTCTTAGGGTTGATAAACAAGAAGAGACGTTTGTCTTCTCCACACTCAGAATTGGAGGCACTCATTTGGTCTATAGAGAATATGATTCAGCATACAACATGCCAGCATTTCGGGACGGACTGTAAGGAGCTAATTTCATGATTAAGGATCCGACAGCATGGCCAAGTTTTTCAACGGAACTATCAGAGATAGCATCACTTCAAGAAAGCTTCCAAGAATTCAAGATCACTCATGTGACAAGGGAGCAAAACAAGACAGCTGACTGGGTTGCCTAGACTGCACGAACTTTTCATAGGAGTCTAGTTTTTATCGGTTGATCTGTTCCGTTCTAGATTCCTAGACCGCCTCTAGTTTGAGTGATCGAACATCCTTTTGATGTAAAAAAACACCACCATTTAGTTGTGAATTTTTTGACAAGTTTTTTGTTTACTTATACCAGGCCAAAATTGTTAGATTTTAAATTGTTAGATTTGTCATCTAAAATTTCTTGTTGAAACTGAAATGAATCTTACAAGTACCCTTAAGCTCTAAAAAGAAAAACAGAAAAATGCCCATAGCATTCTCCGATGAAAAGACGAACAAACTTGAGATCCTGAGAGCTAGACTAAAAAGCTAGAAAATACAATCAGGACAGCCCATCCTTTTTTTAAGTTCTGGATTAGCCTAGGCAAATTATTCGGATCTTCCAAATCCGATATGCTCCGAATTTTAAGATACCAAACCCTCAACATAGATAACTGAACGACACACAATTTCTTATATCTAAAAATGAATATGAATCCAAAAAATTACGGATATTCAAAAATATATAAAGTATATATATCTAGAAGTATTAGTTATACTAATACTTGTAATAATACAAATATTGAAAATTATATTGATTTATAAAAATATATTAGTTAATTTTGGATAATTCAGATATATTAAATATTTTTGGATAAAAAATATATTAGTTAATTTTGGATAATTCAGATATATTAAATATTTTTGGATATATATATATATATATATATTTTTTTTTGGATATTCTTGGACACGTTTGCATAAAAAACCCAGATGCGAACCGGGTATCTTGGACAAAATTGGTAATTTTTCTATACATTTGGATTATAACAAGTCAATCTGAAGCTTAAACGAATTTTTCAGTTCATTCAGATGTATCCAAAAATATCTGGATTCGACAATACCGAACCGAAGCCGATACGAGATTTAAAATTACCCGATCGGTACTAATTTTCTCATATCCAAATTATCCAATATTTGAAATACCCGATTCCGACCTGAATGCCCATGCCTAGGAGAGAGCTCAGCTATTGGTTCAAAACGAGATAGAAGTAAGATAGTTGATTAAGGTGCAAAAATACGGAAGACAAAGCTACTGTGTAAAAGGGTAGCAAAAACACAAGGAACTCTAAATGAAGGTACGAAGACTGTTTTCAAAGGCTTGATTCATGCTTCATTTACTGCCCTTAAAAATGGAGAAGAAAATCGAGAGTGAGATTAATGCTTCATTCTCTGCCCCTTAAGGAAAGATAGAAAATCCCCTATACATTATTTGCAAAATGATTTTGACACATGTCTTTTCTACAATCACTTTTACTAAATATATGACATAAATGAATGATGACATGACTTATGTTTAAATCTGATATGGAAAATTATATTTAATACTAATTTAAATTTTTTGTAAACTTTGTAAAAATATGGTAATAAATTATATATCATCATTAAAGTAAATCTATTCAAATATGACATTATATAATATAATAATAGAAATATTATAATATTTAACAAATTTCGAAATTTTTATGTATTTCTATTTTTATAATTATATAATTTTATTACTAAAAAAGAATTTTTAACAAAAAAAATTTTAAAAAGAAAATATTTTAATCATAATATTATTAGTTTGTTTAATAAATCTACAAATTTTAGAAATAGTTTATTATTTTACTTTTTGATATCATTTTTTAATACAAGTTGGTTTAATCTATTTTATCTATTTTAACTAAAATAAATAGATAAAAATCTATCTAAGATTATAATTTAAAATATATGCATATACATTCTTGAATATAATTTTAAATAAACAAAATCGTTTATTTTATTTTAATTTTATGTTCAATTAAATCAAAATTTATATTAAAATATTGGTAAGAAAATAATAACATCTAAAACATTAATAATATTTTATTTTTACCTATAATTTAAACTACTCAAATAAAATAAGTGATAGAGAAGGGCAACATACAGTCTTTCAAAGGCAAGGAACCGGGAATTATAAGGCAAAAGTCAGTAAAGAAAGTAACTCGTAAACTCATGTTCTGTATTTTGTAGATTTGGAGTTGCTGTTTTTTTTATTTAGTTTGTAATATAAGGTCATGTTATAATTAAGTGTGTAATGTATTGAACTATTGTGGTAAAGGTGTTTTGTTATATAAGATTATGTTTAAGTTTGTATTGTAATGGCAGTTAAGGTCGTTGTTGTTAGATATTAAACAAAATCCCACATTGGAAATTAGATAAAGGAGAGTCTAACATATAAGGAGATGTCCAACTCTAATTAGTATGAGGCCTTTGGGAACGAGCCCAAAAGTAAATCCATGCGGGCCAGCTTCTTAGACTCAAAATGGACAATATCGTACTAATCAGATAATATAGGGTTGGACATGAGATTTCACAATCCCAATAATTGGTATCAGAGCACCAGGTTGACGAAGATCTGCAAGAAGACTAAAATACCCTTCAAATAAGAAAAATGGATCCTTTCAAGGTGGAAGAGGAGGTCTGTGGCAGAAACTAGTCAGAAGATCAAGGAACATGTGATGTTGTGGGATAAACATTCTCAAAGGAACGAGAATGTAAGACGCATTCTCAAAGGAAGAAAACACACGAGATGAGATGAGTGTGGTCCTTAGTTTGAGAGGGAGAATGTGAAATATCAAACAAAGTCCCACATTGGAAACTAGACAAATGAGAGTCTTAATATATAAGGAGATGTGTCCAACTCTAATTAGTACGAGGCCTTTTGGGAAGGAGTCCAAAAGTAAATCTATGCGGGCCAGCCTCTTAGGCCCAAAGTGGATAATATCGTACTAATCGGATAATATAGAGTTGGACATGAGATTTCACAATCCCAACAGTTGTAATATAAAGTCATGTTGCAGTTTTAAAAGTTTGTAATGGATTGAAACGGCCATGTCCGCATGCACAATTAAACGCCGGTTAAACCCTAATAGTCTTCTAATTTAACTAGATGATTTTCAAAATTTATATTCATATTTATATAAATAGATGATTTAGTTGTCAATATAATTTCATGACATTCTTAACAACTTCATCGAAAAATATCAATATGTATCCTATATAAATATAAATACTGATCTCCCATAATCTTTGGATTAGATCTTAAAATTTTAAATATATGTATTTAAACATTAGCAGTATATGTTGTCAAAAAAACATTAAAAATATAAATTTGGTAATCTAAAGCATATCTAAAAAGACTCTATATTTCAAAGTTTCAAGGTGTTCTTCTACAAAATCAAAACTTTAAACTTATCTTCAGAACTATATGTATTTAATACTTTCCTTATATTTGTCATAATTAATTTAAATTCATAAGATTTTATAAATAACTAGCATATATAAATATATTACAGAAATATAAATCATAAAATGTTACACTAAAATATAAAATAAACTTGAGAAATGGCCAAAAATACCACTTTCATGATACCACTTTTCATTTATACACTAACCAACTATACCCTTAAAATTTTAATATGCAAAATACCATTATACCCCTAGCTAATTAGATCTAAAACTACTCTTTCTTCCCCACGATTTCTTAAAATTTCAGATTCAAATTTAACGTGATCAAATCTGGGAAGATTTTCCGGCAATGACGAGTTCTCCGGCCTGATCTGACGACACTGACGAGTTCTCCGGCCTGATCCGACGCCACTGACGAGTTCTCCGCCAGATCCGACGACGTTGAAGAGTTCATGGCAAGATTTGACGAACACTGACAAGTTTCCGGCGAGATCTGGCGACGCTGACGAGTTTTCCGGCGAGATCTGACGACGCTGACGAGTTCTCCGGCGAAGCTGACAGGCCTTACAAGCTCAGACGAACGAGACGATCTCTCTTCCGACGACTAAGAAACAATAACAAAGGTAAGAGGATAATAGATGGTGATTTTCGTCCCTTTCTGTAATTGTAGCTTGGTTTATCAAAATCGATATGTTTCTGGGAAGGAAGACGAAGTTTTTCTCATGAAGTTTTCAAATCTCAAATTTATAAGACCTTATAAAATGGGCCTTTCGAATCTTACTGTTGATATGTTAGCAATCAAAAGACATAGAGCTTAACATATAACTAATTCATGAGAAAATACTAACCTAAGAGTAAGATTATTCCATGATTACTTCTTCTCTTGGTTGATTTGGTAATGTTGCAGGGAATTACAAAGGTGTGCTGTGAGCTTTTGGATTTTAAGGATGCTGTGGAGAATGTGTGGTGATATGCATATCAAGTACCTCACTTTCTTGAGGTAATACAATGCTACTATTTGTAGTTTGACTAGCAAGGTTTAGTACGTGCATTATATGGTGGAAGGTTGGTGTTTTGGTAGTGTAACGTTCTGTTTGGTACTTTATGAGATTCATTTTATGTCTTGTTTTACGTATAATATCTAAAGAAGCAGTGGAGATGGAGCATGAGTTTGTTGAGTTATGAAAGCATATTATTTTTGAATCTTGTTTTTGAAAGTGAGTGCTGATGCGTAGGAATAATATGTGATTGGCTTGTGTTCAGATTTTGAAGATCGACGAGGTTGGTAAGCTGTTTGAAGAAGCAAGAGAGACTCTGAACAAGAACGTGGTTAATTTGTGTGATTAAAGAATCACATATTTATAACGCTTTATAAAAGTTTCAGAGATAGCTTCTTAATACACTCTTCTCTCTCATCTTCTTCAGATATCTCTTATACTAAATCAATTGTATATCTCTCTTAGGAGTTGCATAGTTGAAGAGATTAGTTGGACGTGTAAGTGAGTTTGGTTCCAATTGTTTATTTTATAGAAGAGTGAGATATGGAGAAGCCTTGATGTTCTCCGATTATGTTAGTAATAATGTCATGTTATTTTGGTTCCAAGTAATTATCTCTAATGTTTTGAAGTCGTATTAACTCATAGTCTTGCTCTTTCCATGAAATGTCCTGTTATTTTGCGGCTAAGTAATTGAGACTACTCTTTTTTACCATATTTTGTTTCTTGTTACATAAATTAAGCTTGGTTAAGTTGACATTGCATGATTTATATTTTGTGCAGATACTCATGTTACCAAATGAATTACATGAAAGGAAAATTTTACGAAAGAAAGAACAAGAAGGGGAATAGTACATTATAAAAACCAACTTATAATCCTTTATAAATCATTTTATAAACGCTCATAAATCATTTTGAGTTCCTTATATTCATTTTTCCTAGTTTTCAGTAGGCTGGATATTCACCCTACCAATATTCATAAATATTATCACTCAGTTGACAAAAAATCACTTAAAATCAACTTATAAACTCTAATAAATTAATTTTAAATACCCTTATAAATCATTATTTACATAACCTTATAAATCCTTATAAATTATCATGAAACTCAGATTTATAATAATATTAGTTTTAAAAGTGACATAAACTGATTTATTAACTATTTAAAAACTCTTATAAACCCCTCATAAATTTGTGTATAAACTTTATAAATTGTTTTCATAAACTTTATGAATGTTTTATAAACCCTTATAAATTATGTATATATCCTTAAACCCCCTTATAAAATATTTTACAAACCCTTATAAATTCTTTTATTAGACTTTCTAAATGGTTATAAATTTTTTTAAATGATTTAGAGTTCTTCTAACTGATTTATTTTACCTTTATAAACCCTTATAAATTGTCTAAGAAGAGATATTCTTTTCTGAACCTTTATATATATATATATATATATTATAAAACTAAAGAGCACGTGCAGGATTTGTAAAGAGATGATGATACGTGGCAGATTCTGAGGCACATGCGGACAGCAAGTAAGGCTCCACCGCTTCAGAAATTTTACATACATTTATCAATTGTTTTATAATCATTTATAATGGTTTATAAACTTTATAAATTATTTTTATAAACCCTTATAAATTATTTACATACCCTTATAAATCCTTATAAATTATCATGAAACCCAGATTTATAATAATATTAGTTTTAAAAGTGACATAAACTGATTTATAAACCATTTAAAAATCCTTATAAACCCCTCATAAATTGGTATATAAATTTTATAAATTGTTTTCATAAAATTTATGAATGTTTTATAAACTTTTTAAATGATTTAGAGTTCTTCTAACTAATTTATTTTACCTTTATAAATCCTTATAAATTGTCTAAGAAGAGATATTCTTTTCTGTTTTATAAACCTTTATATATATATATATATATATATATATATATTATAAAACTAAAGAACACGTGCAGGCTTTGTAAAGAGATGATGATACGTGGTAGATTCTGAGGCACATGCGGACAGCAAGCAAGACTCCACCGCTTCATAAATTTTACATACCTTTATAAATTGTTTTATAATCCTTTATAATGGTGTATAAACTTTGTTAATTATTTTTATAAACCCTTATAAATTATTTACATACCCTTATAAATCATTATTTACATACCCTTATAAATCCTTATAAATTATCATACTAACCATTATAAATTGTTTGTTTTATAAGGCTTTCTAAATGGTTAGACTCTTTTAGTTGATTTATAAACCTATACAACTCTTATAATACCCCTTATAAATTGAATATAAGCTTTCATAAAGTTTTTATAAACCCTTATTAATAGTATACATACCCCTTATAAATCTTATATAAACTTTTTATAAACGTATTTAAACCCTTTATAAACATTTATAAACCCTTATAATTCTATATAAAATCTTTATAAACACATGTAAGTATTTTGTGAATCCTTTATAAATTCTTATAAACCATTATAAACATTTTTAAAACCATGATAAACCTTTATAAATGGTTTATAATATATTTATAAGTTCTTATAAACCTTGTAAAATGATTTATATTAACTCTTTTAAATGATTTTTGAATATATCCTTATAAAGATTATTTTACAAACGCTTACAAAATGTTTTTATAAGTCTTTATAAATTGTTATAGCCTCTTATAAATAATTTAAGAGACTTTCAAAGTAATTCATAAACCAATAAGCCTTATAAACTGTATGCATATCCCTTATAAATTGTTTATAAACTTTTCTAACGTTTTTAGAAACAGTTATAAATGATTTATAGACTTTACTAATTGTTATATAAAACTTTATAAATGGATTAGAGACTTTTACAAATAATTTATAAACCTTTATAAATAGATTATAAACTTTACAAATTGTTTTATAAACTCTTATTTGCTCTTCATCTTTCATTTTCTCTTCATTTTTATCTTCTTTCATGTGTTATTGCCTTCATTTTATATCCTTATTGAACTGTCAAAATCCATGTCATCAAGATCCATGTCATCAAGATCAAAAGGTGTTGGGTTCACGAAATGTTTGTATTCCTCAGGGAATCCAAACATTGTATTAACCACAAGATGTAACAAAGAATAAACAATGTTTTATAAGTCTCTACAAATCTCTAATTTATAATTTTATAAACCCTTATAAAACTACATTTATAATCTCTTATAAAACACTTCACATTATTGACAAAGACACCGATTGGATAATCACTTTTGGATTGTCTACTGGTTCTGTTCCAGCTTCATAAATCCTCAGAGGCAATCTCAAAGATGTGCAAAATTCATTGCTATCTAACTGCAAGACGAAATAAAAAGATGATGTTAACTTTTAATCATGGTCTAAAGATACTTGTTCATGTATTTCGATAACAACCTTACAAAGAATATAGGATAATAAAAGACGAAACTTCTCAAATTCACACATTTATAAGTTTTTATTGACATATATGATCAACTCTTGTTTACAAACTTTCTTTATAAAACCTTGTAATGCATTGAGTTGTACTATCGACAATATTCTAAAACCCAGATTTATAAGAGGTTATAATTCTTTAAAATACAATGTTGACTATCCAAAAATCTTTCTCCTAACCAGAATTATTCAAATGACAAGTCTAAATCAATTTTATTTGTTTTTTGGATAACAGAAGAACGAAAATCCTAAAATTACTTGAACCCAGATTTATAAAGGCTTATAATTTTTCGAAAACTCAATGTTTACTAGTGAAATTCTTTCCCTTAGATCGACATGTTCTAAACCTACCTTCGTTGATCTTTTTTATAACAGAAATAAAAAGTCCAAAAAGTTACTTGAATCAAACAAAAAAATACATAAATTAGAAACATACCCGTGTGAATCGTGGAGAGGAGCCAACATCTTTGAGGTTTTAATCGTGATTCTCATAATATCTTGTCGCTGGCTATTTGAGAGAGACTCGACGGAGACGACGACGACGGATCTCGACGGAGAAGACGATGGATCTCGACGAAGACGACAATGGATCTCGACGAAGATGACGACGGTGAGGCTGGATGAAGACGTCGACGGCAAGGCTAGATGAAGACGGCAAGGCTAGATGAAAACGACGACGAAGCTTGATGCAATCTCAACGGCGGAGTATGATGGAGAAAATGAATCTCGATGGAGAAGATGGATTTCGATGGGAGAGAAAGGGTATAAAGGTTGAAGATAAGGTAAGGTTAGTTTAGTCTTTTACACATTAATGAATATGGTATTTATGAAAATGTCCTTTGATCGATGGTAAAGTTGAAAAGTGGTACCAAAGAAAGTATAGAAGTAAAATTTCCCCAATAAACTTATATAATTATATAGTAAAATATAAATAAAATACAGTATTATTCCATAAAATTATTTTCGTAATACTCCCATATATGATCAACAAGTGCATTTCGAAGTAAGAAATGACTCTCTTTATTTTTAATTTGTACATTACAAGCTAAAAATTGTCGAAATCAGGTTAAATACATTACAACGTCCTTATGGATCGAAGAAATAAAAATTCAAAAGGAAGACTACTGAAGTTAATAATATGACCGCTGATACTTTGATATCAAACAAACAAATCCTTGAGTTTTAAAGAGGAATTGCAATAAAAAGGGGGGAAATAATGAGATGGTTGAATTATGAATGCAAAATGAATGTTTTTATTAAGTTTCTTGTAATATTGTTGCTTTTTAGTTATAGTTTTAAAATATTTAAATCTTTTTTTAATTTTTTTTAAAAAATTTATGTGTAAAATTTAAATATAGAAAAAAAAGTTTAGAAATATTTATGAGATAGGAATGTTTATGGATTAAAACGATAGATCATAAATAAGATTTGTAATTGTAAACACCAAAATGTAAAAAAAAAAAAAATTGAAACTTCAAATTTGAAGTTTTGAATAGTGACACTATATAGTATTTGGAGTTTCACTAATCAAAATTTCAATTTGAAATTTTAGATTTTCTTGGAGAGCAAAAAAGTTTATATATATATTATTAAAATAGAAGTACAAAATAGAAATGCCCCTTAATTTTATTACTTATTTACATTAGAATGCTACTGAGATATTTATTGAACTTATATTTACATATTTTTGTCTTTTCCTAATTTAAATAATAGATTTCTTTAATTGAATTTTAACCAAAATAATTTTCTCAATAAATTTCCAAATAGATTTCATAGTAATATATTAAATATTTTCAATATTTAATAGTAATAAATAATAAAGTAAAAAAGCACACATCATATCAATTTATATAATATATGAATAAAATATTGAATAATCTATTAAGTTAATAGTATAATATTTTCATATATATATATATAAGCCCAATTAGTTATAAATATTGGATTTTTTTATATGATACACTATGATATAGTAGACAATTAAAATCATAAAATATTATTATATAAAGTAATAAATAAATATTTTATGTTTTAAAATGTTGTATTAACAATTATGTGATACATTTAAATTTACAAATATATACTATACCATTTGGTACAAAAAAAATACTTATTGTGAAAACAAATTTTCATACGGTCACGTGTCAAGTTCTAGGAATAAACAATAACAACGTGATATTATTTTTCTTAAACAGATTTATTTTAATAGAAATTCCAAATATTTGTATACATTTTGTGAATTTATAAAAAAGCAAATTAAGGGGTGCTGAAATTTTGGAATTGGAAAGCATTATGACCCATCTCTATACTATTTTAATTATATTTGTATACATTTTGTGAATTTATAAAAAAAAATTGAAAGGGTGCTAAAATTTTGGAATTGGAAAGCATTATGACCCATTCCTGTACTATTTTAATTAGGATAATTGAATTTATATCAGTATATTTTATTTTAATTTTAATTTTTGTTATAACTGCAAAGTTTAGTTTTTGATCTAAATTTATGACCAAATATTACAAATACATTGTTTAATACAAACAAAAAAACTAAAAAGTAAAAAGAGAAAATAAATATCCATGCAGTCACACAGGTCAAGATCTAGTTTGAAATTATAAAATATCTTATGGAGATGCTCTTACAGTTGGAGATCTTATTTTAAAGTGCAACAAATAAAGTGAAAGAGAATTCTAGGTATGGGCGTTCGGTGGCCCGTTCGGTATCGGTCCGGTTGATTCGAATTTTCGGTGTTATGCTCAGAAGTACCATTCGGGTTTTACTAATTATCGGATCGGATTCGGTTCGGGTCTTTCCGGATTCGGTTCGGATCGGATGTAACCAATGTTTAAAATCGTCCAAAAAAAATATTTTTAAACCTCAAAAATTGACAAATTTTCTTTTCAAAATATATAAATTATTTACAAATCTAGTTAAATATTAGTTAAACTATCTAAATTAGCTAAAAGTATTAAAAATAACAAATAAAACAAAATACACAAATATTTTGAATACTTTAAAATATCTAAATCACCTTAAAAATATATAGAAATATTAATATATTTAACTAATTTCGGATATTTCCGGATCCTAATTCGGATTTCGGTTCGGTTTGGATTATAACCAAACTCCAAAGTACTAAGCTCATAAGTCCCATTAGGATATTTTTGTATAACGGTTCGGATTCGGTGTTTTCAGTTCGGGTCTATGTAGATACTTCGGGTTGAGTTGAAAACGCCCAGGCCTAGAGAATTCTTCGTTAAAGTCTCGTAAAATCAAGAGAATATTCTTTTTCCGGATTTGTATTTCTTCTTTTTATACTTATCACTTGGTGCATACGAAACCCTAATATTTCTCTTATCCATATCCGAAAATGGAAGTTAATTTTCGCACAAATGGAACAGACGTTAGGGTTAACGTTCCAGTTCATGGTGAGTTGACAATTCACATCAACCCTGTTGGCGGACTTGTACCACAGATTGACGGCAATGGAGTCCGTGTTTATCCTCAGGGTGGTGGTGGATTCACAATCAACGTTAACCTGTTGGCCTACTCGTACCACCTCAAGCTGTTGATGTTAAGAAGGAACATGAATCTGAAAACCCTAAACTCCCTTATCCATCTCCAGGGTGTGTACTTTACCTAAAATAAAGTATTGGCCATAACCAGAGCCACTAACGATGCTATCATAGCTGGTTTCTCCCCATCCTCTTCCTCTGAGCCTCTTAATCATTGTGCATGCATAATATTCAATTCTGATCTTTAGATGTGTGGCTCATTGTACACAAAACACTCATCTTAAGGCTGATTAGTTTTTCTCCCTCTCATCATATTCTGTCCAACTTGAACCCTTGGCCCTTCCCGAATCTGGAACTTAATTTTTTCGATTTACTCGGCCATGGTCACTCCCTGTTGAACTGATTGGCTGTGAACTCATATCACTTTGCTCAGCTCCCCACATTTAGATGCATATCCATTTGATCTCTTCTGGATATATGTCGATCTTGGGTGTTAAATGCGGACAATGACTAGGCTGACACAATCGCTTCACCCAACAATTGCAGTACAACGTCTTTGGTCATCTTTGGAATCTTTAGAAGTTAATGAATTTCATGACATTGTTGTGGATCACAATTCGTGGTCAAAGCTACCTCTTCAACTCTTTCCATGTCTCAGTCTGCACGGTCTCTTCCTCGATTTCCGCATGTCTCATTCTCTCTAGTAGAATATAGTCGTTTCCACTCAAAAAGATATCACTCTATTTCTCACAAGAAATTTCCCGCTACCCTAACCGAATTTCTCCCGGTGATAGTCCATTAACAAAGAAGGACTGATTTCAGCCCTATAAGGGACTAGGATGCATTGAAGTACTAGCTGGTGAATCCATTATGTCCTAGGTTTTTATTACTTGTCATGACAAAAAGAGATTTCTAAATTTCTTCCTTGGTATCCTTTGTTTTGAGTTGAGCTTACTGGAATATTGAACACATGAATTCAAGCATTTCATGGAGCTGTGTTACTGAAAGTCCTAAATATCTTCTAGTTTGTGTAACAACACGTTACAGAATATTGCTGCTTCATTTTTTTATCTTCTTTCCACTTTATTATCTCACCACTGGGATCCATCACCAATAGATTGATTTCCTCATCTTTCCGACTGTTTTTTTGGTCTTGTGGAAGTAGGTAATGTTTTTTTTTGTCTCCCACATTCAGCCAATGAAACTTCAATTTTGCTTCATAAATCTTTCCCTAACTTAGATAGGGTGTTGACATCTTTTGTATGCAGAATTTTCTTTTTATTGCCAGTGGCGATGATTTTTTTTGCACATGGCAGATTATGTGCTTTTTGTTTCAATGTAGAAGGTCTCCATGCGTTTTTCTTCTTTCCTAAATGCGCTTAGAGCTGGTTTTAAGAGTGAAGTGAAAAATAGAGGAGACGTACTCTGGCAATGAAATTCAACAACATGAATAAACTACGAGACTCTTGAAAATATATTCACAACATTTTGTGGTTTTTTACTTCCAAATGCTTCATCTTAATCGACCTATGCGCAAGGTTAGAGCAACTACTGATTTTGGAAATTCCATACAAGTTTGGTATCTAGTTTCCCATTCATCATTAATCAAGATCTTATTCCACTTCACGCAAACAATATTTTTACCTTTTGTCATACAAAGTGAAAAGAAATTTTTGATGAGGAAGATTCTGTATGCAATAGCATCTCAACACTTCTTGGAATTCCCTCTATTATTAGTCTTACTGGAAGTCAAATAGATCTGAATACGTAATCCCATGACCACTTTATCAAAGCGGAGAAGCCTTTGGTGCTTTAGGAAGTGAAAGACAGTCCCTCTTCTTTTAGCTTTTCCGCAATTTTCACTTTTTCTGAACTGTTTTTTTTTTTCTTTCGACTAAGAGCATCTCCAATGGTTAGCTTCACTTTTTTCTTCAAAATTTGAAGTTCTTCAAAAAATGAAGCAACATGTTCTCCAATGGTTTACTTCAAATTTTTCTTCAAAAAAATAATATTCTAAGTATATTCTATCACTACTTTATAATTAATTATTAATAAAACCTTATACTTTTTCAATTATTCTAATTTTACTCATCTACTTTGTTTTAACAATAATTTGACCCAATTACTATTTATTATAAGTTAAAAATTATTATATGATACAATTATTACACATAAAAGGAATGAATAAACAAAGAATTATAGATTTTATAATGAAACACTAAATACATATACCTCTTAAGTGATTAAAAATGTATTTTAAAACAAAAGATGAGCTTATTTTATCCTAAATTCTTCTAAATCGAACATAAAATTCTCATAAATTAACAATTTCATGTTCTTCGTTATTATCATTTAATTAGATAAAAGTATCAATATATACTTTGAAACTAATTGAATGATATTAACACTTTTAATTTGTTAAGTACAAAATAACAATAAATAAAAGTTAAGGATTAGTTTGTGAATAAATAAGTTCATCTTCAAAAAATGAAGAACTGGATAGTATTTCTTTAAATTTTTAAAAAATACTGTTCAATCTTTCAAAATTTAAAGAAATGAATAAAAAATGAAGTACCATTAGAATGAAAAATAAAGCAAAAAATGGAAAATGAAGCACCATTGGAGATGCTCTAACCCTATTCACTTATTCTCTTCTTCAAGGTCTGTCGTAGTTTCTATCTCAATCTTGATAAACAATATTCTGAGATAAACAATATTTTTTCTTAACCATTCTAATATGTGGCTGCATCTGCAGTATGTACCAAAATTCTGACAAATTAAAATTGTGTTTATCAAAAATTCTGTAAATCAAACTGATGTTTCATCAAAATTTGTTACTTGTTTTAAGTTCAAATATTACTCAAGTTCCTCTGCTTTTACTTCCTAAATTAAGTAAAAAGAGTAATTTGTATTCTAGAAACTAACTCTCAAAACATGTTACAAAGGTAAGTAAAACTTTTGGCCAACAATGTTATTATGTATTTTTACTAGCTGTTAGTTTTTTCTTGTATTAAGTCCTAAGCCCAAATCTGGATGAAACCCAACTATTTGGGCCTAATAAGAGCCCAATATATATTATAAATTCTATTAAAATATATAAAATATTTAATTAATTTAGCGACAATCAGAAATTAATGCAAGTGACAGAACGAGTAGACCCATGTAGTGAAGCGGCGACAGGTCCTGACTCCTGAGGTCACACTCACCGCAAAATGCTTACAGAGTTTCACATGCAATGCTTCTGCCCATTTACTACCTCTATTACCCCACACCACTTTCTATTAATGTTCCATTTAGTTCTTTTTTTTTTTTTTGTAAACTAAGTTCCATTTAGTTCATTCCTTCCTCTTTTTCATGTAATTAATATTCTTCTCGCATTAAATTTTTATATGGTATATCCCCAAATTCATAAGTATATATCTAGCTGTAGAGTAAATGTTCAAAAACTAACCCTAGTGAATACATTTAGTTTGGAATATATAAGAAAATACGTTTGCCATGACTCTAGATGTATACAAACCGTATACGTGTGGTATCGATAACTCGATATAGATTCTGGATATTCCCAATTTTGACTCTTGTCACCTCTAGAAATATGCTATTTATTTATGGAAAATTGGATTGTATAGCCATCAAACAAAAGATAATTCACTCCATATCCAAAATACCTAACTCACCGATACACAACCTTCCCATTATAAAAAAATAGCCATATTACCCTTCTCAAATAACCGGTGAAACCTGCAAGAAGAAAAATAAATAGATTAATAATAATAATATTGAAAAGTAACTTGTGGTTCTTAGAAAACCACACATTCTCTCATACGTATATGGTTTTGGTGACTTTGCAAAGGGTGAAAGTCTTCTTCCCAGATTTGTTCTTGAATTGATTTCTTCTCACAAAAAGGACAACCAATTATGATAAACAAGAGGCAACGGTGAAGGCATACACGGTGAGCAAAAACACCAACTATTTCATTTCTTTTCCTCCTTCTCTTAACTCATTGTTTTTATACTCTGTTTCTGTTTTTATATTTTGTTTCTGTTTTTGTTTTAGTGATATAATGGTAAGAATTGTGACGGCAGACCGATAGAAGCGTTGCTTTGTCGAAAAAAGAAGAGGAGATAAAGATGATCTTTATATAGTGGTGAAGAATAACGACGGTGAACGAAATGAAGGTGTATCAACATGTTTGGAAAAAGAAGAACTGAAGAAGATGAACTCGCCGTCTATACTATATTCGGCGAACGAAATAGTATAGTATATATTATGTAATGTAGCTATTTATGTAAGGTTACCATACTATTTGAGACATATTTCTATACTATTTCTTAAAAATGTAATAATCTGGTGACTGTCAATATTTGAAAACGGGAGAAATTATTTATATCTCGGATGTGGGTTGATATTTCCGAGTTAGGGTATAGTTTATTCATCTGGGTTGAGTTTCACTAACTCACCCTCGTTACTCTATTACTTGTATTAGGGATATGACCTCATCTGTGTTGTAATGTCAGTCTATTCTATTCAATAATATAGTAGTACAACATCCATATAACATTGCTACTAAAGTCCCCTGAATTATTGAATGAGAACTAAAGTTTAGTTCCTCGTACACTCTAAAAGTAGTATATTATATCCACCATATAGTATAGTATTACGATCCTGGTGAATGTCATTATTTGAAAATGGGGGAAACTGTTTATATATCGGATGTGGGTTGACATTTTCAGGTTATGGTTTAGTGTTATCATCTGGGTGGAGGTTTCACTAACTCACCCTCGTCACTCTGTTATTTGTATTAATGATATGGCTCCATCTATGTCGTAGTGTCATTATATTCTATCCAATAATATAGTAGTAACATCCATATAACCTTGCTACTAAAGTCCCCTGAATTATTGAATGAGAACTAAAGTTTAGTTTCTCATACACTCTAAAAGTAGTATACTATATCCACCATGTAGTATAGTATTATGATCCTGGTGAATGTCATTATTTGAAAACAAGGGAAACTGTTTATATCTTGGATGTGGGTTGACATGTCCATTTTAGGGTTTAGTGTTATCATCTGGGTGGAGGTTTCACTAACTCACCCTCGTTACTCTGTTACTTGTATTAGTGATAAGACTCCATCTATGTCGTAGTGTCAGTCTATTCTATTCAATAAGATACTAGTACAACATTCATATAACCTTGCTACTAAAGTCTCCTGAATTATTGAACAAGAACTAAAGTTTAGTTCCCCGTACACTCTAAAAGTACTATACTATATCCACCATGTAGTATAGTATTCTGAACCTGGTGAATGTCACTATTTGAAAACGGGGAAAACTGTTTATATTTCGGATGTGGGTTGACATTTTCAAGTTAGGGTTTAGTGTTATCATCTGGGTGGGGGTTGCCTTTGAAATACTAAATCCTATATCCTAATCACTAAACCATAAACCTAAATATAGATCCTAAACTCAAATAGAATGAGAAAAAATGTATGTGGTTTTACACAAATGAATTGACTATACCATTTATCAAACTATTGTTTTTCTATTATTTTCCACATATTTACTGAAAACAGTAAATCATATGTGGTTTGTATCTGTGTGATGTGGTCTCATTTAGTTTGGGTGATGTGGTTTGTATGTGTAACATAAATAATTACAAGTAATTTGCTAACATAATTTGGGTGATGTGGCATAAGTAACATAAATAATTACAAGTAACATAATTAATTGGAGAATACATATGGACGTGGCTGTAAGTAATAAAGGAAATACTCCATTTATTGTGATTGTGTTCTATTCTGGTCCACAAATTTACTCTCCACAATAAATAGCATTCAATTACTTTTATGCCAACGTGTCTTCTTCCTTTTCCATAAGATCTGCACAGTGCATCGTGAATATCATCCATTCATCCTTTCCACAACATCATCTCTTTCTCTCTCCTTCACCGAAGACTTGTACGAAGGAAGGTTAAAACCGGAGAAGTTAGGACATAATTGTTACCCACTTCATTATGTCAAAATCATGTGCATACACTTAATTTCCTCTCCAAACTTGGCTATTTCGCAAATTAACCCTATAGGGAAATTGCATTGTATAGCCATCAAACAAAAGATAATTCACTCCATATCCAAAATACCTAACTCACCGATACACAACCTCCCCATTATAAAAAATAACCATATTACCCTTCTCAAACAACCGGTGAAACCTGCAAGAAGAAAAATAAATAGATTAATAATAATAGTATTGAAAAGTAACTTGTGGCTCTTAGAAAACCACACATTCTCTCATACGTATATGGTTTTGGTGACTTTGTAAAAGGTGAAAGTCTTCTTCCCAGATTTGTTCTTCAATTGATTTCTTCTCACAAAAAGGACAACCAATTATGATAAACAAGAGGCAACGGTGAAGGCATACACGGTGAGCAAAAACACCAACTATTTCATTTCTTTTCCTCCTTCTCTTAACTCATTGATATCAGTTTCACAATCATGCTTTTGCTTTTATACTTTGTTTTTGTTTTTATACTCTGTTTCTGTTTTTATATTCTGTTTCTGTTTTTGTTTTAGTGATACAATGGTGAAGAATTGCGACGGTGGACCGATAGAAGCGTTGCGTTGTCGAAAAAAGAAGAGGAGATAAAGATGATCTTTATATAGTGGGGAAGAATAACGACGGTGAACGAAATGAAGGTGTATCAGCATGTTTGGAATAAGAAGAACTGAAGAAGATGAACTCGCCGTCTATACTATATTCGGCGAACGAAATAGTATAGTATATATTCTGTAATGTAGCTATTTATGTAAGGTTACCATACTATTTGAGACATATTTCTATACTATTTCTTAAAAATGTAATAATCTGGTGACTGTCAATATTTGAAAACGGGGAAAATTATTTATATCTCGGATGTGGGTTGACATTTCCGAGTTAGGGTATAGTTTTTTCATCTGGGTTGAGTTTCACTAACTCACCCTCGTTACTCTATTACTTGTATTAGGGATATGACCCCATCTGTATTGTAATGTCAGTCTATTCTATTCAATAATATAGTAGTACAACATCCATATAACGTTGCTACTAAAGTCCCCTGAATTATTGAATGAGAACTAAAGTTTAGTTCCTCGTACACTCTAAAAGTAGTATATTATATCCACCATGTAGTATAGTATTACGATCCTGGTGAATGTCATTATTTGAAAATGGGGGAAACTGTTTATATATCAGATGTGGGTTGACATTTTCAGGTTATGGTTTAGTGTTATCATCTGGGTGGAGGTTTCACTAACTCACCCTCGTTACTCTGTTATTTGTATTAGTGATATGGCTCCATCTATGTCGTAGTGTCAGTATATTCTATCCAATAATATAGTAGTAACATCCATATAACCTTGCTACTAAAGTCCCCTGAATTATTGAATGAGAACTAAAGTTTAGTTCCCTGTACACTCTAAAAGTAGTATATTATATCCACCAGGATCATAATACTACACTACATGGTGGATATAGTATACTACTTTCAGAGTGTACACCATGTAGTATAGTATTATGATCCTGGTGAATGTCATTATTTGAAAACAAGGGAAACTGTTTATATCTTGGATGTGGGTTGACATTTCCATGTTAGGGTTTAGTGTTATCATCTGGGTGGAGGTTTCACTAACTCACCCTCGTTACTCTGTTACTTGTATTAGTGATAAGACTCCATCTATGTCGTAATGTCAGTCTATTCTATTCAATAATATACTAGTACAACATTCGTATAATCTTGCTACTAAAGTCTCCTGAATTATTGAACAAGAAGTAAAGTTTAGTTCTCCGTACACTCTAAAAGTACTATACTATATCCACCATGTAGTATAGTATTCTGAACCTGGTGAATGTCACTATTTGAAAACGGGGGAAACTGTTTATATTTCGGATGTGGGTTGACATTTCCAAGTTAGGGTTTAGTGTTATCATCTGGGTGGAGGCTGCCTTTGAAATACTAAATCATATATCCTAATCACTAAACCATAAACCTAAATATAGATCATAAACTCAAATAGAATGAGAAAAAATGAATGTGGTTTTACACAAATGAATTGACTAGACCATTTATCAAACTATTGTTTTTCTATTATTCTCCACATATTTACTGAAAACAGTAAATCATATGTGATTTTTATGTGTGTGATGTGGTCTCATTTAATTTGGGTGATGTGGTTTGTATGTGTATGATGTGATCTCATTATTAGCCATATTTAATTTGGGTGATGTGACATTATTTGATCCTTTCATGTGGTATTTTTTCTTCCTCTCACGTGGTCTTCCTTTCCTCTCACATGATGTGTTTGAAAATAATAGTGATTCATTATTGAATTTATTTGGTGGATTAAATTGGTAGGTGGTATAACTACCGGATGATTACAGGAAGAAGGGGCACAATCGGATAATAATTGGTACAAATGATAGTTATTACATTATGTCAAAATCAATGTCACCCACTTAATTTTGATGCCAAAATTGGTTATTCAGCAAATAAACCCTTATTTATAGGTGGTCTTTCAAACAAAAAAATTCATCCAAGCAAATGATAAAAATGAAAGAAAAAAATAAGAATCGTTTTTTTTTTTCTCAAAGAATCGTTTTTCATTTATTTGTTGCAGTAAATAATGATCTTACCTGCCTGATGCTAACTATTTGCCTTTTGTAATCAATTTAATTATAAATGTTTAACGTTTGCACATTAGATATGAAGTCTAAATTTATAATAATTTAAGTAGAGACGGTCGTGATAATAATTAACCATACACACACAGAACGTACCACACGAAAATGTTTCTAAAACGCATAATCATAAAATACAGTAAGGTTCTAATCAAAGAAAATTACACAGTCAGTTTTTCAAACAAGCCCTCAAGGGTCTGCCGCAAAGACAATCGTTAAACATAAACGACGCCGCTTCAAGGTGATCGAACGGCGACCCCACCGGGATCCTCCCACATAGATGGTTATGGCTAAGATCCAAATGACCGATAAACGACGCAGCAGATATCGAGCTCGGGATTGGTCCCTTGAGATTGTTATAAGACAAATCAAGAACAGTGAAGTAAGACCTTGGTCCGAACCCTTCCGGTATCTTCCCTTGCAACAAGTTCCTGCTCAGATTCAGGTTCATCACCGATGACGTCATCAGAGTCTGAGGTATCTCGCCGGAGATTTTGTTCCCGTCGAGGTTAAGCGTCGCGAGAACCGACATACGGCCTAGAGAAGGTGGGATCGTGCCGTATAGTTGGTTACCGGAGAGATCAACGTCAGCTAACCGGTAAATCTTGGTTAATGATTCCGGGATCCGACCGGTTATTCGGTTACCGCTTAGCAACGCACGGCTGAGCATGGTTAACCGGCCGAAATCAGTTGGAATTACTCCGGAGATCAGGTTGTTACGTAGGTCTAAGTGCATTAAGCTGGAGAGGTTGGTTAACGATCTCGGGATTGAACCGGATATCCGGTTATCCGCGACGTTTAAAACAGCTAACCGGTTTAATCTCCCGATGTCGTTCGGAATCGCGCCGGAGATTTGGTTCCCGATGAGGTCGATCGTACGGAGGAAAGGGAGGCGCGTGATGCATTCGGGGATGTCGCCGGAGATGCCTTTCCAGTCGGCGATTGTCACGGCGGAGAGGCGAGTGAGGTCGCATATCGCCGGAGAGATGCGTCCGGTCATGTAACCGGTTCGGTGAGCTCGCTCGAAGATAGGGTCTTCTGACTCGCCGCGGAGGTTGATGTCGGCGACTCGGTGAGTGACCGCGTCGCAGCTGACGCCGTACCAGTTGTGGCAGCAGTCTTGGCCGGTCCACGAGTTGAAAATGCCGAGGTACGGCTCGTGGAGCGCTGAACGGAGAGCTAGGAGTGCGCGGCGGTCTGACGGAGGGCAACACGTGGCTGTTGAGACTAGAAGGAGAAGGAGTAATACGACGACGTTGGGTTTCATCGTTTTGTGGTTGTGTTGGGAATCGGGGACTTGATGATGATGGTGAGTGTGTAGAAGATAAATGTTTATGGCATATAAAGAGCGAATAATAAATAAAAAGGGATTTTAAAATAATATTGATAAACAGAGAAAAGGGACAATACATGGTTTTTTTTGGTAGATGTCTATTTACCCACAAGTTCTTTCAATTAATAATATTTTGTTATATGATTAGACATTTTGGACTCGATAGAACGATAATGGTGTGTTCGTGTAATCTTCATTAATCATGAAAATTCTACATTACTAAAGTAGTCAATAACAAATGTCTAATTCATGTAAGATCTTAAATTCTAGAAAAGTGATTTTAAAATAAAGAAAGTATATTTAATCATAAAATATATTTTATTATTATTTATTTCTAACATTCAAAATAATAGTAATTTAATAAATATAATTATTTTAGTTCATAATTTACTATTATTCACAAATAATAAAATTTAAAATATTCAGATATTACTTTCGAAATGTAAAGTGTATAACTTTTTAACATGTGGGTTTGTTTATCGAAACATGGGATTAAATGGTTCAAGACACTAGTTATATCAACTATGCGGACACAAATATGTAGAAAACACACTTACACGTGGATTAGGACTTTGAACCACATTCATGAGATATTAATAGAAAAGCATGCCGACAAATTAAGATAAAGGACAGAAACTGAAAGTGGGGGAGAGTTTCCATGCAAATAATTGAAGCTACTGTTAGATTTTCCGATGCTACTTGCCGGTTTGGATAAGCTTCGCCTACAAGACACGCCACATAGTGATGTCCTTTGCATCTTAATCGTTTTATACGCATGTGTTCGAGTCGCAAATAATTGTAGTTACGTTGACAATATTTGATGTTTGTGAATAAATGAATTATTGATGTTTTGGCTGTGGCTAAGATAGGGATTACAAGATAGAAACGATTGGTATGTATTACATAATTTATTAGTATTAGAGTCGCAAGTCAGTCCGCTCATCTAATCCAGCACCGACGACTTTTTTGTCTTAAACGGCGGGTACACGAAACAAAGTCACAACGAGACATCTTTTGTTCTTGGCATTCATAAATGACAAAATGTGAGACATGTTACAAATTAGGAATATGTCGAAAAGAGTTTAATACTCATGTTTGAATACGTTGGTTGTTGCCAGATCTCTAATATCTTACTGTAAATTTTTAAAAATTTTAACATAGGGGTATTTGGACCAAAACCTAACTAATCTTCCAAAGAGAACAAATGCTGACGACTAATACAACTCTTAGTTTTAAATTTTACCCATCTTTGTTAGTTCGTTTGGCTAAACAAAATTTAGTATTTGGCACTCAAATTCAGGACCGACGACTATCTCACCCCCATATTTCCTCTTACCAATGTTTATTACTTGTTCAGTTAGAACATCTCTAATATAAAACTCTATTTTTTCTTTCAAAATGGAGTAAAAATAGATATAAATTAAAAATGTTTCAATTCTACTCCATAATGGAGTCATGAACAAACAAAAAATAGATTACTCCATTTATGGAATAAACTTCAAAATGGAATGAGATATGGAGTTGGGTTGGAGTATTTGTTATTCCATATTTAATTTTACTTCTTTTTGGAGGAAGAAATAGAGTTGGGTTGGAGATGCCCTTTATCAAAGTTGGTAGGTCAAGTTGTTGTGGGTGTAATTACATGTCAGTAAATTACAGTTATTGCTTCTGGTTATTAATCATCCACAAACTCTAAAGAGTTGATTGGTAAAAAGTAAAAACTAACAAACGGTATAAAGAGTAAATAACTATGAAGATTGCATTTTTATATATAAATAGTCTATATTGTAAAGAAGTTTAATAAAATTTCTATAAAATGTACAATAAATTCATTCATTAGATTCTAAACATAACTTCTATGTAATATTCTCATCGTTGTAGTCAGACGTTAAAAAAATAATTCTAAACATAACTTTTAAAACCTAAAATCAAAAAAATGATGTAGTTTTTTTGGAAAACTTCAATTTCACCATAAATTTGATATCAATTTCAAATTTACCTTAAAACAGTTTTCATAAATATCCTAAGTTTGTAAAAAAAACTAAATTATCTCTCTTAAATCATAAATGTTTACGAATCATTTATAAAACATTTGTGTAAGTTTATAAATACAATCTCATCCCAAAATACTAAAGCTAAACAATAATCACTAAACCAACCCCAGATATAAGAGTACTTTTAATTGAGTATGTTTTGAAAAATATTAATCAATAATGGTATTTCCAACAATTTCTATTTCTTTGACTTATAAGACCCACGAAATCAAAGGGATGAGCTCGTGGACAGTGGCAAAATACAACTGAATATTAACTCATTTCATGTTCAACTGGGCCTTCAGCCCATTCACAGCAGACCACTTTTTCCTACAAATATCATAAAACATTTAATTGCTTAATGCATCGATAAATCATGAGAATACACACAGTGTGTATTATTTTAAGACTTTTTTTTTTGACTAACTGTGTTAACTGTTGAGAGCAATGCAAGACATAGAACTCTCAACCAAATCAAATCAAACCAAAATTAACTCTAGGTCCACAGGGGAGTAGTTAAATTGTACTTTAGAAAAAAATAAATGTATTATAATTACTTTAAATATTATTATATAGATAAACATAGAGATGAATGAAAGATGTTTTAACACCTTCGTTTGATGGACACACATCCTCTATTTACCATATTTTCAACCAGAAAGCAATCATTTTTAGTTCACGTCTTGAACACACACGCTCACAACGGTCTAACAAAATAATCTCGAACGATATCAGTATCATACTTTTCTCCTTTAATATACTAGGATATCGTATATAACTTTTACAAATTTGTTCTTAACAGATTTACCAGGATTCATAATTTCATAACAGAACTACAGTAAACCGAAGAAAAACTAACGGAAAGGGTGTAATTGTCATTTCCAAAATTTCACAGAGATAGAAGAAAGAGACCGAATAGTTCAAACTCAAAGAGAGAAAAAGGAGGAGAGTAAAAAGCAACTAGAAAAGCGAAAGAAAGTTAATCGAACCTGGTGGGAACAAAATGGCGAATCTACCTCCCTCTCTCTCAATGGGCACTCCTTTCGGTGGTCCCAGCACGTCTGCCGGAGCTCCGGCGAACAAAGATCGGAACTTGGCATCCGCGGAGCAGTTGGTTCTCGATCTCAGCAATCCTGAACTCCGAGAGAATGCTCTCCTCGAGCTTTCCAAGGTTCTGTCTTTTAATCTCACATTTGCTTCACTTCGTATGGGTTGTCTTTTTGTTTGATCTTATTCGAGAACAATAGCTACTAGGGTTTCGATGATATAGTTTTGACAATCTGTGTCTGAATTAGTTGTTTGACCACTTGTTGTTGTCGTTGTTCTTTTTGTAGAAAAGAGAACTCTTTCAGGATTTGGCGCCTCTCTTGTGGAACTCTTTTGGTACCATTGCTGCCTTATTGCAGGTATGGCTCCTGTGTACATTTGATGAGTCTGCAGATTGCAAAAAGGATTCTTTTTTTTTTTTTTTTTTATCCAAGTGAAAGTTACTAACCAAATGCTATTTATTCGGTGTTAGTGTAGTCTGATCAGATCAGACTGATCTGAATGTTTTCATCTATTTGCATGCAGGAAATAGTGTCAATCTACTCTGTTCTTGCACCTCCAAATCTTACTCCTGCTCAGTCCAACCGTGTTTGCAATTCACTTGCCCTACTTCAGGTTAATCTTTCTCTTCCATTAGCACGTTTGAGTTTGTGTTTATTTATTTGCCTAATCCATCAGATCCCTGCTACAATTCTTCTTGCTGTCTTGCTCTGCAGTGCGTAGCATCTCATTCCGACACGAGAATGTTATTTCTCAAGGGTAATGTTCTTGTTCTTTTTTTTTTTTTTAATTGAGGCACCACTGAAATGTCTATCATATCATCTTGTTTGCCTAATGCTGGTAGTGGTTGTTATCTGTTTATTGAGTATTTCTTGTATGGTTTTAGTTTATTTCACAATGTCCGACAACAACTGATGAATTAGTTGTTATACTTTGTTTGTTGTTATGCACAGCTCACATCCCACTGTACCTTTACCCCTTCCTTAATACAACGAGCAAGTCTAGACCTTTTGAGTACTTGCGCCTTACTAGCCTAGGTGTCATTGGTGCACTTGTTAAGGTAAAAAAAACCATCCTCCCCCATTCTTATAGCTTTTTTTTCCCTTTTTGAGATTGCCCGCTGATTTTTTTTTTTTTTTTTTTTTTTTTTATAGCGTACATAATCTCGGTTTCTGAGTTAATGGTAGATGATTTATGTTTCTTTGAAGTTTTAACTAGTTAGTGTATGAATTTAGAAAGATCATTGGCATTCTTCTTTTCCTATGTACTCCAGGTTGATGATACAGAGGTCATTAGCTTCCTTCTCTCCACCGAAATTATTCCTCTCTGCCTTCGCACCATGGAGATGGGGAGTGAGCTTTCCAAAACCGTAAGCCTTTTATCTTACCATATCATTTTTCCACAGTTTTTGAGACTCATCTGAGATGTAAATGTCTGCTGGTTTATTGTTCTTTTGGCGTTTCAACTTGCTAATATTAAGAATTCAAATCCCATTTCTGTCCTCTAAACTGTATGAATGCTCTAGGCTGAGATTGCTAAGTTTCATTAGAACTCGTTCTCCACCGTTTAAATGGTGCCTACAGGGAAACATGTTTGTGCATTATTAACACCTTGTCTACGAATTAACATGCTGTGATGATAATGTTAGGTTGCGACATTCATAGTTCAGAAGATCTTGTTGGATGATGTGGGGATGGATTACATCTGCACAACAGCAGAGCGGTTTTTTGCTGTTGGTCGAGTGCTGGGAAATATGGTCCAGTCACTAGTGGAGCAGCCTTCTCCACGCCTTTTGAAGCATATCATTCGTTGTTACCTCCGTTTATCAGACAACCCAAGGTTTGTTGATGATAATATATCACATAGTTTCTCAGCTGCTTGGGCTTTTCTCAGTGCTTGAGCGTTGTTACTTGTGTGTTACTTTTAGGGCTTGTGCTGCACTCGGAAGCTGCCTCCCTGACTCGCTACGAGATGGAACCTTCAGCAACTGTCTTCGCGTAAGTCATTTTTGTCATATTTTGACAATGGGTTTTGAACTTGTTTGTGTAAGAGACGGCTTAGTTGAAAACTTGGGGGTGTGTGTATATTTCTTTTCAGGAGGATCAAATCGCAAGGAGGTGGCTGCAACAGTTGGTTCACAATGTTGGAGTTGGTCGAGTCCCAACACATCAAGGTGGAGGATTTGAGCACATGCTTTGATTTGAGCTGAGTTCATCTCAGCCTATCCTTTGGAGTTGTTTCTTTTGTTTCTAATTTATTCTTGTACTTGCTCTTTGATGCCCTTAACTTAGATAATGATGAGTTATAGGCGCTTTTAATCTGTTTGAAATTCTTATTGTAATTATTTTACAAACTTTAAAATGCTTCTCGATGATAAAAGGAATGTTTACAAATAATATTAGTTTGAACTTTTATTCCAACAAAGGTGTGGTGGTCTCTTGATGTGTAGATCATTATACTTGTCAAAAAGATTTCGTTACAGGAACGTCTGCGTTCCTATGCACGAGCACCTTCCACGTATGATAGGCGAGACTCTTGCTCCTGCAACAATGCATCAGGTATACGTTATCGAGCTCATCGATGTGTTTTATTTTCGCAAAAGATAAATACATATAATTATTAGATGGAATTATCACGTCAGCTAGACTATAAACACGAGGAGGAACAAAGAAAAGAACAAAAATACATTTTACGCTTCCGTATCAATCCATTAGATAATTTATCGTTTCGATGTAACAGTAACGTAACTGAATCCAAAAACCAGGTGGCAACCTCTTATTGGACCTTCTTAACTACCATTGCGTCTAATCTCGAGATTCCGCACGATATATCCAACTAACTTCTCTTAATTCGGTGGTCAATCAAACCTCACGTTTTCTCTCTGAAGCTAACTAAACATGGGGACGGAGATCCCAACCTCACCGGAGATATCCGAGGCCTTGCTACCGGAATCTAACAAGACTGCGACGGCATCGGCGGCGGTTCTGGATCAAGACGAGCACGTGCCAGAGTGGAAAGAACAGATAACGATCCGTGGATTGGCCGTGAGCGCCTTGCTAGGGACTCTGTTCTGCATCATCACTCACAAACTCAATCTCACGGTAGGCATCATCCCTTCCCTCAACGTCGCCGCCGGTTTGCTCGGCTTCTTCTTCGTCAAATCGTGGACCGGTTTCTTGTCGAAGCTTGGATTCACCGTTAAGCCCTTCACCAAGCAAGAGAACACCGTGATTCAGACTTGCGTCGTCGCCTGTTACGGCCTCGCCTTCAGCGGTATAGTAGAAGGATTGAGAAATTGATTGAATCGATTGGTTTTGCTTGCTCTTTGATATGGATTTTTGAATTAATTTTCAGGAGGATTTGGATCGTATTTGATTGCAATGGATGAGAAGACGTACAAGCTAATCGGTGCTGACTATCCAGGGAATCACGCAGAAGATGTTATCAATCCAGGATTGTGGTGGATGATTGGGTTTCTGTTTGTAGTCAGCTTCTTGGGGCTCTTTAGTCTCGTTCCATTACGCAAGGTTGTATTCCTTTATATTATGTATCTTGCAACAACGATCTTCCTTTAATAATCTTTTAGCATAGATATAGTTAATGCAATGTGCAGAAGCTTTGATCTGATCCTTATATATATATGTTTCAGGTGATGGTTTTGGACTACAAGCTTACTTATCCAAGTGGGACCGCCACTGCAATGCTGATTAACAGCTTCCACACCAACACTGGAGCTGAGCTTGCAGCGTAATTTTCAGTCTCCTTTTTTGCAAACTATATCGTTTGCTTTTTCAAATTGTACCTGCAATATTGTTTAACTACAGGAACCAAGTCAAATGTCTTGGGAAATACCTGAGCCTTAGCTTAGTTTGGAGTTGTTTCAAGTGGTTCTTCAGTGGTGTTGGAGATGCATGTGGATTTGACAACTTCCCCACCCTTGGTTTGACTCTCTTCAAGAACACGTAAGTAGTTCATATTAATCAGTTTCATTCAGATTTTAACTAAAATGTGTATGTCTGCCTGAGTCCCAATTTTCTCCCCCTACAGGTTTTACTTCGACTTCAGTCCCACATATGTTGGATGTGGTCTTATATGCCCTCATATTGTGAACTGCTCTGTTCTTCTCGGCGCGATCATCTCTTGGGGATTCTTGTGGCCATTTGTATCACAACATGCCGGTGATTGGTATCCAGCTGACCTTGGCTCCAATGATTTCAAAGGTCTCTATGGATATAAGGTACAATTAAGAACCTTTTTTATAAATCATGTCAAAAGGGTGATAAATAGATATCTTTCAAGTACTGATATTTCTACTTTTTTAAAGGTCTTTATAGCCATTGCTATTATCCTTGGAGACGGTCTCTACAATCTTGTCAAGATCATTGCTGTCACTGTGAAGGAATTATGCAGCAGTAGCTCTAGACACCTCAATCTACCTGTTGTTGCCAACGTTGTAGGTGAGAGCATATTAGATCCTGGCTCATCTCTCACATGCTCTTTATTAATAACCATTATCTATTGTAATATAACCTCTGAAACTCTATGTTTTCCGATTCCATAAATTCAGATGACGAAACCTCTGAGATACTGTTGGTAAAGAAGAAAAGAGATGAAGTGTTTTTGAAGGACCGTATACCTCTTGGATTTGCAGTTTCTGGTTATGTGGGTCTTGCAGCTATCTCGACCGCAACGATCCCTTTGATATTTCCACCTTTGAAATGGTACTTTGTCCTGTGTTCTTACTTCATTGCACCCGCTTTGGCCTTCTGTAACTCTTATGGAACTGGCCTCACGGACTGGAGTCTAGCATCAACCTACGGGAAGATTGGTCTTTTCATAATTGCTTCCGTAGTGGGAAGTGATGGTGGTGTCATTGCCGGTTTAGCTGCATGTGGTGTCATGATGTCAATCGTCTCTACCGCTGCTGATCTCATGCAAGACTTCAAAACAGGTTACCTCACGTTATCATCTGCTAAATCCATGTTTGTAAGCCAGCTCGTGGGAACTGCAATGGGCTGCATAATCGCTCCCCTCACGTTTTATTTGTTCTGGTCTGCTTTCGACATTGGAGATCCCAACGGTCCATACAAAGCACCTTACGCAGTGATTTTCCGTGAGATGGCGATTCTCGGTATTGAGGGATTCGCAGAACTGCCTAAGCACTGTCTGGCTCTTTGTTACGGGTTTTTTGTTGCAGCTTTGATAGTGAATCTCTTGAGGGACATTACACCGCCTAAGATCTCTCAGTTTATTCCTATCCCAATGGCCATGGCTGTCCCGTTCTACATTGGAGCTTACTTCGCCATTGACATGTTCGTTGGGACTGTGATACTGTTCGTGTGGGAACGGATCAACAGGAAAGATGCAGACGACTTTGCAGGTGCTGTAGCATCAGGGCTGATCTGTGGAGATGGGATCTGGACAATTCCATCTGCAATCCTATCGATCTTGAGGATCAATCCGCCTATTTGTATGTACTTTGGACCGGCTTTGGCAAGGTAAAAGATGTCATCGTCTCATGGCCGCAAGAACTGAAGTAATTGTCTTCATATGTGTATATGTTTCGAAATCTCAGTTCCCAGGAGAAAGATAAAAAATGTTGTTGCAAAATCTCTATATGTTTTAGACAGTGTTGTTGTTGGTCTAAGGGATGTAGTCCCTTTGCATGCTTTCATTTTTAGATATTCACAAGCTTAAGAAAAGTTTGAGACCATCTGCCTTTTGTTCAATCATCGTAAGGAGTGAATGATCCTGGTATATTGAAGTGAAGTGATATACTAGGATCTCTCTCTCTCTCAACCTCCTGAGCTGCTTTCTCAAGGTAACCTACAACATTAGTACATTTTCCAACAATATCATGCTCATTGCCGTTAAAGAGATTCAACATGCAGACACTACTTTCTCCAGCGGAGTTACATTTGCCTGTTTCTGTTGAACAGACTACACAATAAATTAACAGAGCTTATCATGCTGCTAACTTAGAAGAACACCAAATCATCAAATAATTGCGGAACTTATTGACAAAATGAACTCCAGAGGTATACAAATGGTTATATAAGAAACTCACACTTACAAGCTTAAGTGGGACGAGCACTCTGTTTCTAGTTCCATTTTCAGGCTGCTTTCTCAGAATCTCTTCTTTGAGAATCTGTCCACTAGATCCAAAAACCTTCCTTTCTTCCCTTATATTAACCACCATGAAGAGAAAGTTACTGACATTTTAGCAATGCAGTTTCTTATATCGAACTCCTAAACTACAGTTTCCATGACTTTCTTTAACATGCTCGTTAAAAACCACGACAAGGAAAAGAACTTGAAAGAAAATGGTATCTAGGTAGCTGAGCTCTAGTTGAATCCCAACCATTTCAACCTCATTGATCTCTACAGCCAACTTTTGTATTTTGGCTCATATTGTGAAGTGATTGTCAGGCTGGTGATTGTATTACTAATACTATTATGACTCTTCAAAAATGTCTGAGTCTCATTTCTACATCTATTTATCCGTTTATAATATTTTTGTTTGGGATTATAGACACTAGAAAAGTGCAAAAAGAAAATCATACAATTCAACACTCTGTTTGGTTTCGTTCTAACAAACGTATAGGAGAACGTGACAATAATATTTTAATAACTAATCAAGAGCTCGAAAAATTATTAAAATGTTTTCTTACACCTCTTCATAATTAAAAGTTTGTCCTAATCGATAATAGTTGTCTGAAGACGTGAGTTTTTTCTTGTAATGATGTTAAAAAAATTTACGCGTTTTATTTTCTACCTATTTTAACAAGGATTGGATAATAGAAATATACTAGTAGTATTTTTTTTTCTGTTTCAAAATAGACGTTGTTTTGAAATTTTTTTTAAAATATTTCAAAATATATGATATTTTAATAATTTTTATATTAATTTTGTTTTTTATTAGAAATTATGTAAACAATGATGTTCTGTAGTTTTTTAATGATTAGCTGAATTAGCTGGAGTATGTTTTTTTGTATTCAATAAAAAAGTCAACTATTTTGGAACAGTATATTTTAATGAATACAATGGACATAAATAAATTACGTATTTTAATTTCGAAGCAATTAATAATATTTAAACTCATACCGCGTAATAAAACAGAGAAAAAGTAATCCGAAAAGGAGCAGCAGGGAGAAGAAATAAGTTAAGAGGCGCTTTGTTATTTATTTTCTGAAATTATTTTAATAAATGGTCAATAAATGATGTCTTTAAAATTAAATTTAAAATATATATAACCCTTTCTCTCCTTGATGTACAGAGAGAGAGAGAGAGATAGAGAGACTCCGCAAAGAAACGCAAGTCGCTTTCCATACACGTGATCTTCCTTTCGTCGACTTTTCTTCTCCTCCATCTTCATCTATCTCTCTCGTCTCTTTTAACTTTAAAAAAAAAAAAAAAATTGGGATGAGTTAGGGTTTAATCATTTCCTCTTTCTATAAAGCTTTTGTCATTTCTATTTGGCTGATTCCTTATCTCTGGAGGTAACTATTTTCTTTCAATCGATTATTGATACTGAAGATGATGATGATTTTTAGATAGATTCTCCTTCATGGTGGTATTGGTAGATAGATCCATGGGTTTCGAGTTTGCATGATCACCAGTGATTTAATTCCATAATGAATTCATATATTGTTTGATTGATTCTGCTCGTACTACGAATCTCATGAGAGCTTGTTAATTTGAAAAAAAAAAAACCCTCTTTCTAATCCTGGGTTTATGGTTTGATTGTTTTGGTTTTGTAATTAACCGGTTCAGCTCTTACTGGCTCTGGTTTAGGTTTAACCGGACGATGATGTTTAACGAGATGGGAATGTTAGGCGGGAACATGGACTTCTACTCTTCTTCTTCACCACACCCTGAGCCTGATTCAGTCATCGAAGACGACTACACCGACGACGAGATCATCGATGTGGATGAGCTCGAGAGGAGGATGTGGAGAGACAAGATGCGTCTCAAACGTCTCAAGGAGCAGCAACAGGACAAGACCAAACAAGGAGGACTCGCTGCTGTTGATTCCGCCAAGCAGAGACAACAGTCTCAGGAGCAAGCGAGGAGGAAGAAAATGTCTAGAGCTCAAGACGGGATCTTGAAGTACATGCTGAAGATGATGGAAGTCTGCAAAGCTCAGGGCTTTGTCTACGGGATCGTCCCCGAGAACGGGAAGCCCGTCACCGGGGCTTCCGATAATCTCAGGGAGTGGTGGAAAGATAAAGTCAGGTTCGATCGTAACGGTCCTGCTGCTATAAGTAAGTACCGAGCAGAGAACAACATGATCCCTGGGGTTTGTGAAAGTAACGGTTTGATTGGTGGACCTACACCGCATAGTTTGCAAGAGCTTCAGGACACGACTCTTGGGTCTCTGTTGTCGGCGTTGATGCAGCATTGTGATCCTCCTCAGAGAAGGTTTCCTTTGGAGAAAGGCGTTCCTCCTCCGTGGTGGCCTAACGGGAAAGAGGACTGGTGGGGTCAGCTCGGTTTGGGTAAAGATCAAGGTCCTGCTCCTTACAAGAAGCCTCATGATCTGAAGAAGGCTTGGAAAGTGGGTGTGTTGACTGCGGTGATCAAGCATATGTTTCCTGATGTTGCTAAGATCCGGAAGCTTGTGAGGCAGTCTAAATGCTTGCAGGATAAGATGACTGCTAAAGAGAGTGCTACTTGGCTCGCAATTGTTAACCAAGAAGAGGCTCTGGCTCGAGAGCTTTACCCTGAGTCTTGCCCTCCTCTTTCTTCTTTATCAGGTGGTGGAAGTTCCTCGCTTCTGATGAATGAGTCTAGTCAATACGACGTTGAAGGTTCCGAGAAAGAGACTCGTAATGAAGCGGAAGAAGTCAAGCCTGAGTTCCTTGTGAAGGAAGAAGTCTCATCTGAATTCATGAGGAAGAGGAAGGCAAACAGAGATCTGAACACTATAATGGAGAGAACGGTCTTTACCTGTGAGAATCCTGGTTGTGTCCATAGGGAAATCAGCAGGGGGTTTCTGGATAGGAACTCGAGAGACAACCATCAACTGGGTTGTCAACACCGAGACAGTTGCTTACAGTATGGAGGAGCAGGACCGTCCAGGTTCCATGTCAACGAAGTTAAGCCTGTCGTTGGGTTCTCTCAGCCAATGACTGTGAACTCAGTGGACCAACCAATTGACTTAACGGGTATTGGAGTTCCTGAAGATGGGCAGAAGATGATCTCGGAGCTCATGTCCATGTACGACAGGAGCGTCCTGAGCAACCAAACCACTATGGTCATGGAGAATCAGAGCGTGTCACTGCTTCAACCAACAGTCCAGAGTCATCAAGAACATCTCCAGTTCCAAGGAAACATGGTAGAAGGAAGTTTCTTTGAAGACTTCAACATCCCAAACAGAGCTAACAACAACAGCAACCAAACGTTTTTCCAAGGGAACAACATCAATGGGTTCAACTACGACACTACACACAACAACAACAACAACTTTGAAGCTGCGCATAACAACAGCAGCAGCAACAGGTTTCAGGGTGTGTATGATTCTGCTGGACCGTTCGATATGGCCTCATTCGTTTACAGAGATGATATGTCAATGCATGGAGTAGTTGGAACGATGGATGGTATGCAACAAAAGCAGCAAGATGTATCCATATGGTTCTAAGTCTTGGTAGTAGATTCAATCTTCTGGTTAATTTTATCTCTTGCGTTCTTACATTCACTCTACAATTTCTGGGGACGTCTCTCTGTCTGTTACTGTGTGTCTTGGTCTTCGCTGATGAATCTCTTTCATCATCTGCTTCTTTTATTTAGCTTACACACATCATCATTTGGGACAAACACAATGTAAGTTCTCATATTATATCAATTATATATTAACTTGGAGACTAAAATGTTTTTTTTAGTGTACACACTTTTTTTTTGGCAGACTAAATTTTTGTTAATAAGCATCTGTTATTACATCATGATATAAGAATTGAGGATATGATTGAAACAAATTGTAAGGTGAAACAAATAAATATCTGCACATTTAATCTCTTTGTTATGTTTTTATCAGCCTTTATAATTCGATGATTTGGGTATATAAGAATCTAGTAGTGTAATTCCACTAATTTTATAATCTGATTGCTGATTTATTGATTGATAAGCATTCTGGTACAACAATATATTAGTACATTATAAATAATCAACTGGATTTTTTTTTGTGAGCAAAATTAATCAAGTGGATTATATTTTCGTTTCCCCCGATTAATAATGACTATGTAAAAAAATATTTGTGTGCTTTAGCTAATAAAAGAATACAACAGCCACATTTTCAGGGACATAGAAAACACACATAAATTTAAAGAGTGCAGTCAAACTTAATTGGTTTAAAATTAGCGGTAAAAGCCATAAAAAACCTATGAAATACGGAGATAAGTTCCGATTATTCGAACCATTAATTAGAATGTGAGACTTGGTCCATCTTAACTGCTTGGAACTAGTTAATCTCTACGCATAAACAACGCTAAATTTCACTGAAAATGGAAACTAAAGAAACCGACAGAAACATCATAGTTAACGTTGCCGCTGGTGGTGTGTGTACAATTAATGTTAACCCTGTTGGTCGACTCATACCACCTCCGGCCGTTGATGGAGCCCCTGTTTCACCTCCGGCTAACCCTAAGGTTTACTTTTACATGACGGTGGACGGCAAACCGGCTGGTATGATCGTGATGGAGCTCTTTGCGGACACAACCCCGCGCACGGCTGAGAACTTTCGCGCCCTCTGTACCGGGGAAAAAGGCATGGGGAAGCTTGGCAAGCCACTCCACTACAAAGGATCAATCATCCACCATGTTGAGCCAGGTTATATGATTCAAGGAGGAGATATCATTGACGGAGGGAAAGGAAACGGAGGCGAATGTATCTACGGCACTAGGTTTTTCGAGGTTGAGAACTTCATCAAGAAGCACACCGGTCCAGGTATCCTCTCCATGTGGAACCTTGGTCGAAACAGCACCGGATCTCAGTTCATGATCCACGCGAAGGCGAACCCGGATCTGGACGACGAGTGTGTTGTTTTCGGCCAAGTTGTTCAAGGAATGGATGTTGTCACGAGCATTATGGCTTTGAGCACGAATACTTCCATACCCGTTGCGGTTATCTCCAACTGCGGTCAGATTTCATAGATATTTGAGAGGTTTTCATCTTACAACGTTTTGATGTGTTTATGTTCGGATTTGAGTTTAAATGGGCTATGTTACCCATTGAATAACATGCATAATGATAATGTTGGAGTATTGTTGCCGTTTCAATTGGAACCGCGGTTTTTGATTGTCGGTAGTACCCGGTAATTATTAAAGTCACCATCGTCCGATACTCTGACATGTCACTCTTCCCACAATGGATCCACTCATCATCTGCTTGCCAACTCATAACTAGCTTTTTCTGGAATTTTGCATGTAACACTTTCCTGTTTCAATCCAAAGCTTTCCAATTTCAATCCAATCAAAAAGCGCACCGGTCCAGCTACTGTCTCCATGTGTAACCGTGGTACATACACCTAGGGGTAGGCATTTTATCCGTTAAATTTAATTCGATTCGTTATCTTTTTCGATTTGATCCAAACTTTTGAAACAAATCAATTATTAAAAATCAATATCCGTTAAAATCGAAGCAAATCACAAATATTAAAATTTTGGAAAGCGGATATCCGCTCCAATCCGGTAATATATAAATACATGTATATCTTAATTATATTTAAAGTTTTAAATGTATAAAATTATATAATTATTATTATAATATATGATTTGATAACTTTTATTCACATTATAACTTATATAAAAGTATTACATAAAAAAGAGAAAAAAATTATGACAATTATAATTTTTTCTATACTTTTGTGTTATTATAATTGTTAACTAAGTTTAAACAATTTAAAAATATATAGATTCACTACTTCTTTTAATTTTTAATTATATATATCATGTAAAAATATATTTTACAAAATAATTTTGTATCAAATTTTTAAGATTATTTGTATTAATCAAAACATATAAGATATCCGTAATTATTCGCAAATATCCGCAAATATCTAATTATTTTCCGGATATCCGTATTTTTCCGAATCAAAGTAAATAAAAAAATTAGATATCCGTAACATATGAAGCAAATCACAAATACCTTTAAAAACCCGGATATCCGATCCGTGCCCAGCTCTACATGATACACCAATGGATCTGAGTTCATGGTCTTCATGAGGGAGCTCTCGGAATTCGACGACCAGTGCGTCGTGTTTGGCCAAATTGTTGAAGGATTGGATGTGATAACTAGCATTATGGAAGAGGTTGGAAATACTAGCTGGTGTAGGTCTTCCAATCCCGGGGTAATCACACTTACAGTGAAAGTAAACATGTCCGTGCTTGAGGATAACAAGAGATATGCAATCAACTCTTTTATTGGACTTAGTTGGACCGATTATTGTATCTAGTATATGTGTATATAAATTTATGTCAATATGCCGATGATTATATATAATGCTTTTACCTACCAATGTGAATTAATGAAAAGATTTATTACTTTGATAAAAAATGAAAAGCTTTATTACAACTACCCAGGATTGGATGTGATCACTGGTGGTATATTCAGAGAAACTAAAACTATTTTGATCCTACTGATTTTTAAAAAATAATCAATCCTTGTTAATGGAATAAATTAAAATATTATTAATCAGGTGGCATTAAGGTTGATTTTTCTTTGAAAACTAATTAACCGAAAATGTTTTCACTCTTCTTAAACAAAACTCTAGTATGTTGACACATAGAAGATAAGAGAAACAAAATCCGATAGTATCATCTATTTTTATTTAATAAGAAAAGGCTTCAAAATCTTGACTTCTTAAGCTGCATATGCATCAGCAAATGGCAGATGTGTAACAAAATTGACTGGAATACGTGATTTTTGCTCTAATAATCCTGCCAAAACTTTATCTTCCTCACGATAATGCACCAAAAGTCGGATTCCAACATCAGCTACAAAGTAGCGCTTTGGTGTATTGACTATGTGTTTGGGGGTAATCCAGCAACAAAATACCAGTAACTAAACTGTATTTGTTCATTGCCAAGCTTAACAAAACAACATTTGTTAGACAATTTTGCATTGGCATGAAGTCTTTCTTATAAGCTGGCAATTCACATGTTCGTTGTCTAGAAAAACCTCGGCAAGCAAAATGGAAAAGTGGTGACCAAGTGGATCATAAAGTGAATTAAAATACCACACAAATACTTCGAAACATAACAATGCTTATCATCATTCAACATAAACCAAGAATTAAGCTTTTAGTTTCAACATTTTACAAAGGATTTGACACAAAACATAAAAACGTGATTTACATCTTAGGCATGTCACCCATGCAAAAGATTTACAGACGTGATTTACAAAGTTGACCGAGAAAATGGCAAATTTGAAAACTCTTGTATTCTATAAAGCGCATTTATTTTGTTTCATTCATTATTTTGTGATACATGGTTTCTCTGGCGTATAATATGAACTCATGTCAACTTGACTATCAAAGATAAGAACCCTTATTACAAAATAGATCTTACAGTAAAATAACAATCCTTAATTAAATTGGCGTACTACTTTGAATTTAATTTAATCCAACAGGGCACATCTTATAGAATAGAAAAATCATAGATTTTAAAATATTTATAGTTCGACCAAAAAAATATTTATAGTCAGTCTTTGATTTTGTTTCTAGAAAAGTGAAAGCCACATCATTGATAGTAAAAATTTAGCAATATTGTCAAAACCTATATGTTGACAATCTTTACAATCAATGTTGTTACTCTAGCCAAAATAACTAAATAATTGGTTTACCTTAGCTAAATTTGGAGTAAAGCTAAATGTATATTTGGTGGAAGCATCTTAGCCTACTGGTTAAGATTTAAAGGCTTCTACACCTAGGTCTGGGGTTCGAACCCCAGACTATGCAATTTCTTGCAGATTATAGAAAATCCAGGTTTCAAGTCCCGGAGAGAGCGGTTTATTAAACAATTATGCAGATTACTGAAGAAAGGCTTACAAGAGATCTACAACATGGTGCAAGTTAATCTGGTCAGGCGTGGATCTTCATAGGACGGCTCAGGTGATGCAGTTAGGCGTAGATCTCATAAGGCAGGTAGTATTGTCGGTTGTCGAATCGTCTATGTAATCTTTCTCATATCATAATTGTAATATCATAATAAATCAGCGTTAAAAAAGAGCTAAATGTATATTTTACTCCTTTTAATAAGTGATTGAGTAAATGACAATAAGATGTTTTTTACTTGATTGATAAATTTATAGTGAAATATATAGAGATGTCAGTCTAACTCGGTGGCCCGCGGATACGGTCCATATAGACCTATCACAGGGCGGGCCTGGATAACGTAAAATGCGGGTTTAGGGGGTTTATCCATGCGGTTTTGCGGGTTTGTGGGTCGAACCCGTGTTGGGTCTGCGGGTTAGCGGGTTGTCCCCACAAAATGAGAGGACTCTTCAATCGACTTTCATTCGATGTCTTTCATTGTTCCCGATTTGTAATCATCGTCCATGGTTTTTTTGATTGGAGGCCATCCCATGTGCTTTCTTGAGTGAAAGACACCGATGCTTTGTGTGATACTGATGACTTCCTATTTGAAATCATCATAAAGCTTCGATTCTCTCTCTTATCGGGTTTTTTTCTTGTTGTTTATCTCTTTTTATCTGATTCAAACTTGCTTGCTATTACATTCAGGTTTTGTTCTTCCTTTATACTTACGCATCAACAAATGTCTCACTCCATCCTTTGTTTCCTCGTTGATCTATATGTCTTCCAAATACATAGAATAGATATGTCGTGCCTTTGGAGATTAACAAAGAATCCTTGGAACAATATTAGTTTATTTGTTAGTTTACAAAAAAAATATTAGTTTATTTGTTTGTTAAACTTATTAGTTTTGAAGCTTGAACTTAAAAGTTTTTGTGTATGTGTAGGTGCTGTGTATTTGGATCATGCTGGTTTTACGTGTGCCTTCCCTGCAAATTTTCTTTTGTTATGCCATTCTACAAGGTAGCTCCTGGAAATTTTATACAAATAAAAGAATTAGGTCATTCACTATCAGACTTTTATTTTCTTGTTTTCACTGTTCTCATGAAGTTGTTTAGTTCCTACTGGACTTGGTGTTCTCCGTATACCGTTCCCTTTAGAATTTAAGTCTGACTTTCAGCTTCAAATTTATTTGGTGTTGCTTTTAAACTATTACATTATATTGCTTTCATGTTCTTTTTTTTTTTGATTTATTGGATTTATGTTTTGAGAAATTACGTGCTTTTTAACTTGCAAATTAAGACTTGATGCTTTATAATGAGTGTTTTGTATGATTTTGGACGTGTTTTCACATTATGCTCTTTGCTTTATATTGAAGACGAAACTTGATGAATTTCGAACGAGTCTTGACCCTATTAGTAAATGTTTTGTTGCTTTCATGTTCTGAGACAATACTTGTGTTGAATGTGTCGAAAATTTTTGTTGTTTGAATGTAGGTTAACCCGCGAGTCATCTCGCAAACAAAGTAAACTAGGCGAGGCTGAGTTGGACAAGATTTCTTTGACCGCAACCTGCCATGGTCCAACCCGCGCGGTCTGATGAGCTGATAGATCAACCGCGTGACTGTCCAGGTGGACGCAAGTCAACCCGTCTGACAACTCTGAATATAGAACAAATTGACATTTAGGGTCATTAAAATCATTAAATAGAGTTTTTTTAACAACAAGAGCGGGAGCTTTAATAGACTTCTACCTGTACGATCGAATAGCTATTAGCCCGCAGTCAACACTTGTCCATCTGTGTAAGAAGCTCATTATCGTTCAGGCTCAGTATGACTCTTCAACCTTCTCATATTCTATCAAAACATAAATGCCTATCAAGAAGACAAGTCAAAATTTCTTATATCAAACGAAAGTGCAATTAGATTATCAAGCTCGTAGAAGCAAGGTAAGATATCACCGGTCGCCACCTCGGCAAATCCAGTAGAGCGATCTATATTCGGATAGATATATATTATTTATATAAAGCTGGAACTTGTGAACAAATCAAACTCATTAGACTGCATGATTAGGATTCTAAATTCAAAGGAAGTTAATATTTAGAATTATATATCATAGGGTTTAGTATTGCGGAATTAGACTAAACTATTTACATTGTATGAATTTTAAAATGGTTTTAAATCATATTCTTTGTCTAGTGTTCATTTCATAATTGAAGTATTTCTGAGAATGTCCAATGCCTACCGTTTTTAATCCACAAATTTAATTTTTTACATTCTGTCATTTACATTTGTCGAAATTGAAACCATAAAACAAACTCCATATAATGTAACATTGGTTTCTAAGGAATTGGGTCCTACGTACTACCACCGTGCACTGTCGTGCACTTAATTTGTTGTATTTACAAATCAGTGTGATATAGTTTAAAGTACCAAACTTGGTTGTAATATGAAATGACAAAAACCCGCTCCAACCATGCAGCTTACATCGCAGGAGCCAATGGATACTCAAGAAAAGTGAATCTTAGGGAAGCTGCAATGGCCAAGAATCTCAGGGAAGCTGCAATATATGGCTTTGTTTTCCCCTTGTCTGCTGCTCTTATGTTTCAAGTTTAGTGGAAAACAACCAATCGTTGGAGACAAGGAAAGAGAAGAAGAGGATGCCAACCAACAAGCTCTGGTTTTACAACTGCAACGTAAAGAATGAGACCACTACCAGTTCGCCCCTTTCACAGTAACACCTTTTTCCTTCTATAGTATTTCATTCGTTTGTTTTCTTCCTTTTGTTTCTCATTTGCAATGTTCTTTGAACAAGACGAATATTATCGTGTTTCCATTCAGTTGCTTTAGTTGATCAGAATCTTGATTGAAGAAAGTTGTCTTTATCTTCATAGAATATATAGAAACATAAGACGATATTAATATGTTTGATGTTATTCCACCTATAACATCAGCACAATGACCACCACCGACTGTGTCATCGCGCCACTGTTAGCCCTGTTCGTTTCATTATCGCGGCGGTTGCGACCAGCGACTGAAATTTCTTCATTGTTTTTATCTTTAATGGTTGCTCGGGGGGAGCAGGATAAACGCAGCGATCAAAAACTACACGTATTCGGCAAATTCCGGTGACGCCAAAAACAACAGCGGCTGTTTATTTTCATTATCTCTCCTCTGCGTCTCTCCTCTGCGTTTAAAAACAGTGACTCCGTTCGATTTTCTTCCCTCTTTCCCTTTATAATTTGTGTCGCTCGTGATTGCCGCCGCGTTTCCGTAATTCAGCGTATCGTAACCCTCACCTAACATCTCATTTTCTCCATTACCTTGTGGTACTTTTTTCTTAAAATTATTAATATTTTATTCTAATTGTCTATCAGTTTGTTTTCAGTTCTATGATTTGTCATATGATAGGCATTTTTATTAGTTCGTGAATGTAAATAGAATGGACCCTCTATTCTATACTATTTATAAAGAGTCCATACTATTTATAAAGACTATTTATAAAGAGTCCATACTTATGTTATCATTTCACCGTCTCTCTTAGGTAATAAGATGAACTTATCCTCTTTCAGAAATAAAATACCTTCTTTATTCACAAAGACTTAGCTTCGACCACCCATTTATTGATATACGACTTATTTTGGTAATTAATTGAGTGATGTGTGATCTCCATTAACAAGTGAAGATTTTATACTATCCTTATATGCTCATTCATCGACGTCATCCCTTCTTCTCTCTACCGCGGTAACTTAAAAATGACGAGAGTATAACTGACTGAAACTTAGACTAAATGTTATTGACTTAATTATTCTTCCACAATTGGTTACTTGGCAAATTAACCCTGGGAAAAGTGTGTTTTTCTTTTAAATTTTTTTGAAGCACAAGAAAATTGTGTTCATATGTCTCAATTTCATTTCGTTTATGAAGAAATAAAATATTTGTTACTTTGAATTTTAAATGACCGTTTCCTGTCGTCAAAAAAAAATATGACCGTTTCCTTTCAATGTACTTAAATCAATATCATTTGACGAGTTCGCCAATAAAAACAATATTTCTCTCACACCAATGTAACTGGTTTGTAATTATATCTACTTGCTGTGGACTAGATACTTATCATTAAAATATGCAACAACTCAAACACAACAAAGAAAACCAATTACATTCGTTTAAAGAATAACGTCTCTGTTGCTCAAAAAGAAGAAGAATAACGTTCCTTTTTAGTAAACGTACAGTTATAAACAGCTGTAATATCAATATATTTTAATTTGAATCTATACATAACCAGAATTCAAAATATGTAAATCTCATCCTTGGAGAGTAATTTTAACCGTAGAAAACCATTTGAAAATTCATTAAAATTGATATGAAATGAAAAATCAGTGCAATGGGATGTATTTTGAGAAAATAAACACTACATTTTGAAATTTGTCTGTATCAAAATCAGTAATTTGAATTTCTTTTTATGTCAATATTTCAATTTAAAAAACAAATATATTTCAATTTTTAGATGACTTATGACGAAGAACGAATTCGTCACTAGAAGTGAATTACTGTAGATCTGAAACTTGATGTCAAAAGAAAATAAAAACACTGAAACCTGATAAAATTAGCTAGATGAACCAATGATATTTTAGGTAAATTAGTGTGCGAATATTCTCATATGTGGCTTTTTTTCAATAGCATTCATCTAAAATTATTAATATATAGTATTTCTCCATGACTGAATATGCTTTTTTATTTTTGACTAACTAATAAATATTTTTTGTATCTAAAATTTATATTAGAACTAGTGGCACCTAAACTAATAAAAACACTTTCTTTTCAAAAATAGAAGCCAATCAAGATCAAAATCTTTCCGGAGATACACGAGCACAAAAGAAACCTAAGCGATAACTAGTAAGATAGACGACAAAAATAATAAAACACAAATAAAAAGCAGTACCCTAAATATATAAGTATTAAGTAGCCTTGATTATTGTCATCGAACCAGAAGCATTGATCGATTTCCAAACAACGAATAGAAACATATCGAAGAAACTTAAAAAAAATAAGATGGTATTTTATTTAAAAAGTTAGTGCCACTATTTAGCCAATAAAAACACTAACTTTTCGGAAGTAGAAGCCAATCAAGATCGAAATCTTTCCGGAGATATACGATCACAAGAGAAACCTAAGGGATAACTAGTAAAGATAGACGACAAAAATAATAAAACAAAAATAAAAAGTCACACCTTAAATATATAAGTATTAAGTAGCCTTGATTATTGTCATCGAACCGGAAGCATTGATAGATTTCCAGACAACGAATAGAAACATATCGACGAAACTTAAAAAAATAAGATGGTATTTTATTTAAAAAGTTAGTGCCACTATTTAGCCAATAAAAACACTATCTTTTCGGAAGTAGAAGCCAATCAAGATCGACATCTTTCCGGAGATATACGATCACAAGAGAAACCTAAGCGATAACTAGTAAAGATAGACGACAAAAATAATAAAACAAAAATAAAAAGTCACACCTTAAATATATAAGTATTAAGTAGCCTTGATTATTGTCATCGAACCGGAAGCATTGATCGATTTCCAGACAACGAATAGAAACATATCGACGAAACTTAAAAAAATAAGATGGTATTTTATTTAAAAAGTTAGTGCCACTATTTAGCCAATAAAAACACTATCTTTTCGGAAGTAGAAGCCAATCAAGATCGACATCTTTCCGGAGATATACGATCACAAGAGAAACCTAAGCGATAACTAGTAAAGATAGACGACAAAAATAATAAAACAAAAATAAAAAGTCACACCTTAAATATATAAGTATTAAGTAGCCTTGATTATTGTCATCGAAACGGAAGCACAGATCAATTTCCAAACAACGAATAGAAACATATCGACGAAACTTAAAAGAAAAAAATAAGATGGTATTTTATTTAAAAAGTTAGTTATTTAGCATAATTTGTTAAAACTCTAATAATGTATGTATATGGAACATTTTTTGTTTTCAGGAAAAAGCTTCAAATTCATATATTTAACATACTGAATATGAATGACATTTCAATAAATATGCTTAAATCTCCATAGTTTAGCTTTCATCTCAAAAAGCTTAATCAGAAACAGATAAGAGCTTAATTAACAATGAGTCATTTTCTCTCTTTTTGTTTATATTAATCAAATACAAACACAACCACAGTCACTCAGTTCCATTGCCTCTCTTTTCTTTCTCCTTCCTGTACTTTATCCCACAAGCATTGCATAAACTCTGAAACACATAAGTTAACCAATCAACATTCATTTAGTTGAAGTTTTGGGTTTAAGCAGCGCAGTTAATATCTTAACTGATTCGAACATGGTTAATAAGTTAAAGATTTTGAGATTGGTTAATGAACTTGCCTTGGGACCAAGAGGACCCTTCCGCCACATAGGAGTGTTAATTGCGTTGCAGTTCTTGTTCGTACACTTCCTAATCTCGTTAATCCTTCCTGCTAAACAGGCGCTGCTGCAGCCCCAACGCCGCATTAGATTTGCGTTTGCTTCCACAGCGTTTTTAAACGCTAAAGAGTTACGTTGTGCTCTCTTAGCAGGGACATCAATGAGCACATGCGCACTTCCGGAAGGAGTCTCCGGCGCTGGAGCCAGAGATGGTTGCATCGGGAAAGGAGCAAAGTTCAAGGTCTCGCCGACGCCGGCGAAGTGGTTGAAGATTAAGTTGTAGTATTTGATATTGACGTCGACGTTCTTTCTCCCACCTTCGTGGTCGTTGGTCGATTCATTGTTGTTCCAAAGAACGTGACGGCGGCCACGAGTCTCACCGTCTTCGTTGTTGTCTCGGCGGTTACTGGCAACGTTTCTCCCCTATTATGGTGTTACTTTAAATTAATTAGCATTTAATAAATTTATGTAAAAATTGTCCATATGTAGGATATTAATTGTAAAAAGAAAATGATGACAAGGATTAAATGTTTTTTTCCTTCAAATTGCAACTGTTACCTCTTGAACAGTGTGGGGTTAGTTTTTTTCTTAAACAAAGATCAATGAATTTAATATGAGTTCAATGAATATACATTCAATTATTTAAATGAAAATTTTGTGTTGAGATTTTTTTTATATGCAATGAGTTCAATGAATATACATGCAATTATACAAACATGATACTAAGTCATGTATTTTTTCAAATGCTATCAAGTGGTAATTGGTGTCAATAGATCTCTAGGGTTAATTTATCAGATATTTCATGTTTTTCCAACTAAAATTTCACTGAATTACATCATTATTACAACGATAAAATCATTTATAACTACAAAATTGTGTGTGTGATTTTTCATGGTATTCAAGGCTTCATCAATCAAGAACAGTGAAAAGGATAATATTAATGAAATAAAACCTGATCAGTGGTGAGAGTGTTTAAGCTCAGATGTGTCTCAACAGTAGGACTTGGCAGACCCAACCTCAGTGTTAGATCCAATTCGTTCTCCATTTTCTCTATAGAAATGGAAGGAAAAAAATCAATAAAATACATGTAACTGTTAGAAAATATTCATGTGAATTTTCAATCTACAAAAACATTTTCGGAGAACAGTATAAACATGCTTAACAAATGAAAATGGGCATGAATGGTATGTGTAATACACTTACAGAGATGACTGATCATGCAAAAATCGCTCCACAAGTTTTAGTTTTAGTTTTTTAGATCTGAATGTAATCGATCCAGTAATATTGTAGAGATCGTGTGTTGCTTTGGTGTAGGTATATATACACATAGACAAATATATGTGCGTTATATTATATACGCACCTATTAAGAGAGCAAGACTAAGGCGTGAGAAATGTGATTATCTACAAATCATGATTGCTACATGACAAATTAAGCTTCATTTCGAATAAAAGCATTAAATATGAAAAAAACGGTAAAATTTCTGTAAGACCAACCATGGAAATAACATGAGAAGACTGAAGAGAAGATGAGATTACACCAATAGACTAATTTGATAAAAACTATGTAGCTAATTTGATTGGAAGAAGTGGATTTATTTATAGATCTTGTAGGAATTTTTTTATATCAAAAATGGAAATATATATACCTTCATTCCTTAACACAAAATACTTATTTATTATAATTTAGTTTTGAAGTTTTTAATTATATATTTTATATAGATTTTAATGTGTTTCTTAGATTTTAATGTGTTTCTGGTGGTGGCTCATTAGTGTATTTTAAATCTTTACTAAAACTACTTGGAGTAAGACTGGTAGATTCGGTACAAAAGTCATCTTTCTAAGAAATCAACAGCTTATAAAGCTATTGAATTTGTTGTTTTGGTATGGATTTCGAGATGAATATCCAACAACACATGCCGGGATGAAAGAAATATGTGGTGGGGGGGGGGGGGGGGGGGGGGGGGGGGGGTGGCATTTTAGTGAGCATGGATAACTATAACATTAAGGGTTCTTAAAGGGGCGAGGGCTCGATTTTGGTGGCCAGTGTGTTTACTATTAGAAAGTGTTTTTAAAAATACAACATAGTTTTCAAAGAAAAAATGAAATTTATTCTTCTTGTTCTTGATTCTTTTAGTGAGCATTTTAGTGAGCATGGATAAGTATAGCATTAAGGGTTCTTAAAGGGGCGAGGGCTCGGTTTTGGTGGCCAGTGTGTTTACTATTAGAAAGTGTTTTTAAAAACACAACATAGTTTTCAAAGAACAAATGAAATTTATTGTTCTTGTTCTTGATTCTTTGATATTCAAGTTAGAATGAAAAAGAAAAAACGACTAGATGAAGAGCAAAAAATATCAAAAGAAGATCTCATAGTCAATTGTTGGGCCATTTTTTAAAGTTTATATAGGCCTAGCCTTATGTTTAGGTGCATATTTAGAAAGGTAGTTTAAAAAGTGGAAGTGATCCATCTAATGCGGGTTGAAGCTATGCGGTAAAATAATAAGTTCCAACCAAATATTTTGGTAAAAGTGATCAGAACATAGGCTTGTTTTTTCTTTTTGAATGAATGTGTAAAAGTTATTCAACGAAAAAAAACTTCTTAAAAAGAATGCATCTTCTATCAAAGCTTGTAGTGCTTTTACAATAAACTATGAAGTACGAAATGTGTGTATGTTGTGCAGTCGATTTTTTGTATCACTTTTTTCCTCTCTCCATCCAGTCATCCACTTATATCTCAGTGGGTGAGGGTATTTCTAAGAGAAAAAGAATACATAAATTAGATTGTGGAAACTGTTTTTGAGTATTTAGGCCGAGTTCGTATAGTCTTAGGACCATATGTGACGATTGCAACGTGCGTTTGTCATATTTGACACAACTATATAACTAGGCCTGGGAATCCGGGTCCTCGGGTCGAGTCTTGTCGAATCCGGATCTTTCGGGTCCTAGAAATTTAGATCCATTTAGGTATCCATATTTTTTCGGGTCGGTTCTGGGTCGGGTCTTGTCGGTTCGGATCTATAATTAAAATACTCATAATTTTCGGATTTGGGTCGGGTCCGGGTCGGGTTCGGGTATTTAGGATATAAAAAGAAAATACTTAAATTCCATCGAATTTAGTCAAAATTTATCATATATATCTAAAATTTTACAAAATAACTTAAAATAAACTATTAATAGTTAAAATAAAACATTTTTAATTCTATATTTTACATTTTAAACTTCATGTTACTTAAAAATGTTACAAAATAATGATAAAGATTGTTAATAAAAAGATATTTTAAAGTTTTTAAGTCGGGTTTGAATCGGTTCTTATCGGGTTGGGTCTATTTGGGTCGGATTCTCTTCGGGTCCGGGTCTATTCGGGTCGGTTCTTTTCGGGTCTGGGTCCATTCGGGTAGAAGAATTTTGGACCCAATAGATACTTGTAAATTTTCGATTCGGTTTCGGGTTGGGTATTTTTGGGTCGGTTCCGGTTCGGGTTTTCGGGTCCAGGTTAAAATGCGCAGGTCTATATATAACCATGATAGCTCATGCAAAGCGTCATATATGTTCAGGGAGGATGCATAATGTGGCAGAAACGAAGGTGTTTATACATATAACTGCATTGAAACCATGGTCTTTAAGGACTACTATGACTGAACTGATAGTTGGAAAGCTTGAGTTCCCGTTAAGTATCCGTCGGGCTGTAAATTGTGGTTGTTATATATTAGAGTCCGATGCTCTAGACAAAGCTTTGTTAGAAAAAGCTTTTGGAGAATTGGAATGCCAATTACCATTTGTTCATGTTTTGACGTAGTGATAACCAAAGAATGCTTGCTGATCCTTCGAAATTGTTTATTCAAACCCTTAATTTTTATTGTTGTATTTTTAGCTGCCTCTCTTTACTCTATTCTTGTGTTTTATTTTGGTAACACACTCTATTCTTATCTATTTATGTGCACATTGATGTAGTTCGGTTTTTATTGTTTTTCTAAAGAAAAAAAATTTATTCACCAACAAAGAATGCTTATGTTTTTTGAAAAATTAATTAAAAGCATAAGAATTTTACAAATGTTGAAAGTTGGAATATTTATCCACTTTTTCAGAAAAAAATTAAAATATATGATTTGGCTTGTTGAGATCACTGTTTATAAAAATTCTTATGCTTACTACCCTAACCACTTTATTTCAAACTATGCAGTTTGTCAACTCAAGTTATATCTCTTTTGATCCAGCACATACTTAGTTCCCCTCTCTGTCCCAATTGACTATATTGTTATGAGATTCAAGGCCATCATAAGGTTAGACGGCGCAATTTAATGATCTATAATATTATTTGTGAATCCAATTTCTCTGTACTGTTCTCATATTTGAATCTTAAAATGGTTAATTATAATGATAAACTTAATGAATTAAATTCATTATTAAATTATCATTATTAATATTTTAAATTTTGTTAATATTTGTTTCCAAATTACCTTATTATCTAAAAAAGTCAATATATTTAATATAAATATATATAAAACGAATTTCTTTTTATATAACTCAAAGAGAAATTTAATATAAAAAGGAAATATCATTTTAAATCTATCTATATAAATTTATGTCAAAAGAATGTAATATCAAAAAGTAAATATATTTAATATTCAAATATATAGCAATTTCTCTTATATTTATAACATGTTGTTTAATAAAAAAGATAAATTTATTTTAAAATATAAAATTCACAAAATATAATAGATTTGTTTTAATCAACTTGGTTAAATCAGTTTTCTTATGACATCGATATATCTAATATTTCATTAATAAAGTAAATACATAAGTTAGTCAGAAATATACTTTTAAGATATTGAAACAATTTTTTCTTATTTAGAATTTTGGTCATGTTAGTTAGAAACATTTTATCATATGATATCATTTTTCAAAATAATTTTATTCATAAGTTTTTCACGTTAGATAGAAACATTAGAATTAATATTTAATTTTATTTTTAATCATTTTTAATTTCTAAATAAATAGTTTCCTTTTTATTAAATTTTTAACGTTATAATATATGGATTTTCATATCTCTATATAAATAAACAACTATCTTTCAAATTTGAACCATCAACACAAGTATTTCAATATCCAAGATTCTATTTTATTCACCATAAATCATGTTTTTCTCTATAAAATGACACAAAACATTAAATATGTTTCCTACCCAAAAGTTTTCTGAACATTAAGCAGTCTTAGTTGAATTTATGTTTATGTGTTAAAAAAACATTTTAGTGTTTTAGATTAACAACATGATTAACATAAAATTTTATTTTTAGATATATGATAAAGTATTCAAATCTAAAAATTGCAAATAATCGTTTGTAGAATTACTTTTCATTTTAACACTGATAAAAATATAAAATAAATTATTAACTATTGAAATTGTAACATTTCTTAAGATTTTACTTATGAACATACATGTAACCAAAAGTCCCTTAAGTAATTTTTAAAAGATATATAATAAAAATGTGATATAATTTTGATATACCATGGATTTTACCCGCTTTTATCCCTGGTATATGAGTGTTTTTACTACTATTATCTATGTTTTGGAGTCTATTAGGTATGTTTTCAGGTTCAGAAGCATTTTGGAGAAAAGTGATGTTTTAGGTGCCTTTTTGGAGCTTAAAGAAGAGTTCACCCGAGATCAAGACCAGAGGTCGACGTCAGGGTTACACATCGATCGATGCACACTCTGTATAATCGATCGACACACGTTAGCCGAAGGACGATACATCGAGACAATAATCGATCGATGTACACCTTGTACTATCGATCGATACTGAGGCGGCTGAAAGACAAGTTGGACCTGGCCGAACTTGAAGCCCAAGATATCACATTTTACAAGAATGCCCCTGACGAGTTTTTTAACCTAATGAACTCATATATTTATATGCCTAAGTGTTTTGGCATTAGAAACAAGTCTTTTTTCATATACAAGTTTTTTACAGTAATACAAGTTTTCATAGTTTTAAGAGTTTCTTCTTCTTCTACTCATTTTCTTTTACTGTTTCATTACTTTGCAAGTTCTCAATAAAGTTCTATTCAGTTCTTTAATTGTTAACAAAGGTTATAGAATTCTAGACCTAGATGAGAGATCCAAAGATATTTGTGATTGGAACCTGAGTGTTCACCCTCTAATAGGTCTATGAACTTCTGTTATTACCTTGTTGCTATGAACTACTTAGCCATGTCTGAGTAGTTTCACTTGTTAGATTTAGGGTTTAAATAGGATATGAGGGATTAGCCTCAGCCTATAATTGCTATAGTTGTGATATTTATTGTTAGGATTGTTCACTAATGCTTTTCTAGCTTAGCTACCTAGAACATGAACTTGGATTGCATTTTCATTACATGCAATACCTGATAACATCCTAAACATGCTATGACCCTCTTGAGATATGCGAAAGCTGATCTAAGATCATGGTGAGCATTGTATCAACTTGCGCATAAAGCTTGCTTAGAGCCGTATCGATCGATACTCCTATAGAGTAATCGATCGACGTAGCTAGAGGTGTATCGGTCGATATTCCTATCGAACTATCGAGCGATACCAGCGGCAGAAGTAGCCGACCGCAACACCATTTAGCATCTAAGTAATAGATGGTCTAAATAATGCGAGAGCTGATGGATTCATTTAATAAGTGTTGAGCTCTGACATATCATGCAAGCAACTTGTTAGCCTTTATAGTATTTATAATCTTGAATTCCTGAATACTTACCCTGAATCTAACTACTTTTTCTTACTGTTTTCAAAACCAAATTCTTTCAACTGAGTAATCTCATCCTTACTCAGCAAACCTGCACTTTACTTTAAATTATTTTCAACCTAGCATAGTCATTAAGATTGCATCTTATTTGTAAACTAGCTCTCTGTGGATTCGATCCCTAAGTACTACAACTGAACCTCTTATTTGAGAGAGTAAAGTCACTCCTTAGGATAATTTGGGTGATATCAAATTTTATATGATTTATTTGAACAAAAAAAATTATATGATTTAGAAATACTTATAAACATATTGATTTTTATAATCATTTACATATAATTATTTATAAATTTATAAATTTTGTGGTTCACTTTTTTTACAACTCTTTACCTACATGGCTTAATAATACAATCCATCATTAAAAGGGATTTTTGTACTTCAATATAGAAGTTGAAGATAGTTGATTTTACAATTATTTTTATTTTAGAATTTATAAAATAAAATCAAATCTAAAATCCCATTAAAATTATAGTAATTTTTGTAAGATTTCACCTATAATCGTAGTAGCCAAAAGTCATATAAATGAATTCTATTGAATATTTAATAAGAAGTGTGAAATAATTATTTATGATTTATATAAATCATTATAGCATTTATACAACAGTAAATATATTAAGAAGCATTTATAAATAATTTTATAACATTTTATAAGTCTATTTTATAAAAGTCTTATAAATGATATATGAACTCTAATAAAATAATTCTGTAATAGAATAAAAATGTTCTAAATCATTTCAAGATTATATAAATCATGTGTGGGTTTTACAAACATAAAAGGTTCTAATAATGCCTTATATTTAAATTATTTTATATAATTATAAATAAGTAACTGATAAAAAAAAAATAATGAAACATTATAAATATTCTTCCTATAATTCTACAATCAGTTACCATAAATAATTATTTGTAAACTTATTTGTATTATTTTGATAATTTGTATTAATGGGTTTAAAGTTACACTAAAAACTCTATAAACTAATAATGTTGAGACTATAAAATATTATTAATTTATAGAATTATTAACTTACAAAAAGTTTCCTTCTCTAGATATTTTTATTTTAGAATATTTTTAATAAAATATACAAAATAATTGATTTACCGTATATACATTAATTAAACTTTTGAAAATAAACTTTCACTTATTTCTCACTGTATTACTTGGTGTAAAAATAATTTTTAATAAATTTTAAATGTGGTTTAGATATAACTTTACTAAATATTAGCAAAATATATTGAAGTGTTAGGAAAATACAGTGATATAGTTCTGTTGTTAAATAAAATAAATAATACAATTGTTTTTTGTACATATATAAAATTTATATATATAAAATTATTAATATATGATTTTAATGGGATCATATATTTACATAATATTTTTTAAAGTACTATTATTTTATTAATTTATGTCATATTTTGAACCGATACAACTCGGGACCGGAGAAAATTATTAATTTATAATGTTTATTAATTTATCGAGTATTAGTTTATAGATTTTGTATTTTACCTTTTATTTTTAGATCTAATTAAAATAATTAATTAATAAAATTCAAGAACTAATTATATTATAATAATTTCTTAAAACTTTACCTATGAGTGACACATAAACAAAAATCACTTAAGTGACTTTTTAATTAATTATAGTGAGATTTATAATATTTATAAAAGATTCATATGCTCTTATAAATATTTTTAAAATTCTGATAAATTGATTTTGTAAATGATGATAGACTTAAAAAAAACAAAATTATTAATGATTTGTAAAACATGTATAGACTTTATAAGATTTTCATAGTTATTATATAATCATATACAAAGATAATTCATTATGTAAATTATAAAATTATTATATTTATTTTAAATAAAAATTTCTTTCATTAAATTAAAGTTAATTGAACAAACATTATTAGTCTTTTTATAATTTCGACAATTAATTATCATAAATTACTATTCGTAATATTCGTAGATTATTTGATAAGTAATGTTAGTTGGTTCTATAATTATATTTAATTATTGAAGCTAATTTAAATAAATAAAATTATAATTAATTGACCAATCAAATTATAACAAGTTTTTAAAAATTCACTAGTGACAGATAAATAAATAGAAATAGTTTAAGTGACTTATCATTTAATATATAGGAGTATCATATATCATTCCAACTATATTCTATCATAATCTAAATATGTTATACTTACAAATTCTATTAATTTAGTTATTTTTAGTGCTAATTGAGATATTTTTCTCTAAATAATATATTAATTCCGATTTACTTACCAAACGTTGCAATTTTTTTGCTTGTCTGGTCAAAATTAAATATTGGTCGTAAGGTCAAAATCAAAATTAACAGTAACTTCGGAAACCCATCATAACTATCGAAACTTGCAAAGACTCTGTTATTGCATGAGACTTGTGAGCTTAGAACAGTGTGCTAAGAGAGAGAGATAGAGAGATTTGAAAATGTCGAAGATAGCTTTAGGGAACGAATCACTTGTTGGGTCATTGAATCCATCGAACAAGAAATCGTACAAAGTGACCAATAGGATTCAAGAAGGGAAGAAGCCTCTGTATGCTGTTGTTTTCAACTTCCTTGATTCTCGTTTCTTCAATGTCTTCGTCACCGCTGGTGGAAATAAGGTAAAAGTCTTCTCCTTTATTGTTTCTGGGTCTGTTTAGGTTTTGGTGGAGATCGATTTGCCCTATAGAAATAGCAATCTTCCTTATTTGTCTGATTTGGGTTTTGCTGTTTTGAGATGTTGTCGCTTCACTTGTGCGAAAAAAAATTGAAACTTTGCTTGATGGGTTCCTTCTATACAGATAGCTGATTGTGATAAGGCTTTTTAGTGTTGGAGATTTTGTGAAAAGTTTATGGCTTTTTCTGTTTAAGACTAGCTTGAGTTTATGGTTTCATTACCTATTTTGTGAGAGTTTATGGCTTCAGTATCTAATAAACTACTTGATTTCTCTATCTTGGTGGATCTCATTATTGCCATTGGTGTGTGTCTCTTATTATGTAGATTACACTGTACAATTGTCTTGAAGATGGGGCCATATCTGCACTGCAATCCTATTCTGATGAAGATGTAAGGAAGTATACATATTATTATATATTTACTAGCTTTTCCATGTAATAAAAAGCAGCCAAGTTTCATTGAGGTTATTTGGGTATATTTTCTCTGTAAATCAGAAGGAGGAGTCGTTTTACACTGTAAGCTGGGCGTGCGGCGTTAAGGGGAACCCATTTGTGGCGGCTGGAGGAGTGAAAGGCATAATCCGAGTCATTGACGTCAACAATGAAACGATTCATAAGGTATCATTGCATATTTGATTACCTTTACAGTGATGTTCTGGATGTTGTATAATCTTGTGCTCTCTCACATGTGCAGAGTCTTGTGGGCCACGGGGATTCAGTGAATGAAATCAGGACACAACCTATGAAACCTCAGCTTGTGATTACTGCTAGCAAGGTATGTCTCTTTGCTTTTTTTTTTTTTCTCTCTATGATGTTCTGACATTCATTTATTTGTTGATGATTAAGAGCTCTTTACGGTTGATTGGATCAGGATGAATCTGTTAGGTTGTGGAACGTTGAAACTGGGATATGTATTCTGATATTTGCTGGAGCCGGAGGTCATCGATACGAAGTCCTAAGTGTGGTAAGTCCTTACCAATATGGTATTTTATATTGCATTAAAACAATGATCTGATTGATAAGTGTATAACCCATCTCTTGACTTTGTAGGATTTTCATCCCACTGAGATTTACCGTTTTGCTAGCTGTGGTATGGACACCACTATTAAGATATGGTCCATGAAAGGTACGAGTAAAACCCAACACACTTGAAAGGAACTTCTATTTGTATGATCTTATTCTTTGGCTGCCTTCAGAGTTTTGGACTTATGTTGAGAAGTCATACACATGGACGGATGATCCATCAAAGTTCCCCACAAAGTTTGTACAATTCCCTGTAAGTATTTTCTGTTTCATTCTCTTATAACAACTTATTATTTGACTTTGTTGATAACATTACTTCTGTGTGTATGTAGGTATTTACTGCTTCAGTTCATACAAACTATGTAGATTGTAACCGTTGGTTCGGTGATTTTATCCTTTCAAAGGTTAGTTAGTCAATGCTAGATACGATTATTTATTTTAGTGGAATAAGCTATAGTTACACTCTTAAGTTCTATATATCTGATTCAGAGTGTGGACAACGAGATCTTATTGTGGGAACCACAACTGAAAGAAAATTCTCCTGGAGAGGTTAGGATCTCATTTAATTAATTTAATCACAAATGTTACAAGACTGAAGTTGTGTTGTTGTTGATGTTTGCAGGGTACTTCAGATGTTCTACAAAGATACCCGGTTCCAATGTCTGACATCTGGTTTATCAAGTTTTCTTGCGACTTCCAATTCAGTTCTCTTGCAATAGGTGATCAGAAAGCTCTCTCTATTCTGCATTTAACTATAAACTTCAAAATCTTCTTACCAATTTGCGGAAAATTCGTTGGCTGTTTGGTTATCACTTATCAGGGAATCAGGATGGGAAGATTTATGTTTGGGATCTAAAAAGTTGCCCTCCTGTTTTGGTTTCAAAGTAAGTCTCACTTCCAGATTCAGACACAAATATCGTTAAATCAAATAGTTAAGCTTCACTTTGGTGTCTTTGTTGTATTCTTGACATGATTCTCTGTTAAATAGGTTGTCACACAATCAATCCAAATGTGTGATCAGACAAACCGCTATGTCCGTTGATGGAAGGTATATCATATTCATCTTCTCTCTCACCAATGCATTGATTCCATGACTCAAAATTACATTTGATTCCTGACAATCCGTTTCTTTCCATGACATTGTAGCACAATTCTTGCTGCCTGCGAGGACGGGACCATATGGCGATGGGACGTGATTACCAAGTAGGAAATTGAGTCTTCTAAGACCTGATCGATTAGGACCCTGGAGGAAGAAGATATATATTGTTTTGTTGTAGTTCATATATATTTACCACATTACAATTTGGGAAAGTTTATGACTATTCCCTGAAACTTCAATGCTATTTGTAGCATCGATAACTTCACTTTAGTGTTAAAACATTTGCATCTTTAAAACCTTTATTGAGATCTCTGTTCCATAGTCTTCTGTTCAATATACAATGCTGTAACCAGGAGCTTTATTGCAAGAATCACTCTCTTTCATAAGCTTTCTAGTCTTCAAAGCATTGCTCCAGTCTCCAGTATCTGCATACACACTTGCCAGATTAATGTAATTGACCGGTTTCTTCGGTTCCATACTCAGAAGCTGCGCAGCTGCTATTTCACTGAGTTCCCTGTTCCCATGACGCCTGCATGCATCAAGAAAAGCTCCCCAAGCCGATGAGGTGAGGCTTGTAATGCCGTTCTCACTTCTTATCAGTTCATAAGCTTCTTCTAAGTTGCCACCGCGTGCAAGCATATCTATGATGCAAGATAAGTGCTCTTCTCGAGCTTTGATACCATACTCGTTGATCATTGTGTTGAAAATCTTCCAGCCAAGTTCGGTTTCTCCTGTGTGGCTACAAGCAGAGAGGAGAGCAAGAAACGTGACATCATTCAGTTTGGTCCCTTCATGCTCCATTCTGTTGAAAAGATCAATTGCTTTCTCGATATTCCCATGTCTTCCAAATCCTGAAATCAAAGAGGTCCATGACCTCACATCTTTCTCTTCCATCTCTTCGAAAGCAAGGACTGCGTCATCAATCTCCCCAGACTTTGCATACATATCTATCAGAGAGTTACACAACGCAACATCAAATCTGATCTGGGAGGATTTTAAGGCGAAACAGTGGATCTGTCTTCCAATGGATGTTGAAGCGATGGTTGTGCATATTTTAAGCATTGAAGATACTACAACCTCGTCCATCTGAGTTCTCATCAGTATCATCTCTTTGAAGATATCAAAAGCATCGCTTGTGAAGTTGTTCTGCTGTGCAAAACCTGTGATTAGAGCAGTGCAAGAGATTAAGTCTCTTCTAATCGGTCCCTCAAACAGTTTCTTAGCATTGACTAGGCTCCCACACTTCCCATATGCATGAATCAGAGACTTAATCAGTGCATGTGATCTCTCCAAACCTAGCTTGATCGCCAATCCATGTAATTCACTAACCATATCAAGACACTTGACTTGGATTGAAGCTTTGAAGAGGCTCTCAAAGGTAAAGCAGTCTGGCTTCTTCCCTGACATAATACACAGAACAAGAAGCTATCTAACCAAACTGAGTTGCAAAAATTTGGGAAGATGTAGAAAGAAGAGACAAGAATAGATTACCTTCCGCGAGCATCACTTGAAACAGACCGAAGGAAGTGTCTGCACAGGCAGAGAAGGCATACCCATTGATCATTATATTCCAAGAAAACAAATCCCTTTGTTTCATAGAATCAAACAGAAGACGAACATCCTTCATCTTCCCACATTTAGCATAAAGACAAAGCAATGCACTACTCACAACTAAGTTCCCTGCAAATTTCCCTTTCTCCACACAACCATGTATCTGCATACCTTCTCTCAGGCATCCCAAATCTTTGCACGACTTCAAAACACTCCCGTAAATGTACCGATCAGCCCTAACACCTTCCCGACGCATCTGTCTGAACAAAAGCAACGCGTCCCGGTGATAACCACATCGAGAAAATCCGGAGATCATAACTCTCCAAGAACCAACATCTCTTTCAGGAATTCTATCGAACAGCTTACGTGCGTGTTTCACATCTCCTTGTCTTGCGTACAAGTTGATCAAACTGTTGTTCAACTGGAGATTGGAGACAAACCCATTTGCCACAGAGTTCCCATGAATCAATACAAACTGTTTCTCTAAGTTTCGGTACCTGCATAGTTTGAGAGCCTTGAGGTACAAGGAAGGGTCTAGTAAGTATGGCTTTGAAACAATCAGTTTCTCACCATAAGCAGCCATCATTCGAGAGACGTAAAGCTATCCTTTTTATTAACTATCACCCATATTCAATGGGATTTAACATCAATCATGAAGAACATACACACAAAAAACAGAGCTTTTCTGGTAAACTTCAAAACTTTATCATAAAGATTTAAAGACAGTTTCTTTTAGGCAACTGCAAAAACAGAGCATTGCACATATGCATACACAAATATAGTCTCTGGGCGTATTTAAAATACAAAACTTTCCCGCTTCAAGTAGTGAGATTCTCATATCTCTGTATATGCTATATACATGAAAGAATTAGCTTCTCAGCTTTCACTTTTAGATTTGGGTTCGTAGTTTGGCCATCAAGCTCTGCAAGCTCTCGAGCTTCTGCTTCAGGTCTTTGATGTGTTTTGCTGAAGTTTCTGACTCTGAATCGCTGAGATCAGATACTAGAGCTGAACACTTGGCCTCTAGCTCCACTGATGCTTCTTCAATGGAAGAAATGGTCGATTCCACGTCTGCACGTGAAGAAGTTTCCCTCATTGAATCTGATGCTGCACCAAAAGGTGAGCTTCTGGGAGTGCCTGCTCTGCTTGCTTTTGGGGAGAACATCTTGTCAAAACCTTCACTTCCTGTAACATGGGGTCGATAAACTTCAAGAACTGGAGAAAGTTTAAGCTATTCTCTTGATATAGAAGCAGAGGAGTTTGGGATAACTGTACCAAGGTTGCTTAGTTGATTTAGAGCAGCTTGTCCAACAGATTCTTCAAGCTTCAGCACGCGTAGAACGCCTGCGACTATTCTACCCATCGAGTCAACTTCAGATTTGCACAAGAATGTCAGATGTTGCAGCTCGTCCTTTGTAACAACTGCTTCAACCTGCAGGGAAGAACAAGTCGGGGGAAAAAGTCTATATTACAAAATCTGCTTTTATATAAAGAAGAAAGCAATGAGCGCAGCTTCACATACAGGTTGCTTAACAGAGAATTTCAGACTCTCTGCCACCCAGCTCAACGTGTCATCATGACCAGATTTGTCTTCAGATGCCACAATGTTAGCTTCAATGTTTACCCCTCCAGGCAGGTGACCGTTTTCGTGATGTCCATTTGGAATGGTCTCTTTCTGCATCTGAGGCTTCAATGTCTGTAGACCTTCCACATTGACCTATAATGCATTTTACAAATAAAATATATAAGGCTCAGTAACCTAATGGTTGACAGTCATTATTACAAAATCTGCTTTTATATAAAGGCAGCTCTGAGAGTTACATATGATCTTTTTAAAGATGAACTAGTTATCATTAACCTCAGAAAGTTCAGGAAAGGAAATGATCTGTGGAGAAATAAGGTGTATAGGTACTTACAATAATTGAGTCTACAGGAAATTTGTGAGCATCATGCTTGGTTTCTGTCACATTTGGATCCACAAGCTTTGGTGTACTCTTGGCCATTACTCTGAAAGTACGGAAATTCGTGTGCCAGCACCTTTCCTCCCTTCCAATATCTCCATCATCGATAGACCCCCACTTTTCTGCCACACCTTCTCTGCCCTCCAAAGCAAATAACCAGTCTCTTAACTCAATGGAGACATCAATGTCATCTGGCGTTCCCAAATGTGCGAAACCATCTCCATTCCCACTCCCCGGAGCTCCATCTAGATGCATATGTTAGCAAAAATGGTTAGCAGAGTTGAAGCTGTAAACAAGAACAATCTGCATATTTGATACGTTTACATGAACATGATAAGAGTGCCAAAGATAAAGAGGTCTATTCCATTCCAGTACCTTGTTTCCTGTCATCAACAATAGATGCTTTGAAAAGTTTTGACAAAGGTCCAGAAGATAAATGCTCTAACCCTCTAGACAGGCCCTCTCCTGGACCACCATTACGGTTCAGAATCCCAAATCTGTGTAAAAGAGCTTCAGTGTAGTTCATTCCCCCTCCTAGACGTACGCCTGAAATACAGGCCACGATGCTTAAACTGTGGCACTCCATATCCTTTTCACTGAGGGGAATCACATTGGTTATGCTTATGTCAAGAAAAGGCGTCATAGTACTATGCCCATCATGTCTCCCGTTGACAATCCAAAAGACACGCCTCAATGGGGTTGACCCATTACAGCTAACTAAGTGACCGTTACAGCTATTCTCATGTCCTTGTTGTACCTCGGTATCTACACAATCTACCTCAACATTTTCCCAGTAAATGTTGGAAGATACTGCAATAGCGCCGCCAAGGGTTCTATGAGTTACCTTCACAAGAAGATCTTTGCCAAGAAACTGAACGAGTGGAATGTCCTGAGTACTAGTAAAGGAAGACTCGAGGAACTTCAGCTGCAGATCCTTCAAAGCTAATTTTACAGCAGTATCGCTAGGAACCTTCTCCAACAACCCTCCAGCCAAAGAAACAGTATTCTGGCGTTTGCTTTCTTTAACAATCGATATCTTTTCACTGACCTTACCAAAGTAAGAATAAAGGTCCAGAACAAAAAATAACTGCTCCACTGAAGCATTCGAAATATATTGCTCACAAGCAACTCCTATGCGAACAATACCACCAGGAGGAGGAATTGTTATCAGTGGCTTCCCATCTGCAGATACCATAGCAACTTCTATAGACACGTCTTTTACTTCAACACAATTCCATAAGCCCATTTCGGGACCACGAGAGCTCTGAAGTTCAGTAGAGTTGGGAGATGTTTCCAAAGCCAAACTAAAATGTGAGACTCCAGCTGTCCACTTCTTTTGGCTGGCGTCAATAGGCTGTCCCGGCCATAGACAGAAGCATGCAGGATCCTTCTCCAGGTTTAGTAGCCGAACTTTCAGGGTAGGTGATTCCGCGAAAGATAAGTTCTCAATATGAAGCCTTGCTCCAGCGAAGACCTTTTTCGTTGAAAGATCTTCTTTGATTGGTGACTCTTCCAAGTTACTCATGTCTAATGGAACAGAGACATCTAACTCTTTGAGGGTGAAAAGAAGAGAGTTAACCGAATTATCCGGCAAAACATCACCGGGGTTCACAACTATGCCATCAGCCAAAAAAGAAGAGATCCTTAAACAAGCTTCTTCCTGAAGATGAACCTGGAAAGATAAAAAGAAAATGGTGAAAAAATTGTTCCAAAGAGAATATTTGGATTTCTTTTGATATACACAAACATACCATGAGTGGTTGGCACTGGATAACCGTCTTTGAGAATAGGTGTGGGGGTTTTGGGGATGGCTTGACCTGAAGAGAGTGTAAGGAGATCAAGGGTACATCCTGAATTAATTGCCACGGCCCGTTGTCCAGTGGATAGATGACAGGGCAAAAGTTCTTGGCTGCCCCAAATGTATGAAGGAAATAAATCAGCATCAAGATGTTTCAACAATTGACAGGAATCATTGTAAAATAGAGTCCAGAGTTATATATACCAAAGTCGGGAACTGCAAGGTCTTCGGCAGCAGCTTTCATAGATGGTTGGATAAGAGCACAAGGAGAGCGGGAAAAAGCATCCCTGAATTTCACCATGAGTAATTATGCAAGATTTTAGATTCAAAGTTGTGAAACGACAAATGCACATGAAATTATATCAAATAATGTAAACTTAAATTAATAGTTCACCTAAATAGCAAAGCATGTGAAACAAATAAATGAAAAAAAAAAGGAAAAGAGCACTCCATAAGAACTGAAATTATTTCGAAGTTCTCCAAAAATATGTAATCGAGTGGCATACAGTATGTACTATCAAGCAATTTTTTGAGTATGCGTCTTCTAAACATAGGTAACAAAAGGTAATATGATTAGGCCTCGAAACAGCCATCAGAAACGGAGATTTTTGCATGTAAAAGGGTAAGTCACAAAAAGCATAGTTCTCGGAAGATCAACAGTAATTACAAAGTGCTCAGAGATCAGCCTAGTAAACTTGTGGCGATAAATTTTTTTGATATAATAACAGGAAGCAGTTTGAAATTTTAAATGGGCTATCGACAGTTCACTCTAATCATATATTTTTGTCCCAGCTATTTACCTTAAAAATAGCCCACCAATCAAAATTTTTGTCAGATAATTGGCTGATTCTCCGTCCGAAACACAAGCCTGCAAACATATATGGCAATTTTAGTGAGAGAGCAAATCTAGTTTGGATCCCTAATTTCCTTATGAAACTCCTTCGTCCAGAATCCAATAGATAAGGTGTGTTTCATGTTCCAACTCATACAAAACTTATAAATGTATACAGTAAAATCATACAAACTAAAGTTCCTGAAATTTGGTTTACAATTTTCCAGAACTGAGAAAGTTTCAATGTGTATACTGGCAGGAAACAATATCATGAAAGTTACTAGCTAAAAAGTTTTAAAAAAAACAACTGTGAGAGGATACCCGAGAAAAGAGGAGTGACTGCATCAGTAGTTCCAGTTGGAATTCTGAAACGCCATGAAGATTAGTAAAAGTTAAACCAAAAAACAAGAGTAAAGGTTCCATGCTAAACTGCACTCTTAACTAATAGACGAGTCAGACTCTAAGCCCAGGCAAGTAAATGATATTTTCAAGTTAAGCATATACGGAAACTAACCGGCATCTTTAATGCAAAGAAACACATGGTCCACAAGAACAGAGACTAGAGACCGTCCTGCTGCTTCAGCTGACTGCTTGAGGCATACCATTAAAGAGTGAGAAAACGATTTCCTATCAAACTTTTTCTTATAAAAATCCACAGGGAATATGAAATTTTAAGACCTGCTGAGATTTGGGATCCACATCTCCTCGGTTTAGGCATAAATACATTCCAGTTAGAAAGCGGAGAAGAGCGCGTAGCCCTATTCCCAAGAATAACAGGTAGGCTTAGTTATCCATATCCACCCACCAGCATTCTGAAAACAAAGAGAGTGTGTGTTCAAACCTGGTTCACTTAACGCCGGACAAACAGCTTCTGGAATGTGCAACTGAACTTCAAGCCCAAGTGGACTGTTTAGTGCTGTTCTTTGAACTGTGATCTAAACAAGAGGGCACCATCAGGGTTAACGATTTACAAACCAAAACATATGCAAGTAAAATACAATTCAGAGACAAATGTTTACATGTGCTTGGCCAGAAATTCCATCTAGAAAGCGTTCTCCGCCAAAGAAAACTCGTTTCGCACCATCATCATCTCTCAGATTTGATTCTTCAGAACGGGCTAAATTAGCGTCAGTGAACATATCGGGATGTGGCAGAAGATCAATTGATAAAGCTTCCCATTCAAGTTTCTGACAAATCACAGGTTAAAAAAAACATATTAATAGTTTTATCTTCACAGAAGATTATCAAGAAGAAATAAAGTTGTTTGGAAAGCAAGCGCCATGGAAAATATCGATATTTGGCACTATTTTTGCTAACATGGAATCTTGAGCCATCAAGAATATAGTAGTATCAAGAACGACTAGTTAAAAAGAGTCGCATTAATACCTTAAACAAATAAATAAATCCTGTGTTGGTAGAGAAGTCCCTAGCTTCTTTCAGATTTACAACCTGTAAATGAAAATTCATTCAGATGTAAGATATACTAATTCTTCCAGAAGAGAATTATCTTACATCATGCTCGCAGAGCTCACCTTCCAACTCTCATTAGTGGTGTACAGAACAAGGTTGCGTATAGTAATAGATGCCAGTGGAGCAGCCCTAGATACAAGGAATAAGAGATTAGACATACAACAGCAACAATCCAATGCACTTACAAGGCAGGTCGAATGTGAAATGCATAAATTAACTGCAGTAATTAAAAGCAATAACCAGGTTTATGTGTAGCACAAAAAAAAAACTAGGTTTATGCAGCAACGAACACTAAGTAACGAGATTCCAACACCATAGACGTGGAGCTAAATTTCTAACTGCTAGAGACAATGGATAAGTAAAAACAACTTACCAGGCTGCCCCTCCTTCACGGTGAGAAGCACCACCAGTTTCAAGAAGAAGATTGACCACCTTAACTTGCAAAGTCATTCCATCTGCAATCTGATCAACACAGAAAAGATATAATTGCACTGTCCACCTCTGTGTCAAAAATGAATAGAACTATAACCCGAAGAAAGACACTCCGGCAAATTGACACGATTCTCCAAGAAAACAACAAGATTATATATGCTTAATTAGTATCCAACCATATGTACAAGAAAGACCGAAAATGAATTCAAAACCACCTATCAAACCACAAAAGTGATAAAAACCAGCACTTCGTTTTTCGATTTCAGTCTTAAAATCTTTTAGTAAGACTCACAAACACTATGTTGGCCAAAACATTATCAGCAATATGCCAATATTGTGGCACATGGTACTACCATGATAGTTATCGGTTGCATAAATCACAAAAAATAACAACAAGAAGAGGCTGGACCATTTGAATCAGTAGAAAACTACTATTGCCTTCGTGCTTCTTTTAGGATAATTTATTGAAAATATTAACCAAGCAGCAGAGACAAGTCACCTTGTCAGCGAATCCATAACCGTTACTTTTTCCAGTGGCGGTAGGAGACTGAGCACTGAAAGTAAAAAAGATGAAAGGCTCAATACAATTATGAAATATAGCAAGCCTCGATCAAGACTGAGTTCAAGCAAAACAGATCAAATAGGGTTCCCCTACCTGCTTGGACCCTTTGTCACATCAGCATCAGGATTTTCTTCAAGAACAAGATCGAGTTTATCGATCTGCACAACTATAGGCTCCGTTTGCACATTACTCACATACGGAAGCTATTTGGGCAGAGAAGAGTGAAAAAGAAAATAAATCAATGCTTGTGGAGAATAATAGAGATGACAGAAGTTAACATAAACAAAACAACTTTTCATTTAAATAGCAGGTTCTATCACAAGTGCTTCTTTAGTTGACCAACCGTCACAAATCCAAACTATGTTACTACTTCCAGATCTTAAATCTATAGTCTATATGTGGTAAAAGTGGGAAAATGCATCACGTTCCATCAAAATCAACAGAGCTATTACGATCCCACCGACAGTTCCTGCCCAAATAGTCAAAATTGTACTTATCCTAAAGCCAAATCCATGTTCTTTACCAATCCTAAAGCTATATCCAGTAAAAGGTAGAGAAATTAGAGACATACACAATAATAACAGAGTTCTAATTCCAACAAAACCAACTCAAGAACAAACCAAGATGTTCCCTCAGTAGCTAAATCAGTAAAACAAAGAGTCAGAACACAACAGAACAAACCATGATCTCCAATTTGCCAACTTTGGCAGTGGTGACACTAAGGGCTGGTGGCAAACCCATACTGGCGTGTATAGCTTCCCCATTAATGTCTGCAATCACACACACACACAATCTGAATCACAAAGGCGCGATCTTTTCCTCAATGAAACTCAACCCATTAGTAAAGAAGAAAGAGGACCTAGATTAGAAAGCTGAGCGGTGCGGCCTTGAAGTTTGAATTGATCTCTGGTGAATGATTTGAGCCAATACTTGAGAGTATACTCCAAGGCCCGTGCCAGTATCGACTCCATTTTTTCACCCTCTCTCTGATTACGATCGATCCCCCCAGATCCGAGAAACTGGAGGAGAAAGCAAAGACAAGACGTGGGATCGATAAAGGTTGCGTCTTTCTTTCTTTGTGTGTAATAATAATCAAATCAATTCAATTCCATGGGATCTTGAGGATGTTGTTGTTTACTGTTATGCTCGCACGTTCGTAGATATTCGGTTCGCACGTGTGGGTTATCTGACTCGACCTGAGTTGTATTATTGAAGTGAGATGCCTCTGTTATTTTGGACATGGATTTGCTTTACCACATGCCTAAGGCTCGAAGGTGTTTACAGATCAACAATTTGAGCTCTAATTTAAGGAGGGTTCATGATGCCACTCTTGACAGAAATAAACATTTATTTTGTGTAATCAACCCGACTTGTCTGTGAAGGGAAACACGGTATCACGAAATGATCTTTTTTTCTTTTTTACCTTGTTTGATCATACAAGAGAGAAGTTTACCAGTGAGTTATTGGTCAAGTGGTAAATGAGTGTTTAGTATTCCGCCATTCTGCTTCAATTTCTGTTAGAAATAATTATTTACATTGTTTAGATTCCCGTCTTAGAGTAATTTTTGGGTTCACCCCCTAGAGTGAATCTTTAGATTCACCAACCAATAGTATTTGACTATTTGATATTTGATATCTTTTAAAAAAAGAAACAAAATAATAAAGATATTTTAAATTATATTATGTTTTAAAATAAAAAGATAAAAAAACTTAAAAATAGTAATAGTTGCAAATAAATTAATTAATATTGTTAACATCGTCAATATAATACTACGCCCTAAACCCTAAATTATAAATCTTAAACCCCAAAACATAAACATTAAATCATAAATCTTAATAACACTAAACCCTAAATCCTAATCACTAAACCCTAAACCCTTGGATAAACCATGAACCCTAGAGTTACGATTTATCCAAGGATTCATAGTTTACCCAAGGGTTTAGGGTTTAGCGATTAGGATTTAGGGTTTAGTGTTATTAAGATTTAATGTTTAATGTTTATATTTTAAGTTTTAAACATTAAACCCATAAACATTAAATCCTAAATCTTAATAACACTAAACCCTAAATTCTAATCACTAAACCCTAAACCCTTGGGTAAACCATGAACTCTAGAGTTTATGATTTATCCAATGGTTCATAGTTTACCCAAGAGTTTAGGGTTTAGCGATTAGGATTTAGGATTTCGTGTTATTAAGATTTAGTGTTTGATGTTTATGTTTTAGGGTTTATGATTTATCCAAAGGTTTAGGATTTATGATTTAGGGTTTAGGGCATAGTACTATGCTGATGACTTTAACAATATTAATTTATTTATTTTTTGTAATTATTACTATTAAGTATTTTTATCTTTTTATTTTAAAAATATAACATAGTTTGAAAAATCTTCATTATTTTTTTTTCTTTTTCAAAAGATATCAAATATCAAATACTCAAATACTATTGGTTGGTTCACTCTACGGAATGAACCCAAGAATTACTCCTCGTCTAATATGAATCTATCTTCGGTTAAACAAGAACAACTTGAATGTCATTAGAAACATTTGAGTATATTTTAGACTTGCATTATGAATAAGATTGAGTTTGGTGTGTAGATAATGTCCACCATTGGAGTTGAAAGAAATGAAGAAATATATAAAAGAGATAGTTTAATTCATTTATGGCCAATTTAGTTTAGATTGAAAGTTCAATTCATTTTAAAATGCGGTGTTATGGAGAAATTCTTTTAAGTTGGACCGATCCGACTATACACATAGAAGTTAATCACCAATCATCAACTAAGTTGCTTGAAATCTCAATGGCTAATATATATTGAAACAAGTGAACCAAACAAACTATAACAAGCAAACAAAAAAAAAAGAGTAAAACCCAAAGATATACCCACCTTCAGTTCAGGATTCTCATCATTGATGATCACATCACATGCTATATTTTATCAATGATAAAAAAAAAATCTGTGTCTTATCATAAATACATCTAGTGGGCCTAAAAAGAATTTAACCTATTAACAGTAAATTAGAAAAAAACGTGACAAATACTCTCACGTTTTTTACTTGATATCCGTAAGCTTGGATCTTGCTGTAAATATATAAGTACATCATAACCCGTATTGGAGGACGACAAGATGGACTCGAACAACCACCAAAACCTAGTAGCCATGACAAGTTTGCTTTCGGATACAACAAATCCACCACAAAGTTTTGAGGTTTTACAATAGTAACTTCTACATCTAATAATAATTTCATTTGTTCTTTTTCAAAAAAAAAAAAAACTTCTACATCTACGATTTTAGCTCTAACTCATGGAACACTCCTGATGCCACTCTTGAGGTTCTACAATAGTAACTGAAGGGAAATACTTACTGGCTTCCTACAGATATAAAGAAAAAAAACATTATGATTTTCCACTCTCTTATGCTTTTACAAGAGATAACTTTGGTCCGTTTCTGCCTCTGCCTTTTGATTCTTATATTTCAGGTAATATGATTCTGTCTACAGTTAAAGAAGAGAAGCTTGCAGCGTTGTTATGCTGGTGGCTTACATTTGAAATTTAAATTTGGATTACTAATAAGATTGAGCCTGAGGAGTTGTGGAGCAACTTCTTTAGAGTTGAAGTGATGGGAGTTAGTGTTCAATTTGGGAGTTTCTTGATTGATGAGGAGAAGAAGGTCGCTGTTGTTTTAGTGAATATGACGGGACTGAGTAAACATACAAAAACAGCTTCCATCATTGATGGAGAGAGTGGTCATGTCAGAAAAGTGGATCTCAGACAATCTCCATATACAAGAGCTTGCAAACTTGTAGGTGCTATGTTCCAAGCTTTGTGCAAATCTAAGTAAATTAGTGCTTAGTCCTTTTACATGTTTGCAAGCTAGTTCTTTCAAACTAGACTAGAGATTATATAAATTTGAAGTTGTGTTTCATCTCTTCTATGCAATATATAATCAAAAAATTAAGTTATTTAAATTTTACAAAATAGAGAGACCTCAAAAATCAGTTTTATCCTAATAATTCTCAAGGATTTGGGTACTACTTTTAACATTATGTATATTTTTTATTTTTTGTAATTTAATATAGAGTAGAATATATTATTCTATAATATAGATGTTGATAATTGTACATAATATTATATTAAAAATTTATAACTTGATGTAATTTGATGTAATTGTACTATTCATATATATGATCGTTATTTATGAAATTCATTTCAATTTAAATGTTTGTCTTAAATAAGATATTTAAGAGACGTCTCTTAGCTTTTTTAGTTAAAAGATAAGAGACTGTATCTTATATTACGATAAGAGATCTAACCTAAGAAATCTCCGATAAACATGTTCTAAGGAAGACACGGTCTCATCATTTGACTGAAACAAAAAGCTTAAATTAATAAAAGAAACATAAGGCCGGTTCTCTAATGGTTCACACTTTTGGTTTCGGATGATGGTTCTGGTTGACTTTGTTCGGTTTGGTATTTATTACTCATCGTTTAATCGACTAGAATGGAGAGGCCTTAGAAATCAGATCTTCATAATCATAACTAATACACCTAGTGGGCCTAAATAAGAATGACCAATACCCGTAATTTAGAAAAAAACGTGACAGATACTCCACCGTTTAAGTTGATATCCGTAAGCTTGAATATTTGCTATATATACTTCATAAGCCTTATAACTTCGGGTTTCTGAATCTTCAATAATTTAACGATAGACTAGACTCTCCGTGAGCAATCAGTTGTCAAAAAGGAAAGAGTGTTTGAAGGTTGACCTAACTTGATCTCAGTGTTCATCGGTCGTTGTTTGAAACTTGAAACAGTGACTATAATGATGATATCCAATCTTCCACGAGATTTGGTGGAGGAGATTCTCGCTAGGGTTCCGGTGAAATCTATAAGAGCAGTGCGGTCTACATGCAAAAGCTGGAATGTTATATCTAAAGATGAGAGATTTGCCAATAAGCACATTGACAAAGCAGCAGCTGCAGCAAGAGAAAAGGAGTACCTTATAATCACTGCGGGGGGTTCCATGGATTATTTGATTAGCGTCAGTATCTATGAAACTTGCAACAAAAACTTTGGTTTATCCATAAACCGTAAAGGAATAAGTATTGCACGACTAGAACATTCAGACCGAACAGTCTTTATATCTCAAGCTTTTCTGTCCCAAGGTTTATTGCTCTGTGTATGGAGTAACAGCAAAAGTAGGCTTTTGGTTTGGAACCTGTATTGGGGGAAAAGAAGATGGATCGAATGCCCAACACATTGTTTGAATGAAAAGTTTGCTTTCGGCTATGATAGATCTTGTGGTAGCCACAAAATCTTGAGGTTCAGCAATGATAGCCCCCACATGGAAATCTACTATTTGAGCTCTGGTTCATGGAGGACTTATGATGCCTCTTTTAACAGAAATACAATAAAGTATACTGAACCTGGCTTGTCTCTGAAGGGAAACACTTATTGGTATGCTACAGATTATGCATCAAAAGATGATTTCTTACACTGTTTTGATTTTACAAGAGAGCAATTTGGACCGCGTCTGCCTCTACCTCCATGCTCTCAGTCTTTTCATACTGTTTCTCTATCTTCTGTTAAAGAGGAGAAGCTTGCAGTGTTATTTTCCCCGTGGGATACTGATTCTGCGCTTGATATTTGGTTTACAAATAAGATTGAACCCTACGAGGTGTCCTGGAGCATATTCTTTAAAGTTGAAAAGATGCAACAGATTGATCATGGTTTTAACTCTAGCCATTTTTTAATTGACGAGGAGAAGAAGGTCATTGTGGTTTTTGATAGATATGACGAGGCATACAACATTTGCGGGGAGAGTGGTCCTTTCAGAAAAATGTATCCCAGAGAATATTTATACACACTAGCTTACAAACATGTAGGATGTTATGTACCAAGCTCTGTGCAAATCTAAGTAACAGATTAGTTATTAATCCATCTGCATGTTGTTTCAAACAAGAATAAATTGATTGTTTCCCTTATCTTCTATATGTGCAAATAGATGATGAAGAATACATTTATTTAAATTTCACAAAAGAGGGAGCACTTCCTCACTTTTCTTTACTTGTGTTCATCTTAGCAACAGAAGTCCATGGCTTCCTCTACTTAATTTGTTATACAACATCCTAATTTTAAGATTTTCATTATATGCTTTTCCGTGAACATGTCTCGGATTGTTTTTTTTTCTGTGAATATATACACAATAAAGTAATAATGCTAAAATTAAAATATTTTATCAGTTTATGCAATTATTAATTTGTCGCCCAAGAAAAATTAGTTTGATTTATATTTAAATTAAATACATTTACTTCCACAATCTTATATATATTCTAAATTTAAAATTAATTAATTTTAACGTATTTTTATACCTTACAATGTAAATGTTTAGATATAATTTTATAAAATATTAATTTATGATATTATTTGAACCCATATATTTACATTAATTATTTAAATTTGATTATTTATCTAGCTGTTTATATTATATACTGACCTGATTTAGAATTAAAATTATTAGTATATCTTTTTATCATAGTTCTATCAATTAATATCTACATTAATTTACTGAATATGTTTTTCTAAATCCCACATGTGAGGATAACTTCGTACGTGCGAAGTTCTTACTTAAATGACCTTATCCTCTCTTCGTATTTTTTCCGTCCTCTCTCATCAGCAGCCATGGCTTCTTCTGCTCTACTCAAGTTCCATTCACAGACCTTCAAACCTCCAAATCCTTCATCAAATCATCCCAAGTCAAGAATCATCTCACATCTTCATTTCCCTAATTCAACCCCACGCCATTCACGACATCTCAACAAAGAATCCATCACAAGAACTCGTTTCTTGGTTCCTCTCTGCTCCTCCCCCCTTCCTTCTCCCTCTTCTCCTCCCACCTCCAAAGAAGAAGCCATTCTCCAAGCCAAGACTTGTCTCTCTTCCTGTCTCGTCAAACCTCTCAACAACCCCAAGCTCGCTTCCCCGAAGCTCAAGAGACTCAAACAGCCACGGTTCCGTCTCGAGATACCGATCCTAGACGACGACGGCTCGCCTTCCTCTCTCTCCCAGCTGGCATTTTCGATCTTCAGCGACATGCCCATCTCGAGAAGAGGCTCCGACGTCGTCAAGCTCCTCTTCCTCTGGCCAGACACTTCTTTCATCGAACCCGCGGTTAACGCTTTCCGTTCCGACAGCACCACCACTAACCACGTCGCCATGTCTCCCGTTTCAGACTCCCTCAACCGAGCCTTAAAATCTGCTGACGTGGCGGTTTTCATGGCTCCCGAGAGATCGCAGCTCGAAGACGTGAGGATATCCACGGAAGGTTTCGCCACGAAGCCTGTGGTGATGATCAACCCGAGGTGGCTGTTCGAGGAAGAGAAGAGCTTTGTGGATGACGACTTCGTCGGTTCCTTTGACGTGATCTACGCGTTCACGGGTTTGGAAGTGAGGGGGATACTGAGCAAGAGGAAAGGAGTGATCTTTAAGTGTGTGAGAGACGGTGTCGTGAGTGGAGAGAGATGGAACGTTCTCGTCGAGGAAGAAGAAGGTGACGGGGCTTTGAAAGTTGTCTCGCGGTTCAAAGCTAGGCCGTCGATGGAGGAAGTTGAGCTTGTTTTGTATAACTTGATGGCTATGAACTCGCCTATCACCAAATCGGCTAAGTTTCTCAAGGATTTGGTTTCTAATATCACTGGGAAGAAGTAGTTGTTTAGTGAGAAATGTGTAGTGTGTTTATGTTCTGTTTTTCACTTTCCCTGAAACTAAGAGATATCCCATGTAAAGGGTCAGTGATATTTGATAAAGAAAATTGAACCTAATTAACCATCCTAAAACAGCCCTTGAGAGAGTGTTGCAGTGTATTGAATGCTATCTGATGTTGCTCGATCCTCGTTAGCTTATATATCCACATAGGACTTGTTTCTTCTCATCTTTAGATAAATGCAGAGTCTAAGATGTCATTGTATAGTAGTGCCATTTAGCCTATCACGCCTCTGTTTCTTAACGCGTGATTGAGCAAGACTCAGATTTGACCTTGCACATTACCAAAAAATTATGTCTCTTTTCGAGTTAATTCAAAGAAACTCGGTAAAGGTTCACGAGACAGATGACCCCCGTTAATCAACATAGAGGAACAGAACCGATCAACAACTCAAATTTAACACACTACAAATATAGTGAGGGAACCACGAAGAGAAGTTACAGAGCAAGAGAGATTTAAGTATTGTAGCTGTTACTATGATTCTTGATCTTAATTTCACAATTTTGGCACCTTTGACCCTTACACTAAAGAAAGCCGCCAACTTTTTCTGAATTTGAAAGATTGTAAACATTGGTTTAATTGTTTAAAACTCAAATCCGTTTGGGTGGGTTTGTTTAAAATCGACAATCAAATCATAACAAGGTCAACATGATTTCATTCCACAAGAAAACAACTCCACATCGTAGCCTAACGAAGAGAAAACAAAAGACCTGATCTAAATCTAAACGCTACACATTGAATCATCTTCAGAACAACAACAACACAGAACTAGAGATCTACTCATCGTCGTCACCGGAAGGTTTGGAAGCACCACCAGCCTTCTTGGGAAGAAGAAGATTGTGAATGTTGGGCATCACACCTCCGTTCGCGATCGTCACATCCCCAAGCAACTTGCTCAGCTCCTCATCGTTCCTCACCGCTAATTGGATGTGACGCGGCACGATTCTCGTCTTCTTGTTGTCCCTCGCCGCGTTCCCAGCCAATTCAAGAACCTACACAGATCCAATTTCGAAGATAAACCAAACCGGCCAAAAATTAGGGATTTACAGAAATTGATACCAACACAAATCTAGAGAACTGAGTGATTAATCACCTCTGCGGCGAGGTATTCGAGAACGGCGGCTAAGTAGACCGGAGCTCCGGCGCCAACACGCTCGGCGTATTTGCCGTTCTTCAGAAACCTTGCGATACGACCGACGGGGAACTGGAGACCGGCCTTGCTGCTCCTCGACGTCGCCTTCTTGGCAACCCCAGATCCGAGAGTTTTTCCACGGCCAGCCATTTCTAGAGAGACGAAGTAATTGAAAATTTTAAATGCGAAGAGAGGGAAGCGTACGAAATTACACTGTGGACACAGAGGCTCTCGTGGATATATGTATATATACTACTGCGTAAAGAGTAAAGACGGTTGGGTGATTTTCGTCCAATAGAAAACAATCGAACGGATCGATGTGGCTGCCGTTGGATCAAAATTAGGATCAACGGTTAGTGATAGAGACTGCGAGGATTACGCATTTACGGTAGATTTACCAGAGTACCCTTCAGTTAGTTAATGAGTATTGACTATTGAGTAATTTCCCATGGTGACGTTTATAAGTCAACCAAATAAAAACTGAAAGGTTTTGCTCAAAAAAAAAAAACTGAAAGGTTTTGCTCAAAAAAAAAAAACTGAAAGGTTTTGATGATAATATTTGTTCTTTTGTTAATTAAATAAGAATATAATTGTATTCTTAACTATTTTAAAAATGTTGAAAACAATAATGCAATACAGATGTGTATTTGGCACCATTTGAATATATTTTGTAGAAAAAAGCAGAACCAATATACACACTTACATAATTGTCAATTGACTTATGTATTATAGTATAAAGATAAATTAATATGCAGGAAAACATTGCAAAAAATATCAAAATAAAATGAACGGAGGATTACATGAAATTGGAAAAGTTATACATTAATCTGTTACTCAAAAAGAAAAAAAAATCCAACACTCCTTTGTCAATTGCTATTAAAATTTAAATAAGATCTTTTATAAACATGATCAATAGGTTCCATGGCCCAATGGATAAGGCGCTGGTCTACGAAACCAGAGATTGTGAGTTCGATCCTCACTGGAATCGTATTTTATTTTGTTTTTGTAACCATATTTTTTTGTTATGTCATCAGATCCTCACTGGAATCGTATTTTATTTTGTTTTTGTAACCATATTTTTTTGTTATGTCATCAGATTCAGAAGTGAGAAGAGGAAGAGATCAATGAAACCAGGCCGCAGCCGCAAGTAAACAGATTGAGTTTTCTCTTATCAACCGACCAATGACAAGACACTTATTATAAGCCAATTTTGCTCGTCGAAGAAACAAAGATCAATTGAATCGAAGCATCTCTCTAGTCTTCTTTGTCGGGGTTTCTTATAATTGGAGAGGCATCATCAACCCAGCCAGCTAATAAGACATTCGAACGGGCTTTAGCTTAGCTTTGTTATGAAACGAGGATTCTCACAATCTCCTTCCTGCTCTACTCCTCCTCCTTCCTCCAGATTCAAATCTAATCCTCAAGGTTCCCTTCTTCTTCTTCTTCCCTTCTTTTTCAATTCCATTAAAAGAACACGTCTTTCATCATCTTGGTTCGAATCGATTTCTCTGAAAGTTGTTTCGGGTGGGCAAAAAAAGTTATGTCCTTTATAGTTTGGCTTGTATTCAGACAGTATTTACTCTGTAAGAGATTAACTTCTTTCTGTTTTAGTAAATTTGGAATCATTTGCTTAATAATTGTAAAGCTTAAAGTCAGATTCTTTTTCTTTTTTGGTTTGGTTTGAGGACATCAGGAGGTGATTCTGAGTATGATGAAGATGAGAGCACAAAGAACTTTGCGAGGAAAGTAGCTGATCACTACAGTCGAAGAACCAACCAAACTTTGGAAGAGCGAGAAGCTAGTCCCATCATTCATCTGAAGAAACTCAACAATTGGGTTTTGATCATTCACTCACTCACTCTTCAACATCTATTAGATTTGTTGTTTCAATGATCTATATTTGATTTCGTTGTTCTCTTTGCAAAAAACAAACAGATTAAAAGTGTGTTGATCCAGCTTTATGCTCGTCCTGACGATGCTGTTCTAGACCTTGCCTGTGGGAAGGTTCTTCTTTTGTCTTCAAAACATTTTTATTGTTTGTTGTTTCTCATACTGTGTCTAATGTATTGTGTTTGTAATCTAACAGGGTGGTGATTTGATCAAATGGGATAAGGCAAGGATCGGTTACTATGTTGGAATCGATATAGCTGAAGGTTCTGTAAGTGACCGCTGTATCCTATCTTTTATTTCTTGCATTCTCTGTATCTCTCTATCTATAGTGTAATGCTTTTATGTGTGACAGATTGAAGATTGTCGGACGCGTTATAATGGCGACGCAGACCATCACCAGCGTCGTAAGAAGTTCAGCTTTCCCTCCCGTTTATTATGTGGTGATTGTTTTGAGGTATAAGCTCCCTCCTTGAGTAGTTTAAGACACAGATACTAGCAGATGCCAGATGTATCAGCCAACTCAAACTCAAAATGGTTTCAGGTAGAACTAGACAAGATTCTTGAAGAGGATGCCCCTTTTGATATCTGCAGTTGCCAGGTTTTCTTATGTTTCATTTACCTGTTTCCGCTCAAGATTCTCTATCATTTTTTCACATAACATGTTTGGTGGAATGAGGTGTAGTTAAAGATACTAAATTATTGAGTAATTGTAGTTTGCTATGCATTACTCATGGACTACTGAGGCACGTGCACGACGAGCTTTGGCTAATGTCTCAGCTCTTCTTCGTCCTGGAGGCGTCTTTATCGGAACAATGCCAGATGCCAATGTTATTATTAAAAAACTCCGACAAGGTTCTTATTTTGCTTTCTTGTTTTGCTTAGAATTTGATCTTACACACATCGTTTTTTGTCTATATTGAATACACAGCTGAAGGTTTGGAGATTGGTAATAGTGTATACTGGATTCGTTTTGGTGAAGAGTATTCTCAAAAGGTGTTGCTACTTCTTTTGTTACTTTAAGTACAAAGTCCTTATAGCCTTTCTCTTTTTCGATTCTAATGATGATTCTCTTTTATGCTTCAGAAGTTCAAATCTAGCAGCCCCTTTGGTATCGAATACGTATTTCATCTTGAGGTACTTCCAATTTTCTTAACTCACTAAGTACTTTACCGCAGAAACTGAAGCATTGTAGAATAAGTTTTAGAGATGTTTAATGATAGGATGCTGTAGATTGCCCTGAATGGATTGTGCCCTTTAACATCTTCAAGTCTTTAGCCGAAGAGGTAAAAATAGTTTCCTCCTCTCCATGTATACATTATGTATCATTCAGGTTGACATTTGTCCCATGAACAGTATGATCTAGAGTTGGTGTTTGTGAAGAACTCACACGAGTTTGTCCATGAGTATATGAAAAAACCAGAGTTTGTAGAACTCATGAGAAGGCTTGGTGCTTTGGGTGATGGTAACCAAGATCAGAGTAAGTCTTTCCTTTTTTGATTCTGAACCAAATGCGATATACATACATAACTACTTTGGGACCATTTTATTTGCAGGCACGTTATCAGCTGATGAATGGGACGCTGCGTATCTATACCTCTCTTTTGTCTTAAAGAAGGTTTGTCTTCTTTCTTTTATGTTCATTTGGTTTTCAGTTATTTCCTCTTATGTATCAGTTTTGTTTTAACAGAGAGGAGGAGAGTCTGATGGAGCTCAAAGGAGAGGAGGGAGGAGGAAGAATGGGAAAATGAACTTATCCAAAGACGATGTTTTGTATATTGATAACTGAAGTGTAAAAAAAAAAGAGTTCAACTTTACACAGCTGGAGAGTCTCTCAAGACTCTGTTTTCGTCTCGCCTTTTGAAAATCAGATCCCTTCACAGAGAAAGAAGACGAGAAACAGCCCCAATAATATGATAGTCGTTGGAACACTTGCGTTTTCAAGTGTGCTATGCTTTAGCAAGAATATACCATCAGGATTCTGACCATCTATCATGATATTAACTCACCACTTTGTTTAACGGGTTTGTATTGTTAACCAAAACTAGAAATAACTGAACCAAGACCAATTTAAATTTCATATATGTCCGAACTGTTCATATGTTTTTATACCTTAAATGCTGAAAACTGAAAGAAATGAACCAAACCAAAGACCCATGTCTATCATGTATTGATAAAATTGAGAAAGATCTTCTGTGTTGGTCTTTACAAACATATTGAATACCCTCCGACTGACGTAGAGACTTCCGTTTAGAGGGTTTTGAACAAGGTTTTACATTATCAATTTGTATTGTTTTTTTTGCAGTTTTCTAAAAACTGAAATTAAAGCAAATGGTTGTTTCTTAGATACAAAAGACGTTTGTAGGTTTGAAGAAAATTAACCTAAATAAAAATTATTTTCATCTCTGCCTATCACAACCTAATTATATTTTTTTTTTGTAACAGAACCTAATTATATTAAAATACATTTTAATGCTGAAGATTTTTGTGTTGTGAAGTTGATTCATTTTGAGCAATTCATATATTTAAACCAAATTGTTTCAATTCATATGATTAAACCAAAACGTTTCAACATTTGTACCATTCATTTCGTACCGACCATATCATTTGGCTTGTATTGGTCTCACTAACAGCATAGTTTATCATGTTGCAACCATTCGAAGTTTGATAACATAGATAGAATCCTTTTGATAACATAGATGGAATCTTTTTGATACAAAAAGCTAAGTATATCTCTATCTTAGCGTCGGCAAACTATAGCAGTACAGATGCAGATGAAATGCAGGAGAGATAGTAATGCAGAATAGACTGCATTTAATACCCATTCACCACTAAATTTAATTAATAAAATATTAAAGTTTTGCATGCAGATTAGTAATATGTTGATTTTTTGGACTGCGGGGAAAAGGAAGGGAAGCAAGGTTGGCGATGGGCAGATGCCCAATGGCATGTCTGGCTTTTTTTTAGGTCTACTATCTATATATCTTATAATATTTTATTTATATTGATTAAAATAAATTAATATATATATTCAATAATTCTTAGTAGAAAATTTATTTATTATTTAAAATTATATTATGACATATAGGTGGGAATGATCGGATATCCGGACACGTAAAATTGTTATATAGTTCTGGATTCGGTTCTTACGAATATCCAAGTTTAGGATATCAAGACTAAAATCCATATTTGATCCAATTTGTTTTTAAAAATATTATAATTAAATTAAAAACTAACAAATTAACCATCTATTTACTCTTTTTTTAAAAAAAAAAAACTTGAAAATTATTGAAATTAATAAAACTAAAATTGTATTCAATTTTTTAAAAAATATATATAGTATACATATATAATACAATTTATATTTTAAATATATAATAGGTCTGAATCCCGATATCCGAACCTAAAATTACACTATTTGGATTCATATCCAGATCCGTAAAATCACTATTTGAATCAGTAAAATCACTATCCGGATCGGAACCCATATATTCGTTTTTCTGGATCAGTTCGTTTTAATTACTTTTTTTTCAAGCTGACACAAATGTCTTTATTTGTTAAAAATAATTAAAAAATGAAAGTACGGATTTAATTAGTTTCTTCGTTAAATTATAAAAATAACAATATGTTTAAAATAAGTTAGAATTTATATTCAGTAATATTCAGTAAATATTTACTTATTCTCTACAAATATATCATGACATATGCATGAATTTTTATCTTTTAGGCTGTTCTTATATAACATTCATAAAATAATTTCATATAAATTATGTTTGTAATAGTCGATACTATATTTTATAACACATGCAAGTATTTTTAATTTTTGTTTAGCTAAAAGTTTTTAATATTATTTTATATTTTGCACCCATTCAAATAAAAAAATAGTTGTGTTTCAGTGAATTATGAAAATTTAATATACTACAAATAAGATAAAGTTTATGACTAATAATATTAAATAAAAAATTTTATTTGTTTCCAATATATATATAACTTATATTTTATTTTAAAATTTATAACATTCAATAATATAAGACGATTCAGTAAATTGGTTTGATTATCTATATTAATATGTTTTTCTTGATCTGTGTTTATTCTGCATTATTTACTTGATCTGCATTTCTGTTTGCTCTGTATATTTTGATCTGCGTTATCCATTCGAAGCCTATATATAGTTTTGTAATTTCATAGGTTAATCATTATGTGATAATCAAATGCACAAAGTTCAATTATTAATGTTAAAGAAATAGCGTTACTTTCTCTTTAAGATTATTCAATTGAGTATAATAAGTAAGCTAATTCTCAAGAATATAATCAAGGGAGAATTTGCTCAATATACAAATTACTGATGGAAATTAAATAAGTAGCATTGATTTTGACATAATTTAATGTCAGACACTTAGGCCACAAACCATCCGGTTTTACCCCTTTTCTTAACAAGTTTCCAGTTGCAAGTGAGAGAATAGGAGAGTAAGTGACGTCTTCTTCTTTTGTGGCGTATTTACAATCACATATTGGTACACAACATATGTCTCATATTTATTTACTACATATATTTACACGGTATGCAGTAAAATGAGTAGAAAACAAAAATTAATGTTTTAAAGTAAACAGAGTATTCTATTTGCAGAATATATGCGAAGAAACGAAAGTCAAACTGATTTCTATTCTATATAACCAAAATAGTATAGGACAAAAAACACAGGCTAACCCATAAGTAATAGAATATGTACAATTTAAATAACTAATTCATAACTACTAATCACTAAACCCTAAGCGGAAATTTAAACTCTAACCCAAATATCATAATATGAAAATAGTACATAATAGTAATCATTCGTAAGCTACATTATCTAATATTAAAATATAGTATAGAACAAGAATGCCAATAAGATCCATTTCTATTCTATGTGCATTAGCTAGAATAGAAAAACAGAAAAAATATAGTTGCAAGAATAAATGTGTTTTATAGGAGACGATGTTGGCTGATGGGAAAGCAGATGACGTATTCGATGGAATAAATGGCCATAATGTGTAACAACTATTACATATGAAAGAATAGGAGGAAGTCACATAAGAAGATGTAGTTACCAAAGATATTTTACTGTGTAAATTATAGAACACAATATGCAGTAAAATGAGTGGATAACAATATTAGACGTTTTAAAGTAAAAAGGGTATTCCATTTACATAACATATGTGAAGAATCCAAAGTTACAGTGACTTCTATTCTATATAAACAAAATAGTATAGAACAAAAAACACAGGTCAACCGTAAGTCATAGAATAGGTACAATCTAAATAACATATTTCTCTAACTTTGATATGTTTATGATAAGTAGTTCATGTCCTCAATGTCAACCCCAATCTTCTATAAACTAAACCCTAACCACAAATCACTAAACCCTAAACGAAAAATATAAACCCTAACCCACTAATCAGCTCGATGCTTTGCCTTTTCCGTTTCTCTTCCCTCGTGCAATACCTTTATTCTTTTCCTGACTGTGAAAATCAACAATTCCATGTCACATAATTAGAGTCCATTCCATATCATGTAGAGTCCAATCCATGTCATGTAAATTCAAATAAAAGAAATGGAATATAAACATCTCGAGTGAATATGCAAATGGTAGGTAAGGTAGTTTATTTTATGCTAACAGTGTCCTGTATTTTTGCCATTGAACAAGCCATATGGGAAGAATGAATAGTATTGTTATACAAAACAGAATAATCTATTCTATTTCATATAGCATAGTCCTTTTATCTTGCATAAGGCACACATATGAATACAGAAATGAAATATGTATACATGACAATTAAATCTATTCTATTTCATATAAAATACTTATGACAAATCAAAATCTATGTATCTACAACAGTTGTACTTTCGTCTACAAACATCAGATCCGATATGGAAGGACAACAGTGTTAGATTTACCAATTATATTACCTTGGTTCCGACTATATCCCAAATAAAAAAGAAAAAAAAATCATATGAAAAGAATCGAAAGCAATCATGAGAGAACTTACAGTTTTACAACATATCTGACAGGAATCACCACTGGGAAGGAGAAAGCATGGGTTGCTCCTACGGGCCGCTGCGACAGTAACGCCGTCGTGTGCTGACGATTTTAGAAGCAGAGAAGATTTCACGGTTTCCAGTTTCCAATAATCTGAAACAAATCAATTAAACTTTGAAAATGATGATGATGTGGATGTAATTTTGCCACGAGTAACTTTAGACAATTAATAATTAGGAATTTTTAATATTTTCTTCTTCAGGTTGCACCGGTTATTTTCAGGGGCAAAAGAGCATTATTACATAAAATAGAACGTATGTATCGAAAAACTAGGTCAATTGGTTAGATATTTAATTATGCTTTTTTTTTACGTTATAGAGTCCAATTTCCCTATAATCAATCATGGCAGATCGAAAAAGCTGAACAAAAAGTCTCTCCATTATTTGCTCTCGTCGTATTGTTATCATCAGTCCTTTATTCCTTTTTTCTTTACTGGAGTACAAAATGTTTTTTTTGTTTGTCAATTAAATATTATTCTTTAATTTATATATTTAATATATGATGCAAAAATGAGGTATTGCTACCATGCGGTCACAAACTTAAATTTAATATGTCATATGCTCTTACCGTTTGTCCAAATAGGTAAATATAGACGATCATCCTCGTACACTTGATAATATAGAGACTAATATGTAAGTATCAGTTTAGCAAAAAAAAAAGCATCAAAAACTACTTATCTTTCTGCAACTTAAAAAGATATTTTATATCATCAGCTAATGATTTACTGCTACAAACGTTAGCCTAGTTGTTAGAATCTTTATTTGCAAATTTTCAACTATTTCATATAAAAAAATCTTATTAGATATATATTTTTATAAGTTAAAATTCCATCCAATAATTAATTAAAATATCTCATTTCAATATTTTTGAATACTATGAGATACTTATCTAATAAAATAATAATTTATATTGTGTGATGGATGCTTCAAAGATATTTATTTGAAAACTAGTAGAAAATAAGAATATGCCAACAACTAAAAAGGATATATTATTACATATATATTTGTTGATTTGTAAGTTTTAACCTGTCGTGCTGTTGTTTTTGAAAGGACCGCTTATTTTTTCAATTTTCCACAAAGATAATCCATTGACATCTTTTTTACCCTATTTTTTTTTTTAGAAAACTCAATACAATCAATTATCATGTTAACTAAACTTTGCATTATCATAAGTGCTATTTCTAATGAATCGATAACTGATCTAAGTAACATGAGTACTACGACTAGTCACTATAAATTTATTTGATTTTTATTTTATTTTTCGGAGGGAAATTGATTTCTTTCAACATAGAACTTCTCCTTAACTTTGTTACCAAAATAACATGTTAATATATTTTTTTAAGAAGAAGAGATTTTTTTTACATTTTAATAAGATGATAAATTATCAAGTTAAATAAATAAATATTAAAATAAGTGAACGTTATGCCAAATGAAACTCCTATAAAAATACATCGTCAGTAAATATATCGATATCACATCCAAAATAATAACTGTGTGTATTTGATTTCATCAGCATCAGAGACAGTCATAAATTAATAATATATTCTTTACGAGGGGGTGAACATTTATTTTGTAGATATGTCAAACTCTGTTATACTAATTATATATTAAGAACAGAAATCACTAATGAGCTCTAGAAAGAAGAATTATGATTTGGTCTACATCTGTGCTGTGGGGCATGGGCAGGTGGGAAAGTTGGTGACGATGAATGTTTAATTATTTTGCAAAAAGATATATGTTTAATCAACTAAGATGTTAACTTAAACGAATAATGTACCGTATGTGAATTCATAATTCTGATCATATTTAGGCTAAACTAGAAACCTTATCTTGTTATAGTCATTTTTCGACAACATATACTGTAATTGGACCAACCGATTCGGAAAACCAAATTAGAGGTGTGGAATTTATTGCACCATATGTAATTTTGTCCGACATTATATTTTATACCTTTGGAATATGTCTGATCTTGAAATTAGGAAAGAAAATTTTTACTGTGTTGAAATTCTTCCATATGTGTAGAGAAAACTGGTCATTCTTTAGGTGTCGACACCATCTTTACCAATTGAGAATAATCCGTTGCAAAAACTACATTGTTAAAAAAGAAGATCTTCATACACTCCATAACCCAAATCAAAACTTCTCTCAGCATATAAATGTGTTAGGCTACATCGAAGATTCATCATCTCCGTCATCATATTTCAGAGTCAATTAGAAAAAGTTATACATAGCATTATCTTTTAATTATAAAACGTTTTGAACATAATATAAAAAGTTCAACATTGTTTCAAATCAATGGAAAAGATTGACCAATCATTGTTAAATCCATATATATAAACAAATATGTTATTTTCAAAAAATCAGTGTTAATTTTTTCCTAATTAATAATAAATTATAATAATTATTCTCGCCGTTCCAAAGTTATCCATATTTTAAAAAGAATTTTTTTTCAAAAAATATATTTTTTAAAATATATTTTTTACTTTTTAATGCAATTTTTAGTAGATAATAATAGAAAGGAGGAAAAGACAAGTATGAGAAAGCAATGGAGATCTCATTTGAAACAAGATAAAATACAGAAAAATAAGCTAAGCTCTGCTTGATACTGTGCTTCTATTCACTATTTGTGTTCAAATTATAGTTGCATTTTTTTGTAAAACAGTTTTTTTGAGATGAATAAATTTAACATTCATTCAAAAAAGATAATAATGGTAAATTGTAAATTTCAAGAAAATTAGTTGTATTAATTGAATTTTAATTGGTTAAAGATTATAGGAAATAGTTATTCACAAAAAATTATATATTTTAATACTAAAATTTAATATGTTTTTTTAATATTTGTGAAAACCTTACAATATGTAACATTTTGAAACAGATGGAGTATTTCATATGACTAATTTATGTGCTAATAGTACTATTATGATCTATTTAATTATTTATACGGTAGTAAATATACTAAAAGTTACTAATATCTGTAAATATTTTCAACTACATATTAAACATGTAAAATTTAACATATAACACACATTTTGTATTAAACAATATATATAGAACGAGAGTCAGTATATACTTAATACATGTATAAATATTGATTATTACTAATTATATATGTAAAGTTTATAAACGAAATCATATGTTGTAACATTTATAGTGTTGATATACATATAAGTATATAACATACGAATTATATTAATGTCTATGCATGGATACAGATTATCTACCTAAGCAGTATATAAAAAGTAAAAATGGTCGAGCAGAAGAAAAAATAGATTTATATATAAACAAAATAAAGGAATGAGGTTGGGTTTTGTTTTCTTGTAGATTATTAAATTTGTTTTTGAAATATCAAATTTTAAAAGGAAAGAATAAAAAACGGTTAATTATAAATGGGAGGAAACACCTTTTTAATAGCTACCAACAAATCAGAACTAATATTGAATTATCCAAAGGTAGAAGTCATCAATCAAGATATGAACTCTAATACTAGCTAACCTAAATATAACTTTTACATATTATTTAATTCGTATACATTTAAATGTATTTATAACATAATAATCAATTAATCATCACATTTGCGGGGGGAAGAACTAGAACAGGCGAGTACGGCGGAGATGTGATTGAAAAAAACAACAATAGTAATAATGAAGCAATCGATAAATTAGGTGTGCGAAATTATGATTAATTAACAACATCTTTAATATCCTAAGGTTGTTGGAAGAATTAAGAAATTAATAGTATTATACTATATGAAAAGGGGTTTTGTCACATTATGACCTTTATAAGACATTAAGACAGACAACAATTCCATTTGATCGCCCAAGTGGAAGTCTTAGCTGTTTCTATTTCGGTCAGCTCTCATTTTGTTTTCTTCTTCTTTCGTCTAACTAGTGCTTATGGGCGGCTTATATTACTAATTTACTGTATATATTCATATAATCATTGCATACATACATACTTTAACATATACTATATATGAATCAGCATACTGAACTACTCCCTCGTACATGCACTTACTACGAATTCTTTTGATAGCAACGAGTTTAATGACAAACAAAAAAAATAATAATAACATAAAGTTACTTTGCTCAAAAAAAATAATAACATAAAGTTACAAATGATTTAAGAGTACAATCATCCTACGGCTACATTTCTCGACAATATTTGATTTAGCACCTATATAAAATGCTTTTGTTGATCGATGAATATACATGACATTCACATGTTTTTTTTTGTTCTTATGGATTAATTTCATGTATTGATGATGAATGGACATTATAATCTTCAAATCGCTTCTTATGTGCAAATTAAAAGTCAGCGATGATAAATTATAAATATTTTTTTCAATCTACATTTGAGTGTCATTAAGCTTTGTAAACCGTTCTAAATAAAATACATATCGTAGAAGTTTGATACTCTTACACAAAATTTTAAAGCCAAGATCTTATTAGCTCAATTAATGTTATTAGAAAATTATCATAAAATGTATTTCAAAATCATTTTTCACATTTTTGGCGAAGGTAGTTAGTTGACTAAAACTCCCTTACATTTTCAATACCTATCGAATGATTTTTTGGTTTTATAACTCCTAGTTCGAAAAGAAGTCGATGTGTGGCTAGTGGCTGTTATGTATGTGCATATATATGGATATATATAGAATAATATACATTAGATATTTTATAAATTAATATTCGATAAATTAATAAACATGCTAAATTAATAAATTTCTTTAGTTTCGAAATGGACTAGTTCAAAATATGATATAAATTAATAAAATAATTAAATAATAAATATAAACAAAATATGGTATTGTTTATTTTATATTCCCAATGAAGTTCATCTCTATTTTCTCTTAACACTTATATATATATATATTGATAATATTTAGTAAAAATATATCTAAAGTTACATTTAAAATCTATGAAACATTTTTCGCATAACATTAAATAATATAACAAAGCGATATAAGATTCAAATTTCTAAAACTTAATATATATATATATAAGAAAAAAATCAATCTTTATTTTTATTTTATAAAATATATATTCTAAAAATTAAGAAATTTTAAAAAGGAGTCTTTTGTTAAATTTATAATTCTATAAATTAATAAAATTTTATTGTCCCAACACTAATCATGGTGAGAGGAGAAACTGAAATTGGTGAAAGCAAAGATGTTAGTTTTTCTTTGATTTAATGATTAACCTAAGCATATAACCTTTGCGACGACAATATGAATGGTGGTACGACTTTGCTTCTTCGTGTCAATCAAATATTTACCTCTAATCTAAGTTATACAATTCTACTAATCTTATTTCGATAAGACTTTTGATCTATACGCAAAATACGCACATATATAGATATATAATTTAATAACTCTAATGTATATGTAAAAATAGTTATAGATATATGAAGACAAGTCACTTCACATGTCATACGTACCTAATGTCTCCAATGGTTACTTGGAATAGTTAATCACAGTATCGTCGACGTCGAACTAATTTGCACCATGCATCATATCATTTTTTTAGTTCGGTAACATCCAAAAGCATTACGATTTTTTTTTTCTTTGACTAAAGAGCATTACGAATTTGATTTATAATTTCTGTAATATCTATATAGAAATTAGAAACACTCCTGCCAAATATATATCTACAACTAAAGTCGAAATCAAAGTCAAAAGAATAAAATACTAAAGCAAACACACAGAACGTGTAAACAATTAAATCACTCAGAGGTTGACTTCGAAAGAAGAATTTTGAGATAAACGTCAAACTGAGGCGACAAGAATGGGTGAGAGCATAAGAGTGCGTGTGTACACAAATATTTTACAAACCAAAAAATGGTCGAGATCTAATCATCAATTATATTGTTTCCTCATGGAGTAATGATTCATGATGATCGTTTTGGACTGTATATAACCATTTATTTTTCTCTTACTACTTTTTACTTTATATCTTTATGAAATTATCGACTGTGTTATAATATGAAAACATGCATGAGCTGTATGCTTATTTTCTAATAATGTTAGTTTTTATTTAAACAAAAATCATGGCCGATTAGCTATGGAAACACAAACTCTTTTATAACTCTCTCCACCCTTAAGACTTCGCCGACTAAGTCCTTTTAGATGGCGGTGTTCTGCCGATGCCCTGAAAGAATTCATCCCTTTTTTGTTTCTTTATCTTCAGTTTGAACTCATTTATATAAGATGGTTCAAGTTTCTTTGTTGGTGTATATATCATATATTTATGCATGATTTAGTAATATATAAGTCTTTTTTTTTAACAGAGAAATACATTCTTCGATAACTGCATAATATTTGTGTATGTTACACGTTACTCTTGTCATCATTGAGTATCTATAGTGTTTCTTACTTTTTTAGTAATTGGATTTGTCGAAACCTGATTTCATTTCCATGGAGACTAATAAAATTCAACTACTTTTTTTAAACTAAATTTTATTAAAACAATCCGAAAATGGAGATAAAGTTTTAATTATAAGCCCACTCGAACAAAATTATCCAAATCAGAAATTTCTTATTTAGCTTCGTTCAACCCATATTCTCAGCGCATTCTGCTAGATCGAATCCAAAATCTTTGAGTATCAATTTCTGTTTTCAACCGTCGACTATAACTATTGGAAGAAGAAATTCAGCTTGTTTCCTGGGATGTCGGGGTCTTTCTATGTCGCCCTCGAAAATAGTTAGTTCCTAATGAATTCGTCTAAAACTTGTAATATCACCGACATTGAAGTGCCATGCGAAAATAGAGAGGAGAAAATATAAAATAGAAGTAGTCGATGATGGGATGATGGAAGGCCATGAGAGAGGCCGTGTGGGTTTGTCTCCACGACAGTCTCTTTCTCTCACCTTTTCTTTGCTTTCTCAAATGCTCACTGTACAGTTTTCACATATTGTCTATCTTCTCTCTAGATTTTGTCTTTTAATTACACCACATGCTTACGTCATTCCGACGTTTTCCTCTACCTCAATCTAGCTCCCTCCGTGTAATGTAAGAAATCAAACCAATTTCAAATGTATGTATTTCTGAATATATAAAACTACAAATTTAATGCGTATACAAACGGATATTGATACGAATATATTTGGACTGCGAAAAAGGAATTGATAGCGTGTCGTATGACACAAGCTGGTATGTAATTATAACTCATGGAGAGATGATCAATATCAGCACAATTTAATAAGTTTAGTTTATTCCCTTGTGGCCCGTCGCTTTTCTCCCTAAGCAGTAATACTAGTTTCTGTAGTGCAGTAGTGGTCAAATGTATAGAGAACAATGTTGTATACAATGCAAAAGGGTGTTAATACAATTTACTCAGAAGAAAGTAGTATGTATACATCAAGATGAGTTGATCTCTAGCTATGTTCGGAAACTCGCTAGGCGTTCCTCGTACGTTCGGGCGACGCCTAGCGATTAATGATAAAATCGGAGATTAATCATAGATTAATCGGGAATTAATTTTAAGCTTTTAAAACTACTTATATATATATATATATATTAGTAAATGTACACCTAACCGTTAAATATGTTTTAGTCCAGCGATTTTTCTACCCTTGAAAACACACAGGGATGCGGGTTCGACTAGTGCTACAGAAGATTTTGTCACTTTTTCACATTTCGCATTAATGATTGCGAAATTACTAAAAAACCCTCGTCTTCTACATCAAACTATGTCGAACAGAAATCCAGATGTGAAGGATTTACAACACAATTCATGATTATACACTTATAATTTAAAATAAAATGACAATTTTTTTTGTCTCCGATTTTTCAAACGATTTGGTCCAAATCGAAACGGCTGAGGGCCGATTTGCATTTTAGCGGCGATTAAACGGCCAACGCGGCCGCGTTTTTGAACACAGATCTCTAGTAAGTAATATAGCTAAGCAGTAAAGTTCTAGTAGTCATGAGTTCAAGTTTCATGGCTTGGTGCTGTAAATTTCATTGACCATATTTACACAGACTTAAATATATCATATTGTTTTATCCACGGTAGTACAGTTGTAAAACTATCTTTTGAATAATGCCGCCAACCACAAACACTATCAAATACGTAAAACTTGAAAGATAAATGAATGAGTTTGGACAGGTCTTTCACCTGAGGAAATGTGAAAAATGTTTTTGGTCTCAATATATAAAATCTTACACGGTAAAATCAAGTGGAGATCCAAACCAACAAATGCCACTCGAAAACTTTCTTCTTCCTTCAAGTCAATAGATCGCCAACTAAATGAAATACAAACTGTGGAGCTCTCTTTTATTCTCCAAAGGCAATCATGTTGTAATAAATGTACGCATCAAACTTGTCATTTTAGTATAGCTTTATCTTAGAAAATTGAAAATAAAACACTTTTATGTGTTTTTTACATAGACCCTAATAATTAATAATGTTCTAATAATTTTATAAAATTGAAATTTTTTTTCTAATAATTCTTTTAAAAGATAATGTTCTAATAAAAAATAGCTATAAAACCATATAATAGAAAATAAAATATTCCTTGTACATGAATATGATGTGCTGTGACTAATTGTGTGGTCTTGTGTTGGAAATATTTACTCAAATACTTTAATGGACAAACCGGGTTATGTGGACCAGTGACTGAATTAATTTTAGTGTCAACGGAAAAAATAGAATCTGATTTTTATTTTTTTTAAAAGGTGTTGTCAAACGGAAAGTTGACCACAAGTTTTTTTAGGAACCTATATTTTAAGAAAGAACAGGATCATCCAAATTGCAAACTTACTAGTAATATTTAGCGGCTGTAAAGGAATGTGATACATGGTGAGATAACATCGACATTGTTTCACTATAATCCAGATAATGATGCTAAAAACCACCGCAGAATTCAATATTCGTGTGACTGTCAAATTTTCTGTCGGGCTCGCTGAGAATTGGAAACGTAAGAATGTGCGTATAGAAACCAACGTTAGGCTAAAGAAAATGATTAGACTTCTTTTCTTCAAAAAAAAAAAAAATTAGAGCAGAGACGAGCGGTGTAAGAAAACAAAGATAAATCATATTTAAGTATTAATACAATTTGTTAATTACTAATTACTATAGTATCATTAGAAAATAAGGAAAGTGTCATATTCAGGCTCTGACTATGAGACGAAACAAGTGGGGTCCAGATGTTACAGCACGCGCGCACGCCTCGTGGAGCCCACTCGTTGACTTAACATGGCCGGAAAAAAAGAGGATAACGGGGAAGGTCATAGCCAAAGAGGCAAATACTAATTAAAAAAATCATCTCAGTGGTTTGTGACTCTGATCGTGACCGTGACAAGTTCCTTTGGTCTAGTCAATCCGTTTCAGACCTCATTCTTCCATTATTAATTTCTTTTATATTTATTCAGTAAGTCAATTTGTAAATACATTTCATTTCATCACATGTTAAAACATTTTTTTATAAACCCTATAAATTATCTAATCAGCTCTGAAATAACTGCACTTAGGCCATGTGCATCGCCGTAGGGTTACAGATTTTTATTTTTTTAACTTTTTTTTGTCCTTTTGTGCGAAAAAAATTAAAAAAAAATCAATCACATGCCGCCACGTATCAGTGGAGCACGCGAAAAACCTAAAATTCCATTATAAATTGATCTTTATCGTAGCGTTTTTCTTACCGGTTTTTTTTATTTCTGCGGAATCCACACCCAAAAATCCTTCTAAAGACCCTGCGATGCTACAGACAGACCGGATACAACACGGTTTGATCCGAATTTGAAATGTCTTTTAAATAATACTAATGATAACTATATCATTTGGCTATCATATAAACGATCTGAACTAAAATCGAAGTTCAGATTGATAAAATATCAATAATTTTATCCTCAGTTAAAATCAAATAAAAAACAGACGAGTTTACATTGACCTCTAGATTAACCTTTACCATTAGGCTAATACTACTTTGTTATTTTTCTTACTTGTTTATATCCTTGTAGAACAAAAGTTGATAGTGTTAACAAAAGAATTGGTCTATCATGAACCTAGTATATAATATATATAGAAGCGAGCGTCTATTACAAATCTTTATGGAGATCTCCAAGTTTTCTTTACAATTTTTTTTTTATGTTTTGTAATTCAAAATTTAAAAACCGTATAAAAACCCGTTGGTCAAAAGAAAAGATCTCCAAGTGTTTTAAGTAACTACTTAATTCACCATGAATACATAAATTTGTAATTTATATCATGATAAAAGAAAACAGAAACGAATGATGATGTTAGAAGACAAAACCTAGGAAGATAAAAGAGTTGAAGGTCAGTATGATTCTATACGAACGAAGAAAACTAGAAAAGTATAGGAAAAATGAAATACTAGTATTCTTTGAGAAAAAAAAAGTAGTAGTTGGGTATGACGTCTGCAGAAGAGTCAGCGAGAGCCACCTGAAAAAATGTCAACCTAACATTAATCAGATGTCTTGGTAACTAGTTAACGAAAACCCTACCAGAAACAAACAAAAAAAACCAAAAATATTAATTGATAAATATTTATAAGTATCTCTCTTGTGTGGATTCTCATCATTTCATGTGAAGCACAATCTGAGAAGACACAGCAAATTAAGATCCATCATCCATCTCACCAACAACATATATATATTACACACCTAGTGATAACAAAAAAAAACCATGGGAGATCATCATAATTTCATCAACTCAGGAAGCTGGTGGAAAGTATCTCCTTCTTCCTCAATATCTTCTTCCTCTTCCATGAGAGCAAACTCAATTGAAGCTGGTGGTTCTGCTGTTTTCCATGATAAGCTTCATCATTCATTAGCTACTGATCATCATCATCTCCAGATGATTGGTTTAGGGCTTTCTTCACAATCACATGTTGATCAATGGAATCAATCTCTCTTGTGAGTCTCCAAATTGTTCCTTCTTTTTCTTGGTTTCTAATCATAAAATTTATAAGCGTTAATTAAGATTGTGTATTTGGTGTTTTGTTTTACTTTGTGGGGAACAAAAGAAGAGGAGATAGTAAAGCGGAGACAAGCTTTGGAGTGATGCTTCAAGAGAATCTCAATTTAGACGCGACCTCAAACGCAAACGCTAACAGAACGTCATCTTACCAGTTGCAAGAATCTGATCCCTCTCACCACCAAGCTAGTTTGTGGCGAGATCCACACATGAACAACAGCGATTTCAAACCGCAGCTAAATATGACGAGTAGCAACAACCGCGGGTTCTTCTTGGATCATCATCAGTTCAGCCCTCACGGGAGCTCAAGTACGGACAGTAGCACAGTGACATGTCAAGGTTTCTCTTCTGACAATCCGTCCAACACTTTGTACGGACCAACGGCAACAACTCCTAACTCCTCTTCAGCTATGTTTCATCATCATCATCAAGCAGCTGGCTTCAACATGCCTGGCTCTTCCGATCAACAGACGTCGAGGAATCATCAGACATCAAATCTTGGTTACTCTCAGTTCGGTTCTTCCACCGGAAACTACGACCAGATGGCGACGGCGTTGAGATTCTCTAACAACGCAACGTTTTGGAGCCCTGCGGCCACGGTGGGAAACGTGAGCTCTACTCATCACGACGCGTCGTCGAACCTTTTCCCGGCGTTACAGCCGCCGCAGGTTCACGCGCCGAGTTTTGACGAACAACCTAAGGTATGTGTATATATAGCTGCACGTTGCTCGTTTATGCAAATATACGGATATATTATATGTATTGTTATCGACGTCGCAGAGTATATCGGAGATTCAAAATTCGAGTAGCTGTGAAGTAAAAAGAGTCGGAGGAGATCAGCCGGCAGCGAAAAGAACTAAGAGGGAAGCAGCGTCTCCGTCACCACCACCTTTCAAGGTTTTTTTTTTTTTTGCTGGTATTATTAAAAATAAAATAAAAAGGCATCTTTCTTCATTTTTTTTTTGAACACATGCATCTTTCTTCATTTTGATATTTTATAATGTAGTTAAATAAACAAAACTTTCCACGGTTTTATCCCAAAACAAACAACGAATCTTTTTACTCTTTATTTCAAGCGAATAAATTAGGTTTATCATTTGTATAAATACAAGTTTTTAAAACATTCCAATTTCATACTAATCACAAAAAACAAGCAGGCTTGCTTAGTTGTATTCTTTTCTGTATTAACAATTCATTCTTCTTCCATAAGTTCTTGCATGATTCTTATGTTTTTCTCCTTAATTTTTTATTTAAAATATTATATTTTGCTGAATTAGGTGAAGAAGGAGAAAATGAGTGACAGAGTCGCTGCACTCCAACAATTGGTTTCACCTTTCGGAAAGGTACTATCTCTTTATATAGCTTTCAGAAAGATGATGAGTGTGTATTAGTATATTTGCCTAGTGTCATTATTACTTATCATTTTATTATATTTTGATTTATTTATATATATAGTATGTAAAGTCTATTCTATAATTAATTATTTTGGGGATGAATGATTGAAATACAATTCTTAGATTTTGTTTCATTGAATCTCATGTGGTTTTGTGTCAGACTGATCAAGCCTCAGTGCTCTCTGAAGCCATTGAATACATTAAGTTCTTACACCAACAAGTTTCAGTAAGTTAGCCCATCCCTTATTTCTATAGTATATAATTTTTGTCGTTACATCTCTATTATTAGTTAGTTATTGTATTTCTACTGATCGATGTACAAACCTGCAAATGATTATATTTCAGGCTCTGAGTAACCCATACATGAAAAGTACTGGAGCTTCTTTACAGCATCAGCAGGTAAAATTATTATACGACTGAAATACCTTGCGTCTCGTATTCTTTATTACGTGTACATATTTATTTAATGGTTGCTTCATCTTCAAGATTTGACAAAGCATTATTCCAAGAAACAATGTAGCGAGACGGTTTGAAGTTATCAAAAAGTTATATTTATTTTTGTGTCTTTTTACAATGATGCAGAGTGATCATCCCAAAGAGCTAGAAGTACCGGAAGAACGAGATCTTAGAAGTCGAGGTTTATGTTTAGTACCAGTTTCGAGCACATTTCCAGTGACACACGATACTACAGTAGATTTCTGGACTCCTACCTTTGGTGGGACTTTTAGGTAGATCGATATATAGATGAAAAAGTTGCATTAGATGTTGGTCGACATATATTTTAACCTATATACCCGTTGATTTATTGATAAGAAAATCACCGCATTTTAAACAAAAAAGCAAAATAAGTCAATGGACAAGTGGAACGTGTTTGTCAAGTTATTTAGAGCATATCTCCAATGTATTTATTCCATATTTTACTTCAAAATGGTGCAACACTGAAATGGAGTAAGTTTTTACTTCAATGTATTACTCAATTTCTTATTCCAAAAATAATTTATTTTATTAATAATTGTTAATAATACCTTATTCTTATAAAAATTTGCCAAATAACCCCAACTATTTTATGATTACAAAAATTCTTTAAAATATATTTTAATTGAAGTCAAAATTTATTATTAAAAATTACAATAAATCGTAAAAAAATAATATATAAGTTGGTTCAATAATGAGCATTAGAATATTTTTCTCACAAATGATCAACTGATGCATTTCGTAATGAAAAATGAGCTTCTTTATCTTTGATATTTCTAAATCGAGCAAGAAAATTTTGAAATCGAACATTTTCAACTTATGCAATTTTGATATCTGGAGGTGGAATTTCTCTTTCAAATTCAGTTGGTGCATTGAATTCACGTTTATCCTCAATTATCATATTATCTAAAATTATACATGTAGTCATAATGTCATGTAACAATTTTTTTTCTTCCAAAAACGAACATGTCCTTTCACAATACTGAAACACGACTGTAGATCATTTTATGTTATCTTTATTTTATATTACTTATGTTTTTTTAATTATGTTATGTATTTTTATAATAAAATTATTAAGTAATGGAATATCTTGTTTATTTATGGTATTATATGATTTTAAAATATTGTTTAAGTAAGAAATAAAAAATGACTATTTTATAAATAAAAAAGTTCAACACCAAAATGAAATAATCGGTAAAATTATTCCATAAATGGAATAACCTAGTCATTACTCCATTTTGACATTGAAAATGGAATGGATTAAAGAAAATTTTAATCCAAAATGATATTTAGAGTAGAAAATGGAGTAGAGTTGAAAATACTCTTAGAGACCAAATTTAATGCTTCATTGGATTGTGTTAAGGTCCGGCTTTGCTAAAACACATTTAGAAACACATCTAGAGAAGTCTTCTTTTATTGTTGTTATACTAAAATGTATAAATGATAGATATTAAGCTTCTCGTTATAGAAGAACGTATGGATCTATATAGTTCAAGTAGACTTCGTTGATTCAGAGAACTGGAGAAGGAGAAAGATCGATTTAATTATGGCGGAAAGGAGCTTTTGTTTCTTCCTTTTTTAGCTATTCTATTTTTTGGAAAGGAATAATTAGATTCTATGATTAAGAGAGAATAATGTGTTGATTTGCATATTTTGATTGGACAAGGGAGAAACTAAATCTTAGATATTTTATAAGCTTGGAATAATGTTAGTGGAAGTAAGATGATGGCCTACGCCGATTTTAGTTTGTATTTTATTTTGATCTTAAAGTTATTTTTAGTTGAGATATTAAAACTATTATAGAAAAGGCAGTTCATGCCCCAGAAGAATCCCTCTCCCTCCATTTTTCGGCACACTGACCCATCAATTTCATTTCGATCTTAATATATTTTATCCATAAAAGTATATGAAATTCCGAAAAATGAGTATATTAAAATGGTAAGTGGCTTCTTTTATAAGTTAATGTGATTACCATTTAACAATAGTATTCACTGTAGTAATATTAACTCAAATTCAATGATGATAAATTGAAAAATTCAAACTTCAATATCGAGAACAATAGAAAATAAATATGAACAGTTGCTATTCACATTAAACTTAACTTGACAATTGTGTTCATATGTACAAGTATTTACATTAAACCAGTTTTTAAACACGGGATGCATCCGTTAATTTTTCTGTTTTGGATCTGGGTAAATACAAAAGTTACTATTGGGAAAATACAAACTCTACCGGGCCGTACAGTATTCTCGTATATAGTGTTATCCCAACTCTTTCCAGTGATCCGTGGCGGTGAATTTTGCTTTCGTAACAAATTCTTGAAAATAGTCAATTTTGCTAATGTTTCTTAATGCTTCATGCATCTTTGGAAGAGTCAGAGAGAGCATTATCCTTCATTGGTTTCTGATGAGATGTGCAGTATAATAGTAAAAAAAAAAAAGAATATGATATATCAAATACGAAGCAACGACTAAGACCAGAAGAAGAGATGTGGCTTACGTATGCGTTCCCAATTTTAATAGACTGCTAACCCACTAAGTTGACGTGTGGTAGTTGTACGTAGGATTGACAGTGGTTTATTGTCTTTTTATTTGTGTATTTTGATGTCTTGTGTTTTTTATCTTTTAATCACATTTTCATCACATTTCAGTTTATTTATAATGTATTTAGGAATACCTTTGCATGTTTTCAAGTTTTGGAGAGATGATTCTATTGGTTTTGTAACGGATTTAATCACAAAGGATTGAAAGATCAACATGATATATTTTGAAGTTCATTATACGAAATAGAAAATTGAATTAGCTTTCTAAGGAAGTGGTTTCAACTCATCTGAGTTGTATTGAAAAAAGTTATGTATCAATCATGTCTCTAAGAATGAGCATCTGAAGATAACTCTGATCAATCAGGTGACACATCGGCCTGATCACAGCTGCCAAATCCAAGCCGCTACGAGAAAAATGCAACAACAGTTTCCACAGCGACAAGAAACTAGACCGCTAGCGCCAACTTATTTCTTTTCCTTATAAATATTCATCTTAGATAAGCAAAATTATAAGCTACCTGAACATAATTTTATGGTTTTCTTTTAGTTTTATCTTGCTTTACACCTTGAACTCTTCTAATTCTTGCTTTTGGTCAACGAACCTTCATCCGAAGAGGCGCCACGTCGACTGCGGTTTATTGCCTGAGCTGGAGCACCGGAGTTTAGACAGGCCGGAAGATGGAGCAGCTTCCGCCGGGTAGGTGACCAGAGAAGCAAGGAAGCACAGAAGCGCCACCAGACGAGGTAGAGGAGCACCACTGAAGAGGAGAACCTGAAAAGACGAAGAGATAGCGCAAAAAGGTTACGAAGACCACCGGATGTAGACAAAATTTAAATTGTATTACTAAAATCAACATACACGCTAGTAACAAACAAAACTGAGGAAAGAGAAAGAACATAAGGAACCCCTCCCCCCCCCCAAAAAACAATAGAAATGAAAATCATCTATCATAGTTCGCGGATAGCAGCGAAGATGAGCAAATTAATTAAAATACACTAAAATGTAAAGAAGTTAATCGCGTAGAAAAAATTCCATTTCTTCATCTTAATCCCATTCTCTATGTGTTTGAATTTGGTGGCTCATTAAAAGTCTATAAAGTTTTTCGAATTAATTATATGAAAGTTGGCTATCTATCTGATAATAACCGAGACAGTTTTTTGCTTCCCTAGAGTTCACCTTAACAAATACTCTCAGGCATGTTGCCCCAGGAATGCCCTTTGAATGGATTATCTATGCATTAGCTCCACCGTTCATCCCTCCTTAAAGAATGTCCTCTCCTCCTCCATGGCTTCAATGGTCACTACTGCTCCTCCTCCGTCGTGGTCCATGCCTCCTCCAGTTCCACCGCTGTGTAAGCTTCCTTCCCTCGACTCTCTCCTTCCGTCGGGAATTCGGTCGGGAATCACCTTTTTTTCTTGTAGTGCGGAGCCACTAGACCCTCTAGATGCTTTACTCATCCTCACACTTCTTCGTTTCATTGATGCCTTCTCCAACCTGTTTCCTCAAGCGCTTACCCAAACCCTAGATCTGAAGTATATTTTCCCTTTTTGGACAAATCAGTCCAGTGATATTGGTATTTCTCTTGTGACTTTTGGTGACACACCCCTCGTCTAAGAGTATTTATTTCATGTTGTATGCAGTTTGCTTCATCGTCAGTGCCTAGAGAGGCCTCCTCTCTGGCCACGTCATGATTCTCCCTATGTCCTTTCCCAATCATCCATGTTTACTCCGGCTCCTCACTGCTCTCTGCTTATTTATCAAATCATTTGTTGAATGGTTTAGAGTGTTAGTTGGACGGATTGTACTTGATATGTGGATCTTAGCTTTACACTGCGATGTTAGGCTTAGTGTAATATTTAGTAGCATTCATATCGTGTTGATGCAACCCTTTATTGCAGTATGTAAGTTTCTTAAGATATTCAATCCGGCTTTTAGCAATGTGATTTTTTGTTTTCCTTGGTGAAGGATGGAGAAAAATTCATTATTTTTTTCCGGGTTAATCTAGTTGTCTCATCATTGGTATTACAAGGATCTTCTTCCTAGCTGCCTTTGTTGCAGAGTTTATGACTATACGAGATACTTTTTAAAGAAGTTTAGGAAATCATTATCATGAGATAATGTATGGTTTCTTTTTATAAAATATATCTTCATTTTATCCTTTTTATAATCAATTTTGGTATGTTTGGCTCTTTGTGGTTTTGTTGTACTCTCTTTTGGAATTTAAAATTTTTAATTTTTAATATACATATGGTTTGATCAAAAAATTCTGATTTCATCAGAAAACAAACCGGACAATGCGATTTTTTATATATTTTTTTGACAATGTGATTTTTTAATCTATACTATTATTTGCAAAGTGATTTTCCGAGCTCTCACGTTAAAAGTTAGAGTGATTAGTATCGTTTATACCTTTAATGAATAAATTATATAAATTTATCAAAAATAAAAGCAAATTAAAATCTATTCGATTAGATTAGTGATTAAAATTAAGAATAATAAGAATTATCCAAAATCTAAATATATTTTAAAATAAAAAGATAATTCTTATATGTATTGTGTTGTAATCCGAAAATATATTCTAATAAGAAAGTCAAAAATTCAAAAACAGAAAACACTAGCTAAATATTAATCAATTAAATTTTTTAATTTTATATAATTGAAAAGAGAATATTGAGTGATTTTAAGATTTTTTTATTAATAATGAATATAGTGTACAAATAAATTTCAAAAGAATACATAAGAATTTTCTAATGTAAACATAGATAAGAATTTATTATTATAGTTGTGCAACAGAATATATATATATATTAATAAGTAATTATAAAATGTTTATGTCCGGATATACGGGCTAAACAACTAATTATATATTGAACCAAAACAGTTAAATACTACCAACTATCCAACCTACATAATACTACCACAACGCCCAATGAAAGATTCGTCAGGAAAACATGATGTCGCATTTATTTTAACGAATTTTCTAGTAATCAATAACTTTCACAACAATCAAAACAAAAATAAAATACTACTCCCACAAAAAGACGCGGTTAACAGACTAGTGGTAAGGCAACAAGCCAACAACATACTAAAATATTAAGCACAATTACCATACTATATGCGATTGGTTATATACTAATACAACTAAGAGGGAAGATATTGTCGTACTGACATAAAACAAGCAGACAACTCGTTCTTTCACGGCGGCGCCACATGTCAGTTTGATATCAATATCAATGATTTTGTGGTCTTTGAAATTGGATACTGAAATAAAATATCACTTTTGAAACAATTTTATTTTGAAAATGATAATTCATAAACTCATATTTTCTTTTTATTTGGATTCAATTTTATTTCCATTTATTCACGTTTAGAGTCACTACTATATTATAAGGTACCTTTTGTCCTGTGTTTTTTTTTGTTCCTTCATTTAAATCCCAAGATATATATAATATGTCATGTACAAGGATAAGAGTTTCAAAAAGTATTTTGTTGATAGAGAAACTAATTAGTTGTTTAAGTTACAAAAAAAAACTAATTAGTTGACAGAGAGAAAAAGTTGAATTTGTTGAAAAAAAAAGAACTTTGATGATAGAGAAACTAATTAGTACATCGTTGAAACAAAACAATAATGAAATAAATTATTCAATGAGTACTTGGTCGAATTTAGAAACTAACACACAACAAAACTCATAAAAAGAGTGAACAACATATAAAAAAAAAGCAATTAGAAATCAAGAATCAAGAATCAGTTAACGAATCGCAAAGAACACGAACAGATTCATCAAAACACAAATCGGAAAATAGCTTCTTAATCTAGTAGAAGAATCAGATTTCTTCATCTTAATCCCTTTCTTATGAGCTTTAACTCCATTTCCGTTGACTTCAACATCAGCACCAACTTCGATACCATACCTCTTGGTTTTCCAGAAAAGAATCTTGAACCTCACCTGTGTCTTCAGATCCATCCTGAAAACTGCCGATCCATTAGACAAGACCGCTCGTGAAACCGTCTGGTTGTTCACAGGAAGAGTCTGACCCCACTTCTTGGCTTTCTTCTTGTGTCCTTGGTAGAATCTTGGCACTGTGTAGTTAGCAACAGAGGAGTTAGTGTTGGAGAAAGAAAGGTGGACATCGTCGTAGTAGATGCCTTGGTCTCTGTTTGGATTAGCGAGACGGACCATGAAGTTGAGACTGGTGTTGAGGCGTGAATGTGCATCTAAGGATTTGTTGAGGGCAGGAACGTAAAAGTATTCGATGGAGCATTTGGGTTTGTCGGGACGGAGGCTGAGCCATAAGAAGAGAGAAGTGAGACCAGCAGTGAAGATGAAACTGAGGCAGCAGCTACAACAGCTTCTTCCACCATTGTCAGTGTCTTGGTCTAGATCCATTGAGTTAGAGAATTTTTATGTTTATTTGTTTTGAATTATTTGAAGCGGTTTTATAGATTAGATTACTTGGTCTGCTGGTTGGGGATTTCTTTAGGTGATATTTCAAGTTGACTCCAAGAGACGACTAAGTGGGACACACCCACGCGGTTAGCCCAAATAAAAACAAATTATTTGACGTAAGAAATTAAATAAAATAAAAAGGCAACGACTTTTAAATTATAACAAAAATCAACAACTACTCAACTAGGTATGCTAAATAACAGAAAACCGATTCTTATTACATTTTTAATATCCTCTAAGGAAAAAAAATACTAGTGAATTAAGCTTAACACCACAAATATAAGAGCACAATTATTTGGATTTACTCAACTTGGATATAAAACAAAAAATATTTTATTGAGTAGGTATATTAAATGTCCACTCAAATTATCACAAATCTTTAATGGGATATTCAATACTTAATTAAATAGTATTCTATCTATTTTTGAGATATATATGTTAATATTTTCAATGGATGTGCGTTAGCAAATGAATAAAGAAAAACATTACAATTTTTTTTTCATTCTTACAAAATCACACCATCTATGAAGAACAGTTTCTCTTTGCATTTTTAGAGTATTAGAGAACAAATTTGTTTCTCACAAAATTTGAAAAGAAAAACATCATTTTTTCATTTCTACTATTTTATTCCTATCTATTCTTTTTGTTTTTAGTGTTCCTGATAGTTACATGTTAGACCATAAAAGTCTTAAAAATTGGTGAAATTGTATAAAGATAATAAATGCCATATTCTTGATGCATACAAACATCAGGTCATCACAACACATTTTCTTGTCCTGTTCGAGTCGACAAATCATTATAGGTTTTCATTTCGTAAATAAGAACAAAAAAAAGAAAAAAAAAACAGAGTTAGTTTCGTTTCGAGAACAATCGAAGCGGTTTTTAGTTAACAAACAAAAAAGAAGCTATGTTCCAAAATTAGCAATTGTCTTAAACACACCAAATAAAACCAGAGGCTCATATCAAAGCTACCTATTAAGAACCTCTTCTTCTCAACCCTTCTTTCCTTCTTTGAGTTAAAACTTTTGGATTTTCAATCTTTTTTACAGGTTTCACACTGAAACCTTCATCGTTTGATTAAATCTTCGCCTTTGCCAGAGGCTAGGTTGATTCCTTGTTTTTTTCCCCTTTCTCTCGCTGCCTTGCGGTTGAAGTAATCACAAGGTGGTGAGGAAGAAAGATCAAAATTCAAACGATGAAGGTTGTTGAAGTTAAAACGGGTATGAAGGTACCTTGGAAAGCACGCTATTCATTGACTCTGTTGATTTTGTTATCATCAGTTATTCTTCTTTGCAACGGCCAAGATTATGGAACACCAACCGAAGATGGAGCAGGAGGAGGCGAGCCACCGCCTGAGATGGCGCATTGCAACGGTATTTTCATGAGCTACAGCTTCGGCAGCCGCGAAAGAGGGTACCCTCACGTTAAGAACGTGACCGCACAATCGTGGTCGTTTAAATCGTCTGCGATGATTGTAAACGCGGGGAAGGAAGAGCTCAACGGATGGCAAATGTTTATAGGGTTTCGCCACAAGGAACTGATCGTTTCTGCGACTGGTGCGTCTCCAATGGACGGAGATTTTCCTCTCGATGCTAGCAATGGAACCACGTTCGTTGGATCTCCAAACACGGATTTGAAAACCTCGATTGAAACCGCAGGTGATTTCACTCAGATATCGACCAATATAGAAATCACCGGGACTCTTTTCGGGGTTGCAAAGGGGGTCACACCCATGCCAAAAACACTTAAGCTCATCAACGACGGTTGGGAATGCCCTGCCGCAAAGAGAAAAGGTTAGATCATACTAAACTCGATTTCTTGATACACAAGTAACGTATATGTGCATTTTTTATGTTAAGTGTTTAACAACACAACGTTTAACTTTTTTCCACCAATTATAATTTGCAAGTTCTTAATGCAATATATGAAAAACGAAATCTACGTTTGCATTTGTAATTTATAAAGGTGTTTTGATAAAACTGAAATGTGATTTTCAAAACCGTCACAGGAGGCAGTATGAACGTTTGTTGCAAGAGAAACCCTAAGTTCAAGGTCAAGACAGGACCAAAGACAAAGTTTGCACCGAGAAGACACGGTGATCTGAACATAGTATATGATGTGTTGCAATCATTTGGCAGTAACTACTTAGCCCAAGTGACCATCGACAACGAGAATCCGATCGGGCGATTAGACCGTTGGAACCTGACATGGGAATGGACGCGAGGAGAGATTATAAACACGATGCGAGGGGCTTACACGTACAAAAGAGATCCATCTGAATGTCTTTACAGCAGAGCTGGACAATATTACAAAGACTTAGATTTCTCTCAGGTCATGAATTGTCAGAAGAAGCCAGCCATTTCTGATTTGCCACCTGAGAGGAAGGATGATAACGTGACGGGCAAGTTACCTTTCTGTTGCAAAAACGGAACTCTTTTGCCACCTCTTATGGATCCTTCAAAATCTCGATCTATGTTCCAGTTGCAGGTAAATAGTCTCTTTTGTTGAAAAAAAACATGTCATGAATCGCAGACACTTAGGTTTTTTGAAATTTTAGTTTTGTTCAATGTTTTTAAACCACTTTCTTAGTCACTGAGTTACTGGATAATTTTAAATTAAAAAAGCCAAAATATCAAAATAAATTATAATAAGTTATTAATGAAAATAAACTAATAACTAATCACATCAACCAATTTTAGTTTTTTTCTTTATCATCATGTTTAGTCTCTTCAGGCAGCTTAGTAAAATTTTCACCAAAGTCTAAAAATCACAAATTCAAAAAAAAAATTAGTTATTAGAATAAAATTTATGAAAAGTGTTTTAAATAAGGGTTACCCACGGGTCCAACCAATAAACTTATAGTATATTGTTAGTCTTTCTGAGTTTTTCGGTTTTCTAATTAATGGAGTTTTAAATAGATTTATCCGTTCAATTGTGGGTCTTAGCTGGGTCTGAAAATTGTTTTTTTTTTGTGCTAGGTTTTCAAGTTACCACCGGATCTAAACAGAACAGCTCTATATCCACCTCAACACTGGAAAATCGACGGAGTTCTCAATCCGCAGTACAAATGTGGGCCACCGGTTCGGGTTGACCCGTCTCAGTTCCCGGATTCTAGCGGTCTACCAGCTATAACCTACGCCATCGCCAGTTGGCAAGTTGTCTGCAACATAACCAAACCCAAAGCTCAGGCCTCAAGATGTTGTGTCTCTTTCTCAGCATTTTACAACAACTCTGCTATTCCTTGCAACACTTGCGCTTGCGGATGCAATGACATTGACACAACCACTTGCAACGCTGACCGTAACCCACTCCTCCTCCCTCCAGACGCGCTCCTTGTTCCATTCGATAACCGAACCCTAAAAGCCAAAGCATGGGCCAAACAAAACCACATGCCAATACCCAAGAAACTACCTTGTCCGGACAACTGCGGAGTCAGCATTAACTGGCACGTCAACACGGATTACAGAGACGGTTGGACGGCTAGGTTAACCGTTTTCAACTGGAGAGATTTCGCGTTCGAGGATTGGTTTGTGGCGGTTGAGATGGGAAAAGCAGGTCCCGGGTATGAAAACGTTTACTCCTTTAATGGCACACGTGTTCCACCAAACAACAGAACCGTTATGTTCCAAGGGTTACGTGATATGAACTACCTTGTGGGCCAAGTTAACGGAACCCATCCACTAAGAGACCCTCCCGTGCCGGGCAAGCAACAATCTGTTATCTCCTTTAAAAAGAAGAACATCAAAGGACTGAATATACCAGAAGGTGACGGTTTCCCAACCAAACTTTTCTTCAATGGAGAAGAATGTGCGCTTCCAAAACATTTCCCAAAGAAGAGCTCGGGACATAGACACGGTATCAGTGTCTTGATGTCACTTGTTCTCGCTATGGCAGCGGCTTTTGCACTAATGATGGACTAATTACTGAAGACATAACCAAAGTTAGCATTATTGGTCAGTTGGTGTTTTGATGCTGTTGCTCAACAGAGGAAGGAGCAGATGTGGAAAGATCTTTGTAATATGATTGATCTATATTGAAAAAATGGATATGTTGTATTATACTTTTGTTTGATCTTAGTCTTTTATTTGGAGTTCTTTTTTGAAATATCTCTTTGTTCGTTAATATCTGTATCTGGAATAGTTTTATAATACGAAATCAAAGATGCAGAAGCAAGGAACAAAAGCTGTTGACAGAAGACGCAAGTAACATGGGATTCCAAACTAAAAAACATTTCTTAAAAGCATGCATTTATGCTTTGCTTAGAATCTGAGAAAGACAAGGAAAAGCTTCTCTGCAACATTTCCTCAAAAGACTTATCTTTATATAAACTCACTAACATTTCATCATGTCTCATCAACAACTATACCACATACATATCTAGCACATCTGGATTACAAATAACCTAAAGAAAATGATGCTTCGTGGGTTAAGTCTCGTGTGCTTTTTCATGATTGTTAACAAAGCCTACGCTAGAGAGTTTATGGTCGGTGGTGCAAAAGGTTGGACCGTTCCTTCCGGGTCTCAAGTTTACAGTCAATGGGCAGAACAGAGCAGATTCCAAGTCGGCGACTCTCTGCGTAAGTTTCCACACTGTACTGATCAACCATAAACATAGTTTTCTTTCATATATAACACAAACAACATGTCTGTAATCGCAGTGTTCGTCTACCAACCAAACCAAGATTCAGTGTTCCAAGTCACAAGAGACGCTTACGACAGCTGCAACACCGATGCACCAACCGCTAAATTCGCTGACGGCAAAACTTCCATCGCACTAACCTACTCTGGACCATACTATTTCATCAGCGGAAACAAAGACAACTGCAACAAGAACGAGAAGCTCGTGGTCATTGTCATGGCTGATAGAAACGGCAAGACCAAAGCTACGTCATCATCACCACCGTCTCAAGCCCCGGCTCCCACAGGAGAAGCCTCTCCTTCTCCGCCTATCACAAGCAACCTTGAGCCACCAGCAACTACGCCTACATCTCAAGAAACTCCAAACAAAGCAGCTCCCTCATCTTCTTCCTTTGTCGCTGCTCTTATTGGGGCTGCTCTTGCTTCTACTCTATTCTTATACTAAGAAGTTTATGTTTTGTCTTCTGTTCTCACTCTGTAACGAGTCTTTTCCCGTTCTCTTTTTCACGTGAGTTTGTGTCCAATGGTGTCTTTTTTTTACCCATTTGTTTCTCATGTAAATGAATAAGTTCTACTTGTGTGCATAGTACTGAGACGTCATCTCTATTGTATATGGAGAAATGGAAGGATTAAGAAACTAAGATAATGTCATACAAAACTTTCTTTTTATTCTCTGAGGTTTTCTCTGTAGAACAGCTGTTTCAAATCAACACAGTCTGAGGTTTTCGTTCTACTCTCTGAGGTTTACTTATATTTATTTTTGCAATAAATGTCTAGTTTCTTGTCATATTGAATTTGAAGCATTTATTTAAATTATGGAATGTTTTATTGTATATCAAAATAATTATTTAATTTTTACAATTATTTTTTCAGAGTTGGTAATGTCTAAACCATTTGAATGATCTTTTTCCTCAATTCGTTTAGTAAAGTTTAAGAGAGTGTAATGAAAAGTTTTAAACACATTTTATATCTTACTTATTCCATACAAAATCAATACCAAAAATATATAAGTTATCACATAGTGTTCGAGTGAAAACGTCAGTTTATCTCGCCAATTTGATTTTCAGAATGGTTGTAGACTCTTCATTTTGTTGCCAAAATGCTATATTTTTCTATAATTTCTTCTCGCCTTTTAATATGACGACGATCGTACCACTACAATAAACCGAATTAAAAAAAAAAACGGATACTTCAATCATTAAACATCAGGGCTTATCAAAAGTACAAATATGTACCTGACTGTACCAAGTGATGCGCTCGGAAACAAGTAAACTTTTTATTACACGTGTTTGGAAATGTTTACGATTTTTAGACTCTTGCTACTGCATTTTATATGTAAAATACATCATCCACCGTTGATTCGACTTTCACTACATTTACTAGTCCACTCTATAGATTTTACAGACGAAAATAATTCACAATAAAAATTTAAAGATTATGGCTGAAAAAACAATCAAAGTATCAACCAATATAGTTGGACAACATGGACAAAGGAACTAAGCAAAGTCCTCGCTTCTTCAATTCTGCGCAATAATCTTCATTCAATATTATCCCTTTCTTATTCAATCCCTTATCCTATAAAACCGATAAAAATATTTATGTATGTCGTCAGAACAATTTTGTGAGTCGTAAGAATACCCTATAAAGTATAAAGCACATAAGATCAATGTATTAAGAAAAATATAGTATAAACCATGTTGAAAGTTTTTTTTTTTTGAACATCAACATGTTGAAATTTTCTTACCTCAGTTTTAGTATTGTTGATGGTTTTTTCTTCGGTGGTATCGTCTTCCATTTCACTGTAACCCTGAACGAGCAAGCATAATATATAACGCATAAATAATCACACACACACATATATATGTTCATTGCCGTTTAGGCTTATGTATGTAACAATGTATGTATTATATTAAGATTGTCTTCTCTTTGGACTTACCTTGGTTCTTTTAGAAGGAGATGAAGCCGTGTCTTCTTCGACATAGGCCATAGGGGACGCAGCGTCTGAGATCATGGAAGAATCATCATAATGGCATGTACGATCTTCGGTTTCAAAGTACATTGTCCAACTACTCTCTTCTAGACCCTCTTGTATTGTTCTCTGTTGAGTAGATAATATCGTACGCCTCACGCAGTTGCTCAATGCTGAGTTTTCCATTGGAATTTTCTTAGAGAAAAGCTTGATGAAGAGTGGTTGGATCTTGTAAAAACGAAATATGTGAGAAGCTAAAATGGTATTTAGATTTTTGTTTGTCCAATTCTTTCAAATGTGACAACTATATAGTAGGCTGGTATTTAGATTTTTGTTTGTCCAATTCTTTCAAATGTGACAACTATATAGTAGGCGAGGTAGAGGTCATGAAACTTGTAGGTTTGGCACAATTTGGCCCTTTAGTATAATTATTGTTTATTTTATTACTTACGATAATATTATTTGCTGCTGGCAGTTGAGTAATTTTACTCTGTTTCTAAAAAATCAATGTTTTAGATTTTTCACACTTATTAAGAAAAAATATAAAATTTTATTTACCAATGCATTGTTTTTCTTAATTAACAATTCCCCATAATTTTGAACCAATAAGATTTTAGTAAATATAATTATATTTTTGGAAATGTATAATTTTTCATTAATTAATGTATTAAAAATTTTTAAAATGTATTTTTTTGAAACAAAAGTTTTTTTTTAAAACATGGATCTTTTAGAAACAGAGGGAGTATTTCTCTGTGTGCGAGAACAAAGAAAGATATACTCCACAAGGGAAGTGGAACACCTTCTTGTTGGAATAGTGGAGAATATAAATGTACACATCAACTTTGAGACCATGCTACTTTTAAGTTTCACTAGTTAAAAGTCAAGACAAATAGGCATTAGATCAAATGAATAATAAAGAAGCTGTTTTTAATAGGTGAAGCCGAATCGTTTTTGTTTGCCAATTTAAATATAAAAAACAAACATTTGGCTAATGATTAATCACAAATTCACAACAATAGCAGGGAATGATTAACATTTCATATATTGCCAGTTAAGAAAGTAAGTTCGATAACCGAAATTGATTAATTTTAGCTTACATCTTCCGTTTAAGAATATTTTTCTCTTATATATGTTATCAAATATATATTGTGATTGGTATTAAATTTAGAAGTATATATGCAAACAACAATTTATTGATATTAGGGGAAAGTGTTCTTCATGTATATATATAATGTAGTCAATGATGGCGAGATGTAATTCGTGCGAACTGCTACTAAGTGTTTAGCGATAATATGGTTCAGAATAGGCTTAGTTTATAACGTGGCAAGCAGATTTAGTCTTCGTTTACTTGAAATAAAAACTCAAACAGAAAACAGAAAACGTGATGAAGGCAACCTTACGCCCTAGGCTACAACTCCAAATAGCTAATTATAAACAAAACGATAAATGTATTATAATATATGGTCCTACTAGGCCTGGGCATTTTAACCTGGACCCGAAAACCCGACCCGGAACCGATCCGAAAATACCCGACCCGGAACCGAACCGAAAATTTACAAGTACCTATTGGGTCCAAAAATTTTCTACCCGAATGGACCCGGACCCGAAAAGAACCGACCCGAATAGACCCGGACCCGAAAAGGACCCGACCCGAATAGACCCGACCCGAATAGACCCGATTCAGACCCGACTTTAAAACTTTAAAATATCTTTTTATTAACAATCTTTGTCATTATTTTGTAACATTTATAACACTACAAGAAAACAGGCTAATACTGAGGGACAAAATCGTCGGTATGTCGTCGGAATAACCGTATTCCGACGACATACCGAGGAAATATGTCCTCGGAAAAAATTCCTCGGAATTTCATTTTTCCTCGGAATTTCCTCGGAATTTTCTGACGGAATTCCGAGGAAACATAATTCCGAGGAAACTGTGAGGACTATGGTTCGTCGGAAAATTCCGAGGAAGCATGCCCTCGGAAAATTCCGAGGAAGCATGCCCTCGGAAAATTCCGAGGAGCTTGCCCTCGGAAAATTCCGAGAAGCATGCCCTCGGAAAATTCCGAGGAACACTGCCCTCGAAATCCGAGGGAGATCTTCCTCGAATTCCAAAAAATTTTCAACAAAAAATTAAATTTTCGAAATTATTTGAAAATATAAAAATATTTAATAAAATATAATGAATAATATACGAAATTATATTTAATACAAAAACGTTTCTACGAAAATTATTACTGTTTTAAATTAAAATATTTTATATTACAAAAACGTTTTCATATAAAAAATTTTAATTACAAAAATAGTTTTAATATTAAAAAAAATAGTTTAATAATTGCAAAAATAGTTTTCTATTTTATTTAAAAATTTTTAATATGAAACCTAGTTTAAAATTCAAAAATCGTTTATAATATTAAAAAAATGTTTAAAATTACAAAAAATATTTTATTATCTGAAAATAGTTTAATCTTACAAAATCGTTTTAATATATAGACAATGTTTTAATTACAACAATTTTACAAAATAGTCGTTTTCTATTACACAATAGTTTTATATTACAAATAGTTTCACATCATAATACAATATAGTTTAATACTTACACAAATAGTTTCTTGACACTGTTCATCATTAAAAACGTTTTGATATCAAAAACTTTCATATTATATATACAAACTTATCACTTAGATTTTTATAACCACAAATTATAACAACTTAAAAAAAATTCCATACCATATCAAAATCTCACATACCAACAATAATCACAATCCTCACAAAAAACCATAATCACTAGCACTACACATCCACACCATTTCAACCTAACAAAAATCTATAAAAATCACCCTAACACACCATAATCAAACTCGATTTTCGAATCTAAAAGAGAGGGATAGTGTCCTTACATGATTTGGGAGTGGAATTGAGGAGAAATCCACTTGAATCGCCGGAAATCGTCGAAGGAGGAGAGGGAGAGGCGGAGTTCGCGAGGAAGAGGAAGAGAGAAATGGGGAAGAAAGGTCTGCTCGACCTAATTATAAAATAAAAATTCCGACGGCGAATGTCCGTCGGAATTTCCTCGGTATAATTTAATAGGTTCCTCGGAATTTCCTCGGAAACCATTAATTTAATTTTCGCGAAATATTTGGCGGTTTGGATTGCCGGGTAAATGAAAATATTCCGAGGAAAGTATCTTCCTCGGAATTTCCTCGGAATATTCTGAGGAAATTCCGAGGAAATACTGAAAACCACTACCTTCCTCGGAATTTCCTCGGAATATTCTGAGGAAATTCCGAGGAACCAGGGGTTTTAAACAAAAAACCAGTACCTTCCTCGGAATTTCCTCAGAATATTCCGAGGAAATTCCGAGGAATTATGGTTTGGGATTTCAAAACATCAATTTTTTTTTGCCGTATTTCATTTATTATACAAATGTAATGCATACCATTGAGGATTCTTTGTATAGATGATCATAAACCATGAAATAACAAAATTTCAAAAATAATGGTAAGTATTCCCTTTAACGTTTATTAAAATGTATAAGTGTTTCTCTTATGATGTGTGGTTTTCGTTCATGCAATCGTAAAAGTGTTTGTTATCGTGTAAAACACCAAAGTTTGACTTTATAATCTGGTTAAGACACTTAATGAAGGTTATATACGTGTTATTCAATCCGCAAAACGTTGTTTTCGGTTTAAAATCCCTAGTTCCTCGGAATTTCCTCGGAATATTCTGAGGAAATTCTGAGGAAATACTGAAAACCACTACCTTCCTCGGAATTTCCTCGGAATTTTCTGAGGAAATTCCGAGGAACCAGGGGTTTTAAACAAAAAACCAGTACCTTCCTCGGAATTTCCTCAGAATATTCCGAGGAAATTCCGAGGAATTATGGTTTGGGGTTTCAAAACATCAATTTTTTTTGCCGTATTTCATTTATTATACAAATGTAATGCATACCATTGAGGATTCTTTGTATAGATGATCATAAACCATGAAATAACAAAATTTCAAAAATAATGGTAAGTATTCCCTTTAACGTTTATTAAAATGTATAAGTGTTTCTCTTATGATGTGTGGTTTTCGTTCATGCAATCGTAAAAGTGTTTGTTATCGTGTAAAACACCAAAGTTTGACTTTATAATCTGGTTAAGACACTTAATGAAGGTTATATACGTGTTATTCAATCCGTAAAACGTTGTTTTCGGTTTAAAATCCCTAGTTCCTTGGAATTTCCTCGGAATATTCTGAGGAAATTCTGAGGAAATACTGAAAACCACTACCTTCCTCGGAATTTCCTCGGAATTTTCTGAGGAAATTCCGAGGAACCAGGGGTTTTAAACAAAAAACCAGTACCTTCCTCGGAATTTCCTCAGAATATTCCGAGGAAATTCCGAGGAATTATGGTTTGGGGTTTCAAAACATCAATTTTTTTTGCCGTATTTCATTTATTATGCAAATGTAATGCATACCATTGAGGATTCTTTGTATAGATGATCATAAACCATGAAATAACAAAATTTCAAAAATAATGGTAAGTATTTCCTTTAACGTTTATTAAAATGTATAAGTGTTTCTCTTATGATGTGTGGTTTTCGTTCATGCAATCGTAAAAGTGTTTGTTATCGTGTAAAACACCAAAGTTTGACTTTATAATCTGGTTAAGACACTTAATGAAGGTTATATACGTGTTATTCAATCCGCAAAACGTTGTTTTCGGTTTAAAATCCCTAGTTTCTCGGAATTTCCTCGGAATATTCTGAGGAAATTCCGAGGAAATACTGAAAACCACTACCTTCCTCGGAATTTCCTCGGAATATTCTGAGGAAATTCCGAGGAACCAGGGGTTTTAAACAAAAAACCAGTACCTTCCTCGGAATTTCCTCAGAATATTCCGAGGAAATTCCGAGGAATTATGGTTTGGGGTTTCAAAACATCAATTTTTTTTGCCGTATTTCATTTATTATACAAATGTAATGCATACCATTGAGGATTCTTTGTATAGATGATCATAAACCATGAAATAACAAAATTTCAAAAATAATGGTAAGTATTCCCTTTAACGTTTATTAAAATGTATAAGTGTTTCTCTTATGATGTGTGGTTTTCGTTCATGCAATCGTAAAAGTGTTTGTTATCGTGTAAAACACCAAAGTTTGACTTTATAATCTGGTTAAGATACTTAATGAAGGTTATATACGTGTTATTCAATCCGCAAAACGTTGTTTTCGGTTTAAAATCCCTAGTTCCTCGGAATTTCCTCAGAATATTCCGAGGGAATTCCGAGGAAATACTGAAAACCACTACCTTCCTCGGAATTTCCTCGGAATATACCGAGGAAATGTTTCTTCCTCGGAATTTCCTCGGAAAATTCCGAGGAAATTCCGAGGAAACCACATTTCTTGGTTTCCTCGGTATTTCCTCGGTTTTTGGTCAGAAAATTCCGAGGAACTCATTTTTCCTCGGTATGTTCCTCAGAATAACGATGTTTTCTTGTAGTGTAAGTAACATGAAGTTTGAAATGTAAAATATAGAATTAAAAATGTTCTATTTTAACTATTTAATAGTTTATTTTAAGTTATTTTGTAAAATTTTAGATATATATGATAAATTTTGACTAATTTGATGGAATTTGAATATTTTATTTTCTTTTTATATCCTAAATACCCGAACCCGACCCGAACCCGACCCGGACCCGACCCGAATCCGAAAATTATGGGTATTACCCGAACCGACCCGGACCCGACAAGACCCGACCCGGAACCGACCCGAAAAATTATGGGTACCTAAATGGGTCTAAATTTCCAGGACCCGAAGGACCCGTACCCGACAAGACCCGACCCGAACCCGACCCGAAGACCCGGATGCCCAGGCCTAGGTCCTACATATAGTCGACGGTCCGCGTTCTTGAACGTTTTTAATAGTCCGGCAGGTAATTGTTTAATTATCATATTAGTATTTTAGTTTCAAAGCAATGTACAACCATATCGTACTTTTACTTTTAGTGTCTGAGCCATGAAGTGTGCCGTGTGAGTTTGTAAATGTTGAGCCGAGTCTTTGATGGGTGTTGTTAGTGGTACAAATGTACAATGTTCGTGTCCCTTCTCAATCAGCCATGTATGACGTAAGCGGCTCCGTAAGCTTTAAATTTTTTGACGACTTTATCTTAGTGAATGTTTGACACGATGTATTATTATGATGGTGATATATGTATAAGTAAGACTATCCAAGATTTTGCAGATCCAAGTTTTGTTTGGCATGATGCACAGCGAAAATATAAACAAAGCAAAGCATTTTTTGTTTTGTTTTAAATGTCTATTTGCATACCGCAGGGATTGATGATGAATTTGATGATGCGTATGATTAGGAATCATGATGATCATGGTGAGGTAATCGATTATTTCTTAAATTTGAAAACCGTTTGGTCAAACAAATTACTTTTTCTTTGAATGTGGTCAAACAGATTTACTTAAAACTAATTAGGATTGGTAGATGTAAAAGTTGCTTATTTATTTGTGTGCTCGCCAAATATCTTGCACGTTTAATGCATATGTCATTCTTTCACATACATTCATTCATTCGCACAGATGACAGACATACTATTGTGACTGCACTAAAAACATCATTGTTGGAAAAATCTCTTCCCAAAATATCTAATCTATAACATGACAAATGACTCGAGAGTTTCTCAACATATTAAAATTTTCTCAAATAATATTTTTTCTCCCTTTATCAATCATCTCTTTTCAATTTTTTTTTTTGATATCCGCTAAAAACAAAATTGTTAACTATAACGTTCTTTTTTTTTTTTAACACACCTATAACGTTCTTTTTTACTGCCCAACCAATGTAGAAAGTATCATATTTTACTCACCGCCACGTCAATCAAGACACGTGTCAGAAAATGAAAACTCATGGAACTCATAACTCCGTTAAGTTGATGACACTATCAGCGATTTTACTGTTGAACCCCTAATTTTCCTTTTATTTGCAGTAAACACCCAATTATTATTTTTTATTTTTGTTTTGTCTCACTATCTCCTTCCTCTCTGCTCTCCGCCAAGTATCGGAGTGCCGTGTGCCGGACACCCGGTAAATGATGCTTCACCTTCTTTCTCTCAAGTGTTAGATTCTCCAAGCCGCTGGTGCTGGAAACCTGTAGCGCACGTTTCTAGAATTAGGGTTTAGTTTTGAGATTAGGATACAAAGACGTGAGAGTTCTACTTCACCATTCCATAGGAGTCATAAGAGTAGGCGCGCGTTCACGAGAAAGATCCTATAGAACCACAACGCTACTATGAGCTTCGCGAGAAAGATACCATCAAGTTTGGTAACAGCATGTATGCTTGCTAGTGAAGAAAATACTCGTGATCTGTTCTCTCCCTTCAATCATTTTTTTTTACTTGTTTATGTACACTGGTTAACACAGTATTGCTTGTCACCTGCTTTTCTCGTTTTTTGGTTGCAGCCGAGAGTACGTGCTCTTGCACGAGAATTCTGCTGAGTGAATTTAATCAGAGTCAAGCGGCAAAAGAGACCGTTTCTGCTATAGCTTATCTACTATGCTGATACAATCTCAACATTTTTATAGTAACATGTAGAAAACATTTTCTTATCGATCGGATGTTACTCTTACAAGAGATTTTAGTTTTTAATTTTTGGTTTTCTAAGGTGACCCTTTGCAAAGAGAAAAAGGTTGCTTTTTGGTAATGAGATCAATCTTTACTTTAAAGCTGCAGCATCTTTAGTCATTGTTGGACCAAAATTAAAAAGTAACACATTGAGACAGAACTTATATTAATCAAGTAGTACCAAAACATGACTTCTATGTAAGCAGAGAGGCTATTGAAGATTTTGTCAAGTCTTTTGATTGAGTGATCCAGGAATCACATCACGGATCTCCTCGCTGCTTGCTCTGTCAAAAGCGGTTCTTCCATCAGCGTCTTCAACTGTGAAGTCAGCACCGGCTCTAAGGATCTCCTCTAGGATTCTTAGGCTTGTCCCCTTAGGCTACTAACTTCAAAAGTATATCTACAGGATGAAAATGTTTTGGTCTCCATGTTATGGTAGGTACCTTCAACCGCAAGCATCCCCATGTAGTTGGAATACTGCAAAGCACCAAGTAGCAACAAAGATATTTACTCTGTTTTGCTCACAAACTGAGTTCTTGACAATTGAGTTTGCGTTTTTAATCGCTATATTCAAGAATATTCAGTGATTCAAGAACCATAGAAGTGAAGACAAACCTGCTCGAGAATAATCCTCTTTATGCTGCAGAGCCACCCTTTCCCTGCATAAATTACAAGAAATTGTGAATGCAATTCAAATCTCGAAGTGTTAAGAAGCAGAAAACTCTTCAAGAAATGTCACAAGCCTAACATTTTCTTACGCAAATAATGTTGATAATGTTTGTTGTAACTCCAAAACCTGATTCCATGATGATGTTTTTACAGATTTGTGCAACGTATTATCAAAACATTAAAAAAAATGCTTAAAGCTTAGATTTTTCATCTTCTCGTTCTTCTTTGTTGTTGTTATCTGTTTCATTATTTTCTTCCCCTTTGCTCATTCCTAAGTACTCAAGCGCAGTGACCACATCGCTCATCATTGGCCTCGTTTCTGCATCTTCTTGAAGACACATTGCTGCCACTGCAAGCGCTTGATACAATCCTTTTACCGGATACTTCCCTTCAAGCAACGGATCCGCCATTAACGTGAACTTTCTCCTATCTTTAAACAACGGACTCGCCTACACATTTTTAGCATACCATTTAAAGAAAACCAAACAAGAGATCTTACAGTTGATGGAACAACTTTACTTATTACCCAAGTCACTAGATTCTGTTCTTGAGTTGGTTTCGTGGTGTCGATGACTCTTCTCCCTGTGATCATCTCCAAGAACACGACTCCGAAGCTGTAAACATCGGATTTCACCGTGAGCTGTCCCGTGAGAGCATACTCGGGCGCACAGTAGCCGTACGTTCCCATCACTCTCGTCGACACATGAGTCTTAAAACCATATGGTGTATTTTGTAACTATCTTAATTAAAACCATGTTAAAAAAGAATACTTTACTAAGAAACAATGCTCCTTCGATGCAATATCGTGCCGTTGATAGAAGCAGACTCAGCGCGGGATCATCGGCCTCTCGCCATCACTCTGCAAACAACATGACTGAAGGTCACCATATGGGGAATATCCCAAATGATCAGGTGGAGAGAACACCGCCAACACTTTCTAGACAAGAATCTACTCCGAACCGGTCAGTGAAGGAACGACTAGGAGTGACAAATCTTACTATTCCAGGTTCTAGCTCTGGATCAAAAGAGAGACGATCAGCGCTGGAACGTATCTCAGAGCAAAACCCGCCTGCTGTAGCTGCAAGATTATCCCCTTCCTTTGAATCTGGTAGACTCCAGAGAGCTGAAGATATTATTAATGAGATGCAAGTGCAGAGTAGTGAAAGGATCCCTGTGGTCCAACGACTAGGTGCACCAAGAGTTGAGTCAAAGAGAAGCAAGTCTATCCCTGTTGCATCTCAGCTCAAAGCGGTCGCAAAGAAAAGAATCACCAAAGCACAAGCTCGGAAGCGCAGCCCATTACAGGGTTTAAACCTTCGCAAACCCACTACTGTCTCTTCCACAGCTAGGCGAAAATTGGTGGTTAAGAAAGACAAAGAGATGCCTTGTGATAAGGCTGGTACCAGTTCGCGCAGAAAGAAGAACGGGGCTCCACCTACGGTGATCATACCGGGAATTACCAGAGGAGGGGTGGATTTTCGGCCCCCTCAAAAGGCTCTTCCTTAGCCATTCTGAGCTGGAATTGTCAAGGACTTGGGAGTGTCCAGACAATCCGGCGTATTAAGGAGATCCATAAGAATTTGGATCCTAATGTATTGTTTCTCATGGAAACGAAGAATGACGATGAGTTTATTAATACAAAGCTACAAAGTCTTCGTTTTTCACATTATTTTTCCATTCCTCCCATTGGCCTCAGTGGAGGGCTTTCTCTATTTTGGAACGATGATACAGAGATAACAATCCTCGACTCTTCTCCCAATCTGATCGATACGAGGATTGTGTTCAAAGGAAGTACTTCCCATGTTTCCTTCATCTATGGAGCTCCGGCACCAGAGAATCGAGCGGATTTCTGGAACAAGGTTAACTCTGTGGGGCAGGGACGAGACACACCGTGGCTACTCACCGGAGATTTTAACGAAATTCTCAATAATGCAGAGAAAGTGGGAGGACCGGTCCGGCTCGAAGGATCCTTTACTGCTTTTCGATCCTTTGTGGCGCAAAACGGATTATGGGACTTAAAACACTCTGGGGACCAACTTTCATGGCGCGGTAATCGCTATACTCATTTTATTCGATCAAGACTGGATCGGTCCATGAGCAATGTCGCGTGGGCAGAAGCATTTCCTATGGGGCGTTGTAGGTATCTAAGGTTCGAGGGGTCTGACCATAGACCTCTCATCTCCTACTTCAATGCGGACAGAACCAAGAAGAAAGGAATGTTTCGTTTTAATAGAGCTCTTACAGAACAGGAAGAGGTGACACAGCTTATTGATGATTCGTGGAACAGCTCCCCTCTTGACTCTGTTTTGTTGAAGCTGAATACTTGCCGGAGAAATATCATCATGTGGGCTAAGGAGCAGCAGGTGCAGAGCAGTTTAATTATAAAACAGAAACAAGAAGCGCTTGAAAGGGCTTTATCCAGCGGCCAACCCGATTCCACTCTCATTGACGCTATCAACGCGGATCTCAAACGAGCTTACTTGGATGAGGAACAATTCTGGCAACAACGCAGCAGGATCCAGTGGTTGAAACAAGGAGATCGCAACACCGGCTTCTTTCACGCAGCGACCAGAACCAGAAGAACCGTTAACTCCATTCCGGTCATCGAGGATGAGCAGGGAGGAATTGTGTATGAGGAACCAGAAATAGCCCGGGTGATTTCTGATTATTTCACCAAAATTTTCACTTCTAACGGGAATGAGTCATTCTCTCAGCTGCATGGTCTCCTCTCGAGAAAGGTCACTCCGGAGATGAATATTATGTTAACAACGATACCGAGTGATTCGGAAATTGAGCTGGCAGTGAAATCTATTAATGGAGGCAAAGCACCAGGGCCGGATGGATTTTCAGCGACCTTTTACCAGTCCTATTGGCATATTGTGGGAGCAGATGTCACTCGGGACATTAGGAGTTTTTTCACCACGGGACAGCTTCATCCTCAACAAAACGAAACGCACATCCGGCTGATCACAAAGATCACTGGCCCGCGATCAGTGGCGGACTATCGACCGATTGCTTTGTGCAACACCCACTACAAGATCATAGCTAAGATTCTCACCCGACGCCTCAAACCGCTCCTGCCATGTCTCATATCCGACACCCAAACGGCATTTGTTACTGGTCGAGCGATAACAGACAATGTTCTCATTACACATGAGACTCTCCACTACTTACGCACCTCGGAGGCAAAAAAACGTTGCTCAATGGCCGTTAAGACGGATATGAGCAAAGCTTATGATAGGATTGAGTGGGGATTCGTCAAAGAGGTTATGACTCTGCTTGGTTTTGATCCGCTATGGATATCGTGGATTATGAGTTGTATCGAATCCGTATCATACTCCTTTTTGATTAACGGAGCGCCACAAGGTTCAGTGAGACCGTCTCGAGGACTTCGTCAAGGAGACCCATTGTCGCCTCATATCTTCATTCTATGCACCGAGGTGCTGTCTGCGTTATGTGCCAGGGGACAAGCAGATGGTTCTCTCCCGGGTGTCAGGGTCTGTCGACGCAGTCCAGCTATAAATCACCTCCTTTTCGCCGATGACACCATGTTCTTTTGCAAATCAAGACCGGCCTGTGTCACTGCTCTTATGAATATTCTGGCCTTTTATGAGCAGGTGTCTGGACAGAAAATCAACCCCTTGAAGTCAGCCATTACTTTCTCAGCCAAAACTCCAGCCGGTGTCCGAGCACGGGTCAAGGAATCCATGGGAATAACAACAGAAGGCGGGATAGGCAAATATTTGGGCCTTCCCGAGCAATTCGGACGCAGGAAAAAAGATATTTTCGCATCAATTCTAGACCGTATCCGACAGAAAGCTCATAGCTGGACAGCAAGATTCTTATCCGGAGCCGGGAAACAGATTATGCTAAAATCAGTGTTGTCAGCAATGCCTTGTTATGCAATGTCCTGTTTCAAGCTCCCTATATCTCTTTGCAAACAAATTCAGTCTCTTCTAACCCGATTCTGGTGGGACGCGATTCCGGGGAAGAAAAAGATGTGTTAGGTGTCATGGGAAACTATGGCAATGCCAAAATTTGCAGGGGGACTTGGTTTCCGAGATATCGAAACCTTTAACGATGCTTTACTTGCGAAGGTGGGATGGCGGCTCCTCTCTGATCCTCATTCTCTCCTAGCCCGTGTCCTGCTAAGTAAATATGCATGGGGTTGCTCCTTTTTGGATTGTACCGTCCCGACTACAGCGTCCCACGGCTGGCGTAGTGTCTTGGCTGGCAGAGACATCCTGCGCAAGGGACTGAGTTGGGTGGTGGGCAATGGTGAGAGTATACGAGTATGGGAGGACCCATGGCTCTCCTGCCAATTCCCTTCCATACCAATAGGTCCGACTACACTCCTCAACAAGTCTATGAGAGTGAGTGAGCTTCTTTGTCCGTTGACTAACAAATGGGACGTTGCGAGTATACGAAGCATTCTACCTCAGTATGAGGGTATTATCTTGCAGCTGAAGACGAGTACCACAACAGCGCCAGACACCATCCTGTGGTTACCAGAGAAATCTGGCTCCTACTCGGTTAAGACTGGTTATGGCTTAGGTATGATATCTGAAAGCTCCAGAGATCTCACTAAAGAACCGGTTAATTGGCTCCAGCATGTATGGAACGTTAAGACAAGCCCAAAGCTGAAGGATTTTCTTTGGAGGGTGGTGAAGAAAGCTATTCCGGTTGGTGCCAATTTAGAGCTTAGGGGTTTTCCTCGATTAAATTGTAAGAAGTGTGGCATCCCTGAAGATGATCTCCACGTGCTACTTAACTGTCCTCTGGCCTTGGAAGTTTGGAGATTGGCTCCCATAATTCAGCACCCGGTAATCCATACTCCATCTGCTGCGGAATTACTAAAACAGGGAAGTAGCTTTACCCCCCTTCCACCAGTGGGATTGACTATTCCCCTATGGCCATGGTTGTTATGGAATCTCTGGAAAGCTAGGAACAAACTTTTCTTTGAGAATAAAGAATTTACAGCGCAGGAAATTGTCACTAAGAGCATCAAGGATGCAAAGGAGTGGGCAAATGCTCAAGCGACTATCATCGACAAAGTCTCCCCTTGCCGAGGCTCTGGTTTATCTCCTGCAGGCGCCCGCTTGGTATGTCCACCTCCCTCCTTTCCATCAGGGACACTCGTCTGCAGGGTCGATGCAGCATGGGACGTCTCTACTGGTGGATGCGGTATCGGAGGGATATTTTCCGGGGATGATGTCCAACCTCTCCCCACAATATCTGAAGCATTCAGCCATGTTACATCAGCTTTAATGGCAGAAGCCATTGCTGTTCATCGTGCGGTTTCACTAGCCGTTTATTCAAACGTCCGATCCCTGGCAGTTCTCACCGATTCCTTATCTCTGGTCAACTTGTTGAAGAAGGGAGGGTATCAACCTGAACTGTTCGGTATCATGTTTGATATCTATCATTTTATGTCTCTCGTTGATGTTATTTTGTTTGATTTCATTTCCCGTACTTTTAACTCTGATGCTGATTCTGTGGCGAAATCGGTACTGGCTTTGTATGTTCCAAACTCGGTTCCAGGAGCTTAGTCTCCCTTTAAGTTAATGCAATGTTGTTTGATCAAAAAAAAAAAAGAATACTTTACTAATAATTATGTATATGGAAATATTTTTTCTTTTCATTTTCGTTTTGTTTAAGACTTTTAAAAATGGAAAACAAACTTTTTAAATTCTTTTGGTTTAAGTTTTTTTTTTTTAAACAAAATTTTTTATTCAGCACATATGATAATATTAAATATATAATTACCATGTTTCAAGATTATGCTAATTAGCAACTTTGAGTACCAAACATTATATAAGAAAGAGCCCATCTTGTAATTATTTTTGTTACTAAAAAAATTCTTCATGTTTACTGATTTTGTAATTATCTTAAATCCATATATTTTATTTGACCTTGAAAATAAGGTTCTTTTAAAAGGAATACTGCAATTAAAATAAATTTATAGGTTTTATAAAATTTTAACCTAATACTTTTTTTATTTAACTTATAAGAATTTCATATAAATCTTTTAATTTTATGATTTTGTTAAAGGTAAAATAACTATCTACTAATTGTATATTTTAAGGAAAATCACTTAAATTTTATAAGAAAAAAATAATATTGTAATTACATTGTTTATAAGGAAATTTTTTTATCTTAAATAAATGTCTACTGACTTTGTAATTATTTTAAAATAATGTATTTTATTTGACCTTGAAAATAAAGTTCTTTATAAAAGGAATACTACAATTAAAATAAATTTACATTTATAATTATTTTAAACCCATTCTTTTTTTATTTAGCCTTTTAAATAAGATTCTGTAAAAAGGAATACTGCAATTAAAATTAACTTATTAGCATTTTTTAACAGTTCTCTTTGGTTTAATATTTTTAACAGGAAAAATACTATTATATATTTATAAGAAGATATATTTTTGAAAATATTTTAATTTATCTTTAAAATAATATTGTGTATTTTGTAATTATCATAAATCAAAATTTAAAAATAATAATTTATTAATAATTATTTATATGGAAATAATTTACTTATATTTTCTGTTTTTGTTTTGTCAACGATATTTTAAAAAAGGAAAAACACTTTTTAAATTCTCTTGGTTTAATTTTTTTAATAAACAAAAATTGTTATCTAACGCATATGATAACCTTAAATATATAATTACCATGTGTCATGATTATGATAATTGGCAACTTTGGATACCAAACTTTATATAAGAAAAAGTTCATCTTGTAATTATTTTTGTCCCTAAGAAAATTCTTCAACTTAAATCAATGTTTACTGATTTTGTAATTATCTTAAATCCATATATATTATTTGACCTTGAAAATAAGGTTCTTTAAAAAAAGGAATACTACAACTAAAATAAATTTATAGGTTTTATAAAATTTTAACCCAATAATTTTTTTTAAAATTATAAGATTTTTTACAGTTCTCTTTTGTTTAATATTTTTAACATGAAAATACTATTAAAGTTATCTTAAACCCACGTTTTAAAAATAAATACTATTATTAAATAATTATTTATATTGTTTCTTTACATTTTTTTCTTTAACAATTTTTTAAAAAAGGAAAACTAAATTTTAAAATTCTTATAGGTTTTATAAATTTTAACCCAATGCTTTTTTATTTAAATTATAAGATTTTTTTTACAGTTCTCTTTTGTTTAATATTTTTTAACATGAAAATACTATTACATATTTATAAGAAAAATATTTTAATTTTTAACATGAAAATACTATTAAAATTATCTTGACTCACGTTTTAAAAAAACAAATACTATTATTAAATAATTATTTATATTGTTATGGCAATTATATATTTAGGATTATGACATGTGTTAAATAAAAAATTGCCTTTAAAAAAAATTAAACCAAAAGAATTTTAATTACTAACTTTGAAGAACAAAACTTTATATAACAAGATTGTTTCTTTACATTTTTTTGTTTAACAATTTTTTTTATAAAAGAAAACCAAATATAATAGTAACAATTTAAGAAAATATTCAACAAGAAAGCTTTATAGATATTGTCGTTTATCGGAAAACAACCATATGGTTGAGTTAGGAAAGCTTCGGGAGAAAAAATAGAAGCTTAAACTGCTTTCTCTTATATGTAGACTCGTCAAATAGTAGCAACAAAAAGTTGTTCTAGTTGACATGACTTGGGGACTGTAAGCAAAACGTCACACCACTTAACCTTCCCACAGATCTCTTGTATGTTACGTCTTTGAAGCGCAATCTCAGCACACCATATCATCTTCTCCTTGGTAGAACAAATAGAAGGCACATTTTTCTCCCATAAAAGCACAATCTTTCCGCCACAATTCTCCAATCTTAGAGAATCAAAATAATGCTTTGGTAATTTAGGCAATTTTTCCATACCCTTCAAAGATCTCCAAGATCTTCCCACATAGTCGTACCATTGAAGCATTCTAAACGATCCGCCAATATACCGATATAATACGTTATCTATCACGCAAGAATTATGATGACACGGCAAAAGCATCTTGAATCCTTCTGCTACCACATCCCATTTATTTTCTTTGGGATTGTAAACCACAACCTTGCCCCTACACAAGAGGTAAAGATTCCCTTTGAAGGCACAGCATTGGCTTATATGTTTCTCGTATATCTCTGCGCTAGGGCTTGGCACATGCTCCCACATCTTGGTTTCAGGATCGAAAGACTCGATAAAGTTTGAGAAATCGCGATCCGTGCTTCTTTCTACTACATATATTTTCCCATCAAGAACACTCACAAGGGGGAGTTTCTTGGCCACCAGCATGCTTGGAGCTTCATGCCATGTGTGAAACCGACAGTCCATGACAAATACCCTAGAGGAGGGCTTATAATTGGCATATCCACTAATCATAATGTAGATATTAGAACCAACTATGGTAGAAATCCAACACTCGTCACGGCAAAAATTATGAGCTGGGACCGAGACCAGAAGATTGCCACTCCTCGAAGACATCCTAGTGCGATTCCTTAGGATTCTAAACGGATTCCAAAAAGGAGTGACTCGTGTTGGTTTCCGGCCGAGAGTACACCAGAGTGGCTTAGTACACCAATGTGGCTGATTAAAGATGTGAGGGTACAGTAAGCAGGCATAGATACAATTCTCAGTGCAGCCTAAGAGGGTTCGGATCCTGTAAAGCTCAGTCGAAGCCAGGAGAGAATGAAATCTCTTGGAGACTAAAGAGAGGGTTGGGTAGTATAACCTTGAGATGCGGGCTAAACAGTTCAGCAGTAATTCATCAGGGAGATATGGCATCATATTAACCGGTGGTGGTGACGACTCTTTTCTCTTCGTGACCATGGCTAAAAGATTTCTTGAACATGGCCGCATCTTATCAGAAAAGATATTTGATTATTAATCCAAATAACTATAAAATACTACTTACTATATTGGAGCAAGATTTCCGTTTGTGTGCATGTGTGTTTCCATGTTTTTATCATTCCTTTCGATTGGTGGCCTTTTTTTTGACAAATTGCCTTTTTTGTTTCTTTTTCTCTCCAATTTTACTCCTTTTTCTAAACAAAAAAGGAATGATCAACATAAACGCATAAGTTTATACTATAGTAACTAACCTTCTTCTTCTCTTCTCTTCTCTTCTCTTCCTCCAGCGTTTGTCTCTGCAGTTCAGTTTATGCTTGCTTCTTGTCCAATGCTTTGGACCAAGTATTCAGTTCCTTCATCCTATACTCCAGTTTCTTGCTTTGCGAAAACTCCTCCTGTATCCGTTTTGTTTCTGGATATAAAAGTTACAGAAACAAGACTCAAAAAACCTAAACTCACAACCCTTGAGCGTTGTAATCATCTGCACGTGCGAACCAGCCATAAGTCTAGAACCTCTAGTTGTATTTACTACACTCGAGAGAGCATATTAGCCAGCTGTATTTATATTTGGACTATGTTTGTGATTAGGAATAACCCAAGGCTGAGGGTGAAATATTAACATTGGACGCTTTGTTTATTAGCTGTGGCTACTTTACACGTTTGCTGAGCAAGTGAGCAGGAATAAACAAATAGTAAAGACAAATTTATTAGCCATGTAAATTTGTTGTTCTCTTGTTATTTATAGTTTAGCATTCGTGCACAAAAAAGGTTATAGTTTAGCAAGCAAGTGGCAAGATTATGGAATTAAGGTATACATGTGTATAATCTTTTTTATCTATCCTAATTATGATATGGTCGTATTGATTACAAAATATATATTTTTTATAGTAACATGTAGAAAACATTTTCTTATCGATCGAATGTTACTCAGAGATTTTAGTTTCTAATTATTGGTTTTCTAAGGTGACCCTTTGCAAAGAGAAAAAGGTTGGATTTTTGGTATCGGACCAAACTTAAAATAACACATCGAGACAGAACTGAGATTTACCAAGTAGGAACCAAAAACAGACATGACTTCTATGTAAGAAGAGGCTATTGAAGATTTTGTAAAAAGCCTTTTGAGTGATCCAAGAATCATATCACGGATCTCCTCGCTGCTTGCTCTGTCAAGAGCGGTTCTTCCATCAGCGTCTTCAACTGTGAAGTCAGCGCCGGCTCTAAGAAGCTCCTCGAGCTTAGTCTTGTCTCCTTATCTACTAACTTCAAAAGTATAGGTACCTTCAACCGCAAAGCATCCCCATGTAGTTGGAATACTACAAAGCACCAAAAAAGTATTTACTCTGTTTTGCTCACAAACTGAGTTCTTGACAATTGCGTTTGCGTTTTTTATCGCTATATTCAAGAATATTCAGTGATTCAAGAACCTAGAAGTGAAGACAAACCTGCTCGAGAATCCTCTTTATGCTGCAGAGCCACCCTTTCCCTGCATAAATTACAAGAAATTGTGAATGCCATTCAAATTTCAAAGTGTTAAAGAAGCAGAAAACTCTTCAAGAAATGTCACAAGCCTAACATTTTCTTACGCGAATAATGTTTGATAATGTTTGTTGTAACTCCAAAACCTGATTCCATGATGATGTTTTTACAGATTTGTTCAACGTATTATCAAGACATTAAAAAAAATGCTTAAAGCTTAGATTTTTCATCTTCTCCTTCTTCTTCTTCTTCTTCTTTGTTGTTGTTATCTGTTTCATTATCTTCTTCGCCTTTGGTCATTCCTAAGTACTCAAGCGCAGTGACTACATCGCTCATCATCGGCCTCGTTTCTGCTTCTTCTTGAAGACACATAGCTGCTACTGCAAGCGCTTGATACAATCCCTTTATCGGATACTTCCCTTCAAGCAACGGATCCGCCATCAACGTGAACTTTCTCTTATCTTTAAACAACGGACTCGCCTGTACATTTTTTTTAGCAAAAGCATCTGAGAAAAAACCAAACAAGAGAGCTTAAAGTTGGATGAACAACTTTGCATATTACTTCTTACCCAAGTCACTAGATTCTGTTCTTGAGTTGGTTTCGTGGTGTCAATGACTCTTCGCCCTGTGATCATCTCCAGGAACACGACTCCGAAGCTGTAAACATCGGATTTAACTGTGAGCTGTCCAGTGAGGGCATACTCAGGGGCACAGTAGCCGTACGTTCCCATCACTCTCGTCGACACATGAGTCTCTCCACCGGTCGGACCAACTTTAGCTAAACCGAAATCCGAAAGCTTTGGGTTGAAGTCTTCGTCAAGTAATATGTTTGAGGCCTTGAAGTCTCTGTAGATCACAGGAGGGTCAGCTGTCTCGTGTAGATACTCAAGCCCTCTCGCTGCACCTGCTGCAACTTTCATCCTTGTGTCCCAATCCAACGGTTTCTTCTTGTTCCGCACCAATTCTGAAAAAATAAAAGAGGTGGTTTTCTTACAAAAAACTATATAATATATGATGTTTTGTAATGTTTTTAAATATATACCGAGAAGATGATCTTCTAATGAGCCGTTTTGCATATATTCATAGACAAGAATCCTTTGATCACCGTCTGCGCAATATCCAACCAAGTTGACAAGGTTTTGATGATGCAAGAGACTCAACATCATGACTTCAACAAGAAACTCTCTGTTCCCTTGGTAGCCATTCCTGTCTAGCTGCTTCACCGCAACAACCTGAATAATAATGCAAGAATCATAATCAAATTAACCGCTTTAACAAGAATACGAAGGAGATGATGTTGCAAAAGTATATATACCTTTTCAGGGTTTTCGATGTGTCCTTTGTAAACCCTTCCGAAACCGCCTTCACCGAGCTGATACTCGGGATTGAAGTTCTTGGTGGCGACGCAGAGCTCTCTGAACGTAAAGATCTGAGCACTGATGTTCCCTTTCCCGAGTTTTGCTATCTCCTCGGATATGTATCTTCGCCTACTGCTATCTGCAAGTATATATGTCAACTTCTTCTAGATAGAAAAGTTTGAAAAATAGGCAACAAATGAGACCTGTTTTAAAAGAAATGTTTTCAAATCTAGAAAGATTGTTATTTGCATGAGTGCAGTCTTTGATGCTTTGTCTCGATGATGATCGTCTGGTAAATCGTCTCTCGGACATACAACAAAACAAGCAATTCAGTTTCATTTTATAACGTATATGTTTTTATGTATCTTTCTGATTGTTACTACAAGAAGATCATTGGTTACTCCAGTTTCATGGATGGTTTTGAACTTGGAATCCAAGATGACAAAAGGATTTCCTGAAAAAAAAAAATAAGAACAAAAGGTTTGGCCTTTGAAGAAACCAAACGTGAATCTGGTCTCTTTTGGCCCCAAAAGAAGAAGAAACAAGAAAAATTAGAATTAATTTTCCTACTAAGAACTTTATGTTGGATTGTTTATTTTATGTTTACTTGTTATTTTCTTGAAAAAGGCAAAATAAATTGATGGTGAAGAATCCATTGGAAGAGAAATAAGATCAAATAATCTAATTCTGATTATATATATGTTTATCCTTTTCCTTTTTCCTATTAATACCCTCTTCTAAATTTGATATTTCAGATGCCTTTTAGGAAATTTTAAAAGAAGAATGATATACTAAAAATTAATCTTCACTGAAATAATACTCGATTTAAAGTCACTTACAAACATTTACACCGAACTGGAATATAAAGGTTCACAAGAACACCATGGCTCTAACCACTAAGGAAACTTATATTGCTTTTGCCATCGCCTTTTTGGAATAGAGGCAGGAAGCTATCTGAGTCAAATTCGTAACCACCATTGCCTAAATAATATCTCAGATTGGCTCAAGAAATTTTATTACAACACAAAATACAAATTTACTAAAGTTGATTACTCCTAAGTTTAATCAAGATAGCTAATATCTAATGAAGTGTTTTATCTTGTGGTTATTCCTGATGAAGCTAAGGATATAACCTTTATGCTTCTGATGTTTTAATGAGGTGATGAATATTATTTGCCAGATCTTTAAGCTCCCATAACCCTGAGTTTATGTTGTATTTGTGAAAATCATTGCGAAATAAACACTTGATATATGATTATTTGTTAAATTTATCATATAAACTTTAAATAAATCTATTATAAGTTTTATTGTATTAAACATAATATTTAAAGTGGAAATATGAACATGCATAAAATTATCAAGAAATGTACTATTTATAGATTTATATTGGTTTAGTAAGACTATAAACTTTCATAAGATGATATTGAAAAAAAATCTAATAGTTAAAAATGATAAATACTCATATTAATGATATTACTTGATTAACATAGGAATGTAAATGATATATGGGAAACATTTCTTTATAATATTGTGTTTAATAGTATGTTCTTCAAACTGATATATTGACATTGACTATTAAGAAAAGTTAATCAGTTTCACCAAAAACAACTATAGAAAATTCAAAAGATCTGAGTTTTAAAACTTCTTTATCATAAACAAAAATTAATCAATTAAAGAGAGAGTCGTTCTTGTATAGAAGATTACAATAGACATTAGAAAACAAGAAAAATAGATAACTATGATAAAAGATGCTCGAGCTAATTCAACAATATTCCAAACTAGGGGTGTATCCGCGCTTCGCGCGGAATTTTATTTCATTATTGTTAAGTATGATTTTTGAATTATGTGGTCATCTTTATTTATTAAGAGCATTATTTTATATTTTTGTTGTATTATATAGTAATAGGTGATATGTTAGTAGATTTTTTGTTTGTTTGTCAATAATGTGTTGTTGTGTGCATAGTAGTACTTATTAGTGGTGAAGTAAGTCTCTGATTTAAAACATATTAAATTTCAATAATTTTGTATTTAGACATTTTTTTATTTAAGATTTAGAGTTTCAGCGTTAAAATTGTATTTTATTTTTTTCAATATTTGAACGTTATTATTTTAAGATATTTTGTACCAATTCCCTATGTTTTGACATTGAGCCGTCACAATTTATGTATTTCGTTTACTTTTCCAGCGGTGATGTGTTTCTCACAATCACCCGGAAAAAGATTCACCTTTGTTCTTCCTCATCTTTTTCTCGTGTGAGATTATCTAGTATTTGTTATAGATCTCTGTTTTTAAGTTTCCAGTTGTTCGGTTGTTTCTCACGGCATTGTAGGCTGTTCCTGTCAATATTGGATGCTTCTGTTCTTCCTTAGATTTTGGCTGATGTTAGGAAGTGCATCTCCTTGAGTTGGGTCAGAGTTTAGTCGTCTTTGATGCTGTGTTTTCTCGTCGTTGGCTTACCTTTGATAGTCCATGTTTGTCTTAGTTTTCAAAATCGGATTTTTGGTGATTTGACTTTTATGCTCTTTTCCATAGCTCGAGGACGGTTCTACGGTTTGCTGATTTCTTTTCGTCTACCCTTCCATCTTTTCTCTCTCATCTCGTTGCAACTCTCATCACTGCTCGAGTCTCTGGTGGCTCTGCCTTTCGCCATGTTTGCCACTCCAAGTTTGGATAGTGTTTTCCTCCGTGTATGTTCTATAGGTTTGAAATGTTAATTCTGGTCTCAAACTTGTGCTTTGGTTTTTTGGTGGTTGGCTTCTTTCTTCCTCTTTCGGGTTGTTTCTCTTCTTCTCCAACTTCTCTGAGTATAAGTGTGCTGAGTTAGTCTCTTTTAGCCAGAGCTTTGTGGCTCTTCACATGCATAGGCGTCTTGTTTGTGCTTGTTTAGTTTGTGAGGTACTTTTTACCTCTTAGTTGATGATTATCCCTCCTCTAATCCGCTTTCTTGGTTCTTTGCATTGACCTTTGCTCGTGCTCCTTTGTGTTCGAGGGATTGTTTTATCTTAAAGTTTATCTTTTCTACCATTTTATAACTTCTTTTTCTTATTGCCAAGACATTCTACTATAAAGTGAGGTATAGTCTTTGGATTTTATATTTCTATTATGATTACGGAGGTTTTATGTTTAGATTATGTGTTGTGCTGTAATTTATTTTTCTTGTTTTGGTTAATAATAAATAAATATATAATTTGTAAATGAAATAATAAAATAGTAAAAAAATAACAAAATAGTAAAAATTTATGTTATTTTTAATTGTGAATAAAATAAATATTTAAAATATATTTATATTATTTTACTTTTTATTCATCTTTCATTTTTATGACTAACAAAATAGATTATAAAAATTCAAAAGATGATGGATAGTGTGAGAATAATTAAATGTGCACAATTAAAAAATGATGAACCAAATTGCAACAACTTAAAAAAAAGAAGAACCTAAAATATAAAAATAAAAATAAAAGAGGACACATGTCAATAAACCCCTCTTCCACATGTCACATGAAGAGAGAAAAATCTATTATATATGTATAGAAATATATAATTTGTAAATGAAATAATAAAATAGTAAAAAAATAAAAAAATAGTAAAAGTTTATGTTATTTTTAATTGTGAATAAAATAAATATTTAAAATATATTTATATTATTTTACTTTTTATTCATCTTTCATTTTTATGACTAATAAAATAGATTATAAAAATTCAAAAGATGATGGTTAGTGTGAGAATGATTAAATGTGCACAATTAAAAAATGATGAACCAAATTGCAACAATTTTTTTTAAAAAAGAACCTAAAATATAAAAATAATAATAAAAAAGGACACATGTCAACAAACCCCCCTTCCACATGTCACATGAAGAGAAAAAGTCTATTATATATATATAGATTAAATATGATATCTTCTATTTTGGCAATCAACATCTCAATAATTTTATACTATATTGGATATTCTAGGAGATTTGAAAAATTTCTTGTTAAGAAATTAATTTTAATAAACCTTTAGTTATGTTTGGTAAAAAGATATTTAAGAGGGTGTTATTGGTTTATATATTTTAATGGATTTGACAATACAAATCAAATCAAGTGTTATTGGTTCTGTGATTTTAGAATCTATATTCAAATTCATTATTATTGGTTCTATGATTTTAAAATCTATATTCAAATCCATTGTAATTGGTTTTATGATTTCAAAATAGATTTTAAAATCATGTGTTATTCAATAATAATGATTTGTTTAAGGATTTGATTTAAAATTGGATTTGAATGGATTTATTAGTGATTTTAAGTTAAAAATACAAAGGAGCAAATATTGTCTTGAACCCTGTTATTTTGATAGATTTTTATTATTTGGTTCTCCTAATATCTTTTCGGCACCAATTCCCATACGTTATAACAAACACTCACAAAGATATGCGACTTTTGTTAAATGGTAGTGCTTGAAAATTTTCCATTTAAAAACATCAAGCACTTGCGTGTGCTGGTTTACATAATTTTCTTCGCGAATAGATACTTTTCCAGAAGAAAAAAATTCCAGAAGAACTTGAAGAAATTAATAACAATGGTGAAGAAATTCTTGTAATTCAAGATCAACAAAGAGAACATGTCAATCAAATGAGAGCAACAATAGCTACAGATATATGGACAGATTTTATGTTATCATGATATACAAATCGTCAAGGGTCCATAAATCTTTCCTCCTGCGACGACACCGGGAAAAGAGGCCCTATTCTGGATGTCGCCAAGAGAGCGACGGTTCTTTGTTGCCGCTTTTTTTCACGTCGACGGCATGGCCTGTGCAACGAAACCCAAACCCATGATTACAAAACTGAACTTACTGCAAATCTATTTGACTGATTTATGATAATCCAGTTATTTTGATTTACAATCTATAACATTGATTCTGAAATCTGCTTAGCTGATTTAAAATCTGCTTAGCTGATTTAAAATCAATGGATTTATCAAAAAAATCTAAATCCAAAAAAAAATCCTAGATTCATTAAAATACTACAACCAATAACCCCATATAAATCAACATAGAAAATACACTGAAGTACAAGGAATCATAACTTAAATTTGGTAAACGATAAATAAGTTAAGTTTAGTAAGGATATAGTCATGCTATGTGGTGTACAATGATTGTACCAATCAGTATATAGCTGATTCAGTTATGGAGAATGGAGTTTTACTGATCTTAGTGCAGCCCCTAGCAGTGGAATCCAACAACATAGAAGACAAAGATCAACAAAATATTTTAAGAGTTCAGTGGAAGAGCTTTCTACTACTTTTTCTGCTGAAGAGACACTTTGACTTATAGGCTGAGTGAAAAGTGGTGAACCAAACCTTGAAGAGATTCATCTTTTCTTCGGAGAAGAATCTGTAAGAAAGAGGATAGATGTTGTCTTTGGGTTGGGAGAGATAGTGTTGTGGTTGCACACACATACACCAAAAAGTAGGAGTGTTATTTCGACAAAACAATTTGTCCTCTTTAAAGATATGATGATAATTGTTTTGGGATTTGAGAGAAAACAAAATAAATTCGGACACTAGAGAGCTTAAAAATACATTACATTTACGAAAAGGCTTACTTGTATTTATTTTTTATAGTTTTATTTGAGGTTTATATAGTTTTTATTGTCATTGTCTTATCTCGTTACAATTACAGTTTACATATAAAGTATCCAGTTGTTTATGCTAATCAAAGAAACAAATACCAAAATGAATAAAACTAGAATAATTTTAGTAATATTATCTATGGATAAATACATCATAATCACATAAATGCTATGATATTGTTATTTTTAAACTACATGTTCTTGTCCTATCTCTAGATTTCAAACGATCTTATTCGATTAATGTCTTCAGCACCACTACAACATCTTCAACATCCATTATAAAATTGTGTTTCCAGGCAACTTGGCTCCATCCAGTTTAGAGGAAGTATGTATGGCACCCTAACTACTACACTGGTAAACCTCGAAGATTTGTAAGTTGGCAATGGGAGTTTCTTTTTTGGATATACAAAGGGAGAATGCTCATCTTTTATTAGAGTTAAAGATCTATAAATTCGTAAATGTCCAGATGACAATGATACATTTTGTCAAAAGCTTTATGAACACTTACACTGAACTGATTCCCTGTTCAAACGACTAAGCTAATTACATATCATCGAGTGAAGACAGACAGAAAGAGAGAAAACAATAAAGAAAGATGGGGGAAGAGGAGATATCATAAGATGGAAGAAAATTTTGGAAAAGTTGATGATGGTGCCCTCTTCGTCCTTGAATGTAAAGGTACGTGTGTGTTATACAGATTAGCAATAGATCCGTGTCTGTTATGTAGATCGTTTCAAATTGAGTACCAGACCATCTAATCAATTGATATGTATTCAGATTTAGAATATACGTATTGACAAAGGCACATGGTGGCACTGCGGGTTCCACTTGACAACATCGATAATGGCGCCACCGCTACTGAGTCTATGTACACTTTCAAGTTCTAATTTGGCTGCCTGTATATCGTGTTTGGTGGGAGAAGCTGCCGTAACGTTTTACTCATACAGCTTTCTCTCCCTACGTTTTATTCAGTGGAAAGCATATGGAAATTGATGTTTTGAATGTTTTCCTTTTTATGCTTACAGATTCAATAGTTCTTTTTTAATGTTTTGGTATATACCGTCCTCTGTTTTCATGCGAGCTCCATCTTTTTTCTTCTAACTGATGGGGCTATGGCTGTCTAAAGTAGCGTGACTAGGTAATTCTAAAATTTATATATACTTACAACTTACAAGCATGGTGTATACAAAAAAAAAAGAGTCGACAAGAGGAACCAGCTGTCAATGAAGTGCATTTAGTCATTTTTCTCTCTCTTTTAGGCGATTTCCGGCGAACTGCCTTTTGGGTTGTTATTGCCTTTTTTAAAAAATTATTTTCCCTCGTCGTGAGTGGTTTTTTTACCGGCACTAGCTACGGTATCTTGTGTTTTGGAAATAATTATTTCCCATTGATTACAGCTCCTTGTTTCCTTTTTCCTTTGTTTTAATTCCCCAAAAATCTTTCTTCTTGCCTTATCTCTTCCTCTCGGAAATTTTATTTCCTTTTAACATGATTTCTCAAAAAATCATGATTGAATATTGTGTTATCAAAGGCAACTTCACCTCAATTACGCTTGACCTACTTCCCACAAACCTGCAATTCCAATTTCTTGCAGTCGCCGGAAAGTTTAGTAAGCGAGATACTATGGCTGATTTGCTTCAGAAAGCTATTCAAGGTCTGTCGTTGGAGGAGGAGGAGCCTCTCACACTTCCGAATGACCCCAAATTCAGAGTGTTCGATGCTAATGAAACGAGTCTTTTAGGGCGTCTACTTAACCCCGATTGCCAATCTATGGAGAGGATGATTGGGTATATGCCGACGGCATGGAGAGTGTATGGGCGTGTCCGGGGTATTGCCTTGTCGCGAGACAGGTTTCAGTTCATATTTCAGCGGGAGGAAGATCTGGTGACAGTGCTTAAGGATAGACCATGGTCATATAACCATTGGACTATGGTTCTTGAAAGGTGGACTCCTAATCCCCCGGAGGATTTTCTTCAAAAGATGATGATCTGGATACGCATCAAGCACATACCTGTCAATTTTTTCACGTCGGATACCATGTTCCGACTTGCTTCAGAAGTTGGAAAAGTTGAAGAAATCGCTTATGATCCTAAAATATCCCAGACTAAGGATTATATCAGAGCATTGGTATTATTTGATACGAACAATCCAGCTAAAGCTTCTCGTAAGCTTACTGTTGAAGGAGGTACTGTGACTATTGAGTTTGAGTATGAGAAAATACACAAACGCTGCTTCCATTGTCTCCATCTGACCCATGAGAAGATACGATGCCCTATGCTAAAGCGGGGTGCTCAAAGAATTCCAATGGCTCCTGAGGTACCACGAGTTCAGCAAGGAGGTCCTGTGATCAAAGAACCGGTATCTAGCCCTCCAGGGTTCCCAGTGATGTTTCCAGAGCTCTCCAGTGAAGATCGGAAAATGGCTATGCTTTATATCTCACATTCAGACCCAACTGAGCGTTTAGCCCGTATTGAAAGGATCAATCAAGGAATAGCTGACAATATCGCTGCGTCGTCGGTGCATCTGACGAGTATCACAAAGGAGTTAGACAAAGGGAAAGGACATGTCTTCTCGTATACAGAGCTTCTGGAGTCCCAACATCGCGCCACATCGTTCCAGTGTGCTGCTCCTCTGCAGATCAGTAATGAAAAAAGTGATGAGGATACAGAGTCTTCGGGTATACAGCTATCATCTTGTTCTGCACCTGTTGTTCCGACGGGTTTTCAGCTTGGCCCTTCCTCGGAGGGGCGAGTCACCGGGAACACAGGAGCAAACAAAGCATCAAGACGACGTCCTCCTTCATGGAAGCGAAGAGTATCAGGCGGTCCTCTGAAATTGCTTGGATCTTCATCTTCTCAAAGGACGGCAGAGGCGACTCCGAACACAAAAAGGAAAGCTGGTCCCATCACTTCTTCTTCAGAGAACAAAAACCAGAAAACTTCAGACTCGACGGTGGCTTCCGTATTGAAGCTGCTGCCCTCCCAATGAGCTTACTGTCGTGGAACTGTCAAGGTGCAGGAGGCACTGAGACAGTTCGTTTCCTCCGGGCCCTTCGTCGGAAGCATTACCCGGATTTTATTTTTCTGATGGAAACAAAGCAAAAGTCTGATTACGTTGTTGGTTTGAAGAAACAGCTAGGTTACGATCATGTTTTTACAGTTGAACCGGAAGGTTTAAGTGGTGGGTTAGCAGTGTTGTGGAAAGATTCTTACAAAGTTACGGTGTTGTCTAGTGACAAGAGAATAATCGACATGAAAGTATCCTTTGGTTCAGCATTTTTCTTCATGTCGTGTGTGTACGGAGACCCTGTGGCTTCTAGGCGTCAAGTGGTATGGGACCGCCTTGAGGTTATAGGTCTTCAAAGAGATGATCCCTGGTTATTGGTAGGGGATTTTAATGAACTTCTTTCCAATGAGGATAAGAGTGGAGGAGCTACTCGAAGCGAATCCTCCTTCTGGAATTTTCGAAACATGGTTCAAAATTGCAAGCTTAAGGAACTGAGATATTCCGGAAATTGCCTCTCTTGGGCGGGGAAGCGTGAAACTGGGTGGATTCAATGCCGGTTAGACAGAAGTTTTGGAAACAATGAATGGTTCGATCTTTTTCCTCGAGCTAACTTGGAGTATCTGGAGCTATGGGCGTCTGATCATAGACCCATACGAGTGTGTTTTGCCTTGGAGAGAGATAACCCTGCAAAAGGGAGGTTTTTCTTCGACAAACGGATGCTCTCAAGAGAAGGTTTTGAGGATATGGTTCGCCTGAGCTGGGAAGGAGGTATTGGGGATCGCAGTAGTACAATGGAACGCATTGGGAGATGCCGTAAAAGTATTTTGGGTTGGAAGAAAAGGTCAGACATGAATTCCAGAGACAAGATCACCCGGTTGAGAGCAGCCTTAGAGAACGAAATAGCAAAAATGTTGCCTTCTTTTGACCTAATGAATCGGTTGAAACAGGAGCTGTCAGAAGCTCTGCGTGAAGAGGAGCTCTTCTGGAGACAAAAATGTCGTGAAGAATGGCTGAAAGCTGGGGATCGCAACACGAAATATTTTCACAATTGTGTGAAAGGAAGGAGGATCCAGAATCGCATTCTTATGCTAGTGGATGAGTTAGGCCAAGAACATTTCTCTTAGGGTGCCAAAGGAAACCTTGCAGTGGAGTTCTTTAGAGATTTGTTCACTAGCTCTAACCCTTATGATCTTGAAACCTTGTTCGTCGGGTTTCAGAGCAGAGTAACTTCCGACATGAACAGGTGTTTGACTCGCCCAGTTACAGACATAGAGATCAAGAAAGCTGCGTTCGATGTCAAAGGAAGTAGTGCACCTGGGGAAGATGGTCTGACTGGTATCTTCTATCAGCGTTTTTGGCATATCGTCGGTCCTGGTTTGACGGCGGAGATACATGAGTTTTTCCGATCAGCAATTATACCTGATGGATGGAACCACACCCAACTCAGTCTACTCCCAAAGATATCAAACCCTTCTCGTATGACGGATATGAGACCGATTAGTCTATGCTCGGTGCAGTACAAAATCATCTCAAAAATTTTGTGCAATCGAGTAAAGACTATATTACCGGAGATAATATCAGAGACACAGGGAGCTTTCGTGTCTGGTCGAATAATTTCTGATAATATCCTTATCGCCCACGAGATGATTCATGGATTGAGGACAAATCCTAAAGTGTCGGAGGGTTGGATGGCGATTAAAACTGATATGTCGAAGGCCTATGACCGCGTCGAGTGGAATTTCTTGGAGGTTCTACTGGAAAAAATGGGGTTTGATAGAGTTTGGATCAGATGGATTATGGCGTGCGTCAACTCTGTTTCTTTCTCAGTACTACTTAATGGCAATTCTCATGGCTATATCAAACCGGAAAGAGGCATTCGTCAAGGTGATCCGTTATCGCCTTTTTTGTTCATCCTCTGCGCGGAAGCCTTAGTAAGTTGTCTAAATGCATCAGAAGCTGCTGGCCTGCTTCATGGAGTCAAACTTACTGAATCATGTCCGCCTGTGCATCACTTACTGTTTGCGGACGACAGTTTACTGTTGTGTAAAGCAAATGCAGAGGAAGCCACGGAGATCCTTGAGTGTATTCGCAGATATGGTGAGGCATCTGGACAACGTGTCAACTACCTCAAGTCCTCAGTAATTTTCGGTTCTATGGTGTCAGATCAGACTAAGGAGGAGCTTAAAAATATTTTGGGCATCGACAAAGAAGGAGGTGAAGGTACATACCTGGGTCTCCCTGAGTGTTTCAGTGGCTCCAAGAGGAAGCTGCTCAGCTTCATTCGAGAGAAATTACAAGGACGCCTCAAGGGTTGGTTCTCTAAATCGCTATCACAAGGTGGAAAGGAGATCTTATTAAAATCGATTGGGCTAGCTTTACCAGTGTATGCGATGGCGTGTTTCAAGTTGCCCAAAGATACTTGTGAGAAACTTACAAGCGCGATGATCGAATTCTGGTGGAGCAGTGGCAACAATAAGAAGAAAATTCCATGGGTGGCCTGGAAAAAACTGTGCTCTGATAAGGATGTGGGGGGATTAGGCTTCAAGGATATTGAGAAATTTAATCAATCTCTGCTAGCAAAACAGGCATGGCGTATTTGGAAGTCTCCTAACTCTCTACTTGCTCGAATCCTCAAGAATCGGTATTACAAACAATCGGAATTACTCGAGTGCGGAATAGGAACACGTCCATCTTATGCATGGAGGAGCATTTTACATGGGAGAGATCTTCTCAAAGAAGGATTGTTGAAGAAGATTGGTAATGGTGGGAACACAAGGGTGTGGACCGACAATTGGCTCTTGGACAGATTTCCAAGACCTCCTATGTACCGACAAGATGCGGTGGTGGATCTTACGTTGACGGTACAAGATTTAATTGATGTACCATCCAACTCGTGGAACATCAATCTGATACGTCAATTAATCGCAGAAGAGGATGTTAACTTGGTCATCAATTCAAAATTTTGTTTATCTAAGCTGGATAATGTTATCTGGGGGTTCACCAGGACCGAGAGGTACGACGCAAAGAGTGGTTACAAGCTGCTGGAGACCCTGGCGGAGTTTAGATCTGGGATTAATACTTCTCTTCCACCCTTAGAGCAACAGTTGTGGTCCAAGCTCTGGAAAACAAAAACGTCCCCTAAGCTGAGACACTTTTTATGGAGAGTTCTTTCGGGTGCACTTGCAGTGAAAGCTCAACTTCGGACCAGAGGGATCCCCCTGGATACAACATGCTCTATGTGCCACCAAGGTCCGGAAACGATTTGTCATATGTTGTTCCATTGCTCGGCTGCTAAGGATGTTTGGAGAGCGTCAAACTTTCCAATACCGCCTTCTGGATGGTCGCAGACTTCGGTATTTCTGAATATACACTATCTCATAATGTGTGCTCAGAAACAGAGTATTGGGGCTTCGGTCCGTTTAGCCTTTCCGTGGTTATTATGGCATATTTGGAAAGCAAGAAACAAGTTTTATTTTGAGCAAGCGATCCCGGTGGCTAGGGAGACAGCAGCTAGTTCCTTGACGGAAGCGGTGGTCTGGTTGAACATCAATGGTGTCATGAAAGAGAATATTGGGGTCTCACAGAGTACAACTGTTGGAGATGAGGTCTGGTCTAAACCTCCACCAGCACATTTGAAATGCAATATCGGATCATCGTGGTCTTCTGCATCGTCTGTTAGTGGAGCTGGATGGATTATTCGAGATGCTTGCGGGATTACCTTGATGCATAGTAGACGTTCCTTTAGTGGAATCTCCTCTGCGCAGCAAGCTGACGTCGGGGCTTTATCCTGGGCTACGGCCGCTGTGGTTGATCTGAGATTGAAGAATGTTACATTTGAATTCTCCTCAACCGAAACGGCGGCTTTACTTAGCAATCCCCTGGTTTCTCCGTTCTGTTATCAGAGCTGTTACGAGATTTTACGCAATATTCATGCTGTTGCGAGAAGTCAGATTCAATGGGTCCCAGACTCATGCAATAAGGCAGCCTCAGAGATTGCGTTAAGTGTAACAAGAGACAATCGTTGTCCCTCATATGTGTCTAGAGGGGGACCCAGCTGGTTGTTTCCTCTTCTATCTGCAGAAGCATCTTCACGTTAATGTTCCCTAGCGGAACTGGGTGAGTGCAAGAGCTTTTCTGCCGTTTTCTTCCTTGATCTTTCCCACATGTTTGGGTTTTCTTTTGAGGCCTATTGGTTCTCGAGTTGTTTTATTTCTTTTGGTTTGTCAGCCTACAAACCTTGCCTTGGTGAACTTTATTTGAACCTTGCTATGACAAAAAAAAAAAAGAGGAACCAGCTGTAGAAAGATGATAACAAGGAAAAGGCTATAACAGGGAAGAGGCTGAGAACGGAAACTCAGTTAGCCAGCTGATGACCCTCAGTCTTTTTTATATATTGGAATATATTTATGTATTATATATCTATATTTGTATTTGTGATATAAATAATAAAGTTGTTTATATAAAAAATAAAAATAAATTAAAAGTAAATACAGTTTTTAAAATAAAATAATTATTTTAAACACACTATTTAAAATTACAGAACAAAAAAAAACTAACAAAATTATTAAAGAACTACATTGATTCTATTAGAAAATACCATCAAAAGAAAATACTAAACATTTTGTCTAAACTTTTGTCAAAACATCAAAATAATATATGTAAAATATCTAGGTGACTAATATCAATAATCTCAATAAAATATGAAATTTAATCTATAAGTTTATTTATTTATTTACAAAGTATTTGTATTAGATATAAATTACATACGTTTATAATAGATTACACAAGATTATAAAATAAACTAAAACAATATTTAAACCATCTATGTAAATATAAATTTGAAGATGGTTTTTAACATTTTATGTAAATAAAAAAATATTTAGAAGACAAGTTTTATAAAATTTATATCAAAACTATTAAAAATATCAAAATAAAAAGCAATACAAAAACACAAATATAATATATATATATATATATATGTAATCTGCCCGTAGCGGACAAAATCTCTAATGTATATAAAAATAATTTAAGACCTATGAGCAAGAGATGAGCTATTTTCACTTTTGTGTTTTGTCTAATATTCGTCTTTCTATATGACACGTTAGTTTTTGGATTATTTCACAGAAGTTCAAGTGGTGCATTTTAATGATATATTAACGAGTAGCTAGAATCCATTATCTCCTTATCATTGACCAAATAACTTGCCATTTTATCTTGACCTCTGATGCAATAAAAACATTAATTCATAAGACACCTTAATTTTATGAGGACACTGATTATAATTTGATGAGCATAAAAATATACAAACCTTTAATAGATGACAACTGTTTCTGTGAATGAACTTGAACGCATTTGAAGGCCTGAAAACATTTGGTAGAGTGTTAAATGAGAGGAGAGGTGGACATTTGATCACCTTGTTTGCTAGACTTGAAGGCGTTTGTGTTTTTTTTTCCACGTCTTTATCAGCGGTTACTCACTGTGGCTTGTGGGTTAGAAATTTTTAATTTGAATAAAATACATGTCTTTGGAGTTTTTCAAATGGGAAATCATTTGGAATATATATGAGTGAAAAAATAAAGAAAAATTCTTGGGTTCATCCCCTAGGTGAACTTGTAGGTTCACCAACCAATGAGAATTAGTTATTATATGCAGATTTTTTCAAAAAAAGAAACAGAATATTTAGAATTTATTTTCTTAAAATAAAAGGATAAAACATAAATAAAAAATAATAGTTGCTGGAAAAAAAAGATTTTTTTTTTTAAATATTGTTAAAACCGTTTATACTAAACTCTAAATCCTAAACCCTAAACCCTAAACCTTTGGATAAATCCTAAACCTTTGGATAAAGAAATATTCCAAGGGTTTAGGATTTACCCAAGGGTTTAGGTTTTAGTGTTTAGGGTTTAGCGTTTAGGGTTTCTTATGAATAGTTTTAATAATAGATAATAAATAAATAAAAATAGTAGTAGGTGTCAAAAATAAAAAAAAATAATATTATTAAAACTGTTCATAATAAATCCTAAACGCTAAACCCTAAACCCTTGGGTAATCCTTAAACCCTTGGGTAAACTCTAAACTCTTGGAATATCTCTTTACCCAAGGGTTTAGGGTTTACCTAAGGGTTTAGAGTTTACCCAAGAGTTTAGGGTTTAGTGTTTAGGGTTTAGTGTTTAGGGTTTAGTGTTTAGAATTTAGTATAAATGGTTTTAATAATATTAAAAATTTTCTTTTTCTCCAGCTACTACTATTTTTTATTTATTTTTATCCTTTTATTTTAAAAAGAAATTCAAAATATTCTGTTTCTTTTTTGAAAAAATCTGCATATAAAATAATCAATTCTCATTGGTTGGTGAGGTTCACCTAGATGAACCCAAGAATTTCTCAAAAATAAAAGCTTGTTTTACCAAAGCCAGAAACTATTACTACAAATGGGAGGTCAATGTGAATTTCTTTCCCAAATCTTACTTGAATAAGATAAATGATGGTTTTCTTCGATCTTATAAAAGCGGAGATGTAAGTACATGTAGATACAATGAAAAAAGAGTAGAGATAGTAGGAGGAACATGCTAATTGAGAAACAGTTTTGTTAAAAATTAGAAAACAAATCTTTTAGAAAAACTTTTAGAAATAAAACTAGAAAAGATAAATAACAAATATTTTCAAATAACAAAAATTTAAAAAATTTAAATGACGCATGTGATTCACAGAATTGTCGATTTTTATTTTATCAGTATAAAAGATCCTCCAAGTGCTTTAGTGCTGCAACTTCATGACACGCCGAACTGATTTAAGATATCTCAACATAACTTATGTCCAGACGAGAACATTTCTGACTACAACCAGAGCGAGAGATACTCATATGCTAACACAAGACCTTGAATCCTACTCGTACATTTGTTTGTGAAATTAGATAAACCTACTGGAAAATGCATGATCAAATTGTCGTTTTATGTTTACAAAACATTGGGAAACACAAGAAAAGTTAGAAAGCGATAGTAGTTGGTGTCTGGTGGTAATAAGGATAAACGGATGTCTTAGGTGCTAGCTTTGCTCTCCATAAGGACGGATGTGCATTAGCTGCTGGTTTCTTCTTCATCTTATTGAGCATCTTCTTTTCCAGAGCCAAAGCAGCCATGCGGGGGGATTGCTCGTGCACACTGAGTCATATAACACACAAAATATGAGCGAGCTACATATATTAACAACATCAATCATCACCATACCTTGACAAAGGAGGCATGGAGGTAGTAGCCTCAGACATCTTCTCATCCTGATATATATATAGAGAGAGTTTAGTGGATAAACCAGAAATGACTGACGTAATTTAAAGAATAACAAACCTGAGTTTCAGATTCAGGTAATCTTCTTAGCTCATCAGAATTTTCAATTTGACCACCCTCTTCCGTTTCGCAAAAGAAGATTCAAAGATGTCATATGGACGACGTGGGAGACAACGGCCATGACCAAAATAAGGATTGAGGTAAGATGTAGGTTTACATCTCATTATTGCTTGCTGTCAAAAAAATATCAAAGCCGATTTTGGGACGGCGATGGAAACCCTAGGAATCTCAATACATATATATATACCCCGTGCATATGCACGTAATATTTTTGAAAGCATATAAAAGAATTCCAGTTATTCATACATAACAAAAATTACACGTATACAATAAGTATACATACAAAATTTTAACACACTTACAATTGACTTGTTTCTAAAATTTTAACACACTTATAATTGACTAAACACAAACATATATATAAAAATCAGTTTAACTTGTTTCTAAAATTTCACATTGATTTAAGTTTGCTCTTTCGTTACAGCTACTAGGTAAGGAACCCGTGCGATATCGCACGGAAACTCATATTATAAAAATAAGTATGCCATATTTTTTAACGTTTTACAAGAACTTTGTATAATTGTTTTTGAGAAAATATATGTGTTATATTAGTTTATTGATAATAGTAAGAATTTATATTTTGTTTATAAGTTTGGTTGTAATAAAGTTACAAATTTACCAATACCAAATAAGATATATGTTTATCATCTATTTACCTAAGTTATTTAAACATCTCGAAAACAATGTTTATTAAAAGCAAAACGCATTCCAGTCAGTTTATTTACTAAATTAGTAAGGTAAATAAAAAAAATTATAAAGAAGACAAGTCGAATATTCAATTTTTTGAGACTATATATGTAAGACGTGTGGTTGAAAATATTATATGATAATTTTAAGATATCATATCCCTTCATGTATTGTTTTTAGCATATCATGCTCTTAGCACGTTACCGTTTCACATGTTGGTATAGAAATATATATTAAGAGGCATGAAGTTTAAGAAATGTTTAAGATCAGTGGGTGCAGTTAATTGTTAACCGGTTGATGCATGTTTGATTTGTGAATGGCCGTAAGTGGACTCACTGAATAGTTACAATTTTTACTTAATTTAAATTTTTATAAAAACTCCTGATTGGATACGACGCTATGAGGAAACCAAGTGTTGTGTTTTGCTAAAGATTTCATGAAGCATATACATACAATATGTTATGTGTTGAATACGAGTTTGGTCGATCGATTGATAGCGAAATAAACTCGGTTTAGTGGGTCTTACAAAGACGTTTTATTAATAGTACGTGAAACGAGGATGATTACAAAGAGATTTCGGAAAAGAAAGCGAACGTCGGAGCTTTGCTAAGCGCCGACGAAGACAGTAAGAGACTCGATCGGTTCTTAAACCCTAGATCTGGCCGTCAGTCTTATTGTCTCAATTTTCGGATCCCTTTCTCTTTCCCATCCGCGCTCCTTTTATAGCCTTGGCTCGCTTCACCTTTGTTCGCCCTAGAGCTCGTTCGCCCTAGGAACTTGGCCCAATTCTATGTTAAATGGGCTTTCGAGCCGAATGAGCTCTACTGTTGAGTCGGCATTTGATCTAAATGGCTCGGTCGACCGATGAATTAAGCCGCTCGATTGCTCATTTCAACCGATCGATCGAGCGATCGGCCTGCAGGCCAAATATTACCGAACTTTTGATGTTATCGGGCCTGGCACCGTTGTTCGATGGGCCTTGAGGAGGAATCCCAAATTCCTCTCCAACATTATGTATTTGATATCTGATGATATCATACGGTTACGACAACAATGAAAATGGGTTGCTGTTAAAATGTTAAAAGAATCATTAAGGGTTAGTGTTTGTGTTGTTATGTGATCAAGTGTTTCATATGGTTAAGGAACATGTAAATTAATATTATCTTATTAATTTAAAATACTATAAATATAACATGTTAAATTTAAAATGTTTCTGTTGTATTTTAAATTTGATGATCAATTGAAAGTTAAATTGTACGGTAGAGATTACCTTTGTTATGCAATCTAATGGTCAATTTTTAGTTACATTTAAATGTATGATATCATCATCAGTTACTCTGGAAAGACACAACGCTTCTCAACAAATTGTACCCTTTCAAAATAAATTTCTTAATAATTTTATATATTGTTTCTTTTTTATTTTATATCTTTTTTTGAATCGCCATTTCTCAAACGATACAACTTTTCAAAACAATACTTTTTTAACAAATTTATACTTATATTGTTACTTTCTCCCATCAAATCACCGTTTTTTTTTGTGCTTAAAATAAAAAATGATCATTGTTGTTATTTCCATTCAGTTTTGTCATCTTTTCTTCAGATTTCTTCAAATATAATGATCAGGACGCTCTGTAGATTCTTTTCCAGGCATGGGAGATTTTTTTGTTCATCTTTAATCCTCTTGACAATAGTTATCTCTTGTCCAAATCCTGTGTTTTCTTTGTTATTTCTTTTGTGATCTTAGCTTCAGAGGAAAGGAACGATTCTCTTAGTTTCAAAAAAAAGAAGAAAGAAAGTAATGATTCTCTTCTGAAGTTTGAAAGAACATGTTCACATTAGCCAAAGTCAGACTCTAAGAAGTAGTATCTTGATCAAGAAGACGGAGTCGAACCCCGATTTGCAATTGTACTTCCTTGACAGAACATATGCCGGTTTTGGAACAGAGGAGTGAAGACGGGTATTCGTCTCTCTCCATAGAGAAAAAATAACTCCCTGGAAAATGAGTTTCCAAAATGGGGTTAACTTCCCGCAGCGTAACAACCGCACCAAGCCACGAGACGACATCATCAAGGGTCATACAGATTCTCTCCATCATGTACCGTGAAATTTTTTCGTTATGGAAACAAGTGTCTCTCTTTCAGTGGTTAGTAAAAATTATAATTGTTAACACCAAACATTACAATGGTTCGTCACCAAAGTTTACCATTACGGGTAGGTTCAATGGTTTACCATATTGCAATAGTTTATTTTAAAGACTACAATCACCAATAGTTTATAGATATACATTATCAAATATTTAAATTATCGAAAAATTAAATTATCTGAATATTTATAGATACTTTTAATATCTTTTAAATGTGTATAAAATAAATAGGAAAAATGAACTAAAATATAATTCATTAAAATTTATGCATATTTTAGGATAAAATATATATCCTCAGCAATTTCTTAAAAAATTTCTGCAGTTTTGAATTAAAACCACATCTTTAGACAAAAAATAACTTTTTAAAAAATTATTATAAAAGTTTATGATAAAAGACATATTTTATACATTTTTACAGTCTCTTAAAACTTAGTGTAATTTTAAACATGAAACTACTTTTTTTAATGAAAAGTACCTTTTTATATTTTAACAATCTCTTAAAAAATGCAACATTTAGATTGAAAAGACACAATCTTTCATCGTTTAGAGATTTATATGCCGAAGAGTGATAAACCAAAAACATATCTTAGCCCAATTTAGCGACGAACACTACTTGATACAATTTGCAATTGGATGCAAAAGTCGGGGATGAAATCACATATGTAATTCAATCACTTATCACCGTTCAAGTGCCCTTCTAGTTGATTCCTCAAAGCTTTCTATCTTTCTAAAATGTTTTTACTCTCTCTAGATTTATTGATTTTATGAATACATATATAACTCAACTGATTACTTTCTCTTTGCAATGTCTCATATATATAGACAGCCAAGAAACACTATGTGAAGAGTCACATATGTTCAAAGGAAAGATACATATGTTCACTAAAGAAAAGACACATATATTCAACAAAGAGACACATCTTTTAAGTTAAGAGTCACATATCTTCATTTAAGTAAAAATATGAATCTCTTAAGTTTTTTTTATATGAAAAATTGCATTTATTAGTTTTTAAGATGAAAAGTTGCATATATTGCTTATGAAAAAATGCAACACTTATGAAAATTCAGTTTTTTATGAAAAGATACAATTTTTCAACATTAATTGGGATTCCTATTATTAATAGATTAGTTTAAAGCTTTCTTGTTTTACTTCTCTCTCTCTTGCCTTTCTAAAATTATGTTTAAAAAATATTGTTTAGTTTGTTGGTGTTTTAGCGAATGATATTTCTAAAACACTTTTATGAACTAGGGAATATATTTTTTTCGCTTATGCATGCAGTTTGTGTTCGCACGCCTCTGAGTCTCTAATACCATTTTCAGCACAAATAGAATGTCCAAACCCGATACTATTGGATATATGAAAAAACACACGTGAAATTAGATGGATATTAAGTTTATCAGAAATAATTAAACGGAAATTGTGTATAATTGGTCGTTAGAATAAGAGGCAATTTAAAAAAAAAAATAGATTCTTATTTGATCGTTTTCGTTTAGATCATATATAGATCTACTCCCAAAAGACCGTTATAATCCTAACATAACAAACAGCGATGAGCAGACATAATACAAGTGTACATATATAAATACACTCGAGAAAAAATAGACCGAGGGATGGTCTCGCCAGATAAGCAGGAACGATACTCATTACTAACACAACGCTTTGAACCCTAAACTTACATATATTAGTGAGATTAAGTAAACCTACCGGTAAGTATCCCTGAATCTACATGATCAACTGAAAGTCAAAGTAGTTGGTGTCTTGGTGCCTTAGTTGCTGGAGACGGTTGCCTTAGGTGCTGGTTTCTTCTTCTTGTCACTGGGCATCTTCTTTTCCAAAGAAAAAGCAGCCATGCGGAGGGATTGCTCGTGCACGCTGAGTCATATAACACACAACGTATGAAGGATCTACAAAAATTAACAACATCAATCAGAATAATCATCACCATACCTTGACCTCGACAGAGAATGCTTGGAGGTAGTAGCCTCAGACATCTTCTCATCCTGATATATATATATATATATATATATATATATATATATATATATATATATATATATATATATATATATATATAGAGAGAGAGAGAGAGAGAGAGAGAGAGAGAGAGAGAGAGAGAGAGAGAGAGAGAGAGAGAGAGATTAGTGGATAAACCAGAACTGACTGACGTAATTAAAAGAATCATTAACAAACCTGAGTTTCAGATTCAGGTAAGCTTCTTAGCTCATCCGAATTTTCAATTTGAAGCTCCTCCTTGGACTTGACCAACCTCTTCCGTTTCCCAAGGTCAGATTGTTTACTGATATCATATGGACGAAGTGGGAGGAGGTAAGGGGAATGTTTCAACAATCTCACTCTCATTATTGCTTGCTCTCAAAAATATCAAAGCCGATTTAGGGACGACGATGATGGAAACCCTAACAATCTCAATACATATATATATATATACACATCCTGATGGGCTTTTCACCTCCTCATTCGGCCCCCCCATCCCCTATATACTAAAACACAAGTCAGTCAACTAATCCTATTGTGACACTTGTCAAAACTTCATAAAAAATTAAAAACAATTATTAATTTCTTTTTTTCCATCTTTTATTTTTATGAAATTCAAATCTTCAACTACTTAAATTTCTAATTTTCTCTAACTTCAGTCCCACGTTAGTTTTTTTTAATCATCAAACCGTTTCTTTTTTCTCTTATATAACTTGCAAATATACTGGTTTTCTTCTCAATGTTTTATCTATACCAGAATGTTTTAGTTTCGTTATTGAAGTATGAAAACCAGAAGCTATATCACGTTACCGAAAAGAAGTAAGTAATTCATCTTCTTTGTCAGTTTTGAGTTTTTTGTATGGCAAAAGTCTTTATTCTTATACATTCATCTTTTTTCTTGAAAATAATTCTATATCATTCCTTCTGCATAGTTGGAGATTTTATCAAATTATACTTCTTTTGTAACTATATTTCACAACATACTGGGAAATCAAGGTTTGTTTCATAAGGTTTGTTTCACAGCATTTACATTTGTACGTGTGATTTCTAAAATGGTTTAAACAGATGAAACTCAGCTTTGTTACTTTGTATAATTTTTTTTAATATATGAAGGATATAGAATTCAAGCTTTCGTAAAACAATTGTTTTTAAGCTTTTGTGAAACAAATCATGATAAAAAAATTTAGAAGGGAATTAGAAAAAATGAGAGTGCTGTTGATTCCTATTTACTAAGTATTTCTTAACTTTACTAATCGTATAAAATTTTCTGCACATATATAACTCACAAATGAAAATGTGTGTGCATCCAAATATTCATTAAAGAGATTTAATCACATTTTACATACATTTATAGATTAAACACGTTTTACGAAATATATACTTTTATACAATGAATATAGTTTATGTGTTAATATGTTATATAGGTTTAGAAAACATGTGATAAACAAGAATTTATTTTGATTTGTCGATAAGCATTATAATTTTATAATCAGATAGTTTTTATAATTTATTTTGATTTGTCGATAAGCATTATAATTTTATAATCAGATAGTTTTTATAATTTATTTTGATTTGTCGATAAGCATTATAATTTTATATTTGTCATTTTGATCGGTTGTATAAGTTCTATCAATATTATAACTATGAGTCATTGCCTTGTAGATGAGATAATACACTAGCATATATACGTTAATACATATGGTTCCTACATATGGCCCTGATAATGCCTTTTAACTTTGGAAGCATAATAAAACTAACAAACGGTAAGGGACCTTTTTAGCAAAAAAAACAAACGGTAAGGGACCTCCAACAATGATCACCAAATTCGATGTAGTTTCAACACTAAATTTGGTGTTTTGGTCTCAATTTTTTTTTTGCCATCTCCAACAATAATACCAAATTCTACATTAAAATATATTATATATTATTTAATGTTTTCAATTTTAATAATGTTTATATTTTTATTATTTGTGATTAATAAATAATTATTTTATGATATTTAAATATTATTTTTGTTAAATTTTTGTAGTTTTATGTTTTATAAAGTTTATTTACATTTATATTTTTTTGGTTTAACAATATTATATTTTATGTATTTATTTATAAAAATATATTAGTTATATTCAAAATTACAAACTATTAAATATCAAAAGCACATAACAAAATAATATATTTATTTTAATAATTTTTGATTAGTTTGTAATACAAGTTTAACTATATTATAAAATAAAATATAAAAATATTATTTTAATGTTTGATAAACTAAACTATATTCTTAAATGAAATAGAATAAAATATATATTTTAAAGATTTGGTGTGATGAAATTACATCAAATTTGGTGGAATGGTGTTAAATTTTATGTTTTGTTGAAGATGAAATTACACCAAATTTGGTGTTTTGGTGTCATTGTTGAAAATAGCATAAATAATTGCATGTAAATACACACTCATACACTGACTTGAATAAGACTACACACTAGTGGACAACGCATTAAAAAACACACCAAACTTTTATCCACTGACTTATAATCAAACACAGTGCATGCAAGACACTTATATCTTCAAACATACAATTCACTCTATTCTATAAACTGTTTTTCAATACGCAACCATTTATACAAGAAAATAATTGTTTTCAAACATTAACAGAGACAATCCAACATCATAAAAGACAAAGATCTATAAAGTATTTTAAGAGTTCTGTGAAAGAGCTTTCTAGTACCTTTTATGCTGAAGAGACACTTTGACTTATATGCTGAATGAAATGTGATGATTCAAAGCTTGTTATGCAAGACTGTGTATAACAAAGCAGCGGGGAAACCAAAAGTTGCAATGACGCCAATTCTCCAGCGAGGAGAGGCTCCTCGGATCAAGATCAACGTGGAAATAGAAAAGACTAGCATTCAAATATGATGGATACATAAAGAGTGATCATACCCAACATCAACTTCACGGGCAAGTTTGCCTTGAAATCAGTCTCGTTGTATCTCGGCTTGATGATGGACAAGAAGATGAGTAGCGAGACAAGGCATGTAGAAAAACCAATTCCCGCTGATATGACGAAGACATCAAATGAAGTTTTTTCTCCAAATTTGGGCAATCCTATAGTCTCGTCACTTCCTCCAGGGACAGTGAATACCGTTGCAAAGATGATTGTTGTTATCAGCGCATCAACTAGCATACATGATGATGAAGTCTCCTTGAGCCACTTTTCACCTTATTTTCTTGTGTTCCCTCAAGTTTGTTGCAAAACCGTTTCACAAACTTTCATCTCTAAGAAATAAGTGTAAAAAACTTAGGAGGTGGTATTGAATTTAAATATTTAATAGGTTTTAAAAGAATTCAATTGTAAACACAAATAATAGATGATAAATTATTTTAAATGATTTGATGAGGATTTTCATGCATTTAATTTTTAATTTTGAAGGAATATAATTTAATATGATAGAAACCAATTCCTCGAATCTTAGTATAAGAATGCACAAAGAAGGAACATAAATTCATTGATAAAAGTAACAAAACGATAATTATTTCCATGCTGTATAGATAAAGAAAATCATTTTACAAATTAGAACCAAAACCCTCCTAACAAAAATTAATAAAACAAACTATTTATATATAACTATATAAAGATGTAGAGATAAGAATATATCGGAATATAAAAAATTTGTTCTTCCATTGTAATATGATGTACATCAATTGATATATCTTTGTTAACTCATCAAAATAAAATTATATTTTTAAATTAATAACGAATATTAGATTTTCAAATCTGTTGTAATTATATAAAAAATCTCTTCGAATCCTAGTTTAAATCTTAAGAAATGTTTCATAATAAGTTTTTCGCTAATTTTTTTTTCAAATACAATTACGATGAAATTTACCAAAATTGAATAACACTAATATCTAATAAATTAGAAAATTAGTGTATTGGATAACAGCAAAACTTAAATTATTTTAGTAGAATGATTCCAAATACCTAATCTGATAACATAATTCATAATTGGATAACATAAGAATCCAATTTAACACTTCAATTCCTTCAAATTTATTTGAAGGTTTAAAATTGAATACCCACCTTTGTTAGTAGATTAACCAGAGAATCCTTAATCTTTCAGGCGGAGGGGGCATGAGTACAGTCAGCATCTCGGTTTAGTTCTAAGGTTTCTCGATTTGGGTTTTATCTTTGGTTTAGTCCGGGTTAATCTGATTTCTTTTATCCAGTCAATTTAATATGTACACCGCTTAACCATACCTGGTTCTGAGATGATTATATTATATCAATATATAATCATCGTTCTTCGGGTCTACAAAGAATTTACATTTGCTCAATTATTTCGCATGTGTTGAAAATCAAAATTTAAGTTTTAAAGTCTTGGATTGCAGTCTGGAGACTGGGAGCTGAGACTTCGGATCTGAAGATTAATGATGCGCCAGGCCATGGAAAATTGTCTTGCTACCAGCAAAAATTCACAAGTCGAAGGGCTTGGTGATGTCTACGACCGCAGGTTAGCGTTTAGCATGTCGTCCTTCTAAATGCTTTATATGTTTTTTTTTTGTCAAAGGGTTTTCTTAAGTTTTATATGTTTCATCATATTTTTTCAGTGATTGTTGATTTGGATTGGATTGGTGATTTACATGTGAAGTTCTGTCTGATGCTGACAAGTCGGAGGAAGCAGACTAAGGCTCTTTGGCAAAGCTTCTTTCTTTGGCAAAGTTCATATGTTGTTTGCATGTTTCACATTAGTGTGTATGGCGTGGTGTCCTGTAAATTGATCTTCTAAAGAGCTAGATGGATAATTCATGAAGGTAAACTCTCTCTGATTCTTGCCAGGTGATGTTAGACTTATGTAGCTGTTTGGTAAAACTTCAGATTATGTTTTGTACAGAAGATATGATCCCACGTTCGTCATGGGCGTGCGTCAAATACAGTTCTTTGGTCTACACAGCAGCCTAGTTTATTGATTGGATGCATTGTTTATTCTGATGAATTGGTACCGGTTAATGGCAGGCAACAAACTCTTTTAGTGTCGGAGGTAACAACATATAACAGTAATTCACATTCAACCTTTTATAGCTTTGTTCTTTTATGACATGCTTATTAGCCTTTCTTTAATTCTTGGAATATTACAGTTTTTTAATTAGTAAAAGAGTTATTTGATGTTTCTAAAGTTGTATGATCATATAAAAACTTTTTTGAAATGATTTATATCATCAAGATCTTTTTTTTTTCCGAGGCTTTGTACTCGGTGTCTAGCGTCAATTACTGTTTCAAGTCTACGGAAATGGTTGATTTTAAGTTTTAACTGTTTTGTTACTATGTTGATTATATTGTGTTGTCCATGTCCAGATCATGTTGCCCGCCAAGAGATGCAGTTTTATTTATGCGTGTTTCCGATCTTGATTTCTTAGTCTATTGATTGATTGATATTGTGTGATTTTACTCCATCAGGTTCAGTTTCTGCCAACAAAAAAGTAGAATCCAATGAGAAATCTGCCAAGAGAAAGAGAAAGAACCGGTGCATAGGATTAGGCTGCGCTCTTGTGAAAATTGGGCCGCTGAGATCTGTGATCATAGAAAAGGCTCTCGAGAATTGCTTTGAACATTCAACACCGCTCAGGAATAATCAAGAGCTTATGATGTAACTGCATGCATGATCCGTGGTGATAAAGCTAAGGTGAATTTTCCAGAGGAGATGATCCCTTGCGTCTCCAAGAAATGTCACACTCCTAAGAAATCTTAAGTAGTCAATGGCTAAACCAAACAAAAGCTCAACGCCGCCAACACATCTGAGTCAGTACTGCAACAACTCTTTTGAGAACATGAGACACGACTACTTTGGTGATCTGATTTTCATGGAAGGGAAGCTTCAGATGTACAACAAACAGTTCGGGTTAACAAACTCTTTCTCTGTGGAGATACCAAAAAATACCAGTATTCAAGCTCCGATCAGTGCAGTAACTCATTTGACTGCTCTTGAGTTTGGGTGGAGTGATCAAGAGCCAAGATCTCTTCAATTCTAGATAATTTCGGAGCTGGAGGCGTTTCGAGCATATGTATACCCGTGGCATTTGGATTTTCACGGGGATGACTGGGAGAAGGTGTAGAGAGAATACAAGCAGCAGAAGAACTGAAACCATAAGAGGTACTCCCATGTGAGGTCTTGCAAAGGAATGTAGATTTATTTTTCAAAGATGAATTAGAAACAGTTTTGATAAGATTTTGACAGCCTTATAATGGTATAATTTTTATCACAAAAAGCAAAAAGTGAAAAAAAAATTGTTTGGAAAATAAAATTAGGAATTTATTGGTTCACCGTGAGAGAATCTAAATATTAATGTGGCCAAGTAGGAAAATATACAGGTTAGATTCCTGTTATTTTTGCTTCTTCTGTGTATTGCTGTTTTTGGAAATTATTGGAACTTTTGCTAGTGACTTTTGATGTTAAAATTTGGTTCATTAATTTTTCTGCCAGATTTATTTAGTCTCATATATTTTCTGCGTTAGTGAGATGGACGAGTTGTTGGCTTATAGCTTTGGGAGGACAATTTTATCAAGGATTTTGTTACTATCCATGTTTCATATATGCAATGGGACAACTTCCTTTACAAAACATAATGGCATTGGTTGAATTCAATGAAGGGATCAAACATGACTCAACATGGTTTTATTTACTAGAACATTGAGTACATCTCCTAAATGGATGTCAATGATGGCAATGTTTCTGGTATTGTTTTGGAAAATTTTGGTTGGTGTTGTTTTATAAAATCTCTTTGAGCGTTCTGAGAAACTTTTTTAGAAAAAAAAACTCTGATAAATGAGTGCAATAAAATTGAAAGCCCACAAGATTATTCGGCTACGTTTGAAGGAGAAAATAAAGTGCACCAAAAAATTAAATAAATGTTAAAGGGCAACATAGTAACTTAAAAACTAAAATAAAATAAAAATAAAAAATAAATATTAAAGAAAACTACTAAAACCATGTAAAGCACAAAAAGATATTCAAATTTTAGTTTTTTTCAAAAAATTGAAAATCAACAAAACAAAAAAATATAAATAATAATTTTTGATATTTTTGGTAAATATTCTTTTAATGTCACATACAGATTTATATTAAATTTATTACATTCAACTCAATTATATACTAGATGATGGTCCGCACACTTGTGCGGATTAAATATATCTCTAACTAATTCAAATTTTTCACATAATTTTAAATTTTAATCTAATTTATTTAATTAGTTTCAAATATTAAATTAGTCAGAAGATATAATTTACTTGCAACATATATAATAGTTTGCTACTTGCAAATATTTTATTTATTCTATCACCAAACACACACATTTGTAAAAAACATCATTATTATATTTACTTAATAAAATTTTATTAATACTTTAAAATAACATAAAAGATAAATTTAAAAATATATGAAATCAATCTCTTCTTCATCAAAATCTCAATTTTATTTTATATGAATTTTCTCTTCATCGGAGTTTATAGTTATATCTATTAACAAAATGTACAATAATTTAAACATATTTCTATTTAACTAAAATTTTATAAACTAAAACTAATAAATTATATATGTTTACTTAAAACTGAATTTTTATTTTTTAACACGGAGAGATTGTATTCTTTGGACTCATATTTTTTATTGGTAAGATAACTCGGTGACATAAAAGAGAAGTAACTTTTATTTAATAAATAAAAAATATTAAACAACTTAATAATATTAAAGAAAAATTATAAATTTATTACTAAAATTTGATAATATTCGTTAATAATAATTATCTCTGAATATAATGAAAACATTTATTAAATAATCATTAAAAGTATTATAAACTAACAATTCAAACATTAATTATTGAAATTAATGCTTTAACCTAAATCAGAGAACATGATAAATAAACAAAATAACATAAAATCATGGAGAACATGACAAGTAAGCAAAACTAAAATTACTACATAAAATTATTTTAATATGAAAAATAAATAAAATTACCAATTAAAGTTATGAAGAACATGCCAAATAAATAAATAATCCAAATTATGGAGAATGTGAAAAATAAGCAAAACTAAAATTATTAAAAACATAATAAATAAATATATTACCTAACATTAAGGAGAATATGACAAATAAACAAAATTACCTAAATTTATGGAGAACATGACAAATAAGCAAAATCACTTCATAAATAATAGTATAGATTAGCAGTCAAATATTTAGTTATCATATAAAAATAACTAAATAATAAATTTTATTATACAAAACCGGCGCGTTTGATCGGAAACCACTAGTATTTTATATAGAATTGGTCTTATAACAGGGGAATTACCAAAACCGTGCCAACTATACATTAATTCAAATTGTTTATGGTGGGTAAGTGCACCCTTCAAAAACTAACGTACGTCCACCATTGTGTGTATACATCAATTATTAAGCATCAAAGAATGCATAAAAAACATTTTGGTCACAAACATTCATTTTAAAATATATAAAGCATATTTTAGAAATATTTATTCAAATCCGGTAAAATATAATTACATAATATTTTTAAAAAGATTTTATAAAAGCTCAAACAAAACAACTAGCATCTTAATACAAAATATAAAAAGTAAAAAAAAAAACATAATCCGGCAACTACGAGATGATTCTCTAAAGTACTTATTGTACCCATGTATGAGTTCATTCTTGTAAATCAATTGCATTTCATAACTTAACTGATTATACAGCTTTTCTTTTTAAGATACTATTGAAGAAAACTTAACAGTGTACTTCTTCCTCATCGAGGTTTTCTTTTGGACTACTAGTTTGGAAGTAAATCTGCTAACAGAAATCAATTCTAATCTAATTTTTCATTGACCCTCAACTCAGGGAAATAGTAGTCAAATCTTCTATATCCTGGCCATAGAGTTAGTTTCAGACTCTTAATCACATAGGCACCAATTATAAAATTAGGAAGATGCAGTTGACACAATCAGGAGAACATTCGTTTCTCACTTGTGGAGTCCCTAGCTCTTCAAACGTTCTTTTAAAAATCTCTAAAATATCATATGCTTTATTTTCAAGCATATCAGCATAACAAAGAGCTTCAATGAAATATATGCACAAAGAAATTAACAAACTTTTTGATCAACTTCTCAATAATATATAACAACAAAGCAAAGAATGATTCATGCAAAAATGTCTCCAATTACTTGGGAATATATAATACTAGTACATATTTCTACATCAGCGAAAGAAATATCTTTCATGTTTCCAACTTCTCTTTCATGCCATATGACCCTTCATATATAGCATTGGGAACATCATGTTTTCAAATTGTTCTTTAGTATCAATGTCATTGAGATCTCTTGCCATCTACCATTTGATACTCATCAATACAACCTCATTTATTTTCCATCGGTTCTCACAGAGATACAAAATGCAAATCTCAAATCAAATTAAATATGAGTGATAATGCAAACAGAATTAACATGTCATGGACATACCTCAAAGTGTTTGAATGTTGGAAAGATAGGTAAGCTTTTTCTCTGTTGCCTTTAAATTCCAACACCAATTTATTGTTGCAGATTTTCTTATATGAATAAATTAAACAAGATAACATTTAAATTGAAAATGCATTCACCTCGAACATGATATAGCTTAACTCGTCCATTAGAAGTTCTGTAAAGATGTCCTTCATCAGTTGTTTCTTGATGCTATATTTCACATCACTCAGATTTATGCAGAAGAATGCACAAGCACTGCACCCTCTTCACCACAATGGTGCCACATCTTTATCATCAACTTGTCCACAATGCATATACGATGATCAATGGTCATAAGAATATCTCTTCTTAGATTGAACCTTTGAAGATTGTAGGAATGAACATTTACTGCTAGAAATATTACTCTTTTAAAATCAACTATAGTGGATTTTTTTCGCTAATGTGATCCAAACCAAGGTTCAGATCTGAAATCTTAAACAAATAAAGAAACATATTGTAAGAATATTTTGTCCTAACAAAATAAAAATACAAAGAGAACATAAGAACATATTCCCAAAAAGAACATAAGAACAAATATTTATTGTACTTGCTCGTTCAATGAGTTAACAATAACATAGATCCTCATGTTTATGGAGTAAATTATTTCATAAGATCTTCTATTGCTTTTGGGTTCCAACTCTTATGCACAGTCTTCAGAAACAACATGTCTTATAGGATACTTCAGTATATCAACTATATAAGAATAGTTTCGATTAGCTGTGGAAAATCTAAAATTATGGTCAAATGATCTTACTTTGTCTCAACCTACATTAATTTATTAGTTTTAATCAATAAACATGTATATAAGTACACTACTCATATGAAACAAAGTAAATCAGTGATATATTAGCATACATCTCAAAGATCATTTGACCATAAAATCAAGAGTATAAACAAAGTAAATCATAGTAAGTATATAGTTGTAGTTTTGCTATTTTTGTTCTGTCGGTGGACTATATGCATAGACTGAAATCACCCAAAAACAAAATAAATTGTTTAATGATAGACAAGTACAAACCTGAGACATAACAAGCAAACTCACATGGAGAATTGTAGAAATGACATAATCGTCAAGACAATCAAACTCGATTCTTTTCATCTTCCAATATTGGTTCTAGACCCATTGTTGTGGAGTAATATTTTTCAATAATTTTATATCCTAATGGATATAATTAATCATTTCATACTTGTGTCAAATAAATAGTTATCATTAGTTCTTGACAATGTATTTTATATCCTAATGGATATAATTGATCAACATTTGTAGATTCTTAGAAATTCCAGAATATATATATATATATATATATATATATAAAGTGAGATTTTATAGACTGGTCGTGTAGCTCATTTAGTATGTGGACTATGCTCCGACTCATGGGTTCCAGAGAGAGAGAGAGAGAGAGAGAGAGCTTGTCTTTGCTTATCCAGATGATTAGACTTATTACTTTTACAATTGGTGGCTGTGCTTACCTCAACTTCATGGGAAATGAATTTGGACAGCCTGAGGTAACTCCACATGTTCTCACTGTTCTAAAGACACCCTCTTCATGTTGATGACGTGTCATCCTTGTGTTAGAGGGTCGAGTTTCCTACACAGAGCAATAAATTCTCGTTTTAACTGGCCAACCGCCGTTGGGAGCTGCTGGAAAGAGGAATCCATCATCAATTGTTTTCCTTTGACAAGGGTATTTGCCGCAACATTTCTTCATAAAAAAATACTTGTCAGTGCCTCTGAAAACTGCTTATGGCTGTCATAGAAATTCAATACTGTAAGCGAATGAATCTTGTCAAGAATACTCGAGAACTTAATCTTAAAAAAGTTACTGCCGTGATGCTCAATGTCAAGTGGCAACTAAATGTATATGTCTAGGTACCTATCCTTGCTAAAATTATAGTAGTACATCTTTACATTTAAGGAGTAGAAAATGTTGCAACCATACTTCCTCTTGGATCAAGAGAAATGATTCTTAGTTACTAATCTCATTCTATACTTGTAGGAGACTTGGATCAAAGCAGGGGTATCCTTTCAAGAGGTCTTCCCAGCATCCACCATGTGAACGATGCAAATATGCTACTTGACTCCTCCTGCTGTTTTCTTCTTCTTCTTTTTTTTACTAAAAGTTGTTTAGGTCAGTGTTTGCATATGCCCTTATGGCCTTTACAGAGGAGAGACGAAGAAACAAGAAGTTCATGTTGAGACAACCCCAAGATGACAAATCATCTCCTACTGTAGATCAAGCAAAAAATTTGTTGCCTCAACCAGTGCATCATGTTATGGCAAAATCTAAGGGGGGTGTATTGAATCTGAAATTTGAAGTGATTTGATTTTTAATGAGTTTTTAGATGATTGTAGGAGAATTTGAGATTTGTGTGATTTTTTGTTAAATAACTCTAGAATCTCATCTAAAACTATGAGATTTTAGATTTTTATTTTTATAACTAAGGAACTTCTCTGAAACACTATAAAAACACCTAAAACACTCTGAAATCTTCAACTAAAATTTTGTTCAATAACAGTGGATTTTAGAGTGTTTTATGAAATGACAAGTTCAATAACACCGGATTTTAAAGTGATTTTTAAAATCCACATTTGAATAACAGTGGATTTGTCATTTTAAGACAAATCACCTCAAACACTTAGTTGAATACACCCCCCTAAGTGTATACTTGTCTGTGTGATGTCAGAGAATTGGAATTGGTTTGTGTTTCAAATCTTCCATAGAGGTTAAAAACATTGTAAAATCATACTCTTAAAAAAAGATACTTCTCTCTTTCTCTCTTATCACAAAAGCCTTTGGCACAGAAACACAAAAGAAGAACAAAACAGAAGTAAAGTACAAAACACAAGCAATCACAGTTTTGAGTTTCTTCCTCTTTATGTTCTGAATAAATATCAATACATCTCTTGACTTTCTTGATTAGATACAAACCGTCTCTCCTCTTGATTTTGAGAATCCCGATTTTACAGAAAAACAAACAAAAACGACTTGAGAATCACATTGAGCAATGTCCCCTAGAACAGCCGAGGCTGTTGCTGTTGTGGATTTCCACTTCTCATCATAGCGCAGAACTCTTCATAGTTGATTCTACCATCCTGCATGGGAAGGATTAAGACATTATGGACTAAGACTAGCTTTCTTGAAAGAAGAAGAAGAAGAAGAGATGTTTTAACTTACGTTATCAGAGTCAACATCTGAGAGAACCTCTTTGATTGTTGCATCATCTCCCATTCCATACTCCTTCAATGCTACTTCCAGCTCGTCTATTGTAATGTATCTGTGCATATATTTGGATGCAACAGAGGACTCTCACCATCTTTTTCTTATAAATACATTAACAACATAACCCATAAGAAAGCTGTTCACTTACCCGCTGCTGTCTTTGTCAAAATGCTGGAAGGCTTTGTAGAGATTGTCATCACTTTCAAGCCTATGTCTATGCATAGTTGCAGTAATGAACTCAATGTAGTCTATTGACCCGTTCCCATCAACATCAGCCTGTTGAAAATATGAGTTATTAGTTTTCTATTTACTTTCTTAAAAAAGTGGTTGCAAATGAACACATTTTTCGACCAAACTTACAGCATCCATGAGCTGCTTCACTTCTGTTTCTGTGAGCTTAGATCCCAGTTTAGCTAAACCTTCTTTCAGTTCTTCATATGTAATTGTGCCACTGTTGTCTGTGTCTATGTTAGCAAACATTGCCTTCAATCCTTGGATTTCTTCAGTGTTGATATTCTCCGCAATGACCTGGAGAATCTCACCGTTAGCAAAGCGAGAAGGACAAGCAAACTCGAGTCTTGGAAGTTACCTTTAAAGCAAGTTTCTTTAGCTTATTCATTGCTCTGAATTGTTTCATTCTTGAGAGAACAGCACTGTCAATAGGCTTGTCCGATGCTTCTCCACCTTCTCTAAGCCATGGATGCTCTGCACAAAAAAAATAAGCAAGTCTCAGAATCAAGAAGGAACATATAATGGTAACCAAAACTCCTGGTTGTGCAATAATGTTGCAAGATTCTATCATCCACAGGTTACTTACGAAGAACATCAGCAGCAGAGATCCGCCTTTTCGGATCAGCAGTCAACATTTTACGCACCAAATCTTTGGCACTGTTGGAGATTGATGGCCATGGTTGGCTTTCAAAGTCGATATGGCCTTCCAATATAGCATCAAATATCCCTTTCTCGGTTTCTACGTATTAATGATACACAGATGAAAAAGCAACAACCCATGTCTATACATCAGCTGTTCTATGCAACATATGAATAATAAAAAAAGAGTGCACGAGGGAGAGAATATAGCATTACCAGCCCAAAACGGGGGTACACCACTAAGTAGAATGTACAGTATGATTCCAGCACTCCATATATCAACTTCTTTCCCGTATCTACGACGCAAGACTTCAGGAGCTACATAGTATGCACTCCCAACTATATCCCTATACACTTTTCCTGTGGAGAAGAAGTAGAAACAACCAAATGATGAGCAATAAGAAAACATCAAACTTAATGCAATTCACAGAACCAAGGACAGACAAGCCCCAAGCAATATAACCAGAACTATGTTTCATGATCTATATAACCTCATCACAAGACACAAGCAAATATAAACCAGAATTTGTTTAGTTTTACCCTCTTCAATGAAGACAGACAAGCCAAAATCAGTAGCCTTGATCAACGCCTTGTCATCTTTGCTAGAAAGCAAGAAATTCTCAGGCTTCAAGTCTCTATGCAACACACCCATGAAATGACAAATCTTGACAACATTCACAATCTGTCTACACACAGAAGCAGCCGCCCTCTCGCTGTAATGCCCCTTGGCAATGATCCTATCAAACAACTCGCCACCAGCACAAAGCTCCATCACCAGATTCACAGCCTTCTCATCCTCATAAGCTCCTTTAAACTCCACGATATTAGGCTGCCCGCTCAAATGCTGCATTATCTGAATCTCTCTCCTCATATCGTCCTTGTCAGCTTTCGTCACCAGCTTCTTCTTCGATATGGACTTGCAAGCGTACTTCTTCCCCGTGGAGTTCTCCGTGCACAGATACGTCACCCCGAACTGCCCTCTCCCTAGCTCCTTCCCAAGCGTGTAGAACAGCTTCACGTCTTCGTAAGCGTTCTCGAGGATCGAGTTGTTGCTCTTTGCCGCTTTGGGGCTTGGTCCTGGTGCTGATGCCGTTCTCCACGGCGGCGGTTGGTTGGTCCCGGAGGCTGGTTTCTCCGGCGTCTGGCTTCTCGTCTGTGGAGTATACGACGGCGGATCTCCTTCAGCTGATCTGGTCTGCCCGTTCTGCTGAGGCTTGACCAATCCATGGTTCTTGGCAAAACAATTGCCCATGATTCTCCGACGACCCAGAGAAGAAAGATCGCAGCTTTGGCTAAGTTAGCTCAAATTGTAACGACCCAGAGAAGAAAGATCGAAGCTTTAGCTGAGTTAGCTCAAATTCTGATGACCCAGAGAGAAAAGATGGAAGCTTTTTAGATGATGAAGAAGAAACAAACAAACAGAGAAATTTTTTTAAAAAGGACAGATTCTTTTTTGAAGACGTGGAAGCATCACCTCAGCAACGCTTTTAGATAATAATACGTTAATTCATCAAGCAAACTAATGTTCGGCAGATGGATTTGATGATTATTTAAAAATCAGAGCGTTGAAAGTTTGCAGAATAAATCATGAGAAGCATGAATATATTGAAGAGCAAGTGGTGGTTGGTTTATAACTTTTATGTTGAAAAGTAAAAAGAGTCTTATGGATCGACACCGAGTCAAACTCCTTCTTCGTAGATTTTCTTAATTAGTTTTATCTCATTTTTCATATGTGGTACTAGTGTGAATTGTTCCTCTACTTGCCAGGTTAAGACAAATGTTATAAATGTTTTTTCTTCTTAGATACTGTGTCTGAAAAGTATCTGTTATATGTTCAGCTTTTGGTGGATGACAAAGAAACAGAATTGATGTTTTGGATTTGGCAGTTTTGCTTCCAGTCAGAACATTTGAAGACGTTTTACTCTTGTTGTTCTGTTTTTGTATGGTAGCGCAGTGTGTAACATCTTTGACTTGGTGTGTGTATAAGTTTTCTTTTTTGCTGTTTTTTTTTTAATTTGACTGTTTCAAATACCTGCAATTCTGTAAAAATAAACTTGTGTTTAGAAGAGATTAATGTTCAAAAAAGCACATATAGAGAGAGAAAAAAAGGTTTGTCGTCTCCTACCTTCTCCGGTCGGCGACGTTTGTGTCGTTTATACTGTGAGAAGGTGGACTTTTTTTCGTCATGGTTTAGTATCTTCTTTTTCTCTAGATGTACTCAGCTCTGGTCTTTAGCTTCAGTGATTAGTGGTGGTTGGTCAAAGGTTACCGGCTGTATTAAAGTAGTTGGTGTGCGGAAGGCTTCATCTGGCCATGCCGGAGGGAGGCGCGTCTGAGACGCATGGGGAGTCCTATCAAAAGTCAATGGCCAGTTTTAGTTGGATTTGGAGGATATGCATACTACAGCGACGATTTTCTTTGCATGGACTGTTTTTTTTTTGATCGGTAATGTTTTTCACCTAGATTTTTAGTTTATGTTCTGGTTAGATGTCTTTGCTTTCTCTAGGCTCTGTCTTTTGCCTCAGACTTCTTCGTTCTAGTTTGGCTCTGGGATTGTAATATTTTAATCGCCCGGCTTGTGGCTTCGGGATTGGTGTGTCCTTCAATCGCCGGCTTAGTTTGGTCTTAGGGGCTTATGTATCATCCCTTGTTAAGGTCTGTTATCTCCCTTGTTAAGGGTTGTAACTTTGGTTGAAATATTAAAGCATCAGACGACAAAAAAAAAAAAGAGATAAATGTTGAAAAACAATGGAGATATATGTTTCCTTTTAATTTCCTACTATTGTTAAGTTACATTTGAAAAAAAAAAACATATTGTATAATTGGTTAAACCCATTAATTAACTGCTTTATTAACTGAATAATGGATATGTGATGACCAATTCTACTTAGTTAAAAAGGGATATACTATATGATTTAGGATAACTATATGATTTGGAATATAAAAACATTAAGTTAAATGATTCATTTGGGTTGAAAATAAGAAATTGGCAGGTTTAGAAAAAATATGGATATAGTTTTAGTTGATGGACACTGTGGATAAATTATTAGTCCTAACCCTATATAGATTGATTCACATTAATTGCCCGCTACCAAGTTTTCCACTACCTTGTCAAATAAAATGTGTATATCAAATTATATATCGTAGAACTATCTATTAAAGGATGGTTTTTAATTCAGTTTAGTCTGAAAGCAACCTTTTTCAAATCCAGATGGGTTAATTGATATGAGCTTGTACTGAGAACGTTCACCATCCTAGCTGCCCGACAAGAAAATACAATAAACTTATTAATTTGTAGTGTATTTAAGCTGGCGGGGTCCAAAATATGTGTGACAAGGCCACATCCACTATGTATTCATGTCTACCTTAATTGAATTCAATAAGTTAAACTATCATCTATGGATTCACTGCTCTTAATTTCTAAATTATTTTACAAAAGAACTTTTGGTTTTGTAATATATTTTTTTAACATATCACATGGCTTGATTACATCCACTTTCATATGTATGAATTTTATAATATCACTAATTACCACTAACTTTCCTGGTATAGCTAGTTTTGTTGTAACTGCAATTGTAGGTGCCAAAGAAGATCACACCACAGACATTGGATTTCTGGAAGGCGGTTTGCTAGGAGTTGTGGCTGGAGTTATCACAGCGGTACAACTCTTTGGGCCGACGCTATATGGTGATCAACCTTTGTCTAAGGTTATTGTCACTCTATATATAACCAACATAGCCTTAAGCTAATCGATCATTTGCTTTTAGTTAGAAAGTGGTATTTTAGAAAATATGGTAACATTACTAGGTTGGTGATTAATAATAAGAAAAATCTGAGCAGCCATCATCAGATTAGTAAGACCGGCTGTGCTCAAAGCATATCAATGGCAAGTACTCCCCTCTTTTATCTAATTTTTCACCTCGTCTTAATTAACAATTTTTTGGTTGAACTCGTTCATGGCCATAGGACATTGTGTCACCATCTCAATTCAATGCCAAAATATAGGCAAAAAATTCAACAAATTAGAGACAATGGGAGGAGACACTATTTTGTATGGAGATGTCAGAAATGTATCTGTAACCAAGAACCAGAAGGGTTATCGGTAATCTCTATTCAGAACATCTCAACGTTTAATTTTACTTCAAGTCATCAACCATTTTTGAGTTGTTCATAAAACACTTGTACATATGCATATCCATGAAGAATTAAACAGGTATTTGTCCTAAGCAATTCCACAGATAATAAAAAGTGGACATGTTATGGATAAACTGATGGGCTTCATGGCCCAGTTGGTCAAAAGACTGTTTTATATACTCCCTCGTTATAAGTGACGTTTTTGAACTTTTGTTTTTGTTTTGTGATTTGACGTTTCCAAACTTGTGTAGAATACAGTGACTTTTGACTTAAGCTATCCTTGCATTAATGGTTTATTCAAGAGTAAATTGTACACTAAACCGGTGATTAAAAAGAATAGAATAGACAATAAATGAGATTCCTTAATTTGTGAGCAATCCCCTAAACTTTCAATTAAATCAAAACTACCAGTGATTAAAAAGAATAGAATAGACAATAAATGAACTTCCTTAATTTGTGCGCAAACCCCTAAACTTTCAATTAAATCAAAACGGAGGGAGTAGAACCAGTGTTTTGAAAATCGGACCGGACCGGCCGGTCGAACCGGTTCAACCGTGACTCGCTGAAGAAGCCGAGTCCGGTTCGGTTTAAAACCCGAATTTGAAAAAAACTGGTAAAACCGGCTGAAAACCGGAAAAACCGGTGACCCAGTTCAATTTTAAAATCCGGTTAATAAAAATTAACATATAATTAAGTGTTTTCAACTATTATTAGCTAAAATTTAATATTTTATAATTAGTGTTCACTATTTAATTGATCTTTTATTTTCTTAAGAAACAATGTGAAAAATATATTTTTGACTTTCATATACTATCTTTATTTTACCATATTCATAAAATTTGAAATTTAGTTGTAAAAAATAAATAAATATGATAATTTTAATTGTAAATCATAGTATGATTTTATCAATTTTAGTTTACATAGTATGCACTATTCAGTTTTATTTTACTATATATACAGTTAGATTTATGTTTATTGTTTATATTTAGTTAATTATAGAAAATGTTTATTTTACTATATATACAGTTAGATTTATGTTTATTGTTTATATTTAGTTAATTATAGAAAAGAATAGAGAATGTATTATATGTAGAAGTAAAGTTCATATAATATAAATATATAATTATATATATAAGTTTTATAGATAGAAAATCCGGTTCGACCGGTTGAACCGGTCCAACCAGTCAACCAGTAGCTACACCGAATCGGTATCCGGTCCGGTTTTCAAAACATTGAGTAGAACATAACTAATGGTGGTAAATTCAGAAATATAAAAGAAAAAAAAAAAAGGAAACGTTTCGGACAGCGAGGAAGAAGACATAGGAGTAAGAGACACGGCACGAGAATCATCTACGTTAATTCCGATCGCATCGAGTCTATATAATAATACTACTATTCTTCTTCGTCTTCACCTACCTTTCTTTCTCTAAATCTCTTTCATACAACTATTTGGCGTGTGAGTCCTTTTTGTACCTCTTGACCCCGCCTGAGAGAGAAACTGAAATGACTTGGTCCCTCTTCAGATCCATTAACGCTCCAACTCTCGACCTCTCCGCATCACTTCGCTCTTCCACTCGTACCCCATTGGTCGCCGCAGGTGCAACACTCGCTGGTGTTTCACTTTTCAGAATGTCTTCGAGCTCTCTTCCTTTCGCTTCACTCAGTATCTCAGCTTCTTCTGCTTCTGATGATAACCACTTACCAATCATTCGTACGTCCTCAAAGTTTTGATCGAAAGCGTTGACTTTTTTTTTATCTCGTTTATTGTCAATGCATCTGGTTTGGGTCTGTGTGTGATAGTGTTGACTCTAAAAAATGTTCAGGTAAGAAGGAAGTTGTGTCTACAGATAAAGCACCACCTGCTATAGGACCATACTCTCAGGCCATCAAAGCCAATGGTTTCGTTTTCGTTTCAGGTGTTCTTGGTCTTGTACCTGAGGTTTGTTACTTACTCGGCTTTTTAGTTTATTTATTATATAACCTGCATAAAGTAAATTCATTCTCTTTTTGTTCTGTGAGTGTAGACTGGAAAGCTTATTTCGGACGACGTTGAAGATCAGACTTACCAGGTAAAGTATCTTTTAAGCTGTCACCATGGTCTCTTTAAAGATTGATTTTGTATACAGTACTTTCCCACTTGCAACTCTGTTGTGTTTAGTGATTTATCCAACGTAAATGAGTTTTTAGATTGCTATAGATGATGATTTCAAATGAAGGGTGAATATATATAATGAAAGTATAACTATTGTTCATACCTTAAGCTGAGTTTAGTCTCTGGAACTTATGAGGTTTTTACTTTTGAACTGCTTGATTTGGTAAATATTAGTCATCAGATTCAACTACTAGTGTAGCTATATAGCAAGGTTGAGTTTCTCTAGTTTCCTTATTCTGTGATTGTTTTTGGAATATGGAAGGTACTCAAGAACATTGGGGAAATATTGAAAGCTGGTGGTGCTAGTTACTGCTCCGCGGTGAAGACAACCATCATGTATGTTTTTGTTTCAACAAAGATCATTTATCCATTTGAGTTTTGAATCTAAAAATAAAATATCCATATATTTATTTATTTTTTCTGTCACAGGCTTGCTGACTTGGCTGACTTCAAGAAAGTGAACGAAATATACGGAAAATGTGAGTCGTTTTAACAAGATACACTAGATTTTAACATGTGCTTTGAAAAGTACGAGATTAGTTTTGTTGATAAAATTATTAATCTGTTTGTTAGTTCATAATAGAAATTAAAAAAATCTAAATGTTCAACCCATTCATACTTGATAAATATTTTGTATACTCGATGAATTAACCTTGAAAACATTAATTGTAAAAATATAAACTCATTATTATAGGTTGATTTCGAAAATCAACTTTATTTTAAGTTTTGAAATATTAATTTTAAAATAATTAGAAATTGATAATTAGGATTTATATAAAATTATAGTTTTGTAAACACATACATTTAGGAAATTTACATAATATCAATTTAGAAAAGAATTACATTTAATTTAAAAAAAAATAGAAGATAAAACTTATTCTAATATAACCAATGGTTCGAGTATTAATGTTTAAATTAAATGAAAAGTATATATTGCATAAAAATTAGAACTATTATCATTCACAAAATATGGAAAGATTAGTTACCATAAATATATGAAATATTCAGTTGTTTATTTTAAATAAATAATATTTATACTGACATTAAATATCACTGGCAAGTTTTTTAATTAAATGGAAAATTCAGGAGTATAATCACAAGAAGGATTTGCTTTAATAGTATAGATCAATATTCCAACTTTGTTCAAAATGCATAGTTACTGGGTGTAGTGATGTTTTTTTTTTTGAACGATTTCTTTTCTGGTGCAGACTTCCCACATGCTCCTCCAGCAAGAGTCACATATCAAGCGGCGGCTTTGCCACTAAACGCCAAGATCGAGATAGATTGTATTGCAGTACTCTAGAACAGCATCAGTCTCTGTCAAAACTAATAAGAGGAAACCATGGTTTAGGCGACTTATCTTATCTTATTCATTCTTAACGTACTTTTCATTTTGTTGTGGATTATCAACCATTAGGTTGGTTGCTAAAACCTAAATCCCCTTGGCTTAATCAAGAATAAGTGATTTCCTGTTGACTTGATATGTATTGAGTACAATATTTAATAAGAAACCCTTTATGCTTTGAGGTTCTTGGATGGTTTTTAATTTAGAAATTTAACATCTCCCTTCGATTAGAAAATGAATGGACATAAACCGTGACCACGCTTGTGACTAATAGTTTTGATTATGTGATCCCATTCGGAGCTGGTTAAGGAGCTGATTAAGTGGTGAAGTCGGCGCGGTAAATGGAGATTAAATTCTGTTTAATTAGAGTTAACCAGATTGTTACTTAGAAAAAAAATGCTCAGATTTTTAATATTAGCATTTTCACTCAAAAAATTATAGTTTCTGTTTATATTCTTTCATTTGCGGCATTGCAGAAATGTTTTGTTGGTTTCGAATAAAAAGCCTCTAATCAAAAATAGGTTATTAAGTGTGTTGTGGACACACTCATTTGCTTCTGACTTCTCCGTATTGTACTAGACGGGGTGATACGATCATGAATAACTAAGTATCCTTTTTAATTAAAAAAGAAAACATTGTTCCATTTTCTAGTTAACGCGAAAAAGACAAATTGTACTAAAATGTTGAATAAATTGAGATAACTAAGTATAATTACGGAACGTTGGATTAACAAGTTTTCGGCAAAAGCTCAAGTAGAAAGATGATGTTTTGATATTTATATGCGAACAACAACAAGTATTCTTTTATTTGATACGCAAAAACAGAGTCTTATTATTATGGTTGATGAGAATGTAAAAAACATGAAGGTACAGGTTCCTTGTCTAGAGAAATCTAGTTAGGGAAGTACTTGGTTGAAGAAATGTACTCGAGTTCGGCCTGAACCATCAACACGTCGTTCACAACAAATCCCTTTGCTGAATCTCTGAGATCAGAGAAAGAGATAAACTCATGGTAACCCCAGCTGTACTCTCCTCCATATGCTGGACCCTGGTACCAGTTATCCACTGCCCCAAAAAGAAGAGAATCTCATTATTTATCGCAGATGACGCAGATGACATTGTATTTATACACAAATATTATATATATATATATATATATATTATATATATATAATATGTCATTTGCTTACATTGCTTTTCGATGTTGTTGAGTCCACGTTGGTTAAGAACTCTAAGCTTGGCTCGAACATAAATCTTCTCGTAGGGTCTGAACTTCTCATTCACATCCAGGTTAAGATACATGGACAAGGCTTTTCCTTGTGCCGTTGAACGACCATTTGGATCCACTTGTATCTTCCTGATCATCATATTGAACACTCGTTAACTACTCTAGAATTCAAAAAATTTTGAAATTAACGTGAACACTCACCAACTTCTCCCTCCAATGGAGAAGACATCTGAGTAGTAAGTATCTCTGAGCAGCGTAGAGAACCCACGAAGGGTCCAGGTGAACTTGGGGTTATAAAAGTTGTCAGCAATAGAGAAAAGTTCTGATATTTGATACGTAGTGGGAATGGTCACGTCAACACCAAACTCGCAGTGATCTCCATCGTAGAGGTATCCGTTTGCCGGGTCTTTAAATGTAGCAACAGGAAGGACTTGAGAGAATCCCCACATCGTTTTGAAGACGTTGAAGCGCCATACATTGGTATCTACAGTAACATTACATTGATTGCTATTTACTTTCTATAAAGCAACTTTATTGTTAGAAAGATTCAAATTATTTACCTTGGATAGTAAAGTATTTTCTCTCGTTGTTATTGAAGACGTAAAACCTGAGATCTGCATAAACATCTTGATGTCCAGCGACGAGAGTTGAGTTGTCTATGGCTACGTAAAGCGAAAGGTACCCTGAACCACTATCCTTCTTGTTACCATTGGGGTACACCATAAGTGTCCTGTATATACATTAATGTATTTTGAGATCATCAATCAGAAAATTGTAGTATACAAGCATGGCTGGTTCCGGATTTTGAGGGGTTATAGATATTTTAGTATATATTTTAATACTTTTTAATACAAATATGGAGGTGAGCTGGAGATCTTTGTATATTAATTTAGAGGACAAGGCGAGTGTTTCATTTAATTATGCTGATCGTGTACATACGAGGGGATTCGAGTATATAAAATATCGAAATTACCAGTTGTATCCACCAACTGTAAAAGGACGAGATTGGTATCTCTCTGTGTAGGGTGAGTTAAGGAGCTTGTTGAAAGACTCCATCTTGAGAGAGTATGACGATGGGGGAAGATCTCTTAGACCATTCACCGTACTTGAAACAGAGACTTCATGATCACGTGATGAGATTTCTTGATGTTGATGTACTTGATGCGCTTCTCCCAGGTTTGGGTTGGGTCCTGCTCCATTCTCTGTTTTGAGACAGAAAACATATCATTTAAAAATAGAGAGTTAACGTGTTACTTTTAAATGTTTCATTACACAAACCAAATACAGAATCTAAATGACATAATGGATTTTCTTGAAAATGGGATTAAATCTAAGAGCAAAGGAGATTGCGTACGCTGTAGATTTGTGTTGAAGTCATCTGTGAATTGTCGTATGATGGAACTTGCAGAAGAAGATGTAATGAAGAGACAAATCCAAAACAAGATATAAATAAGAGAGATGGTGTTTCTGTAGTGACTCATCATCTTTTAAGGTTTTTGTTGTGAATGAGGTGTGTATAACCGAGACTAGGGACACTTGTATATATAGTGAGAAGTCGATGCTTCGAGATGCTATGGGAACCAGAAGCTAATCAATGACAGTTTCACATGGTAATGTTATTAAATTTTATTTTTTTTGACCTAGTTTGCAATGGCAAATTCAAAGTGTCTCTCCCACGTTTCATAAAATAGATGTTTATACAGATAAACCTTTGAATATTACTATTTGATTCCCCAAAAAACAGATCATTCAGATTTTGTAGAATCAAATTCGAGTTGTTCTCACCATTCTTTATATATTACCTTTACACGATCTTTGCATAAACACAAGTAATATTAAAAAAACATATAGTAAACTGTCTTTTATATTTGCAACGTCTTTTATATAATAAAGTTTCTTCTAAAATTATTGGTACTCTTTTATATCCAAGAAGTTGGGTTTAAATCTCCTCTCTTTAGAGGCTAAGATCCGTTCCAGATAAATTTATTGGTTCTTGTAAGAGGAGAGATGATATTTATTTTGATATATGGATAAAAAATACAAACTTCAATTTTTTTTTTGAACACAAATACAATTCATTTAGAATGCAAGCACAAACTTATTACTTTAGGTGGTTTTGATAACAAAGCAAACACACGGAGTTCAGGAGTTGCAAAGTTCCATCCATGGTTAGAGAAAATCTAACTAGGGAAGTACTTGGTTGAAGAAATGGCTTCCAATTCAACTTCAACCTTCAATATATCCTTCACAAGAAAACCCTTTGATGAATCTTTGAGATCAGAGAATGGGATAAATTCATTATAACCCCAACCAGATCCGTCTCCATATCCCGGACCATTGTACCAATTATCAACTGCCAAAAGAAAAATAAAAATCACAAGGAAGCACTCATCAGTCATCCCTAATTAATGCATCTATCGATAGTCATGACTATGTGTAGATTTATACTACATATCATCTGCTTACTTTGCTTTTCGACGTTATTGAAGTTGCGTTGGTTAAGAACTCGAAGCTTGGCTCCAACATAAATTTTCTCATAAGGTCTGAATTTCTCGTTCGCATTAAGGATCAGGAACATGGACAAAGCTTTTCCCTTTCCCGTTGCAGAACCACCCGGATACACTTTTATATTCCTGATCAACATATGGAATATTTGTCACGACCATGCACTATATATATCCCTTATATGTTATTTGAGAAGAATTACAATATTTTATCTACAAGATGTTGCATTACTTTGATTGATTCTAGAATCTTTAGAGATATAACTTGGTTTATTTAAACATAAAAAATTCTAAATTATTAATATACAAAAAATATTATTCATTCTTTTCTTAAATAAAACTATGGAGTTAATATATACGAGAATTAATTATTTTTAATAATAAAGATTTGAAAACAATTTGTGTTTCTTCTATTATTTTGATTTATATTGTATTAGAAAGATAAATAAAAAAATCATATTAGTTATATAATAAATATTAAAAAAATTCTATATATGATATATTTTAAAATTTTAAAATCATTGTAAATTACTAATACTATTAAAAGTCTCAGATTGAATCTATAAATATTGTAAGTTTGAAATTTGCACTGAACATATATTGAGAATTTAATATTTTAATTTTGAAATTTTCATTGAATTTAAAAGGATTGCTAAGACTTTTAAAAGTCTCACATTGTAAATGTTGTTATTAACAGTTCAAATTTTTTGTTATAAGAAGATATAAATAATCATAAAACCATATAAGTAAGAAGACTTATTTAAAAGATAGTCAGATTAAAAATATATTATATATATTAGTATTATTAAAATTTAGTTATATACATATAAAATAGATAAAAGTGAATGTTTGGATTTATTTATTATCAAATGATTTTAAATAAACAAAAGTGATTGCTTTTAATTATTTAATATATTTTTTTATAATATGTAAAACGTTAAATAAATAATAGTTTGTTAAATAATTTGTAAATATAATGCTCATTTCGCGCAATGTGGGGATATTATTCTAGTACACTAATTAAATCAAAAGAGCTTTAACTTTGAAATATATATTTTATTTTATTTTTGAACTTTTTAATTTTGAAATATTGTGGACTCACCATCTTCTTCCTCCGATGGAGAACACATCAGAGAGGTAACTATCTTCGAGCAAGGTGGAGAACTTCTGAATAGTCCATGTGTACTTCGCGTTATAGAACTTGTCAGTAACAGTGAAAAGTTCGGATTCTTTAAAGACAGTGGGAGTGGTCACATCAACACCAAACTCGCAGTGATCTCCATCGTAGAGGTATCCGTTGTTCGAGTCTTTAAATGTATTAACAGGGAGAACCTGAGAGAACCCCCACATCGTTTTGAAGTAACTAAACCTCCATCCATCGGTATCTGACAAATACATGGCCGATTTTTGAGATTTTATAAACCACAATTTAGTAAGAATTTCTAATAATTTTTTAATAATTTAATTAATAGTATATATGGCTATTAACTTTAATAATTTGGGTTGTAAAGCCAGTGTTTTGTTTCGGTCCAGAACCCGCTCTGCTTAAATACCATATATTTCTTGTTAAAAGATCACATGTTCTTGGGCGGTTAAAGAATTAGCAAAAGACCTTGGATCGTGAGGTACTTCTTCTCTACCCTGTTGAAGACGTAAAACCTGAGATCCACGTAAACCTCTTGGTGTGGAGAGAGAGTTGAGTTGTCTATGGCTACGTAAAGCGAAAGGAACCCTGCACCATTATCATTCTTGTTCCCGTTCGGGTACACTACAAGTGTCCTGTTTGTTTTTGGGATTAGTTTATACAAAATTCAGTTCGGGTGAATAAAGAATTAAATTATCAAAAGTACCACTTATAGCCAGCAGCCGAGAAAGGACGTGCAACATATTTGTCTGCGTTGGTTGACTTGAGGAGCGTGTTAAAAGACTCCATCTTCAGAGAGTAAGAAGATGGAGGACGATCTCTGAGACCCTTCACTGTGTTTGAAGCTGAGACTTTATAGTCACGTGACGAGATCTCTTGATCATGTTTACGTAAGTAATGCCCTTCTCCCTGGACTGGGTCTGGTCCTGCTCCGTTCTCTTCTGTTTTGAGACAGAAAACATAGCATTGAAAAGAAGCACAGCAGAGGATGTGACACAAGTGATTAAAAAATACATTATCTAAAAACTCCAAACACACAAATAAAAAGGTGTTAGGTGGATCTTCTGAAGTATTGGATCAGATCTAAGTGCAAAAGAGATTGCATACGTTGAAAGTTTGTGTTGATGTCATCAGTGTATTGTCGTATGAAGGAACTTGAAGAGGCAGACGAGATGAAGAGAAAAAAGAAGAGAAAAACAGCAGAAACGGTGTTTGTGTAATGATTACTCATATTTTAAGGTATCTATGTTTAATGAAGTGTAGAGAACATAAACTAGTGAGACTTTATATAGCAGAGTGGGATAGACAGAGTAGGGACCCATACAATTTTATCGGAGTTAGTATAATATTATTTATATTAAATATTCTATATTTACTTTACAATAAAATAATCTTAATAATAGATTCTTAAACAAAAAAGTCTTCATGATAGAAGTCATCTATTATTTTTATTATAGAACAATTCTGTAATTTTCAGTTCTACAGCTTTATATGAACATATATGCATTCAAAATGGATTTGATAATCAAACATTATCAACCATTTGGAATGGTGAGAAGCCTAATACCTCTTCAGTGCTGGTCAAACAAATCGAGAAGCTGGTCAGAAATCACATCTCAAGTATCAGAATGATGGATGATCGAAGGTATATTAAAGCTATGGAGATATGATTTTCCTTTCGATGATTTTGTTGTTGGCATCTGTCTTAATTTCTAAAAGCACCAAGATATAGTTACAGACATTTTACAAAAGTTTTTTATAAACTTTAATCAAATACACCACGAAATTTGAAGAAGGGAAAATAAAAGGTCATAGAATCATTAGTCCAATAGTAAAATAATGCAAATTTGTAATCCAATTATGAAAAAAAAAAAGGAAGTGTAAGAGATTAAAGAGAGAAATACAAATGTGGGTGAAAAAAAAAGAGGATTTGAATTTAATATTACCAGGTTCAAGTTATATAACCAGATAATATAACATTTTAAAAAAATATTGAAATAGAAAATAATTGATATTTAAAGGGTGAAGTGAATGTAGGTCCGCCTCTGGGGATAGGTGCTTTTGGATGATTATTGCATGATTAGGAAGACTCCAGATACTCACGAATTATTGCATGCCACTGGCACTGTTGATTCAATTATTATTTCAATACCTAACTGTTATTTTTGCTGCCTCGTGTTTGTTATGCAAAATAAAAAGTTTCTTTTTGTAACTTAAATAAAATTAAAAGTTGATTGTCATGATGAGGTAGTTACATTAATATTGCAAAATACCTCTCAAACTCTATGTTTTCTCTTGTTTATCCTCGATCTACAAAGAAATACAAACACAACTATCCATCTAATTCAAAAGACCAGAAGTTAATTTAACATTACGTACATCGTCATATAATTTATACTTCTGTTACAGATGATAATAAAACTATCTATTATATTTACGATATTAATAAATAATCTTACACAACATAGCTTTCCCTATAACATTTAGTCAAAAAAAAACAATTTTGCATGCACGACATTATTGATAAATAGGCATAGTGATGTTACAATTGATCTATATAGGAAGAACAACAGTCTTGGTTAAATATTGCGCTAACAAAGGTATTTAGTAACTACTGTACTAGAGAAAGACTAATTTTTAAATTATTAAAACTGCGATTACTTATCATAATTCAAAATTGTTGAGAGATGTAATTACTAGTTTCCTCTATTTTTTTTCTAAAAGTAATATATTGAGCTTTACTTCAAAGAAAAATTAGACATAAGAGTGGTTTTTCTTAACCGAGCATCCAGGTTTGGCAATAATACTAAAGCCCAACATACTGAATGCAAAAGTCCGTTGGGGCGGGAAATCTAGGGCTTGTGATGGTGATTGTGAGGTAAGGATGAGAGCTTGATATATACGTTGTCACGACTTTACCCGTATATCAACGCTGGATGCGGGAGAATAGGAGAGAACACGTGAGTTTAGATCTCGAAGTCCAATTATATAATCTTTTTGACTTTTTTTGTCGACATCTTCTTTGAACTTGTAATATTTTTAAATGGAAATACACTTACTGAAACGGGTGACATCGCTGCATCGATAGTAGAATATGTGTAAACAATAATGATGAATACTGAATACTATTTTCAGGATGGTTTATGTATAGTATGTCTATAACTTATATGATTCTTCTCTTGGTACTTTACACTATGGATAATGCTCAATGACTACTACATCTCCAACAAGAAAAGTTAATTATAGCTTTAGTTAGAAAATTCAGTCATTTATGCTGTCTAGAATTGCAATAATATTATTTTATTTTTAACATAAATATCGTTGTGACATTTCTTACAAAATTAGAAAATATGTTAAATATATAGTTGATTAACGCTTTGAATTGGATCCATTATGCCTCTAATTCGATTCTTGTTGAAATGGATGATTTACGCTGTGTCTAGATATTATCAAAAATAATTTACATTTTCTTGTCTTGTGCTTCTTCACATATTTGCATTCAGGTAAAAGACGAAGAAACAAAGCGATGAAGACATGATACTTCTCCTTCTCCATTTCATCAATTCCCATCATTATGCTTCATTCACCTCCGCCTGTAAAATTGACACCACCATCACCATTGATTATTATATCGTTGCCACTGTATTTTTCCACCACCGTGTACAACCTTTCTTTTCCTCATTTTCCTCCCACTGTATATTTTTCTCTTTCACTTTTGGTACCAACAACAAAATTTCTCTTTCACTTTTGGTACCAACAACCTTTCTTTTCCTTATTATTAGATCCAGGATATTAAAAGTTTTGCTAGTGAAAGCATTCGAGTGTTTCTACAAGATTGTTCATTTGTGAATACTTCTCCTCAAGTGCTACTTTGGCATCAAACAAGGACACGTTCCTGTTCCTCGCGCCAAACCTCAGCCATCTGCAGCATACTTCTTTCGTTGGCTACTTTCGCAGAGAAGAAGCTACAAAGACGAAAGAAGAATATGTGAGAAGAAGAAGAAGCGTGAAGGGCAAGAAACAAAGGAAGAAGAAAGCAAAAGCCAACGACAAGAAGAAGAAGTCAAAGATAAGAAGTTATACAACAATGAGAATAAGAGTTGTTAGTTTGGTTTAGTTAAAATCCAACTAAGTCAAGTGGTTAGGATAAGTTTTTAAAAGTAGATGGAGTAGTTTGCTTGTAAAACTAGTGTAATATCTAGAGGTATGGACTAGGAGACGTTAGAGGCATAAGTTGTGTGTGTATTAGTAGTTAGAGAAAGCTACTATATGAAAGATTGTATATTTGAAATTAATGAGAAAAGTTACAATGTAGCATCCAACGTGGCCTCTCTTCTCTATAAATAAGAACACACACATGAGAGAGTAAAGAGAGTGAGTGTGCTTGTGTAAGTGAAACACAAGCATAAACAGTGAGAGAGTGAGACGTAGAAACAGAGAGAAAGAAAGAGTAAAACAGAGAACAAAGAGAAGGAGCAGGCCGTGAGTGAGAGGTCAAGCCAAGAGAGAAGTTCAACATCAATGCTTCAATCTCAGCTCTGTCCTCTTCCATTTCCTTGGCGAGTTCTTCACGAACTTCTTCCATTAACTCTCTCTTGCCTTCTTCTCTTTTTGGTAAATCATGCATGTAACGCTTTACATCCAGCTTTGAATCTGCAAAAGCGCATTAACTAATTTTAGATTTGCCAAATTCTAATCCCTGACAATGTTTTCTTTTCCCGGTTCATGTCATCAAAGAAGCTGATGAAGCAGCATTCACTTGTTGATCAATCAGCTTCACGTTGCTGTAGTCTGCAGATTAGGTGTACGTCATCCCTTTCATCTAAGCAGATAGGATCCCATTTTGTTGCTCCCTCCATCTTGTAAGGCTCCTGTTAGCATCAAAAGAAGTGAAATATTTCAGATTAGGAAACCCATAAAAGGATGACTAAACGAAAACATTATGATGAAGCTAGGCATCACTATTATACTCATACCAAAAAGTAACTGATCAGTGACCAAGGGGGCAGAGATATATACTAGTTCAAGTAACATGAGCTCTAAAACTTCATCTTAACCACAACATTCAGTCAAGCTCAGGCAACATGTATTTATGAGTTATGTAGCATCTAATCGGGTTTGACATAACATCATCTCCACCATGTGGACTATGCTTTTTTCTTAACTTGTTGCTTTAAAAGCCAGAACGTTTGTGATCACCATGGTTATAAGAAACAGAGGATACAGATAGTAACTAAAACAGAGTAATTCAGATCCAGCACACAAGAAACAGAGTACACAAATTCCAGAATCAACCAATGTTTTTTTTATTATTCAAACAGAGTACACAAACAGAGCATACAGATTCCTAGAATCAACCAATGTTTTTTTTTATTATTCAAAGCTAAAGCAATCTTTTGATTGGTTTGATACTTGCGTTAAAAGGCAAAGCTGTACCTGAAACCCTAATACATCTCTTCTGCTCCTCTTATCTCCGCCGTTAGAAACCACATCCGGGACTTGCAACCGCCACACTCCGGCAGCAAGTTTCCTTCCGGTATCTGCTCTTGCATCTCCCCTTCGTTCCTAGATGTGTATTTTTAATCAACCAGACTATTACAACCATCGTCCTTCTCGTACTCATCATCTTCGCATCGCTCCAAACTTTGATCATCCAGTTTCCATTTCTATAAAAGAGTAGCTGTTCCATGATTTCATGAGTACCCCTGAGATTTGCTTATGTGGAGAGCTCTTCATGATTAATAATGCAAACTTGATTCGGTTCTGAAACGAAGAAATCCCCACTATAAAAGCACAAGTCTTTCTTCAGTGATTGACACATCAGACTTTTAGAAGTCCACAAGAGTGACATGTCAATAAATGAAAAAATTAGAAAAACCAATCAAAACATTTCGATTCTCCACGTCGTTTGTGCTGTGCTTTACCTTTTCACCTCAGTTGATTTCACCATCACGAAGTAGAGAGAAATATCAACGAAGGAACTCGACGACATCGGAGCAAATAGTGGCGTTGACGGCGGATTCAGAGACCATCAATCACAGGTTAGACGAGTCGACTAGACCGATGAATCGATGATCAACCCATCCCTATTCGAAGCTCCAACCCTAGCTTAGATTCTTCTTTGTCTATCTTTTCGGGAGGTTTTGGTAATTAATCTGCGACAAAGCCGAGTCCGGAAATGTTTGAGCAGACGGATGTGATATATGGCGGCAGCTGTGGATGGTGTTGATTAGATGGAGGTATCAAGTCATGATCCGAGGGAGAGTGCGGATATCCTCCGGTCGTCGACTCAGATTCCTATTAAAACCAAACGTAGCCGGAGGTGCATTGATTTGCGCAGAGAAAGAAGCAGAATATACAAAGGAAGGAGATATGACGACAGCTCTGTAATCTCATGTGGTTTCAAGAAGAGATATAGCTACTCCATTGAGTCCGAAATAGATGAGTCCTAATAATGATCACGTTAACTATTTATTTCAAACGTTGCTTATTTCTGTGATTGAGCCTCTCTGCAGAAAATCTTGGTAGATGATAGGTGAGAGAGAAGTAAAAATGGAAAAGTAGCAACGATGATCAAGTGTCCAAAGAAACGAGTCAGGTCTTTTAAGGTTATCAAGAGAGTGCTAGCTGAGGTTGAACTTTGGTATGTTCTACTTCTTTTTTCTTGGGATATCTCAGAACAGCCTTGAATTTTTCAATTTTTTTTCTTTGTGTGAATGTTTGCATATGGCAAAGAGACCAAGAAGAAGAAGAAAGAAAATGTTGACTCTAGCAAACCCAAGCTAACGTGACTCATGTGTATCATAAGCTTTCAGTTTATAGAAGTTTCTAAACTGTTACAAAAAATGTTTCACAGCAAAGATGCAAAGAAAGCTTTGACAGAGGAACGTCCTCGGACGAGCAACTTGGCAATCACTGTTCTAATCTCAGTGAATTGGAAGGTCTGTACAATTTTATATAATCATCTGCTTTAAATAACTGCTACTGCTAACTCTTCTTGATTATGACAATGTGGGACTTAAAGCTGATCATGAAGGTGTTTACTTTTCTTCTTTTTGTAGGGACGTAAGATTAAGGCATCTGTTATTATATGCTTTACATCTTCTGGAAGATCAGGAAGGTTCATAACTTTCTTTTCCTTAAAAATGTTTTTCATGTTTGTGCTATTTATAGCTGTCTAATTAATTTTGTTTATTGATCTACCTGCAGGTTGATTGGAGGGACTTGTTATATCAAAATTCTAAGGAGGATTCTTTTTTTTTTTTGTAACATAGTCACATATACGTACTGGTTTAAGGTTACTAACCCGTGTTTCAAACAATTCTTTTAGGAGTATTAGTTCAGAATTTTAAAGTTCAGATTCTAACATATAATGTGAAAAATATGATGTTGTTGCAGGGAGAATCAACAAGTGCCATGAACGAGTTAGTCCTCAAGGTTGCGTTAGACCATGGGAAGCAAGCAGGAGTGATAACGTTGCATGAAAGAGAAGTGGTGTGTTAGAAAGTTAGTGATGCATATGTGGTCAAGATCATCGAGCTAAAGGATTTGATAAAATGAGAGGTGGTATACTCTTTCTCCTTTATCAATCCAATGCCGAATGAGTGTATTAATTTGTTCTCACAGATATGGCGTTATGAACAAGCTCATGTATTGTAAAATTACATTTTACATTGTTAAGATTATATGGTCTCCCCGCATATTTTCATGCTCATACATGTCACAGATGTGTAGTTTTATGAACAAGCTCTGCTAAAACAAACTTTAATATCATGCATAAAAGAAAAATATATATATTACATAAACATACTCCTTACACAGAAAACAACAAATTTACAAGCATATAAAGATTCTTAAGATGAAAAATTATAAAATTACTAAAAGTTTGAAATACAAAACAAACTCTATTGAAATCTACTCATCACAATTTTCACAGAAAAAATGTTAATAACATTGAATTTAAACAAATGATAGTTATCAAACTAAACACATTTTAATAAAAATTAACATAAACGAGAAACCCCGCAGCGTAGCGCGGGTATTGACCTAGTATACTGTATGATTTTATTACATTGATTAATGATTAGTTCCACGTGTCCAAATACTTTTTATTTTAGTTTTGTATCGAAATCTGAAAAGACACTATTATTTGTTGGCTTCAGATTCTCACAGAATCAAAGCCCAATAACAATAAGTAAAAGCAAAGCACATCTATTTACCAAGGTAAATTATGAAAACATGTTTTGGGGGTCAAACCTTTAACTATCAGCTTTAGTTTTAGTGTGTATCCCTTGTGTGGTAGACATGGCCAATCCTGAAAACCGTGGAAAAAAATCTCCGTCTTGGCTACCAAAATTTTGTATGAATCATCCCGTCCACAAACCATCCAAAAATATAAATAAGATGTTTTAGGTAAAATACGTTTATTAAGAAAATTACTTTTTATCTAAAGAATATTATGAAAACTATAAATTAATAACTAGTTAGCCAATTACAAAATAGAACGATTAAATTTGATTGGTAACACAGTTTTTGATAAAGTTAAAGTTACCTAGAAATATGAGAACATCTTACATATTGAAATATAAAAATTATTCCAAACATCTTATATTTAGAAACGGAGGGAGTATGTATGAACAGTCACTAAACCATAACTGTTTCATGATTCCTACATCTCAGGGATTATCTTAATGGTTAGACCGGTGGCCATCGTTGGTATGTGTTATAACTTATACGGATTGGACATTTGGACATAGAAGAATGTGAACACTATGATCTATTCTTTTTTTACTATGGGAGAAGAACCGGTAAAAGATCTTTTACTCTTAAGTGTTTTATACATGTAATCTCTTTGACTAACTTTGTGTCTTTGTTTTTTATGTATCGTGATGATTATAAAACGATTTGTAACTCTCTGTGTGAAGCCATTAAAGAAAAATCTGATAAAGCAGCAGTTGTGAACACTCGTGATGAGTTCGTTTCTACCTCACAGATCCAAATATTGAAATCTATACTTTTTTGGATTGTCTGCACTTATATATATACCATGACATTCTCACTACAAGTAGATCACTTACCACCCAGCTATCATTATATAATTCTAAAACTTGGCATTGATTATTTAAGTATTTGACTTTTGAAATACTTTAAACAAACCATCCACCGAAGAACCCAACCGATCCATCCAATGTTTTGTTGGATAACTTTTCTTTTGAAAATCAGATCTACAATACACTAACGTAACTCTTTATGTTTGAATTAATCACTAGGTTTTGTCTTAGCTCTTGACTATTTTAAAGAGTGATTTTAGCTCTGTATTTTTAGTTCGTTTAAATTTACTAGATTTGATTATGGGGTTGTAAGTAACTTTGTGGTATGTTGCAACTATTCAAAAGATCAAAACTAATTGATTGTTTACCTGTTACGTACATGGTGCCATTGCTGAAGTACATATGTAAATACACTACATGTGTGTATAGCGTGCCGATGAGTGTGTGAATGTTATGTGGATCGTTGATTATAAAAATAAAATGTTGATTATAACTTGAAATGTCGTATTTACGCCTGGGAGGTTCTTATCTTTTTTCATCTTAACTTACATTTATGTTTTGTCGAAACTCTAAAGACACTAAACCTTAATTAGTAATCTAACAATAAGTCTTCGAGTGGACTTAGTCACCAAATCAACAGAAATCATATATAACAAAAAAAAACTCAGTTTGAATAGTCAATTTTTGTAGGATATATGTTAACGAATTGTTTATTTGAATCAATGATTGAACAATCGTACAAATTTTATAAACTAATAAGTAATATGTCAGGTGTAACACATAGAAGTTGAAAATATATAGATTGAATTGATTGACCCATTGTATAGATCTGTCAATTCCAGTAGCTGACACATATGTTGTAGTATTTAATCTTACAATAATAATCTGAATAAATATATATATATATACGTAACATGTATATAAAACATATATAGTGAGAGGATAAAATTTGTCGCATCTATACAGTTGTATGAACGCCAAGATTCTATATCTTAATTACAAATCGGGTTGGATTAACAATTAATAAGAACAAGAGGTGCGAGAGATCGATAGATCAACCAATATATGCTACAACTAATTCATTTAGAAAAATGAAACTCGAGTATATTGATCTAGTGATCGACAATACAGATAAAAAAAACAAGAAACTAGTTGAAGTAGTAGTGGATAATTAAGTTCGATATAGCACTAACTTCGGGTTTTTTGGTCGATATTACAGAAAAAAGCAAGTTGGAGTATAGTGGGATAAGTTCGATGTAACACCAACTTTGAGAATTTGACTTTCAATAAATAATAGTTATGGTAATATTAGTTGTTAAGTTACGTTTGAATATGTATTTATTTGTAGGGTAACTGATGCTAATATATATCGGTTGGTATGTGAAAGTTGACAGGTTTTCACGAATAATAAATAAAACTTGTGATTAATATGAATTGTAAGGATCGGTTTTGTTAAAACAAATTCTCCTTCCGTTTCTAAATAAGTGTCATTTAGACATATTTTACGCATGTTAATAAATTAATTAAATATTTAATATATCTTTATTAAATATATAATTATTTAAATGAAAATATTTAATAAAAGAATGGTTAGTTGAGAGGGTAAGAAAGAGATAATGTATAAAGATTACATTGGAAAATGTAGAATGATATTATTTTGAAACAAGAAAAAAAAATGCTAGAATGACATTTATTAAAAAATAGAGAGAGTAATAATAACGTAGAACATGATTTGAATAGTAAAATAAAGCAGGAAATCTTATGTAAACCGAATAAATCAGACCATCCAAATAATAATATTTAGAAACTAAGAAGAGAAAAGGTGATAGAAAAACCATGGGTGTGAAGTTAAAGGTGGGAGACGTGCGTGCGTTTAATAATAATATGTACTCATATGGCTTAATCGAGTAATTGAAAATGTGGGGTGAGCATCTTTGGCCTCAGAGATTCTGTTCCCTTTGGTTGCGTTCACACTTTGAAGATCCCTCCCCAAGTGCCGTGTTCACACTTCACTTCATTTGCTCGGCTCCCTTTATTTATCTAAAAACTTATATATTTTTAAAAGTAAGCTTTAAAAATGATGTAATATTGCTAGCTGTTTACAAAAAATAGCTGGAAAAATATATATTGCGACTAAATACAACTTTAAGAAACTGACAAGATAAATTTGTTCATAAACAAATAATTTCCTATAAATAATTAAAAATGGAGAATTGGATAATGAAAATGGAGTATTGGGTTTTATCATTATTTCATTCTTTATACATGTTTCTCTTTAGTCATGTGCAGCTAAAAAACTTTCGTGTTATTTCTGTTTTCTTTAGATGTCACGTCACGTTAAGGTATTCAGTTCTTCTTTCTTCCTCTATTCAAGGGCTTGGCATTGCATTTTCACCGGCACACTGGAAAATACAAACCAGCAAACATATGCAAGCCGAACTGACCAGCCGAGAAAGACGTGTGGAACGAAGCGCCAAAAAAGAAAAAAAAAACGACAAAAGCTGGTGAGGATGAGTTCAACAAACACATGTCCACGTAGGATAAAAGTACTATAAAATCTGACGTGGCATTTGATCTAATCTTTATCTCCTTTTTATGATTTTAATATCCCACCACCTTTCTACCTACGTTTTATATAAATCATCTCTAGCCAGACACTTTACCTCCAAAGAAACGAAAAAGAAAGAAAGAATGGGGAATTGTCTAAAGCATGAGTCAGAAACGCACTGGTCTGGTGAAGATTGGGATGATGATTTCAACGCAGAACATGAAGAAGAACAAGATCATCATCATCAACATCATGATAGCTCTAAGACTACCTCCATTAAGGCTGGTAAAACAGTAATTGTAACACAAGACCAAAAATCTTCTCATCAAGAGATCAAGATCAGGCTCACGAAGAAGCAACTCCAGGATCTACTGAATCAAGTCAACGTCCATGACCTGACTGGTTCTGATCGTAAAACTGAAGAAGGTAACCATCAGTTATGGACACCGGTTCTTCACAGCATACCGGAGGTTTAGTTGAATCTTTTTCCGGGAGATGATCAGACCATGTTGTATATTCATTAGGGGTTGAAGTTAGGATTTTGATGTAAATTTTCGAATTAGTACACAACATTTCTCCTTTTTGTTTGTTTGTCAGATTGTATTTTGTAAATATGAATATAATAAATCTATTAGGCTTCGCAAGAAGGAGAAATTTAAATGTATTGGGCCTTATGAAGCCCATCAACAGAAACAAAAAGAAAAAGCTTTATTTTTCTCTTTCCCTCCGCTATTCTTAAAAAAAAAACGTCTCGAATTCATCAGCCCTACGCTCCTCCGGCCGCCGCTGCGTTTCCCGCCGTCTGTTCTCCGACTTAAGAAGCTGTTGGTTTCTCTCCCGGCGTTATAGATTGACCAGAAAGTCTCTCTCTCTCTCTTTACCTCACTGATCTAAACGATTCTTAAGGTTTGTGCAAGTTTATGATAAGAGAAACACATAATCATTCTCATCTTAATTAAGATTATGGTTACTTCCATAAATTAATTGAAGGTTTTTGAGTCTACCCGTGAAAGAAATATCTTTTATTTATACACTTGCATTCAGGACTGAATCATGTTTGGTTTCTTAGACAAATCAAACAGACACAAATGTAAAAGCACTTGTCTGTTACTGTTGTTGTTTTTTTGGAGTTTCTGTAAAATGATGTGTAAGTTAAGTAAACCAATGTAATCTTTTGCAGGTTGTTGAAATTTTATCTAAGCACATCCCTTCAACGAAATGTCTATCACATCATCACTTACTTCAGCCACACTTTGCGGGAGTTTGGCTTTTCCTAAAGCTTTATCCTGCAGCAATGAGTTCCCAAGCAATCATCTCTCAAGTCCTCTCGAAAACTCAAAGCTTTGTTTGACTACATATCCCAAGGAAAATGTTGCGTGGAATCTGGCCAGGGTCCAAGGGATCAGGTGTCATGCTATGCAAGTTGAGACGAGGGAACCCTTTACCTCTGGGAAGAAGTTTCAGCTTAGTGATGTGATCGAAGGGCAACAGTTTGACAGGGAGATGCTAAGTGCTATATTTGATGTTGCACGTGAAATGGAGAAGATAGAAAAGAGCTCTTCTCAAAGTGAAATACTCAAAGGCTATCTAATGGCTACGCTCTTTTACGAGCCTTCCACTCGCACCAGGCTTTCCTTCGAATCTGCCATGAAACGCTTGGGAGGTGAAGTCTTAACTACCGAGAACGCTAGAGAGTTTTCCTCTGCTGCTAAAGGGGAAACATTAGAAGGTATCTCATCATCTCAACTAAGTATCTAATTGGTATTGTGACATGTTGATTGTGTTTTTAAGCAAAGTTTGTGTGGTGCTTTTTTTTCAGACACCATAAGAACAGTGGAGGGTTATTCAGATATAATAGTGATGCGACATTTTGAAAGCGGTGCTGCTAAAAAAGCTGCAGCTACTGCCAATATACCTGTCATCAATGCAGGTGATGGTCCTGGAGAGCATCCCACTCAGGTGTGTTGCGTTCATGTTTTAGTTTTCCTGAACAAACATATTAGTTTCTTATGTCTGGTTCTGTTCCTGTTGTGAAGGCTCTCTTAGACGTCTATACAATCCAAAGTGAAATAGGAAAGCTAGATGGCATCAGTGTAGCATTAGTTGGAGACCTTGCCAACGGAAGAACAGTCAGGTCGCTTGCATACTTGCTTGCCAAATTCAAAGACGTGAAGATCTACTTTGTTTCCCCTGAAATTGTCAAGATGAAGGTTTGTGTTTACTAAAACTTGAAGAATAGCATCATTTGATGTGTTGCTTAAACGTCCTAGTTATTGTTAATGGTTAGGATGATATAAAAGACTATTTGACATCTAATGGAGTGGAATGGGAAGAAAGTTCAGATTTGATGGAAGTAGCATCAAAGTGTGACGTAGTTTATCAAACCCGAATCCAGAGAGAGCGGTTTGGAGAAAGGCTTGACCTTTACGAAGCGGCTCGTGGGAAGTATATCGTAGACAAGGCACTGCTTGGAGTGATGCAGAAAGATGCTGTTATCATGCATCCTTTACCGAGACTAGATGAAGTGAGATTATATCTAACCTCTTCTTTTTATCTCCTCTTTTTTCTGACGTAATCCTCACTCTGTGTAATTCTATTTGCGTAGATCACTGCGGATGTGGATGCTGATCCAAGAGCTGCTTACTTCAGACAAGCAAAGAACGGTTTGTTCATCAGAATGGCTCTTCTGAAGCTACTGCTTGTCGGTTGGTGAAAGATGGTCTTAATGAACTGAATCTCAAGCCTGTGGCAAAAGAGACGTATCATCTCGTAATAATAAAAAGTTTTTTTTTTGTTTGTTTGTGTTTTGTGTATTCAGCAAAAAGCTGTGTGATCTTGATGTTCAAAAGAACATAAACGGTCAAAGCAGTTGTTTTGTTGGTCTTTGTTATTACATTAATCAATTCATTTGAAGAAGTCTTTGTTGAACTTTACGAAATAAAATTGATTCCGAGCTATCTTCCACCATTTGCGGTCAAACGCAAAAAGCAAACACTTGTGTCTTAACGCCTCCTCCAAAGGACGAAAGCATACAGAGACAGAAAAGAGTTTAGTTCAGTTTCACTGTATACTTTTTAATTATTACGTAAATACCCCTTCTTTTACAGTTCGGAATTAGTTAATTAATTAATTGTTTTATTATTAAAAAAAATAACAAATAAACACATGGGATCAGCAAGTCATTGACGTCAATCTCAGATTCAGGACACCGGTTCGGTAATAAACTTCGAGCGCAGGTATTATCTATCCATCTCTCTCAAACCCTAATCTCAACTTGTAATTCGATTGATAAAAGTAGAAGTCTCACGCAATTCACATGTTCTTTTGTTATCCCACTCGTTTATCAAAAGTCCCCTTACAGCTGCAGCTCGTGAAGATTGCTACTTTGTTACATAAAGTTTAGTTGTTCCTTTTTATTGGGGTTTGTGGAGATGATTGGGAACCCTGTAATGTCATCATCTTCCATGATCGTTTGCCCTCGAGCTTCTCCCAATGGTCTTCCTTATCTCCCACCGAAACCTAGAACTACGCATAGAACTAGACATTCAGTTGTCAGAGCTGCATCCAATGCCAGTCAACCAGAAGGGAAGAGTCCTCTCACGGTTGTTTTGGATGTGCCGAGGAACATATGGAGACAGACTCTAAAACCTCTGAGTGATTTTGGGTTTGGTAAGAGGAGTGTTTGGGAAGGTGGGGTTGGTTTGTTTCTCGTCTCTGGAGCAACACTTCTTGCTCTTAGCTGGGCTTGGTTACGAGGGTTTCAAATGCGGGCCAAGTTCAGGAAGTATCAGACCGTGTTTGAGCTTAGTCAAGCGTCTGGTATTTGCACTGGAACACCGGTTAGGATCCGTGGTGTGACAGTTGGTACGGTTATCCGGGTTAATCCGTCCTTGAAGAACATTGAAGCTGTTGCTGAGGTATGGTTCTAATATTGTGTATTTTGCCAGTGATGTTTGGTTCTTATGTTTGTCTTTTTTTTGTAGATTGAAGATGATAAGATTATTATCCCTAGGAATTCACTGGTTGAAGTAAATCAGTCTGGTCTTCTAATGGAGACCCTGATCGACATTACTCCTAAGGATCCGATACCGGAACCTTCAGTAGGGCCTCTGCATCAAGAGTGTGGTAAAGAAGGTCTGATTGTATGTGATAGAGAGAAGATAAAGGGAGAGCAAGGAGTGAGTTTAGATGAACTAGTTGGGATATTCACTCGTATGGGGCGTGATGTAGAGGAGATTGGTGTTGCCAATGCGTTTGCTCTTGCTGAGAGAGCGGTGTCAGTTATTGAAGATGCAAAACCGTTGCTCAGAAAGGTGATATGAGTTGTTTTTGGTGAATTTTGAGGATTGGAAAGAGTGAGGAAAAAAAAAAGTAATGTATTCTCATGAGTGAGCGTTGGGTTTTTGATGTAGTGATGTCACAGATTCAAGCCATGGCTGAAGATGCTCAACCTTTGCTGTCTGAGTTTCGTGATAGCGGCTTGCTCAAGGAAGTTGAGTGTCTAACTCGAAGCCTGACCCAAGCTTCTGATGATATGAGGTAATAACTCTTACGTCACCAAACTTAGGCTTTTAGGTACTGATAATCTTGGCTTTATTGACCGTACATCCTTAAGGCCACTTTAGAAAGTCTTATGAGGAAGTTCACAGTGGAAGCGTCAACTTTGAGTTACTTGAATTGCATCTCAGTTTTCAGTACATTCCACACGCTATGTGTGGACTAACTTAAGAACAATTTTTTAAATAAAACATACATTATCTACTGTTTTACAATCTGGAATATTGATGATCTTGTTTGCCTGTTTGTATCTTCTGAAAGTCTTAGTCTGGTGCTTCTATCACTTAAGTGTATGTTGTGGATGGAGTGGATACTTATGTGTGGTAATATTAAAGCAGTAGTAGGACCACATATATGTCAATAGCTCGTCTACTTACACTAATGCTTGAGTGAGAGTTTATAAACTCTGTGATTAGATAATAGAGGACTGTGAGAATGTATATCTTTTTGACTTTATATTTTTGTTACATTGCAGAAAGGTTCATTCGTCGATAATGACACCTGAGAATACAGAACTAATACAAAAGTCAATCTACACTCTGGTTTACACGTTGAAGAACGTCGAGGTAACTTTGCTTTTATTCAACAATAATATGAGACAAGGGAAGTAAGAGCTTTGACAAGATAAAGAAAGTTTTTTAACATGGGTTTTTGATTGTTGCATTGTAGAGCATTAGCTCAGATATACTGGGATTCACAGGCGATGAAGCCACAAGAAAAAACCTTAAACTACTCATCAAATCCCTCAGTAGGCTATTATGATCATCAAGGTGAGCAATTTTTTTTTTTTAAAACAAAAAAAAGGTGTGTTGTGTTTGTGCATTAATGCGTTTACTCAACAGCATTTACTTTTCACACGGGAGACGACGATGATGACGATAAGCGCGTCTCGTTTTCTTTGTAGGGTCTCCCAAGGAAGGAGAAGGAAGACCTCTCACTTAATAATTCCGAGGGGTTATTATTATATTATTTTAAATTCAAGAGAAAAAAAAGAGAGACGAGGGTGTTTTAGTCAATGCATGTGGACAATTTGGTCTTTTTTAGCGATTAATTTAATAATAATGGTCGGGGTCAGGACAGAAGGCGCAAGTGCTTACCCTCTTTCGCTTTCTTCGCATTTCGAGACATATCTCTTGTCCTGTGAACTCTTTCAAAGACTTTCAAAATTTTGTTTCTAAACTGAAAAATGAAAATTATTTTTCTCTCAACAGTATCTATTAATATATCGAATAAAAGTTTAAAGCAAAAGGAAAAAAGAATCAAAGTTTGGAAAATGATATACTCCATAAATTAAAAAAAAAGGGGAAACGATTTGGTCGGTCTTGTTGGACGGGCGTGAAGGTAGAGAAAAAAGCTATTCCAACCATAAATAATTAAATAAATAAAAATATTATTTGAGTAAAATTTTGAAAAAGAAATGATAAATAATAAATTATTATTTTGAAATTTCCAACTCCTACCCTTGTTCCACCATCTTTCCTCATTACAACATTCTTTCTTTCATCTTCTTCAGACACAGATCTCTCTCTTCTTCAAACCACATTACTTCTGGTTCTTCTTCTTTCTTCTTCACCATGAGGAAAGGCAGAGGCTCTTCCGTCGTTCCACCCGCCCTTCACGGATCCGCCGTGAAGGAGCCGAGGTACAGAGGCGTTAGGAAGAGACCTTGGGGCCGTTTCGCCGCCGAGATCCGCGACCCCTTGAAGAAATCACGCGTCTGGCTCGGTACTTTCGACTCCGCCGTGGAAGCCGCGCGCGCCTACGACGCAGCCGCGCGTAACCTCCGCGGCTCCAAGGCCAAGACCAACTTCCCCGCCGACTGCTCTCCTTCCTCTCCTCTCCAACCGCTCAATTACCAGAACCACCATCGGAATCTTTCTCCGAATCAGAACCAGATGGATCCGTTTATGGACCACCGGTTATACGGCGGAGGTGACCAGCAGGTTATCAGTCGGCCGGCGAGCAGCAGCCTGAGCAGCACCGTCAAATCGTGCAGCGGACCGAGACCGGCGGCGAAGGCGACGAAGAGGTATCCGAGGACTCCGCCGGTGGCGCCGGAGGATTGCCACAGCGACTGCGATTCGTCTTCGTCGGTGATCGACGACGGAGACGATATAGCGTCGTCGTCTTCGCGGCGGAAAGCGCCGTTTCTGTTTGATCTTAATTTTCCGCCGTTGGATGGTGGTGTTGACTTATTCGCGGACGATCTCCACTGCACCGATCTACGTCTTTGATTTGCTATTTTTTTTTTTTTGAAAGAAAAAAAAAAGTGAGGACGATGATTTTATTACCACGATGCAAACGAAGATGATGATGACGACGATATAGAGAGAGAGAGAGGTTGTGTTGAGATCTGTTACTGTAAGAACCAGATCTGAGGTTTCATTTGTCTGTATCTTATTTAAGATCAACCCTTTGTTACATGTAACATTTCTATAGCTGATGATGATGATTCTCAATGATTTTAAATCCAAAATCTGTAGATTTTTATAGAGTTTCCTTCCTTGGTTTGTTTTGTTATAGTGAGTTGGAAGCTACATTTTCACAACACACATTGCTGTGTAACACAGCCACATATATACTTGTTTGTCTTTGATTTTGATCAATACAGGGTTTGTATTCTACAAGTAGACCTTCTGACAGGCAAGCTATTGGGGACATATGCAGAAGATCTGATTGGGTTCACTTGCGGTAATAAGAAGTAGGCTTGAAGAAAGAAAGATGGTGAAGCTCATTTATTACCCTGGTTGGGGGATTCGGAGAGATAAGTTGGAGTACTCATTGTTCTCAAGTGTTTCATTCATCTTCTTAGATGGAGCAGGAAGACAAGAAAGGCTTTCATTTTCGTGTACCCAATCGAATGTGTCTGTGTGGAGACGGGTTTGGTCAATTGGCGATGAGTGGTTTAGGTGATGGATAAAGCTCAATGGGCAAAGGCCAAATCTTTAGGTTGAAGTTTGGTGGCTGAGATGATGTTAATCTGTAAACGCTGTTGGTGGTATAGTTCGTTGTATGTGTTTGACCATTTGATTAAAGTTTGCTGGTCGAGTTGTCTAAAATTTGGTATCTACTTTGCTTCTCTGCCACGGATTCAGACAGTGAGTCTCTTTGGGTTTGAAGAAAGAACGAGCTTTTTTTTTGTTTTTAAACCGTTGTCGGGTAGGCTTTATTTATGGAAAATCTTAGAGATATTGTGGAATTTACGAAGTCTTGTTCTTTACTGCAAAGATTTATTACTTGAACCTATTTCAACTCTCAAGTCGCTTTCTCTTTCTTTTTGGGGTTCTAATTCTGGTCCAAAAAGTAAAAAATTCTGAGTTGGAATTCTAAACCGAGCTGAACAGAATATTTTGGTTTAAGTTAAATTGATCGGTATAGAATAGACATATAAAATTATGTGTACCGAATTATATCGGATTTAGAAAATTAGTTTTATCTAAAATTCCAAATCAAAGAAACAAATTATCAAAATACCTGTACCAAACTGAACCGCAGTTGAATTTGGTTATTTTGAAAGATTTTAATTTGGCTATCCATTATCCAAGCTACCCGAAAACTTCGAACAAACCGAACTGGTATGCCTTTCCTTATCATCTCTAATTTCACAAACCAGAAACGAATTGATTCCTTCTTATCCTAACCATCAAAACACATCTTATCAAAGATGTGTTAACAAAACCAACTCATAAAACTATTAAAAAATGTCAGTTGTTGAAAATCAATATGACTTTTCTGACAAACGTCTGAAATATACATAGGCTTAGTTGGCGGCTTGCGTGTTACCAGCACGACTCTTATTTCTGTGACGGAAATTCTGTTAGCCCTAAAAAGCTTGTATCGGCCCGTATCTACCCTTTTGTACCTTTAAAAAATATATTGTTATTAGTAAAAGTAAAACCGAAGCACAGTGAAAGAAAAATTATGCAAAAGGTAGTATTGTATTACGATTTAAAACATTTTATAAACAATTCTGAATTATTCATAGACAATTATGAACCTTCCAGAAATAATCCAAACCACTGATCAATCCAAATTTGGATTATAAATACTTTGTAAATAGTATAGTGGTGATTCTGAATTTTTAGAACTAATTCTGAACCCTATAAAAATAATTTTGAACCTTTTATAAACAATTTTAAATCCTTTAGACACAATTATGAAATCCCCAAAAACAATTATGAACTGTCATAAACAGTTCTTAAATCGTCAGAAATAATTATGAACCCTTCAAAAACAATTCCAAACCCTTTAGATAACATATTGGCATTAGCAAATATAACAAGATTGTGGTTGATTACAATGATAAACTGAAGTACACCGAGAAAAGAATTATGCAAAAGGTGATATTACAATTTGAAACCCCTTTATGAATTTTCAGAAACAATTATGAACCCTTCAGAAAAGTCTTGAACCGTCATAAACAATTCTTAGACTGTCAGAACTAATTATGAGCCTTTCATAAACAATTCTAAACCCTTTAAATAACATATTATCATTGGCATATGTAACACGTCTGTCGTTGATCACATTGATAAACTGAAGCACACCGAGAGAGAATTGTGCAAAAGATGATATTACGATTTCAAACCCTTTGTAAATAATTCTGAACCCATAAGGAACAATTCTAAAACCTCCATAAACAGTTCTTAACTTTTCAGGAACAGTTCTGAACCCTTCAAAAAAACCTCCAAACCCATTAGAAATAATTCTGAAACCTTCATAAACAATTCTGAAGCATATTGAGAACATATTATAATTGACAAAAGTAACGAGTATGTTGTTAATCACCGTGTTAAAATGAAGCACACTGAGAGAAAATTGTGCAAAAGGTGGTATTACGATGTGAAATCCTTTATAGACAATTCTGAATCCTTCTGAAACAATTATGAACCCTCTAGAAATAATCCAAACAGCGGGTCGATCTAGATTTAGATTAGAAACAATTTGTAAATAGTATGGTGGTGATTCTGAATCTTTCAGAAATAATTATGAATTCTCCAGAAACAATTCTGAATCTTTCAGAAACAATTCTCAATCCTTCAGAAAACAATTATGTACCATTCATAAATAATTTTGTATCCTTCTGAGAATAATTATGTACCCTTCAGAAACAATTCTAAACCCTTCACAAAAAGATTTAAACCCTTCAGAAACAATTATGTACCATTCAAAAATAATTCTGAAGCCTTCTGTAACAATTCTGATCCCTTCAGAAAGAATTCTGAGCCCTTTAGAAAACATATTATCATTGCCAAATGTAACAAGTCTGTGGTTGATCAGAATGATAACCTGAAATATACCGAGAGAGGAATTGTGCGAAAGATGATATTATGATTTGATACCCTTATTAAACAATCATGAATCCTTTAGAAACAATTTTCAACCATTCAAAAACAATTCTGAATCCTAAAGAAACAATTTTGAATCTTTCATAAACCATTTAAACTCTTCGTAAAACAATTTTGTACCTTTCAAAAATAATTATGAACCTTTTAGAAAACATATTGTTGTTGGCAAATGTAACAAGTCTGTGGTTGATCACAGTGTTAAATTGAAGCATACATAGAAAAATTGTGCAAAAAGTGATATTAAGATTTAAAATGTTTTAGAAACAATTCTGAACTCTTGAGAAACAGTTCTGAAACTTTTAGAAACAGTTATGAAACCTTTAGAAACAGTTCTCAAACCCATCAGATATAATTTTGAACCCTTCGGAAACAGTTCTGAATCATTCAGAAACAATTCCAAACCCTTCAGAAAAAGTTCAGAACCCTTCAGAAACAATTATAAACCCTTCAAAAATAATTCTGAATCCTTAAGAAAATATATCGTTATTGGCAAGTGTAACGAATTTGTGATTGATCACAGTGTTAACAACTATAGAGCCTTCAAAAACAATTATGAGCCTTCCAGAAACATTCAAAATCGCGGGTCCATCGAGGTTTATATAAGAAACAATTTTTAAATAGTATGGTTGTGATTCTGAACACTTCAGTAATAATTCTGAATCCTTTTGAAATAATTTTGAACCATCAAAATATAATTTTGTAACAATCAGAAAATAATTTTGTACGCTTCAAAAATAGTTATGAACCTTTCATAAATAATTCTAAACTCTTCAGATACAATTATGCACCTTTCTAAAATAGTTTTGAACCCTTTAGAAAACAAAATTTTTCATGGCAAATGTAACAATTTTGTGATCGGTCACAGTGTTAAGCTGAAGCATCCGAAGAGAGGCCAGTGCAAAAGGTGGTATTACGATTCCGAACAATTAATAAATATTTTTAAACTCTTCAGAAACAATTATGAACCTTCCAGAAAAAATCTTTATTGCGGGTCAATACAGGTTTAAATTAGAAAAAATTTGAAAATAATAATGTGGTGATTTAGAATCCTTCAGAAACCATTCTAAATCCTTAATAAATAATTCTGAACCATTTAAAAAAATTATGAACCTTTCAGAAAATAATTTTGAACTCTTCAGAAACAATTATGTATCCTTCAGAAACAAATCTGATCCCTTCGAAAACAAATCTGAACCCTTAAGAAAAAATTTTGAATCCTGCATAAACAATTCTGAAACTTTCAGAAAATAGTTATATACCCTTAAAAAAACATATTGTCATTGGCAAATGTAATAAATATATACCTATCAAAGTGTTAAACTGATACACATTGAAAAAGGAATTGTACAAAAAGTGATATTATGATTCAAAACCCTTTATAAACAATTCTGAATCCTTTAAAAACAATATGAAACCTTCAAGAACAATTTAAATTCAGAAATTGTTCTCACCCTTACAAAAACTATTCTTAACCTGTCATAAATAATTTTGAAACCTTCAGTAATAATTCTGAACCCTTTAGAAAACATATTGTCCTTGGCAAATGTGACGAGTCTTTTGTTGATTACAGTGTTTACTGAAGAACACCGAGAAAGGAATTGTGCAAAATATGGTATTACGATTTGAAACCCTTCATAAACAATTCTGAACCCTTCATAAACAATTATGAATCATCTGAAAAACAATCCAAACCACAGGTTGATCTGGGTTTGAATAGCATGGTGGTGATTCTGAACCCTTTAGTAACAATTCTAAATCCTTCAGAAACATTTATGAACCCTTCAGAAACATTTATGAACCCTTCAGAAAATAATTTTGTACCGTTTAGAAACAATTATGAACCTTTCAGACACAGATTTGAATACTTCAGAAACAGTCTAAACCCTTTAGAAAATATATTGTAATTGGAAAATGTAACGAGTATGTGGTTAATCATAGTGTTACTGAACACAGAGAGAGAAATTGTACAAAATGTGATATTACGATTTGAAATCCTTCACAAACAATTATGAACCCTTCAGAAACAATTATGAATCCTCAAGAAACAATCCAAACAGCGGGTCGATCCGGGTTTGGATTAGAAACAATTTGTAAACAGAATGGTGGTGATTTTGAATACTTCAGAAACAATTCAGAACCCTTCAGAATTAATTTTGAATTCTTCAAAAACAATTTTAAACTCTTCATAAAGCAAATTTGTACCCTTCGGAAACAATTTTGTTTGCTTCGGAAATAATTATGTACCCTTTAGAAAACAATTTTGTACCCTTCATTAATTATTCTTAACCCTACTAAAATAGTTATGAACCCTTCAGAAACAATTCTATACCCTTTTGAAATAAGTTTGAACCATTTAGAAAACATATTGTTTTTGGGAAATGTAACAAGTTTGTGGTTGATCATTTTGTTAGACTGGAGCACACCAAGAGAGGAATTGTGCAAAAGTTGGTATTACGATTTTTAACCCTTTATGAACATTTCTAAACTTCACAAATAATTATAAATCCTCCAGAATCCAAACAGTTCTGAACCATTCAGAAAATAATTCTGAACCCGAAAACAATTCTGAATCCTTCAGAAACAATTCAAAATCCTTCAGAACTAATTATGTACCCTTTTGAAACAGTTATGAACCCTTTAGAAACAATTCTGAATCCTTCCGAAACAATTATGAATCCTTCAGAAAACAATTATGTACCCTTTAAAAACATTTCTGAACCATCTAAAAAACATATTGACATTGGCAAACGTAAAAAGTATGTACCGGTCGCAGTGTTAAACTGAAACACACGAGGGAGAACTGTGCAAAAGGTGATATTACAATTTGAAACCCTTTTTAAACAATTCTGAACCATTTAGAAATAATTCTGAAACCTTCAGAAATAGTTCTAAACGCTTGAGAAACAATTATGACCCCGTTATAAATGTTTCTGAACCCATTATAAACAATTCTGAAACCTTCAGAAACAATTATGTACCACTTAGAAAACTTATTGTCATTAACAATTGTAACAAATCTGTAGTTGACCACAATTTTAAACTAAAGCACGCCGAGAGAGGAATTGTGCAAAATGTGGTATTATGATTTGAAACTCTTTATAAATAATTATGAACCCTTCATTGACAATTATGAATCATCCTGAAACAATCCCAACCGCGGGTCGATCCGGGTTTGGATATTTTTGTGGTGATTATGAACCGTTTAAAAACAATTTCGAACCCTTTTGTAACAATTTGAATCCTTCAGAAACAATTCCGAACTCTTTAGAATTTTTTTTGCACATTTCAGATGCAATTCTGAACTGCATAAACAATTATGAACCCTTGAGACACATTTTTGAATCCTTCAGAAATAATTATGTACCCTTTCATTAACAAGTCTGAATCATTTATAAACAAATATAAACCCTTCATAGAACAATTATGCACCTTTTTGAAACAATTATGAACCCTTCAGAAACAATTCTTAGCTAGTTAGAAAACAATTGTGAACCATTTAGAAAACATATTATCATTGTCAAATCTAACAAGTCTGTAGCGATCACAGTGTTAAACTAAAATACACCGAGAGAGAAATTGTGCAAAAGGTGATATTACGATTTGAACCCCTTAATAAACATTTCTGAATCATTTAGAAATAATTCTGAAACCTATATACACAATTCTGAACCCTTCATAAATAGTTATGAATATGTCATAAAAAATTCTGAAACTCTTTAGAAAACATATTATCATTGGTAAATGTAACAAGTTTGTGGTTAATCACAGTGTTAAACTGAAGCACACTGAGAGAGGAACTATGCAAAATGTGATATTACGATTTGAAATCTTTTATAACAATTTTGAACCCTTTAGAAACAATTCTGTAACCTTCAGAAACAATTGTGAACCTTTCAGAAACAGTTCTAAACTCTTCCGAAACAGTTCCGAACGTGTCAGAAACAATTCTAAAACCCTGAGAAACAATTATAAACTCTTTAGAAAAAATATTGTAAATAAAAAATGTAATGAGTATGTGGTTAATAACAGTGCTAAACTGAAGCACATTGAGAGAGAAGTTGTGCAAAAGGTGGTAGTGCGATTTGAAGCAATTTATAAATAATTAAGAACCGTTCGGAAAATAATTATGAACCCTCCAGAAATTTTCTAAACCGCAGCTCGATCCGGGTTTGGATTAGAAACAATGTGTAAATAGTATAGTGGTGATTCGTAACCCTTTAGAAATAAATCCGAATCCTTCTGAAACAATTGTGAATCCTTCGTCAACAATTCTGAACTCTTCGTAAAACAATTATGTACCATTCAGAAATAATTCTTTATCCTTTATAAAATAATTATGTATTATTGTTAAGAAACAATTCTTCAGAAATAATTTTGAACTACTCAGAAACAATTCTTTATTCTTCAGAAAAAATTCTGATCTTTTATAAAATATATTCTCATTGACAAATGTAACAATTCTGTACCGATCACAGTGTTAGACCGAAGCACACTAAGAGAGAAATTGCACAAAAGGTGATATTACATTTGAAACCCTTTATAAGCAATTCTGAATCCTGTAGAAACAATTATGTAACCTTTAAAAACAATTATGAATCCTTCGTAAACAGTTATGAATCTTTTAGAAACAGTTTTGAATCTTTCAGAAACGGTACTGAACCCATCAGAAACCGTTCTGAATCCGTGAAAAACAATTTTAAAACATTCAGAAACAATTGTGAACCTTTTAGAAAATATATTGTTATTGGCAAATATAACAAGTCTGCGGCTGATAACAATGTTAAACTAAAACACATCGAAAAGAGAAATTATGCAAAATGTGATATTACTATTTAAAACATTTTATAAACAATTTTGAACTTTTCAGTAAAAATTATGAATCCTCCAAAACAATTCAAATGCGCGGTTATTCGTAACAGTTAAATTTTTATGAATCCCTAGAATTCTAGAAACAATTCAAACAATTAAATTTTCACACTACGTATGGATGAATGGATGGCCATTCGTATGGTCACACAAACAATCAAAAACCAAGCCCATGAATTATTCAAATAAATTGACAATTTCTTATAACATTGTATAATAATCTTTTGTTCTATTTCAACCCAATAAGCTTAAGACGTGCCTCCGGGGACCTAAAATCTCTTAAGTAATCGTAAAGATAAAAATTGAGGGAACAAATTGAGAGTTTACTTGTTGAGGTTGATTTAATTATATATTTTATTTCTTGATTAAGACATCAAATTAGTCTGATGGTAACTAGGAACATCAACATGTACGTGGCGCCGTAGGTACGGGGATTTGCGTAATCTACGACCTAAATTTTACACATCACATGTCATTGTCCTACCTACAGCCTGTTTTGTTCACTATCATCTTGCAAGCTTGCAGCTCTTCATATTTTAATAACTATTTTTACTGCCACGTATTTTTTCCACCAATCAAACTAATATTTAAAGGTGGATATCAAGCCTTCTTAAGGCAGCCACATCAGCCAGAAAAATCGTCCAATAGCATTGCATTATTCTATCTTCAGCCAATGGGAAAAGAGTATACCATACACGTCATTTACTGATGTTAAGATGTTGGGCTTTTGGGTGATTTAAATGTTGTTTGGGCTGTATTGTTTTTTTTTGTGCTGAACTCGGCCCATGGTCAGGTTATGACCGTAAGTTCTACGCCGCATACTTTGTCTCCGTAACCCTACTCTCTTCTTCTATCTTTGCGACTTCCATCTCCTCTGTTCCTCTGCACTTCAGATCCGTTTCGACCAGAAATCAACAATAACTTCTGTCATGAATCCATTGATTAAATTCATTCATTATTTTCTTTTCGTCTTCTCCTTTGTTTCTCTATATATGAATCGTATTTCATATATGTTATCTCTCCATCCAAGTTGATAACACTCTCAAAATCTCATCCCATGGAATCCACCGGCAAGTCATCAGTCTCCGGCGACCGCAGAACCAGCGAGGAGACCGTCGTTTCCTCCGCTACTGGGAAACCAAACGGGAAATCCACCGATTCCTCCTTGGTTGTCGAGAGACCTACCGAGAATACTGCTCTTACGTCTACCAATCCGATCAATCCAACCACTATTACCGCTTTGTCCTCTGCGCATGCCAACCAAGTTATGTTCTTCAGAGATGTTTCTCTTGGCCTAAGCGAAGCCGAGTTGATGTTCCGTCTTATTCACTTCTGGGAGGCCCGAAATCCATACACGAAAACCCTGATTGGACAAGAGTTGCTCCTGATTGATGAAGAGGTTCGATGACTTTTTTCCTCCCTTTCTATTTCTGACTCGAATCGTGTTTTATATTATGTATTTGTCGTTTACATATATACTCCCAGTTTTATTCGTGTTCTTGCTTTCGGTAGCTCTTATTAAATTTTTATGTTTCTGATTTATATTTGTCTCTTAGAATAGTTCCTCAGAGTCATGTTCTTGGAGTTGCTTTCAGTATAACGAATTAATTGTTACGTTCTTCTGATATTATATTGACGACTAGATTGGTTTTCTGAGTGTTATTCTTGGTCTTGCTTTCAGTATATCTCCTTAGTAATTTTCTAAATGATGATCATGACGCTTATATATCTCTGCTTATGTTTTCCAAAATGTTCTGATTTAGATGTTTGATTTATATAAATGGATGATTTCAAATTTTTCCCAGGGAACTGTCATCCAAGGTTTTGTTCCAGCTGGGCGAGTAGGGAAATATGATCTGACAGCTGGTTCCGTATACAGGCTGATCAATTTTTTCGGATCCAGGAACAAAGATCAGTATCCGGTTGCTGATCATGTCGCCATCGTCACCTTCAGTTGGAATTCTGATCTATCCGTTATTGAGAACCCTCCGGTTCTGATTCCAGAAGATAGGTTCAGGTTACACAGCTATAATGAGTTTAAGGCTAACTGTAATTCCAAGGGTGCTCTTTATGGTAAGCTATTGATGGTGTTTATACTTAGATTGTTGTTAATAATTCAGAGTTACTCCATTTAGTTTTGTTAGCTATTTAGAGTATTACTCATTGAGTTTTGTTACCATTCTGATGTTTGCGGATTCTAATAATTCTATCTCAGATTATGTTGGTCATATGAGACTGGTGAATGGTCAGACCGTTAGTGACCATACTGTTCTTGACGAGGTGGACATATCAGAGAAGAGACATCTATGTGTTCATGTTCAGACATATGAGTAAGTCTTTACATCTGTTGGTCGCATTGCTTTTTTTAGAGTAATTTTGACACATATTTTTTTGTCTATGTAGTGGACCAGTGATGAAGCTCTATCTGTGGGATAAAGCCGCATCCAACTTCTGCCAGAAATTCAAGTCATATGGAAGAATCCCACGTGTCCTTTTGGTCACCACAGTGAATCCAAAAGATATAGGAGGTTAGTAAAAACTCATGGAGTCTCTTGCTTATTTCCATAACTTTGTTGTCATATAACAAATTCAGCTGTATTGGATCATTCTATTATTGTTAGATTAGGCAGTGAGACAACATATTCCTGATAATCACATCCATGCATTTGTTATTAACAGGAACACTTTCCCTCACTACTATGTCATCAACTCGAGTGTTCATGGATGACGATGTTCAGCCTAGCAAAGATTATCTTCAATGGTGGGTGTTTGTGTATTCGTTTTCATGCAATTTTTGCTTATACATTTTGTGCGACTCATCACTAACACATTTTGGAACACCGCATTTCACAGGTTGGGATCTAACTCGGATATTGCTAATAAGGTTGATGCTGATGTTGTAACTAAGCCTGAGACAGTTACTCTTGGGGAGCTATTCTCATACATCAAGCAGAATGATTCCAAGGTACAATAGTTGTTGTGTTTTGCACATTCATTTCTACATGTTTGGGTTGTTATGAGGTTTGTTTTATTTCCACAATCTAGGTTGCTTGGTTTGAATGCACAGCAACTATAGATGATGTTGTCCAGAGTTCTTCTTGGTACTACATTGCTTGCGGTGGATGTAATAGTAAGGCAATCAAAGGTCCTACCTCTCTGATTTGTAATAATAAAAAGTGTGAGAAGAGTGAAGTCACAGGCGTTGCTCAGTAAGTGCTATCGTCTTATTTCTGTCTACATTTTCCAGCTTAAGTATCTAAGCCTCTTTCGTTACAGGTATCTCACAAGGATCTCTGTTTATGATCAGAGTGAGCAAGCAGTCTTTGTCATTCTTGGTGATGCTGGCAAGGGTTTGACTGGGAAACATGCAGCAGAATTGGTTGCTAATTACTTTGAGGTAATTTGGACCTGTATATACCTAGCAGGTGATTTTGTGTGTATAGCAAGTTAGTTAAAACATTTCTTTTTGCTTGAATGTTAGTCTAATGAGGGAGCAGTAGTTGATCAGTGCGTGCCGGTTCCGCAAGCTATGCTTGATACAATTGGGCAGACCCGCAAATTCATCGTGAAAGTATCAGATCATAACCTGAAAGGTAAGACTCGGACCATAACTGTCACGAAGGTGCTACCACTGGATGATCCACTTCTATCGACGTCTGATGGTAGTTCGAGGACTGGAGATGATAAGGCTAGAAAAGCCGCTGATAGTCTGGTGTCGGATGGAGCCAAGCGTCCAAAGAGTGGCTAATAAAGATTCAACTTATTTTCTTACGCTGTTGTCTATGCTGCAGTACGAGTAATGTTTTTATATTTCAATAATGGCTTTGCCTTCTTTCCATTTCAGACACCAGACTTTTGTCCTTTATGTTGAAGTTGGTTGCTACAATTTTTATCATATGGTTTTCGTTTCTCTTTAATCAATTTACATATTCTATTATGGTCTTTAATAGTACGTGGAAGTGATTTCCACCAAAGGTATGATACGGTGCCATTGATTGTTTTCCCCTAATAACTTTGTGTTCTTGACTTTTGCACGTTCACAATATTTTCCTTTAGTGTCTTTGTTTTTGTTGCTACAATTCCTGTTAAATGAGTTTCTCATATCCCTTTGGTCAAACTACTTATTCTACTATGATCTTTTCAATTGTCTAATTAGGAAATCACCATAGTTTACTTCTTACAATGTTTATATAGTTTACTGATTGAGTTATATAATTGTAACTATAGAATTTATCATAACTTTAAAAATCTACACACTTATCATAACTTTAAAAACATTGAGTTATAGAATTGTAGACACGATACGTTGAAAATCTATAAAACATATTTTATTTTAAGAAACCACCAAATTAGATCCATATTTTCGTTTGTAATTGATAAGAGTCTAAAAAAAAAATTAAACTCATGCTTATACCATTGGATTGAATTATCCTCACCATTGGCTCTCATTGGTCAAATTTCCTAACCCTTATCGCTTCCTCCTTTCCCTCGAACCACCACAAGTCTCTCCTATACGCCGTTGTCTATCTCCAGCGACCACAAACTCTCAGAGCCTCTGCAATCCTAACTTCAATCTCTCTTAAACTTAGATTACAGAGATATCTTCCACAGGTTATCGACATATAATCCCTTAATCTTACTCATCCATCTTAAAAAATTTGAAATACACCACAAGCCACACAAAGTTTTGTGGCCTTGCGTATCCCATTTGTTGGGATAGATAAAGATCTATTTTTTGTAGGTTTGTGAAATTAGTCTTCACCAATTTCTTTTCAGATTATTTTGTTCATTAGCTTGGTTGTATTTTCTTTCTTCCGGTTTTCCTTATTCTAAAGATCTAACTTTGTTTAAGTTTAACAGCTAGAAACTCTAATGGAATCAAAGAAGCAATCAACACAGTTCAGCCAGCCACCACGACAAGTTGCGGTCACGACAGCTCAACCAGCCACGTCAATAAGCACTCAAGAAAGCTCAACCTCAAGAGTAACTAATGTTGACGAGCTAACAAGGGCGGAGATCAGAAGCTACAACTTGATACGCATTGATAAACCGGAAGAAGACATTGACCCAGATTATATGCATTATCTGAGAGCAATAGGTGCATATGACTCAGTACAACCACAGCTAGCACGGGAAAGGGTCGTGGGCGTAAGGGTCGCCAATAAAGCATGCACCTGATTTACTAATGCTGTGATATTTGTATCACCATTGCCTCACTAATGCTTTAGGAAACGGACAAGCTTTTGGTATGATGTTATAGTCTATGAAAACTATGTTTTCGTTTCATAGTCTACAATGAGAATGTTGTGTTGGTATGATATTAATGTCAACAGGAAATGTTTTAAACATCTCAACCTATCTCTGTCCCAACAGATACGACGCAAATCTTAATAGTACAAGTGAAAAAAATGGCCGAGAATTATAAAATATGTTGGTAGGGGCTTTGAACCTTGGTTGATGAATGCATACGAGGGCTGCTCTACCACTAGAGTAAAGTCCTATTTTGAAAATTTTATGGTCAACATATTACATAAGTATCGCCATGTGGGAGCTACTGCTAATACTCACCAAAAAATCTTATTTCCAAATCAACTTAGAATACTTAATTACAAATTTTATACGCAACCTTTATGTATTACCATATCTACGAAATTCTTACAACATATAAGGAAAGCGCAATAACTCTGAGAATCAGCCCTATTAATCTACGAGTATCTTCTTTCAAAGGCCAAAAGAGATTTATCTCACATCGAGACTCACCTTTTTCTTACATAAGCTGAAGAAACATTATATGCCATCTTTGCAACACTAGAATCAACAAAACGTGTAAGACTACGCATTCGTTTCTCAACATTCATACAAGCTAATACATTTACGAAAGTGGTAATACATTTTTTGAAACTCTCAGCGTACCGCCGGAATGGACGCACCGCCCTCTGATCAAACGCAAGGAAACACAGGTAAATATGTAATCCCTTGCGTCTTGAAGCGTGTAATGCTTTAAAATTGTTATATGGGTTTCCGACTCTTTTTGGTTAAGTTATTGCAATATACAATCAATAAATTAATTTGGTTTAGATTAACTACTAACCATACGTCTGTTCCATATAGTCAACTCTACCACCACGTCAATTATAATGAGAAAAAAAAAACGAATGAATCAAACTGGATTTAAAATTGGTTGTGTATAAGCTATAAAGCTATGACCTGTAGCCGTATCATTGGTCAGGCACAAAAAAATGTTTTTCAACATTCGTGACCCATAATACTATTAGAAAGAAAACAAAAACAGTTTTATTCCTCAGACTTAACAAATTTTGGAATCAGAAGATAAGATACTAAATTCAAAATTAAACATTTAGATATGAGGGCATACCGGAAAAGTAAATCAGGTCTGCATTATCAATTATATATTGTAGTTTACATATACAAATATTAATATATTTTAATGATTTGATTATTAGTAATAATTCTAAGTGATTAGAGCGAGAATTATTAGTAATCTATAATATAATGAATGAGCTATATTGATACCATCCAATTTGGTTAGTCATAGTAACCAATCAAACCAAAAAACTCTCACCCGGTTTAGTAGCTCGTAGTGGCGCACTCACAATTACCTTATTAATTAATTATACACGAAGAAGAAGAATCCAATTTTTAGTCTAGATTGAAGTCACATATACAAAACCCATCGACATATAATTTTAATGGCTTTAGTTAATCTCAAATACATATGTACGTGCTCCCAACTCAATTATACATATAAATAGGCAGGAAATACTTGACTATAATAATTGTAAGTTTTTTTGCTCGAACTAACAATATTATGCGAAATTAACTCTATAGTTACATTTCCAATGTATCGCAACCATCAAAAAATCCACCAACTTGAAGAAGGGGTTTCTGTGCGCCCTATAACAGTATGTGTAAGGAATATTTGGGATATCAAAATTCACAAACCGAACGGTACAGAATCGTGCACTGGATTCATATGCTATGACCACCAAGTAAGTCATGCGTTACAACTTTTTCATACACATAAAAGCGTTAATATTTGGTTTCGCCAGTATAATAATCACTTACTTTATTCGTTAATATAAATTTGTTAACATTCAGGGACAACTATTGGAAGGTCGGCTCATCAACAACAATCAGCCACCTAAGTCAAGATTTTTAATCGAAGGAGATGAATATGATTTCTCAGTATTTTCCGTCGTGCCAAATTTCCGCGAACGGAAGTTAACACAGCTCCCGTATTACATTCAGATCGACCATGAGACAACAATATCAAATGTTACTGACATAGGCCCAATCTTTCCAGTATGCAGCTTCTCTCCTCAGAATTACAAATGCCTATTACGTTCAGCTACTACCCCTAGCTATTTACCAGGTATGTTCCTCACCAAGCTTTCAATAGAATGCATAGAATTTTATTAACAACACAATCACAACTGCGTAGATGTCGTCGGTCAGATACGAATGCTGCAAGGAATAAAACCACAAAACCCAGGCTCGAACACAAAGGTTACAATTGGTCTGATGCTGAACAAGTCAACGATGGTTAGGCTCACACTATGGGACAAATCAGCAATAGAGTTTAGCACCCTTCAATGCAAGATGGATAGAAAATTCAAAGTTGTCATCGTCACGAGCATAATTCCTAAACTTTTTAAAGGTAAATAATTTTTAATATAACATATAGATTAAATAAATAATTATTTGTTTTAAGTATACACTCAGGGGAGAAAAATTCTTTCAGGAAAACTCGAACTCAATTCATCACCTGCAACAACATTCTACTTCAACAAATCAATCGAATACATCAAAAATTACAAAGGGAGGATCAGAAGACATCAACAGGCGTAACCAACAGCTCCAGACATCATCCGGTTTTGTGTTATCATTCATGCTCAACCAGATACTCATATTACTTTTTCTTTAAAACAGTTGATCGTCGTATTGTGTTTTAAAAAGGAACTCAGTACTTAAGTCATACAAAGAAATTTGTTACCCGATAATTAGAACAATCTATATCATATAATTGCTAAAATACAAATCATATAAGGAAAAAAAAAGATAATTATAAATAAAGATAAGCTTAAACAATATAAATTCTTATAAATAATGATACTGGGAAGATCGTATTCAATATATATAAAAATCCAATTTATAAATGATTTAAACATAGTAGTAATATTTTCAGAAACAACAAAATAGTACTAATATATCAACATCCCCCGTACCACAATGATTTTTTTATTATGGTAAATATGTTTTCATCAATTACTCAAATAAAAAAAATAAAATACTCTCTTAAATTCCTCAATTTATCATTGAAATCTAATCTAATTATACTCACAGAAAAAAAGAACAGGTAGTTCCTTCCATAACTAGATATAACATATAAATGCTAAATCACAAATCATGTAAGGGAAAGAATCAAATATGGAAATGTATATTTACAAATAAAAATAATCACCATAAAAGAAAAACTAATAAATAATGAGATTTCATATACAAAGATTTTAAGAATTCAAAGTTAGTCCATAACATTTTTAAAAATATACACCCAACCAAAATAAACATAACACAATAAGAGATCAATAATTTATATAAAGATTATAGTCATATACTAAGCTATTTTAAAAAATAAAAATGAAAACCCATGCGGACCTAATCCTTATATATATATTACAAAAAATATTATGACCACACGCTTGATCGACCTTATTTATTCATAGCTTAATGTCTAAATCAAAATATATATCATATAAAAACTAAAATTGAGAATAAACAATGATTGAAACTCGGGGAAAAAGGAAAATGAAAATAGGTTGTTCGGACAGTTCGAACTCGGTCCATGTGCATATAAACGGACTGCTCAACCACTAGACTAAAGACACACCTTGATAATAGATAGAATAAAAATCGCTTATAAATCACGTAGAATTGCAATAAAGTCGAATTGAGAATTCGAGTGTTTCTTCTTCCTTTAAACGAGGGAAACTCGAGAGTCTTCCTTTACTATCTCTCCACAGTCTTCACCGATACTGCTCCGCCATGGCCGATCAGGGATCTTCTTATGTGAATCAAGCAAAGACCCAAATTACAAATGGTCTAAATCTAATATCAATTTATACAATCCCAATTTTCCGCGCGTAGCGCGGACGAAATCTCTAGTAAATGATAATAATAACTGTAGTCGATAAGACAAATGAGTTTGTTTTTAAATAACTAAAAAATGTGGAGAGTTAATCATATTACATCATTTTGGTTAGAAACAATAATAATACAAATTAATAACTAATTACATCATTATTACGGATTTATTATTTACCATACAAATCAACTGTCTAATATAATGTTCGTTGTACAGGACGAGTTGAAACTGTTTAATCAGTGATACATTACAACTTGTTAAAAGTTCCATTCTATTAAGGTTTTCATTTCTTAAATAATTTATGAAAAAACTAGATAGAAAATTGCTTTTAATAGTTCTAAAAAAAACTTGCTTTTATTTCATGACAAAATTTTAAATTATAGGAAAAAATATCAGTAGTATCCCGTGATTGTCAAATCAGGATTTTCTCATGAACACATATCTACATTTCTTTTTGTTTTATGAACACATATCTACATATATTTTTTTTGCATAAATACATATCTACATTATTTATGAACATATAATAACTTTTTTTTGGTTTATTAGGAAACAGAAGTCAATCTTACAATAAATCTTACAAGATTACACGAATTCATTTGACAAATCCAAATTTTATACGTTGGCTCCGAATAGAGACGGTGCGAGCAACATAGGATATATGCAGAACGACCATAAAATATAAAAACTCATAAAATAATTTTTTTACATCAATTTTATATTCAATCCGCACCATCAAAGTTCAAAATTTTAATACTTTTGATGTCTCCCTAAATAAGTTTATAATTGCAACCCTAACTAAACTAAAGAACATATATAGTATATAACAAATAGTCTAATTTCTTTTGCTAAGACTACCCTCTAATTTCAAATTTTTATTTAAGTTAACAAAAAACCTATTGAAAACTAATTATGAACGGTTTTTTTGCTAAAATGGAAAATTATTTATGAAAATTAATTTTTGAAGAAATCGTAATATCTTAATTCTTTTTGAAAGAGGGCTTGCTATTACGTAAAATTTTTTTTTTGTCGTCTATGATTTAACATGACCATCGTCTGAATTAGTTATATCTCTAAACCTTATACTGTATAACGAATCACTTATAAAACATAATGCATAAACACAAAACAAGCTTTCTAACAAGTGTAGTGGAGTTTTGATCGCGGGTTCAATTACCTTGAAGAACAAATTTTTACCTAAGCTTTATAAACTGGGATCTCTACCGAGATCTGAACCCTTCACCAGAACACATTTAATAACTCTTTAACCACTAGACCAAATTATGAAAATCTTCTTAGTCTGTTGGTTTGACCAAAAATTTATTAATGGTTATATACTATAAGTTTTGGGTTTCGATTCCCATCAAAAACAAATTATGCATAATACTAGAAAAATGATCTTCAGTATGGTGCAAATAATATCAGCAAAAATGAATGTTATACGATAGTTCATGGTAATACAGTCAGACGAGAATCATCATAAGACATATAAAATTATTGGATGTAATATCATATATGTAATGTATACACACACAAAAACAAACACCTTAAAATAAGGTTATTAAAATACACATATACATATATACATCTTCAAAGTAATAATCATAGTAATAGGTTAATTACAAATTTAAGTTGCATCTAGATGGGTAGTCAAAGGCCACGTTACGTTAGCATCAATCATTTATAAATAACCTTTCACAATTTTAGCTAATTCCTGATTCTCAGCCTTCTTTCTTGGGAGAAAAAATAAAACAGAGTATCTCGTCTAAATTTCTCGCACCATTTTTTTTTTAAAATATTTATTTTCCGAGCGATCGTCCATGACGGACATCGACATCGGAACCGCAGCAGAAAGAAACGACGACGGATTAGGAGGGAGACGAGAGCCGTTGATTAACCGTGAAAAGAAGTTCAAGCGTTCTGTCTCGAACGCCCACGACGAGCTCCATAGTTTCCGTAAATATCTGAGATGGATGTGCGTGGACCAGTCGAACCCTTGGACAGCGGTTCTCTCCTGGTCCATGTTCGTCGTTTTCACGCTCGTGGTTCCGGCGATGTCTCACTTCATGCTCGCTTGCGCCGACTGCGATAGCCATCACTCGAGGCCGTACGATTCTGGGGTTCAGCTTTCTCTCAGCAGCTTCGCTGCCCTTTCTTTCCTCTGTCTCTCGAGATTCGTCAGCAAGTTTGGTCTCCGACGGTTCCTCTTCTTCGATAAGCTTTGGGATGAGAGCTCCACTGTTCGCCGAGGATACACCAATCAGCTCAACGTGAGTTTTTTTTTTCAGTTTATTTAATTAGGGATTATAGTGGTGTAAACAATGAATTAGTTTGAATCTTGACAATCCTCTGTTTACTTGCTCCTCAAGGAACACAAATGTTTTTCTTTGTTTAGGGCCTATGGTGGTTAAACAACGAGCTACACTGAATCTCGTAAACCCTCTATTTACTTGCTCCACAAGGATCACAATGCTTTGCCTTTGTTTCATGAGTTAGTGCATAGCCATGTTTATATAGTTTAATTAGCACAGAGCCATGTTTATATAGTTGGATTAGCAGATACCCAATTTATTTAGGGCCTACAGGTGTACACAACGAACTATATATTGAATCTTGAAAACCCTATGTTTTACTTGCTTCACAAGGAATACAATGTTTTGCTTTTGTTTTAATGAAGTAGCACATAGCCATGTCTATATAATAGTTGAATTAGCACATAGCCATTTCATTTAGGGCGTATGGTGGTGAAAACAACGAACTACTTTGAATCTTGTAAACCCTCTGTTTACGTGCTCCACAAGGATCACAATGCTTTGCTTTTGTTTTATGAATTAGCACATAGCCATGTTTATATACTTGTTTGTTAAAACCATGACTCCTTTGTTATGCAGAGATCGCTTAAGATTCTCTCCTACTTCGTCGCTCCTTGTTTCTTAGCGATGAGCTCATACAAGATATGGTGGTACGCTTCAGGAGCATCTCAGATTCCTTTCCTAGGTAACGTTATCTTGAGTGATACAGTCGCTTGTCTGATGGAACTCTGCTCGTGGCTCTACCGTACTACAGTGATCTTCTTGGTTTGTGTCCTCTTCCGTCTCATCTGCCATCTCCAGATCCTTAGGCTTCAAGACTTCGCTCAGGTCTTTCAGATGGATTCAGACGTTGGTTCCATCTTGTCTGAACATCTCCGCATCAGACGTCACCTGAGAATCATCAGCCACCGGTACCGAATCTTCATATTGTCGTCATTGATTCTTGTCACCGGAAGTCAGTTTTACTCGCTGCTTATTACCACTAAATCCAATGCTCGATTAAATATCAACAGTGCTGGAGAACTCGCTGTGAGTTTTGTCTCTTATTTTTTTTTCTTTCTATTTGATCTCAATGAGATATTTTGCTTACTCTTTTGTCCTCATCTCAGCTATGTTCAATGACGTTGGTCACCGCGCTGCTTATTCTACTACGAAGTGCCTCAAAGATCACACACAAGGCTCAGGCGGTGACTTCCCTTGCTGCAAAGTGGCATGTTTGCGCGACAATAGAATCATTTGAGACAGTGGAGGGAGGGACTCCAAGGTTGGTTGATAGAGCAAGCGGACACGGATTCTATTCAACAGATGTTGATATTGGAGATACAGACGATAGTGAAGATTATGGAGAGGAAGAAGATGATTTTGATAACAATGATCTCATCCCTGCTTATGCTTATAGCACCATATCATTCCAAAAACGACAAGCTCTAGGTACATCTACATGTATGATATATATAGTCTTCTTTACATTTCCAGTTATTTATACTCATCTTCACAAACTTTTGTTGGACTTTTCAGTGAATTACTTTGAGAACAATAAGGCAGGAATCACAGTGTTTGGGTTTACACTCGATAGAAGTACTCTTCATACAATATTCGGGATCGAAATGTCGCTTGTTCTCTGGCTTTTGGGTAAGACCATTGGGATCTCTTGAATCACTCTTTGGATCGTAAAGTCTCGAAGTTTTGGCTCCCTTGTTGGATAATATTTAGCTACATATGATGTGTGTGTGTACACGGCAGCTCTCTGTAACATGTAACATTCATTGTAAATCATCTTGTTTGCTCTTTAATGTGTCGATTTTGTAAAACAAAATTTCGTATGTTCAATGAGAGATGATCTTATAGTAAATTACTTTGGTTCTACAAATTTCATGCCTTTATTTATATATATGTTTTGTGGTTTTGAACTTGTTATATTTAACTTTGTGATATTGCTTTCATCTGTTTTCCAGATTACTCTATCGAGTTGATAAGATCTCTTCTGGTTTGTAGCCAGTTATTATGAAAATCATATTCTAGTCTGTTTCCTTCCAAGATTTCTGATAAATTTGAAAGTTCATTTTAAGTAGAAATTAATATTTTGACCCAAAATGTATAAAGTAAAATATTGTGGAATCCCAGATTAACATTTGTAAAGATGTGGTAGAAAATTTAAAATACTAAGACCAACAAAACTTTCTATTTTTGTTGGTAATGAATAATGTTTAAAATTATATTTCAATATTACTTTGATTATTGTTGCACGAGGTGTAGACAAATATCATTCAATAACTTTTTTTTTTAAAGACAAATCATTCAATAACATTAAATTTCATTAATGTTTTCAGGTGATAATATAACAGTTTTAATGTAGAATCTGTTAATCTCCATGATAATATCAAGTAAATCCTCCTCATCTTGACTAAAATCTAAAATACTTTTAAATGTATAGTCTCGTATACATTAGTTGTTCAAAGTTGTAATTAGGATTTTACCATGTTGGCAAAAAAAAGAAGAAGATTATTTACTATTTGACCCACCTTTAAAACTCCCTCTCTATTAATAGTGGGCTATTACGATCAATCGAACAGTATTGGGCAACATATGCAACTTTATGAAAATATAGGGGCAGTCAGTTTCTCGCATTGCTAGCTAATTCTCTTTCTCCCTCTTCCCTTGCTGCCCCGACGAAGAACCCGCTTTCTCTGGGTTTCCTTATCGGAGAATGGAGATCGATTCCGTCGCAGCTGGTTCGTGTTCAAAGGAGAATCAGCTGATCTACAAGGAATGGTTCGAATTCGCCGATTCAGGTCTCTCACTTGTTTATCTCTCTGGCAGGCACTGCTTCCTTCAATCTACGATTTGCTTTATTCAAATAAGAAACTTCTCTCTGTTTTTGGTGTGATGATCAGACGGCGATGGACGCATTACTGGTAACGATGCGATCAAGTTCTTCTCCATGTCGAATTTGCCTCGACCCGAGTTGAAGCAGGTAAAGAGGATTTTGATTGATTGCGTTGGTTTGAATAAAGTGATTGAACAAGTTCACTTGATGATTGTTGTTGTGATCATGATAGGTGTGGGCAATTGCAGATGCAAAGAGACAAGGGTATCTTGGTTTCAAAGAGTTCATTGTTTCTATGCAGGTTCAGATCTCCCTTTTTGCATTTGAATTTCAATTGTCCTTGCTCTATTAATCTAATTCTAGTGTTGTTTTAGCTCGTTTCTTTGGCTCAAACTGGACATGAGATATCGCATGACGTTCTTCATAGTGACGGTATGGCCCACTAAAGCATGAGTTTTTTATTTCAGTATGCTAGTTATTGTATGATTATTGTCTCTGAAAGATATCTGGCTTATTGCAGTTGATTTCAAGAATATGAATCCTCCTGTTATGGAAGGTCTGGGTGTATTAATGGCGGTTAGTATTGGTCCTGTAATTTACCTTTTTGATGTCTTTCGAGGTTTAAATAACTGTTACTTACAACTGTTCATGTATGTAATACAGAAGAAGAAGCATTCATCATCAAAGTCCAGTGATCTTAATGTGAACGGTATAAAGAACTCTAGTTATACTAGACCCAGTGGTTTAAGTTTTGTAATTCTCATTTGGTTTAAAATTGTTCAGATAGTCCTGCTGCAGATGCATCACTTACAGCTCATTGGTTCTCTTCAAAATCTTCAAAAAAGGTTTGCTTTGCTTCAACCAGTCTCTATTTAACCGCCAACCATTTATTGCCTTCAGAGTTCGAAATACTGTATTCTCATTTTTAGTAAATATTTTTTTTTGTTGGTCGTTCTTACCTAATCTTTATCATGTATTCAAAAAGATCACTGGTGGAGTTAAAGTCGAGTTTTTCTTAATTGCGAGTAACTGTTTTAGTTAATGTATATCTAATGTTTGTGTTAACTGAATATCTTGTTCTCAGATTTCTCTGTCCTCCGTAACATCTATAGTCGATGGCCTGAAGAGGTTGTACATTCAAAAGCTGAAGCCACTCGAAGTTACTTATCGGTTCAACGATTTTGTATCCCCTTTGTTGGTAAGTTGGGCATCCCTTATTGCTACTCTTATAATATTAATTCGGGTATAGTTGTTATTTAAGTTCTGAATGTGTTTTAAGTTGTAAACTATATTGACCATTAAACTAATTACTTGTGTTTTGCGTAGACGAACAGTGATTTCGATGCAAAACCCATGGTAATGCTTCTGGGTCAGTACTCCACAGGAAAAACAACATTCATTAAGCATTTGCTTAAAGCTAGTTATCCAGGCAAGTTATCCATCCTCTCTCCTCCTTCTTTTGGGACTTAGTAGTTTCATTGTTTAAAAAGAGATACAAACATGTCAATGTTAAGCTATAAACAGCTTCTTATAACGTCGACTATCATACTTTTCAGGAGCTCATATTGGACCAGAACCAACTACTGACAGATTTGTTGTTGTCATGGTATGATAATTTGTAGTTTACCGATGCTTTCATCTGTGGAAGGATGTATTATTCCCTTTAAAACGATGATTCATCATCTCCTGCTAAACATTTGGTTTTGTGGTGAATAGTACACGCTAAGTTTTAATTCTGTGGTTGACAATGGTTTCTAGGTTGTTTCATTTTCACCTTGCACAAAGGGTGATTTTGATCTGTTTATTGTGTTTCACAGTCTGGACCTGATGAAAGAAGCATTCCCGGGAACACAGTAGCGGTTCAAGCAGATATGCCATTCAGTGGTCTTACAACTTTTGGGACTGCCTTTCTGTCAAAGTTTGAATGTTCTCAGATGCCTCACCCTGTATGTCTAACCTCATGCTTCCCAATGGAGATTGTTCTTGATTTTTTTGCTTAGTTGATTTATTGATAATTGTTGATCCATTCATTTTTATAAAAGCTGCTGGAGCACGTAACATTTGTCGACACTCCTGGAGTTTTATCAGGGGAAAAGCAACGGACACAGCGAGCATATGACTTCACTGGTGTTACATCATGGTTCGCCTCAAAGTGTGATCTCATCCTCCTCCTGTTCGATCCTCACAAGCTAGATGTGAGCGATGAGTTCAAGCGGGTTATTTCATCTTTACGAGGTCATGACGACAAGATCCGCGTTGTTCTGAATAAGGCTGACCAAGTGGACACTCAGCAGGTTGACGCCCCAATCTGTTATCGATTCTTATTTCGTTCCTTCTTTCACACGCTCTTTTGATTGTTTGCCATGTCCTGATACATTTACATGTCTGTCTCTGAATGTTGTACAGCTAATGAGAGTATATGGAGCTCTCATGTGGTCACTTGGGAAAGTTCTGAATACTCCTGAGGTTTCCCGTGTCTACATTGGGTAAGTGGACCTGTTTCTTCAACTAGTTGACAAAATAGCAGTTTGAAACTGAAGTTTATGTTTTGATGATCTTATTTGTTTGCTTTGTACAGTTCGTTCAGTGATAAACCCATTAATGAAGCTGCAACTGGTCCAATTGGGAGAGAATTGTTTGAAAAGGAGCAAGATGACCTTCTCGCTGATTTGAAAGACATTCCAAAGAAAGCTTGTGATCATCGAGTGAGTGTGAACCTTTCTTATTTCACTTTCTCCCATCCGATTGGATCTAACAGTCTTCTCTGTGTTATAACAGATAAACGAGTTTGTGAAAAGGGCAAGAGCTGCAAAGATACATGCGTGCATCATCAGCCATTTGAAGAAGGAGATGCCAGCCATAATGGGAAAAGCCAAAGCTCAGCAGAAACTGATAGATAACTTGGAAGACGTCTTTGGAAAGGTTGAACTGACTCTAATAATCTTTTCAATATGCGCATCTGATTCTGAGAATCTAAATACCAACGTGCGTGTGTGTGACATGAAAACAGGTACAAAGAGAGCATCACTTACCAAAAGGAGATTTCCCAAACGTGGAGCAGTTCAGGGAGGTGCTAAGTGGTTACAACATCGACAAGTTTGAGAAGCTAAAACCGAAAATGTTGCAGACTGTTGATGATATGTTGGGGTATGACATTCCAGAGCTGTTGAAAAATTTCAGAAACCCTTATGATTAATCCCATCACCCCTTTAACTTATGTGGTTACTGTTATAATCCTATGTACGCTTTCACCTTTGTCCTAAAACTTCCTTGTGAGCATAAATGCACATTTTGTATTCTTGAAAAGACTTGTAAACAATAAAAAACAAGATACATAAAGAGTGCTGACTTGTCATATCCTTATTTTCACAAAACAAAAGTATATGCTAACTTTCTTAGTTATTTATTACATATCTCCGTCATTGTAAGCATCAAATGAATCTTATCATAACTCGAGCAATTGCTTTGTGTTACCAAGAAAGGTTTGTGTTTTGTTTCTTTCCTTGCCAATGCAGCTGAGGAGAAACATGATCTATGTGGAAGAGAATGGTTTAAGAACACATAGTTGCTCACAAAGAGTATTGAAAGATGGAAGATGATATAATAATATAGTTTGTACACTTATTTCTTCTTGTCACAAGACATGTATCTAATTAAAATCTCTTCAAAAACACTTTCCTCACAAGGAATATGAATCCCTCCTTCATGTTCATACCCAAACTCGTCAGCTACTTCATCCATCAAAACCCTAAACTCAGGATACTCAAGATACTTGGTCGGTATCACGAACCTCTGCATCTCATCACGCCCCACGTAGACCACAAGATGCCCTCTAGGGACACCGTTTTGATCTCTGGCTCGTCTCCTACAGTCTGATAACTTCCTTGAGATAAGACATTCCTTCATGTTAGTTTCAGACCTTCTCTTTTGTCTGTTCTCCTGGTTCTTCAGACGTACGATGAACTCTTAACGAAATCATTTTATTGAATAAAAAAGAGTCAAAAGATAGCAAATATGTCGAGATTTTTTTTCAAAAAAAGAATTATTTATATTATTCGATTATAGATAACTGTAAAAATCTTCTTAAAGCTGTTATCTTCATAGAAAAGTAAAATAAAAAATAAAACAAGCTAGGCTTATAGAAAACCTAGTTGTTCTTGTTTGTTTTTTTTTTTGGTTATTGTTCTTTTAGTTGATCTGTCTGCCTTTTATGTCTTTTGTTTTCTTGGTTAACAAGCTATAGAAGAAAGACTATTATTGACAATTGGTACGAAGTTATTATTCCATGAATCCAATTTAAGACCAAGACTTTCGCGTTATCATGTAAAAATAGGCATCAATCATCTCCAGACATCACATGTTATGCGAGGGAAGACGAGCTATTTCTCCAAGAGAAAGAGAAGTATCGTATAACACTATTGTCTCCTAAACTATGACGACTTCATTCCACATATCTTTAAATTAAAAGTTCGAAACCTATTTTCTCATGAAACTTAAACTTAACACTTATATCTCCCCGAAATAAAAATGCGAAAGTCCTAATCTCATAAATCAAATTATTCGGTTTAAACCTATAAAACTAAATCATTTTGGTTCATTAAATCAGTTTTAGACCAATAATGACACAATTAAAGTTTGATTACAACTATCAAACCATAAATTAAAAACTAAAACCGATGAACTCATAAGAGAGCGAGTCAATGAGTCGAGCCAATTTGGGTGAATGTTTAGTTTCAAACGGTTTTCGTTCGATTTTAAGTTTCTTTTGGTTTGGTTGCAATTATACCAAAAATTGTCTTAACCAATATCAAATTGAGTTTCATGGGAAAATAGGTTTCGAATTTTTAATTCGGGGACATTTGGGATGATGTCATAGCTTGAAGACATATGGTACTATACGATACTTTTCGTGAGAAAATAGCTTGTCTTTCCGTTATGCAATAAAGATCATATTTATATTTGTTTACATTATTTTGCATATTGCACATCATTTTAATGGACACAAGCTTGTTCAATAGCTGAAACAATTTGCTTCACATCCACTCTCTCATATTGCAGATATTGGCAAGTGCTCCTATATACTTCATACCGTAATAACACGTTCCTCTTTTTTTTTATGTTTACAAATGTCACTCAATTATTTTGTTTTAACAATAATCCAACACAATTATTATTTAATATAATATAAACACTATCACATAATAAATTTATAAAATAATGACCAGTTTACAATTAAAAGTTCATCCTCAAAAAATGAAGATGTGAATATTATATCTTCAAAACTGAAATAACAATGTTCATTGTTTCATTTTGAAAGAAAAAATAAAGTAAAATTTGAGCAAAATTTATTTAAAAATAAAGCAAAAAGCGAAAATGAAAAATGGTTGATTAACAATGGTTGTCATTTGTTTAACATTTACTATGCATGTGTTGATACTCACATGACCATGCATAAAATGAGGATATACATATACATTTGTTTACATAGTCTTTGCTCAACCAAAAACATCAACATATATGAATATTTCAATTCATTTTAAGCATAAAAATACACAAAGGAAGTAAGAACTCTTAAGAACTCATTCATAAACATCCTCTCCATCTAGTCTATTGATGATAACTTCAGGCATGGGATTCTTCGGGTTAAACGCGATATCATCATACATAAACACAATAATGTTTTCATTTGTTTAAACCGCCTTTTAACAGTATATAATATGCATGACATATGTCCGCCTGTGAAAACAAAAAAAACAGTAGATTTATTTCATAGAATCTCTTTAGAACCATTTTATTTCCTTCTTGTAGTTAAAGCTTTTTATAAAAGAAAAAACAAGAAACATGATGCATGTAGTTATAATATTCATTTGATCCAGCAACTAGAACATCCCATCGTGTTCCTTATGCCCTATCGTCGCTAGATTTAGTATCAAATAGTTAGGTTTTGCGAGATTCTGCTGAGGAAAGAAACAGAGCAAAAAGAAAAACAAGAACTTGAAAGTGACCAAAAGAAGATGTTGTATGTATATTACTTTTATAATGTTTTTTGTTTCTCTCTCTCTTTGTAGTTGTTCTTGAATACTTTAGAAAAACTCCATCGATGGATTTTAAAAAATATCTCAAGCTTAAAAAAATTGAAAATAATAATAAAGAAGAGAAAGAATAAGAAGGAATATGATTGCACATATATAGTCAGAACCCCATAATTTTTTTTAAAACAATTTCCTTCTTCCAATGGTTATCATTCATTTCAGCAATTATATTTTAAATGTAAAACCGATTTAAATTAAAGATAATGCTATTATAATTTTAAAGATACCCTTTAATATCTAGATAAATACGGGTGTTCTCGGAGTTTTAATGGAGACTAAATAGTGGATGATACAGAAGTGTATCTCATCAACCAAATTATCCTCAATCACCAAAATTTTACAATTTGATTAAGGCTTCGAATGGAAAAAGCAGATAACGCGTTGCATATCTAGTGGATTAAGCGGAACAAGAGTGGATCAAACAGATCTAGTGATACAAGTGTTGCTGCTCAAACGGTTCTAATAGTTCAAACATATGTTTGAATGGTAAAAACGGATTAAAAGCGGTCCAAAATATTGTACAAATTTAACATAATATAGATAATTTTATTTTATTATTTATTTTTCATAATTAAAATAATTATTTTAAAATAATTTTTAAATGAAATAAATAAAATATTTCAAAACATAACAGAAAATTAAATTATATATATATGTGATAATCTGAGATTTTATATTAACTAACACATAAACTTTAAAATATTTAAAAGTTTTTTTTTTAAATAACACATTGTTAAAAAAATAAAGTATGATGTAGAATAATGACAAAACTCTACATATATTTTAAGATTTTCATCTTCAAAATCCAAAAATAGAATACATTTTAGTCTGAATTATTTGTAGATTATATGAATTCCTATTTTGTTTAAAATTGAATTTTGGTGGGTATTTATATGATTGAAACCATTTTAAATTTAAATAACTATATATTATATATCATTTTTTTCTGCCCACTTTTTGTTTCATTCCACCCACTTTCTTTCCTTGGTAATAGCAGTCATCCACCATTTTAGCTAAAAAATAAAAGAATTTTGATACACTTGTGTTTCTTCCATAAAAAAAAATGTGTATGAATAAATCTGGTGAATGGAATTAAAAGATTGGTGGTCCACTTAGGGTGTATGACGCATCATTTTTTCTATCTCTCATTCACACCCTAAAAAGATGGAGGGTATACAATCAGTCTAATTTTTTTTTTTTTGTTTTTTTTAATGAAAAAGTGGATAAACAACCAATGATTTTACACTCTTTTTAAATAGAGTATTTCATCCACTTTTGTTTATAAAAACGTTTCTTTATTTTTTAATCAATGATAAAAAATTCTCATCGATGATAAAACTGTATTTTGTGATATATAAATACCATTTATATTTATTTAATTTTAAAATTTCTTTATTTAAATACTACAATTTATTTGTATAATTTATACCATATTTCTAATTATAATATTTTTTGACATCATACTTTATAAACTATACTTTATTTTTAAATTATATGTCATTCTTTTGTTTGAAAAACTTTTGAATATTAAAAATTAGTGGGTTAATTAATTTAAAACTCAAAAATATAAATATTTTACCTAAAACCATAATTATGTTTTAAATGATCCAAACCAGGAAATTATTTGTAAAGTCCACTATAATTATATTTAAATTTATTATATAATAATTTTAAATTGCTTCTACACCATTTTTATCTAAATATAACTATTTGAAATTATCCTAAATCAGATACATATTTAATTTAAAACTGAAATAATTCTGTATATGTTTAAAATAATTTTCTATTATATGTTTAATAAAATTGTATTTGTATTTTCATTTATAAAGTTTTTTATTAACACTTTTTAATTATGAAAATAAATAGTGTTATAAATTTTATATAGATTAATTTAAATTTGCACAGTATTTTGGATTATATTTTGTCCATTTTCACCATTTAAACATATGTTTTAAATTACTAGATTCGCTTGATCCATATTTGATCTACTCAATTCACTTAATCCGCTAGATTCGAAACACTTTATTGCTTTCTCCATTCGGAAGTATATAACTCATTAACGTAGAAAAGAACATTGGCCTGGTTGCACAAAAAAAAAGAACATTGGCCAAAAACAATTGTTTGCTTATTAGAGTTTGAGTCTTTGGACGCTCTCCAAAAAGTTACACATGACGTTGTCACGCTTAATAAGCACTTTGCATATGATATTTGAAATAACTGCTTTGCTTAATTGCTTTGTTTGTTAGCTTGCTTTTTTTTCTCTTTCCTTTTCAACTATATATTGTCTTTAGTTTTCTTGTGACTAGCCTCCGCTAATTCAATGAATGACATTATTCAGTGATTAGAAAAGAACACTAGCAAACGTTTGTCATTCGGCTTGCTTGTGTCTCTCTGCCTTAACCTCAACTACAAACCTCACAAAATCATTCTCTACAGATTCTTGAAATCTCAATCAGCAACAAGAAGAGCATTCCTCACATCTTACATGATGTTATTACACATAGATTCTTGTATTATGTATAGGATACAGTCTTGTAATCATTTTGTAATAATCATATGGAGAAATGAGTAAACTTTATGAAACTATGCAAAATAATTTACACGAACGAGAGAGTGATTTTATAAAGCTGGAAAAGTTAACAAATTGTTTTCTTACATCAACATAACAAATTGTTTTTTTTCTTCTTTTCAAACTCTTCCATTGATCACAAGACTCTGACCAAACTCATCATCGATTCACTGCAAAACCAAAGTCATCATCTTCTATCAACCGAGAAGCAAAGACATTGGTAGAAGCTTCCAAGTCAGTACTATCAGACTCTTTTAACCTCTCTATCTTCTCCACAGCATCTCTCATCTCCATCCTCCTCTCTTCATCTTCTTCGCAACAGCTCAACCCTATTTTCAACAGGCTTAGCATCTCTGCTTTACAGTTCTTCTTCCCAATCATTTCCTTGTCAAACACGTCACTTGTTTTCTTCTCCTTCACCATGTCACTCACCCAAGTCACAAGGCTCATGTTAGCATCGTACCCTTTACTTAGATAATTCTCAGGAAACCTACCAGTTATAAGCTCCAAGATCAGGACCCCGAGGCACCAAACATCGGTCTTCTTGGTTATATGTCCCTTTAAGCTGTACTCTGGCGATTTATAAGCGATCATTAGGTTATGAGACTGCTCTGAGTTCATCACTGGTCTTAGCGCGTAGTCTGTTAAGAGAGGCTCAAATGCTTTGTCAAGTACAACATTTGATGACTTGAGATGACCGTGAGGGATGGTCAGTGTTGGTAGCTCCTTGAACAAGTAACCTAAACCCTTAGCCACTCCTTGTATAATCTTTAGCCTTGTTGGCCAATCCAAACCAGGTTGATCCACCGAATGATTCGCTGAAACAGATCAGTTTTAAAACATGTTAAAACCTAGTCAAGTAGCTATAATCATTGACAAAATGTAAACGTACCGTGAAGATGGCTTGCCAAGCTACGGTTAGGCATGAACTCAGCGATCAAAAGCTTCTCTTCTCTACGGTAATAGTAAGCCACAAGAGGCAAGAGGTTCGGATGACTCAGCTTCCCTAACCTTCTTATATGCTCATGAAACTCATCTCTTCCGACGTTGTTCATATGTTTATACCTCTTCACAACCAGAGTCTTGCCGCTACTTATCCCGGCTTTATAAGAAGCACCGAAGCATCCACTCCCAAGAACTTCAGCAGAAGCTCTTAGAAGATCTTGAAGGTCGAATCTCTGAATGTCTTCTTGCAGAAACAAGAGCTTGTCCTGGTCCGGTGCTGTTACTCTCCTAGTGGTGTAGCTATTAACAGACTCCGCGGCTCTCTCCATGTCCGCGGGTTGATCATAACTGTATTTATACGTCCTGTCTTGCCCCGCGGATGGATAAGCCGACAAGCATTTCTGTTTTCTGGTGTGGAAGACACAAACCACAAAGGAGATGATCACTAGTATTACACCAATAACAATCAAAACGATTGAAATCGTGTAGAATGAGCTGCTCTTGTTCGTGTTCTTGTTCTCCGTGGAAGTAGAAGGAGGATACAGAAAAAACCATGAATCCCCTGAGCATGAGCTTAATGGAGGATCACACAAGTCTTTGTTCCCTAAAATGTTCAACAAAAACAAGAATTTCAAAATCAAGAACTGATGTGTAGATCTTGAAAAGTTTTTGATTAGTTTTTACCTGCAAAAGAGCCAGGATCCATGTTGCGTAGGCTTTCAGGTATAGGTCCTTCGAGATCATTGTTCTCGAAGCTAGCTAACTTAAGATCTTTCTGCTTAAAATCAGGTATCGCCCCTTGGAACTGGTTCCCATTCAGCCTCACCTCTAAAAGCAACGGCAAAGAAGCTAAAGAAGAAGGGACGTTCCCACGAAAGGCGTTGTTCGCCAGCAAAAGCTTTTTCAAATGATGCATACCGTCAAAGGCATCGGCGGGTATCTCCCCTGAAAACCTGTTGTTGGACAAGTACAATGACTTCAACGAGACGAGTTTCTTGACAGACGGCATTGCACCATCGAAATCGTTGTTCATGAAGCTTAAGGTTCTTAGGTCCTTGATGGGAGTCAATGGTTCAAGGTCTAGCTTCCCGGTTAAACCCATTCCTTCGAGCTGTAGACCCCAAACGTGTCCGGCAAAACAGAGAACACCGAACCAGTTTGATGACTTTTTCTTACAAGGTGCGGTTGAAGGATCCCAACTGCTGATGACAGAAGCGTTTGCTAAAGTGTCTTTGAATCTCAGGAGGGAATCTGCGTCTGAACCTGGCACAACCTTGTGCTCCTGAGAGATGACCATTGTGACGGGACATAACACAATGATGAGGAATGTAATGAAGGCTAACTTCTTCGTCAAGGCGGTGTTGCTTGCAAGCCTAACCTGGCTCTCCCAAGTTAGCATTGCAGCTAACACACGCTATTGATCGGTTCTTCAAGAAGAAAATTCTTCTTTTTTCGATCAGAAATAATATTTTCTCTCTTTTCTTTTCTGGAAGACAAAAGAGAGAGAGAAAAAATGTATGAACAGAAGAGAGAGAGGACAAAAACCTCACCAAGAATAGACAAAACCCAACTATGTCAATATGCAAAACTTGTTTTTGATCGCCTTTGTGTTGTCTAAAGATTGTTCAGATTTTAGAGAGATCTTAGGGTAACCATAGGATTCTTCTTGTTTTTAGTTATACAATCCTTGTTAATGTGATTTGTCATTTGTTTGTTCTAACCAACTATTGGTATGCATAATGATATGATTATACAACGAGATAAATCATAAATTTAATGTGACACTGAGCTATTTTCAAACAATCAAAAAGAGGAAACATCTGAATGTAAATCATATAATTTGTTTCAACAGTTTGGTATGATATAATCTAAAAATGTTAAGACATAAAATTTATATGATCGCCTGGTACTCGGAAAGGATGAGCTCTCTAAGGGCATCTCCATCCCTACTCCATTTTTTTCTCCAAAATAGAGTAAAAGTGAGTATGGAGTAAGCAATGCTCCAACCCTACTTCATATCTCACTCCATAATAAAATTTACTCCATAAATGGAGTAATCTATTTTTTGTTTGTTCATTACCCCATTATGGAGTGAGAAATGGAGTAAGGTTTGAGCATTTTTACTCCATAATTATTTTTACTCCATTTTGAAAGAAAAAATGGAGTTTTACATTGGAGATGCTCTAATGTATCTCAGAAATTAGAAGATTGTTTCCACATATATATAATTTTAGTACGGACCTTAGGTATGTAAACTAATCATTCATAATGGTAACGTGTGATTACCTTCTGCATTGCAACCAGCCAGTCTCAGCTTTTGCTTTTGCATGCACTGGTAAATATTCATCATCATCTGGCAAGCAAAGGTTCATATAGGCTTAGCCTCAACAAGAGGTGAATACTTTGTATACTCCCGAATGACATCTGCATATGGTGGTTCGACCTTTTTGCTTGCCAGATGGAAATGAATGTTTTATGTGTGCACCGAATCATTTAATAGATGTTTGTTCTGCTAGTGAGCTCCATTATATCTAAAATGATAAAAAGATTGATTCCACACATCGAGATTATGCTAAATTTTTCCACGCAAAAAGATTTCCACAACTGAGAGATGTGAATAAATGGGATATAATCACTCACTTTTATGTATTAAGATTGTATTTTGTTCTCTTTCAAAGCATTTCTCTCTTCAGCCAGATGTCGAATCTCCTCTTCAACTGCTTCTACTTCAAGCTCAGAAAGCATAGTTTCAAGTTGCTTGTCGATAGCATCCAGTTTCGTAATCAAACCATTCGTTTTTTCAATAGTTTTTTTTTCATAGTTATACAGAATTGTAAATTCATAATGTTGGAGAAGGTGAATAACCTAAAGAGAAATGGCTCCGTTCAATATATACACCATAGAATTTTTAGGGTTTCATTTGGTATATCCCTTTCAAAATAAATTGCATACAATATTTTTAACTATCGTTTGGGAAGCATATCATTATTGCAATATTCGAAGAAATCTTATTTTTTGCATAAAATTTTAAGTAAAATTTTTAATGTAACAAATATACATTGGTCTACAATTAGTACATTGTATATTATTTTCTTTGAGAAATTAATTCTTTAAAATATAATTTTTTTAGTTTATTTTCACAAAAGAGCTTACAAAGAGTAAAATGATCAAACAATTTTTTTTTAAATGATAAATATATACTTATATATCTAGGGTTAACAAATCTAAACTTAGAGTTTAGAGCTTAATGGTAGATTTCGGGGTGGAGTTTAAAATTTTAAAAAATAAAAATTTTACTATTAATTTCAAAAAGTATTTTCTAATTTAAAAAAATATTAAAAAGTTTCGGATTTAAAAATATATAATTCGAAACATTAAAAACTTTTATTTTTTATTTTTTATTATTTATTTATATTTATATATCTATAAAGGAAATGATAGAATAGTTTTTTACCTCTTTAATGAAACTTTTTTGATCATTGGTGGCTCTTTTTGTAACAAAAAATGAGCTACTTAATAAAATTGTCCTAGTTTTTTTTGTTGATGTAAAATCATTCTTACAAAAAGAAACAAAAAAATACTTGACATTAGATACATTTATTCTGTTTGCAAAGTATCCAAGCAATAGCAATCCGCCACGTCACTTTTGTCTGTTGACAATGTATTCAGCAAGAGACAACAGAGGAGCCACCTTGTCTGAATCAAACCCTTGAAGATGTTCCCGAGCTTCTCCGTTCAACTTCTCCGCATACTCCTTCGACTTCTCCACTCCCATCACTCTCGGATATGTCAGCTTCCCGGCGATCAAATCTTTACCGGCGGTCTTCCCTAGCTCCTCCGACGACTTCGTCACATCAAGCACATCGTCCACCACCTGATACATCAACCCAACGCATCTCGCGTATCTTCGAAGCCTCTCGATCTCTTCATCAGACCCACCACCTATTATACATCCCATTACCGCCGCCGCTTCAAGCAACGCCGCCGTTTTATGAATATGTATAAACTCAAGATACTCCAACCTTTCATCGTTTACCTCCAAAACCATCCTCTCTCCGGCCAGATCCGCCGCTTGACCCGCCACGAGACCCTCCGTTCCAACGGCTCTCATCATCTCAAACACAGCTCTCGAAACCCTCGACGGAGGAACGTTTTCCGACGTCGCTTCCAGCGTGTGCGTTACCGCGAGGGCCAAAAACGCGTCTGCGGCTAAGATCGCCACGTCTTCGCCGTATATCTTGTGGTTAGTGGGCTTTCCTCGGCGGAGGCTTTCGTCGTCCATACAAGGAAGATCGTCTTGGATGAGCGACGACGCATGGATCATCTCGACGGCACAGGCGGCGGGCATAGCGGTCGATTCGTGGCCGCCTACGAGCTCGCAAGCTGCGAGACAGAGCACGGGGCTGACGCGTTTGCCGTTGGAGAGCAGGGAGTATCTCATTGCCTCGCGAATCTTGTGTGCAAATGGGTTGGTGGTACAGAGAGGAACGGCGTCGTTTAGTGCCTTGTTTATTGATTTAGCCTTGTTTGCCATATAGTTGATGAAATCAAAGCCCGCATTTGAGTTTGGGGTAGTCGAGAAACTTCTATGTTGGAACTTTGACAGAGATGCAAGTGCAACCGTAAAGCCAGTGTGACGCATTCTCTAATCTTTAAGATAAGAAACGAAGGAAGAGGAAAAGATGAAGATTTGTCAGTGAAACACAAGAAGTTCTATTAACAATGAGAAAACACACAAAAGATTCTCAGGTTGTGTGAGAGCTTTGCTTTCTGCATATGTATAATGAATTGTAGTGACTTTGACCCTACAATTACGCCAAAAGACATTGAAGATTGCAATCTTAGAGTAGCTCCAACAATAGTATTTAGAGAGTTTCTTATTTTTAATGAAAAAGAATTAATTAGAAAAATAAGAGAGAGTTATGGATACTCATTGGAACTTCATCAGCCACTTGTCTCTTTTATATTAGTTGATTTTTAAATAAAAAAGAATATTGAATGGTTTAATTAATTTACATTAGAATAATAATTTTTTTTTCTTTTGGAATCCATGTAGATTTATTTCCGACAATGGTGCTTTAGAGCATCGATCATCAAAGGGTTTCTATAGTTTAAGTCTTTCAGCATAATTTTATTAATATTTTAGGTTAATTATATTTAGCAACTAAATTTACTATAGACACACATGGCACCAGTGAAATATGACACATTGCACCATAGGTTCTCAAAACAATTTGAAAGTATATCGGAGGAGACTGGATCCTCCACATTTTTACACACTCTCTTCTACTTTTTATTATTTTAACTTGAGAGACTCGTCTTTTTGGACCCAGTGTGGGTGCTCATAACGTGCTCATCTTCGAATCAAATCACGTTTCTCGAAAAGTTTAAGGGCAACATTATCGTTAAAGTCCCAAAGACAGTTTCTTATTTTTGTTTTTTTTTTTGGTCCGACTTTTTAAAAAATAGTCAATCACGGGTCGTCACGTTTCGCGGGGCCCGCGTACAGTGCAAGGACACAACCACATTTGACTCTTAGTTTTGGGACTTTTCTTCTTCTTTTCTCTCGGTTCTAATGAGTTGTGTGGTCTTCCCCCCTTAGCAATCCTTGAGGCACACCGATATTGTTGGTCTAAGGTGTATACTTTTTATGTGTTCAAGAAAAAAATATAATACTTTTATGTTTGCACTTCACACCTGACGACAAAGCTAGTTAATAGTTTATACTTACTAGTGGTATTTAATCAAGAAAGTTTGCTGCATGTTAAGATTCATAATATTATTGATTAAAATGACAATATAGGATCTCAATGTACACATATATTAACATTTTAATAAATATAAATTATATATAAATAGAAATAAATATAACATCCGGTGACAGACACGTGAACATGCGGAAAACGTAGGTTGCTACTGTACATTGTGACTAGTCTAGATCCATTTTGGTGGAATTCAGAATACACGGATTATTTAAAAAAAATAATAATAAAAAAGTAAAATTTTCTATCCTTTTCATTTCAAACATGGCAGACAAATTAGCACATGGTGCTCTACCTTCTTCTTTTTTGCAGTGTACTATGTTGGCAATTTACCACCAGCTTGGGCTGAGTTGGTAACTAGTTTGTAACAGTTTGGATATTTTATTTGGCAAAAAATGCAAATTTTAAAACAAAGCTGTTGACAAAATAATTCGAATGAAAAAAAAATCCAAAAGTCTTGTGTTCTTGTTTCTTATTAGTAGCAAGAGGAAACATAAGTACAGAATAAACAGGATACAGATGTGTATGCACACATACGAATCAGATAGTCATGCACTTGGTATGTTTCTTCTACATACCTTCTTCTTCAAAAGCATGCAGTGGCTGTAGTGCAGATGCTGACAACGTGTTTTGCTTTAGTTAATTAGTTGCAATTTCTAACTTGTGTCTTCTCTTCAGCTTTTCCATTTTATTCTTTAGCTTCTCGAACTTAAATAACAGAATGTATAATATAATGTATTTGAAGAAGCTGAACTAATACATATGAAAGCAAACTAACTCCCTCCATGTTCTAGAGTAGAATGTCATCAGGAGCTGAGAATTTACAAACTGGAAGTAAAAGAAAGAGTTTGAGTCTAGCAACTGGAACACACATAAGCGGATGCACCATGCTTAGGTTCATTCCTTCAAAAGTCTCTTCCATGTTGACCTCACCTCCTTCTATCTTCCATTCAAAGCATTGCACCATCACAGCTATCGCGGAACCTACAAATATTTGAGATAGATTTCCTCCAGGACATCCTCTCCTTCCACCTCCAAAAGGAAGGTACTTAAGTGCTAGCTCTTTCTCGTCTTCTTTAAGACTTAGAAACCTCTCAGGTTTAAACTCGTCAGGATCTTCCCAAGAATCAGGATCTCTCATCACAGCATAAGCATTAATGACAAGCGTTGTCTTCTCCGGTATGTAGTACCCTTTCATCTCACATCCTTCTTGGAACGTCCTTACCACGAGAGGGCCAGGCGGGTGTATCCTTAGCCCTTCTTTAACTACTGCTTGCAAATAGGGAAGGTTTGGTAAATCTGTTTCTTGAAACAACCTTGATCTCCCTACAACCGAATCGATTTCCTCTCTCAGCTTCCCAAGAACGTTAGGATTATTAAGGATCTCAGCCATTGTCCATTGAGTGGTTTGCACTGAGGTATCTGTGCCTCCAACAAAAAGCTCCTGCAGTGAGAAGACTTGGAACTATTATCAGTAAAATCAACTTAGCAATTCTCAACCAGACACTGAGCATCAAGACAACAAGCAAAGCAAGGAAATGTCTTTAGTTTTGATAATTACTTCAATCGATTTTTTCATTCTTTAAAAATCCTAAAAATGTAGCACTGGATGCAAAACAGTTTTTTTTTTTTTTTTGAATATAATTTAACATTCATTCAAAAATAAAATCAATTTACCACGAAAAACGCCTTGATATGATTCCTAGTGATCTTATACTCTGCCTCTTCGTCACGGTAAGCTGCCAACAACACGTCCATCAAATCCTTATCTCGATGCTTCTCGTCTAGTTTCTCTGTGTGCTCCACAATAATCTAAAGTAGCCAAAGATCGTATGTGTGTTTGCAAAGTGATTTAATAAAACGTTAACTTTGTTTTATTCTTTCTTAACTTCTTGAGATCTTTCTTATGCTTTGATCTCTTTATATAGGAGTTAGCTTTTCCTATTACATAATGATCTAGGAACTTAACATAAACCTAAACCTAAGAAAAAGGAAACTTGTCTTTATCCTTAATCTTTAACATTATTCAACTTTAACATAAAGAATAACTTGGTTACCAAGTAACCTTTGAAGCTTATCCAACATTCTCCCTTCTAAGCTTCAAGCCATCTTTGCTTAAGTCTTGAACTTGAATCAGCTCCCTCATCTCTTTGAACTTGATTCTTGCTAAAGCTTTAGTTAAGATGTCTGCTTTCTGCTTTGTTCCGGGTACATATTCTACATCGATCTCGTCTTGCTCCACTCGTTCTCGAATGAAATGAAACCTCTTGTGAATATGCTTGCTCCTTCGGTGAAACACGGGATTCTTGGCTAGTGAGATAGCTGACTTGTTGTCCACTCGAATCAGTGTCTTCTTCAGCTCTTTTCCTGTAATCTCACTTATCAAATCTTGTATCCAGACTGCCTGTTTTGCTGCTTCCGTTGTCGCCATATACTCTGCTTCGCAAGAGCTTAAAGATACTGTGTCTTGCTTCTGTGAGCACCAAGTTATTGGCGTTTCTCCTAGACAAAACAAGTGTCCTGTCGTGCTTCTTCCATCGTCCGGATCAGTGTTGTGACTACTGTCACTGTATCCCACGAGTTTCATTGATCCTCCTTGCTCGTAAGATAACCCGTACCCGACTGTTCCCTTTAAATACCTTAGCACTTGCTTCAGTGCGTTGCCGTGTGACGTTCTTGGTGAGTGCATATATCTACTCAAGATTCCCACTGCGTAACACATGTCTGGTCTTGAATGCATAAGATATCTGAGACAGCCAATTCTTCTTCGATAAAGTGTAGCATCTATCTCTGGTTCGTCGAGGCCTTTTGAGAGTTGCAGACCGAACTCCATCGGTATACATGTTGCGTTGCAGTCGTTCATCGCAGCTTCCTCCAACACTCTCCTTGCGTATGCTTCTTGGTTAATCATGATACACCTAGGACTCTGTTTTACTTCCAATCCGAGATAGTAGGTTAACAGACCCAAATCAGACATCTCAAAGTTCTTCGACATGTTCTTCTTAAACTCTGAAATTTCCTTCGTAGAGTCTCCGGTAACAAACAAGTCGTCAACGTATATAGCCACGATAAGAATCTTTCCTTTATCATCCTTTCGGTAGACAGAATTTTCTTTTGAACACCTCTTGAACCCTAGTTGCTTCAGAGTTCGATCAAGCTTTATGTTCCAAGCTCGTGGAGCTTGTTTCAATCCGTACAAGGCCTTGGAGAGTTTGAAAACCTTATGCTCTTCTCCCTTCTTTTCAAACCCTTCAGGCTGTGACACATAAACTTCTTCGTTTAACTCACCATGTAAGAACGCTGTCTTGACGTCTAGATGGTGAATCTCCCACTTGTTCGCAGCAGCTAACCCAATCAGGAGTCTTATGGTCTCTAATCGAGCCACAGGAGCAAATACTTCGTCAAAGTCGATACCATGTTCTTGTACGTAACCTTTAGCTACGAGTCTCGCTTTAAACTTGTTGATAGAACCATCAGCGTTTCTTTTGATCTTGAAGATCCACTTGAGGCCGATGATCTTTGCTCCAGCTGGCTTGTCTATTAGCGTCCATGTCTTGTTTATGTTGATAGAATGGATCTCGTCTTCACATGCCTTCGTCCATCTTTTATCTCCCTTTGCTTCTTGGAAATTCTTTGGCTCATCGTTGATATCATGAAGCAACAGCTCACATTCTATCTCAGCAAGTAAAACGTAGTCATTAAGGTAACTAGGTTTGCTTGTTTGACGAGTTGAGCGCCTTGCTTCCGGTGTCGAGCTTTGATCAGCTTCTTCTTCTTCGTTGTGTGTTACATCGGGTTCTGCGTGTGTAACACCTGTTTCGTCTTCTTGCTGCTCTGTTTCTGCATCTGTGGTTTCTTCTTGTTGTGTGCTGGCTATAAACGGACCCTTCCCTTCGTTTACAGTCAATCCCCACGTCATACGGAACATGCCAGAGTCGTCTTGACCTTCCTTAGCTGCTCCCTTCCAATTCCAACAAGTCTTCTCGTCGAAGATTACGTCCCGACTTACGACTATCCTTCTGAGAGTAGGATTATATAGTCGATAAGCTTTCGTGCCGGGTTCGATTCCAAGATGGACAAGAGCTTGAGAACGATCATCAAGTTTCCTTAGATGAACTGAATCTACTTTGGCATGAGCAACACAGCCAAAAACTCTCATGTGACTTACGTTAGGCTTTCTTCCCTTCAAGCTTTCGTATGGAGTTTTATTCTTCAAAGCTCTAGTAGGAACTCGATTGATCACATATGTTGCGTGTCGTACGGCTTCTCCCCACATGTAATTCGGTACCTTCATAGCTTTCAACATGCTTCGTGTCATCTCCATTAAAGTACGATTCCTTCTCTCCACAACTCCATTCTGTTGTGGAGTATATGGTGCTGTTAAATGGCGCTTGATGCCATGTTTGTTGCAGAAGTCTTGGAAATCCTTTGACGTGAATTCTCCTCCTCTGTCCGTACGGAGTGTTCCAATTGTCTTTCTTGCATCCTTCTCAACAAGAGTTTTAAAACTCTTGAATCTGTCAAAGGCTTCACTCTTTTCTTTCAACAAGATAGACCACATATATCTCGTACAGTCATCAACAATGACGAAGATATACTTGTTGTGAGCTTGTGTTGCCGGCGATATGGGACCGCAAAGATCCGCGTGTAACAGTTCAAGAGCAACCGAAGATCTATATGCCGTTGCTGCAGGAAAACTGTGACGCGTTTGCTTGCCAACCAAACACGAGTCACACAGCTGCTTCTCTTCATGTATTTCAGGCAAGCCACGAACCATATCATGTTTTGCCATGTCCCTTATTGTCTTGAAGCTTATATGACCAAGACGTGCATGCCATCTCCATGGTTCCTCCTTGATTTTTGCGAGTAGACAAGTAGGTTTACCGACCTTGAGTGATATCTTATACAAACGATTAGAAGTTCTCTGAACTTTCACCAAAAGTCTGCCGCTTGGATCTCTCAAGGTGAGGTAATTCTCTTTCATCCTTATGTCACACCCTTGTTCAGTTGCTTGACCCAGACTTAGTATGTTACTTCTCAAGTTCGGTATGTAATATATGTCGGTTAGGAGCTTCTGTTCCCCTGTCTTGGCTTCAAAGAGGATAGATCCTTTGCCGTTTATATCTACATACGAGCCGTCTCCGAACTTGACTTTTCCTTTGATGTTCTCGTTGAGCTCTGAGAAGTAAGACCTGTCACCAGTCATGTGATTGCTCGCGCCGTTGTCTAGATACCACATACCATCTTCTTTCTTGCTTGGTTCTAGTGAATTCGGTAAGACCTTTTCTTCGTTGAGATACACAACTTGATGCATGTATAACGCAGCTTCTGCTACCTCTGTCTCTGTCTTATTTAGCTCTTGTTTTTCTTCTTTCTTCTCAGGACACACAGATTTGAAGTGACCCTTCTTCTTGCAGTTGAAACATATGATCTGTGAGTAATCCTTTTTCTCACCAGTGTTACTTCTACCTCGTCCTCTTCCACTGTTGCCTCCTCGACCACGTCCACGGTTCGAGCCTCTTCCACGTCCTGTTGAGCTTCCTTGACCATTCGAACCTTCTGAGCTGGAGAATAAAAGATTTTCTTGTTGCCCTTGAGTTTCCTTTCGTTTGACTCGTTCTTCATATGCTTTGAGTCTCCCAATCACATCTTCGAACGTAGTATTATTCAAGTCTAGCATCTGCTCTAAAGATGCAGTCATGTGAATAAACTTGAACGGTAAACTATCAAGGAACTTCTTCACAATCTTTGATTCTTCTATGCTCTGTCCCAACGTAGCTGCTCTTGACTTTAGTTCCGTTATCTTTGCAGAGAAGTCATCGATGGTTTCTGATTCATTCATGCTCAGACGATCGAACTCGTTCATCAACGTCTGTAGACGAGCTATCCTCACACGCTCAGCACCGAGATTCCTTGTCTTGATGGCTTCCCAAATATCTTTAGGGGAGTCGTCTTCCTCGATCTGTAACACCAGGTTCTCAGGTAGAGATTGGTATAGCAGAGCTGTAGCGATGTCGTTCTTCTCTTCTTCATCTGTACCGGGATCAACGGCTTGCCACGCCTTATGAAGTTTTAACAAAACCTTCATCCTCTTCGCCCAAACCGTATAGTTCGTTGTGTTAAGCATCGGACAGACTATCGTACTCGGAACTCCTTCTCTTTTTCCGAGTGACTTCATCTCTATCAATGCTTTCGTATCAGCCATGGATACTCCTCTTTCACTTCGCAATCACAGAAACAACCTGGAGCTCTGATACCAAATAAAGTAGCCAAAGATCGTATGTGTGTTTGCAAAGTGATTTAATAAAACGTTAACTTTGTTTTATTCTTTCTTAACTTCTTGAGATCTTTCTTATGCTTTGATCTCTTTATATAGGAGTTAGCTTTTCCTATTACATAATGATCTAGGAACTTAACATAAACCTAAACCTAAGAAAAAGGAAACTTGTCTTTATCCTTAATCTTTAACATTATTCAACTTTAACATAAAGAATAACTTGGTTACCAAGTAACCTTTGAAGCTTATCCAACATAATCCTCTCCAGCAGCTCATCAAGTCTGTCAGAAACACTCATTATCTCCTTCTTGAATAACGGGATTCGAAGTATCTTGAGCGGTCTGCGCAACAAAGCTGCTAGGAACATCTTCTTTGTCAAGGCATATGATTCACCCACCAAGCCCCTTACTCTCTCTGCCTCACCGTTATCCTCTGAAAAACTCCTTCCCATGCTCATCCTACACAGTGTACTGTTTACAAGCTTCGTCGCTTCTTTACTGATCCCGACGCTCTCATTGTTCCTCGCCTTCTCAAGAAGGCTGCTGTAAAACCGATGTAACTCTTCAGCACGGATACCTCGTGACCTCTCGAGTGTCTGTGGTCGGAGCAACTTGGTGGCGATGATCTTCTTCATGAACTTCCAGTAATCTCCGTAGGGAGCATTGACAATGCCGTAAGTTCCGAACACGAGCGACTCGTCGATGGCAGCAAGATCGCGAGAGGAAACGTTCACGTCGTGGGACTTGAAGATCTCGTAGGCCACAGAGGCAGAGGAGACGAGAATGATGGGGACGTTGAAGATGCGGATGTGGAGGAGAGGTCCATACTTGGTGGAGAGTTTCTGAAGAGACTTGTGGGTTAGAGAAGAAAGGAGAAGGTGAAGATGACCGATGATTGGAAGAGAAGGAGGGCTCGGAGGCAGATCATATCCTGGTGACTTCTTTGGTTTCTTGAAGAAGAGAGAATAAGAGAGGAGTGAAAGTAAGGAGAGGAGGATCAAGCTGAAGCAGTTTTGAAAGTCAACGAAGATCATAGCTGCCATGGTTTCCCAGAAGTGAAGAGGCAGATGAAACATAATCAAGAACCCATGAATAATACAGAGTCCCAATAGTTTATCACTTATTAAAAATGTTTTTTCTTTGGATGAACGTGAATGGTTTAGAGTGAAAAGGAGTGGAATTATGTGTAATTAAAATGTTATTTCAAATGGTATTTTAAAAAGATACTTCAACTCTAATAAATAGACTAGATCTCCATCCGCGCGGTTGTTTATTTTCATTTTATAAATGTACAACTAAACATTTTAAATATATAATTTATATTTTAATGCTTTATATTGTATAATTTTATAATCATATTGCTTTATATTTGATAATATTAATATATAATGATTTTTTATATACGTTAAATTTTTTTACTAATAGTTATTAAATACTAATATATTTTTGAGTTCAATACAATAAATTCATAATCTGAAATAATTAAACAGAGAATCACATAAAAATATGCGTTTTTTTAATTTGGTCAGTTTGCCTAAATACATTTTAATTTTTTTTAGTTATACTATTAAAATAATATTTGTTTAGAATAATTTATGTTTTTATTTTTTTTAAATAGAATTTAGCATCTATAATTTTAGTATATTTCATAATTTTATAAGTAAATACATTATTTTGTTTAAGTTGTTCAGTCCTAATATTTTAATAAATTTTATGCATAGCACAGCATCTATGATATTATTTTTATAATTTTTTTTATCGATATAGGATGTTTTTTTATGTTATGTATTAAGTTTATAGATTTTTTTTACTAACTAAGATTTCAAAATATTAAGTTTTCAATTTTTTAGAATATTTTGTTTTTCGTGTTACATTTCAAAAGTTTATATTTTAGGACCTATCATTTTTTTGTTTTGTAAAATTTGGAATATATAGTTATGTGTTTGGTTTTAAAATTGTATATTTCGTCAACATATATGGAAAATTACATAACTATTTTTGAGTTTGGAAGATTATATGACTTTTAAATCTTTTTGTTACTAAATTGATGCATTAGTTTTATAAAAACATTTTTTGAAATTTTGGTAATTTTTCATATTTTCAAAAAATATTGTTATAATTGTAAATAAACAATAAATTTATTAAATATGAAAAATATGCGAGTTATTGTTTTTTTTATATATTGCTGGGAGATTCAAAATAAATAAAATAATAGTATATAATTATTAGACAATATATTGTTGTGAGTTACAAAAAAATATGTTAAGAATTTTTTCTTGCAAAAAAATATTACCTTATTTACAAATTGTAACTAATTTTAAAAGTCGATGATATTTATTTAAATGAAAGCAATTTTTAAAAAGAAATTATGTTACTTTACTAATATATATAATTTTGTTATATTTATTTCATATAGCAGATCTAATTTAATACAATATAGACTATAATAAATTTTATAAAAAATAGCATATAATTTTATTTTTATTAACATTAATTTATAATAATACTATATTACTAATCACGAAACTAGTTAATGTATTATTTTATAAGAGAATATTTAAAAATTTCGGTAAGATCTTGTTAGATTTTCTCAACCAATTTTGTCATTAAAGTTATAAATATATGGAGTGTTATAATAAGTCATAATGATAAAATTATTAAAGAATAAATGTAAAATGACTTTCTAGGAATATGTCCATTTAAAAAAACACACATGAATTAATGTTGTGACTTCTATTTTAATAGATAAGATGTTATTTCAAATGGTATTTTAAATAGTAATTCGAATTTAATAAATAGATAAATAGATACTATTTCCTTATAAACAAACAAAATGGTCTAGGACCACAAACTTTACATGGCAAACGCGGACCAATCCCTAATACAAAATAAATTACAGCAAAAGAAGAAAAGACAATGAACTTTTTTTTGAATTATACAGAGGTATCCTGGTCCCACAGAAGTGGTCCAGATTAGTCACGTGTTACTACGTGTCGGTCCTATGTTCCTGGCGATATCGAAATATTAATTCCTCCATAGTCAGGATTCGAACCCAGGTGACGGTACTCACAGCCGTGAGCCCTTTAACACTAGAGTTAAAAGCCCCGGTTAAAGACAATGAAAAAGAAACTGATTTGCCAGTCGATGAACCGACATCAGCTGTTATTGAATGTCAAGAGGAACTGATACATATGAAAGCAACCTTCTTACGTGTACTTGTTGACTGTAGTCTCATGAGCTTATAGCCTAGAGATTACAAGTAAAAGCAAGAGCTTGTGGCCTAGGAACTGGAACACACTTTAGCGGATGCACCATGCTTAGATTCATTCCTTCAACTGCCTCTTCCATGTTGACCTTACCTCCTTCTATTTTCCAGTCAAAGCACTGCACCATCACTCCTACCGCGGCCCCTACAATTATCTGAGATAGATTTCCTCCGGGACATCCTCTCCTTCCGCCTCCAAATGGAAGGAACTTAAGTTCTTGCTGTTTCTCGTCTTCTTTGGGACTTAGAAACCTCTCAGGCTTAAACTCCTCAGGATCTTTCCAAGAATCAGGATCTCTCATCACAGCATAAGCACTAATGACAAGTATGGTCTTCTCTGGTATGTAGAACCCTTTGATCTCACATCTTTCTTGGAACTTCCTTAGCATGAGAGGGGCCGGCGGGTGTAATCTTAGCCCTTCTTTAACCACAGCTTGCAAGTAAGGAAGGTTTGGTAAATCTGTTTCTTGAATCAACTTTGATCTTCCTACAACGGAGTCGATTTCCTCTCTCAGCTTCTCAAGAACTTTATGATTATTTATGATCTCAGCCATTGTCCATTGAGTTGTTTGCACTGAGGTATCCGTGCCTCCTATAAATAGCTCCTGCAGTGAGAAGATTTGCCACTATTATAAGTAATTAACATTGAATGGATCCTCAAATAAAATCAGTAACATTTACCACGAAAAACGCCTTAATATGATTCCTAGTGATCTTATACTCGTCTTGACAAGCCGTCAACAACACATCCATCATATCTTTATCTTGATGGTTCTCGTTTAGCTTCTCTTTGTGTTCCACAAGAATCCTCTCTAGCAGCTCATCGAATCTGTCAGAAACACTCATTATCTCCTTCTTGAATAATGGGATTCGAAGTTTCTTGAGCGGTCTCCGCAATGAAGCTGCCAAAAACAGCTTCTTTGTCAAGGCATGTGATTCATTAACCAAACCCCTAACTTTCTCTGCCTCACCGTTCTCCTCAGTAAAACATCTTCCCAACATCATCCTGCACAATGTGTTGTTCATAAGCTTCATCGCTTCTTTACTGATCTCGACGCTCTCATTCTCCCTGGCCTTCTCAAGAAGGCTGCTGTAAAACCGATGTAGCTCTTCAGCACGGATACCTCGTGACCTCTCGAGTGTCTGTGGTCGGAGCAACTTGGTGGCGATGATCTTCTTCATGAACTTCCAGTAATCTCCGTAGGGAGCATTGACAATGCCGTAAGTTCCGAACACGAGCGACTCGTCGATGGCAGCAAGATCGCGAGAGGAAACGTTCACGTCGTGGGACTTGAAGATCTCGTAGGCCACAGAGGCAGAGGAGACGAGAATGATGGGGACGTTGAAGATGCGGATGTGGAGGAGAGGTCCGTACTTGGTGGAGAGTTTCTGAAGAGACTTGTGGGTTAGAGAAGAAAGGAGAAGGTGAATATGACCGATGATCGGAAGAGAAGGAGGGCTCGGAGGCAGATCATATCCTGGTGAGTTCTTTGGTTTCTTGAAGAAGAGAGAATAAGAGAGGAGTGAGAAGAAGCAGAGGAGGATCAAGATGAAGCAGTTTTGAAAGTCAACCAAGATCATAGTTGCCATGGTTTCCCAGAAGTGAAGAGGCAGATGAAGCATAATGAAGAACCCATGGAATAGTTTAGTGTCCCACTAGTTTATCACTTATAAAAAAATGTTTCCCAAAATGTTTTCTTTGGATGAACGTGAATTGACAGCTAAAATTTGATTTTAAATGTTATATACTCAGATTAGACGTTGAGACTAGTGATCAAATTGATATTGAAAATTCAAAGAAAAACAAATCCTCCGAGGTGACAAACAACTAAATGTTAGGCAATTTGTTAACACATAATTTTTTTTTATGGAAACTGATATCTATTATGTCTTTTGTAAATTTATTTATTGACATTAATTATAGTTTAGAGTGAAAAGGAGTGGAATTATGTATAATTAAAATATTTTTTCGAATGGCATTTGAAAAGGTATTTCAACTTTAATAAATAGACTAGATCTTGACCCGCCCGACCAGTCGGGCGTTTGCTTTAACTTATAAATATTATCAACTTATACCCAACAAAAATTATTGGATTGTAGAAAATATGGTTCACGTTATTAGCTATCATATGATTGTTATTGAATTTAATGTATTTGTAACACGAAAAATACCAATACCTTAATATATATATATATATATATATTTGCATTGTTTATTTGATATTGTAACCCTAATATAGAAAATGTAATTTTTAAATTAATAATTACATATCTGTTGTATTAATGAACAATATTTTTTTTGAGAGAACTATATGTTTACCTATGTATTATATATAAACTATAAATAACAATAGTTATAATAAAACAATCAATAATTACAATGACCCAATAAATAATCAAGTTACCAAAATAGATCATAATAATAAATTAAATAATGTGGCCCAATTATATAAGCCCAAGTTAGATGTTATCCTTATGTCCAAACAATATTTTATTTTTTTAACTCTGCAATTCATGTTGCCAAACAAAACCAAAAGGTACTTCTACTTTAATAAGATAGATAAATAGATTTTATTTCTTTATAAACAAACAAAATGGTCCCAAAGTTACAAAATGTCTAATACATAACGCATTTTTGGCACTTCCATAAACAATTCATCATTGTCGTTCACATGTAAAAACAAATTAATCATTACTATTACAACTGATATGAAGTCTCACGACCATTGGAAATACATCAGATACCATGTCATGAGAAACAAAAGCTAAAATATATATAAAATGGAAATCATAGATCAATCATTGACAAACACAATCAACATATATTCCCAGTAATAATAAAAGTAAAGAAAAAAGAATAACATAAATGATGATTCACGCTAGGCGTGGGCACATTATCCGAAACCCGAATCCGAACCCGACCCGAAAAACCCGAACCCGAACCCGACGCGAACTATAAAAAAATCCGAACGGGTTTAGGATTTAGTCAGTTCGGATACCCGTACCCGATCGGTTATATCCGATACCCGAACCAATTATCCGAAATACCCGAATATATATATATATATATATAACTATCCTTCTTCAACTTGTCTCTTCCTCTTTGATTTTTTCTCTGTTCTTTGTCGTCGTCGATCCCAGCATCAACCCTTCTCCGTCCAATGACTATGGTGACTCCGCCTCCTGTTAATATAATCTCCGATTAATCATTCTCTCTGTCTCTTGTTAATTTGATGTCCCCTTGAATCTACTTCGGATTGTTTGTTTAGCTGATCCCTTAGGGTTTTTTTTTTCTGATTTGATTTTGAAACGGTTGAATCATGTGTGTGGATGCTGCGATTTCGGTGAGTTAGATTAGTGATTGTGGTTTGTGATCACTGTAGGGCGAGATTAGGGTTTTGTTTTCTCAGAAGTTTTTTTTTAAATTATTTGTTACACAATTCGGGTGTTTCGGTTATACCCGAATAACCCGAACCCGATCCGAAGTTTAAAATAACCCGAACGGGTTCTATACCTCTCCACTCAAAAACCCAAAAATCCGAATCATCCGACCCTAACCCGACCGGGTGCCCACCCCTAATTCACGCTGTTCGGAGCAAAATATATTGAGAAGCAGTACCCCCTAATAAAGTTCGCTCTGTGGTGTGCGCTTATCTCTTCGGTCCTCCTCCGGGGCATCCGTTTGCTTAGGTGTTTTGTTTATTTGATCTAGTTGCTATGATTGAATTTTACTTTAAACTTCTGTTCATATGTTCTGTTCTAGTTTCCGGAGATTTGATTCAAATATGCCGGCCTTTGTATCCAGAGTAAGCTGTTGTTTACTGCTGGCTTCATCTCTAGGAGTTTGATAACTCGCTAGCTTATGTTGGGGTCAAAATCGGTCAATGACGAAATCGTCACCCGAAAATTCTCGAAAGAAAAACCAAGCGACGATCAAATCCAAGAAACGGGTCGTCACTCGATAAAACTCATGGAAGGCTCGTCCACTCCCATCTGGCGCCAACGGCGAGGGTCCTGGCGCCCATCCGTGCGATCATCTCATGATCTCGAGCAATGGCGGCATCTTGGTCCCTTGAAACCCATGTCTGGATCGTCCGAGATCTACAATGAGTCTTCCGTAAAGTCTTCCCAATTGTTTAAAAGATTCATCTTTTAACACATATAAAGCTCGAAGCCACATTGCTCGCATCCTCGACGACGGAAAATCTACAAATCCAAGTCCATCTCAAATCCCGATACTCGCGGAATTTCGTTGGATTAGAAACGATTATCTCGAAATCTACGGCTAAAGACCTTCCCAAACTCAAAAGATTTCCCGCAAACGACTGACGAGGGAAAGATCGAACAACGAAAAATCCACAGACGGCAAGACGGCCTGGCGCCGGCGGCACGCGGGACGCGGGCTGGCCTGGCGCCGGCGGCACCCGTCACGCGGGCCGGCCTGGCGCCGGCGGTACCCGGCCTGGCGCACCCGTCGCGCGGGTCGGCCTGGCGTCGGTCCGCGGCCCTCGTCCCGGTCTCGGTCCTATCGTGCCCGGTTCGATCCCATCTTAGCTTGTTCGGATCAATCTACGCAAGTTTGGTATGATCACGGCTACTCTAAAACGCCACTTTCTCGACTAAACAAGGAATTGAGGTTCCTTCGGAAACACCGAAACCTTCAAAGACCGTCCTTTCGAAAAACCGTAAAAACGCCTAAAACGGCCCAACGTGGCCAAAATGGCCCACGTACGATTTTCCGAAAAGGAAGGATAACTATGACGGTTTATCTTTATCCTCACATAAGAGATAAATGTCAAGTTTCCAGAAGATAAATATCAAGTTTCCAGAAGATAAATGTCAAGATTTCCGAAGATAAATGTCAAATTTCCCGATAAACACGAAGATGGACGAAAATGGAAAAAGCCCGACTCAGCCCGCGAGAAGATAGACCGTCTTAGGAGGAGTATATAAGGAGAGCTTTGAGCAAGAAGCAAACCAGATCAAAAACTTTCAAGCACTTAGCACTTAGAGCGATTTAGCATTCTTTTCTGTTTTCACTAGCGAGCTGCGACTCAACTAGGATAGACTTAGGCAACCAGACTAGCGGACTCCTAGACAGCCCTTACGGCCGGTTTCTTTTTTTGTTGTACACGCTCAAACGAGAATTCAGAAATAAAATCTCTTTCGCTCAACTTTTACGATTTCTATTTTCGCAACTTTATTTGATTGTTTCGTGTGCGGCCCAGCAGATATCCGGGACCTTCAAGGAAGATCGGGTTAACTTGGTTTTCCTCCGTAAATCTTTATCGGAAATTGACGGTGTGAATTTCGGTTCCCACAGCTTAGGTTCTCTTCCTTGTGTAATGTGGTTTTCATCTATGAAAGTTTCAGTGTGAAAAAAAAAAGATGATTCACGCATAATATAACATCAAACTCTTCTTACAAGAAACAAATGATAACCGAAAACACACAATTTTTTTTTAATGACCACAAACTTTACGCGGCAAACGCGGACCAATCCCTGATACAAAATAAATTACAGCACAGGAAGAAAAGACAATGAACAGAAGAAACTGATTTCCCAGTCGATGAACCGACATCAGCTGTTATTGAATGTGAAGAGGAACTGATACACATGAAAGCAAACTTCTTACGTGTACTTCTTGACTGTAGTCTCATTAGCTTAGAGCCTAGAGATTACAAGTAAAAGCAAGAGCTTGTGGCCTAGGAATTGGAGTACACTTAAGAGGATGCACCATGCTTAGACTCATTCCTTCAACTGCCTCTTCCATGTTGACCTTACCTCCTTCTATTTTCCAGTCAAAGCACTGCACCATCACTCCTATCGCGGTCCCTACAATTATCTGAGATAGATTTCCTCCGGGACATGCTCTCCTTCCGCCTCCAAATGGAAGGAACTTAAGTTCTTGATGTTTCTCGTCTTCTTTAGAACTTAGAAACCTCTCAGGCTTAAAATCATCAGGATCTTTCCAAGAATCAGGATCTCTCATCACAGCATAAGCATTAATGACAAGTATAGTCTTCTCTGGTATGTAGAACCCTTTGATCTCACATCCTTCTTGGAACTTCCTTACCAGAAGAGGGCCAGGCGGGTGTAATCTCAGCGCTTCCTTAACCACGGCTTGCAAGTAAGGAAGGTTTGGTAAATCCATTTCTTGAATCAACCTTGAACACCCTACAGCCGAATCGATTTCCTCTCTCAGCTTGTCAAGAACTTTATGATTATTAAGGATCTCAGCCATTGCCCATTGAGTGGTTTGCACTGAGGTATCTGTGCCTCCTATAAATTGCTCCTGCAGTGAGAAAGATTTGTAACCAATAATAATAATCATAAGTAATTAATAATATTGTATGGATCATCAAATAAAATAAAATCAGAACATTAATTTACCACGAACAGCGCCTTGATATGATTCCTAGTGATCTTATACTCTGCCTCTTCGTCTTGACAAGCTGCCAACAGCTCATCCATCACATCTTTATCTTGATGGTTCTCCTCCAGCTTCTCTTCGTGTTCCACAAGAATCCTCTCCAGCAGCTCACCGAATCTGTCAGAAACACTCATTATCTCCTTCTTAAATAATGGGATTCGAAGTATCTCGAGCGGTCTGCGCAACAAAGATGCTAAGATCCTCTTTTTTGTCAAAGCATTTGATTCTTCCACCAAAAACCTAACTTTCCCCGCCTCACCGTTCTCCTCGGTAAAACTCCTCCCCATGCTCATCCTGCACAATGTGTTGTTCATAAGCTTCATCGCTTCTTTACTGATCCCGACACTCTCATTGTTCCTCGCCTTCTCGACAAGGCTGCCGTAAAACCGATGTAGCTCTTCAGCACGGATACCTCGTGACCTCTCAAGTGTCTGTGGTCTGAGCAACTTGGTGGTGATGATCTTCTTCATGAACTTCCAGTAATCTCCATAGGGAGCATGCATAATACCATAAGATCCAAACACGAGCGACTCACCGTTGACAGCAAGATCGCGAGAGGAGACGTTCACGTCGTGAGACTTGAAGATCTCGTAGGCCACTGAGGCAGAAGAGGCGAGAATGACGGGTACGTTGAAGATGCGGATGTGGAGGAGAGGTCCATACTTGGTGGAGAGTTTCTGAAGAGACTTGTGGGTTAGAGAAGAAAAGAGAAGGGGAAGATGACCGATGATAGGAAGAGAGGGAGGACTCGGAGGCAGATCATATCCAGGTGAGTTCTTTGGTTTCTTGAAGAAGAGAGAATAACCGAGGAACGAGAAGAAGCAGAGGAGGATCAAGATGAAGCAGTTTTGAAAGTCAACGAAGATCATAGCTGCCCGAAGAATGAAGAAGATGCAGATGAAACATTATGAATAATATAGAGTCCCAGTAATGGACAGCTATCACCTTTTAAAATCATGAAAGAGAAGTTGACCCTCGTGATCAAATAGATAATATCTTATCTTAAATATTCAGATTATATGATTCCTCAAGATCAGCATTTGTCTGTAATCCTATTTAATTTATTTTTTAACTTGAAAAATCAAGTTCTTAAGATATCAGCTTCTTATAAGATTATTAACCAAAACGAAAAACTATTATAAATCATAAAGTAGTTCAGCTGCACAAAATTATAAACCAGAACAAACTCATCTGCATATCGTAAACAGGCTAAGTTTATGTTTCCATGTGTGGGAACCGAAATTCACAACGTCGATTTTAATGAATAAAAACGGAGGAAAGCCAAGTTAACCCGACTTTCCCTTAAGGTCCGGATTCTCTGCGACAGCCAACGACAAGTGACCGAGTAAATGCGGAAAAGGTTTTGTTAAGATTTGGGACTGGACCTTAAGAAATGCTACTTACGTACCCCTTTCGAGGATCAAGTCGGACGTAGTTCAGTTAGAAAGAATTGAACAAGAGATCGAACCGTCTGGGCGGGTTCATCTAGTATGAGTGTTTGTCATAGAAACAGGCATGTCGAAGATAACGCTTAGGGTTTCTATGTGCGGAGCTCTTAAGTAAAAGAATTTTCCGATCCTTCCGAGAGGAGCGGAGATTTGCGAGCAGGAGGCGGCCAGACGTTCTAGGGCCTGGTTCGTCTAGTATGAGCGTTGGTCATAGAAATGGGCATGTCGAAGGTAATGCCTAGGGTTTCTATGTGCGGAGCTCTGAGTAGAAGAATTGTTAGATCCTTCCGAGAGAAACAGGGGTCTATGGAGAAGATAAAACTAGAACAAGAGGCGGCCAGACGTTCTAAGTCCTGCCTCGCTGGCCTAACCACCTAAGTTCTAAGTTCTCTAAGCTAGCGGGAGTTCTCTACGTCTAGATTCTAGGATTTTCGGATCCCTTCTCCTCTGCTCTTGCTCTCCTTATATACCCACTCCTAGGTCGGTTTGCCTTAGGATGATGGACCTCGCCTTTGGGCCCAAATTTATCTCTTCAGGAAGTATTCCATTTTCGTCGATCTTCGTAATTATCCTCGAGTTTTCCCTTATTTTTCGGTGACTTGATGTTTATCCGATGTTTCGGGAAATCGGATAAACCTCACAGCATGATTGGGCCTGAATTCTTAAAATCGTAAGTAAGTCCGTGGACTTGTCTTAAGTCGTTGAACGTTTTATACGATTTCTCGAAAAGACTATCTTTCTCGTAAAATAAACCGTATAGCCTAAAGGATCGATGTTCAAGTTAATCGATCTTTGTTTTATACGATATCTTCTACGAGAAATCCAATCCTTCTAGTTTTTGTCGTAAAACATCGAGGACGATTCCAACCGAATCGAAAGGTGATCATTCCGTTGCCGTGATCGTACCAAACTCACGAGGATCGATCCAAACAAGCCAAGATGGGATCAGACCGAGCATGACGGAACCGAGACCAGGACGAGGGCCGTCGACCGGCGTCATGGGGCTTGCCGCCGGCGCCAGGCCGGCTTGCGGGGCGCGTGCCGCCGGCGCCAGGCCGGCCCGCGTGACGCGTGCCGCCGGCGCCAGGCCGGCTCGCGTGACGCGTGCCGCCGGCGCCAGGCCGGCTCGCGTGACGCGTGCCGCCGGCGCCAGGCCGGCCTGCGTGACGCGTGCCGCCGGCGCCAGGCCGGGGTACCGCCGGCGCCAGGCCGGCTCGCGTGACGCGTGCCGCCGGCGCCAGGGGTTCTTTGCCGCCCGTGGGTTTTCCATTGCCCGATCTTTCCCCCGTTAGTCGTTCGTGCGGGAAATCTTTGAGTTTGGAAGGATCTTTGGCCGTAGATTTCGAGATAACCGTTTTCGACCTCACCAGAGAGTGGATATTCTAATTTGAGAAAATCTCGTATAACTTCTTTTCAAATTATCTGAGACTTTTTTGTTTCAAGAAATACTTTCCAGAGACTTTCAGTCATTGATTCCGTCGTGACCGATTTTGACACCAACACCATGCACGAAGCCATAAACTCTCGAGTCATGCAGCTCCAGTGATCGGAATGTACATCTACGTCCCGTCATCTCTGATGCCTTCTTATTTTGATGTTCCTCAATAGGCCAAAATGTTAGGAAGTTATCATGTATCTGTATAAAATGTGTGTCCCTCTTAAAGCTTTGACATTAGGCATTAAATGTATCAAGATTTTGACTTTTCCTTTGCTCTCGACACCTTCTCTCCTTTTGTTGCTTCGATGATACTCTTCGATGTGTTAGAGCATCCACAATGGTGGATTCCATTGTGGAGTCCTTAGGGACTATTTTAGTATTTTTTTTTATTGAATAGCTAAGGAGTCTTAGCAAAATAAGCAGTCCAATGGTGGATTCTTTTTAGGAGTCCTTAGGAAAAAAAGTTTTTTTTTGTTAAACATATGAAATTTGCAATTTCAAATTTTGCAATTTGCATAAATTTTCACCAACAAGAGATTACTTCACTTGCGTATTTGCAAAAGAAAGGTGAAAGCTATTAAAGATCTCCGAGGAAAAAGATCACTCCTTGCACAGAGATTACTTCACTTGCTTTTAGTTGATTACATGCTTCTGTATTATGATTCCCTGATTCGTCGGCGGGAGATGATCGTGCCAAAACAGCCTTAGCATCACCAATATTGGCAATAAAAACCTAAAAATGTAGGAGAGTTTAAAAGGTGTGGTGGATACTGGAGAAAGGTTGAGTAATTTTCTGAAGTCAATATATTGCATTCCTAAGGAGTAACGACCACATCACTGTCATCCCAGGGTTATACCTTTTGATCAACTATCCAGACACACACTGCTGTGGCGCCATCTTGCCATCCTCCTGCGCCAGACACAAAGGTCAGGACTCAGGGGAAAGAAATTTTTTAAAAATAAACTCAGCGATTCTACTGAAGAGATATTAGCAGAGCAATCAACAGCCGAGAGAAAAGATCAGACATTCACTTAGAGAAAACTAGTAAAAAATTACGTGAAACACTTTCTTGCAGGAGCAACTCATCGGTTTTCCGGAAACCTGGTAACAAAATTGTGGTAAACAGTTAGATAGCTAATAATAGCCACAATGAAAAAATTAGAAAGCTGATAAAGTATGGAATGAAGTTATATTACCATCAAGTATGGCTTTCTTAGCAACTTTGACATCCATCTGAAGCAGCAACCAACCATTTGGATAAAGAAAAGGGCGAGAAAGAAGGTGAAGTAAGACCTACTAAGTGAGTGACACCAAAGCAATCTTGCAATGCGAGAAAGATATTATTAATGAATTTGAAACAAGTAAAAACAGACCAACTCACGTGGTAAACCAGCTGAAAGAACATTAAGGTGAAGATGCTTCTTAGCAAACTCTGCAGCTAAACGACCACCATGCCCATCATATCGAGAAATGAGCACACCTACATAACAACAACATCAATACAGAAGAACCTCATTTTCATTTTGCAATATAAAGCCTTAAACTTTGCAGCACTACCAAGACAAAGATTTTTCCAAATTCCCACACAGAACCAGCTTCATGTGTTCTTAATTACTAAACTAGATTCATACGAAAGTTACTTCTTATTTTTACCTTAGTTTCCCTGGGAAATCCAAAGAAGCATCGGGCAAAACCACCGAAACATCTTCCATAGCATGTCTAGCTCCTTTGTCTTCAGAAACATCAGCTTCAAAGACAAATCCTTTCTTCTCCTCACTTATACAGCTAGAGCCACCTTCTTCCGCCGCTCTATTAACAACGGCGGCTATGGCTTCTTCTCCACCTACGGGAATCTCAAGCTTCTCGTCTTCTCCGCCACTGGAGATTCTCGGATCTTTAGTATTATCACATCCTGTCTCCTCTGACTTCTTCGCCTTCTTCACCGGCGGAGAGTCATCAAATCCTCGCTGGAGAACGACTCAGCCGCGGCGTGTTTCTGGTTCGGTTTCTCTATCGCAGCTTAACCAGCTTCCTTCCTTCCTTCCTTCGCTCTATTTTGTTTCCCGACAACCATAGATTAGGGTTTCAGTCTCTTTTCTCAGACGTCAAATGCCTTTCCTTCGAGAGAGTTTTTTTTCGTGATGGAGAAAGAGACTGAATTTTTTTTTTTGAAACACACCCCCAGCCGAACCACTCACGCCTTGCCACGTCCTTAAGGATTTGATCCTTAAATGCCTTGATTAAGGATCAATCCTTCCGTTACCAATTTTTTTATTATTACTTTTATGTTGTTTGCCTAAATAAATGCGCTAAGGACTCATTAAAAGCCTCCGTTGCGGCTGCTCTTATGCATTCTGTCATTTCTGTGATCCAACACTTGAATATAGGACCCTTCAAAGATCTTCAATTAAAAAAGTTGCACAATTCTTTTTAACAAGTAACCACATAATACAAACCACTTTTAAATGATACTTGAACGTTCTGACTCTCCCCCGTCTGGGGGCTCCTACACCCTCACTCAATTTGTGGGTCTCATCACCAGCCGACGATCAATGCATTAGTTTTTTGAAAATTTGGAATTACATATTTAGTTTTCTATAATCACTACATGGCATGTTCATCTTTTAACTTCATTTGCATGGTTTCATGAATCAATAGGTCATCTTAGCTTTTACTCTTTCCATTTTAACCACGATTAACTCTAAAATTCTTAGTTAATGTGTTAACAAAAAACTTAAGTATACTTTGATAACATTAGATAATCAAATTAATATTATTTTCCATATACAAGATCATACATCAGAGAAAAAGTTTTGTCGGATAGGAAAGTAAGCGTTACTAGGGGTGGGTGCAAGGCGAGTACTTGCATTTTTATGTATACTTGATACTCGCCTTGCCTTGAACGAGTAATGAATTTTTCGACTTGGTACTTGCCTTGTCGAAAACGAGTACTTGTTATATCGAGTACTTGTCCCAAAACATGTTACTTGCAAATTACTTATCTTATTCGATTACTTACTACTTACAAATACTTATGAATTATTTGGATGTATTTTTAAGTTTTTAAAAATTACTTAATAGATAATATTCTATCAGAGAAGGTTATGAAATTTCGTTTTGTTGACTCGACTTGGTAAAAACACGAAAGTTATTTCAAATAAAATATTTGCACCTAATATGAAAAAAGAAAAAAGGAATATAATGCATATATCTCGATATGAAAGTACAGTTTACTTCTTACAACATAGAAATATCAGTTTAGGACTTTGGTTTTTATGGTTTAATTATCATTTTTCAGTCGTAAAACAAGTAATGAGTAATATCAAGAGTCGTTAACTTTTTTGTAACACTTGTTACTTGCCTTGTACTTACAAGTAGCAAAACTCAACGACTTTATACTTAACTTGGCAACGACGAGTACTTGAAAATATGAGGCGAATACGGGTCAAGTAACGGGTATAAGGCAAGTAACGAGTATTCGTGTCCATCCCTAGTAGTAGGTTATTGATATGCTGCAAATTAAATAAGTATTTATGTTACAAGTATCAAGTAACGGGTAACAAGTAACAAGGCAAATACCTAAAAATAAAATGATACTTGGTACTTGCCTTGTACTCGCGAGTAATGAAATTTGATGACTTATTACTTGCCTTGATAACGTCAAGTACTTGAATTTACGAGGCAAGTACGGGTCGAATAACGGCGGGTATCAAGTAATAGTGCCCAGCCCCTGCGTTACATAAGAAGGTTAATATCATTTCAAATGCAACAACGAACCGCTTGCTTCGAAGCGACGTCGTTTGCGGTTTTGGGTTCGCAGCGGCGTCGTTTCATCCGTCGCACACGTTTCTATAACCCAGACCACGTCTCTCTCCGGAAGAAGAAGAGAAGAAGAACGCTCCTCCTTCTCTCTTTTGATCAATTCTCCTCGAGCCAAAGCATTTTGAATTCACAAATTTCCAATCCTCGAGGGATGGCGGCGGTAAACGGGTACCAAGGAAATACTCCGGCAGAGACAACTCCGGCAGCCACCGGATCGAAGCAACCTGCTCCTCCGGCTAAAACCGTCGATAGCCAATCCGTTCTCAAAAGGTTCTCTTTCTCTTCTATCCTTTCTCCGATCTTTGATTTTTATTTAGCTAGATTAGATTATATTTTGAATTTTTAAAACAGCTATAACTTACTTTGATAATTTTGTGATCAGTGTCTTAGTTGTTTTTATTATAACAAGATACAAATGATCATAAAATCGTATTAATATGAATTTTTATGTAATAGACATTCACATTAAATAATATATATATATATATATATCAATTTTAATACCATTTATATGTACCATTTAAAAATACATAAATATGTTAATTTTGGAATTTGCATTGAAAAAGTATTGAGACCTTAATATTTAATTTTGAAATTTTCATCGAAAAAAATATCACATCAAAAATTCTGAGATCAATGGTTTAAATTTTTTGTTACATAGAATATACAAATGTTAATAAAACCATATGAGTAGAAAGTCACAATAATAAATGTTTATATTCAAATATACTATATATTTATGTTAACATCATTGAAATTTAATTATATACCATATAAAATAAACAAAATAATTATTTTGATCTATTTACCATAAAAATATTGTAAATAAGTAAGATGTATTGTTTTGATTTATGTGATTACTCTAATCTCCTATATATTAATTGAGAAACATTTGATTACTCTAGCAAGTCTAAGATTTTATTAGTTAATATTTTTCAAAAATCTTACAAGAGATCGATACAACGAAGATTTATTTATAAGCTATAGAAATCACCTAACGAGACATGGAGTACATATCAAATTTCTTTTCCTAACCTAACCCCCTTTCTATTCATCACAACACCAAAATGAAATATTTGGAAGTGTCGATTGACAATCTGAAATGGTAATATTTTTTTTTAAATTCAGTCTATTGTTTTCCTCAAATTGTCATAGAATAGTTTTTAGTGATTAGCTAAATGAGTCACGTGCATAGTAAAATGTGTTTTAATTTAAAAATTGTTGTATATCCAAAATCAATATAAACCATCATCATTTTCGTTTAAAATTTTGTTACAATAAAAATAGGGTTTGGGCAAAAAATCTAAATCTAAAAAATGAGCTAAGTCTGATCCAAAAATAGTACTGAACTTTAACCAAAACTGGTTAGATATCCGAATGGGTTAAAAATTTTGGTATCTAAAGAATCAGAACTGAACCTGATCCGAACAGAAATATTCCGGGTATTCGATTATATCTGAACCAGATTTGTAAACTTAAATTAAATATTTAATAATATATTAAATTAAACCAGATTAATATATTAATTATTTTTATATTTAATATCTAAAAGAATATACACAAAATATAAGATGTTTTTAAGTTGTCTAAAATACTTGGAAATATATACAAATAGTTATAAGTACATGTTTAAAATAACTAATTGATACTTAAAATACCAAAATATTTAAATATCCTATCTATAAATTTAAGCTAAATCAATTTTTATATTAAGTTTAAGTATTTTGGCATACATTATTCAAATTTATATGATATATTATTTTGATTTTTAGATTTTGAAAAATTTAAAACATAGATGAACTTTACTTTTTAAACTTTGTTAAATAGTTTACCTGAACCCAAATCTACAAAAATCTAAACCGAACCAAAACTACAATGATCCGGACCGAACCAAATCAAATGGTGCTCAAATGTCTACCTCTAATCAAATGTAAAGAATTTTAGTGATAACAAAATGTATATTTTTATAACATTTAAATACAATATTTTTAAAAAATATTCATTCCACACTGGACGCAGATTATCATCTAGTATTCCTATTAATAATAAAAGTAAAGAAAAAAGAACAATATAATTCACCCTGTCGTCGGAGCAATATATTGAGAAGCAGTCCCCCTAAAGTTCGCTCTGTGGTGTGCGCTTATCTCTTATGTCCTCCTCCGGTGCATCCGTTTGCTTGGGTGTTTTGTTTATTTGATCTAGTTGCTATGATTGGATACTTTAAACTTCTGTTCTAGTTTCCGGAGATTTTGTTCAAATCTGCAGGCCTTTGTATCCAGAGTAAGCTGTTGTTTACTGCTGGCTTAATCTCTAGGAGTTTGATAACTCGCTAGCTTAGGTTCTCTTCCTTGTGTAATGTGGTTTTCATCTATGAAAGTTTCAGTGTGAAAAAAAGAAGAAAAAGAGATTCACGCATAATATAACATCAAACTCTTCTTGCAAGAAACAAATGATAACCGAAAACACACAATTTTTTTTTAATGACCACAAACTTTACGCGGCATGGACCAATCCCTGATACAAAATAAATTACAGCACAGGAAGAAAAGACAATGAACAGAAGAAACTGATTTCCCAGTCGATGAACCGACATCAGCTGTTATTGAATGTGAAGAGGAACTGATACACATGAAGGCAAACTTCTTACGTGTACTTCTTGACTGTAGTCTCATTAGCTTAGAGCCTAGAGATTACAAGTAAAAGCAAGAGCTTGTGGCCTAGGAATTGGAGTACACTTAAGAGGATGCACCATGCTTAGATTCATTCCTTCAAATGCCTCTTCCATGTTGACCTTACCTCCTTCTATTTTCCAGTCAAAGCACTGCACCATCACTCCTATAGCGGTCCCTACAAATATCTGAGATAGATTTCCTCCGGGACATCCTCTCCTTCCGCCTCCAAAAGAAAGGAACTTAAGTTCTTGCTGTTTCTCGTCTTCTTTAGAACTTAGAAACCTCTCAGGCTTAAAATCATCAGGATCTTCCCAAGAATCAGGATCTCTCATCACAGCATAAGCATTAATGACAAGTAAGGTCTTCTCTGGTATGTAGAACCCTTTGATCTCACATCCTTCTTGGAACTTCCTTACCAGGAGAGGGCCAGGCGGGTGCAATCTCAGCGCTTACTTAACCACGGCTTGCAAGTAAGGAAGGTTTGGTAAATCCGTTTCTTGAATCAACCTTGAACTCCCTACAGCCGAATCGATTTCCTCTCTCAGCTTGTCAAGAACTTTATGATTATTAAGGATCTCAGCCATTGCCCATTGAGTGGTTTGCACTGAGGTGTCTGTGCCTCCTATAAATTGCTCCTGCAGTGAGAAAGATTTGTAACCAATAATAATAATAATAAGTAATTAATAATATTGTATGGATCCTCAAATAAAATAAAATAAAATCAGAACATTAATTTACCACGAACAACGCCTTGATATGATTCCTAGTGATCTTATACTCTGCCTCTTCGTCTTGACAAGCTGCCAACAGCTCATCCATCGCATCTTTATCTTGATGGTTCTCCTCCAGCTTCTCTTCGTGTTCCACAAGAATCCTATCCAGCAGCTCACCGAATCTGTCAGAAACACTCATTATCTCCTTCTTGAATAATGGGATTCGAAGTATCTCGAGCGGTCTGCGCAACAAAGATGCTAAGATCCTCTTATTTGTCAAAGCATTTGATTCTTCCACCAAAACCCTAACTTTCTCCGCCTCACCGTTCTCCTCGGTAAAACTCCTCCCCATGCTCATCCTGCAAAATGTGTTGTTCATAAGCTTCATCGCTTCTCTACTGATCCCGACACTCTCATTGTCCCTCGCCTTCTCGACAAGGCTGCCGTAAAACCGATGTAGCTCTTCAGCACGGATACCTCGCGACCTCTCTAGTGTCTGTGGTCTGAGAAACTTGGTGGCGATGATCTTCTTCATGAACTTCCAGTAATCCCCATAGGGAGCATGGATAATACCATAAGATCCAAACACGAGCGACTCACCGATGGCAACAGCACCGCGAGAGGAGACGTTCACGTCGATCTCGTAGGCCACTGAGGCAGAGGAGGCGAGAATGGCGGGTACGTTGAAGATGCGGATGTGGAGGAGAGGTCCATACTTGGTGGAGAGTTTCTGAAGAGACTTGTGGGTTAGAGAAGAAAAGAGAAAGTGAAAATGACCGATGATAGGAAGAGAAGGAGGGCTCGGAGGCAGATCGTAGCCTGGTGCGTTCTTTGGTTTCTTGAAGAAGAGAGAATAACCGAGGAACGAGAAGAAGCAGAGGAGGATCAAGATGAAGCAGTTTTGAAAGTCTACGAAGATCATAATAGTTGCCATTGTTGTTTCCCAAGAATGAAGAAGATGCAGATGAAACATTATGAATAATATAGAGTCCCAGTAATGGACAGCTGTCACCTTTTTAAAATCATGAAAGAGAAGTTGACCCTCGTGATCAAATAGATACTAATATCTTATCTTAAATATTCAGATTATATGATTCCTCAAGATCAGCATTTGTCTGTAATCCTATTTATTTTTTATTTTTTTAACTTGAAAAATCAAGTTCTTAAGATATCAGCTTCTTATAAGATTATTAACCAAAACGAAAAACTATTATAAATCATAAAGTAGTTCAGCTGCACTAAATTATAAACCAGAACAAACTCATCTGCATATCGTAAACAGGCTAAGTTTTATGTTTCCATGCACGAAGCCATAAACTCTCGAGTCATGCAGCTCCAGTGATCGGAATGTACATCTACGTCCAGTCATCTCTGATGATGCCTGCTTAGTTTGATGTTCCTCAATAGGTCAAAATGTTAGGAAGTTATCATGTATCAGTATAAAATGTGTGTCCCTCCCTCTTAAAGCTTTGACATTAGGCATATAAATGTATCAAGATTTTGACTTTTCCTTTGCTCTCGACACCTTCTCTCCTCTTGTTGCTCCGATGATACTCTTCGATGTATTATGCATTCTGTCATTTCTGTGATCCAACACTTGAATATAGGACCCTTCAAAGATCTTCAATTAAAAAGGTGCACAATTCTTTTTAACAAGTAACCACATAATACAAACCACTTTTAAATGATACTTGAACGTTCCGACTCTCCCCCCATCTGGGGGCTCCTACACCCTCACTCAATTTGTGGGTCTCATCACCAGCCGACGATCAATGCATTAGTTTTTTGAAAATTTGGAATTACATATTTAGTATTCTATAATCACTACAAGGCATGTTTCCATCTTTTAACTTCATTCGCATAGTATCACAAATCAATAGGTCATCTTAGCTTCTACTGTTCCATTTTAACCACGATTAACTCTAAAATTCTTAGTTAATGTGTTAACAAAAAAAATTAAGTATACTTTGATAACATTAGATAATCAAATTAATATTATTTTCCATATACAAGATCATACATCAGAGAAAAGTTTTTGTCGGATAGGAAAGGAAGCGTTACATAAGAAGGTTTAATTTCATTTCAAATGCAACAACGAACCGCTTTCTTCGAAGCGACGTCGTTTGCGGTTTTGGGTTCGCAGCGGCGTCGTTTCATCCGTCGCACACGTTTCTATAACCCAGACCACGTCTCTCTCCGGAAGAAGAAGAGAAGAAGAACGCTCCTCCTTCTCTCTTTTGATTAATTCTCCTCGAGCCAAAGCATTTCGAATTCACAAATTTCCGATTCTCGAGGGATGGCGGCGGTAAACGGGTACCAAGGAAATACTCCGGCGGAGACAACCCCGGCAGCAACCGGATCGAAGCAACCTGCTCCTCCGGCTAAAACCGTAGATAGCCAATCCGTTCTCAAAAGGTTCTCTTTCTCTTCTATCCTTTCTCCGATCTTTGATTTTTATTTAGCTTGATTAGATTAGCATTTGGATCCACTCGTATTCATATCTAAATACTTGTAGATTATGTTTAGAGACACGATTGATCCAGATATTGATTGTGACTTTTCTTGTGAATCTTATTGTTTCTCTCCTTGCCTACCAACTGTTTGTTACAATTCCTCTGAGAAATTGTTTAAGCAAATTCATGAACTTTCCTAATCCAATTGTTCCCACTTAATACGCAGGCTGCAATCTGAGCTAATGGGTTTGATGGTAAGCTATCTTTCCTTGTCTATGTAAAAGAATCAAAACTGAACCTATTGGTGATACAAAAGTTATATGGATCTTTTGGTTTGATGTTTACTTACATCAGATGGGAGGTGATCCGGGGATATCGGCTTTCCCAGAGGAAGACAACATATTCTGCTGGAAAGGAACAATCACAGGAAGCAAAGATACTGTGTTTGAAGGAACTGAGTACAGACTCTCACTCGCTTTCTCCAACGATTATCCTTTCAAACCTCCCAAAGTTAAGTTTGAGACTTGCTGCTTCCATCCTAACGTGGATCTCTATGGCAATATTTGCTTGGACATTCTTCAGGTATAAAGCAAATCATTACTGTTTGTACCTGGAGTTTTACAGCTACAATATGTCAGAGAAGTAACACTTTGTATTTGTAGGATAAATGGTCATCGGCTTACGATGTGAGGACGATATTACTCTCGATTCAAAGCCTTCTCGGAGGTAACAACTATGGCTGATATTAGCTTACCATCGAGTTTTGCTGTTGGTTTGATACAATATCTGATTTTATGTGTGTTTCGGTTGATTAGAACCGAACATCAGCTCACCATTGAACAACCAAGCAGCTCAGCTTTGGAGCAATCAAGAAGGTGATTTGCAATAATAGTAGTGATTAGACTACACATCTCTGTGTATTAAATAACGAATGATATTCTTATGTCTGTTCTTGGTTTGCTGATGTACAGAGTACAGGAAGATGGTTGAGAAACTCTACAAACCATTGAACGCATGATTCTGAAAAGGCTCTATGTAACTAGAACATCCATTTTATGATTCTCCAGAAGGAAGAGTAGTCACTTCATTCAATTAATCATGTTTCTTCTACTCTGTAATCTCAATCCGAGGCTATATTAGTAACCAAAGAACCTTTTATTAGAGTTATTACAATCTCGCTCCTCGTAATAAAAAAAACATATATGTTCCATACAAAGCAGATAAAAAAAATCACTTGTTCAAACCAAATACAAAATGTGAGTTAAATCCTCAAAGCCCATTAGATGACAATGGCCGCAGTATATAATGGCTTTAAGCCCAACTAATAAAACGACGCCGTTTTTGGCGCACATCCCAGAAACCTTTAAACTTTGAATAAAACCCACGGAGTGAGGAGTATCACTGTGACGAACAATCTCTCACTGTCACGACACTTCTCTTTGGCGAACTCGGTTCAGATCTCTATTTTACTTCTCCCTCGTGTTACCCGCATATATGTCGATCTCGGCTCAAAATCCGGATATTTCCGGGGAAAGGCAATCCGGCCAAGATGTTCGTACTCAGAACGGTACTCTTCCCTTTCTTTATTCCCATTTCGGCTCATACTAAATCTTTATAGGTTTTTTTTTTTTTTTTAATTTGACGTGTTCTGGTATGTAACTCGTTCGTATTGGATGACACTATGTTTGTTTGCAGTGATGGCTTGTCAAGCTGTTTCAAATATTGTCAAAACATCGCTTGGTCCCGTCGGACTCGACAAGGTGTCTGTCTACTCTTATTCCAATGTTTGGGATTTGATTTAATTGGTTTACCAGAATTTTGCACTAAATGTAGTTTTCTTCAGATGTTGGTGGATGATATTGGTGATGTTACCATTACAAATGACGGTGCTACTATTCTTAGGATGTTGGAGGTCGAACACCCTGCTGCTAAGGTGATTAATTATTTGGATTACATTACATACTTATCATGCATCAATGCATTGTTATAATTGATCATTTAGTTACATTGGTCTCTGTTTGTCTTTGACAGGTTCTTGTCGAGTTAGCTGAACTCCAGGATAGAGAAGTTGGTGATGGAACTACTTCTGTTGTTATTGTTGCTGCTGAGTTGCTCAAGGTTAACTTTTTATATTTTTCATGTTGTCAAGAAGTGTGAATGTTTGTCGCATGTGTAACTGCTTGATGATTAATGGTCTTGCGCATGTATATGCAGAGGGCTAATGATTTGGTCAGGAACAAAATACATCCCACATCAATTATCAGTGGTTACAGGGTAGGCTGCGACTATTTTATGTAGTGGCATACATTACGGAAGTGTTTTCAGTATGTTCATAATCTATGTTACTGTTGACAGCTAGCAATGAGAGAGGCTTGCAAATACATTGAAGAGAAGTTGGTTACTAAGGTTAGTCCTGTTTGTGGTTGTCTATATTTTGGTCTTCTTTCTGAATGAATGAGGAAACTTTAATTTGTGTTGGTCCTTTCTTTATACAAGTTTTTGTGTCAGCATAAGTTCTCTATAGTGCCTGTCCCCGCCCCTTCTGTTAACTACTTCTATTGTGTTGTATAGGTCGAAAAGCTTGGGAAAGTTCCATTGATAAACTGCGCTAAAACCAGCATGTCCTCCAAACTTATATCTGGTGACAGCGACTTCTTTGCCAATTTGGTATTGCTTCCAGCTCTCATTCCTTGTCAATAACGTGGAAGTGAAGTGCTTGCTTTTGTTAATAAACCATGAATGCTATAAATTTTTGTTAATAATTATTTATTAAGTCATTTCTAGCTTTTCCTAATAAGGTCTGGGATCCATTGATCTTGTCTGATCATTCATACAGCTGACCTCTAATAATCACATTTTACTTGAAGGTTGTGGATGCCGTTCTGTCAGTAAAGATGACAAATCAGCGGGGGGAGATTAAATACCCTATCAAGGTCTGTATCTGCTCCTCTGTCGAAGTTGCAAACATACATCTGGAGTCAGGATTATATGCTTAAACAATTCTGCTTTTACTACATTGTATAGGGGATTAATATTCTGAAAGCTCATGGACAAAGTGCCAGAGACAGCTACTTGTTGAATGGGTATGCACTCAATACTGGCCGTGCTGCCCAGGGGATGCCCTTACGAGTCTCTCCAGCGAAGATCGCTTGCCTCGACTTCAATCTTCAGAAGACAAAAATGCAGCTGGGTGTCCAAGTTGTTGTCAACGATCCACGAGAACTGGAAAAAATCCGCCAAAGGTAATTTTCTGTGAATTTACTTAAGTACTTACCTTTAATTTCCTACAAAATGCAATCGGTTTGCTCTCTTGATCCTTACGGGTTGTGCGGGATAGAGAAAGCCCAAGATATCTGTCTCTCTTGTACACTTGTACTGCTGATGTTACTTTCTAATATGTTACTTTATATTTGTGTCACAGAGAAGCTGATATGACAAAAGAGCGGATAGAGAAACTTCTTAAAGCTGGGGCCAATGTTATTCTCACCACGAAGGGAATTGATGACATGGCACTCAAAGTAAGATCGATGACCAATAAGTTTCTCTCTACTCTTGACGCATTACTCAGTTTTGAACTTGGATTCTAATTTCATATGCTTTTATTTCAGTACTTTGTAGAGGCAGGAGCTATTGCTGTTAGGCGTGTCCGGAAAGAAGACATGCGCCATGTTGCTAAGGCAACAGGAGCAACCCTGGTACTTGCTCAGCTATGCTTTTTCAATATTGAGAGCATTATAACCGAGTTAAAATTTTAACTAATATCCTTGGTCCTTTTTTTAGGTCACCACTTTTGCTGACATGGAGGGAGAAGAAACATTTGATCCGGCACACCTTGGATCGGCAGAAGAAGTTGTGGAGGAGAGAATCGCAGATGATGATGTTGTATTGATAAAGGGAACCAAAACGAGCAGTGCGGTATGCCATTTACTCTCTGCTTGAGATCATGTTTAATTGTTAACACTATTTATTATATCACACAAGATCAGTCGTATATATTATTTAAATTTATTCTATCAGACTTTAGTCTTGCTTTGTAATGACTTCATAAGCTTTTTGTCTGTTAGGTCTCATTGATCTTGAGAGGTGCAAACGACTACATGCTTGATGAGATGGAGAGAGCACTTCACGATGCTTTATGTATTGTCAAGAGAACCCTCGAGTCCAACACGGTAATATCCTTCTGCTGCCTGCTAGAGACGCTCCCTATTAATGCTTTGTCACATTTCTAGTTTTACTCAAAACCCTTTTCTTCTTGTCAAACAGGTGGTTGCTGGTGGAGGAGCTGTTGAATCAGCGTTGTCTGTGTATCTGGAGCACCTTGCTACAACCTTGGGATCTCGAGAACAATTGGCAATTGCTGAATTTGCAGATGCGCTATTGATTATACCAAAGGTTCGACCTACAAATCATTTTTCATCAAATATATTAAAAAAACCTGTCTTTTTGTGGTCTTATTTTCCAACTGTTATCCTCCTTTGATACAGGTGCTTGCAGTAAACGCTGCTAAGGACGCAACCGAGTTGGTAGCTAAACTAAGAGCTTACCACCACACCGCACAAACGAAGGCTGATAAGAAGCATTATTCAAGGTAATATAAGCAGTAATTGTTTTGCGTCTTTACCCCCCTTGAGTGTTATTTTTCTCGTTGGCTTTAATGTTGGGAAAACGCAAATGCAGCATGGGACTCGACCTTGTTAACGGAATCATCCGTAACAATTTGGAAGCTGGAGTGATCGAGCCAGCGATGAGCAAAGTTAAAATTATCCAGGTGAAGCATTTAACCTATAGTTTCTCACATGAAATAGATTTTTATAAAAATGTCTTGAATTTTAAAGGGGGGTTTGTTTTTGTGCCAGTTTGCAACAGAAGCAGCCATTACGATTCTGAGAATCGACGACATGATCAAACTGGTGAAAGAAGAAGGCCAAGGCGATGAGTGACCAAAGCTCAAGCTTCTCTTTACTGTCTTGATCTTTAGTGTGTGTGTGTGTTTTGTCCGCATTGTCAGCACCCGCCGGCTCTCTTAGCTTCTATTCATAGCCTCTGAAACAGCAGTTCCTGTTTTTTTTACGTACCTTACTCTATACCTGATTTCAGTTCGTTGTTCTGCATTCCACCCCTTAAGACCGCATAAGCCTTTCATCCTTTTTGATGAATCGTAATTCGTAAGTCATATGTGCAGAAGAAATCAAGAATTAAAAGATTTTACCCGTAGCTACATACATCTTAAACAATGGACTACAAATTCTAATTCTGCACAGCTATTTATATTGGAGTATATATTTATATGGTTCGAACGTTCTAACATGGCTTGAAGAGGTATTTCTTTGTTACCTGCAACCTCTTTGAGCTCTTTGCTATGTTAACTGCGATATTGAGTGAACATCCAATCTGTTACTAAGTAAATGACCAGGCCACCCGCTATAATTTACGTAGAGCACTTTAAATGCAGGTTAAACATATAGACCGTCAAACAATAAAAAATCCAAGAGCTAGTCTTTGTTATTACAAAATATAAATTCAAGGCAATGATGAGAGGTATAACACTTTATCCGTGCGTTGTGCTCTTCTTAGAGAAAAGATACTCTTGCTTCCTCACTGTTCTAATGGCAGACATGATTCATGCACAGCAAAAAATTCTAAAACCACGACATTTATTGTTTTTGGCTTGGTTTTTCGTTGATGTACTAACAACAATCTCAAGAGGAGGAGGCTCTGTGTCTTTCTTGGGCTGTGTCTCGGTTCCATCTGATATTTGAGCCTCAACTTTCTTAGGAGGTGCTGGCTTCAACTTACCATACTCCATTCCCGATATTTCAATGCCCGTCTTCGTTAACATCTTCATGAGCAAACCTTCTTCAATGTTCCCACACATATATACCATCTGATTTGGTGCATCTATGGTAAATGATACACCTGACATTGAACCAACAAATTAAAAAACCAAACCAAACCAAACCTTATATCCTATAAATATTAGAGAAAACTTGCAAACCTTGGATGGTCTTTAAAGCTCCTATGATTTTCTTGTACCAACTTTCTTCTAACATGTCTATCTCGAATTCAAATCTCTGCAAAAAAAAAAAAAAAAAAAAAAACAGGTTTAAAAACTAAAAACAATTGAAAAGCGTTGGAAGTAGCGAAGTTATGAGATCAATATATATATAACCAGAAAATGATTATTAGGTTTCCGGGCGCCTTCTGGATTCTCTTCATATCCATAATCAAGCCGGTAGAGCATAGCGTAAATTTTCGCTTTAAATAACTTTTTAATAAAGACCACAGGATCAACTTCACCACGTAAAAACAACAACTTCTTAGTGAACATCATAGGATTAGTAGCTTCGCCCTGTTTCCACCAGTCGGGTGCATCGATCGAGAACGCTAAACCTAGAATTAACGTACACAGTTATAGTTAAAGACTTATCGTAGTCAATCGACAAGAAGATCGATCAAGACTCAAAAGCCTTCTTTACCTTCGATGCCCTCAAATATTTTATGTAATGTCTTTTGCCAACCTTTGAGTTCAGTTTCCACAAGCAAAATACATGACTATTCATAAAATTACACGTACATGAACTGTTAGAAAATTTTAGACGATGCCTTGAGAAACAATCAAGTAGAAAGAAAAAAAGAATAAGAGAAATTCGTACTAGTGGAGGAGCCGCCATCGTTTTTTTTGGGTTCTTAGCTAGAGCTGCTTTCTTTGTTTACCCAAAAGTAACAACATGCACAACTTGAATAAAAATTATATTAATACTAAATTAACGACAATAAATGTATACGATCCTATCTCTATGATTTAGTTTCCTTGTTTCCGTGATCCGTATATATTTTTACTTCCATAACAGTACAAGAATTGAATTTGGAAGGTTTGCAAACTGTTAAGATTTGCTTGGTATGGCAAGATAATAGAGGCAAGATAATACGTAACAAACTTTCATAATAAGATAAAAAATGATCAGCTGCCAAAGGTATCAATTTATCCAGCAATAGATCCTTAGATTTACATTAATGGCATGCTTCAAGTCGATGCAACTCGTAACACAAAAGACCTATACTTATACTGGCTTCAAGCCTCACAAAACCAAAACACGAAGTCCTAGGAGAGCCACAGCATTGAAGTTCATTTACAAGAGAGGTTTCTTCCTGATCAAGAAACGTTGGCCACAATCTCCAATACTAATAAGTAGTACTATGAAACATAACTAAAGCAGGGATGCTTAGAGCGTACAATGAGTGGTCTACACCATAAAAAGATACTTGAGATCATCAACTGTCAGGAAGCTAGATCAATGAGTGGTCTACCACTAATACTGCCAGTTGCCGCAGCTGCTATGCTACCACTATAAAGTCGAGTTAGCCTGCGATGCAAGACATTGCTGGCATTAGTCTACTTCAATGTATGTCTATAAAATAACATTTCTTTATAAATTTGAAAGAAAAAAATTGAGATTATTTGAATAGATTTTTTTTTTTTTTGCTGTAAAAACAAATCAAAAGTTCCTTTTGTTGAAACTTGTGTTCCCATAGTTAGTTGATTAGCTCAGGAAGGAGCCTTGCATTTAAAATTTTGACTTGTACTACTTTTCCAAAGTTGGTTTCATCCACTACGAGAGTTGGATCATATACAAGTGACATGTTGTTTCCTCAAGTCAATGGATTGAGCTAATACATTCAATGCTCTAATAGGTGATGGAAAGCTTGGAACATGCGATGAAACGTGGTGCTCCAATTGTAGCAGAATATCTTGGAGGTGCTGTTAATTGTGATGCTCACCATATGACTGATCCAAGAGCTGATGGGGTTGGTGTCTCTTCCCGCATTGATAGCTGCTGGAGTATCACCTGAGGAGGTAAGTAACATCGACAAAGTGTTTCCATTTAGTACGTGTTGCATTTCCTACTTATATTTATAGCTCGTCACTGTCTGAACGTTTCTATTCCAGGTAAATTACATCAATGCCCATGCAACTTCCACTCTGGCTGGTGATCTTGCTGAGATTAATGCCATTAAAAAGGTATTCAAGAGCACTCCAGGGATCAAAATCAATGCCAACAAGGTTCATCCCCATCCACTTAATGCTGCCATTTCTTGTATTGGTTTGCTTTGCATTTATAGTGATAGTTTTGTGAAAATGCATGTTACAGTCTATGACAGGTCACTGCCTATCATAAACTGTAAAAGCAAAAAAAAAAGTAAAAACAAAACCTCATTTTCTTAATGGATGTTCTTGGAGAGAAATCCTAAACCGAAAATAAACAGCACAAACATTTTTTTCCTTATGGTTTTGTTCATAAAAGCCTAAACTGAAATCTTTGAGAGGGACATAAATAATAATAAATTTTAACCGAATCCCTCGGCTGACTGCTGCAATCTGCGCTGCGTGTATAGAGCCAGTGCTTTATTGCGTGCTGCTTCTTTATTAGCCGACTGTTAGACCGAATCCAAACTTGTAATCCTTCTTCTTATGGTCAATCTGTGAGCAAAAACAAAACCCAATCAACAGTTTCATAAACAAGAATCTTAGGTTTAAAGTCTCAGTACATGACACGAACAAGGCACAACATTATGTTACCTCTGCAGACAGAAGAAAATTAAGTCCCATACTCAATCTTTCTTCCAGGAGAGCTGATGTAACTCCGTTGGAATCAACCTTCCCCCTTATACGAGACTGTAACAAACACACAGACTTAGTTGCTTGTTTTTCAGTTCCATTACATTCCAGAGTATATATATGGTGATTGTTACCTGTCTGAGAATGTAGTCATACCCAACACTAGCTACAACATCTCTTGAAAAGTAGTTGTACACAAAATCAGTGGCGAGTGAAACCTGATCATATGAAAAATAATGAAGGTACTCATGTTTTATCTTAAGATGAGCTCAATGATAAAAGGTAGTGTACCTTCTCGGAAATCTTCTGAACATAGTTCATAACTACATTACCAGTGCTAGCAAGTTGCGCAGAGGCGACCTGTTGGTAAAGAATAGTTCTTAGTAAGATGGGTACTACACAAACGGTTAGAGTGTTTTTCAACAATTAGCTTGAAAACGAGTAGTGATGGATTAACTGAAAAGACGAATTACCATCTGATCAGTTTCGTATCTTGCAGCGTAACCTATACCCGACTTCCTAGGCACACCGGCCCAGAAAACTTCCCCACCCAATGACAGACGGGGTGTCACACTCTGTCCAAAAAATCCATGAAAATACAATATGAGTACAAATAAACAAAAATAAGCAACTTCTCTTACTTGCACCATACCAAAAAGCTCAACTGTTACATATCAAAGACAATTTTTCTTATCGCCACTAAAACTAGGCATGACAACACAAAGATACTTAGAGCGACTTTTGGTTCATCTCTCATCATTCCGTTACTAAACGAGAGCACAAGTGCAGAGATGTATAACCCTTTCCTATCTAATTGCCTTCATGAAGATTTTAAAAAATTGCAGCTGTTGCAAGGGACAATAGTCCAGTTTACCTGAATATAGGTTGCTCCAACTAGAGCATTGTTCCCAAGTTGAAGCTGGGCTCTGTAGTCTTTTCCCTACACAAACATGAGATGAAAAAAAACTTCAGATGAACCAAATGCCAGCATCACAAAGGATAGGAGAGTTTCAAACAGAGAGAAGTTCCTCACCATGTAATCAAAGTTGAACACTGAATGCGACATATGCGGCTCACCTGTCAGCTGGAAAGAAAGTAAAACAAAAGATGATAAATACAATATTACAGAGAACGACTGTAATATCAAGATACAACATAGAACAAACACATTCTCCAGTTGCAGCAGCAATTACCTGAGCATTGGCCTTTAAGATCAACTTATCACTTAAATCAGCTTTCACTCTTGCATTGAGTCTACCATCAGTCATAACCCTTCCAACAAGCATCAACTGCGTACTATATATATGTCATTCTCATATCTTCTTGATGGCCATTAGAAATCAAATAACCAAAAAATGGTACCTTAGGGTCAAAATAATTGGCACCAAACTCATAATGAGCCGTTGGAATTTTGATCGTCGTGTCAGGTGACTGGGAAGGAACTTCAGTTGGCCCCATCATTACACTATTTAAAGAAAAAAAAAATCGATTAACAGACTTAATCAGACAGTCAAATAAACGTAAGTGTTTAACCAATAAAAACTGTAAACATAAACTTACAAACCTGTGGCTGAGAGAGAACTTTTGATTCAACCCTTTGCTAAAGTCGAAACGAAAACCCTCAAAATTCTCAGCCTTTAAAGACACTGCACAGAGAATTAATCAAACCAGTTAGAAACCATAAGGAGAGACACTAATGTGAGTCACTACAAAGATTCAATCAAAGAAATCATCAATGAATAAGGTTATGATCTCAAAATCTAACCAGTTGTTGTTATCATAGATACATACACTAAGGAAGCCAATGAACAGTGTCAAAAATTCGAATCAATTGAACAATTGCAAGTGACCAAGAAAATCAAGTGGATTATGAGATACTGAACTGTAAGCTTCGCGGTGGACTTCGTCGTAAGGAACAGGGCAAGGGAGATTCGAGTAATCAACTTTCTCGTCGACTTTGGTCTTGGCGTCGACTTGTGCCGTCGCGAGAGGTGGGAAGAGATCCGCCATCGCCGTCGCCGTTAACGCCTTTGAAAATTCGTTTTACGGCTGTGACGGTAGAAAAAGGAAAGGGTTTTCTTCCTCTTTCTTCTATTTGGGTTTTGGGTCTGACTAAAGGGTTTTGTATTCTTTGGTTTTACCCGATTCGGTTTTAATCTTAAACCGGTTCCGGACCGGTTTCATCCCAATTCGGGTAAGAACTATTAAATTAGAAAGTGAAAATATCTAATATGAAAGTTACTGCATATATCAGAGAAATCAGAAAAGTGATTGCATTTTACTGCTGTACATTCTCAAACTTACTATTTTGAGGATGTGATAATATTTAGAGTTTTTCTAATATTTATATGAGTGTTATCGTATATATCAGAGTGAGCATTTTACTGCTGTTCATTTTTAAGCTTACTAGTTATGTTACTTTATACACATAAAAAGACAAAAAGCAAATAAAGCTTCTATTGTAAAACTTTTCATCATCTTCATCATTCCACAAAGAAACAAGGTTGAGAGTTTTTAGCTTAGTTAGTTAGAATCATACTTGTACATGATAGTATAAGGGCTCGGTAATGTTCTGTTTATTGATTAATTATGATGTAAACCATGTTGGTTATTTCTGGTTTAGATGGGATTAGTTACATATAGTTGTAACTGACACATTTGATCATTAATGAGAAAAACTGAGTTTACATCAAAATACTAAAATGGTATCAAAATACTAAAAAGAGTCTTTCGATTTTGACCACATCTTTGTTGGTATCAAGGATGATTGCAAGCAATAAAGAACGCCTGAAGTAGCTGGAACCAAGTCTGAGGGATATCCAAGACAAGTTGCAGAAGATGCAAGTAGGAATGGCGAAGAAATTTTCTCACATTGATAGAGATATCAATCGATCTTCATAATCTACATATCAAGCAATCTTTTTGTTGCAAGGGGCTTGAGACAGTAAAGAATGTTAGTGACCATTGGAACAATCGTCGTATTATTCTTTATGGTACGATGACCATTATATGTTTTGGGTGTTGTAATTCTGAATTACATATATCATAAGCCAACAAGACTTTTGATGATCTACTCATCTACATGCATCGATTCATTTATCAAATCTTTATTTTGGTAATATAAGCAATAATCATTAGCGCACAAGACCCAAGTTCAAGATTCCCCAAGAAGCATCCGGCCAAGATTGATCCTGTGACTTCATGAGAAGAACTCTAACCCAAGCAATCCAACCCTCCCATGACATCCTCTTGTCCCATGGACTTCCCCATTGCAACAGCAGCAGCAGCCCTCTCTCTGCTTCTCTCTCTGCCTCTGCGAATCTCTTCTTTCCCAGATACACTTGACTCAACAACACGTGTGGCTCTCCCACAAATGGGTTCTTCTCAATACACCCCAACAATCTCTCCTCTGCTCTCTCTAAATACCCTTCTTTGCTCGGGTCGCTGCTCACAGCTTCCCAGTACATGTCCCTTGCTTCTATCTGCTCCTTTGCATCCAGTACCTGTTTCATTACATGTGCGGCTTATCAATAAACTCTAAAGCTCAACTAAGTCCATGATAACAGCTGAAAAACTCTCGAGTCTATATTTTCTTGATGATAGAAGTATCAGGAGGAGGCTCTTCTAGTGTCATTTCGTGAAGGCAGCTTAACCAAAGAAGATACAATAAAAGAAAAGTTCAATACAATGATCTAGAATGAAACCAATTAGCTAACTAGATACACGTGTGTGTGGCTATCAAAAAACTGTTAAATTCAGTTTAATTCTTGATAGCAACTGATCACTCTTGAGTCTACCTTTCTTTGATGATCAAGTTCTTTACCAGGTATCAGTTTCATGAAAGCTACTCAACTAAAGAACTATACAATCTCTAGACATAACATGACATGAAGTGATTAAACAGAATCAATGTCTGAAAACATAATACCTTGGTGCAGAAGCTGAAAACAGGAGGCACCACGAGCTCAATATCTTCATCTCTCTCCTTCCTCACCACAAACCCAGAGCCACCACAATCTCTCTTCCTCTGCTCCATCAAAATCTCTTCTTCCCTCACGATCAAACTATAAACCGCACCCATCCTCGAGTTCGAATTCATCCACAGCCCAGGCTTCCCGTTCCCAGGCCACAACGCCGCCACATTATTCCCTCTAAACTCTAACCTCCCATCATCATTACAGAACAACTCATCCTGAAACCCAAACAGCTGATCACTAAAATCCGCCATGGTCATCAGCAAGAACACACCAACCACTCTCCTCGACACAACGATCTCTTCGCCCGTTTTGATATGCTTCACAACGACGCCGTTCTCAGGCACCAAACTGTTCACCTTCCTCCTCCACTCTTCCTCTCCATCGAACCCCCCTTCCTCCTTGGCCTTCCTCAACGAAACCTCAGAGCGATCAAGATGCTCGACGAGCTCGTGGTCAGAGTACTCGAAGAGGAGATCGTCGTGGATCAGAGTCTGCCTCGGGACGACGCAGAAGAGATGGATCAGGGACTCGGCGGCTTCTCCGACGTGCTGGCGGACGACGTGGCGGCCGGTGGAGGGGTGGAAGATGGCTAGGTTGACGTAGGAGTTGGAGTAGGCGGAGTGGAAGAGACCGCAGAGGCAGACGGATTCGGGGGCTTTCCAGAGCTTGAGGATCTTGTAGATGTCGATCAGGTGGTCGAGGAAGCTTCCGTGTTTGTGCCAGCACTCGCCGGCGCCGACGCTTTTGAGGACGGAGATTAGGGAGGGGAGGTTGGGGTCGATGTTCTCTAGCTCGCCTCGGAGGAAAGGACGGGCTAGTTCGAGGACGGTGGAGAGGTTTGGTGATGATGAACCCATTTGTTTGTTTCTCTCTCTCGAGTTGTTGTTATGGGAGTGGATCATAGGAGGCAGCATCAACCCTTTTATTAGCTTTTTATTAGATTACTAAAAAAAGAATGACCGAACATATTAATTATTATTAAAATATTGACCAGTTTGGTATTTACATCACATTTTCATTTTACTTGGTATTAAATACTGTCTGTTAGTTATCAGTTCTAATTGGATTTTAAAAATTTGGATATTAGTAACTTTGAAAATAAATAAATCTCTCTTCGATCTGTTGATATATATAATGTTATAATCATGGGTTTATATGCAAATTTATAATATTTTATTTATTAAATTATTTTAATAATAAATAAGAATTAATATTATAATAAATATTATTATCTTCATTAAATCTTAATTTACTTTTTTTAGAAACCGGTTAAATATCCAGTCAAAAATACCGAATTGATCCAATATCCGAATGATACACAGTAGTGAATCTAATACAAGTGACAAGACTCTTGATACTGATGAAGTGGTGGAACACAGCTAAAATCGTGTATATCCGCTGATGCCAACCCCTAGTCAATCACCTACGCCAAGTTTAGATAAAACAGCTTACGCATCAATATCCGAACGACTAAAACAGCTACTTCATACGACAACCAGTATTTGATATTTGAATTTCAGAATTCAGATATTGCGAGTCTGTAACGATTCTTAATTATTTTTTAGAAATTAATGTCATCTTCACAACAACAGCAAATTTTTTTTTTGGACAACACAACAACAACAAATAAGCAAGGGGAAAACAGTGTAACTGTGTAAGTAAACAAATACAGAAGAACCAATCGGGGAAAACAAAAGGAAGAGAATCACGAGTAGACTCTTAAAACTACTAAAACTAGTACCAAGTCTTGACTTGTTGAATTTCACAAGGAGAGGGACAAAAATAAGGGAAGTACAGTGAGTGAAACCCCATTGGTAGATAAATATTATTTCTACATAATAACCTTTTGAGACCTAATCATATTTTGCCAATGGTAGCAATGGCTTCATCATCATCATCATCATCATCATCATCATCACGTCCAACTTATAATCGTCGTTTCGTCAGAGGAAATACGGCACTCCAGTCCTTGGCCCTCTCATTTGATTGTTCTCTTCTGTCTCGTTGAAGTACTTCACATCCCTTTCCTGGTAATAACAAAGCATCCCCATGGATTTTCATCATTAAACCATATGGACAATTATGACCACCCATATAATGCTGTTATGACCTAGAATACATGGCAAAGCAGATATTCTAACACATAACGCCCCTACTTAATCTAAATTCTCCTTAAACCTTTCACTTCAAAAAGCAGATACAAATCAAGAAGTGTGGGTACTTAATCCGGTAGAGAGCAGAATATCAAAAAAAAAAAAAGAGTGATGATATCACTCCTGTTTAGAGAGAAGGTGGCATGGATACTATGCATGACGAGAGAAGGCTAAAGACTATATTCAATAGGAAAGACTTGACGAGATGGCTCACCATGTTTTCATCGAAACTCAATATGGAAGCAACATTGCCACAGCGGTAGCAGTAATTAGGTGCAGACCATACCTTCACACCAAAGAAGAAGAAAAACACACACATCACCTAAGCAGAGTAATATTTCCAATTATCCAGCATAAAAGGGTCACTTCATAAGAAGCAGGACACTCACAGTTACAAGGCCTTTATCTTGGAACATGTACTTGAGACCTTCTTGTACCAGCTGGTGAGCACGGCACACTAGTTCAAGTTTGTTGATGTGATTGAACTGCACAAGTAACCAAACCCAGATATCACACCCCTGAAACCGGTTCATCAGTTGCAGTACTGACTCAACTATTGAAGAAGGAAACACACACCTCAGTAGTAACCCTTGATCCGAAAAGCCAGCCAGCTCCACGTGGACTAACAGCCCAGGTTTCAATATCTTCAGGATCGCTCCACATAAGATCACAAAAGGGCCCTTCATGGGGAATTTCACAGTTTCTATCGACCAGTCTTATCTAGAGCCCACAATAAGATCTAAAGTGAGTGGATGGCATGCTTAATAACATGCTGAACCAGAAACATAGAAACAAAAAAAAAAGAGCAGAGTTTAACCTGATCAATTGTCCGGACATCCGGGGAAAGACCACCATGAACACATAGAACCTAGACAAAGAAAATATTATTTCGTATAGAATACAGCAAACGTATGCGTTCTCACCGAGTTGCTGAAGAAATTACTTACTGTGCCATCTATAATAGCTGATAGGGTAAGATAGTCAAAAACATCTGTGCAATATCGCCAAGCATTAGCATTACCATACTTCCTTTGGCACTCGTCATAGAAACCATATACCTGAAAAACATACATTGGGATGAGAACCTTAATACTATAGATACTAAATGTGCCTCCCAGCGGCACAAAACACATATTAATTAAGGTTTGCCCAGAGTGCAATGAAACAAAAAACAAAAAAATATTATCACTAAAACTTAATTCCTTAACAGCGCATGTATCAACTACGAGATACAACAATGTAGGGGAGAAGATACATAAAGAGCGGTTAGGAGAAACGCATGCTAAAAAGGAGACTGACATTTATGAAGTTAGCTTTCAAATACTCGATTCACATAAAATGCATCTCAGGTAACATTCATGTCTACATCTGACATGGAATTACTTACCTCCTAAAACAATAATAGATACTAGTAGAAGAGAATAATGCATACCTGCGTAAGCTGCCTACTTTCATGATTCCCACGCAGAAGTGTAATATTGGCTGGATGTCTACACATTACAGTACAAAGAGAGAAATATACCAATTTAATGCCCCAACTGAAGAATATATACTTCAAAAATAGCAATGGAATTTACACCCTAAATAATAGCATTCTCAAGTGAAGTAATCGCTTGGTATCTTTCCAAAATCAAAAAACAGAGAAACATACATGCCTGAGAAGCAATTACTTCTTCAATTCCGAATTCAGTTTACTGAACCTTCTTTCAAAGAAAGGATTCATAATTGTTTTCAAGATCAATGGCTTAATAAACCAAGGCTTAGTCTTAAGCACAAGTACAACCACAAAAAAAAGAGCAGAGCAGAGCATATTAAAGGCAAGAAAGATAAAGGAGTCTCTGGAACAGTTACGAAACACTTTTTTTACCTAGCTTTAAGAAGCAAAAGAATAGTGAAGACTTCAAGGCTGTTGTAACCTCTATCCACAAAGTCCCCCTGCGAGTATTCCCCATCACACAGCAGATCATGATGATTGGCATTCATATCGAATGTGTAAATACCAGATACCAAAAAAAACAAACACTATGTTACCAACCATAAATATGTAATTTGTGCCGGGAACATGACCCCCGGTCTGAAAAAGCTTCATGAGATCATGGAACTGGCCATGGATATCACCACAGACGGTGACTGGACTGTTGACAGGCTGCACGTTTGACTCCTCAATCAGAATTTCTTTCACCTGGTTACAACAACATAAACCACACCATATTAGAAACACCTTGGTTACTCTATAACATTCTGAATCAAAAGTATTATTAGCCTTTGTATACTAATAACAACTTATTGATACATTCATCTGTCTTCAAGAACGGAAAACCCTAAAATCAAGGAACCAAAATCAGAGTTCGAAGCCACCCCGAACCAAGATACAGATTAAACCAAGTAGGTGAGTAAGGAAGAACTTACGTATTCGCAGAGAAGCTGAAGCTCTTCCTCTGAGAGATGCTGACCGTCTTTAACCTTCGAAATCCATTGGTCCAAATCCATTACTCCCTTCTTCTCTCTCTCTCTATCTAGTAATCACCGCGTCGATTTCAATGGCGATTTCGAGGTAGATCTACGGGAGAAACTCCGACTTCGTTAGAGGAGGAGGAAGACAGATGAAGAAATAGGGGAAAAATCGATCTGCCACCGCTTCAAACGCATATCACCCTTTCGCGTTTGGGTTTTAATTAAAACGCGTCGTATGGTAAAAGATGCGATTGTGATCCCTTATAATTCTTAAAATTACGAATAGACCAAAATACTTTAATTTGCGTCTCAACAACCCTCTTTGAACATCAAAAGAAAGAAACCTAACAAAAGAGGTCACCGCTAGATGTCTTCGGCGGATTCCCCGGCTATTCGAGTCTCTTTTGAGGGCATCCGAATACCAGGATCATCAAAAAAAAAACTCAAATCTCATGGTTTTAGGTGATATTCAAGACAAAGACTAAACCAAAATCCGATAAATCCTACAAAAAATCAAAGAAATAACCGAAATCCGATAAGTCCTATAACTAAACCGAAGTGAAAACCGAAATCTGATAAGTCCTATAACTAAACCGCCGGAAAGAATCTCCAAAATCGTCGGGAGAAGCAACCTCAACGGACATCGACATGTCATTCCACCGCAACCAACCAACGAAGAACCTTCTGCTAAAACCTTCTTGCAATGTAAACGATAGAATCCAAAATAAACGATTGTAATCAGTTCTCTTCCAACCTTTACAAGGCTTAAAACCTATCAAAATAATGTGGTTTTATAGATAAAATTACCAATAATAGATATAATGGTTGTGGTCTTGTTAGAATTAAGAACAAAGATGTCTAATTTCTCCTGTTTAATCATTTGCATTCACAATAAGCTCACATGTTTGATAATCAAATTTGATTAGAGATTTTTGGATTGTACAAATCCTACACACTATCATTTTAGATTTATAAAAAAAGTCACCATTGATAGGAATAATATGCTATCACCTATGCAATATTAATAATAGTGAATATTTATATGCATATGTATAAATTGGATGTATTTTACAATTTTAGTAAAAATATAGCAACCTTATGTTTTTTTTATTTATTTCTGCTTCCACTTAAAAAAAACAAACTCAAAAATCAATAAATTCAACTTTCGAAATTCTCTTTTCCAATTTATAGATATTTGAAACCAACTTCTCAACTAAGGAGGGATTATAGGTAGAATAATTTTAGTGGAATTACAAAATTTTGAAATTTCATCGTTATTAGTATAAATTTTAAATATGTATACTTTCTGTTACTAAATAATTAGGGCATATACAAATTTTAAGTGGAAATCCCAAGATCCTAAAATACATAAGAACTCTGTAATTCTTCTAGTGCCCACACGTGTGAGAGTGTTTAAAGTACCAACTACACACACATAAAGGTTAAAAACTGATGTAGAATTATAAGATAATAAAAGTTCTACTGGTACATAAATAAGAAGGCGAAGACATGTTAAGAAATGCAACACAGTTTTGAAACAGTACGGTCTGTCATGCGTTTGGTCTTGCTAAACTTGTACTTCAACTTACACCCCTTGGCCAATGTCCAGGGAATCGACAAATTAAGTACCAAACAAAACTTTAATTTTAACTCAGTCACCTTATGTTTTGACATGATTATGCATCGCAAAAATAATTTGGCATGAAAAGTTTTTTGATTGGATATAAGTTTATATTTATGCTTTGAATGTATTAAAATTGTATTAATACAAATATATAACTTATCATACAAAATTATTTTTTCTTCAATCAGGCAGATTCACTAATAGTACTTAAGAATTGATTGATAGTGGTTTCTATACATCCAAAAGTTATCACTGTCTATAAAAGATACAAGTCCTCTCAAATTTAATACTACTACAGATAATGTTTGTTTGGTATATAAAATTTGGACACGACCTAATTTTCTTGACACGGCCTGGTTTGTATCTATGCAACGATATGTGTAAACGAAAGTTATCTATACTATTAAAAGGAAAACATTCTGAAAAAATCTACTAATGCAAGGTTGTTGGACCCTTTCATTAGCTAATAATATGGTCTTATATTAAATTTTGACTAACAATATGTTACCTTATATTTCTCTAACTATAATTTAGATAAATATTTTTATTTATTAGGCCTATATCTTTTTGCAATCGAAAAGATTATATCGTATCTACACTTTCTATAAATACTCCCATCGGATATTCCTCGATATGGATATGGTGTAATCTTAATTTTGAATGTATTAATCAGATGCTTAGTAAATATAATAATTAACTAAAATTCGAATTTGCTAGCAAAAGAGAATCCAGAAACTATTTTTATGTTTTGCAACAAGAACTTTTTTGCAAGAATCTTGATATATATAAGTTTGCGTAATTTATATATTGGTGACATTATAATTTATTTTCAATTAAATATATAAAAGTATTCTAAATGTGATTTCACTAAGATCAAAGCTATGTGAGAAAAATGATCCAAAATTTAAAAAATAACCAATAAAGTGAATATGTTTTATTCATGTATCAATATATTATCTATATTATTGAAAACAGAAACATTCCTATTTTTCCCCTTAATGAAAATGCTTAATTTTTCAAAAATAGCCCTAAATTTACTAAGAAAATTTAGTTTCATCAATGTCAATTTTGTCTTTTGGTTTTTGGGTTTAAAATTATACATACCCATTAATTTAGTTCATTTCATCTATAACCCATTAAAAATCTCATCCCAATAATCATAAATTTAATTTTATTAATTGTCATAAACCCATTAAATTCTTCTAAACAAAAAAGATAAATTATCTATATTAAAATTGTAATAGTATTGATCATTACAAAACCTATAAATTAAAATGCATAGCAGAAATTCAATGCATTTAATTTATATGACAAATAAAAAAATAATAATCAATTTTATGTACTATTTTAAAATATAATAAAATTTTAATCAATTTTAGAAAAAATATTATCGGATTTTCAGGATTTTGCCAGGCTAACCTGATTCAGGGGGTTAAGAGTTTTGGGGTTTACGGATTTTAATTAATAGGTTTTGATTTAATCCAAATTTTGTCGAAACATATCAGTTGGTAGAACACTGATAGAATTTTACCTGAAGAACCTAAGCCAGTCCGTATTATATATGGCCACAGATTTACCGGTTCAGCCGCATGTCCGGATGGAACATGAAAACACTGCTTATATCTTAATTTATTGATAAACCGTCTATGTACTCCCACTAAAAAAGAGTTAAATAATTTTCTAAAACTAAAATTCTTTTTCAAACCATTTAAATGTAGATGCACTATTAGTCATCAACCTTCAGTTCAGCTATTTTGGTTTTAGGTGTTTTGGTTCTAGAAATTTAGGAATCGTTCATGTCTTTATAAAGTTTGGTTTGGTCTCAGTTGGCTTATTTTAGTTTTTGGTTTGGTAGAAAAGTTGAAAACCAACTAATATCCAAAAAATCGGGTCCGATGCGGTTCCGATTTTATTTTGCTTTCCTGGGTAATTTTGGATTTATAGATAAAATATCAGATAATTTGGAGTTTTCAATTTAAATATTGGATAATTTGGATTGTTTGGATAAAAATATTAAATAATTTGATTATTTTTTAATATTTGAATATACAAATTGTTTTAATATTCAAACCCTATAAAAGTATGAAAATTGTACTCCTTTCCTTTGTAAAGTCATTAATAGAATCATAAACAATTTTCTACAATTTAGAAAGATTATATATTAACAATTTTCATACTTTTATAGGGTTTCAAGCAAATTCTCTGCAACCTTCGTTTGGTTTTAGAGTCGAGGAACAACAAGAAAATGGTTGCGAAGGGTAGATTATAGTAGAAGCTGTTATTAGTCAAGAACATAACAGAGAAACCGTGGCCTTTACATATACTTTCTCAGTAGAAGAATTCATAGCAGATGGACCATGTCCATTAAAAAATGATTTATTTTACTCTTTCATTTCCGGTGGAATTAATACATTCACATCTTTATCATACATCAACAATGTAATTATGATAGCAAGAGATGTAACATTATCACCAAAGTATAGTCCTAGGAATCTTCTACCATTTATATATTGTCTTCATACTCAACCAATTTCATTTATTTTTGAAGAATACCAAAACACAAATTCGGACAGTGACGAAGAAAACATTCAGCTTAACATAGCAGTTCAACATTCATTAGCAGACAATTTGGTCAATTTCATTCCAGCAGATAAGTTTAAAGTGGATTCTTTAAGTGTTGATGTATTTTCAGGAAACCAAAGTGGAGCAAATAGTTTTGAAAGCACTCAATGTGTAATTTGCTTGGATAATTATGTTGCTAGAGCAGAAATAGTAAAACTAGATTGTGGTCATAGATTTGATCGTGAGTGTATTGTAAAATGACTAAACACAAGTCATTATTGTCCAATATGTAAATTTGTATTGCCAATATAAATACAGATAAGGTAATGGAATAACAGTTTTTAATTTATTTTTCACCAAAAATATATAAAGAAACTTAAAATGTATAATAAGCCAATAACGTTGTATTCTGTTTGTCTCACTTTGGTTACTTTGTTACAATCTCTTTCGTAGATGTTTTATTTTGAAATGGTATTCATTTGAACAGTGTTATTTGGAACTAAAGACTGAACAACCAGCAAACAGTTATAAAACTTCTCAGTCACTACAAACCTTCACGTTGTCATCCTTAGTTTTCCAATACAATAAAACCACTCGATCATTCCATCATGACCGTAATCCCTTTGTGCTGGGTTCTGTTAGTTTTAACGCTTTTTACTACCATTGATGAATACAAAAAACCAGCCATGTCAAAAAAGGATTGTAATGTGTGAGTGAATTGGAAATACTTGCATAGCCTAATTTCGTGTACATTTTCCCAGTTACAAACGTGAAAGGCAAGAAACTTCTGGTTGATATACAACATTTAAATAATTTAAAAAAATTCCTTACTGGCATATATGTATCTTTATTTTTTTCAAAAGAACTATTAGAACTTGAGTTCTTATAGTTGTACTACTATTCGTGGAAACTCCAAAATGAATCCAATTATTGTGACATTAGTGAAAACTTTAAATGAATAATCGAACATCAAAATTGGGTCCATCAAAAGACATATGTCAAAACACAATTTGTATGTACGAAAGACGAATCTTTTCATCCGGTAAAAGAAAATTGAGACCAATTCATCGAAATAATCTAAAACCTCATTAAAAATCAAATCACCTCAAAATTTAAACTGAATATATCCCTTTATTTTTAATAATTTTAAATATATTTTTAATAAATTATATTTGTTTTGAAATAAAAAATAAAAATGAAAATAAGAAGAAAAGCCATTTTATTTTGTAAATGTCACTATGTATTTTTTAAATGAATGTCTTAGAATTTTTTTAAAAAACATCTTGGCCATCAAAAACCAAAATCATCCATAAATTTAATATGAATAAATTATGGTTAAACTAAATAAAATTCCATCTATAAATACGTAGAAAATAAATAAATTTTAATTTATATAAACAGATAACTTTAGTTAAATTATCAGAGAAGAAAAAAAACACTTTTAAAATAAATCACTTATAAATTAATTAATACTCAAGAACAAAAAAAAAAATTGTAAAGGCGGTATATCTCAAGAGAAAAATAGGAAAATATTAATCATACAATTTTAATCCAAAACAAAATTTCATTTCCACTATACCTGAAATTACCGTTTGTAGTCATGTGCTAACATTGCATATGCACAGGGTCTCCCTTTTTCTGTTAATTTTTCTTTGTGTGTTTAAGATCCTAAATCTAAAAAAAAAATTGTAAAAATCAAGTCCAATTACCATATTTGATCAATATAAACTTTTAAATTTCCGTGAAAAAAATGAGCGTGCTTCTTTAACATTTTGACCAAAACAAAAGAGCGTGCACATGGGGTCACGATTAAAGGAAACAAATCTATAGAAGTTTTATCTTTCCATATATCAATATAAACAGAAAAGGACAGAAATATAAGTTTTCTCTTTCCATATATAAATATAAACAGAAAAGGAAAGAAATATAAGCAAGTTTTCTCTTTCCATATATATATATAAACAGAAAAGGAAATAGTAACAAGTTTTCTCTCTCTGGATTATCTATATAATAAACAGACCCAAACTCTACAACTTGTCGATATCTCTCCCAACAAGGAACTAGAAACAGCTTTCGAATCCATCATCAATCTTTTTCTCCTCCAAGATTTGTCTTTCCATGGACCGTCCTCCCGTAGACTTGGTTTTCCAGGAGCGTCGTACCTTTGAAGAAGCGAAATCAACTTGTCGTACACAGAATGTATGGTTGCTAGTGAATCTCCAATCCAAAACAGAGTTTGCTTCTCACACGCTCAATCGTGATTTATGGTCCAACGACACCGTTTCGGAAGCTGTTATGTCCAGCTTCGTCTTGTGGCAGGTCTATGAACATACAATCGAAGGGAAGAGGATCTCGAACTTGTACAAGATCGACTCTGCTCCACCCGTGGTGCTTGTGATCGATCCCGTCACCGGTCAGAAGATGGGGATGTGGAGCGGTGTGATTGAAGCGCAGAGTTTTGTGGAGGATTTGTCGTGGTTTTTGGAGGCTGGTCCTCATGACCACCACATTGATTCTCTGATAAGGAACCGACGCCCTGAGGATCAAACTTGTTCCGCAAGCAACCACACGGTTCCTTCTTGGGGTGACATGGTTGATCCTTCTTTGGGTCAGGAGTACATTGGGTAGAGTTACCGGATTTGACAGAAGAGCCCAAAGTAGACTGCGATGAAAGCCTTGTGTGCAGTCTATGTGTTCAGTTTCCAGATGGGAGAAGAAAGCAGAGAAGATTTCTCAAGAACGAACCTGTTAAACTTGTCTGGTCTTTCTGTTGTTCTCTCGTGGAAGAATCAGATGAGCTTAATGCGGTTAATGCGTTTAAGATGGTACATGACATTCCTGGTGATTCCAAGACTCTTCATCCTGATCAACTCTATGGCACTTTTGAGGAATCTGGACTCGCTAATTCGATCATCTCGCTTCTTTTCAAGTGAATATATACAAGAAAAGGATGTGAGTTTTTAGTTCGAGCTGTGTTGCTCTTCTTTTCTGGTTTTTTATTCCTTGTATATTAATCAGTCAGTCACCGTTCCCATTTGATCATATGCCATTTCTCAATTGCTAGTGTTCCAAAATTAATACCACGATTTCTAGACGCTTACATGATGAAGTATTATTGTATTTGGTTCAAGTTAACATAATGCATTTTGAACTATACGGGCAATTTTACAGCCTCAATATGAGATATTGTTGTTTTATAAAAGCTAGATTGGCTTTTCATTTCCGCTTTATAATTACTAAAACTACGAATAGAGACAAAATACTTTATGATCTGCGTCTCAACAAACCTCATTGAACACATAAGGAAGAAAGAAACCTAACCTAACAAGAGAGGTCACCACAAAATCCACAATGGCTGTTTGTATGATAATTGATTTGATACTGTAGATACTTATCAATCAGCTTTGTCAACCACTTTATGTTTTAAGTCTCTGTATCCCCCAATTCTTTAAAATTTGAAATCTGAATCAAACTTGTGTATGGGGGTCAAGTTTCAGAGTCCCCCTCCCCCATGGAACTATTTTTAGGAGAAAGTAAACCATATAGCAGTTGAAATGAAATATTGCGATTTTTTTGAAGAACTCACACTCGTTGTATAATCCCAGAATAATAAGACAATAAAATACTCCCTTCTTTTTGTTTTTGTTTAGTTAAATGTACAAGATATGGTGAACCCTCAATGTGACATTCTTTTCCCTAATGAAACTGCCTTTCTGTGTGCACGTCCTTCTTCCAATTCACTTTCCAAGCAATGACTCTCTTGCCATACTGCAACCACATATGAAAGCAGTAAGTTTTAGGATAAAATGGTTTCATTATCTTCAAAGCATTGCAAAGTAAACCTTATGGGATCCAACATGTCATCGAACCAAAGTGGTTTCAAAAACTCGACCATAATGGTCCAAACTTGAATAATAATACGTATGAGCAATTAACTAAAATAATAACTCTATATATTGTTTGTAACCTCTCGCATAATCGGCTGCAGCAATTTGATATTTTTCCAAAAATCAGACGCACAAGCCTTAGAGACCAACTTCTTCCAACTAATGTCTCAGTGACTCTTGAGTCTCATATTTATGCTCATTTGCATTCCTTTGTAACCACTACGAACTACAATTGCTTACTCTCCAGTATCTACGCATCTAAAGAAAGACAACTTACTCCATTAACCAGAGAACTAGTTTCCCATCATCATGCTAAAGCAGTCACAGTGAGAGTCTAAGATATCTCGGAAGATACCCCTAAAAACACTCATCTATCCACATGGAAAATTTAAATTTTACAATTATACGCACCATTTTTTCCAAAGCACAGAGTGTGCTAATTACCAATTTGCTTAAATATCACATGCCAGATTCACAAAAACCGGAAGGACTCAGAAACGTTTATTTTATATTATTTATTACATAAATATCCAAGGTTAGCGCATAACTCGGAGCCTAGATCAGAACCAAAGATATCTAATAAGCAAATGATATATACTGGTAACATAGAGGGACCCGCAAGAGCAACCGAAAAACTAGTTTAAACCTATGGTGCTTTTCAAATCAAGCAGCTCCTTATCTATCACTACTGGAAAGCAGATGCCTAACCCACAATTCAATCTCAATTTCACTTTGCCGTGGAAAGCCACACATTGACCAATGTTCTTGCAGCCACAACCTATTATTACCTCTTGAGGTTTCAAAAATATAAAACCCAATTTCGTACCTTTCAGAATCCCATAAGAAGTCTAGTCACACAAAAGACAACACAGAAACAAAAATAAAGCGTCCAAAGATATAGAGAAGACGATACAAACCTCAATCCAAATCTCCCTGTCTGGTCTCAAGATTAGACCCACCACCACCTCCACGTGCTCCGGACCCTGAACCACGTCCAGAACCAGAGCCATCCTGACTCGTAAACCGCAATGGAAGCTGTATACTAAACCTCCTCCCCGATCCCTGCCCACCCCCACTCGTCTGACTTTGCCCCCTGCTCTCGTAATCAGGATCATCAGTAGGCAACTCATACCGACAAACCGGGCAAGAGTTATGCAACTCAAGCCAAGGCATCAAACAATCCTGATGGAACACATGCTTGCAAGGCATCTGCTTCACATCTCCACCCTCCTCGAACTCATCCATACAAACGGCGCACTGGTTCATCTCGGACCTCAGCATATCCAGCGTCACCTTAACCGTCGGCAGCGCGTCGATCGCGGATTTGGAAGCCGGAGGGGTTCCGTACCGGTTCGGGTCGTTCTCCGCGAGCTGCTGAATCAGCTGCTCGAGGCCAGGGCCGAAGAAGTAGTCCCCCATGTTCCCCGGCATCCGGCCAAACGGATCCGAGGGATGATCCTCCACCACGAACTGGACGTGAGTGCCGCTGGATTGCAGGTGCTGGAGATGGTTCTGGAGAAACGACACCGGATCGAAAGCTCCGCCGCGAGGAGGGTGCTGATTCTGGCCGAAGAAGCTCTGGTTCGTGGAGGAAGGAGGAGAGGAGGAGGAGCCGAATAGGAGCGGGAGCAGGGTGGAGAAAGGATCGGCCATGGGGAGGAAACCGAGAGGGTTGAGATTTGGGGGCGGATTAGGGTTTGGCTCGTCGTATTCTTCTAGAAACCCACCGGAGCAGCGAGGGCAGAAAGGATCGTCGGAGGAGGAGGAGATTGAGATGGTGACTGTGCGATTGCACTGGTAACAGAAGAACATCTTTTCGACGTTGGAGAGGGTAGAGTTTCCGCCGGAAGACATGACAGGAATCTGTGAAATTTCTTCGGAGCGCGGACGAGACGAGAGAGAGAGAGAGAGAGCAACTCGTCACAGGAGAGAGAGAGAGAGGAAATAATTCCTTGATTTGTGGCCGACTCAAACCCTCCTTTACGGTAATTAAAATACTTGGGCTTCATCGGCCCATATACAATTTTGTTGAGTTTTTAAAAATAATAGATTTTGAGCCGCAATTTGAAATTATATAATTATTTTTGTTCAGAATTTTATTTTATACGAAAATAAAACTACATCTATAAATTTTTTTTTTAGGTTTTAAATAATTCCGTTTAAATTTATATATAGTTCATTTGAAATATTAGTTTTGGAGGCGTTCCAGTGTCTAAAGCATGAATTCTGCTTCTGTAGGAGTCGTTTCACGAGTCTTTCTGGCCATGATGAGTATTAGAGTTTTGCCCTGATACTAATCTGACGCAGTAACAGATTTGTGGCCTGATCAAGAGTTTCATGAAATCTTTTGAAACCTACTCGTTCAACTAAGAATCTCCGGATAAGTTTATTAGGACCGACTTCTTGTATTGATGGCGTGAATCAAAGCAAGGAAATACGAGAGTTTTTTCTTGTTTATTAATTATAAAAGTCTGTAAAACAAAGCTTGCAACAAAAAGACTATAAATAGGACTTTTAAACTTTATTAAAATATTTATAAAGTTTTTTACAAAATTAAAAACCGTATTTTTTTTTTCTAGAATTGTAAACATAGTAAGATTTTATTAGATTGTAATGTTAGAAAACTATATGAGTATTTTCTTATTATTTTATTTTCGAAATATTTAAATATTTACGTTAAATTAGTTGAATAATTAAACTGTTAGGCGACATATTACAATACATAGTTAATATTAAGATCCAAATTTGATAATATCACATGGCACTCCAAGTTTTAATTTTGTTTTAATAGTATTAATAATATAGTAAAAACTCTATAAATCTATATCACAAAATTTGTTAATTTATAGAATTATTAATTAAAATAAACATTTCCCTTTTAGATTTATATTTAGAAAATAATTTTAAATTTCTAAAATAAAAATTAATCTCACAATATTATATATCAATTAAATTTTGTGTCTTTAGATTTTGTCATTTATTAAACTTTTAATATATTTCTACTTATATAATTGTATATCCTATAATATAAATTATTTTGAATTTAGTTCGACAAATGAGATCAAACTATTGAAATAAAAAAGAAAAACTAAGATGAATTTTATTTTGATAAGAAATACAAACAATACAATTAATGTTTTGTTTACATTTACATAAAACTTATATACAAGTTTTATATGGCAGTTATTAATTTACGATTTTAATGATGCAATGTATTATCTAATAGCCCTGTTCAAAAAATTGCCCGCCGAGGCTATTACTCGGCCGGTTAAACGTAATGCGGGTGGACGCCGTGGCGAATTGAGTCACTTCGGTTGCATCACGCGGTGGGCCGTGGAATAGACGTGGATGGCGCGTAATGGTGAAGAAACTTCCTCCGATTCGTATGTTTCCTTGCTCTGTTCTGATATTATCAACAACTTTTTCATTTTCCCAAACAGAACAGAGATTGGCTTTAGTGGTTGCTTTGCAGAAATGGGTTGTCGAAAGGTTGAACCCTGGTTACAGATACATGGTGGTTGTGTTGGTGTAGCGAGAACAAATAAAAAAAAAACACGCCAAGATCAAAGCACGCTAACTATTCGATGAAATTCCTAGGAGAAGGTTCACATGATTGTAGACTGTAAAGATTATAATGCTTTGATGATCATGAGATGAGGAAATGTGAGTGGTACGTTATGTTCATGAAGCTGTTCGTTGAGAATGGTGAAGCATTTCAAAACTAGACCTGAGGAAATATGTGATGGAGAAAGGGTTTTGCCCTTATGGCCATGCATTGGAACTCTTTACCAATGCATAGTGTGTTTGAAGAAAACAGAGTAATTCTCTTAAGTGCTCAACGCAGACAAATGAGAGAGGAAGGTGCGTGAGCAAACCAGACTATTGTTCATGTTGTATACAAAATATTTAACAGAATATTGACAATATTGCAGTTTTCTCCTATTTTTACAAATATGTGAGTCTTAGTATCAATAATGTTTTATGCATAAACATGTATTATACATACAATTTTGTATTATATGTATAAATAGAGTAATGTACATATAAAAATATAAAAAATTCCTCCCCGCGTATTCCCCGATTTTTTTTCCGATTTTTCAATAAATCGCTAGACCCGAGTGCGCCGCACGCGTAGCGTCTAGCGAGTTTCCGAACATGGTCTAATAGTTTTGGAATTTTTATCTTATTATTCTTATCAAACTACATCGTATTTTTACTGGTCCAACTTAAGACCAATTTTTTGAAATTAATTTATAGAGTTGCTATCCTATCATGTTGTGTATTCTATTGATTTGTCGGCTTTACAAATACTTTCTAGTATTATTAAGTTTTCAAAGAAAAAACACATATTTTATCATTTTCTGGATTATAATTCCAAGAAATGCTATATTTCCATATAGTTTGTTGAATACTGAATCTAATAACATGCATATATTTTTTAGTTTATTGTGTGAATCATGCATTTGGTTTATAGTATCATATAAGAAATGAACAAGACAACAAAGAAGCATCGTATATAATTAGATAATGAATCAGGTAATTAACAAATTATCTAGACAGTATTAACGTGAAAACAACTCATAATTGATCAACATATATGACCGAACCAATTCCACTTAAACCGAATTGGTTTAGTTTTCATCATGTGCACCAATAACTGCATCATCTGGGATGTAATTTTTCCAGAACCAATGTTGCTTCCAAACTCTTCCCATCTCTTCAATGGGAACACCTCTGGTCTCCGGAAACAAAAAGTAGATGAAGATTGTCATGATGGCAACCATGCCTCCAAAGAAGTAGAAGAGACCAAACTTCATGTGACAAAGCATTGTCAAGAAGAATTGACCGATGAGGAAAGTGAAGAACATGTTGACCGAGACGTTGATGGCTTGTCCAGCTGGTCTGATTTCCAATGGACAGATCTCACTGGGTACTAACCAACCCAATGGACCCCATGACCATGCAAATCCAGCAACGTACACACATATGAAAACAAGAATCCAGTCTGCTGTTGCTGGTGTCAAGGTTCCAGTTCCCGTGGTTCCGAATTTTAAGCCGATAAATGAACCAACAAGAATCTGAAAAGAAAAACAAAACATGCATCAATCATATGTGACTTTGTTTAGGAAAAAGAAAGAAAGAAGTATATATACAACCTAATAAAATACATATTATTTTCAAGAAACTATTGTTCTTTTTACGTTTCCATGTTCAGGTTGTAACGATTTTTTTTAGAAAGTAATTTAATCATCTAAACATGTAACATCTTATTTTCAAGAAGCTATATATTCTGGTCCTTAAAAACATGTGTTGTTAATTTTTCATTATTTTTATGAAAGTACACTTTCCATATATCTAAAATATTTATGGTCCCCTAATCTTGGAACCGGCTGTAATTATGATTATTGTGCATGAAAACGGATGTTGTAATGATCAGAGTGGAAAAGCTAATGCAAACAAAAAAAAAGAGAAGAATTGAAGGCTATGTAAAACTGATATGTACCTGACATATGAACATTTGAATGCCACCTTCAAGGAAAAGAAACCTTCTTCCAAATCTATCAGCCGAGTATAGGGAGACAAAGGTCGCGAGCACGTTAACTACACCGGTTATTACAGCCGACATAAGAGAAGCATCATCTCCAAAACCAAGAGTCTTAAAGAGAACAGGAGCGTAGAACATAATGACATTAATTCCAGTAATCTGCTGGAAAAAGGGAATGGCCGAGCAGAAGACTAAAGCTGGTCTGTATTTGCTCTGCATGATGTTTTTCCATGGATGTTCTACCTTTTTAGCAGCTTCACATGCCTCGCGTATATCTTGAAACTCATGGTCAACGTTATCCGTTCCTCGTACTTTCTTCAACATTTGTTTTGCTTCCTCGTATTTGCCTCTCTCAAGCATTGAGTTTGGTGTATCAGGCAAAAAGAATGATCCGATCACCATAAGAAGTGCTGGAACAGCTGCTAAACCTAAAGAAACCCTCCACCCATTTTGAGCCATTTTAGATGTTCCATAGTTGATCAGATTCGCCACCAAGATTCCAGACGTAATAGCCACCTGGAAACAAATGTTTAGCGCTCCTCTTATCTTTGCTGGAGCCATTTCCGAGAGGTAAACCGGAGTAGACTGAAAAGAAAAGAAAAAAAGTATAGATTGAGAGTCAATATACATATAGAAGATTTTTCCTTTTTTTTTTTTTTGTGGTCACAACGTTCCGGATCTTTTTGGTCTATAATGTTGCATGAGGCATATCACATATTTGGATGATATACAAAAAAAAAGAACTAACCTGATTAGCAAATCCAACACCTACACCGAGCAAAAGTCTACCGATGATGAGCATTGTGACATTAATGGCAAAGGCGTTGATTAGTGCACCGGTGAGGAAAGCAAGTCCACCGGTAAACATGGAAACCTTTCGTCCATATTTCCTAGTAACAACCGAAGCCACGAAGGAAGCTACCAAAGCTGCTAAGTAGAGAGAAGAAGTAAACAATTGGAGCTTTTGGTCATCAAATTTGCAGTAAGCCGTATCATGCGTCGCCTTTTCCTTCTGCTGCCTCTCTAACTGTGGGAAGAACTTGCTAAGAAACTCATCCATTGATGTCACACCTCCTGAGATTCCAAGGTCATAACCAAAGAGGAGACCTCCCATGGCCCCAACCATACATGTTATGACAACGAAAACTGTGACTCCTCCTTCATAATCTCTTCCACCACTTCCTCCTTCTGACACAAAAGCTCCTCCTGCCATTTTATTGCTTTTGTTCTTAGAAGGTAGGAAGGAAGGAAGGAATGTTGTGGCTTAATTTGAAAATGGGATTCCCTATGTGATCCTTTAAATAGATAATGTAATGCCACTATATTTAGGGATTGCATTGCGTGTATTGTGTAATAGATTTGATATTTATCCTTGTTTGGCTTACGTACAGTTAGAAGAAGTATCTTGTTAGTAACAAGAGTTAGTTAACGTTAGACACCAAGTTTCATGCAGAGTTTTTACTGTATTTAACTGTTATTTTTAAAAAATAAATTATCAAACCCCAAAAGGGTATCCAATGTCAAATACAAACTTGAGACAAAATGTATTAAATATCCCCTATATATATTAATTCTGGAGCATTACAATACTTTTTTTGCCACGTATCATCATGAAAATGTTTCTCAGATTTCTTAGAAAAATAGGTTGGTCAATCTAAACATATATTATCTTTTTTTATTAAACTAACTATCAAATTAATTAATAGTGTACATAAGAATGTTCTCTATTCTTTCCTTAAATAAAAGCTACGGAATTACCTAATATGATTTACATATATATCATAACTAATGATTATGAATAATAAAGATTTGATAACAATTTTTTTATCCTCCATATTTTTGTTTAATTTTTATATTATTAGATTTTTTCTTATATATTATATTTTTAATTTTTTAAAACGACTATAAATTACTATGTGATCTTTTGAAAAATTCGTGTCTGGAACCTGAAAATACAGAACACGTGTCTGATAGAGTTCCCCGGTGAAACTGTAACCTTTCAAAGTGGGCACACTTGGTCGGAATGTTAAACTGTTGGAAGTAATGAACAAGTTTGATCATCGGTTTAGGTTATATAGTTTGGATTTGAATGAAGAATATTCATTTTTCAGTCTGTTGTTTAATTTGATACACAGTCAAACTGGGTCACTTATATGTTTTGAGGAGTTAGAGGAAGAATTCCCGGGATATGACTTTATTACTGTGAAAAAACAGTAAGCCTAAAAATGATATCTACACAAGTACACATATTGGCGCATAGCTCCCTCATGACCTTAGTTACACTTCTAACAAAACCAACAGCGCTTTAGTCACTACAGGTGGCGCTAGAAATAGTAAGTCAAGTAATTGAAAATAAGTTACATGTCCTCTTAAGAAATCTACTCAGTTTCGCAACAAGATTCCAAAATACGTTCTCTGAATGTAGTCATAATATCAAATTGGATCTCGGCTTTTTTAAAGGAAAGAACAAGGATAATCTCATTGGAGACATGACGGTATATAACATTAAAAGAACAAGCAAATAGCTACGGAAGTTATATACAAAACAAAAGATATACAAACGAAAACAATACATGAGGTAAACCCGCCATCTATACGCTGACACTGAGTAATAATATTTTATAAAAATATTCTAATTGATATCGATTGTATAGTACAGTTAGTAAATTTGTTAATACAATCTATCAAAATTTAGGCAAAATAATTTCACGGTCAAGCTATTATTTATTTTTCTTATTTACAAAAAGATATTTAAAAGAAACTATATAAAAATCAAAAATTATAATTGGATAAAACAATAAATTATTGGGTTGTTTATTTCATCTTCAAATATAATAATATCTAAAATATTCAGTCATACATTTATTTAATATTATAATTAATATTATGTTTTGATTCTGATTTCTTAAACAAATGATTTCCTATTATATATTCATGTTCAATTATTTAGATTATTAATTTATAAATAATTATGTAAAAGAAATACAAAATACAAGTACATTCAATATATAAAAAATATAAAATACCAATGTTTTGAGTATTAAACCTAATCACAACAATAAAACTCAAATCTACTTACTATATATAAAAAAGTTGAGCAAACGTTTAAGAAAATTTACCATTTCAATCATGAAAATCTTTTCATGCTCATACAAACTTATAATCTCTAACAAAACAAAAAAAAATTAGTCATATATATTCGAAGATGATCTAAAAATGTGTTCTCATTATAAAAAACATAACCAAAAGGAAACATAATTAGTAAAATAGTTTTGTCATAAAATATATATGACAACAAATAATAAAAACAAAAACAAGTTAGAAAAATAAACGAACATCAAACGTTTAAATAAAATTAAATATAATATTCTTCATCACTTATAATTTTCTAAAACACAAAAATCGTTATTATGCACATATCTTGCGAATACAAACCTAAAACACAAACCATAAAACCATACAAAAAAAATAAAAACTTATATCACAAATAAAGTATATTCCGCCCGTAGGGCGGGCCTACCCTAGTATTTTTAAATAACTCATTCCGTGCAGGGTTAGAGGAGGATGAGAGATCCAAACAACAATAGGAGAGAGGAGGATGAGAGATCTATACCGAGAGATAACACTCGAACAAGCTGTACACTCGACTAAGCTGCCATCATGAACAAGGCCGGGGATGATAATGTCGCCGCACTCCATCCGGTTATCTCTACAATCTGCACATGAAACAGAAAAGCACACTACCAATTGCAAAACAAGTGATCGACGCTTAGCATTGGGATGTGAACTTAATCCAATTGAGATACCAAGGCAGGGCAAACCAAAGCCCTTAACCACCTCGTCATTTGCCGTCTCCGAGAATAGGAGAATGGTACCTGTGACTCAGAAGGTCAAACCTCGGTGTCAATGAGGAGAGGCAGACAAGAGGAGAGTCAGGAGACCAGAGACACACTCGGAATTAAAGGCTGTTTGTTAGACCCTTTTTCTAGACCTTATGTATCTTTTCATTTGTTCAAAAATATAAGACAATATATATTCATAATGATCATGAAAAGTAGAGAAGGAGTTGTATCTCAGTGGTCCCCTGTTCACTGATGACTGCCAGAAGTCAGATTCTCTATCGGTGTGTTGGTACTATATTTCTCCAAAAAATCGTAAGGAGTTTTTTTGGATTTGGGGTACCACTTGAGGTGAAGAGTAACCACTATAAAAAAATTATCCAAAACAGTTTTTTACACAATAAGTGATCGTGAAAAGTAAAACATTGGCTTTTAGACTTTCACAACTGTTCTCGTTGGGCTACTAAATAGTTTTTCTTTTTAGTTTTTGATCGTTTTCATAAGTTAGTGATAAACATAAATTTCATTAAATTGTTAAATAACAATTATTTAAATAACTATTTTATAATTATATAAATATTCAAAGATAATAAAATAATAAAAACCGAAAATATATTATTGAATTTATTTTTTTCATCAAAATCTGTTTTGAGTTTTTTTAGTTCTTTTTCGGGAATTTTTTTTGTTTTCAAAATTTTTTCGGAGAAAAGATATTTCTTAAAAAAAACTTTAGAAATGTCTTCTTGAACATATATGATATCTTATTGATTTTTTTTTAAAAAAATTCATAATTCATAAATATGTAAATAGACTTAGCCCTTGAATATAACTTGTATATATATATATATCTAGAAGTTTTTCCTAAATGTGTATGTTATCTTCCTAAATTTAATGTATATGCATATTTAGAAAAATATTATTTAATATAGAAAATTTAAAAAAAAATTAAAAAGATTATTTTAAATATGTATAATATTTTTATAAAATTTAGATATTAAATATAAGAAGGCTTTCCGAAAAATTTGTGAAGATTACACATATTTAAAAATATATTACTATATATATAATTCAAATTGAGTAATGTATTCATTTAAAATGTATTTTTTGAATACATATTTATAAAAAAAAAAATTCTAAATATTATGAAGACATTATACATATTTATCAATATCTTATTAAATTTTAGAAATATATTATACTTATTCGGGAATGTCTTCGTAAACTCAAATTCAGGAAGATATTTTACACATTCAAGAAGGTTTTCCTAAACTTTTATTCATAAAAATTGTTTCCAATAAAAAATTAAAAACCAAAAATTTAAAAAGTACAAAAAATTAAAAAATATATTCATTTAAAAATTAATATTTATTTATTTTATATATCTGTAAAGTATGAGTATAATTATTATTCGCCTCTTTAATGTAAAATATTTTAGTTATTTTGCATTTTGAAAACTCTTTTTGTGATACAAATTTTTTATTGCTATTCGAGAGTATTTCTCTAAATATATGTTTGAAATAAAATATAATATTTAAAATATATAATTACGTTCTAATAAAAATTATATAGAAATTGTCTAAAACTACAATTATATCCATCTAACCTATTAAAACAGAAGTACAATTAGTACTTAACCCTAATTTTTTTAATATTTACAAGGAATGCCACTGAGATAATACACAGTAGTTTTATATGATTACTAAACCACCGGACGGAACATTACATACTGCCCACCCGCTTTGCTTTGTGTCAATTAGTTATATGATTAAATGGACCAGAACACTAATTAACAGAATAATGGATTTAACTTTAACACAAACTTTAGGCCAATATTTTCCACGAGTCCATTTTTTAATTAATAGGTACTATATTATATTATAATCACAGTAAATATGTTATATATCTTCCCGTTATGATTAATTTCTTATAGAACAAGTAACTCGAGAAAAGGACATTTTCAAATTAATATTTATTTTCATACCATTATAAATTTGCATTGGGAAAAATGTACATTATGGTTATTTTGACAATCATATTAATTTAGAAGATTTATAAACAAATATAATATATTGATGATATAAATACAACAAAAATGATGTGTAAACATGTTATATAAAATATATATATATGTAATATAGTAAATGTTATATATCTATAGTATTAAATATATGTAAACTATTCATTTATATAAAAAAATTACATCCGCGCGGATCAAAGACTAGTGTTTAATTGAAACACAGTAAAATTCATCAAATGCATGAAGACTTGAACCTTTTACTTTGTCGCTAAACAACGGTGCATTAACCAATACCTCTATGGCTCTACACAACCATAAATATATGATCGTGATTGGATAAATCCCAAAACCGATTTTAGCTATTGAACCACAATTGGATGAGCATCGATTTTAGTTATTACATTGAACTAAAAATATATAACCATTGAATTAGATAGTAAATCGATTTCAATTTCCTCACTTAACAACGGAGCATTAATCATTTGTGCTTGAAGAATTGTCGTACCCTTAACCATAAGTATATAACCATTGGTTTTTTTTTAAAAAAAGGGGTATATAACCAATAGTGGGCCTAAAGATGATAATAAAACAAAAATAGGTATAAAAACTGAAATCACTTGTCTTAAGTTTACTTTTTAACACTGATTGTATTTTATAATCTGGAGTTCAGAATAACATAATACCTCCATAACAGCACACACACCTCTTAAAAGAGGATTGGAAGAATAAAGGTACGAAAAAAAAAAGAGTAAAAAATTAGAAAAAGAACACTAGTAGATGCCAAAAATAGAGCATGAACAAGGAAAAATGCTAGAGGCTCGACAACCAACAGGTTAGTTGTGTCAGCCTGACATGATACTCCACTGGCAACCTCTACTCGGGATAGTGGATTCCAACCACCGAGGACCCCATTCACCAGATAAGATTGGTAGCGATGGTCCCTCGTAACAGTGATATCAATGCTTATAGAGGCACCATTCTTGTCGAGAGAAACATGTTCTAAACTCCAATCCTCAAAGGAATTTAGCTTCTGTAAGTATAAACGCAGACAAGGATCTAAGACATGAGGGTGATGACATGAGCACCATACACAAGCTCTTCTTTTATCCACAATAGCGGCTTGATAAAAACACAGCATGATCCAAAGTCCGACTCCAAATGTGTCCCTACCCATTCAGATCAATGACACTAAGAGAACTCCTCAGTTGAAGCATCGACCTCCAATAACAAGACCATTGATATTCAATAACAAAACTGTGGCTACAGTTGAAAATAAATCTAATTCAAGGAACACTTGTAAATACATTGAGACATTTGTTGTGTCTCTAATAACCATACCACTCCGTCGATCTTCTGATCCGGCAACCCACTGTTGAACTTCCATTGCAGAACCAACCATAGCAATCTCAACCAAAGCAGAAAGACACATGCTGTCCTAGAGCCTTGTGAGTTACAAATCGAACACTAGATCTAGACCATAAAAGAGATGGGAGCTGATGCTGATTGTAGACATGCCACATCGACAATCTAATGAATCCAAGAACAACAGCCTCACAACTCCTATAACTCAAGGGTTAAAGCGGATACTGTGAACAAAACCGCCATATACTACCACTATTGGCAGGAGAGTCGAGAACAATGCCACGATGAAAGAGAAGAGAAGATGATGCAGTTGAAAGAAGATGAAGTGCCTCCCCTAGTGGTGGCGGAGCCGAACCACCGGGAGGCGGCAGATCTGTACAAAAACCCTAGGAGGCTCACTCGTCTTATGTTTATGTACTCTTATTTAACATTTCTGTGATTCTTTATTAAGAACTTAAGAGTTCTACTGCAAAAGTATAAAACTAGTCTCTTTTTTTTGCTAAACAATCGGTAACCAATTACGTCATCATATAATTTCTTAATTCTATTACATATGATAATCAACTACCAGCGATACTGATAAACAACTCCATGGATAATGATTTCATGATGAAGTTCTCCTGAAACACTTGGATCGACAGACGGTTCTGCATGTGCATCTTTGATGTACATGTTCTCTCCGTAGCATACGACCACAACGAGTTGTTCTACCTAGCAATAGTACCCTAGAACCTCCGATAAGCTTTGCATCCTATAAACTGCAATAATCGTATAGTTTGGGATTCGAACCCCATTTCTGGATATATAAACCTTTAACCTTAATCATTTCCACAATTATAAAACTAGTCATCGATAGATTATAAAAGGTCATCAGTTGATATTTTAGTTTATCCAAAAGGTTACAAAAATAATTTTCATTACTAAAATCTCTAGTTATAAGTAATTAGTTAAACATTAGAAAACGAGAAACCAATATTTTCTTCTTTTATAAGATATAAGAAAAAGTAATATTTTCTAGCTCAAACATTTTATTGTAAAACATAAACACTACTAGCAACATAGATAAAGACATATATACTTATCGGTTAGAGAAAAAGGATTCTAACTGGAAATTGTGGGATATTTTTATAAATTCATTTACCATTTATCAGTTATAAATAACTTAAAATTAAAGAAAATTAAATTTATTTAAGAAAACATATTAAAATAATATTATTTTTTGGCCTACATTTTGATGGCAACTAATATTTTGACCAAAACAATATCGACATTTTACACTACTGAATATGTAGTCATCAATATATCTATATTATTAAAAAAGAAGTACCAAATAGTAACGTCCCTTAGTTTTTCCACTTATTTATTTTAGAATGTTATTGAGACATTTATTGAACCTATATTTAATTATGCTTGTCTTTTTCTAATTTAAATAATAGATTTTCTTATTTGAATTTTAACTAAAATAGATTTCCCAATAGATTTCCTAATAGATTTTGTATTAATAGATTAAATATTTTCAATATTTATTAGTAACAATAATAAAATAAAAATAATTGATTTATATAATAAATAATATATAACTAAAATGTAAAATAATCTATTCATAAATTATAGGAATAATGTTTTCATATATAAGTCCAATTAGTTATAAATATTGGATTTGTTTATAAGATATACTGTGATATAATAGACTATTAAAATCACAAAATATAATTCAACATAATAAATAAAATTATTATGTTTTAAAATGTTATATTAACAATTATGTGATACATTTAAATTTACAAATATATATTATACTATTTAGTACAAAATAAGTTTTTAAAGTGAAAATAAATATTCAGACGGTCACGGGTGAAGCTCTATGAATAAATAATACGAGCGCGAGATTATTTTTCTTTACAAAAATTATTTTAGTAGAAATTAATAATTTTAAATATTTTTTATTTATTTTTTGAATTTATAAAAGTATTTTATTTTTTCCAAACAGTGCTAAAATTTTGAAATTTAAAAGAATTATGACCCATGCCTATACTATTTTAGTTAGTATAATTGAAATGTATATTAGAATATTTTATTAAAATTTTAATGTTAGTTTTTGTTAGAACTGTAAATTTTAGTTTTCGATCTAAATTTATAACCATATATTACAAATACATTATTTATAGTACAAACAAAAAAAACTAATATTAGAAAATAAATACCCGCACGGTCGTGCAGGTCAAGATCTAGTTGGATATTAAAAATGATTATAGATTATTTAATTTTTACTATTTATATTATCTTGTATGAACCACAATGACGACACTTGTAAAAGACTAAAAGCCACTATTCTTCTTTTTTATTTTTATTTTTATTTTTTAACCCTTGGATTTCCCAAAGGCTTTCTAGGCACAAAGACTAATCCCAAGAAACCCACGACACTCCGCGTATTCTTGCCATTTAAAGCAGTCCGGGTAGCCAGTACGCGTCGAACCCGGGGCCGTACTTGCAGTCGCAAGCCGTACACCACCAGACTAACGCGTCCTGGTTACCACTATTCTTCTTTACATGATCATTTTATGAATTTATTTTTATGAGAAGTTTTACTATTTTGAATTTTGTTTGAATATGTAATATGACAAAACTTATATATATGGGTATGTCTTTATCTAAAAAAATTAATAGACAGAATACTGTCTTATATATTAACACAAATGAAAATATAAATAGGTTTTAAAAAACGGTATAACAAACAGTCAAATACAGTGCATGAAACTTGGTGTCTAACGTTAACCAACTCTTGTTACCAACAAGACACTTCTCCTAACCGTACGTAAGCCAAACAAAGATAAATATCAAATCTATTACACAATACACTTAATCCAATCCCTAATTATAGTGTCATTACATTATCTATTTAAAGGATCACAAAGGGAATCCCATTTTCAAATTAAGCCACAACATTCCTTCCTTCCTTCCTACCTTCTAAGAACAAAAGCAATAAAATGGCAGGAGGAGCTTTTGTGTCAGAAGGAGGAAGTGGTGGAAGAGATTATGAAGGAGGAGTCACAGTTTTCGTTGTCATAACATGTATGGTTGGGGCCATGGGAGGTCTCCTCTTTGGTTATGACCTTGGAATCTCAGGAGGTGTGACATCAATGGATGAGTTTCTTAGCAAGTTCTTCCCACAGTTAGAGAGGCAGCAGAAGGAAAAGGCGACGCATGATACGGCTTACTGCAAATTTGATGACCAAAAGCTCCAATTGTTTACTTCTTCTCTCTACTTAGCAGCTTTGGTAGCTTCCTTCGTGGCTTCGGTTGTTACTAGGAAATATGGACGAAAGGTTTCCATGTTTACCGGTGGACTTGCTTTCCTCACCGGTGCACTAATCAACGCCTTTGCCATTAATGTCACAATGCTCATCATCGGTAGACTTTTGCTCGGTGTAGGTGTTGGATTTGCTAATCAGGTTAGTTCTTTTTTTTTGTATATCATCCAAATATGTGATATGCCTCATGCAACATTATAGACCAAAAAGATCCGGAACGTTGTGACCACAAAAAAAAAAAAAAAAAAGGAAAAATCTTCTATATGTATATTGACTCTCAATCTATACTTTTTTTCTTTTCTTTTCAGTCTACTCCGGTTTACCTCTCGGAAATGGCTCCAGCAAAGATAAGAGGAGCGCTAAACATTTGTTTCCAGGTGGCTATTACGTCTGGAATCTTGGTGGCGAATCTGATCAACTATGGAACATCTAAAATGGCTCAAAATGGGTGGAGGGTTTCTTTAGGTTTAGCAGCTGTTCCAGCACTTCTTATGGTGATCGGATCATTCTTTTTGCCTGATACACCAAACTCAATGCTTGAGAGAGGCAAATACGAGGAAGCAAAACAAATGTTGAAGAAAGTACGAGGAACGGATAACGTTGACCATGAGTTTCAAGATATACGCGAGGCATGTGAAGCTGCTAAAAAGGTAGAACATCCATGGAAAAACATCATGCAGAGCAAATACAGACCAGCTTTAGTCTTCTGCTCGGCCATTCCCTTTTTCCAGCAGATTACTGGAATTAATGTCATTATGTTCTACGCTCCTGTTCTCTTTAAGACTCTTGGTTTTGGAGATGATGCTTCTCTTATGTCGGCTGTAATAACCGGTGTAGTTAACGTGCTCGCGACCTTTGTCTCCCTATACTCGGCTGATAGATTTGGAAGAAGGTTTCTTTTCCTTGAAGGTGGCATTCAAATGTTCATATGTCAGGTACATATCAGTTTTACATAGCCTTCAATTCTTCTCTTTTTTTTTTTGTTTGCATTAGCTTTTCCACTCTGATCATTACAACATCCGTTTTCATGCACAATAATCATATATAATTACAGCCGGTTCCAAGATTAGGGGACCATAAATATTTTAGATATATGGAAAGTGTACTTTCATAAAAATAATGAAAAATTAACAACACATGTTTTTAAGGACCAGAATATATAGCTTCTTGAAAATAAGATGTTACATATTTAGATGATTAAATTACTTTCTAAAAAAAATCGTTACAACCTGAACATGGAAACGTAAAAAGAACAATATTTTCTTGAAAATAATATGTATTTTATTAGGTTGTATATATACTTCTTTCTTTCTTTTTCCTAAACAAAGTCACATATGATTGATGCATGTTTTGTTTTTCTTTTCAGATTCTTGTTGGTTCATTTATCGGCTTAAAATTCGGAACCACGGGAACTGGAACCTTGACACCAGCAACAGCAGACTGGATTCTTGTTTTCATATGTGTGTACGTTGCTGGATTTGCATGGTCATGGGGTCCATTGGGTTGGTTAGTACCCAGTGAGATCTGTCCATTGGAAATCAGACCAGCGGGACAAGCCATCAACGTCTCGGTCAACATGTTCTTCACTTTCCTCATCGGTCAATTCTTCTTGACAATGCTTTGTCACATGAAGTTTGGTCTCTTCTACTTCTTTGGAGGCATGGTTGCCATCATGACAATCTTCATCTACTTTTTGTTTCCGGAGACCAGAGGTGTTCCCATTGAAGAGATGGGAAGAGTTTGGAAGCAACATTGGTTCTGGAAAAATTACATTCCAGATGATGCGGTTATTGGTGGACATGATGAAAACTAAACCAGTTCGGTTTAAGTGGAATTGGTTCGGTCATATATGTTGATCAAATATGAGTTGTTTTCATGGAATCATTACGTTAACAGTTAAAACTGTCTAGACAATTTGTTAATTACCTGATTCATTACCTTATATATATATATATGATGCTTCTTTATAATCTTTTAAAGCCGCAACTATAAAACCAAAGTCTTAATCTTAGTGAAAAAAACACAAAGTCACAGCTCAACTTCAACTGATCAATATGTATTCTTCTTTAAATATTTAATAATACTATAAAGTTTTTGTAAAGCCGGCAAATCAACAAGATCTATTTAATACAAAATTTGAAGTAATTATATTAAAATAAAAAATTTAATTTATATTTTACATATAAATTTGTAATACTCTTTTAAAGTTTAGTGCTACTAAATTTAAATTTAAAATATATTCTCCAATTGCCTGCTATTAGAACTATTTTAAATAATAATTTTCAAAAATGTATAATGATTTCAAAATAATTGATGAAGTTTTTAGTTAAATACATAAAAATATAAATTCTATATTATTAAGTAAAATTTATATTTTTAACTAAAGCATAGTAACTTATATAAATTTACCCAAAATCATTTAAAAACTTCCTTGAAAATTTAATCATTCAGATCAAGTCAAGTAGAAATATACAATATAAACTTTACAAATTAATGAATACGAAAAATTAATAAAAACTTCAGTCTTCAGTTAGACCAATGCAAAATATGATATAATTGATAAAATAATGAATTTATAAAATGTACCATGAATTTTAAGGTAATAGGATTATTTATATATAGATTCAATGAGAATTCATGTTGGAGATGCTAAAATATAAAGTTATAGGTTGGTCGAAATTCTACTTGGTTCATTTTATGCACATCACAAATGTGTAACTGTTACAAGAAAATCTTTTAGTTTAAACATGTATCTTTCTCTTTCTCTAATATTTCATTAAACTAATGTGTCTTTTACAAGAAAATATTTTAGTTTTTACATATATCTTTCAGTTTTTCTAATATTTCATTACTTTAGTCTGGATAAACTGAAATATCATCTATTGATGACTTTAGTAAAGAAATGTATTTTTAAACTGAAATATTTAGTTTAGAAACTTTGATAAATAAGTTTATTTTGTGGTAATCCCTTTTGGATAAACTGAAATATCTACTGATGACTAGTTTCTTGCTTTTGCATTAGAACTGTTTAGTTCTCAAATAAATATTCACAAAAATGTTAAATAAGAGTACAAAAACATAAGATAAACTGATTTCCCTTTTTAAACGTATTTTTTTTTCTTAACTTGCTTTAAGCCCAACTGTAAGCAACAAAGAAACTAGGTCTGGGCATCCGGGTTCTCGGGTCGGGTTCGGACCGGGTCTTGTCGGGTCCGGGTTTTTCGTGTCCTGAAAATTTGGATCTATATAGGTACCTATAATTTTTCGGATGGGTTCCTGGTCGGGTTTTGTCGGGTCCGGGTCGGTTCGGGTCTATAATTAAAATATCTATAATTATCAGATTCGGATCGGGTCTGGATCGGGTTCGGGTATTTAGGATCTTAAAAGGAAATAAAATACTCAAATTCCATCAAATTTAGTCAATATTTGTCATATATATCTAAAATTTTATAAAATAACTTAAAATAAACTATTAATAATTAAGATGGAACATTTTTAACTCTATATTTTACATTTAAGACTTCATGTTATTTAAAAATGTTACAAAAATAATAACAAAGATTGTTAATAAAAATATATTTTAAAGTCTTTAAATCGGGTTTGAATCGGTTCTTATCGGACCGGGTTTATTCGGGTTCGGTTCTTTTCGGATCCGAATCTATTCGGGTCGGTTCTTTTTGGGTTCGGATATTTTCGGGTCAATTCCAGTTTGGATTTTCGGGTCCAGGTTAAAATACTCAGACCTAGAAGAAACATTGAACAAGAAGAAAGAATAAACTAAAATCTAAGTCTCTGCATATAACAACAGAGCAGCTTTCTTTCAGGAATAACATTTCATTATAATTTCATCCTCTTAATTAATTCACCTTTCTCCTTTCAATTTTTTTCTCAGTCTTTTGCCCAAAGAAAATGATAATTCATCATACAGACTTTTGCTGCATCTCAGCAGCACTTACACCAACAGCTTCATCAGGTATAAACCTTCCCCAGAACCAGTGGGCCTTCCACACTCTGTTCATCTCTTCAATTGGTACATTCTTCGTCTCAGGCAACATCAAGTAGATAAATATCGTCATTATGAAGACAAACACCGCGAAGAAGAAGAAGAGACCGAACTTCATGTGACAGAGCATTGTGAGGAAGAGCTGAGCCACGAGGAATGTGAAGAACATGTTGACCGCTACGTTAATGGCTTGAGCTGCTGATCGGATCTCTAGTGGAGATATCTCACTAGGTACCAGCCATCCCAACGGTCCCCATGACCAAGCGAAACCGGCTACATAGATGCAGATCAGCGCCACGATCAGATTAGCATCTGATTTCCCTATGGTCCCTACTCCAACCGTTCCATATTTGACTCCAATCATGACTCCAATAGCGATCTGCAACACCACATGATGATTTTTAGAGGTTGAGTATTCGTCAAGAAACGTAAAGTAGGGCTAGGGTTTTTGTGTTACTTGAGAGATAAGCATCTGGATTCCTCCCTGGAGAAACAAGACTCTTCTTCCGAACCTATCCACTGTGAAAACAGAGACGAACGTACACAAGAGCTCGATGATTCCCGTCACCATAGCCGATAAGAGCGAGGCTTTGCTACCGAACCCTAGTGTTTGGAACAGAACAGGCGCATAGAATGTAATGACGTTGATTCCGGTAAGCTGCTGGAAGAAAGGAATGAAGCAAGTCATGATCAGCTGTGGTCTGTAACGAGGAAGCAAGATGTTCTTCCACGGGTGTTTCACTTGCTTAGACTCCTCACTCGCATCGATAAGATCTTGAAACTCTTCATCGACTTCATCGGTTCCTCGGATAGACTGGAGCATTTTCTTGGCCTCTTCGGTGAAGCCACGGTCGATGAGAGAGTTGGGCGTGTCGGGAAGGATCAGTGCTCCGATCATGATCATCATTGCGGGTACACAAGCTAACCCGAGTGAGATTCTCCATCCGATGTTGCCTTTCAGCTGTGCAGTGAAGTAGTTGATGATGGTTGCAACAACGATACCGAAAATAATCGCTACTTGGAACCCATTGTTGAAGGCTCCTCTTAGATTCGGAGGGGCCATTTCGGAGAGATAAACAGGAACAGACTGAAACCAAAAAAGAACAAAACCGATTAGTACAAACCACACTTGTTGCTTGTTCGTCAAGTTAACGAAACAAAACTTACTTGGTTGGCGAATCCGACACCAAAACCGAGTAGAATACGACCGATGAGAAGCATGGCGATGTTTTGAGCAAAGCCGTTGAAAGCAGAGCCGACGAAGAAGGTGAAACCACCGAGGAACATAGACCATTTCCTTCCGAAAACTCTGGTTATCGTGGAGGCGAATAAGGAAGAGACCAAAGCCGCTAGGTAGAGAGACGAAGTGAAGAGAGTGAGAAGCTGACTATCGAAACGACAGTACTCGTCCTCGTGTGCGCTCTTCCTCTTCTTTTGCACGTCAGGGAAGAACTCTTCCAAGAATGGATCCATTTGGGTTACCCCTCCTACAAGCAACAACAAAAAAAAACCTATAATTACTCGCCCGATATTTCCGACATCAGATCAGAGAAGAAAAAGACGAAAAAAAAACCTGAGATCCCGAGATCGTATCCAAAGATGAGACCACCGAATGCTCCGATGAAACATGTTACGAACACTTTCGGTGTCAGTTTGTAATTATAATTACGAACTCCCGGCGTTTGACTGACGAACCCTCCGGCCATTTCTCCGATTTGGACAAAAGAGAGTAGATTTTTTTCTTTAAAAGACGTTTAATTGACTTCTCTGTTTAAGACAGAGGAACAAACGGAACAGATCTAGAGTTATTCGTCGTCCTCTTCTTCTTGGTGTTTTATATATTTATCTCTCAGATAACTGGTGGTAGATCTGATTCTAAAAAGAGCATTCGAGTAAGGAAAGAAAGGATTTGATTTTTGAAAATGGAGAAGATTAGCTGAAATTTATAGGATTGAAATATGACTGTCGGCTGGCTGACTTTGTGGTCGGAAGAAAGAACAGCTGTTGTTCTTCTACTTCCACTTGCCTAATCCTCGGGATCTTATCTACTTACCAGTTACCACAAATCTCGTGTCTTTATACAGTTTTATTTATTTGATTTAATTTAATGTAATATTGTTCTTTTTTGTTGTTGAAAAGTATATGTCATAATGAAGAAATAAATCAATTACTCAATAATACTTGGGACAGTTTACGCATTTAATACATAATTGTTACACAAAGTCGTTATAAAATAATAGACACTCTCTTTACTTATCTAGAACTATTATCTTGACTCAATTAAATTTAATTTTAATATCTTTAATTGATTTTGTGATAGTAAATGAGTAAACGCCTGCTAAACTCGGTCAATGGACAGAAAAGACCGCTACTATTTTTGATTTTAGATAAGTCTTTCTTTTTATTTTTGGTTATAAACTTCCAACTTGTCATTAAAATGAGATAAGATCTTTGAATCAGAATTTATTTTCCTTAATAGAATTACATTCAAAATCTACTTTCGATTTTCTACCTAATAAAGATATCTTTTAGTTGTTACTACTTTCTTATCTTTTGAATTCAAAAGTGGTACGGAATTGTCAAATCTCTATATATCCAAACTTTGAGGTCATTTGAAAACGTAAATAACCTTTTTACTCGTGAACAGCCTTTCCATTCACATGCATGCATACGATCTCATTGAATGGTAAGTTGGTAACGTTTTGATATTATCTGGAATGGGACAAACTTTAGTTTAAATATCTATTTCTTCATTATAAAGAGCATATTGGACGCCAAATTGTTGAAAGATAACATTTCTGTGTCAGAGGATATTCAAACATTGTAATTAAAAACAGTTGGACCTGTGGGGCTATTGATTACGATATGGAAACAAAATGTTGACTATCACTATTTTATAGTATATGAAATTTTAAATATTTCGTAAACTAGTCGTTTGTCGTAATCCTCAGTTGCTCTGTACATTGGAAAAGTCAGAAGTCGTCGCGTTACATTATTTTCATCATGTTTCCACAATCTTTCGTCATATTTCGTATTAATGATGTAAAAGTAATAAATATTTTGTATGGGCAATATTCTTTAAAAAAATTCCTGTAAAACAATGTGATATATAGGCTTAAATTTTTGAAGAAATATATAGGCTTAAATTTGCTACATAGAATAAAGTGTATGGCCTCAAAACCGGTATAAAGTGTAGAGCTGATCCTTTTCAGTTTGCTTGCCGTCATGTACGCTATACTGAACTCGGATCAGTCACAGTCTTCTTCGACTTATCAGATATTGTTTTCGTACTCCATTGACCATTTTCATAAGGATCAGCAAACTTTATACTTGGTTACATCTTTCATTTTATTATTTATGGATATAGTGTTGATTGTTTATATTTAAAGCAACTGATTTCAACACAAAGAGAAATTAGTTGTAACCTTGATGCAAAGATTATACACATGGTAAGTCAACTTGGCTTTTTGATATTTGTTTTATTTTCTAGATTTTTCAAATTCATCTGAACAAACATCTGTGTTCAAGTATTCCACCCATGTATCCAGGGGCGGATCTAGTAACACTTGGAGATGGGGGCACTATAATAAATTTGGAAAGAATTGGGGGAACTTTCATTGAAATTAAGCTAATTACACTAAATAAATTACAGCTTTGTACTAATTACTTCAAGAAAATTAAATTTTAGTTGGGGGAACGTGACCCCATACGTCACAGCATGCGTCCGCCCCTGCATGTATCTCCTTTGGTTTAATGAAGTATTACCAGTGGAAAAATAAACATTTGCTGACAAGAAAAAACAGAAAACAAAACTAATGTTATAAATCCATTGTGTGGATTGCCATTTAACCAAGTAGAAGTCCAAGGAGGTTTACATCCGATCCGACTATCCGGTCCATCTACAGCCGTCTCCGATCCGTCTACATTCCGGTTCGAGATTAGAAGACTCAGTCAACCTCGTTATCATCACCTTGACCATGTCTTCATGTATGACATCAATGTAGTCAATAGAAATTAATGTGTAGATTTACTTCCTTGTAAAGCATTTGTAAACCCTTGTATCAAACCACTATATAAAGTGGTGTTGGCTAATGAGAAATACACAACACATTCTCACAAATCTTCTCTCAAATCATAACACGTTATCAGCACGAATGTTCTCTCCACCTGAGAAGTCTCTCTCCACCTGAGCTCTCTTTTCCGGCCACCTCTTTCGGCCAGAATTCAGGCGCAACTTTAAACCGCCGTATCTCTCAAACCCTGTGGAGCCAGACGACGATCCAGCTATCAATCTGAAGCCCAAGAAGAGAGGAATCCATTGCCGAAGACGGATTGTCGATCTGATCTCAGACGCGTCGTAAATCGCATATACAATCCACGCCGGCCATCTCCCTAGTTATATCCGCCGGCCATCCTTCTCTCTCATGGTGGTCCATTCAGATCAATGTGATAAATGGTAAACAAATCAAAACCTGAAAATCTACGAACATTATATCTGAAACAAATATAGGATCTATATGAATCCAAATCTTATAAACAATCTATGGATCCAAAATATTAATCTTGTTTCTATGATCCATATGATCCATATGAAACTTGATTCTAAAATTATTTGAGTCCATAAACTTATAATTCTCTAAAGGTTCTAAGTATCTCTAAATTATTAAAACATCTAAAGATCTATATGAATCTTGTTTCTAAGAATTCTTGAAAATCAGTCAACCAAAATAAAATCGAAATTAAATTCATTCATTGCATATCTTTTCTTATTAATATTTGTTTTGTAACTATCAAAGTTTTAAAAATCTTTTATGATTTTTATAAATGCATATTCGATTTTATAAATGCTTGTTTGATTTTATTGAATTCATATCTTTGACTAAAAATTATTTCTAAAGTTTTATAAGCCATAGTATCATTTTATATTGATATGTCATAAGATAGAATAAAATCAATTGAGGCAAATGTCACAAAGACAAATGAGTTCAGAGAAGCCTTTAATCAATGGCATGAAAGGCTCGGCCATCCTGGTCTAACCATGATGCGCAAGATAATCTTGAACTCAACTGGCCATCCCTTGAAAGAAAGTAATATTATCCCTATGGGCATTACATGTATTCCATACTCACAAGGGAAATTAATAATAAGGCCATCACCTGTAAAGGTAGTTAAAGAAACATTGAACTTTCTGGAAAGAATACAAGGTGATATATGTGGACCAATACACCCACCTTGTGGAACATTTCGATATTTTATGGTCCTCATTGACGCATCGGCCAGATGGTCGCATGTTTGTCTATTATCATCTCGGAACTTGGCATTGGCAAGATTATTGGCTCAGATCATAAGACTGCGAGCCCACTTTCCAGATTTTCCATTAAAGACTATACGTCTTGACAATGCAAGTGAATTCAGTTCCCAAGTTTTTAATGATTACTGTATGTCCATGGGGGTAAGTGTGGAACACTCCGTGGCACATGTACATACACAGAACGGATTGGCCGAATCCTTCATTAAAAGAATCCAGTTGATTGCTCGACCATTACTCATGAGGTTGAAGCTACCAGTATCAGCTTGGGGACATGCGGTATTACATGCTTATTCAAATAAATTGCTTAGGTCCAATGCTCAGGACAGAACATACATCCGACTAGTTCTTGATCCATGCATTTACCCTTAGACCATTATGATTGATTTTCATCCATATTGCTTGATCTCAATTAAATGATGACTGATCCTTATTCAAATTCTAAAGGGCTTTAATACCCTATATATAATCAATCCAAATTTGAATTATGATTAAAAGGGATCACTAGATGCAATGATCAATTGATCATTGTCATACTAGAAATAATTAATGCAAATAGATTATATGATTTGGGGGGAGCATTATTGAAAATTTGTTTGCATAGATTCTTTATGCTTGAAAGCAATGATAAATATTCAGATGTTGAAAATCTAAATCTTGGTGATTGTATCTAAATATCTCACTGTTGAGATAGATACAAGGCGATTTCTCTTAATCATACGCCATTCCTAAGATACCAACCAATGGGTCTCGGGACGCCGAGCCTCATGGTACTGATGATGAGATCTCCATCCGAAAGTCTCATAGATTGTCCAGACAAGGCCGACATGGCCATTCCTAAGGTACCAACCAATGGATCTCGGGACGCCGAGCCTCATGGTACTGAGGGTTCAAATGATGAGATCTCCATTAATTATCTTATGTCTGGGACAAGATGGGGGAACCTAAAGATCCACAGACTTATAAGTCTGTGGATGAGTTTAACTCGGCTATAAGTCTGGGACAAGACTATAAGATGGGGGAACCTAAAGATCCACAGACTTATTATCTTATGTCTGGGACAAGACTATAAGTCTGTGGATGAGTTTAACTCGGCTCTTTTCATGATAGTCTCAAAGTTGAAACTGTGTGGAGAGACTATCACATATGCTGACATGTTAGAGAAGAAATTCTCTACATTCCACAAGCAATGTTTTGCTTCAGCAATAATACCGAGAAAAGGATTCCTCCACATATGTAAATTTAATCTCTTGTTTGTTGCTTGCTAAGCAAAACAATGAGTTAATCATGAAGAATAGTAAGATGAGGCCTCCTGGATTTATGCATTGCCTAAGGCACATGCTGCCACAGAGCCATATGAAAGAGTCAAACCATGGCCATGTGAAAGGCCATGGAGGATGGCAAGGATGTGCGTGGATATCACCCACAGTCACTCCATAGTCGAGACCAAGGCTAAGGTTATCAACCGAGCCATGGGTATAAGTCCGATATCAAAAACCATGCCTCGACCAAATCTGCTTGCCATCAGTGTGGGATGAACAACCATTGGTCCAACCAATATAGAACTCCCAAACACCTTATTAAACTCTACCAGGAGAGCATAAAGGGATAGAACCCTATGGCCCATTGGGTCCATCACGATGGTGCGAATGATTTCGACCATGAGTATGATGATCATCTTGGATATGAGACTTCATATTGCCTTAAAGAGGCCAATTAGATTTCGACATCATTCTACTTTGTCTTTGCTCTCTATAGTGGATTAAGCCACACTATATTAAGAGACAAAATATATTTTATTCAAGGCCACGGCCAGGCCAACCTCATGATGTCTAAAGGCACGCATCTAGAAATCTATGATGCATTATATTCCCATAAATCAAAGTGGAATTCGTTAGGTTTCAAACACATCCGTATGAATGGTCTACATATTGAAACTATGGGCAAAGGAAAGAAAGAATTCCTTCTTATTTATGAAAATTCCCAAGGCCAAAGGAAAGTCCTAGAGACTATACCTACTATATCTATAGGCCTTCATTGGGCCAAGATAAATATGATTGAGGATTAATATCTCAACTCACTTTTCAAAGAGTTCAAAGAAGCCTTTAACAAATGGCACGACTTGCTCGGCCATCAAGGCTTAGTTATGATGCATAAAATACTCTTTACGCATTCCTTGAAAGAAAGGAAAAAGAAGCTCGACCATGGCATTGCCTAAAAGGCATTATATTCATCCTATAAGGTCCATTGAATTAAGAAGAGAAAATGGTTTCCAACAATGGACAAAAGGGAATAAGAGTACCTAAATTAAAATCGCCTAAATGGTCGTGACTACATTCTCTATTGATCTAGAGATCAATATGATATTAGGCATAAGCCAGGGCAATCATGTTTGATTGACCCACGAAATTTATCACTTAGATGGCATTACCATACATAGCCATCCAGATTATGATGCAAAGATTTAAAAGGGCACAAAAGCTATCCCATAAGATCTCACGTTTGTGCAATATATATCTATGCACAAGGGAATTTATTGTCCCAGCACCACGAATTAGAGTATGTTCATGAGGGGAAGTGAGGACAAATCATATGATACATGACCATACTAAAATCCGTGAAATATGGTCCACAACCATAATTACATATTGGTTGAATTATAAAAGATTAACTTGCATCAGGCCATTTATATTATATCAGGCCATATAAGTGATCACAGATATTTCCACCTCAGACTAATACGGGTCATGAGTCCAGACATATATCATCTTAAGATATTGAGAATGAATCCACCACAAATATATGTGCCATCTAAGATCATATGACCTTAGAATCTCATAAGGAGGATTGGGAATATATGTTGGGTATATATATATATATATGAATATACTTTCTCCATAAGTTTAAAGAAACCTTGAGCTAAAATGGGTGATTTAATTATAGGCCAAGGAACAAGGATTACATAAGGTTTATGAATCCGAATATCCAACATTTGAAAGGAGAAAAGTAATAAGCTGGTAAAGAATGGTATCTACCATATGGTATCAACCATCAATGTCTTGGCAAAGATCCTCAGACTAGAAAATATGTTATAGACGTCCATATGCTACAATGATAGCAAAATAAAATGCCAGACACATTGACCCGAGAAAAGAATGACTAAGTCATCCCAGCTTAGCACCACACGGTTTTGATGTCTTAAAGACTCAACCAAGTTGCTACAGAGTCTAATATAAGACCAAATAAAGTTCCAAATAAAGTTCCATAATTCAAAGGAACCTCGGAAAGAAAGAAAGGTGCATGAGATAAATTCCGAGTTTTATAAAGGAAACCATTCCAGGCATTGAGATATAAGGCTGGCCAGCTGAACGGCTAGGTACCATACCATATAACTTGGGACGCCAAGTTATAAGGTTACAAAGGTCCTAGATAATGAGAATCTCAAAATCGATTTTATACCAAGTCTGGAATTAAAAGGAACCATATATATAAGTGTGTCGACACATACATTCATAGAAAAGCGCAAGTATGTAGCACATGAATAATGAAACGAGGATCATGAACCCACGCAAGAGTACTCATAATTAATAATGAAAGGAACGTGGGGTTTCTAAAAGTGATATATAATAGGCGTGTTGTATTGGCCATAAATATGTAAACGCCATAAGATGTCCAGTGAATAGATAAATCCTGAAAGAAGGATAAAATCGTGAGACAGACCAATAGAGGTCTATATAATCCAAAGTGGTGGATACTACTACATATGTCACTACATATAATGTCTGGAAGAAATTCAAAAGATGTAGTATGTTTTATATGACTCACTGGATGATGATAATATTATTGGTACCTAAAGGTTTACCAAAATGTATTGAGCTCAGAATCATAAGATGAGAAAAGAAGTTCTCATGAACAACATTTTTCTAAAGTTGTCCATGGACTGAATTAAATTGCTACATGTAAGCAAATGAAGAGTTCTATAAGAACAATTCAAATCAGTCCATAGAGGAATTTTAAATTCCTTGTGTTTTTATACTAACCAGCCTAAGATAGGTTAAATGGTTATTCATTAAACCTTATAAAGGTTATAGATCATCACCACAAATTAGCGAAATTTTTTTGGTAATACTTATGGTTGGATAAATTCTCAGGATGAACCAACCAAGCTGTGGTATGAATGAATAAGCTATCATAAAGATAAGCTATGAGATCAAAGTTTATCTTTGAACAAAAGGTGTAGGACCGCATTATGCGTCCATATGCGACCCAACGGGTCCGACCATATTGTAAGATTTGGTCCATGATAAAGCTGTAGATCATAGATGCCATTAGACATGAGTTTGATGATCTATTAGATCAGTTCTATGTCAAGGCCATGTCCGGCCTAAATCTGTCCAATCGTCCATATATATATGTGCACGAACTGCCGACATATTAAGACTGAAAATGTCTTCGATTGATCATAGATAAACTATGGACATATGTAAACAAGGATCATGATCTAACCGATATGACCTATGTATAAAAGTTGTCTATGGCAAAGAATATTATACTCATAAAGCTAAGGCATGTCCATAAGTCCTAAAGAGCTAAAGTATCTAATACTTGATACAATGATGATCCATATCATATAAAGGATCTAAAGTACTAGCCGACCAATATGTATGGAAAGGCATATAAGAATGATTTGGTCAAAGACCATAATCAGATGACCAGAGTATAAAATAGTACATTTATCTAAAGTACTAAAAGTGGTCGATATCAAAGTGGTACATTTTCTAAGTACCATCAGGATTCTAAGAGACATGATATGTCCGAACATTACAAGATTGTTCAAGTAAGAATCCATGAACATCTATTCAGCAAGTGATGTTCAAATCAGGGGGAGTAATGTGTGTTGTACTCTTTTTCCTTAACTATGGTTTTGTCCCAATGGGTTTTCCTAATAAGGTTTTAATGAGGCAACATTAGCACATTACAAGCCCGATATGGTTATGGCATCCAAGGGGGAGTGTTATAAATCCATTGTGTGGATTGCCATTTAACCAAGTAGAAGTCCAAGGAGGTTTACATCCGATCCGACTATCCGGTCCATCTACATCCGTCTCCGATCCGTCTACATTCCGGTTCGAGATTAGAAGACTCAGTCAACCTCGTTATCATCACCTTGACCATGTCTTCATGTATGACATCAATGTAGTCAATAGAAATTAATGTGTAGATTTACTTCCTTGTAAAGCATTTGTAAACCCTTGTATCAAACCACTATATAAAGTGGTGTTGGCTAATGAGAAATACACAACACATTCTCACAAATCTTCTCTCAAATCATAACAACTAAGGCCTAATGCTCTATATTATCCGATCAACATTTGTTAGAAGAGTATTAAGAAAAGCATTCACCAAATGCTAATGCTCTCCAAATGCTTTTGGCTCAATGTCTTCATATGAAATTTTTAGTAGAGCATTTGCATTTATAAATTAAAAAATTAAAAAATATATGATTAATTTATTTATTTTATTTAATAATATCATAAAATTACTTTAAATGTAAAAAATAAAATGGATAGTTAGAAATAAATAGTACAACAAAAATAGTTGAAAGAAGTAAAAGTAGAGTTTAGATAGAATGTAAGTATATAAATATTTATAATTTCTATATAGTTTGAAAAATATATTTTAGATATTTCAAATTATATTCATATATAGTTTAACATTATATATTAGACACTTTAAAGTTATATTTTACAATATTTAAATTGTATTTTTAAATATAAATATTTTATAAAAATATCATTATATTATGATATATCATTAAATATATTTTTAGAAATATATTATATTATATATAATTATTAATAATTATATCTAATTAAATATATTTTTATAAATATATTATATATATAATTCAATTATATTTTAAATGTAAAATATTATTTAAATATATATATTTATTGGAAAATTTATTTTTAAATAACATTTTCGATATTAATATATATGTTAGAAATATATTCAACCAATCATTATATCAAACAATTTAGTGAGAGCATACAACTTCTGCAGCATTCTGCTTCTAAAGCATACTGCTACTGATTTATGATCTGCTATACCAATCAAGGCATAAGAATAAAATAAAATAGGCAAACAAAAAAGTAAGGGGGGGAAGGGGGGGGGAGAACAATTTTTGAAGGCAAGACAATTAAGGATTTGATTGGTTTTCTCGCTACCACCCGCAAACACAGCTTTTACGGCTGTAGCGGTTGTTGGCGTTTTGAAACAACCACATAAAATGGTTTAAATCGCTTCAAACCGCTCTGAACCTCTTAAAATCAAAAGCTGGTTCCAGCTAGTGTTTGCGGTTGTGGGAGGTTAAATTTTTTTCTTAAAAAATAAATAAATAAAAATAAAAGTAAAAATATTCAATAAAAATTTTAAATTGAAATAATAGAAATTTTAAAATGTATATATATTTTAATTTGTATTATAAAACTTTAAAACAAAATATTTTCTAATTTAATATTATGATTTTATAAATATAAATATAATTTTTTTAGTTATTATAATATTTTGATTTTTAATACTTTTATGATTATATAAAATAGTTTAATTTGTTTATTTAACAACTGTTGCATTTGGTATTTTACCTGTCATAAAAATCCAACAAATACACCAATTTTTAAACGTTGTACCAATCGTACAAATCTCTAGAAAACAATTAAAACCACAACCACCCGCATCCGCAAACTCTATAACCGTATCCGCAACCGCTACGGTCAGCCCTAAACAATCATACATATATAATATATCTATACTATTAAAGCAGAATCCCTAATAGGATTATGCCCTTAAGTTTTCAGATTATTTACACGTCTATGCCATTCCCTCTTTTGAAATATTTTAATTATTTTCGATAACTATTAATCAACCAATTGGAATCAACGATTTTTTTGACCATTAATATTGCAGCCTATAAGTAACTGTCTCGACCAATCACAAGACCTATCAAACTCCTATATTAATTGCACATGGTTGTTTTGAGTCTTTCGACCGTGATAAGGGAAAGTGAAAAACAGATATTATTATATTTATGCCTTTATGGTAACAAATAAATTTATTTTTAATGTCAAAAAATTTTCTTTACGAATCAAAATAAAACCCATAAATGTTAATTAACTATGAGCATTTATTTTCGATACAATTTTAGCATATCCATCACAAATTCCTTTTCAGCCAGCTTTTTTCTTGAATAATCCAGTACTAGGTGTTTTGCCCGCACTTGCGGGCTTAATAATTTTACAAAAATTTATAAATAAATTTATTATTAATTCAAAAACTATTAAAATAAATTATTTTTCATATTTTAAAAACATTTAATATTAATTAAATATTATAATTTTTAAATACAAGAAATTTTTATTTTAATAAAATATCTTTATTACGTAAAATAAACTTGAAAATATTATGATGTAAAATATTTTTGGATAACATAATATAGAATCTTTTAGATAATGATGATTATAAAATTAAAGAAATTCGTTTTAAATTTATGGGTAATTATATATTATGTGATATATATTAAAATAGAATCGGTTTAATATTGCTAAACCAAATATAATATAAACATAAATAATATTTTAATATTAATATAGTAAATATAATATAAATTTGATAATAACATTATCATTACAAATTTTTACTTATTTTCAAGATAATAATAAATTATCATCTAAATCACTAAAATTATTTATTAAGATTAGTTAATAATTGATAGTAAAATATTAATAAATCTAAAATTATGAGAAGCAATATAAAAAAGAAATTTTTAAATATAACAGATAAGTAAAATCACCAGTTAAACATAAAAACCATTAAAAATATAATAAATAAGTAAAACTACTAATTAAATTCTTGAAAATAATGACAAATAAGTAAAATGACCTATAATCAAGGTGAAACTGACACATAAGCAAAATCACTTCATAAAATAGTATAGATTTATATCATTAAGTATACTTAATCTCACGGGTAAAAAATAATTTAAACTAATATCACTTATTTTGTTATACAGATTAAATGATCTGTCTTTTTGAAGTGTAATTCCTTAAGGGGAATAATAAATAGTAAATTTTCATTTTCTACAAACTTTCATAGTTATGTATTTTCTATGGTCCGAACAAATATGTGCATCTTAGTAATTAAAAATATATATGAATTCATTAAAAATTAAAATATGCAAAGAATAATATTAAAATATGCAATGAGAAATATCTTTAGTATTATATTTGTAAATATAATACTTAAAAGAATAAATTAAACGATTAATACAACATTTTTCTAAGAATTTAACGTCTTAAAAATTAATATTTGTAAATATAAAATTCAACTTTTTATACCATATTTAACATCAATGATTATTTTTAAACGTAAACAATCAACACAATTTTAAATGTATCAGATTATCTTATATAAAATACATAATCTTATAATCAAATTTTGTAGAATTTTAAAAAGAGAACAAATCCCGCGCTTCTAAAGCGCGGATCAAATTCTAGTGCCCTTTTAAAACTAATTTTGATAACGGAGAAGAATAGGTTTTCCTTTCTATATGCTACTAATAAGCTACATAAATTTGGTCTTCAATCATCAAAAAAATTTATACGTGTGAAATGATTAGATCATAGCTGGGATGATGATTGGGGTATGGTTCATGAAATGACATGTGAATGCCTCCAAGGTCCCTTCTCCGAAATATATCAAAAACGTTAGAATGCGGCGCTTCGCCGGTAAAAGATAGAGAAGCGAGCATGTTTCTTGTTCCTCTTGTAGTCCACCACATTTGTTCAGGATCAGCTGTATCCCATACCCTAATTGTTCGGAAAGACATCTTCTGAAAATTATTTTGACCATATTAATGTTCAGATCAACTACACGCACCAAAAGATATCCCAACAAACCAGCAATACATAATTATTCGAAAATATTCCAATTCCAAATCAAAATAGTATTTAGAAAAATCAGTAGATAACCATTATCACAGAGCAAGAGAAAGGAGTCCGCGTTTGTGAGAACCGGTGGTTCACAGGAGAATGACGTTGAACTAGGGGTGGAGAAGCTGGCTGGGGAGCTTTTGTGGTGAGATGGTGCGGTGGAGTTATTTCCGGTTTAGCTTCCTTGTCTCTCTCGGTTGCTCCTAGGGTTGAAGGCCTTAGTAGTTCAGTTAGTTGCAAATTAGTTTGAAGTTTCAGTTCGATTGTTGTCGTAGAAAAAAATCATTTCAGTTTTGGTATGAGAAATTTCCATGAAGTTCACTTTTCATCTCAAAGTTCAACTTTCTTATACTCACTCTCGACATGGTCCGTTGTTTTATTACAGTCACATATGGCTTGGAGCGCTCTTAATGGGAGATTTGGCAGGAGAAAGCACACAACTTCGGGGACAATTGAAGTTCAGGCTCCTCTGCAAATTGGCTACCACTGTTCAGTCACGCAAGGCTTGAGGTCGCATTCCCCGTTCTGAACGGTTATGAGAAGGTTGAGGTAGAACGAGCCATAGAAAAATATATCTCGACATAGCCTGCATTTAGACCAAGAAATCTTGCTCACAAACTGGCTCCAAGATTTCTCAATCACGGCCACTGAGTGGCCCCATCTCACCCCAGCATACGACCGTTGGTGCCACTCCACTCGCCAGCTTGTCATGTAGACGACCAATACTATAGCCGTTGTGTTCGAGTTCCAAAGAGAACAACAAAACATGGATGCTTCCCGTAATAGCCTTTGGGTCAAACATTCATCTTAGGTAACAAGACTAGTTTCAATATAGTCAAAGATTCAGACCCAAACGTTTTTTTATCTATCTCTCGAGTATCTGAAGACCGAAGTTCTATAGATTAGATGTTCTTTCTAGCTACCAAAAAAAACAGACTGAATCGTAGTTGTTTCCCATATCCCGATAGCGCAAATACAGAAACAGATGAAAGAAGCTACTACAGTGCAAGAAGATGAGATTCAGATTATTTTAAGGATCCACAAGAAATCTGATGATGGTTTTGTTTATATAGTGTACAAACAGACAGCAAAGGTAATGGAGTTCTTAGCTTATGATCGTTTTCTGGATCCCTTCCTTCCTTTGCTCTTTAGCTTTGTCCAGCTGAGGAAGTCGAAACTTCTGCGCTGCATACAGGGCAAATCTGCAGAATTCCGTGTCAGTTGAGCAGAGGATAATCCAATTTCTACAACTGCTTGTCTAAAAGCTGAGAAATAAATAACTTTTCCTAGTTCCAATGGAAGTCGATGAGGTGATCACATACTGTAGGTAGTTCTAGTACGGTATTAACAAGTTCAAATCTCTGCTTACTAGTAACCAAATCTCTCAGTTTCGAAGATGCTGATGAAAAGAATCGCCAAAAGCATAAATGCAATCCATAAACTCAACAGAACATGAGGTTAGCCTATATGTTCTACATTTCTACTGACCACAAAGTTTCCAGCTATACACAGATGATTGTCGTGGAATAACCAGGTGTTGTGGCGGTTTTCTAGCATGAATATATCTTATCCTTATCAAAAGGGTATGTGTCTGTCGGTAGAGAAAGACAGTTTCAAACATTCTCCCTAATTGTGTTTGTCAGGTTTCTGAAGTGAATCTTCTCTAACAGGATCCTTTTTTTTTTTTGAAAGACGTACCTTGTTTATCTTCAACCAGTTATTTATGCACTCCGAGTGGTAAGAATGTCTGCACGGAAGCAGTATCAGGTCATCGTCATCCTCATAGTCTAAACGACATATAACACACCTGAATTAAGCATCATAAAAGTTATTTATCAGGCTACTACAATCATGCACAAAATTGTCAGTGGTGTACTTATTAGTTACAAAAAGGGTATTACGACTCATTGGTTCCGTTCTGATTTTCTCCGTCCTTATATCTTTTTGAAGGCAAAGATGCAATTGTATCAGCAGACAACCCTCTACTCTCGGTTCCCACAATGTCGCCAAGCGCAAGCAACTCCTGCAAACATGGATTGTGTAAAGTTATAACCAACAGACGTGTTGGGCATCTGAATTATTGAACATCGAAATCCATTAGAGTCCCACATTTTTAACAATAGTATTCACATTATTTGTTGCACAAAATCATGAGAGGCATAGCACATAAGAATGTTTTCATACCTCATATGAAAGCTCATCAGGATCCATCTCATCCCAGGCATCCTGCAAAAAATAAAGCATAAGGTGAGTGGAAGCAGAATTAAACCACATACAAGAAGCCTTACTTTGTATGATTCTCTAGCCTGTAATTATGATTTTTAGTTCCTTTTCCACAAAATGGACCAGACTCTATCTAAATTCAGTCCACCGCGAGGTCCTATGCTGCAAGGTGTGAGCATAACTTTCGCGGATACCAGTGACAAATTAACGCTACCAGAATACAATTAATTTGATTACCACACTGGTTAATGCATTTTGACCGCCAAACATACATACAGTTGTGCAAAATTATAGTAACATAAATGATAAATAATTAGATTCCGACCTAGTAGCAAAGCCCCAAATCATTTCATAGAGTGAGACTACCAAATGATTACATGGCACACAATAAGGTTAATTGACTTAACTACAAACAGTAAGTACCTTGTATACACAGTGAAGCGTATCTAACTGGGCCTAAGGACTAAAAGGCTAACACCACAGACTAAATTGTCACAAAAACAAAACAAACTAATGCCAGGACAGAATGATAGTACATATATTGAATTATGTATGATGTATCACTTCGATCATGGCAGGTTCCATGTCACAACTGTCCTTTAGACACATATATGACTGAATAAAAAAAAAGTTTGGACGGTAGTTCTTTTCAGATACTGAGGCAAGAAGATTCATATTCTCAACCAGGAAAAAGTTTACAGCTCAAGATCAAAAAGGGTTGTGTAGTAGTGCAAGTAGCCTACCTCAGAAGTATGATCATCATCCTCTAGAACTTCAACCCCTGCAACCAATAACAGTTCGCATTATCTCAAACCAATTCCCATCAAAGAGAACATGAGTGATATCAATAAGTGTACTCACGATTTGCTAACCCAGTCAAGGCAGACAACCTATCAGCCATCTCCCTTGCCTCAGCTTCCTGAATAGCTCTAGCAAAAGCTTCATCATCTGAATAACCAACTTCCTCGGTGTCAGCGTTTCTGTCCTGATCGTCTCCATTGGCATTCACATCGGGCGCATCTTCCCGAGGATCATCATCTGTCTCATACTCGTCGTCATCCTCATCCTCGGGGTCATCAAACTCATCCTCCTCGTATACATAGCTTCCAGTTTCCCAGCTCCCATAGTCACTGATCTCACTGTTCATCGTCAGCATCATATACGCCCGCTCCTGAAACAACAAACAATTCAACAATCGAATATGAAAGAAAAGCCCTAAGATCCTCTGAATAAACCTAGAAACGAAGCGAAAAGAGAGAGAGCCACACCTGTTCTTGGAGAGTGCGAGCGAGAGCCAGATCCGAATCGATTTGGCTGAGATTAGTGAAGGGAACTCTAGCGGAGGAAGATCGGGGAGGTAGCTGCTCTCCAACCGAATTCGATCCGCTCTCATCATCACCCACAGCCGCCACCGCAACCGCCGTCTCCGCACCTTCCTCTCCTTTCTCGCTTCCGCTTCCGGATTCCGAGACGACGCCGGTCTGACGATTCTCCGTCGACCGTGCATCGGCGTCGTTGATCTTGGTCGCTTGCTCGGCGGTGACGGCGACGTTGCTGGCGTGGGCGTTGTCCTCCTTCTCCATGGCCATGATTGTTAAACTAGGGTTTTCGAATTGGGATTGGCGTGGGAGGTACCAAAGAGGGGATTGGATTGGGTTGTTGTGTGGGCGGATTTGGTATCGAAAGGGGAAAATTATTCAAGAATCGAAAGGCGAATAGTGCTTCGAATTTTGAAAATATGCAATTGCTTTTTATTTACAAGGATCCTACTCCTTTTTTAATTTCTTTCTAAAATCACCCAATATGTTTTATTATTTACACTTACTTCCCAATTATTTTATTCTTGTTCTTCATTAGCTTTTTTTTGCCTAATCCAAATATCATGATTCAGATTGAGATTGATACATTACTTTACAATACTCATATTGTAACTTATGAGACTCAGTTAGATTCAATTTCAACTTATCTATTATTATCAGAAATGAACTTAGCTTACCGTGTATTCAAGTGAATTTGCTTCCGTGCACACATGAATTTGCTTGAATATAACTCGAAGAAAAACAAGTTATCAGTGTTCTTTTTTTAAAAAAAAAACGAGCCAAGGAAAGGCCAAACTGATTTATCATGTGTCGATGAGTAGAGCGGGGCGAGACGTCAAAAACTTTCCGCGGAAACGTGCAAGTTAACAAAACGTTGGACTGATGAAGAAAAAACTTAGGCGTATTCTTTTTTTTTTTCAACAACTACTATAATATTTAGTTTTTTTTTTGTGTTAAAGGTTAATTCATCATATATACTTGCTTATTACTTATTAGTATTTAATATTTTGAATTTTATATTGCTAAAATACAGCAACTGTGTTTTTAGTTTTTATAATTTTTTATCAAGAACCTCATAGAAAAAAGTTTATTGCATTTATAACAATTATTATCTTGGACATTTATTAAAAATACTTTTTTTGATAAAACAGCCATGTTTCTTTTTGTCTTCATATTTTCAGTCATGAATTTAAATTCTAGACGTTTTGGTTTTTATAATTTTAAAACTCTGACAATAATATATTGCCGAAAAAACTCTATTTAATAGGGAAATTTGTTGTTAAAAAAAAATTTGCTTTGTGTAGAATTTCATATATATTTTTTGTGGCTCTTCCTTAACCGTTCATTCACCGAACTTTTATCTCTTATATTTCTCCTTCTCCTCATCTCCTCCTCCGCATCACCGTCGTGCTCTGCCTCACGACGGTAAGCTTACGTGATCCCTCGACCTCTAGGTAAATTCTTAATATGGTCTTTGCTTACTCCCGTTTGATGAATCTCTCAAGAGATAAAGCGAGTGAGGTTGCTGCATATGCTAGGTTCCTCTGCTTAGTTTATGTTTTACTGTGTCACTGTTGGTTTGAGAATCAGATGCATCATTCTCTATTTGATTCTTTAAAATTACAGCAAAACTAATGGCTTGGCGTGTTTACTGCTTAACCAGGAAATGATGAGCATTGTTTCAAGTCATCATCATTGTCAACCATCGTTTACACACGAACAAAGATGCTGTATAGGAACACTACCTAAGGTTTCTTACTCCGGTCCCTGTTTCTCTGGAAGACTGGCTTTCTCTCATAGCCTCTGCTTGAAGAGTTCTTCCTGTAAGGAGCAAACTGGTAGGAGGAGAAGGGTTTCAAGAATTTGCAGTGTTGTGGATGACGGCATGAATCCAGATAGTTCAGATGACGAGGAAAAGGAGTCACTCGATGATAAATCTAAGAGGGTATATTCTTATCACTGAAGTCATGATGTTCAAGTGATGTGACTGAGACATAGTTTCTATGTGCTCAATGCTGATACAATAGAACTCTGTTCAATAGTCGAGTGAAGGCGTAACTTCTCCTAGTTGTTTAGATTATTACAAGTTATGACTTCTTGAGTTAGTTTGATGTTACACTCTCTGCCAATGCTTAAATACACAACTTAGTACTGGTTGCTTGAGATTCATCTGATCATTTTTTGAAGCATCTTTTGTTTTTATCTACAGGAAGCGGATGATATGAACCGGGCAAATCTTGAAAGAATGGTTGGGTCGGATGATTCTGCATTTAACGGCTTAGATCTTGCAACCCTCATCAGGCAGAAGTATGGAAGATCTTATGATGTTCAGCTCATCAAGAAGGTATGCCTTTTTTGTATTCAATAGTGTTTGTGATTCTGTATTGCAATTAGAGTCATACCTTAAGACACCTGGACTGATATAGAATTCAGCTTTTGCAAACTCAATTGTTCATGTTCCTTTTTGCATTTTCAGTTTCTTGATGTGCCCTCTATTATATTTGTGTGGAATCGCTTTAGAAGCAAGTCATGGAAATAAACTCATATTTCCTAGATGTGATTAATGTAGGAGTTCATGGGGAGGAATCTTCTTGCAATGAATGTCATGTGGAAGTACAGAGAACAGGTAAAGAGAATCATCACTTGCTAAGTTTTTGATCGTAAAAAGAAGCCTGATGAAATGATTATTATGATGTTTCGTTTTCCATATAAAGTTCGAAAATGTTTGCCACATACTTGTAAGCTAATTCACCAGTCTTTCTCTCTTCTTGTTCAATGCGTAGAGGTCTTTTCCTCTAACAGAAGAAGAATATATACTTAGACTTGACGATGTTGCCAACATGTTGAAATGCTGGGGAGCGGTCTCACATATCCGTAACAGCCTAGCAAAGTCCAAGGAGCGACCCAGGATAGGGAAGGTGAGCTTACTAAGCCTTAACACAAAACATATCAGTTAAATTGCATAGGATAAGACCACTCTGAATCATATGATTGTACTTTAAAAAAAACTGAATAAATCTCCGGTCTCAGACTGATTTCTTTCTCTTTCATGCAGGCTGTTAGCATTTTCATAGACATGGATTCAACAGGGGGACGAGCTAACGAATGGATTTACAAGTAGCAAAACCGACCGGTTTACATATCCTAAACCAAAAAAAAAAAAGCAAAAGCTTCTGTATCTACATATATATATATATAGTCATCAATTCGTTTCCAAAGCTCTTCTGTGATAGTGGTTTGCAGTAACAGAGGTTTGTGCTATATTTGATGTCTCAAATCATGTATTAATATTATACATGTATATAGTTAGCAGACACAAATCTTTTTATGAACTCTCATCATTATAATCATCATCACACTCATCCTTCCTCTCCACGTCCTACATCATCATTTATTTGATCTCACAAACAGAAGAAAAAGATTTATCATCATTACCATAAGTAAATTACTATCTATTATTGATGATGTTGTCACATCACGCTACACATTATCATCATCAACGTATGCTTCTTAACTTCATCATCAAAAGCATACATCCCCTCTCTCTTCTCATCACCACAACCACTAACAAGTAAAACATCATATCATCATTATCATTGAGTGATTTAATTGTTAATTATATCATCCACACATTAATGCTACTAGTTACTAAAAACTAATATTAGTCGATCATGATCAATAGCAAGCATATTCACCCAATTTACACTTTCTTACAAATCATATAATAATGTGTAGTGACAATTTATATCACATGTTTTGTTTTGTTTTATTTTATCGTATGATAAATATTTTTGAATGATAAATGAAAAGTTAATTTACATTTTAGCTGAAAAGGAAATAAATCCCAACCGAATGTGTATGTACGATATTAGTAAAATCTTTTGGAATTAAGTTTGACCAAAAAGGTAAAAGTGAAAGGACAACAAAGGCCTGCGCTTTTTAATTACCTTACCCTCCTCTCTCAAACATTTACACAACACCAACACACCTACCAAAGAAATATTAAAAAAAAAACAAAAACAGAGTCCCAGAAACCACATTTCTCCGACGAATCCAACGTTCCCACCACTCCATCGTACGCCCGATGTACCCGATGACATCGATTCCTCATCCCAAGTCTTCATCAAACTAATCACCGCTCGCTCACCCATATAGTAAAAAAAAAAAGAAACCAAATCCGTCTCCGAAACGACGACGTATGGTCGATTACTCGTCTCCGATCACGCCTTCAAGCTTCATCCCCGCCGTCTCCGATGCATCCCCCTGCTTGAACAACAAGTCTCATCCCATCACGGTGACGCCGATCTCCGCTTCTTACCCGCAGACCGGAGACTATTCCACGCTGATGATGATGTCCGCTTGTTGTCCTCTCGCTAGGGTTCGGTTATCAGACATTCTCCCTTACGAAGGCGCTCCTTCTCCGTCCTACGCGAAAGCCGTCGAGGCGTTCTCCGTGTCTCTGATGAGGTATAACGCTTCCGTGATCGAGCTCGGGAGCGAAGACACCGCGCTGATGCGGTGTGGTCTCGAGGCTGCTCGCTTGTATTTCAGAACGCGAAATGGACCTAGTAACGGTTCTGGTAAAGGCAATCGTGGCCTCTCCATGTACAGAGCTGGAAGGTTGGGTTCTTGATTGTTACTATAGTGTGTCACCACTGGTTATGTATATGTTGTGTGTGATGAATGATGGTTTACTGTGAATAGATCTGTGGAAGATTTGGATTCGTCGCCTCCATGTATGGCTGAGGTTTTCAGGTGTTTGGGTAAAGTAGCGAGAGCTGCTTTATCTGCAATAGCGAGGCATCTACGTCTAAGAAGCGAGTAGGATGCTTTTAATCTACTACTTCCTTTTTTGTATTAACTCATACAATGAGGATCTGTTTTTGCAGTGTGTTTAACCATATGCTCGATGACTTTCCACTAGCTCCAAATGAGGTTTCTTCGTCTGTGCTATTGGCTTCCTATGTTCATGCTTCGATCCAAAATGGGAAACCTGCTTCTGGAGGCGGGAGTCTGTCCAGTAATATTGAAATCGAGAAGGGTTTGTTGACACTGTTCTGCTCAGATGGCTCTGGCATTCAGGTCAACCTTTCTATGAACTCTGTGTGTGTGTTGAAACGATACAGTTATGCTTTCATCATAGGAACTTGCAAATTACATATATGCGTTTTCAACAGCAGGATATGAATCTGACATGATCAACTTGTTTGCTTGAAAATATCTTAGGTATGTGACCCAAATGGTCGTTGGTACGCAGCAGATAGTGGATGTGGGATTGGTGATATATTACTCATTACTGGCAAAGCGCTTAGTCATGCTACTGCGGGTCTCCGTCCAGCTGCCTCTTATAGAGCTACTACTGATCATTTGTCTGGAAGTGACACTCGCGGAAGGTATGTTTTTAAAATATAATGTAACAAGACACGATTGCCTGCTTACATGTTTTAGTTAAATTTCCAAACTTTTCACTTGCAGGACATCACTAGCATTTAGGCTTATGCCGAAAAGTAATGCTATACTAGATTGTTCCCCAGTAGAAGCAGCTGGCCATGTAATTCCTCAAAGCTATGTGCCAGTATCCGTCAGTCAGTTTATGGATAACCTCTTGGCCGAGAATGAGACTCCAGTTACTCCGCCTGTGAAGACCAATGTAAGCCTTGATATCTAGATTGGAAAAGTACGTTTTAACGTAGACAACTTTGATATCTGTGAATGTCTATGTCAATAGTTTCCAAATCTGTCTTCTGCCTTGACAATTGGAGCAGAAAGGACACGATTTGCAATTTGTTAATGTCTTTGGTATTCTTTTAGATCATGCGGTTTTGTCCTTTAGTTGATCTTGGTCTAGATTTTACTGAGCCGATGTGCAACGTACTGTACATTTGTTTGATGATCTCCTTTCGCTTTAGTCTTATGATTGGCAATATCGTAATAGTATAATGATATAAGTTTCTATGTTTGATTTTAACTGCTCACAAGGTCTTATGTCAAGTTTCACGGGATGATGTTTCCAAAGAGCCTTCCTTACGAAGTGTTCTCTCGGATCCAATTTCGTGAGTACCAATTTTCCCTTCATGTATTCTTATGGTTCGTTTGGATGAAATCAGGGTTCTAATTCATATGTTTTGCAAACTCTTGGATGTTTAGCGGTGCGTTTCTTGAGGATGCAATTGTTGTCTCTTGTGGACATTCATTTGGTGGCCTCATGCTTAGAAGAGTCCTTGAAATGGTTGGTGTTTGTTTCCTTATGCTAGTTCCATGTGATGGTTCCTCTACATACCCAAGATTATTTCATAACCACAGTTATCTTCTGCACAGTCTAGATGTACGCTTTGCAATGCAGAAATCGAGACCGGGTCCCTGGTTCCTAACCATGGTAATTCTCTCTTATAATCCGTGTTCCTCAACAAATGAATCAGCCAACAGTGTAGTCTTTTGGCCTTTGACATAGACAGACAATCTAACTTTTCTCTTTATGTCAAACACCTAGCTCTTAGAGCTGCCGCTTCAGCTATAAAGCAACAAGATGATAAAAGACTTTTCCACAACGCAGCCATGCGGAGGCGTAGAAAAGAAATGAGCGATCAAATGGATGTGGTAAGATCATCTGACACTATACAATATTGTTAATTGCTTTGTATGTCTTTGGTGGTTTCTAGTTTACATATTACTATCTCAAAACTTATCAGTCTGCGTCATCCCTCTGTTTTCTGTTTATCTTATCTTATATAATTTGATGGATCTCTGATAAAAGTTGCAGGAACATGGAGATCCAGCTACGGATGATGGATTACAGCAGCGAGTGGTTCATTATCCATTTGCTGTAAACGAGAAAGTACTTATCAAGGTAGGCCATTGTTGTTCATATTTTGGCTTCTGATCCATTTATTCCAGCATATACTCTTATGAAACACATTTCTTCGTTGGCAGGGTAACCGGAGAACACCGGAAAAGTTTGTTGGAAAAGAAGCAATCGTGACATCTCAATGTCTCAATGGCTGGTAACTAAAACTATGCTTTGTAGGTTAAAAGAGAGTTATTGAGTTCAGTTCCCAAACTCAGTTGTTTTCCTGATATTAGGTATCTATTAAAGATTGTGGAGAGTGGAGACAGTGTTCGTCTGCAATACAGATCCCTGAAAAAGATGACAAACGATGACAGAGGAGGAGGCCTACTTGTTCAACCGGTAGAGAGCAATAGCTTGTAGAGTGTAATCATCGTATTTGAGCATTTCTATTTCTTTTCTTCTTAATATTCTCTATTTCTAGAAAGAAAAGAAAAAAAAAAGTAATGTAGTTTGGGGGTTTGAGACTGCATAAGTTTAAAATCATTTGGTTGGAGTAGTAAAAGACTGTTGAAAACTATATATTAGCCTCCCAAGTATTAGAGGTTTTGTACAGAACAAAGTGTTAGATTATAAAGGAGAATACTAGCCAAACTATGAATTTGGTCTATATGTTTATCGTTTTCCTTGTGTGCTTGATTACTTGAACTGGTCCTTTGAAGTTGTGATGTTGAGGGTTTCTCGTATCCAATGATACACGGAAAATAAAGTAAACTCGTCTGCATTGGCGTGAGTACAAAAATATAAATCTTATTCATGGAGGATTCTTGATGTCAAAAGGGATATAGAGTTTTAGCATCCTTTGACATTCAGATCAGTCATAATCTCCTCTAGTTATAACATATTATATATCAAGTGGAAAATGGCCAATTCCTGACTTTTTCACAAAGCTCTTAGTGATCATCGGCTATGGACAGAGGCAAAAGCTTTAAATGGCAAATCAGGCATCAATATCAAAGGAAGTTTAATTGTTCTCTTATTTTGCCTCTTATGTCTATTTTTCCGAGCTTTATTTCAGTTTGATATTCTTCGAAAGCCAATTACATTTACGGAATGAAACATATTAGAGACTATCTTTGAGATTTCTTTATGAAAAGTTTTTGTACTGTATAATTTGTATACATGTTTTTGCGACATCTTGAATAAATTAAAATTGTAATATTTGATAGTTTGTTTTGTGTGGAATAATTTGTAATGATTGATTCCATATCTTATTTCATTCTTTGTTGTGCGGAATAATTAACATGCAACATTTTTCTTTACATTTTAGAGAGAAGAATTGTACATTTTTAAAGGCTTATTTTGTACATTGATACTAGATTTTCTTTCTCTATTTCTATTTGATAAATTTATAATAAGTATTTTATATCGTCTACTTGCATATAGTATCCATAAAGTTAAAAAGAATATACTAATAATACGATTTGAAAGATATACATATTGTTGTTAAATCAACTAATGAGAGAAGTTTTATTTAATTAATTTTTTTCTTGATCTTGAAACAGAAATAGAAATAGATGGTGAGTTCCTGGACTAATTTTTTTTTTCTTGTGCAGTTGTACTGGGTAACACCATTACAAAATTCACACACAAATGACTATATTCCTAGGAAACTATTAGAATTTTAAGATTTGCCGAATCTAGGGCTATCTACAATTCATCTTTCAAAACCATGCACAGAGGCATTGATGGATTCTATGTCTACAATACACTAGATACACTGCAATACACTGGATACACTGACCACATGTAACTTTTTCAAACACGTATCATTTTTACAAAATTTAGATTTTAATTGGTAAATTTAGTGCAAATCAGCCACTAACTGTGGAGAATATTGTCCACTTGTGTGCTATTTCTTCTTATGTTCCAAGTTTAGTGTAAATCAGCCACCAATTTGCAGGAGACAACAATTAATAAGTAGAGAAGCAAAAGAAGATAGGTCATCACTTTTTTCTTTCCATCATCTCTTTTCATTCTTTCTTTCCATCATCTCTTTTCATTCGTTTTTTTTTTTTTTTTTGCAATGTCTTTTATACAAGACTTACAAGACTGATTATACTGTGTTATTTATCGTATTTGGTTTTAGCTGATCAGAAATTTGATTGTTTTATTTTGCTCCATATCTTTAGTTTCACCAGACAAATGAAACAATATGAATTATCATATTCTCTGTCGCATAGTGAATTCTCCCAATGAAAACCCTAGTAGTAGTATAGTACAACAACACATCATAGAACCAAATGCAAGAAGCATTGTGGTCTTAGAAAATTCACATTCTTTCAAGGGAAGAAAGATTAATTTGTTCTAAAAAAAGATTTAACTATTATAAACATTTCTTTTGTAGTATCAACAAAATTGCAAGAGGCAAAAAAAATAGACTCACAAGACAAAATTATATATAGTGGTACAAACAGATGTAGAAGATACATATTAACTTTAGAATCATTTCATATGAAAAAAAATACATGTAGAAGAAAAGTTAAATCAACATTTTACTTATTTTCTTCTTTATCTCCAATAAAAATAAATTTCTCAATACAAAACAGCACCCCTATGGTTTTGTCTGTGTGTTTCATTTAGAAATGAAACTTTTTATGGAGATGAGCACAAAAAGAATGAAAAGAGAGTTAAAAAAAAAACTCTCCTATAGCAAGAACAAAGCTTCTAAGTAATCATCAACATAAGCTAAGCAAGGCCAATAATCTGTTCTTATATGCACCAATGTCGACCCTTCCCCAACTTCCATTTCAAACAGCAGATGATATCTCGGAGGCAAAAACATCAGCATCTTTATCTTTCCCAACTTCCCTCTACTCCTACTCATCGGAACCTCTTGATCGTCTCCATATCCTATGTATGTAAGACGTAGAGGGTCTCGGTTAGATCCTGTTGCTCCCATTGAGGAAGAAGCAGTAGCCTGACCTCCTCCTTCTTCTTCCTCCTCATGCCACACAATGTTCTCGATGATTCCTCCTTCTCTTACAATGTTCACAAGCTGTTCTCCGATGATAGCTACCACAAAGGGGGCTAAGTGAAGCTCGCTGGCTTGTACAACAGTTTCTGCAGGGACTTCGAGAAGTTTCACTGACCGAGTCCCACTGATTGCTGCAGCGGTTTTGCCTCCTTTTAGTGCAAATGTTTCGTGTGCTGTGCTTGATGATGAACCGCACACTTCCCACAGAGCATTGAATAGATCTGAGTAGTAGCTTGGTATTGTATCTTCATGTTCATCGGGTGGGGCAAGAGCTTTAAGGAACATGTCTTCGATCCCCACAGGAACACTCTCGAGTTTCCCTTGAATCATCTGACCACTCTCTGCATTTGCTTCCATCGAAACCTCAACCAAACCCGGTGTTGGTTCTCTAGGTTCCAGTTCAACTGTCACAGGCGCTCCTCCCAAGCCATCTTTCTCCTCTTCCTCTATTTTTGTGTTTCCTAACAAGACGATGTCCAAAGAACCTTCATCGTTGGGTACATTCTTATCCCAGTGAGACTCACCTAGAAGGAAAGGTATACGACAAGATGGAATAGAGCCGTAAGGTGCTGAAGATGAGAATTTGAGCACGGTGGCGAATAACGCAGGAGGTGAGTCCACTTTATTATCTAACTCAGGACTCTGAGTTTGACTACCCCATATGCTGCTATATGGTTCAGCATCCAATCTCAAAGTACATGTTATCCTCACCTTGATTCCAGGCATGTGTCTGAGATCAGGAATCACCGAGAAGTATCTTCTCAACCTTTCGAGAATCTCACCTATCTTTGCATCCATCACTCTTAACGTTGGCTTTCCTGATTCAATCCTTCGAGACTCCGGCAAAAGCTGGAGCTCTTGACTGCTTTCCGGCTCAACTTCATCAACCTGAATCTTGCTTTCGATAATGCTATACCCATCATTCCCAACACCTAGTGATGGTAGAGACAAGGACCATGACTGTTTCACTAGTAGCGGCGTGATCCTTTCAAGATGAATATAGGATGAAAGGTTCCAGGATTTGTTAGGATCGTGACGGAAACGAGGACTTTGGACGGTAAAGAATGCAGATGAGTGTGTTGATGGAGAGACGGTATCTGCAGGCTTCAAAATGTTCTTTAACCTCCTTCCTGGTATACAAACCAGCATCCTCAGATATATCCTGCAATTTATTTACCAGTTTAAGAGGTTAAGCTAATGCAAATAATGATTCACAAAGATTTGCTTAGTGTGCCATATATTAATATACCTAGCGTTGTCTCGGACATCCAGATCAGGGAAATAGAGACACATGAGAGAGAGAAGACGAGAGAGTCCAAGAAACAATCTAGAGCTCTTATGATGACTCAACATTGTTCGACAAATGCCAAGAACTTCAGTCCCTTGATCCCACAATCTCAACCCCACATCAAACCCACGTTTATCAACAAGTGTAAGAACATACTTTGTAAGCAGCTCTATCAATCTAGAAGGAGGTATTGTATCATTCTCTGCAATCCGATGGAAGAGCGGGAAGTAAGCTGTTAATAAACAGCTTTTCTCAAGTTTCGGAAGCAGTTTCTCATCGATTGTCTGAAGAAACCGCTCTCCTAACCACTGATGCTTTTCACAGTTTATCAACCGCTCAATAAAAGACACAACAACAGGGACCAAGATTTGAAACTTTGAAGTCATGTCCACCAGCAATCCCTGGATCAAGTATAGAAGATAATCAAAACAAAGGCAGAGTAAATGTTCCTGAAGCTCAGCAGATACATTAGCAGCATGACATAGCATCATCAAGCGAGACAAAGAAGCAAGCAAAGATATAGCAACAGACCTGCAAATTTTGGAAGAGGCTAGAGTCCATAAGGCTTCTAGTGGTGGAAGGGTCAGAGTCAGAATGCGTAGAAGCACATATCAGAAACTTGTGCAAAGCACGGAACGCTACCGCAGTTTCTGAGCTCCAAGGAGGCAACCATTTGAAATCCGAAACAGAGACCAACAACTCCCCTGCAAATTTTCCGTTATCACCACCACTCAAACCAACAGAGCACTGCACCAGCAGATCAAGCTTCAAAGCTTTCAAAGCGAGTGGATCAAAGACACCAGGATGAAACTTCTGACCCATCTCTAGAACAGACTTCCTCTTCCCAATCTCCCCACTCAGCCTCAGCTTATTCAGCAAACCCATTAACCAGTGAAGCGCAAGCAAACGGAAGACAAGATAGATCTGAGTCTCTTTGGAATAAAGCATAAGACGTCTCATGATATCTTTCTCTTGTCCCTCGAAGGCATCAGGGAACTGAGTATACATAAGCAAGACAACATGACACAGCATAGGATCAAACGAATAAACCATCCCTAAAAACTGAACTTTCAACATGGAGGCTTGTAACTCCAACGCCGATGCGAGAGGCACCACCATTCCCATAAACTCCATCATAGCACAGGAAGTGAATAGATACGGAGACTCTAACATAAACGCCAGTGTTCGCCTCAGCTCCTTCTGATCTGGCCCCAACCCGGGAATCGAACTCTGGTCCCTCATCCAATGGGGAGCATTGAAAGGAACCAAAGGCACAGATGTACTAAGAAGCGAAACCTTCAGCTTCTGATCAACAACATTATAAACAACAGTCGTAAACAAGAGAAGGTAAGCCTGCACGGCGTGTGTTCTCTCCGCTTGACACAGCGACCAAAGATGCCCAGCGACATCAGACAACAAACCAGGAAACGCTCTCTCGAGCTGACGCAAACACTCGCACGCGACGGCACGTGCCTGTCTATCAAACCCGTGGTTAGGACGATTCACGAGCGCGAGGAGCAAGTCAACGACGGCTTCCACGTGGCGCACGGAGAAAGACTCGACCGCCACGAGCACCGACGCGAAGGAGATCAAAGCCTGCTCCTTTAACCCGTCCGTCGTGGGAGACTGCACGATCGCGCGGAGAGCGTCGACGAATCGATCGAAGGTCTCGTCGCCGCGTCCGTCGAAGAGCGTCTCGGAGAATTCGTCCAGGAAGACGAGGATCGAGAGCTTCGATTGTAAAGGGAAGTCCTTTCTGAGGAGGGTCGAGAGAGCGAGGTCGGCTAGGGAGTCGGTGGAGAAGACGGAGGTGAACCAGTCGCGAGGAGCGCCGGAGTGTTGGAAATCCTCGATGAGGACGTCCCAGTCGTGGACGGAGAGAGGTCTCGCCGGAGTCTTCTCCGTCGCCATGCTCCGATGGAAATATAGGATTTTGAATCTGTGGAGAAATTAGAAGGAAGACATTTGAGACGATAAGACAGGTCTCTTGTCTCGCCGGCAAGTACCGCTCTGTGAGAAACAGAACAATTCACAGATGCTGACTCATCATTTACTTTATTTATTTTTTCTGTATTTTACTTGACAATATATAATTTGGAAAAATAATTTTTTGTCAACTGAAAAAATACTGCTTAAATAGCATTATAGATCTGAATATATTCTTAGCTTTATAATTTAGGGAGTTTAGAATTTAAAGTGATATAATTATTTTACATTTAAAATAAATATATTTTTATTTATTAAAATATTTGTTTACAAAAATTCATCATTTGTCAAGATAATTTAACTTTTTTATTGTTCAATGAATTATGTTTTAATGATGCTATTTTTGTTACGATGAATGATGTTTTAGTGATGCTATTGTTGTTACAATGTTTTTATTGATATTATTAATGGAATTTGACCTACTAGAATATAAACCTTATTAAATTTATATTATTATAAACATTTTACAAGAGATTACAAATCAGCTGTGTTTTGTAGAACTAAGCATCAAAACGATGTTTCGGACAGCGAGCCCGTTTTGTACTCGCATCATGTACTCACTGAAACGTTTTGAGTCATTTTGCATCATCAGGTTTTAGGCCACCAGCTACGCTACTGGAAGAAGTGTTGTCTCGGACACTCGGAGAAGATGAACACTTGCTAGAGTGAGAGCTTTCTTCTACAGAGTTGTTGTTGCTGTTTCTCTTACATCTCTTGCTTTTCTCTGGCCTTTGTAATGAATCCTACAAAATACAGTTTTTCTAATAAATAAGAGATGTCGAGCTTCTTACTGATCACAAGTTCTTTGTCTCACCTTATCAGAAGTAGATCCAGGAGTTTTTAACTCCAGTTGTGTTGCGACGTCATTAGAGTCCTCTGCTTTATCGGACCTGCTCTCTCTTGAAACCTTTGCTCTAGGTTCCCTGGAACGGTTGTTCTGTGGTATGTGTACTGATTGTTGCTCAACGACGGTATTAGGAGGCATATACGGCATGTAAGGCGAGGGCATCATGCTAGGGTTCTGGTTCCCAAAATAAGTGTAAGATGGCATTGGTGGATGATGCATTGGGATTGAACCGGGAGGCATAGCCATAGGCATTGGATATGGAAATGATGGTGGTGGAGCCATCATGACCGTGTGATCCATCGCAGCTCCCCATGGAGACATTGACCTTAATCTCTGCTGGTATTGGAGATTGAGATTCTCTATATCTGACTTGAGCGATGTCTTTTCTTCTCTCAGGTCGTTTTTCTCTTGTGTCAGCTACAGAGAGAAGCATTGTTATACAAGCAAGCACCAGTAGATTTTTGCCATTGATTAAAAACAAAACAAGCAGTTAGGTAGCATGTTGAGTTTGCATCAAGATCTAGATTAAGTGTCTATATCATAAAAGACAGAACACAAAAACATCTGTATATACAGGTGAGTAATGGATAAGAACATGAACCTCGCGGGACTCATCTGTCAAAACGGTGTACTCAGATTTGAGTTTGTTGACTTCTGAAGTGAGCTCTTTCAGCAACTGAAGAGTATCAGTGAGAATCGTAGCTTTGTCATTCTTGGGTCTTTCTGGATCTGCAAACAGAAAAGGTTATGTGAGGATGATGTTACTGAAAACCATGTAATAAATGCTAAAAGCAAAATTAGAATCATTTACCGAGTACATTTCCAAGTTCAACAAAATGCTCATTCAGTTTCTCCCTCCTCAGCTTCTCACGTCCTGCTTTCTGGGACTTTCTAGCTGAAACGTCCATGAACTCTGAAAACAACAAATTGCAGTCAATGTTATTACACTCACTCTGAGAATTAAACAGCAGCAGCAGATTAAGAGCACATGGCCTCACATTGCTGGCTGGCTCACAAATGAATCTTAGTATAAACAAACACAAGAGTTCAGGTTGATTCCATTGGCTGTTGTAAACTAAGCATCTTCCATTTACATATTTGTTCATACCAACCAATTGTTATAATCCCCAAGAAAGCCACAATTTTGCTAAACCGGGTTTGGTATTAGCATCTATCGAAAATCAGAAACTTTGTTTGAAGAAAGGAATCTTCAAATTAGTCCATCATACACTCTCAAACACTTAAAGCTAAGTTCAAAACAATCAAAACCCCCCTAGATTCGAGTTAATTCCTTTGATTGAAGAAGCATCTAACTAGCTGGATAACGATGGAAACCCTAAAGAGGACGATGTCAATTGAAGCCGATCTATTGGAGAAAAGGTGTAACGACAGAGACTGAACAAACTCACCGGCGGGAAGAATCGACGGCGACGGAGAGATTCGATTTGAGATAGAAGACAAAGGCAAGGTTCGACGAAAGAAAGATTCTTTCTTTTGTTCGTTCGTGCTAGCCCCGCTCTCTCTGCTCTCACAAGAGCATTATGCCATTATCCCTTTTTCAATTATTTCGACATTTTTTATTTATTTCATACTAACTTGACATCACTTTTATTTTTATTTTTCAAATTATTTCCTATAGATGACAATAAGTATGGATTATTTTCTATTTTTGCCTTGAATTTATGCATTTATCAAAAGAGACCTTCAATAGTTGATTTTGTTTTGAATTTTTTTTTTTCATCTCACAAATAGATCATAGATTTACTCGAATTTTCATCTCATAAAATATTAGTTTGATTTTCGTTTTTAAATTCTAGACAAGATTCAACGGTCCAAATCTCATAATAACAATCTTATTATAAGACATGTAAAGCCAATGCCCCTATAACTTCTTACACACAAAGCATCAACCCAAAGGATTTAACTACTGGGTTGCCGTGCTCCATCTTCATCTTTGATCAAAGCAACGACTTTCTCTATGATGATCTTAAGCGCTGGTGCGCTTACAGAACACTTGTTGTCACCCTCAAAGCACGACTTCCCCTGTTCGGCTGCTTTGCAAAGCTGCGGATCCAGAGGAACACTCCCGAGATACGGCACACCCATCTCCCTACACATCCTCTCTGCGCCACCTCCACTACGGTCAAACACTTCGCTGTAAGCCAACACGTCGACAAGCTCCGGTGCGTTCTTTCTTAAACAAGAGATTACGTCTTGTGTCACGTCAATGGAGAATCCAAACTCCGAATCCACCTTCATGAACGTGACGTCCGCTAACGGTTGACACAGACCGCTCATGTTCTCCACTACTCCTAGCACCGGGACGCCGACCTTCTTGCAGAAGCTCACTTCTTTTCTCACATCGATCAACGAGACTTCCTGTGGGGTGGTGACGATGATCGCACCGTCGATCCCAGTGGCTTGGAGGTACTGGACGATGGAGATGTGCTCGTCTGACGTCCCCGGTGGTGCATCGACCACGAGGTAATCGATCTCTCCCCAGTATACGTCTTTCAAGAACTGTTTGATGAGTGCGTTCTTGCGAGGACCTCTCCAGACCACAGCTTCGTCGGAGTTGGGGAGCATGAAACCTATGGACATGACGCCGAGGTTGTCCTCCACGTAAACCGGGGACCATCCGAGGTTGCTCTGGTGAATCTCGTGCCCTTCGAGGCCTAGCATTTTCGGCATGCTGGGGCCGCATATGTCTATGTCCATCAGGCCTACTTGGTGGTCCATTCCCGCGAGGGCGAATGAGAGCTGAGCTGAGAAAGTGCTCTTGCCAACCCCACCTTTCCCAGATAGAACAAGAATCTTGTGCTTAACAGTGCTCATTCTCTCTGCTATGGCCACCAAATCTGAATAAAACAGAAAAAATGTCAATACAAATTATCGCTGAATAACTTTCAGTCTGAGACTCAAACACGTAAATCGACAGTAGCATCACACAAATCAGTGGTCTAATCGTCTTCAAAAGGTGTTAGCTCTCAAATAAACTACATGGCCAGCAGAAGGAAGCCACAACTCTAATAGAGCTCACAGATCTTTCAAATGTATCTTCACAGATAGCTAAGCAATAACTTCCTTGTTGTTCTATGGATCGTTCTAGAGATCCAAAGCCTATGTTACAAATATACACACCTCCAAGTAACAAACAGATTCAGAACCAACCCAAAAAAATGAATTATTCAAATAGGAGAAATGAGCTCTTGTGAACACAGAGATACAAAAAGCATCCCATTTTATCATAAATAGGCTAATGAGAAGCTGTAATAATCTTCAATCCCAGATAATTCAACAATAAAAAAAAAAGAAATTTTGGGATATGATCTTCAGTATGGACTCAAAAGCAGACACATCAACAACAAAGTTAATTCAAATGTAATCGATGATAGCATGATCGAGAGAGAGAGTAAACCGAACCTGGGTCAGGTCCTTTAGGAGCTGTAGCACATACTTCCTGATTGGGGCAACCTGCGCAAGAATCAGACTTTCCAGCAGTTTCCGATTGAGGACCTGGGCAATCTATTCACCAGCAACCCAATGAACCAGAAAATTAGGTTAAAATCCACGATGAGCTGAAGAAAAGAAGTTCGATTGAAGTTGCTTACGTTCATTGGCGTTCTCTGGAATCTCTCCGTTCTCCATGTCTACTTGTGATTCCTCTCTGATTAGTCGCTGGTGATTTTGTTTACAAGTTAAAACTCGCTTATGACGGTGACGCGTAGAGAAACCAGTTCTCTTGTGAAATGTTCTTAGACAAAGCCCATTATAATTATATGGGCTCGTCTATTAGTTCTCACGGGCCTTACGTTCATTGTTTTATAAAAGATCATATTTAACCAACATTTTTGTTGCAACATATATTGGAAAAGAAAAAAAGCTAATCAAAGAGTGGCAATGTGCACTGAGAGAGTGGTGTGTGTGTTTTCTAATGTTTGTATTCATATATCGTTGTCAAATACATGGCAGATTTGGATAATGATGCAAAAGCATGTAGTCGACTTTATTCACAAGCGTAAGAGTCATGCTCATCAACCCTACCCATTCACATGCAATGAAAATGAAACACCCAATTTTGCAAGCAACTGTTCTTTTTATAAATGAAAAAAAAACAAGCTCTGGAAATTAAAATTAAATATGGAAAGTGGTCTTACAATTTTATATAATATAAGGCCAAGATAGAGGGAATATTTATAATTCACGTAAAAACAAAGGAGACACATTCATATGCGTGTAAGTTATGTATAAAACAGCACATAAGTACTATACTCTTTTGTATAATACTACTTGAGTAGCGTAGCATAGTCCTTTCTGCTATGGACAACTCAGAATTGAGTTCATGAAGCAGCATTTTATGTGGTTGATATGCATATTTGATCTGTTGTTACGAGGGATGCAAAAATAAATACAAAAACAAATGAATAACCGAAAATAAATAATACAAAAATTTAATGTGATCACTAATTATAATAATGTCCACGAGTATAGAAATATTATTTATCAATAAATACTAGAGATATTTTCAGAAAATAGCTACATACATATATATATATGTGTGTGTGTATATACGTATAATATCAACAAAATACCGGCTATCTATTATAGAGAGTCATATTTGATTCAATATATATATTTCAACATCAGTTTTTCACTACTGGCAACTCAGATACCAATGGTTTATAACAATATATTTTCTGAATTTCATTCAAACAAGTATTTTGGAAGTGCTATTGTAAAAAAGTTATCTACTATTAATCCACCTAGTTTTTTGGGGGACACCTAACTATTTTTAAATTTCATTTTATCATATATTCTTTGTCATCCTGAACAATGAACATAAAGAAATCAACCTCGCACCTAGTCTTCGCAAGTGTGCGCAACTGCAAGCACCTGGTTTTCACTTTTCTGGTATCATTATTTTTGGACTAATCTCTGATTAACTGTCTAATTCATATACAATTATTTGACAATAAGTGCTGTTGGACCGAAAACAATGACACTAGGAATCAAAATAAGTTTTGTCTAAGAATCTGTCTGCATCTGTTCTCTGAGGAAAACACCTTTTGAATCGATATACTTTTTCTTACATATAATATTTAAATCTCCCTATTAACTTTTGATTTAATATTTAATTAGCTACACTCAATAAAAACTTTGTTTTCTCTGACAACACCTTGTCATATCGGTTTGTGCTATGCTATGCACACTAAAACATAAGGATTTCAAAATAAGTATACGGTCAATGCAGTTTATAACTTTTAAGTACCTTTTAAATGGTTTACTGAAGAATAATAGACTAGAATCGGTAACTTTAGGCCTGGGCGTTTTTACCTCAACCCGAAGTAGCTACCTAAATCCGAACCGAAAAAACTGAAACCGAATCCGAACTGTTATAGAAAAATATCCGAACGGGACTTATGAGCTTAGTACTTTGGAGTTTGGTTATAATCCGAACTGAACCGAAATCCGGATTAGGATCCGAAAATATCCGAAATTAGTTAAATATGTTAATATTTCTATATATTTTAAGGTGATTTAGATATTTTAGAGTATTCAAAATATTTTTGTATTTTGTTTTATTTGTTATTTTTAATACTTTTTAGCTAATTTAGATAGTTTAACTAATAATTAACTAGATTTGTAAATAATTTATATATTTTGAAAAGAAAATTTGTCAATTTTTGAGGTTTAAAAAATATTTTTTTGGACGATTTTAAACATTGGTTACATCCGATCCGAACCGAACCCAGAAGGAACTGAACCGAACCCGATCCAATAATTAGTAAAAACCGAATGGTACTTCTGAGCATAACACCGAAAATCCGAAAATCCGAATCAACCGGACCGATACCGAACGGGCCACCGAACGCCCAGGCCTAGGTAACTTAGTAACGCAAACGGTAATGAACGTACACGTTGTTCATTATTGGACGTACTCAATAAGTTTACAAAGTGAAACTGCACTGACTTACTTCACTAGTTTATATGTTCCATTTTTTTTCAACAAATTGGATTTTATAGTTAATAACATCAGAAATGTAATTTAAGAATTGAAGATTACCACACAACTACATGTATTAATTCACAATTTATTCAATTTTTCATGTGAGATTCAAATACACAACTTTCGTTTTCAGAATTGGACATTTGACGGTGAAGTTGTGGAACTAAACATATGAACTACAACCGAGAAATTAAAAATTTTGGATTAATACTATATTAGTTGAGCGTGAACAAAGTATCCATAAATTTTGATTCGATTTGTTATCCATTTTGATTCAAACCGAAAAAATCTCAATATCTGTAACTATACAAATTAAAGCAAATACTACTATGCAACATCCGTAAGAAATGAATCAAATCACAAATACTAATATTTTTAGGAACGGATACCCGATACGATCTGTTGTATGTGCATATATATACAAAGAAGTATATATATAAATTATATAATTATTATATTTTATGTAAATTTGTTTTAGTTAATAAAAATTTTCAAAAACAATTTTTGTAATAAATATTATTATTTTATATTATTTATTTAAAATTTATTATTTTATAACTATTAATTTTATTTTAAAAAAATTATAAAGCGGAGCGGATAATCCGCGAAATGGTCACAGATATTCAAACTTCAAATACTTGAAATCTCACGAATTAAAGCAGATCAAAACTGAAGTATTTGTAAAGGACGGAACAGATCATGGATAGCGAGATTTTTCTAGATATCTACTATATGTGCCCATGCCTAATATTAGTAATATGCTTAATTCACCTCCAAACTATATAAATATGTAGGACTATCACACATCTATCTATATACTAATCCATAATTTACAGATTCACTCAACTCTCAGATGTAAGACTCATATAATTCTCACACATTAGCGACACAACCTATTAATCTATCATGCTACAAGTCCATGTTCCATATTCTACTTCTACTAGGGTTAGAAAAGTTCATCCATGGGACCAATTCTCGTTTGTGAAACTATAATGTACTTCTATTTTTGTATATATATGTTAAAATAATTATATGAAATATAATATGTACAAAGATGTATTTATTAATAAAGTATACAGTAATAAAGACGCCGAAATAAAAAGATATATAAATAGCCGTTTCCATGTGATAACTATCATTGCTCTCTCAACAATCCAAAAGGAGAAACAAAGTAAGAAGAACAAGAAAAGCTCACAAGCTTCATTCATCACCAAATGCAAAAGAAGTTCACGCAATGTCTCTTCTCTGTGATCTTCAAATCAATCTCGATCATGAATTCACTTTCTTCGTCAATCAGGTAACATATTAACTCATAAACCAAATCTAACTTCCTTTTGTGTTCTTTGATCTGAATGAAACTTTGTTTTTGCTAGGATTTGATGTCAGAGTACTCAGGGTTCTTGAGGAAGCTGATAAAACAGAGCAACAAGAAGAAGAAGAACCACAAGAACGGTAGAATCATCATCCAAGTCCAAGACTTTCCAGGTGGACCAGAAGGGTTCGACTTGGTTTCAAGATTCTGCTACAGCAATGGCGGAGGAATCTCCATCGATGTCTCAAACGTCTCCATCCTGTATTGCTCTTCTCTGTTTCTCGAGATGACAGAGATACTCTGTTCCTCGAATCTCTCCCTTCAAACAGAGAAGTTTTTTGAAGGAATGTTCTACTGGTCGTGGAACGACATCGTTTCATGCCTCAAGAGCTGCGAACAAGTGTTTACACACGCAGATTCATACGGTCTTGTGGATAAGCTAGTCTTCGGGGTGTTAGCGAAAATCGCTCAGAACTCGGACATGAGTCAAGTCTTTGCCACTTCCTCGACGTCATCCTCTGCCTCAGCTTCTTCCATGTCCCCTGAGACGGCAAAGAATAGGTCTGATTCAGACAAAAGGTCTGCTTCGAGATCGTTTTCTTGCAAGACAAGCAACGAGTGGTGGTTCGAGGATCTGTCAAGTCTCGGGCCAAAGATCATCGAGAAGCTGATAAAGAACCTTGGAGCTTTTGATCAGGACAACGACAGTTTAGTCCTTACGAGATTTCTTCTCCATTACCTCAAGACAAAGGTCCACAGCAAATCAAATAACAAGCTCGAGTATTCAGGTTTAGCTAACACAGCGGTTCAGGGAGTGATCTTCGCTGCAAAAACCGCGTTTTCCTGCAGGAAGATCTTCTGGGTTCTTAGAGTTTTATCTGGTTTTAGCATCAGCAAGGAATCAAGAACTGGTTTAGAGAGAGTTATAGGAGAAATGCTGGATCAAGCAAAACTCGATGATCTTCTGATACCGACAGGAGGGAAGAGAGACAAAGGGTTTTACGATGTTGATTTGGTGGTAAGATTGGTTAAAGTGTTTGTCAGAAACTGGAGCAGCAGAGAAGAAGAAGAAGATGAGAGTTTGAGAATAAGAAGAATGGGGAAGTTGATTGATGAGTATCTGAGAGAGATATCTCCAGACCAGAACCTTAAAGTGTCAAAGTTTCTAGAAGTTGCAGAGAGTTTGCCAGATTCAGCTAGAGATTGGTTTGATGGATTGTTCAGAGCCATTGATATCTATCTTGAGGTCAGTTTTTCTTTTAATCAATACATTTTATGACTTTCTTCTTTTTTTCTTTTTCCCCCAAATAATTGCATGAACAAATGGATTTTTTTTATTTAAACAAAATGAGACAAAAATACAGACAAAGTAGAATGAAATAGAAGATGACAAGAAGCAAACAACTTTCAATATAGTTTGGATTTTACAGTTCTCAAGAGATGAAAAAGCTTAACTTTTCTTTCTGTCTTTTCTTTTATTTGTTGTGTGATATCTAAAGATTCGAAAATTTTCAGATTTTGCATACAGATACATTCATAAAAGTTGAAGTACCTTGTTGGGAATTGTTTATAATGTCTTAATAGAAAATAATATAAGATTTTCAAACCACAATCATTTACATTTGGGTTTCTAAGATATTTTACCTATATGCTTTCATTTTCATCTTTTTTTATCATTACCTAGTTAAGATATTTCGCATATAGTTTAAGATAAAAATATTAAAATTTATACATCAGACATTTTCTTAAATATTGTATTAAACACGATTATCTTCCAATTTCTTTTCATGTTTGCGTTCGATTTTTTTTTTTTTTTGAAAAATGTTTGATGAAACCCTTAAAATGTTATAAGATTTTGTTAAAATAATACTGTAATTACTTTATAATGTAAGCGTAGTATCAAACGCAAATGAGTAAAAATGGGCTACTCATTACTGTAATGTGGTTGTCCAAAATTCACTGCACATTTATGACAAAACCTGACTGTTGTCTGTCTTTTGTTTGACTAAGTATCATTAACAAGTTTCTAAGCAGTAACAAGATTAGCAGCATCACGTGATTATAATCTAATTATTGATTTCTTGGAAAAGAAAAATGCTGTTTACCGTCAGCTTGCTTTTGTGCACTTAAATTTTGTTACTATGATCACTGAGCTTAGTCAATACATTATGCAAATAATTAAATTAACTAAATTTCTATGGTACTATTATTTTGCAGTCTCATCCAAATCTATCATCCGAAGATAGAACAAAACTTTGTCGATGCCTAAACTACAAGAAACTAACACTGGAGACATGCAAACAACTTGCAAAGAATCCCAAGATCCCTCCAAACATTGCAGTTCAAGCACTCAAGTCACAACAATTATCGAACGAAACTCTACCACACTCGAGAGAAGACAAGATTAAACTAATCAAGACCAGGAACTCACGTAAGTATGTTGAAGAGAAACCAATATTGGTGCGTCTAAAAGGATTTGCGATATCAGATAAATTAGTTGATGGGTTTGAAGATGATATAAGGATGAATTTGGAGAAGAGGCACTGGAATATGATGGATCATTCTGAAAAGGTTTGTAAGGAAAAGAGGAGTGAAGTAGTATCAAGATTGGTGAAACATGGACATACTCATTCAAGTTCTAATTTTCCAAGGCTATGTTAATGAACTACTTCACCATATATTTTTTGCTTCTCTATATATAGATTGAGATTATCAAATAATTATCAATTCACCATACACATGCACGTTCATGCATATTACAAGCATTCTCATGCAAAACAGATTGTTGATTTGAGAGTGCATGTAATTCCGTGTCTTTTGGATGCAAATAAAAAAAAGAATATGTTATAAAAGAACCTAGCTATTTTCAATATGTATGGGTATCTTTACATGCCGTGGAGTTTGGGTCATTTGGACTATGATAGTTCCTAAATAGTTTTATAACAAAATATTAAATAAAAATTATTGGGAACATTTTTTTAACACTCCAGGGTGCGAAACAAAATATTGTTTTGAATTCGAATAATTACTATCAGATTAATATTTTTACATAATTATTTTGAATGTATAATATTATATGGTAAGGTTAGTCTTTCATATATATTCTTCAATTCGAGGAAATTGCCAAGGGATCTTGAAAAGTATCAGTTTCGGCTATACCGACTCACTGGGAAATTACATAGCAGGTATACATTTCGAATATTATGGGCTTTAGATTATCTGGTTATGCATAAAACAAAATAAAAAAGGCTAATGAAACAAACTATTAAATCAACAAGTTGGCCTTTCAAAATCATACATTGAGCATTATATATAAAACAATTCAAAATCAAATCACGGGAGAAATTATTTTCTTGGCTATATACGTCACATGTCCCTATAGATTTGATATTCTTGGAAATGAGATTCATTGATGAATATTGAGATTTAACCACAAACATAGGCTGAAACTGGTCATATCCTAACATGCCTACTTTTGTGCATCTTCCTAAAAATGTACTTTACAGAATCTTAGTTTTCTGTTGATACGAAAATAAACGTTTCACCATGTAGACCGAATTGTAGTAAAAGTCATCATTAATTATATGCCACTGGAAAATATTTCATAGCTACAATCATCACATGTCTAATTCTAATGTATCACAAAAATATGTGATTATTATGAACATATATCAACAAACACATTATATAGTTAAGAACATAATCATGATTCAAAAAAAAAACATAATCATGATTTTTTGTTGCTAGATTAGACGTTGCAATCCAACCTAGTAATAAAAAAAGCGACATTATCCAAATAAAGAACCGATCATAACTAATTTAATTGATCCAGACCAATTAAAATGTCTAGATTGAATCGGTTAAATTGAATATATTTAGTTTCTATTTGAAATGTGTCGGTTTTTCAATATTTGATTACTAGATTCCAATATCCGATTCACTTTCCCAACAATCAGAAATATGATTATAGCGTTAATTACATAACACATGATAGGCCTTTTTTATCAGAAGTTCAGAGCGTAGGTCATATTTGATAGGAGTCATAAGATCAAACATTATTTACCTAGCTCTTGGAAGCCTACTCAACTTCTTCTTTTTCCTAACAAGTAACAACACTTCCCCAACTACCAGCATTGACATACAAACTCGATAGAAGCAGTACATTCCCTGAGTTCTCTGGTTCAAGTTCTGCTAAGCGCTCTGCTGCAATCCTTGCAAGCTCCATGATCAGGGCCGTCTAACAGCACGTGCAAGTGGAGCGGTCGAACAGGATCCTAGTAAAAAAAAAAAATTAAGAATTTTTGAAAATAAATATATAAATTATGTTATAAAGCTTTAAACTTGTAGACATAGTACTAATTTAGAACTTATAATTAAAAAAACATTAAATATATATAAATAAAACTATAATTTTTTTTAAACTCAAATGTCGGAAAATATTTATTCTTGAATATTTACCAGACTGATATCGACAAAGTTTCCAAAAAAAATTATCGATGTACTTGTTGACTACTGAATATTTTAATTAAATATTTTATTTATTATGTTTATTTGATTTTATGATAGAAATGTGATAAAGTGTATATATCATACATGTCCTTTGCAAATTCATTACAAATTTGCGAGGGAATTGCAAAAAAACAAAAGAGACGACAAAGTTCTTGCAAATTCATTGCAAATTTGTTGAGAGAGCGTTTCCTTGCAAATTTGTGAGTGATGTGCGACGACTATGCAATTTACCTCGCAAATCACTCGCAAAATTGCAAGAGAAAATTTTCCTCGCAAATTTGCAAGAAATTTGTGATTGTTGTATTTTTCCTTGCAATTTCATTGCAAACCTGTCGCAAATTTGCATGGTCAATTTTCCCTTACAAATCGGCTGTTTTCTCGTAGTGCACTGATATTTTTGAACAGGGTCTATAAATAATTCGATGGCCCTGTCCATGATCCCATGATTCCTACAAGCACCTAACAAAGCACCACACACAAACAAACACGTGAAAGTTACTATATGTTTTTTCCAATATAATTTGTGTAATTAGAAATTCATTTCTATTGTCTAAATATGTAATCATAGTCATCACACACCTTAGTTTTACAAGTTTTAAAATTAATATATATTCGATGACAACAATAATAATGACAGGAAATTTTAGGATAGAAAAGGTTAACTAATCTTGACATTTCACAAGCATAATATTATCCCATGGAGAAAATCAAAAGAAGTCGCATTTGGTTAGCTGTTCTATTGAGCATACAAAGCTGGATTGATGAATGATAAATCGAAAGAGCATCATACAGAATTGAGCATTTTTAATCTCATAACGATGTACGTATTATGCGGCTTTTAATTTACCTCTTGTAATCTCTTTGCTTCTCCTTTTGATAGGCTTACTTGTTTCTGCTACCTCAAAATATCTTCAGCGTATTGGCGCCATAGGAGTTCTCTATCTTCTGTAGGCATCTTTCTGTATCGGATATCGGGTCTGAGTATTTGGTTAGCCGTAGACCAGGAATTAAGCACGGTGTTTGCTTCTTCCGTCTGTTGAGAAGCAGCTTCCGATGACAAGACTTCAACTAGAATAGCTTTGAACTCAGGGGCACACCGCTGCAAACACATAACAAGAAAGTAATTAGATGAAGTAGACAAACAAAGTCCTCAAACAGACCATAAAGGATGTTGAAAAGAGATAAGCGATAGTCATTTTTGTTCTCATCTTGTTGCATCGTGCATGCAGCAAATGGTAAGCTATACAGATGAGTAATACTAGGTACCTCGTATAATGTATTTATGTGGTCACTCAATAGCTTCTCTTTATCAACAGGATCTAAATCCGGATTAGAGCCGCGTTTTCGAGGATCCATCTCGAGTTTTGGCTTGGATTATGTCCATGATGCCTTACGATGAAAGATTGAAATCGTTCAGAGTCTCCATGGGTTATAAACAGTGGCGGATCCAGAAAATATTTTGAGTGGGGGCGAAATTTCTTTAATATTTTTTTATAAAGGATTTTTGTAAAAAATATTACATAAATATTTATATATTACTATTAGAAATAACATCTAGAAGAAAAAACAAATTAGTAAGATAATATAACTAAAACTAAAGAAGAAAAACGATGAATCCAAATGAAATGAAAAGTACTGATACTCAAAATATTTGAACACAAATTATTTTTGTAGAAAAACAACCGTGGATCAAAAAAGGATTTAAAGGAAAAGAACTCGAGGACAATAATGAATTATAGCACGTCAAAAAAAAAGGAAAACCAGAAAAAATGAAGAAAACAAAGGAAAAATGGGCCCGTTACGCTCGAACTATGGACTAGTGGGGGCAGAGAGGAGGTTTCAACCAACAAAGCTGTTTAATACTTGGTGACTCTTGTGTACTTAAATTTAGTTATCGTTTTTAGTGGGGGCAGCTGCCCCCTTCATGATGAACGTAGATCCGCCCCTGGTTATAAAAGCCAACTTAATTCTTTTATAATCGAAGATTCGAAGAACAAAGAAAATACAACCTAACACTATCTAATTCTTCAACATATTTCAATAGTGGATTAAATGTATTGCTACCAAAAGCTTTAGCTCGCTGCATAGGAGAAGTAAACGCAAAACAGAAGAGGTAGATACATATGAGCCATATTGGTTTCTCGCATATAAGACTGCCTAGAAAATCATCATATTTCATTCTGGATTCCAGAATCATAAACAATAGAGATACAATTTTATTTGCAATTTGTTTCTTTCTTCCTGCACCACTCGCATGCAGATGATATGATGAATTTTTGATTAATATGTGCGTCAAATTAGAGAACGTTAACGTAAGGTAGCAAAAAGTAAAAGATAAACTCATTTTATGAAGAAAAATTATACCTTAGACGCTTCGTCCAGCAACTGCCAAAACCTTCAGCAGCTGCCTTATGACTTATGAGCCTGCACGCTTTCCCTACGTTCTTCCTCAGCACGCGTCTTCCCTTTCTGCTCAAATAAAGATCTTCCAACAGAATGCTTTGAATTGCCTGCAAGAAAAAAAAAATGAATTCTCAAATTGAAATTACAGCAACGAAAAAGGGTCCACAGCACTGATTACAGACGAAACGAAAAATTAACACACCACTAAATCCTCTGCATTTCCATGAGGAGACAAAGAATGAAGTTGCAACAAATGGTTTAGATACAAAGCCCAACGTAACTAATCAGAGAGGAAACCAATTTTAGACTCTAAGATACGCAAAGTGAAAGTCATGTTTCTGAATGTTTAATACAGATGTAAACAAAGGGAACAGCAAAAAGATCAGTGAAACTAAAAAAAAACAAAGCATAATATTATTGTCACGTCTCCATGCAGAATATTTCATTCTCTGTTTTAAAATGTGAGGTTAATAGAAACAGTGAAGAGAGTAAGGAAGACATATATTTTTATAAATCAATCTTTTCTTTTCACTTTAACAAAAAATAAATCAATCTTTTCAAATCTTACCTTCAATTAAGTGAATAGATGCATGTTCGACCTATAATCAGCATATATACACCTGAAAAGGTGAGGAGAAGGCAATTTATTGAAGAACGGAAATATTCCATACCGGATTTTCAAAATTGATTGGAGGAGAAGTAGTTTGTTTCGGTCACCATAGTCGATAGGAAAGATGAAAATCTGGAAAGAAAATACTTTGACAATGAAACAAATAAGCGAAGATGGGGTGAAGAGGGAAAGAAACAATTAATGTCTTGTCGGTAATATATAAATAAATTAGTTTACAAAAAAAAAAAAAAATTAGATGACAAGAGAAGATATAATATTTATTTTCAACCAAACCTAACACCCTTTCACCAAACACTTTCGATTTCTTTTTTTAAATAAAGTTCAGAAATCATTTATAGTTTTTTTTTTTGTAGAGCAAACATCAATCATTAAAAATATTAAATTATTGTGGGATATGCAAGAAAATATTATTTTCATCTTCCATTCATTGTAATGATGTATTTAAAAACAAATGTCCATTAATTTAATTTCTGATTATAAATCCAAATATCCTAACCGAAAAACTATAAAATTTTATAATGTAAAAATTAATTATATTTTACACAATTATAGTATGTAGCATAAACATTTTGTTAATATCTCATCATGCGAAAACTGAAAAATTTTATAATGTAAAACTATATCATATTTGGGAAAATTTAGAAAATACATTTAGATGAGATTATATTTTAAGAACTACACCATTTTTTTTGTGAAAACTATTCCATCTTTTTAATTTTTTTGTGAAAAGTACACTTATTCATAAGTGAAATGACTAAATTTTCCAAACTTAATTTTTATATTATCCAATATCTAATTTGATATTTTAATTTAAAATAGAGGATACATGTTTAAAAAATTAAAAAAATTCACCAACAAACATACTTTTTAATACTCATTATAACTAGAGAATTAGCTCCATTAACTACTTCTTGATCAACCACGTTCATTTCATATAATAGAATATTTTAAACAATAAAAAATTGCCGATCACTTTACCAAATATAAATGATCTCTTATTCTAATATGTGGACTTTTCTTTTTTTGATATACGAACACACATGAAACAATCCAAACAAATTTCTATTCTTTTATTTATCAGAAAAAATCCAGACAACTTGTTTCTAGAATTAAAGAGTTTGTTAAAGTATTTCTCCCCTCTTTATTACAATTTTTTCTTACTGAAAATTTCTGCTAGAAGTAAATAATATTATGATATAATTTAGCAAAAAAAAAGAAGATACTACGTGAACTTTGTTCCCATGGAGCATAAAGGGACTCTTGCATATAATTTTACATATATTTTACCATTTTAAAAATATTTGAATTTTCTGTTTTTATGATGTGAAAAGAATGAACTGCTAAAGCAAAAAAAAAATCCAATCTATTTATTTTTTCTACCGCAAAAACATAAAATGATAAAAACTCAGCAAGAAATAAAAACAAAGATCACATAAAGTCCTTACAAAAATAATCGTGGAAAATAATAAAAATTATAAATTTACACCGTTTATGAATGTGCTGTCTGCATTAACTTTGAGCGAGGAATTTCAAGGCATAGTTTCATCAGAGGCTGGGGACAAACTATATGAAGGTGACTCAAGCGTGTCACCACTCACCAGTACCTTCAAAGGCTGGGGAGGACTCAAAATACCAACCGGAAGATTCTGGCAATGGGGTACATATCAGATTTGGAAGTGAAAAATGCGAATTCTGATAGAGGTATGTCGAGGCTCCGTCATATTATGATTTTCCTTCTATGGTTGCTTGGTCTTACATTTATTAAGCTTCCTAATTTTAGGATTAGCATTGTTGTGGTTCGGTGTAATCACTTCTGTATTGGTGCTCGTTGCTATCAACATGGGCGGTTCAAGATTCTTCAACCCGTAACATGGTGTTGCATGGATCACTAGCGATTTCTTTTGCCCAAGTAAGTCTCTCGGCCTAGAAATGGAAACTTAGTACGTTCTGTCTATAGCTATCAATATCAGTTGAATTCACTTGAATAGATTCCAATCTCTTATGGAATCACGCTACCGTTTTTCTTTGGAATCTTGCTGCCATATCGTAGTTTTGGTTTTGGTCTTTCATATTAGTAAATGATACTCGAACAGGAGTTGTCAGTTCCATAAAACTATGAATGGAAGTTGAAAATGAAGAACAGAAGTATCTTTAATCGAGACGAAACTAGAAAACGTATGTTTTGTAAAAAGATTGTGCTATTAACTCAATGGCTGGTGGAGTCTTCTTTCTGTTTAATATAACATAGTCCGGTCTAAATATTTCCATTTCTGCTGTTGCATGTACTAGTGTTCCTTTGTTGATTGATTGACCAACACCTGTTATATTATGGCAGGTTGATCAGTTTTTTTGAGATGGCTTATAACGAGGTCTCAGTTTTGTGTATGCATTCTAATACCGTTGTATGCATGTCACTAGAAGAGGAGCACTAGTTGGCGGCGGATAGTATTAGGATATTTTTCACCCAATTTCTTACAACTATGAATCAACGTGTATACCGGTGGTTTGTTATAGTGAAATTATTGTTCCATTCAAATAAAGTTTATCTTTTCTGCACGGAAACGATTCTGTTGACCATAACACGTAGCACAGTGACGCCTGCTATTAGCAGTCACCAACTTGTAGGCTTTGAGAAAAATGTTCTTCTGGGAGTTTGTTGAGGGGGCGTTTAAATCTGTTCATTTTGTTACCATTTTTCAGATACAACAGCGGTAATACTCTGCCATGGATGTGCTTTTCTGGAGGAGCAAGACTCTAAAGAAGGTACATTTTGTCTTCCCTTTTTTGAATTGTTTGTTGGCTTTTTTTTTAATGTCTTGCTAGATCATGTTTAGTAGGATTTTATGTTCTTCATGGCTCTCAAATAGCTAATCTCTTTATTAATGACTCTTTTCTTCCCAGTCTTATTCATCACCTCTCTAACTTGTTATCATTCAAGATCCTACTATAACTAATAAACTCATTGCTTTCATATTGTTTGAAATAGCAGTTCACAACCCGCAACGAAGAGAAAGAACGTGGTACACTGTATATAGCTATGATTGCTTCTCTCTCTTTTTTTTTTTTTTTTCTGGCGTTTGCGGTTAACAGTTTGCGATAATTGTAAATGTCTATCGCGTTTCTCTGTAGGCTATATTAGCAATTTTGTTGCTGCTACACATGCTGGAAAAAAAAACTGGCCTAGCTATAGTTATTTTTCAAGCGCACAGAAGTTCCCACCATGAGGAAGTCATGGTCATAATTGCGTTAAAGCTGGATTTGAATGCAACAAGTTGGGTCAGTCGTAACATGCCACTGTCTATGAAAAATCACAAAAACAAAAACAAAAAGTTCTGCTGCTGGAATGATTTGATTGTTACTGCTAGAATCATGGTTATATAATGTTTAAACAAAGGTACACAAAGCGTACTATGTAAATCGTGTTTAAAAGCAATTGTTAATTGCACGTTAAGTGGATGATTAGATCTACGCTTAGTATAAAGAATACATGCAATCAAACAAATAAGTAAAATAACAAGGAGATCGTGGGTGCATTAAATAAAATCTAAGTAGTGTCAGTAAACTAAACAGTAATCGATAGTAAAGAAAGTAATTAACAAGTGAGAAAGAGATTAAAGAGGAATATATTACAGGAAAAAAAAGAGGAAGGAACATCACGTGAAGGCGTTGAGACCACAACGTCGGGACATGTGGTGGACAGTGCTTTGTTTGTTTTCACCAACCTCTCTTCGGTTTCTCCGTTCTCTTTTGTCTTCTTCTTTCTCATTTTGTCAACTTCACTAATCACTCCCTTTACTAGATACTAGGGCTGGACATTTTATTCGTTAAATTTGATTCGATTCGTTATTCATGTCAATTCGATCTGAAAATTCCAAATATCCGTAAGCTTTCGAAACAAAGCAAATACTAAAATTCAATATCCGTTAAAATCAAAGCAAATAACAAATACTAAAATTTTGGGAAGCGAATATCCGATCCGGCAATATATAAATACATGTATATTTTGATTATATTTAAAGTTTTAAATGTATAAAATTTTATAATTATTATTCTAACATATGATTTAACAATTTCTATTCTCATTAATACTTATATAAAAGTATTACATAAAAGAAAAAGAAAACTTTTATGACAATTATAATTTTTTTCTTAAGTTGTGTGTTATTATAATTGTTAACTAAGTTAAAAAAAAATTTACAAAATATGTAGATTCGCTACTTCTTTTAATTTTTATCTTTTATATCATGTAAAAGAATATTTTACAAAACAAATTTGTATCAAAATTTTAAGATTATTTGTATTAATCCAAACAGATAAGATATCCGTAAGTATTCGTAAATATTCGCAAATATCTATTTATTTTCCGGATATCCGTTTTTCCGAATATCCGTATTTTACCGAAGCAAAGCAAATCGAAAAATTAGATATCCGTGACATACGAAACAAATCACAAATACCTTCAAAAACCCGAATATCCGATCCGTGCCCAGACCTACTAGATACTACAATTCTGTAATATAATATAGTAACGTAAAAAATTCAGCAAATTATAATTCTTTTTCTTTTTCATTTATCGAAACCCCACGATATTGAAAGGATGATAATCCTTTCAGACAATTTATTCGCTCCAATCACAATGACTGTCATTTGTCTATTGTGTTTCTAATTAATGAAACTACCTTGCAAATTTAATACATACAATAAAATTGGAAAGTGACTTCTACCATTTCTATAAATGAAAAAAGACTTTTACCAAAAAAAAAAATTGTTACAAAAAAAGAGTTTTACCAAAAAAAAAAAATTGGAAAGTGGCGATTTTGGTTGATGCAAAACGCATGGGTCGAACGCATGGGTCTATTTGCGCTGCATTGGACCAAGCAGCAATGTCATGTCTTGGATGTATATAGTATAATAACTACCAATTTTGAGCTGTCAATAACAAAAAGTGGCTATTATTATGTAAACATCGGTGTCTCCATTTCTTGTACGTTTTGCAATATGCAAATCTTTCGAAATATCACATTTCAGTTGTTGGAAAAAAAAAAGATTTCTTTTTTTTTCAAAAAAAAGTTTTGTTTTCCTTTAAAAAAAAAAAAGATTTGGTGTTTCCATAAATTATCAACCAACCCAATTTCATTTTCTAAACTTGTCTTATACATATATTTGTATTCAAAATACGTTTTTCAAAAGAAGAAACAGAACTTGTCAACATTTCCCATTGTTATTTTGCAACTAAAATAATGTTTGGAGTTGTAAAACGTGAGTTCTAATACTTCGACATATTTTAAAAAAAATAGTTTACGAGTTTTTTTTTTGACATCAGTTTATGAGTATTTTATGGCATAATGTATAATATTAGTTGATTACATTTTGTAATTTTTTTGAAAAAACTATTGAGAAAATACTAAAGATATACTGTTTAACCAAAAAGTATAAATATTTTATCAATCAAAACATATATATATATATATGTTGGTCATACCAAATTAGATATAAATTTGGTTAGTAATAGTTTTTATTTAATTTAATGAGAAACAAAACAACACTGTGTTAAAGATATATTTATATATATATATATATAATATGTTGGTCATACCAAATTAGATATAAATTTGGTTAGTATCAATTTTTATTTAATTTAATGAGAAATAAAACAACACTGTGTTAAAGAAAAAAAAGTTGTAAATAAAAATTAAATTTCACCAAATTTCCCCATTCCTAGATTGGTTTAGTCAACATAAATTTTGTAGTTTTTTAATGAAACATTTAGTATTTTATAAATTATTCTCCATTTTTTTCCTTAATAAAACTATAAAATACTGGAAAATTATCTTGTTTTGCTCAAATACATAATCAGACTCTACTCCAAAATTTTCTTTATAAAGGCAATCCTCTCGCTGTCCATACACTTTCACCTCTCTTCCTCGTTCTCCTAACTCCTTTGGCTTCTTCAGGTATTCTCTTTCTCTCTCAGCCGCTGTTCTTATATCTTTTTGCTTCTTCAATCTCTCCAACTTTGTTGATAGTTGCTACATACCACAGGTGAACCATGTCGGTCACAGAACATTTTTTATTTTTTTCTTTTTGGTGGTAGAAACTAGACACTGATTGTCTTTGTAGGAAGTCTAGATGTGCAGATCTAAAGACTTAGAACCATTAACTGAAACTTTCTGTCTCCTTCCACAAGTGTTATATCAGTTTGGTCCGACCATTGATATTTATTGAACATAAACTGCATGTCTCTTTGTCTGTGTCATTGATTAGACACAAACATTTGGTTGCTTTGTTTTGATGATGCTTTTGTTTACTCACAAGATTTCACTATTTCTTGTGTGTATGCAGTTAAGGAGAGGAAACTCAATGGCGGATCTTAAAGCACCGCTTGTAAGGCCAAAGAGAAAGAAAACATGGGTTGATTACTTCGTCAAGTTCAGATGGATCATCGTCATCTTCGTCGTCCTCCCAATCTCAGCAACCCTCTACTTCCTCATCTACCTCGGCGACATGTACTCAGAGTCCAAATCCTACGAGCAGCGCCGCAAGGAACACGACGAGAACGTCCTGAAAGTCATCAAACGCCTCAAGCAGAGGAACGCAGCCAAGGACGGTCTCGTCTGCACGGCACGCAAGCCGTGGATCGCCGTGGGGATGAGGAACGTGGACTACAAGAGAGCACGCCACTTCGAGGTCGACCTGGGAGAGTTCCGGAACATCCTCGAGATCAACAAGGAGAAGATGATCGCCAGAGTCGAGCCTCTCGTCAATATGGGACAGATCTCTCGCGCCACCGTCCCCATGAACCTCTCTCTCGCTGTCGTCGCTGAGCTTGATGATCTCACCGTTGGTGGTCTCATCAATGGATACGGTATCGAAGGAAGCTCTCACCTCTACGGTCTCTTTGCGGACACCGTAGAGGCTTACGAGATTGTCCTAGCCGGTGGGGAGCTTGTGCGTGCCACTAGGGATAACGAGTATTCAGATCTTTTCTACGCGATCCCTTGGTCGCAGGGGACGCTTGGACTCCTCGTAGCTGCTGAGATCAGGCTTATACCGGTTAAGGAGTACATGAGGCTCACTTACATACCGGTCAAGGGAGATCTCCAGACCTTAGCGCAAGGCTACATGGACTCTTTCGCTCCCAGAGACGGTGACGAGTCCAAGATCCCTGACTTCGTCGAAGGCATGGTTTATAACCCCACGGAAGGTGTGATGATGGTTGGGACGTACGCGTCTAAGCAAGAAGCCAAGAAGAGAGGGAACAAGATCAACAACGTTGGGTGGTGGTTCAAGCCGTGGTTCTACCAGCACGCGCAGACCGCGCTGAAGAAGGGGCAGTTTGTTGAGTACATTCCGACACGTGAGTACTACCATAGGCACACGAGGTGCTTGTACTGGGAAGGCAAGCTTATCCTTCCTTTTGGTGATCAGTTTTGGTTTAGGTTTCTCTTTGGTTGGTTGATGCCTCCGAAGGTGTCTCTTCTCAAGGCTACTCAAGGTGAAGCTATTAGAAACTATTACCATGATATGCATGTGATTCAGGACATGCTTGTTCCTCTTTACAAGGTTGGTGATGCTCTCGAATGGGTCCACCACGAAATGGAGGTAAGGCAAAAGCTACAGCTAAAGATTCTAGGTTTTTTCAGTTTTTCGGTAATTCGGTTTATAAAAATTAATTGCTATATTAGATATATATCTAATTTGGGTTGGTTCGATTTATATACTATCGGTTTTAGCTTATTCGGTTTTATACAAAAAAACCATATCTATATTTTTATATTTTAGATTATATGGTTAGAAATCAGATTTATAAAAACATAAATATATATGTCACTAAAATTGGTTGTATCCTTTTTCAGGTGTATCCCATTTGGCTTTGCCCACACAAACTCTACAAGTTACCAATCAAGCAGCAGATTTATCCAGAACCAGGGTTTGAGTATGAGAAGAGACAAGGAGACACAGATGATGCTCAGATGTACACTGACGTTGGAGTCTACTACGCACCGGGTCCTGTCCTAAGAGGTGAAGAGTTCGATGGGTCTGAAGCTGTGCGTAAGATGGAGAAGTGGCTGATTGAGAACCACGGGTTCCAGCCTCAGTATGCAGTCTCTGAGTTGGACGAGAAGAGTTTCTGGAGGATGTTTGATGCTGACTTGTACGAGCATTGCCGTAAGAAGTACAGAGCTGTTGGAACGTTCATGAGTGTTTACTATAAGTCTAAGAAAGGAAGAAAGACTGAGAAAGAGGTTAGAGAAGCAGAGCAAGCTCATCTTGAAACAGCTTATGCTGAGGCAGATTAAGCAATGCAAATGTGGGTTTGAGAGAGGCTTGAGATTATTATTGCTATGGGTTGTAGTGTGTCGTTTCTTTTGCAATATGTCTGTTATGTGTTTTCCTGTTTTCAGTTTAGTGTCTTCATGATGACTGTCGTTGTTGGCTGTTCGGTGTTGCTGTTTTAGACTTATGGTTTGAATAAATGTTAGATTTTGAGTTTGGATTTGTTTATGACACTTTTGTTAGAGATAAACTAAGGTTTCATATGAATTTGTCACTTAATTTGGTTTGGTTAGAGTGAACCGGGAAAGATGTCACACTAGGGTCTCCAATTCGAGATATCTTCTGCAATGGGAAAAGAGTGACAGATGATGCCAAGGGTTATCCGGCACACGGTTCAAGTTTCAGCTGATGTCATAAAGAAGAAGACACTCTGAGACTTGATGGGATTGTCAGGACTGTACTATCACACATGACTGCAACAGGTGCTTTCTTAAGAACTCATCAATCTTTACTAATCTTAGGCAGACCATAGTCACTCATTTGCACAACAAAGAAGCGTATACCATCTATAAATAAACACAATGACATTTTCTTGCTTCATTCCTTATACTTTGGTATTTGTTTGAACACGAACAGTTTCAAAATCTCTATGAGATTTTGAAAATCAAACTGATAAACAAGATTCAAAGATTTAAAGGTTTCTACTTCTTCCTCTTAAGCTCAAGTAGTCTTGACCATCTTTTATGGACAGAAGCTGTATTTGTCTCTCCAACATCTACAAAAGCAATTTAGAAACCAAAACCTCTATAATCAATCCTTATGAACAATTAAAAAAACATGTCATTTGAAGATAGAAAAACACAAACCAACATAATGTTACTTACAATGCAGTGTAGGTTCTGATTTTTCGCACGAATCCGAGCATATATCCTAGAGTCAAGAAACAATTAAAACTTTTGTCAGTTAAGCTTATAGATACTATGAAACTTCAGTATAGTTTTAGCTGAATCCTCTTTACTTTAGCGTAAGTTGTGAGCCTGATAGTGTCTTGTACAAGGGAATCAAGATTAGCTTCATATCCAGGTCTCACATATATAACCTACACCAAAACATAAACTTTACTCTTTTGATTTTTTAATGAAAGGCAGAAACAAAGAGCTTATGATGTTACAAGAGTGCTTACAGAAGGATCATCACCACCAATATCTGGGAGTGTCGAAGCTCGATTCTCCCTACTTGATGGCAATATCCAAACAGTGAAAGTTGTATCAATCTGGTCACATATATTTCATCAAAACAGATGTTTTCTTACTCAGATGCCTTCGATCACTTTTTCTTTTAGAATGAAACAGTAATATATAATACCAGACGAGGATAAGCAGATGAGCAAATGCTGCACTTTCTTGAGAAAGACGTTATGATTCTTCCATCTACTGAAAGTCCCATGCTTGCGTGCTAGACAAGAAACAACACTATCAAAACCTAAATGATCTTAGACAAGAGAGAGTCCTGCAGGCTCTAATGCTCAAACACTATCAATGCAACACATTCATAAAACTACCCTTTGGACAGAGAGATCGACGGCGACACGGGGATTAGTAGGGCCATCATCTTCAACAAGATCTTGGAGGTGAAGATCACGGAGAGAGACGTTGTAGTGAGTGTTCCAGCTACCGTTCCATTTTCCTTCAGAAGGAGATAAAGTTATCAGACGCTTCACTGTTCTTGAGTTCACTCCTCCATTGATTGCTGCCTGTATTCGTTTTAAGGCTTTGGATTACAAAGATTAGAATCAAAACCAGAACAGTATAAGGTAGAGAAGAAGTAATAATATATACTATACCGAAGAAGAAGAAGAAGGTTCTTGTTTCTTTGAGAGAGAAGAAACTGGAAGTAGATGAGGGCGTTGAGATACTTTCTTCTTAGTATTCAGGAGGTTTGGTGAGACCAAACAACGTAGAGAAGATGATTCCGCCATGGATGATGATTCTCCTGACAGAAGCTCTCTGGTGGTCTGAAACCATGCAAAATGTCACCAAACCTTATCCCCTATTATATTAGACACTCACCACCACAAGTCTTTTTTGGTGCTTGACGTGTAACTTTCTCATATACAATTTGCACCAAGTTTTAGCAAAAAAAACTTTATCATATACAAATTTACATATCTTTTTGACGCTTTTTTGTTAACAAATGACTTCTGATTTGTAAACTGATTTCAATATCGAATTTTGTGATTTTAAAGTGTCAGTCAGTCGTACAGCTAACTAGTAATTCTTCTACCAAACTATTTGGAGTTCAACTATTTGATGGGATTTTATGATGCAGCGCATACTATGGACCATGGGCTTACGGGATACATATGGTTATATAGTTTCTATTTTATTTAGCCTTTATATTAATTATGAGGATAAGTACAATTTGTGTAGATTAGAACGTGGAGATACGATTACGATCTCATTGATATCAGCCAGGTTCAAACTAGCACAGCGTCAAGCTTGATAAGCTCGAAGATCGTTGATTCCAAGAGAAATGGCCGTTCGACGAGGACTCGATGACCGTTAATTCTAAAGAATGGCCATTCAAACGAGGGTTCTTGATATTAGGGGTGGGCGCAAGGCGAGTACTTGCGTTTTTACGTATATTTGATACTCGCCTTGCCTTGAACGAGTAATGAATTTTTGGACTTGGTATTTGCCTTGTCGGAAACGAGTACTTGTTATATCGAATACTTGTCCCAAAACATGTTACTTGCAAGTTACTTGCCTTGTTCGATTACTTACTAGTATGGCTGGACACGAGACAAATATCCGGGATTTTTGCTATATTTGTAACCCGACTTGTTTTATTTGAGTAGTAAAAAATTTGTCTTACACTTGTAATTGCTAATACCAAATACTTGATTAAGCGAGTACTCATCTATATATGAGATACTTGCGATTAACTTGTTGTACTTGTACTTGCTCACTTAACTTAAATTTTTTGTAGTCGAGCCTTTAAAATAGAAATTCTATTTCAATGATTTTATGATTAGATGATTATCTATATTTATAGCAAAAAAATTTGTTTGATTCTTATACTACACCGATGTAAGATAATGTAGCGTAAAATTTGAAGAAAAAAAAGAAAATTATTTAATTCCACATGTTTGATATATTATATAAGTATTAAACTAGATAAAATAATAATGTAAATGTTATAATATATTTTGAAAATCAAGTAACGGGTCAAAACGAGTCAAATACTTAAAATAAATTTAAGCCTTGTTACTTGATTTGAACTTGCAAATATTTAAAATTCTTAACTTGTTACTTGACTTGATTAAGACGAGTACTTGTATTTACGGGGCAAATACGGGGCGGGTAGCGAGTTTAAGGCGGGTAACGGATATTTGTGTCCAGCCCTACTTGATATTCGTTGATTCCAAAGAATGCCCGAGGAAGAATAACAAAGTTCCAGGGTTTTTTTTCTATTCAATATATCAATAACTTTACAAAGCTATAGATTAAACTATATATAGTAGGCTAATGAGATCGTAACCGTATCTCCACGTTCTAATCTACACAAATTGTACTTATCCTCATAATTAATATAAAGGCTAAATAAAATAGAAACTATATAAACATATGTATCCAGTAAGCCCATGGTCCATAGTATGCGCTGCATCATTTTACTTCTTTTTAAAAGAAAGTACAGTAAAAGGAAACACATTAGTTACTATATCACTGTGACAAGAAAGATGCAAACAAACAGCCGCTTCAAGGCCATGCGAAGTCAAGCTCGTTGTTATCAACACTCCATCTCATCAACCAAATGCTCATCATAACTCCAGCTTGAGTTTCCCAAGAAAAACCAGTGAACTTGTTTTCACACCTCTAGATTTCAACTCTTGGATACCACGGGCCACTGACTTATGATCTAGGAAATACACGCCTGGTGAGAGCTCAAGATCCTTGGAGGAATCTCCCTCTCGGCTCAGAGATAAGAAAGGCTTCTCTGGATCCATAATGGACCTCTCAGCGAAAGAATCGTCTCTTTCAAGTCATGTTTCTCAAGTCAACCAACTCGATTTGTCTCCTTAAAAAGCATGAAAAAAGTAACTGAAGTTGAGAGACAATAAGAAAACACAGAACCTTTTCTAACTGTTGATCATAGCCTTACAAGTAATAAAAAACTAAACTCTAAACGTTCAAAAGAACCCCAAAGAAACACCAAAGGGGTAAAGGTATTCAGAGAAGCATCATAAGATAAAGCAATAATCTTACACAAGCTCTGAACAACACTTTATCATCCAGACACTTTCCACTGAAAGCACAAACATCACAAAAAAAAATCTCAGACATGCTCTCCTTTAGATAAGATCAGCTACATTCATTGGCATCTCATCAATCTGCGTACTGTAGTACTGTTCAATGTCCCTTAGGATCTTGATGTCGTCGCTTTTAACAAAGTTGATCGCAACACCCTACAACGATGACCGTAATAATTGGTTAGAATGTGATACCTGTAATTCCAGGTTAAGAGAATTCACAGCTTTGACACAACGAGAAATAATGTTCAATAAATCTATTACCTTACGCCCGAAACGACCAGATCGTCCAATACGGTGGATGTAGAGCTCACGGTTGTTAGGAAGATCATAATTGATGACAAGAGAAACCTGATAAAGAAAGTTGCTCATGTCAATTCAACCTTTACCATAATCTTATGACGCATAATCTGAGACCCATATAACGGAGAAGACTAAACATTTATTATCTACAAAAGATATAGCCGACTTACTTGCTGCACATCGATACCACGTGCCCATACATCTGTCGTGATCAAAACACGACTGTCGCCTGACCGAAACTGATTCATGATCTCGTCTCTCTCCTTCTGAGGCATGTCACCGTGCATTGATGAAACTGTGAAGTTGTTAGTCCTCATTTTCTCACTTAGCCAATCCACCTATAACAATTGCAGAGCTAGAGTTTAGCGAGACATTGAAAAGAAAAAAAAACAAGTCTCAGATCCCTAGTTACCCACAACATTTAAAGCAACATTAGAGAGCATCAGGATTACAGAGCATCACCGAATAAATTAAGAACCCAATGCAATTTACAAAAACAAAAAAAAAAATCTACAGGTGTGTAGAGATTGTAAGAAATATTGAGCAAAGGAAAAACTACAGATTGTCGCAAACGATTACAAGTTTCAACGATCTTACAAGCTTCCATATCAAGTTAAGATAACAATGCTAACAATATGAGACACCTGATCACCTACAAAAAAATTTAAATGGAATACAGATAAGATTACCTTTCGTTTAGTGTTGCAGAAGATAACAGCTTGAGTAATAGTAAGTGTGTCATAAAGATCACAGAGTGTATCAAATTTCCACTCTTCCTTCTCAACAGCAACGAAAAATTGTTTAATGCCCTGCAAAAGGTTTTAAAGGAAAGTTAGCCAGTGAAGTATATGAGTAAAACAACAAGCACACAGATTGCAGAAGTAGAAAAACGTACTTCAAGAGTCAACTCATCACGCTTCACAAGTATCTTCACTGGTTCCGTCATGAACTTTGATGTCATCTCTAAAATCTCGTGAGGAAGAGTTGCAGAAACCAAGCAAACCTATACACACAAGGAATAAAGTTAGATAGATGTCAAACAATGGCATTTAGCCAGTCTTTCTACAGCTAATAGCTACCAAATTCTCACATGGATCCACCAAGCAACTCACAATGTTCTTTAACAATAAGCAAATCCAATAACAGTCACACCAAACAATGTTCGAGGCAGCGAAACTTCACCTGAAGATCGGGTGGAAGATATCTATAAACATCATATATCTGATCCTTGAACCCTCTACTCAACATCTCATCAGATTCATCAAGAATCAAAAGCTTAATAGCTCTGGTACGTAGACTTCTCCTCTTAATCATATCACAGACACGCCCAGGCGTCCCAGACACAACATGGACACCATTCTCCAGCTTCCTAATGTCTTCCCCAACGCTCTTCCCACCAACGCAAGCATGCGCCTGAATACTAGCGTGCAACCCAATAGCTTGAATAGTCTTCTCCGTCTGCGAAGCCAGCTCTCTCGTCGGAGACAATATCAACGCCTGAACTCTACAAATCAAAACATAAGAACAATCAAATTTCAAAAAATTGAAATTAGGGTTTTTTTTTTTAATTTTCAAACCCATACTCTCTAGACGAAGTGTCGACGATTTGGCAGACGGAGAGAGCAATCATGGAGGTTTTCCCGGTACCGGACTGAGCCTGGGCGATGACGTCGCGACCTTGGAGGATCGGCATGACGGCTCTCTGCTGAATCGCGGAGGGCTTCTCGAAGCCGTACTCGTAGACGCCGCGGAGTACGTCCTCCTTGATTCCCATATCGTTGAAATTGGTGATGGGCTCGATCCCTTCCGTCGTCTCGAAGACTAATTTGTCGTCGTCCATCGGTCCGCCGCCTCTCCTTCCTCCTCCACGGCTAGGATTCGCTTCCGCCATTGCTCTCTCTCTCTCTCTCTCTCTCTCTCTCTCTCTCTCTCTCTCTCTCTCTCTCCTAGGGTTTACGATCGTGAAAGCTTACTCACTCTCTCTCTAGCGCGGCTCGATGTGGACACGATTGTAAATATCGACAACTAATTTGGGCTTTTATTTAAGAAATATCGACTCTATTGTTGGGCCTAGATCATAATAGAAGGCCCATTTTGAAATGAGGGAAGTAACCATGTTGCTTCAAAAACGACGACGGTTTGTCACGAAGCCGAACTCGCGAACATAGGCTTCAGAAGAACCTAGTTAGATCGGTATCTCTGTCGGAATTTTATCTTCTCCTTCACGGATCCTATCTCCCTCCTAACTGTATCCTCTCCTCTTTGCTCAGAGACTGATTGAAATGTTTTCGTTTAGCTCTGGGGAATGAATAAAACTTCTTTCTGTTCATCTCTGTTAAAGGTTGGTGCTTCGTAACATCCAAGAACAGCTGTTAATTCACATACTTTATTGCCTTTCGTTAAATGGGTTTCCTTTTATGTGGCAAAACAGTACCTTTTGATTTTGCACTGATCTTTATTTCTGTTTTGGGTTGTTTTAATTGTGCAAAATGCATAATGTTTTTGATGGTGCAAGAAATCGACTCTGCAAGTGATTTATGAAATATGTTTTGTTTATTGCAGTAATATTAGATTTTGAGAGGAAGGTGCTTTGTGATGTATACTAGAGCTATAAAGAGGAACCAGAGATGGGGTTTGGTATTGCAGCAAGCCAAATACTTAGTTAGGCCAATCATTCGTGACTACACGGTGTCCAGATCTTATGGACTCACAACCACTAATGCAAATTTGACAAGTAGGTCTCTCCTCCGTTCGTTATTTTCCTGCGGTGGCAGTGTTGCCTCGAGAAATAGTGTAAGACTCTCGAAGAACATCCAGCTGCGTAGTTTTAGCTCTGAAGGTGATGGAAGGAGTGAGGATAAACATGTGTCTTTGAACAAAGGGAGTGGCATAGGTGATGGAAAAACCGCGAAGGAGAGGGGTGTTGGGCATTTAGATTCTCATGCTCAACTAGGGGAACAAGACCAAATAGAGTGGCTCAATAGCGAGAAGCTTGCCAGTGAATGCAAAAAGAAGGAGTCACCTCTGCTTTCTAGACGAGAAAGATTCAAAGAGGAGTTCTTAAGGAGAGTCCAACCTTGGGAAAAGATACAGCTTTCGTGGGAGACCTTCCCTTACTATATCCAGTAATAATCTACAAACAATACTCTCTCTTTTTTTCTCTGTTATTGTGTTTCTGATAATTGATTATGCTCATGCTCATTTCACAGTGACCACACGAAGAATATTTTGGTGGAATGTGTTACTTCACATATAAGACAAAAGGATGCCGCTTCGGTTTATGGTTCCCGTTTAGATTCTTCAAGTGGAAGAATACTGCTCCAGGGTCTTCCAGGTTTGTGATTTACTATTGTTTGATGTTACTCTTCTATTATCAAAGTATATTTGTCGAGGAAACTTAATAAGATGAGTAGATGACCAATAAGAAACCTTATGTTTGTTCAGGCACTGACCTTTACCAGGAAAGGCTGGTACGAGCACTTGCTCGAGATGTACAAGTTCCCCTGTTGGTTCTTGACAGCAGCATTCTTGCCCCTTATGTGAGATTCTTATGAGTAATTTGCCTATAAACAAGCCATGTTTAGCGTTCTGTTTTTAATGTGGGTTATATAATCTTTCTCGGTTCTGAATCAGGATTTTTCTGATGAGTACAATGAAGACTCTGAATCTGATGGTGAGAACGCAGAAGCCGAAGCAGATGAGGGCACGACAGAGTCTGAAGCTGAGGAAGATTCTGCAGCGAATAGTGAGGAGGATTCTGAAGCGAAAACAGATGGGAGTGACAATGAGGAAGCTCGTCTCGAGGTTACCGAGGAAGATATCAAGAAAATTGTGCCAAAACTTGAGGAGCTCGGAGAGGTATGATTGTATTAAATGAGGTTCCTAGTTAATACCGTTTTAATACTAGTTCTTTAGTTCTACATGATACTCTTTGCATTGTTCCCTCAACTTCTGATTAATCCAGTACTTACCTGCTCTAAATTGTGGCAGTTAGTAGCAGAAGAACTACATGAAGCTGGTGGAGCTTCCGAAGCAGCAGCTGTTGAGCATTCTGATAAAGCTAGGCGCCCGGCAAGGAAAGGTAATCATCCAGTAGGCATTTTCATCATTATAAGTGCTAGGTAGAATTTGATTTAGTAATACTTTCCATTCTAACAAGATTCTTTTTCTGGTGTGGTCTTTCTCTCATTAGCTTTTCACTTTCTCATCATTCATTTGTGAGACTTTTAATTATTCTCTGTGTTGTTTTTTACTTTTTCATTATTTCTATTTGTGGTTACATAATTTGCAGGAGATCGCGTCAAATATGTTGGGCCTTCAAAGAAGGGTGATGCAAAGCACAGGTAGTTTACTGATTTACTTTCTCCGGAATTTAAACTTTTCGAACCCATATTTTAGTAATGAGTTCATTGAAAGGTTTAGAATCTCTAGGTCAGTCTATTACTACATGAATGCATGCTAATTCTAGGCTATTTACCAGTCTAGATGCGTAAACATGTGGCCGTATAGAATGTCCATAACTGGTAGTGCTGCTTGCTCTGCTTAATTATGTCAGTATTACTTCTCTTGTCAACTGCGAGACCTTAATTGTGGTTGTTTGGATATGCCCTTGCTAATGCGTTTAATTTGAGTAGTTCTGGTTTAGGATTAGATGTGCACCATTTCTGCCATGGTCGTTTCCTGTATAATGTATTCCTTTATTTGTGAGCTTAACTAGGTTGTCTATTATCATCACTAGGTTGATAATTTTCTGTCTCATGAAAGTATACCATTCGGGGTTTCCTCAGCAATATTTTAGATACTTTTGCAACGCACGCTAAACATTTTAGATAGTGGATACCCTATATTTGTCTTCAACCAAAATTTGTGTACCTGCAGTCCATTAACTACCGGGCAGCGTGGAGAGATCTTTGAGGTGAATGGGAACCGCGTTGCGGTTGTATTTGACAAGGAAGGTGATACATCATCAGAAGGAAGCGAGAAGAAACCAAAAAAGCAGTCCCAGAAGCCACATATACATTGGATAGATGGTAATTACTTGATAAAGCCATACATCGTTGATGTGTGATCGTTCTTTATTTGTAAAATGATCCTCTGCGTTGACAATAAACTTCATATGTAAGTGTTACTAGCTAACCCCTATGTTGTCTGCGCAGTTAAAGACCTGAAGCATGATTTGGATATGCAGGCAGAAGATGGTTACATTGCCCTGAAGGCTTTAAATGAGGTATGTTTGGAAGCTACGTGATGTTTTCTTGTTGCTTTTCAGGTATTGTTGATAGTATCTGACTTTGTATCCAGCAAGTGCTCTTAAGTTTAAATTGTCTTGAAACTTAATACATATGGATGGTTCAGCTTATGCACTCATGTATCCGTTTGTTTCCTGTGTTTGTAGGTTTTGCAATCCACACAACCACTTATTGTCTATTTTCCAGACTCGTCCCGGTGGTTGTCTAGAGCTGTACCTAAGGCAAAACGAAATGAGTTTGTAGACAAAGTTGAGGAAATGTTCGATAAAGTGTCAGGTCCTGTTGTAATGATCTGCGGTCGGAACAAGATTGAGACAGCCTCCAAAGGAAGAGAGAAATTCGTAAGCCTTTCCCACGTGTCACTGCTCGTTTGGCTTTTCTTTTGTTACTGATCAGTAAATTAATTGTATTTTTTTTACCTATTTTGTTTGTGAACAGACGATGATACTCCCAAACTTTGGCCGCATTGCGAGACTGGTAGGTTGGCTAAAAATAAAAGTATCTTTGATGAAAGAATCTTAGTTTGGTCTCAAATCAAGTTACTGATTCATTTGTGTCTTGCAGCCTCTTCCTTTGAAGCATCTTACTGAGGGGCTCGGCGGAAGTAAAAGTTCAGATGATAATGAGATATACAAACTATTCACTAATGTTATGAACCTACTTCCTCCTAAGGTATGTCTTATATCTTTTATCAAGTTTCTTATATAAGTTTTGGATAACCGACGAAAATTGGATAACTTTTCCTGTTTGTTTGTGCAGGAGGAAGATATTCTTGCAGTATTCAACAAACAACTTGTAGAAGATAGAAGAATTGTGGTATCACGGAGCAATTTGAATGAGATACTTAAGGTACACAGAGCTAGATTTGCTTCTCAGTGGAGCCAATTTGTGGTGTTTTTTCATAACGTTGACTTTGAGAACTTTTTTTCCAGGCCCTTGAGGAAAACGAGTTATTATGCACAGACTTGTACCAAGTGAACACCGATGACGTAATATTGACAAAACAAAGTGTGTAACTCCTATGAAACACCTTGTTTATTATGTATCTGTTTGCTTGTTGTCATAGCAATGTTGGTTGTGTATGGATAAAGTTGTTAATTGATATCAAGCTAGCCTTTACTATATGATATGTATGGCATTTGTTGCTATAATGTTAAGAATCCGGTTATTGTGATACGGCTTTAACTAGCACGTATGTGTTTAGATTTATCACATTCCCTTGATCTGATTGTTCTTCTTTTCTGAAATAGTTATAGTTGATGTTATTGTTACATATTAAGTTGAAATTGGATTCAATTCCTTGTTTTTGATGTTAATCTCTGCCACTGTCTCTTATTTGTCCCAGTCACTTATGGTTTGACCAAGTGATCTCTGAAACTTGTTTATATTTGATCATACAGGGGCAGAGAAAGTTGTTGGCTGGGCGAGAAACCACTATTTATCTTCTTGCTCGAAACCGTTGATTAAAGAAGACCGCCTGATTCTGCCTCGTGAAAGGTAATAGCATAGTTGTGGCTGTATCTTCCAAGTCTACAATTTTATCTTTAAATTTGATCTTTTCTTAACTGTTGTCTTCATCTTTTGTAGCATTGAGATATCAGTTAAAAGGTTGAAAGCACAAGAAGACATTTCTCGAAAGCCTTCACATAGCTTGAAGGTTTTAGTTTCTTCCCCGTCTGGTGTTATTGGAAGTTGATTACTAATCCTAGTAATCAACAGAGATCTTTTTTTTTTCTTGCAGAACATAGCAAAGGATGAGTTTGAAAGCAATTTTGTCTCAGCTGTAGTTGCTCCTGAAGAAATAGGTGTCAAGTTTGACGACGTTGGTGCTCTCGAGCATGTGAAGAAGACACTGAATGAATTGGTTATTCTTCCCATGAGAAGGCCAGAGCTCTTCACTCGTGGCAATCTCTTGCGGGTATTCTATTTTCTCTCATTGTTTTGTTTTCCATAAGAGAAGGATTCTCCTGATTATCTGAGTTTGTATTTTTTTGTTCTTCTCCAGCCGTGTAAAGGCATATTGCTTTTTGGTCCTCCTGGTACGGGTAAAACGATGCTTGCCAAGGCGCTCGCTACAGAAGCTGGCGCAAACTTCATTAGCATAACTGGTTCATCGCTTACATCAAAGGTACGTTGATGTAACCTTAAAACTTTGTATGTGATAGGTTCTGACTATGTCAACTTGGTCCATTGTTTGTGGTACAGTGGTTTGGAGATGCAGAGAAGCTCACGAAAGCTCTCTTCTCTTTTGCAAGCAAACTTGCGCCTGTGATTATTTTTGTCGATGAGGTTAGAGGATTGTTTTATCTTTATTGATATCACTTTTCTGTTTTAGTCATTGGTTTCTAAGGGGGACTTAAGTTCGTTTTTTTTTTGTGGTTTTGTCTGATGAGTAGGTAGACAGTCTATTGGGAGCTCGTGGTGGTTCTCACGAGCATGAGGCAACACGAAGAATGAGAAATGAGTTCATGGCAGCTTGGGATGGGCTCAGGTCGAAAGATAGCCAAAGGATACTCATACTTGGTGCCACCAACCGACCTTTTGATCTTGATGACGCTGTCATTCGTCGTCTACCAAGAAGGTAAAAATAACCATGATCCAAGTTTCTCCTTACATCTTACTGAAGGTTTTGTTGTTCTGCTTTCATAGGATATATGTGGATTTACCAGATGCGGAGAACCGGTTGAAGATCTTGAAGATATTTCTGACTCCAGAAAATCTTGAAACCGGTTTTGAGTTTGAGAAACTTGCTAAAGAAACCGAAGGATACTCAGGAAGCGATCTAAAGGTTTGGTTCATTTACTTGACAAGTTTGCGTATTAGTGGGATCTGTAGTACCTTTAAATGTTATGTTTTAAAATCGCAGAATCTATGCATCGCTGCTGCGTACAGACCAGTTCAAGAATTGTTACAGGAAGAAAACAAGGTAAAAGTCATGAACATATCTTTGCTTGATTGCAGAATACAGTTTGGTAACCACTCGATGCTTTTTTTGCAATGTCGATTTCCTCAGGGTTCGGTAGCAAATGGAGCAGCTCCTGATCTACGGCCTCTGAGTTTGGACGACTTCATTCAATCTAAAGCTAAGGTAGTTGATTTGATCATCATATGTATTTATGCTTCTTCTTTTTTCATGGATGTTCTTTATCAAATGTTGATAATGTATCATTGCAGGTAAGTCCCTCTGTGTCATATGATGCAACGACGATGAACGAACTGAGAAAATGGAACGAGCAGTACGGTGAAGGTGGTAGCCGGACCAAGTCTCCCTTTGGTTTCTAATCCAGTTTTGTTCGATTGTTTCTTCAACAATATATTTTTTCAATTTCACAGACAACAATCACTATTTAAATTTAATCCTAGTCTTTTCATTCCATAAAAGGTAACTAATAAAAAGAAGAGAATATCTTCAAATAGTATCAACATCAATTTTTGTTTCTAAATAGATTAAATTCACAAAATAGCTTTTATATCAGTAAAGAGTATAAAGTAAAATATATTCACATTCATAACTAAATAAAACAATTTAAAATGAAAAATCCAAAATAGGTAGATAATAAATAGAAAATTAAATAAAATAAATATTATATTTGACTTCAGTGTTTAGAGCTTATTAAATCGTTAATATTTTTTTTTATTTATTGAAGGATATCTTTATTTTTCATGTATTATTTTTGGTTTATAAGACAATTTTGTTTGATTTATATTCAGTGACTCTTACAAAAATTCAGCTAATGTTCTCATAATCCCATGTCATAAACAATAAAATACATTGTTTCATTGCATAGAATAAAAAGCAAATTAGTTATATAAATAGGAAAAAAAAAAACAATTCACAGTCCCTATCTTGTGGATCATCCAGCAATCACAATTTTGTACTACACAGTTGATTTTAGTCACACAAAAAGTAATAAACAAACATATTTTGATAATATTTACAAATATTATAAACAATTTTTATTTAAAGATTCTATTGATAAAACCATAAAGAAAATGGGAACACAGCAACAAATATATCCTTTTCTTTAAACTGAATTAAATTATCTGATTCTCCACACGCGCACGTTTTTCTTGTTTAGCGGAGAACTATGTCAACGTTTACTCAACGCGCCATAGATGCGCGTGGGAAAGTGCGAAAATAACTGTATTTCTTTTTGATAAATTTGTTTTTTTAAAAAATTGAAATTAGCCGTATCTGCTAAATTTCAATCAATGGCGGAAAGGAACGGCGAGGAGAAGTAGAAAACACTCTCACGCACTCTTCTTCCTCTGCTTCAATCTTCGAAGAAGAAGACGATGTCGTCGGAATCGTCACCGCCTAAATCGGTGACAGTCGAGGAAATGGCGGAGGAGGATGCGGCGATCGAGGAGCGGTACAGCCTCTACGAGGCGTACAACGAGCTACACGCTCTGGCGCAGGAGCTCGAGACTCCGTTCGAAGCTCCGGCGGTGCTCGTGGTTGGTCAGCAAACCGACGGAAAGAGCGCGCTGGTGGAAGCTCTCATGGGGTTTCAGTTCAACCACGTCGGCGGCGGGACGAAGACTCGCCGTCCGATCACTCTCCACATGAAGTACGATCCTCAGTGTCAGTTCCCTCTCTGCCACCTCGGATCCGACGACGATCCTTCCGTCGCTCTCCCCAAATCTCTCTCTCAAATTCAGGTTGAGTAGACTCTCACTTTGTTGAATTGCTAATGTTACCACAAGTTCTTATATGATTTGGAATTTTTAAGGCGTATATTGAAGCTGAGAATATGAGGTTAGAGCAAGAGCCGTCACCGTTCTCTGCTAAGGAGATTATTGTGAAAGTTCAGTATAAGTATTGCCCCAACCTTACCATCATTGATACGCCTGGACTTATTGCTCCTGCACCAGGACTCAAAAACCGAGCTCTTCAGGTTCGTTTTTAAAAACAAATGATGTTGATGATGTTATCAACAAACACTTAATTAATTCAAATTTTAGAATACATTATTTTTGTTCAGATGTGGTGGTGTCTTGTTGGTGTAGCTTCCAACGGCTTTTCATTTTTTATTTGGCTGATTTAATGTTTTGGTTTTGCTTGATTTGAGAGTGTCCACTTGTTCTTTTTTACTAGGTTCAAGCACGGGCTGTAGAAGCTTTAGTCCGAGCAAAGATGCAGCATAAAGAGTTTATCATTTTATGCCTCGAAGATAGCAGTGACTGGAGCATTGCAACTACTCGGAGGATTGTGATGCAAGTATGAGACTTTACCTTAGTCCCCATTGCGTCTCTAACCTCGTTTTTTTCTTTCTTATAGAGTTTTTGTTTTTGTTTATGTTAGGTTGATCCTGAGCTTTCGAGGACAATTGTTGTTTCCACAAAGCTTGACACTAAAATCCCTCAGTTTTCATGTTCATCTGATGTGGAAGTCTTCCTCTCACCTCCTGCAAGCGCACTCGACAGCTCTTTACTGGGGGATTCTCCTTTTTTCACGTCTGTGCCTTCTGGAAGAGTTGGCTATGGACATGACTCAGTATATAAGTCTAATGACGAATTCAAACAGGTCTATGCTCTGCTGTCTGATTCCTTGATCTTTTCATCGATTCTAAAAAACTGTATGTGTGTGTGTGTGTGAGTTTTTATTGCAGGCTGTGTCACTTAGAGAAATTGAAGACATTGCATCTTTGGAGAAGAAGTTGGGCCGTGTGCTGACAAAGCAGGAAAAGAATAGGATTGGTGTCAGTAAACTAAGGTTGTTTCTTGAAGAACTACTCTGGAAAAGGTAGAGCTGCGTTTTGTTTTATGTGTGTTTTCCAGCTTCTGTTTCCTCTATAGTTTACTTCTTCTCGTTACAGTCTTGTTGTCATTTTCTTTTTGCAGGTACAAAGAGAGTGTTCCCTTGATCATTCCTCTCTTAGGAAAGGAGTACCGCAGTACAGTCAGAAAGCTGGATACCGTTAGCAAGGAACTTAGGTGGGAACTTTTTTCGTCTGAAGATTTCTTATTGATTTTAGTAAGCTTAGTTGTCCTCTTCTGTGAAGAAATATAACTCATTGATGGTCGAATTTTTTCCTTTTACAGCTCTTTAGATGAAGCAAAGCTCAAAGAAAGAGGCAGGACATTCCATGATCTCTTCTTAACCAAGGTCTTTGTAGTTTGTAGAGCGTATTTGGATTTTTAAGATTTCTTTTTATGCTTTAACGTCATGTTTCTTCTGTGCTTGGACTCATATGCTTTTGTGTAGTTACAAGAAAGTTCATTTGGTAATCTACTGCATTTCTTGTTTATTGACTATTTATTTACAGAAAAGATTTAACGACAGTAAATGATATCTAAGACTTAGTACTAGTTTAGAATGACTGGAAGTTTGTTGTGTTGGATATCTAGTACACGTTCTCTGATTAAGATAGAAGTTCCTTTGTTAGTATTGATCCATATTGGGTTTTCTCACCAGTTTTGCTTTTGTTTTCTTGACCAGTTATCTCTGTTACTGAAAGGAACAGTTGTGGCGCCTCCTGATAAATTTGGTAATGTTACAGTCTGTTCTCTACCATTCAATTGTCTTTAGCAATAGTCTTTCTTGTTTTTGGTTGATTTGAATTTTGCGAGATACTTTCGTTAAATGCATACTGGTCACCAGACTGCGATGATTGCACATAATATGATGTGTGCTAATCAATCAATCATGTGGTCATGATCATTTAGTTACTTGCAGAAGCACATTGTATGACGATGTCCTCTTTATGTTGGATTCTTTGATTATAATGATGTTTTTTTCAGGTGAGACATTACAAGATGAAAGGACGCAAGGTGGATCTTTTGTTGGTACTGATGGTCTCCAGTTCCCACATAAGCTAATACCGGTAAGCATTTATGATATATAACGGAGAACACGAAGTAAAGAGATCATCTATTTGCCCTTCAAGAACTATGAGGGAAGATGACCAAAATTTTTGTTTTCATTTGCAGAATGCTGGGATGCGTCTTTATGGGGGTGCACAGTATCATCGTGCTATGGCTGAGTTCCGTTTTCTAGTTGGTGCTATTAAATGTCCCCCAATAACACGGGAGGAAATTGTAAACGCATGTGGAGTAGAGGATATTCATGATGGAACAAACTATTCCAGGTATCATAGCATTGACTGAAATGCAACAGAATTTTCAGTATCTAATCTGACCTGCAATGTTTGTCATGGGGCCTCTTATTCTCTTCTCTTTTACTTGATATTGTAGAACAGCGTGTGTTATAGCAGTTGCAAAGGCTCGTGATACGTTTGAGCCTTTCCTTCATCAGGTGACAGAGATATATATCTACTATTTTCTTCTTCTTTTGTGGATGATGGAAATCAATCTTACTAATTAGTTTAGTTATACTGGAACTTTATTTGTGCTTAAGAGTTATTGAGTAAACATGTTCTGCCTTCAGAAATATGTTTGGAGAAAATCTTTGTCTGAAATTTTGTTATTCACATGTTCATCATTCTGTTTTTCTCAGTTCTCATTTTTCGTTTGTTTTTTTTGTGTTGGTTTAGTTAGGAGCCAGGCTGCTACACATTCTTAAGAGATTGCTTCCAATTTCGGTATATCTTCTTCAGGTGGGCACTGTTTTTTTTCTTTGTTTGATGGTATCCTAGTTATTTTTCCTTCCCAGCAAATTTCTTAAGGTGTGTTTTGCTAAATTTGAATAGAAAGAAGGTGAATACTTAAGTGGGCATGAGGTGTTTCTCAAGCGGGTTGCTTCAGCTTTCAACAGTTTTGTGGAGTCCACAGAAAAATCATGTCGTGACAAGTAATTCAACTCTTACACTTGTCTACTTCAATGATCATAAATTCAATTTTCCAGTGCCTTGTACTTGTGTTCTAGTTTCAGTGATCAATCTCTCTTTGGTTTTTTATATTGATTGCAGATGCATGGAGGATTTAGCAAGTACAACTCGCTATGTTACGTGGTCTCTTCACAACAAGGTCCCTGCTACGGCTTTTATAGCTATGTTTCAAATTTGGCATCCACTTCTAATTTAGTAGTCTCTTCTGAATGTTATGTAGAACCGAGCTGGTCTACGTCAATTCTTGGACTCGTTTGGCGGAACAGAGCAAGTTGCTACATCAGCTAATCCCTTGGGTTTTAGTCTTCCCCAGGATGCACCAGGTGGCACAACAGACACAAAGTCAAGATCAGATGTAAAGCTAAGCCAACTCGCCTCGAACATCGATTCAGGTTCCGGCATTCAGACCACAGAAACGCGGTTGGCTGATCTTTTAGACAGCACGCTATGGAACCGCAAGCTAGCTCCTTCCTCTGAGAGAATTGTCTACGCATTGGTCCAGCAGATATTCCAAGGCATTCGAGAGTACTTTCTAGCCTCTGCTGAGTTAAAGGTTTGCTCCATCTTCGTTATTACTCGGATTCTTACTCTTTAGATTGGCTTTCCTTCTGAACGTTCTTTTATTCTGCAGTTCAACTGTTTTCTTCTGATGCCTATTGTGGATAAGTTACCTGCTCTTCTCCGGGAAGAGTTGGAGAATGCATTTGAAGACGATCTTGATAGTATTTTCGACATCACGAACCTCCGGCAATCACTTGACCAGAAGAAACGGAGCACTGAGATCGAACTGAGAAGGGTAAAGCCGAACTTGAACTCTGAATCTTTATGTTCATGCTTGATTTTATGTTAATTTGATTGTGTTCTCATGTTTATTTGGACAGATAAAGAGGATCAAAGAGAAATTCAGAGTGATGAATGAGAAGCTGAACTCTCACGAGTTTGCTCAGAGTCTAAACCCGCCGTCGTTGCAGTAGTGACTCAAAGTCATCATGAATCTCACTGTTCAAGATGTTTATTTTCTTAATTGTAGGTTAAGAAACAGTCCAAAAGTGTGTTTTCATGAGAGAACATCTTATGCCTTTCAACTTTGGATGTCCCAAAGAAAAATAAAACAAAAGTGTCTTTACGATCTCTTTAGTATTATTTTCGAAGTCAGTTTCATATGTGACGCACTCACTCACGTTAACTTTCAAGATGGTTGATTACATAGATATCCCTAATAAATTAAAAATATTATATATGATTGGTATTAATAATGTATTTCTTTTTTTCATAATAAGATATTAGTTAACTATTAATTTAATTTTCCTTTCTGAAACACACACATAAATAAAAAAAAAATATTTATCAAATATTAACATATAATATTATAATAAAAACGAACTTTAATTATTTTTTAAATTTTTTCTAAAACAATATAAATAAAAAAGAAAATATATAAGTTTTTAATATATATATATATATAACGTAGAATCACAAAAAATATAAATATAAATTTTTTTAAGATTCTTCTTTTAAAAAATAATAAAATTTATTATTTGAATATATTAAATTAAATATATTTTATTGTTAGTTTTTCATAATAATGTTTTAGTTTAATTTTAATTTTTGAAAAAACATAAATAAAAAGTAAATAATAAGACATAAACGTAGATATTTTATATATAAAAAAATTTTAGTTAACTTTTCTGAAATTTCTAAAAAAAACACAAATAAAAAGGGAAAATATATAAACTTTTTACTATATATGTATATATAACGTAGGTTCACAAAAAGTTGAAATATATATTTTTGAAATCCTCTTCTAAAAATAATAATGTATTTTATTTAAATATAATAACTTTAATATATTATACTGTTATTTCCCTTTTTATTAAAATTTTAATCGGTTTTTAACTTAAATTTTGTCTTTTACAAAATTATATAGATTCTATATATAAACAAAGTTTTTATTCTTTTTATTTTTTATTAACATAAAAAGATATATATATATATATATATATATATAAACTTTAAGATATACTTTACAAAATAAATTGAAAAATAAAATAATATAGATATCATTATTCAATAATAATTTTATTATAATTATATTTCATCAAATGATTAAAAATAATTTTAAACACCATAAACTGATTATTTAATATCATTTTCACAAAAACAAAAAATTAGATTTTGTGACTATTTTAAAACCAGATACATATTTAAAATGTGAGGCTAATAAACAAGATAAAATAGTATTTTTTACGATGAATATTAGTTTGACTAAATAACTAATTTTGGTAACAAAAAATTATCATATACTATCATTTTATTTTTATTTTATAATTATTAACTGAAAATGAATAAACAATTTAAACAATGTTAGAATGAAAATTGAACTTATTAATATTGCATGATCTGAACTGGATATAAGCAAATTGATGGGGAAAAATTATGAGTTTTTGGTGTAACTATCTAATGAATTTCTCAACACTTCAATTTTTTAATTTTATCAAAAACAACATATATCAAATTATACACAATCTCACAAAATATATTATTCAATCCAATCAAAATATAACTAACAAGGTTATTCTTATTTTAGTCTAATTTTAATAAAATCTTTTGATTTATTTCAAAAAAATACAACCTAATATACCAAAATATGAATTACCAAACTAATCAAACTATAAAGTATTAAATCAACCAATTGTTATGATTTAAGTATTTTATATATTCATAAATGTGCATGAATTTTCAAAATATTACAAGTTATGTATGTTAATGCAACTTTGATTTAATATATTTTTCTGTTTTTTTCTGAAACAACTTATACCAGATATACAAAATTTACAAATATATGTGCAAATATAAAAGGATGAACTGAAAATTTATTAAACAAGGGGATGAACTGAACTACTTGAAGTTAAGAAAACAATAATTCAACTTTAACATAATTAGAAAGAAAAAAAACAAAAATCGTTGCTCAATTTAAATGAATAAAAGTAATTCAATATACCAAAAATATATATATTTGAGTTAATATGACATATTATATTTAGAAATCACATATCTAACAAAGACTGTAACATAATTATACTTAATACAATTTTTTATTTATTTATCATACACATAAATTACAAAATAATCTAATATTTATAGACAAACAAAAGAAAATATTTAATAATTCTTATAATTTAATTATTTCATAAATATTTATATCCGTGCATGAGCACGGGAAAATCACGTAGTTTGAAGAAAATAACAATTAGTAGTCGTGTAATCAAAATTCAAAACTAGAAGTTGAGCAAAAAAAATACACTTACAGAAAAACATACATATATGTTGTTAAGAAAGATAGATGCATGGTGCATGCAAGAGATTGTCTTAAGAACTGTGAAGGATGTCACAAACCAGATGTGGAGATACATGATCTTTTCATTATATGCATAATACAGGATGATGACTCTTAATAAATCAATATATGTTTTTTTTTTTTGAGATACGTAATGATTTATATTAACTTTGTATATAAAGATTCCTAGCTCCTCCGGGGAATATGAATATTGTATATCAGAACATTGTGTATGATTATGTATAAGATTAAAACTAACTTAGAAGATTTTGATGTTCTAGGACAGGAACTTGATTTACAAGAATCAACCTTTCTGTAGTTTATACAATCTTTAAGCTACCAAACTAATAATCTAGTGTTGACATTGCCATGACCCCCCTCTGCCTATGAGATTCTCTGGCTTCATCTCATCGATGACTTCCATTTCGTTCAAGTTTAGTAACCGGAAAGTGCTCACTAACCAGCAGATATGTGGATTAGAAATTACAATAATTCTATTTTGAAGGAGACTATTGCTAATCCAGTAATCCGTACCATTAAAGATAGGTCAACCAATATACAATTTTACATAATTATTGACAAAATGCTTTTCTGCAGGAGTACTAAAGTTGCAACAATCGGGTTTAAATTATTATTTTTAGGTGTAAATTTTATAACAGTTTTAGTTTTTGACAGAAATTATAGAGATTGCAAGTAGCAAATAAAAAAACTACAACAACAATCAAGTTAAGTAGAACAGTAGAATTTAGAAACGAGCTTACCAATAAGATTTTAAGGAGGTGAACAATCCGCGACCAAGAATTCTCAGTGATGCAAATTTGTTAAACTCAGATTGTGATTACTGAACAAAAATTACTAAGTTATATAACATTGTCAACTAACACTTCAATTCAAAACTAGATTCGTACAGGTGATTTAAAACCACAGAATTATTCTGATAGAATGTAGTTATTCATATGTAATCTGTAAAGATATTATTAAATCTTAATCATTTATTTTAAAAATAAAAATTATTATATTTTACAATACTTACAAATTTAAATAAATATTTTAAAAATAAAGAGTAAAACTTTGTTTAAGATTTTGTTATAATAAGGTATATATATATTAATCATAAAAGTAAAAATATGATAATTTATTATAAATTAGTTAAGTTTTTAATATTAAGTAGTTAAAAATTTAGTATTTGATAACATTAGCTTCAATAAATGTCTAAAAATCTAGAAATTTTAATGGTACAATTCATAAATAACATGCACGTCAGGTTAAAGTTGATTCTATATAGTGTTTTTCTTTAAATAAAATAGATTATATACAGGTTAAAGTTGAAACCTTATATATATATATAACGATTGATTTAATATTAAGATTAGGTATGAGTAGCAGATCTTTTTGCAAAAAGGTTTCAAATTCTTTACATTTTTAATCTATATTTATTAGATTTGAATTCAGATGTACTAATTACTAAAAGTGTTTTTGTCAACAAATTTCTCTGTTCATGCATTTAATCAATTTAGATATTCAATTTTAATATATATTACTAAGGTGAGGAGGACAAAAGATATACATGTCTTTCTATCCAGAGATTTATTTGTTAGATTTAGTTTTTTCTTTGGATATCGATACTATTAAGGAGTTATTTGTTAGTATTGTCATATTGTGTACCATATGTAGGTAAATACCAAATATTTACCTTCATTTACAGATACTATCAAGTATCTCTATTCAAGCAGTTCATACGATCACATATTTATTTAATCTAGTAAGTAACAAAAGGATACAAAAACCAAAATATGAAAGGTTTCTTTGGAGTTGTGGTATTTCTGTTCTTATTTATTACGATATCTTTAGCCAGTCGCGAAAGTTTAACAAGCATTGGATCGAAGAGAAAAATTCCGAGAGGTCCAAACAATCAGACATCTCCACCTACTCCACCACCTTGTACGACAGATATTGAAATAAAGAGATGGGTTATCACACCACCCCCTACCCCACCAGTTAATGTAGCAAATATTGAAATGAAAAGAAAAGTTCCAAGAGGTCCAAACAATCAGACATCTCAGTCTATCCCACCACCCTATGTAGTAAATATTGAAATGAAAAGAAAAATTCCAAGAAGTCCAAATAATCAGACATCTCCACCTACCCCACCAGCTTTTTAGTGGATATTGATTTGAAAAAGTTCAATAAATTTATAATCACAAACTTTCCATCATTCCAATATAATATTTGTTTGGTTATGATTGTTTCACAAAAAAAAATTAATAAATAATAAATATTTTTCAACTATATGGTTCATTTAAAATCAATAAACAAAAGTGCTGAATTTGAAATATATATTTTTGAAAAAAACCTAATATCATTTTTTGAGAAAGAATCTTAAGGGCATCTCCAACCCAAGACTTCATTTTAAGGGGAGCAAAACCTCAAAATGAGGATTTGAGGGTTGATTGCTCCAACCATAAAACCTCAAAAAAATCTTTATAGATTTACTCATTTGCATCATAGTCCTTGATCTTAATAAAAATTACTAATAATGATAAAATTTCACAAACAAATATAAAACATAAATTTAATATATTATACAACACCCAATATTACAATATTATATAATAAAAGATAATAGAAATTACATATATAATAAAGCAACATAGATACACACAAATTTTAGAAAATTACGTTTAAAATATCAAATTACTTAAGTATTATTAGCGTAATGCTCCCATATGTTTGTGTAATTTGCATTAATTTATGCTATGTTTGTTTAATGTATTTTATTTTGTGTGAATTTTATTAGTGTATTTCTATATTGTGTGAATTTTATCTTATTTTGGTGTACTTAATTTATTCTAGATTAAGTTTAATATATGTATTTATGAAAAAAATAACTATAAGGACTAAAAAGAAAATAAGAGAGAGTTTTGAGGTTATGAATAGTGAAACATCATATTTGAGAATTTGAAATTGGGTTGGATTAACACAAAACCTCAAAATTTGAGGATTTGAGGTTGGGTTGGAGATATCCTAATAGCATTGGATTAATTTCTTACCTAACTTCCTGTAAAAATCATAATACTAAAAACACTGAAGTACACAAAACTAAAAACATGTTTTCTATGGAAAAGGACAATCAGGTGAACAAACACATCTCTTCATTCATGATCCCTCATTTCTCCTAGAGTGTTTCCATCGCCGATCAACGGCAGTTTTTTTAGACCAATAATAAATGTTTGGCAGTTATTGAGGAGTGGTTAAATATAGTCTGCTTTTTGCATTTGGTTTTCTCTTGTGATCAAAGTTTCAACAAATACATCTATCTGTTTTTGTTACTTGTGGCAGACAAACTACACAAAATTGCAAGAAATTACGTTGAGTATGAAGGATGAAGTCATAACTTTACCCGACGATTATGTATAAGATTAAAACTAACTTAGAAGATTTTGATGTTCTAGGACAGGAACTCGATTTACAAGAAGCAACCATTCGGTAGTTTATACAATCTATAAGCTACCAAACTTTAGTAATCTCAACACTATGTAGACATTGCCATGACCCCCTCTGCCTATGAGATTCCATGGCTTCATCTCATCAAGGACTTCCATTTCGTTCAAGTTTAGTAACCAGAAAGAGCTCACACCAGTAAAAACTTCCGCTATAGCAACGAAAATGCAATGAACATTCCGTAGCAAAAAAAACTAAAAGCCACAATTTTTCCATACTGTTGCAACGAAACAGAAAACATGGCAAAACAGGGATAAATCGTAGCAAAATTTACTACGAACTTGCTATGAAACCAAACATGGCAAACTTTTGCAACGAATTAGCTACAAACCTAACGTGACAAACTTGCTACGAAAAACAAACGTCTCAATTCGTGTAAATATAGTTACGAAATGCAACGTTTTTAATTGTGGCTAATCCGAAAATATCTTATAGCCACATTTTTGCTATGATTTTTCGTGGCTATTTGAAATCCTAAACATATTTTTACACCCTAAACTCTAAACAAAACCTCAAAACTATTATCTTTTCATTATCTAACCTCAAATCTTTAACTTAGATTCAAAATTTTAATATTTTTAAAACTTAATCTCAAATCTTAAAACTAATCTCAAATAACATATTTTAAACCCTATCTCTAAATTTAAACCATATATCTCATATCCAAACTTCATATCATAATACTAAACTTGAAATCAAAATTCCAAAACTAAATTTTAAACCTATACATTTCAAATTTTTTTTTATCTCAAATGTTAAGTATAACTTCAAACTCTAATGTCTCCAAACTCTAAAGCCAAACTCCAAACTATAACTTCATATATTCCTTAACATTAAACCTAACTTATAAACCATATTTTATAGGGAAATTCTCCTAGATAGACATTTTTATGTTTTTGTCACAAAAATAGCACACAAGGAAGAAAATAACTAAAATGTTTTATTTAAGGGTACAAAAGACTTTATACCCTAGATATATAAATACAAATAAATAAATAAAATTAAAAAGAAAAAGAAAAACAAATTTTTTTATTTATAGTTTCGAGTTATATGTTTTTAAATTTGAAATTTTTATTATAATTTTTTTTCAAAATTTTTTTTTCGAATTTTTTTTTGAAATTCCAAAAATGCTTTTTGAAACTATTTTTATAATTTTTATTTTCAAATCTTTAATATTTATTTTTTATTTTATAAAACTTAAAATCGTAAACCCAAAACCCACCCCTTAATTCTAAACCCTAAGATTTAAATTAGTTTGCAAAGGGTATAAATGTAAATTAATCTTTTTAATGAAATATTTTGGTCATTTTCTTCTTTGTTTGCTTTATTTGTGACAAAAACTTTTTTTTAATGCTATCTAGAGAATTTCTCTATTTTATAACTCAGTAAATAAAACTCTAAATTCATAACATTAACTTTACCAAACTTAACCACAAGTTCTATAACTATATTATAAAGATACTCTACAATTCAAACCGTGACAAATAAATGTTACATTTAAAATAAATAAAAAGTAAAAACTGAAATGTGATTGGCTAAGAAAGAAGGACAAGGATCACTCCAAATTTAATAAGAACCCTTGATTAACAGATGATCTAGTGGATAAGAATCAATCTCACACTTTTATCTCCTTCTCACACTTATCAATGCTTCTTCGTCTACAACTTTTTTTTTACAAGTCTTCCTTCTCAACTTATGATATCAAGAAATAACACAAGAGAAAGAAAGAACTGTTGGAACTATTTTTTTGAACACTATGGAAAGTGTATCCATATGTCTTTTTTTTTTTTTTTTTTGAGAAAGGGCCAAATGTATCCATATATCAAAAATAGAGTTTGGTTGAACGAGAAATGGAGTTCCAAATGACATAAAGTTTATAAAACGTTAAATTTGGCTAAGTGTAAAAATTAGCAAATCCATACATTGGATATTGGGGTTTGAATTTTGATTTATATTTTTTAGATAGACTTATATCTAATAACTTATGATTTAAATCATATTCATGTTTATCTTTTATATTTGGTTAAATATAAAAAAGTAACCCATGGCAAAATAAATTATTGGCTTTGATTTGGTCAAAGACTATTAAATGAATTTTGCAAGTTACGGTCAATTGTCAAATGTTATGATAATTAGGGGTGGGCACGGATCGAATATTACCTTATTTTTTCAGTATTTGTGATTTGCTTCGGACTTCACGGATAACTGATTTTCCGATTTGCTTTGCTTCGGAAAAATACGGATATTCGGTTTTACTGATATCCGGAAAATTTAGAGATATTTGCGAATATTCATGGATATTTACGGATACCTTTTCCACTATGTTTAATACAAGTAAATCTGAAATTTTTATACAAATTTGTTCTTATAAAAGATAAAATAAAACATTAATGAAACTGTTTATATTTAAATTCTTAAAAATTTATTAAAAATTCTTATAAATTAGATGTTTTAAGAAGAATTGTAGTTTTTTTATAAAGATCTTATAATTATTTTCTTCATATTATATTTTTAAGTAATTTTATAAATAAAATTATATAAGTTTGTACATTAAAAACTCTATTTAACTATAGACATATAACTATTTATATAAAAGTCGGAGCGGATCGGATATTCGTCTCTAGTTTTTTTAGTATTTGCGATTTGCTTCGTTTTTAACGGATAGTGATTTTAATATTTTTTTTGCTTCGAAGACTTACGGATATCCTGATTTTTCGGATCGAATCGAATCAAATTTAAGGAATAAAATGCCCAACCCTAATGACAATTGATGTCACTTAATACTCCATAATACGTTTTTGGTTTTGCAAAGAAGAAACCTAAATGTAATAGTTTGTAGTGTTTTGTTTCTATATAAAGCCTCATGGCAATGTAGAAAGACACACAAGTTGATAAGATCAATATCAAAAAGAATCTCTCCCACTTGAATACTTTTTAGGTTTTTATTTTTTGTGTATGAGAGTACAACACAAAACTAGGGTCGATAGATTCTGTTTTTCGGTGATGGTAAACAGAAACATGTTGAAGTTGTATCCTGGGAATCTGAGCGCCATGCAACCGTCACACTACGGGGCGTTTAAAGATTTAAGGAAAGAGATTAACCATCTCGACTCTGCAATTCTTCTTTATTTGTTGTTTCGGTATTGTAATTTTTAATTTTTGTTCTTATTACTTTTATAAATATCAGTTGCCTCTATCGTAGTGAAATAAGGTTCCCACAAGAACAACTTTTCTTCTTCAAACTTTTCTTCTTCTCCATCTCGTCGTTGTCTCCTGTTTCCCTCTCGTCTATGTCTCCGTCTTTGCTACGTATTGGACCACATCTCAAGCTCTGCTCCGCCGCGTCTTAAGCTCCGACTCCGCCGCGTCTAAGCTCTCTGGATTTTCCGTGGCTCAAGCCCTCCGGCTCTACCGCATCTCTAACCCTCCGAATCCGCTGCGTCAAAAGCTATCCGACTCAACCGCATCTCAAACGCGTAACTTTGCTCGCCGCCTACTCTGACAGCTCACCTCCTCTTCTCAGGCTCTGAAAGCTCGCCGTCTCAAGCTGGTCACCATAGTCGTGCTCGCATCCTCTGATTTTGTCTCTTGAAGCTCGCCATTTGCCGGTTACCACTCTTTCTCGATAAACAGATCCGGTTATTCCTAGTAGACGCTGTAGGTTGAGGTTTTACAATTAGATTTAGTTTGAGTTTTGGTTTAGGTTTAAACCAATTTGATTGTAATCCGGTTATAAAGTAACCAGTTGTATGCATATATTTTTGTTTTTAATTAATAAAAATTAATTATTTTTTATATATTTATTGTTATCTAGTTTTTTATATATATTTTTTAAAAAAGATATGTTATAGTGATGTTTTGTTTCGTAGTAACTTTACCACGAAAATTTCATGTCAATAACGTAGCAACTTGTTATGTAATATTTCGTAGCAATTTCGTAGTAGTTTGAAACGATTTTGCTACGAACCAAAATTTGCTAGGATCGTATAGTTACGATTTGAAAATCTTAGTATTTCGTAGCAAGCTCTCTCTATAGCTACGGAAAATCATTCATAGCTACGAAATTTGACCGTTGCTATTTGGATTTTTTTTACTAGTGTCACTAACCAGCTGATGTGGATTAGAAATTACAATACTTCTATTTTGAAGGAGACTATTGCTAATCCAATAATCCGTACCATTAAACACAGGTCAGCCATTAGAAATTTTAATATATATATACCTTAGTAATATATATTAAAATTTAGATATTCAATTTTAATATATATTACTAAGGTGAGAAGGACAAAAGAATTACATGTCTCTATTCGAAGATTTATTGACAAAATACTTTTCTGCAGGAGTACTAAACTTGCAACGATCGGGTTTAAATTATTATTTTAGGTGTAAATGTTAAATTTTATTACAATTTTAGTTTTTGACAGAAATTATAGAGATTACAAGTAGCAGATAAAAAAAAAACTACAACAACAACCAAATACTATCTATTGTTTCGGATATCTATACGTCATGTTAAAGTTGATTCTATATAGTTTTTTTCTTTATATAAAATAGATTATATACAGTGTTAAAGTTGAAACCTTATATATATATATATTTAACGATTGATTTAATATTAAGATTAGGTATGAGTAGCAGATCTTTTTGCAAAAAGGTTTCAAATTCTTTACGTTTTTAATCTATATTTATTAGATTAGAATTCAAATGTACTAATTACTAAAAGTGTTTTTGTCAACAAATTTCTCTGTTCATGCATTTAATCAATTTAGATATTCAATTTTAATATATATTGAAGGACAAAAGAAATACATGTCTCTATTCGAAGATTTATTTGTTAGATTTAGTTTTTTCTTTCAGATATCTATACTATTAAAAGTGTCATTTCTTAGAATGGTCATATTGTGTACCATAAGTAGGTAAATACCAAATATTTACCTTCATTTACATGTACTATAAAGCATCTCAATTCAAGCAGTTCATAGGATCACATATCCAGTAACAAAGGGACACAAAAACAAAAATATGAAAGGTTTCTTTGGAGTTGCGGTGTTTCTGTTTTTATTTATTACGATATCTTTAGCCAGTCGCGAAGGTTTAACAAGCATTGGATCGAAGAGAAAAGTTCCGAGAGGTCCAAACAATCAGACATCTCCACCTACTCCACCACCTTTTACTATAGATATTGAAATGAAGAGAAAAGTTCCGAGAGGTCCAAACAATCAGACATCTCCACCTACTCCACCACCTTTTACTACAGATATTGAAATGAAGAGAAAAGTTCCGAGAGGTCCAAACAATCAGACATCTCCACCTACTCCACCACCTTTTACTACAGATATTGAAATGAAGAGATTGGTTCCAGGAGGTCCAGACAATGCTACATCTCCACCTACCCCACCACCTTTTACTACAGATATTGAAATGAAGAGAAAAGTTCCGAGAGGTCCAAACAATCAGACATCTCCACCTACTCCACCACCTTTTACTACAGATATTGAAATGAAGAGATTGGTTCCAGGAGGTCCAGACAATCAGACATCTCCACCTACTCCACCAGCTTTTTAGTGGATATAGATTTTAAAAGTTCAATAAATATATAATCACAAACTTTTCAATCATTCTAATATAATATCTGTTTAGTTATGGTTATTTCAAAAAAGAAAATTAATAAGTAATAAGTATTTTTCTATACAACTATATGGTTCATTTTAAAATCAATAAACAAAAGTGCTGAACGTGAAATATATATTTTTTAAAAAATCCTAATAGCATATTTGATTAATTTCTTACCCGATTTCTTGTAAAAATCATAATATTAAAAACATTGAAGGAGTGGAAGCCCCTTTAGTCCAATGGTTTAACTAAGTGTTCATTAATACTTATACATTAGAGGTCTGGTTTCGAACCTCAGAAAACGCAAATTATGCAAAATTATGGAGATAAAGGTTTAAAAGAGGTCTTCTGCATGGTGCAGGGCATATCATCAAACATGGATCTCATATGACGGTTCGAAGTGATACAGTCAGACATGTATTTTTATAAGGTGGTAAAATTGTCGGTTTTGGAATCGTCTATGTAATATTTCTCATCGTTATAATAGCATAATTAATCGGACGTTAAAAAAAATACCGAAGTATACACCACTAAAAACATGTTTTATGTGCGAAAAGACATCTCTTCATTCATGATTCCCTCATTTCTCCAGGAGTGTTCCCGTCGCGGCAGTTTTCTTAGACCATAATATACGTTTGGCAGTTATTGCGGAGTGGTCAAATATAGTCTGCTTTGTGCCTTTGGTTCTCTCTTTTGATCAGAGTTTCAACAAATACATTAGAAGATTTTGATGTTCTAGGATTAAAACTAATGTATGCATAAGATTAAAACTAATTTAGAAGATTTTGATGTTCTAGGACAGGAACTCAATTTACAAGAAGCAACCCTTCTTTAGTTTATACAATCTATAAGCTACCAAACTTCAGTAATCTCAACACTATGTAGACATTGCCATGACCACCTCTGCCTATGAGATTCTCTGGCTTGATCTCATCGAGGACTTCCATTTCGTTCAAGTTTAGTAACCGGAATGAGACTACTAGCCAACATATGTGGATTAGAAATTACCATAATTCCATTTTGATGGAGACTCTATTGCTAATCCAGTAATCCGTACTCTGTTGCAACGATCGGGTTTAATTTTTTTTTTTTTTTGCATAAATGTTAATTTTATACCAATTTTAGTTTTTGACATAAATTGCAAAGATTAGCAGATAAAAAAAACTACAACAACAATCAAATACTAACGGAAAACGCAATTTCCTAAAGTAAGTAGAACACTAGAACTTAGAAACAAGCTTCCTACTAAGATTTTTTTTTTTGTATTTCTAGACAAATAAAGTTGCCCTTCCGGGTTACAGCACATTTCCTAGTTCCTAAGGATCTGCATACAAAAAAATCCATCAAACAATAAGGAGGAGTTAGAATAGAGATAACCAAATGGAAAGATAAGATCCCGAAGAAGAAATAGCAGTCTGCCTCCGAGAAAGAATGGCCAGCTTCATCACTCGAAGCTGCCGAGAGATATCATCGACGATTGCATTGACAGGACGAGATATAGAGCTATGCAGTCAAGCATTCTTCTCCTTCCAAATAAAATACACTGAGGCCTGAAACACTAGCTTAATGAGAATGGCCACATTAGCATTGGCTGAAGGTCTTTTAGCCCAACTGATTCCTGGTTCAAGATCATGTGGAGGATTCAGATGACATCTAGAATAGAAAAAAAGACCAAACCTGATTACTATAACTGCAATCAAAGAAGATGTGTTGTCTTGACTCTTCTGCGCTGCCACACAAGAGGCATGGATCAGGAACTGGAATTTCCCACGCTACACGAGCCTGTCTTTAGTTGGCAGCCTATCGCGAGCTACAACCCACATGAGGAAGGCATGTTTCGGAATGTGGCCTTTAAACCATACACTTTCATACCACTCAACTGCAGGTAACTGATTATGAAGGAAGTTTCCACATGGCTGAAGTAGAAAAGGAGTCAGTAGGGACCAACCAAGTCACTTATTTTCCAGAGAAAATTTATCATCCTCTATTGAGTTCACAATCTTCTCTTGATCCGGGATACATTGGCGAAGCAACTAAATAAACGGGTTCCTGGTTCTAGAATTAGAAATCCACCGTTCGCCTTGAATCAAGGCATCACTCACCACTGCATCCCTTGCAAGACCTGAGACTCTAGAACCATCATCACCCACAATACTGATTAATGGCCCTAGCAACGTCCAATTATCTTCCCAGAAGCTTGCTGTAATTCCAGAACTCACATCACAAATAATGAAAGGTCTGGCTTTCGGCCTGAGCTTAACATATATAAGAGCACGTTTATCGCCAGCTCTTAAAGCAAGATCTTAGCTTATTTTTGATTAAAAAAAAGAACAAAACAGCCACTAAAGTAAAATACGTACCTTAACTAAGCACACAAAGACACGGCTCTTATGCCTAGGTGTCACAAAAACATTGGAGAGAGGAGAAGTGATCTCCTTCATTTCGTTTCTTTCTCTTTTTTCCTTCTTTCTTTCTTTCTTCTCTTTTTCTTGGGCAACTAAAATGGTGATATTTTTAAGAGTTAAAAATACACTAAGAACTTTAAGTGAGTTTTACCAATAAATATGCTCTAAAGCCTTCCACACCCAACTGCCACGTAAGGATGGATCAAGAGTCAAAAAATTCTGAGTACCAATCAGGTTAACATGCACCCAAGAAACCCAAAGGGACCCCGTGGAGGTGAACAGCAACCAGATAAGTTTAAGTCGGAGAATAATGTTGCAGTCCTTGAAGCGTTTTAGGCCGAGGCCTCCACTTTCCTTTGAAGTACAAACATCATGGCATGCAACTTTTGCTCTCCTAGCACCATAACACCTTTCCATAAAAAAAACGTTACATAGCTGTTCCAATTTCTTCAGACAGCCATTAGGAAGGATAAAGATTGAAGCCCAAAACAAAATGGTGGAGTAGATGACAGATCTCAGGAGCTACAATCTTCCTGCAAAGGATAAATTCTTTATGTTAGGATTTAAACCTTTGCTCAGTGCTTTTAAACTTAGATTGAAATCAATATCAAAAGTTCTTTCCCTTCATTCACTCAAAAAAACTGGTTCTCAAGAACAACAATAGAGATTACAAGTCAATGATTAACACAAAACCCTAACACTTGTAATTGCTTAATCTCTTGTTATCTCTCTCTCTTATGCTCTTGCTCTCTCTCGGATTCTTTCTTTTTGGGGTGCCCTTTAAAGCCCTGATCACCTCTCTATATATAACCTTACCACCGTCTTTAATATTCCTTTTCCCTAATGACTTTAACAAAATCTTCTACCGTCATTAACATGATAAAGGAAACAGCTGATCGTTTCTTTTCTTTTGTGCAGGAGTTTCTTGTTGGGCTAGAATTGTTGTTGGGCCAAGACAGAATTGGGCCTTTTCTCTACACTTTACTGTCTAGGAGGATAATCTCGAGTTGATCTTGACTATTTGCGGTTGATAGTCCGAATTTGTCAGGTTCTTAGTCGTCAACGGGACGCCTAAGTACCTAACAGGAAAGGACCCTTGTTTTAGACCATAAACTTCTGCAATATCCTTATTTCTCTGAGAATGCCTTCCATCAAGTAATTAAAATTCAAATCCAAGACACAAACAATTTTGGAATCTCCATTGCTGTGAATATATTGATTAGGAACTCCCAATTCACATTATCATACGCCCTCATCAAATCAATTTGAAGACAGCCACGAGTTATCGGTACTCTCTTGTGGAATCCTGATACCAGTTCTGAAGCCATGAGGATGTTTTCACATAAGAGGCGACCTTTTACAAACCCCACTTGGTTGTTTTGGACAACCTCAGGAACAAAGTGCTTCAGCCTCTGTTTGAGAATTCGTGCAATAACCTTATACACCGTCGAGCAGCAAGAAACTAGACGAAAGATTTCAAAGAGGTGACCATTCGGCGACCAAGAATTCTTCGTGATGCAAATTTGTTAAGTACTCTTCACAAAAAAGTTCTGATTTAAAATTTGTTAAACGTGTGATGCAAATAAAGTGGCTCATATAATCGCTGACGCCTATTTGTATTCAGATTTTATTTTATGTGTTATAAACTTACATTATATAGTAGATTAACATTGTTATTTGTAATAATATTAAACTCAGATTGTGATAACTGAACAAAAATTATAAGTTATATAACATTGTCAACTAACACTTTAATTCAAAACTAGATTCTTACAGGTGACTTAAAACCACGGAATTATTCTGATAGAATGTAAGTGTAACATGTAAGATATTATTAAATCTTATGTTAAAAGGTGAATCTACATATGTAATATGTAAGATATTATTAAATCTTAATCATTTTATTTTTAAAATAAAGCTTTGATACAATATTAATTGTTATTATATATTTAAAATAGTTACAAATCTAAATAAATGTTTTAAAAATAAAGTGTAACATTCTGTTTAAACTTTTGTTAAAATAAGGTAAAATATATAATAATCATTAAATTAAAAATATGATAATATATTATAAATTAGTTAGTTTTTTAAAACTAATTAGTCAAAAGTTGATTTGGTAACATTAGCTTCAACAGATGTCTAAAAATCTAGAAATTTTAATGGTACAATTCATAAATAACACGTCAGCTTAAAGTTGATTCTATATAGTGTCTTTGTTTAAATATAATAGATTATATATACATATACAATTATTGATTTAGTGTTTGGATTATTTATGAGTAGTAGATCCTTTTGCAAAAAGGTTTCAACTTCTTTACATATTTTAATCTATATTTATTAGATTTGAGTTTCAAATGTACAAAAGTGTTTTTGTCAGCAAATTTCTCTGTTCATGCATTTAATCAATTTAGATATTCATTTTTAATATTGATATCTATACTATTAATTCGGATATCAATACTATTAAAAGAGTCATTTATTAGAATGGTCATATTGTGCACCATAAATATAAAGCATCTCAATTCAAGCCGTTCATACGATCACATATCCTGTAAGTAACAAAGGGAAACAAAAACAAAAATATGAAAGGTTTCTCTGGAGTTGTGGTGTTTCTGTTCTTATTTATTACGATATCTTTAGCCAGTCGCGAAAGTTTAACAAGCATTGGATTGAAGAGAAAAGTTCCGACAGGTCCAAACAATCAGACATCTCCACCTACTCCACCACGTTTTACAACAGATATTGAAATGAAGAGATTGGTTCCAGGAGGTCCAGATAATGCTACATCTCCACCTACCCCACCACCTTTTATAACAGATACTGAAATGAAGAGATTGGTTCCAGGAGGTCCAGACAATGCTACATCTCCACCTACCCCACCACCTTTTATACATTAAAATAAAAAAAAAAACCGTTATTAATGCAATGAAAAGAATATAAATTTGATTTTTGTTATAGATTTTTCGATATATCAGTATATATTTGGCTTGCATAAGAATTGTTTTTTGTATGTGAATCGTGTTTTTGGTTTCGTTTCTTTGCTGGTTTTTTTTTTGTAGTGTGTTTGGTCTCGATAGAGTTGATCGATGGTTAAAGGTTTCTGACAGTGTTTTGAAACCCGATCCAGACCCGCAGTTGAACAGGTAAATCTGGTGACCCAATATAAATGCGGTTAGAGTTTTGTGAAAAACCCAAAATATAAAAACCCACAAAACCCGTAAAAACCCACTAAAATCCGAAACCCAGTACCGGTTAAACCACTGGTTGAAACAATAGATAACTTATACATTCTAATGTTTAAAATGTTTTTTTATTTTTTAGATTCTAAATTTCTAATTAAAAAGTTGAAGAAGAAGAATATAGCAAGCTTGATTATAAATTCTTTGTTATTGGCAATTTATTACAATGATGTTTTACTTTTGGTTTATTTTGGAATGAATTTTAATTTATTATTCACATTCTACATAAATATTTATGAATTTAATGTTTTGATTTTTTTTAGATGTCATAACTCTTAACTTGTTACATAATTTTTAATTATTCTAAACTATTTTTTGATATTTTGTATGTCAAATGAAAATAAAAATATGAAAACTTAGTTAATTATTTTTTAAATGTTTTAAAACATAAAATATACATATCCAAACTATTTTTTATGTTTTAAAAACATTTATAAAATATTGACATAGTTTGTATATTTTTATTTTTATAGTTAATATATTATTATATAATAAAATTAATTCATTTATTAATCCGCGGTCGATCTAGTGATCCAATGACCCGGTAAATCGTCCGGTTCAGTGTCCGGTCGGTTTTCAAAACACTGGGTTCCGAGGTAATTTGTATTTATAATAGGAGAGGTTTATAGTCGATGTAGGTTAAGATAAATTATGATAGAATATATTGTATTCAATGTAGGTTATCGAAAATCTTGGTAAAAAATATAAGTAGGATCAATTAGATATTTTGGTTGATAGAATTAAAGTAAATTATGTAATTGGCCGTACTAAATAAACTTGTAGAGGAAGTCATCAGAATTTTAAGTGTTTTCTGGTTAGATAATAGTAATATTTATTAACAAAACAAAATCTAAGAATATATCCACATAACATATTCACAATATCTTCTTCAGGCTTACATAGTTTGTTACAAACTTAAATTTTAAATTTTAAATATGTGATTAGCAACAAAGCTTATTGTTTAAAATTGTAAATTGAAAGTTAATCTTTAAAAAATGTGATTAGCAACGTTGGTAACAAAATATTGTACGATGGTGATGTATTTGAAGTTAATTGTATATATTATGTAAATATTATCTGATGAATATTGTGGTATGTATATAAGCTATTGTGTTTTAAGTTTGTTTATACACACGTGATTGATATTTTAATAAGTGATATTGAATAATGTGTTGACATATACAATTTTCACTCAGAAAGAGAAAACATGTAAAGACAGTGTGAAATATCCAAGAAGGTTTTTCATTTTAAAAAACAGAAGTTACACGATGGCAGGATAAAGATGTGATGAATAATGTGATATCATCGTATAGCCTATAGTGTCTTAGGTCTTTAATACAAATCATGTTTGAAGTGTAATTTTCGTATTAATTTAATAAATATAATATGTTACAGGTTTAGAAATAGCTGGTGGGTCATATAATCGAAGTTAGTTTTGGTACAAAGATCTACTATTAGTTTCATAACTATAATATATCACGGTTTAGAAATAGTGTGTGGCTCTTATAATTTTTTTTGTTTTGGTACTATGGTTTACTAATCAATTAAACGGTTTAGAATTATAATGATGTAACCAGTTTGGTAGTTAGAGTAAAAACAGACACATATATATATGATTAAATATCTTGTCACATATTGTTATAATATAGAAGGTAAGACCAAAAAAATAAAAAAAATAAAAAAGGATCCAAAATAACTTTCGTAGGTAGATTTATTAAAACTCTTTCCCTTTTAATAAAGTAGATTCATCTGTTTTTGTTACTCATGGCAGACAAATAACACAAAATTGCAAGAAATTACATTATCAATGATGAAGTCATAACTTTACCCAATGATTTATTTGAAGATGCATCAGAGGAGAACGGCTTTATTTTGAAAGCCAATTAATTTCATGACTGTATTTGGGCACAACCCAACGTAGTGGTTATATATAGGCCTGGAATTATTATCCGAGATCCGGATTCGATCCGAGATCCGATCCGGATCCGCTCCGAAAATCCGGATATCCGGAGAGGCCGAATCCGGATCCGGATAGTAAAATGTTGGATCCGTCAAAACCGAATCCGGATCCGGATATCTAAATTTTTTAGTCTGGATATCCGGATCCGTGAATTTTATTAATATTTATTTTAAAATAGTAATATCTATATATAAAAACTAATTTTATTTATCATAATTTCATTTTTATAATAGTATATATAAAATTTATATAAAATTTGTAATAGCATACATACAAATAATTAAAAACATTGTATACATTTTTATTCTTAAATTATTGTTAATATTTTATATATTTTAATATTATTTTTTATTTATTTTAAGGTTCCAAATCCAGATCCGGATATCCGCCGGATATTACAATTTTTAGAAGGATATCCGAAACCCGGATATCCGAAAATCCCGGATCCGGATAAGGATAGTAAAATCATGGATCAGCCGGATAAAGATTCGGATCCGGATACCTCAAAATTCCCCGGATACCCGATCCGTCTCACCCCCTAGTTATATACATAGTCAGAGGCCCTAATAATGGGAAATTTTTTATCAAAATTTAGTAAAAAAGCAATTTTGGCCCCAATTTTTTTTACTCTGATTAAATATTATGAAACATCTAAATTTTGGCATCCACTTCTAGTTCAGTAGTTTTATATTTTTTAATGTTATGTAAAACCGAGCCGGTCTACGTCAATTCCTGGACTCGTCTGGCGGAGCAGAGCAACTTGCTACATCAGGTACTCCCTTGGGTTTTAGTGTTCCCCAGGATGCGCCAGGCGGCACAACAGACACAGAGTCGAGATCAGATGTAAAGCTAAGCCAACTCGCCTCGAACATCGATTCAGGTTCCAGCATTCAGACAACAGAAACGCGGTTGGCTGATCTTCTAGACAGCACGCTCTGGAACCGCAAGCTAGCTCCTTTCTCTGAGAGAATTGTCTACGCATTGGTCCAACAGATATTCCAAGGCATACGAGAATACTTTCTAGCCTCTGCTGAGTTAAAGGTTTGCTTCATTTTCGGTTAATTTTACTCAGATTCTTACCGTTTTTTTTAGGCTGGCTTTCCTTTTGACTGTTTTGTTCTGCAGTTCAACTGTTTTCTTCTGATGCTTATCTCTCTTTTCAGTATATGTATTTGTTTACTTGTAAATTAAGAAACGATGTAAGAGCGTACTTCATGAGGGAACATCTGCCTTTCAACTTTGGATGTGCCAAAGAAAAAAAACAAAATTATCTTTACAGTTTGAGAAGAATAACACTTAGTAGTCGTTTCATAATATGTAATCAAAATTCAAAACTAGAAGTTTAGCATACAAAAAAATATACACTAACAGAAAAAAACATACATATGTGTTCTTTTAGAGATAGATGCATGGTGCATGCAAGAGATTGTCTTAAAATTTGTAAATGATGTCACAAAACCAGATGTGTGTGTATATGCATGATCTTTTCATATAGAGGATGATAAATCCTAAATCTTAAAAAATCAATATTTATTTTTGAGATTTGTAATGATATATATATTAACTTTGTATATATAAGATTCCTCCTCCGGGGAAAATGAATATTGTATATCAGAACATTGAACTCTTGTTTGATCTTAGAAATTTGAGCTTCTTCTCAGAATTGCGTATAAAATGAACAAGAAGCCATCCTTCTTTGGTTATTCAATTTATAAGCTATAAACATTCAGTAATCTCAACGCTATCACTCACACCGTGATTTGCTTCTCCGTTGTAAGAAGGTTCTGTTGTCTCCAGCATACGAACCACTGATTTCATAAACGGTCTAACCTGAGGAGACTTGTCAGTACAGAACAAAGCAATGGTCAATACTTTAAGAGCATCCTCCTTGTATTCATATTCTATGACCGGGTCGATTAGTTCCATCATCTTCTCTTTGTCCATCTCCTTGCTCCTGCTCCGAACCCACATAACAATATCCCTGTCCTCACCGAACTCAACCTCCACTGGCTTCTTCCCCGTCACCAACTCCATTAGCACCACTCCAAAGCTATAAACATCACTCTTCTCGTTCACTTTGGTTGTGTATGCATATTCTGTGGACAACAAACAAATTACTTTTAGGCAAGATGTATGTAACTTGATGCGCAAGAAACATCAAAATAAGTTGACCTAATGGATGGACTTACCGGGGGCAATGTAGCCGAGAGTTCCTTCAACGACAGAAGCAGAGACATCTCGTTGAACCGAACCAGGCTGAATGATCTTAGCCAATCCAAAATCAGCAATCCTAGGTCTCCACTCCTCATCAAGCAATATATTGCTAGACTTGACGTCACGATGTATCACAGGCCTATCTAATCCATGGTGCAGATACTCCAGCCCTTTAGCAGCTCCTAAAGCTATTGCTTGCCTCACACGCCATCCAATCTCTTGCTCGCCACGGCGCTCGTGCAACTGCTCCCACAAGCTTCCATTAGGCATAAACTCATAGACAAGTAACTTACTATCCTCATTCGTTATGCTGCAGAACAGCTTCACAACGTTTATGTGTTTTACATTGCTCAACGTTGCAACTTCTGCCTCAAACTCTCGGTTACACAAACTTCCCGTTGAGCTTCTGAAACTTTCGTTGCAAGTATCTGTTCTCAAGATATGCTTAACGGCTAGGGTTTCGCCGTTTCTTAGGGTTACTTTGTAGACATTCCCGTGACCGCCTCTGCCTATGAGATTCTCTGGTTTGATCTCATCGATGACTTCCATTTCATTCAAGTTTAATAGCCGGAAAGAGCTGACTTGCCAGTTGTTCTTCATCTGAGCCGAGCCATTTGACCTATCTTTCTTTACCTTGTAGATCACGTAACAGAATAAAAGAAACAGAACAAGTACTGCAGCAATGATAGAACATATCTCCAGTTTAGACAAGTGTTTTGTCGTCCCATTGTGACATGGCTGAAGAGATGCAATCTTTGAGCTGCATAACCCTGAGTTTCCTACAAAGCTTCCACTTATGAGTGATTCAGGAACAGAACCGGACAACTCGTTCTTGGATAAGTCAAGTAAGCTTAGCTTAAGAGACGATAAACCAACCGGAATCAATCCGGTTAATCTGTTTTGTGACAGATTAAGAGACTTCAATAACCGTAATGATCCTAAACATTCAGGGATTCTCCCAGAGAGTGAGTTCCCAGCTAGGTTTAAATCAACCAGAGATGCACACAAGCCTAATGACTCTGGTATAGCACCAGATAGATTGTTCTTGTCAAGAAAGAGACTTGAAAGCTCCTTAAGCTTTCCCAAAGAGTCAGGGACTCGCCCCGAAAACTTGTTCATGCGAATATTCACTGTCACAAGCGAGTCAGCTCCTGAGATCTGAGACGGTATAGAACCTGAAAACCTGTTGCTGCTCAAGTCTAAAGAACCAAGAGACTTGGCATTACCAATGTCATCAGTGAAAGGTCCTTCGAAACGGTTAGAAGAAAGATCAAGAAGCTGGAGATTAGGCAAACCCCAAATCCCATAAGGAACCACACCAGAGAGAGAGTTTTTGCTTACACGGATACGTACCAGAGTCTTGCATTCAGCATAGCTCTCTGGGAACTGTCCTGTGAATCTGTTCTGCAACATCAGAAGATGCGTCATTGCGCCTTTCTTGCACATATCAGGAGGAATCTGACCTTCGAAGAAGTTCTCGGACACGTCTACGTATCTAAAACCCGTCCAAGATCCGAGTTTCTCAGGAAGCTTCCCTGTGAGTTTGTTTCTGTAAAGAGACAGAGCTGCTAAACTCTTGAAATCTCCAAACTCTGTAGGGATCACACTGGTGAGTCGGTTTCCGAACAAGCCGAGAGATATAAGGTTCTTCAAGGACCTTAGCTCTGACAAATCACCTTCTAGCGAGTTGTTAGATGCATCAAAATACCTCAGTTTCGTCAAATTCCCAAACCCTAATGGTAACTTGCCAGTCAAGAAATTACTGTATACCTGAAACTGCTTAAGGTTTCTGAGCTGAACAATCCCCTTTGGAATCTCGCCGGAGATTCTGTTATCAGAGAGCTCGAGGTTTTGTAGAAGAGCAAGGTTCCTGATTCTCTCTGGAATCTCGCCGGTGATGCTGATGTTGCTCATGTAAAGCCAACTCAAAGCTCTGAGTTTCAGAATCTCTTTTGGAAATGGATGAGAATGGAACCGGTTATCTCCAACGCTCAAGAAACTCAACCTCTTCAAGCTTTTCAGAGACTTCCATGGGAATCTCCCGGATATTCCCGAGGCGTTTAAGCTTAAGAACTCTAGTAACCGTAAAGAATTTATCGCTGGAAACTCGCCTGAGAAGTTGTTGATTCCGAGGTCTAAGTATCTCAGACGCTTACAGCTCCTGAGACTCTTGCGAATCTTGCCACGCAAGGAGTTGTTTCCAAGAACAAGCTTCTCAAGAAACTTCAAGTCGCAGATTGAACCGAAAGGAAGATGGGAACTAGTGTTATTATCTCCGTTGGTCAGACTCTGGCTTTCGAGGTTGATCTCGACGACGTTTCCACCGGAGTTGCAGGTGATTCCGGAGAATTCACAAGGTGATCTCCGGTGGGTCCAGGTGGCGAAGACGGAGTTTGGTTCTGGTTCTTTGAATGTGGATTTTAGTTTGAGGAGATTCTTGAGTTCTCGTTTATGGTTGGTTCTCGATAAAGCGAGGGGAAGTAGAAAGAGAAGGCGGACGATAAGTAGTTGTTGGACCATTGGTGTTCTTGTCGGAAGGACAAAAGGCGGTGATTGGTCGTTGTTGTTGTTTCAAATAACTTATTTGATGCAAGTGAAGAAAGAAACTGGTAATGATGATATATGAGGTTTATACTTTGTAACTCTTGTATTTAAAATGTGGAAAACGTTTGAAATGGAAAGTTCTATATGTGGAATGATATCTGTTTTCAGAAGCTTTCCCAATTTGTGTTCTCTTCACTTGATATTTATTTTGACTTTAAATCAGATTAATTATTGACTAAAATCATAAATTTAATTAACTTAGAAATAACTTATAGGACGTATTTTAGCACCTATTTGATTACATATAATACAAAATAAAATAAAAACGAAAATTTGTTGTTTTTTGTTATGTGCATTTAGTTTTATTAGTTTGGTTTGTTAGACCGCCTAAAAATTGATATGTTTTGTTCTATTAGTGGTTTAGTAACTTTTTCCTAAGCTCCATTATTTTTGATAGAGGCAAAATGATTTTCTATGCACAATTAAATTTTACCTTGTGATCATATTCCAAATTAAGAAGATTTTAATATTTGCAGTCGTTATTAAGAGATGCGTGTACAAACATTCAAACCCCAAGAATAGCAAAATTCAATGAATACGAAGAACGTTGACTTGTTATCTTAACACGGTCTTCTTTTTAATGTTGGTAAAAAACACCGTATTAAGTCCCACTCTTCACACCATCACGTATTTAACCTAGAGAACAATGTATCTAGTCAAAACCAACATCTTATTTCACTTTCAGTCCCTAGTAGTTCCTATAACTTGCTTTAGTTCTTCTTTATCCGAAGATTTGAAACAAGAGGGCCCAAAACGAAGCCCGGAACTAGGTTGGGCTAGACCCACTGGTTGAGGACGATGAGGTTGCTTATGCCTCAAGCTATGCAAACATGAGGGTTAGTGATTGTGCCACGGTCCATTCGAATGAACCGTTTGGAAAGAGAGAGACATAGCGTGGACTAAAGTAAATATGTCGGCTGAAGATGCTTCAGATATGTGGATCGACGAGAAAGAGTAGTAAAGTACAACAACTACAATAGCAACACGTGAAACGATCCACACGGTGGCACGTGACTACATGGCACACAAGTAGTTTGAGAAAAGAAAACACTGCGATTCGGATGTGCTAAAGTGGTGAGAAAAATCATATTAATATTTTTGAATGATATAAGATAATTTATGGAAAATGAAAAGGATAATGAGATATAAGAAGTTGTTTCTGTCATTCATTAGCTGTACATGAAGATATAAAGTTGGGCTAATTCCTAACGCTACCTTACGAAAAAAATAGAAAATTCAATGATATTTTGAAGGGAAAAAAGAAAAAAACTGTGAGTGGAAGACAACTCATGAATTGGTAAAACGACAAAGCAATACACATCAAACGACACCAAGCTGGCTTTGCTGCCTCAGCTCTTTCCTTAGCTTCTGAGAGAAGAGCCTGCAAGCGTCCAAACTCAGATCCACCGCCGCAGCTAACGCCACGTGCGCTGCTGCATCCTCCGTGCATGTCACGTGCGTCACACCCACTTCCACCTCAGGTTTACTCCGTTTCCCCACTCCTTCCACCGAAGCCGACATCACGAACCCCCTGCTCTGCGCCGGATGCTGCGGCAGCAGATACCCGAAATCCGACCCGGATCCAGATCCCGGCCTCGACGCGGGTCTCGACCCGGCGCTGGATCCGGATCCGAGATCCCAGCTCCCGTGAGGACTCGTCGTCGGCGTAGAAACCGCCGTCGCGTTCCCGCCGGTGACGTCGATGACGAAACTCCCGCCGTTTTTCAAACCGATAGACGACGACGCGGAAACCGCGGTGGCGATCCCGTCTTGGAAGAGCTCGAAACGGTACCCGAGCGCGTCGGAGGAGTAGCCGGATTCGCGCCACGCCTCTAGTCTCCCCCACGGCTTCCACGTGCAACCGTCGGGTCGTAGGATTAGCCACGCCCCGGGACTCGACCGGTTCACTCGATTCGAACCGGGAGACGGTACGAAAGGCGTGACCATAGAGGCCATCGCCACGGGCGAACCGGAGAGATCGTGGACCGTTACGGACCAGCCTTTCCTCTCTGGTTGCTCCTTCTCCGATCTCATCGAAGAGCTTCCCAACTGATTCCGATCGCCGGAGCTCGAGTTCCTCGCGCCGAACTTGCAGGTGAAGACGGCTTGTTTCGTGTTCCCTTGCACTTGGAAAACCTGAGGGCTGCACTCCGGCTCGCCGTCGAACTGAAACACGAACCTCGGGTCGGGTTCGACCCGCACGGTCAAATGGAGCTCCGGATCGGATCTAGACTTTCCCCCTCTCTTAGCCCCTCTCAGAGCAACCCATCCGTTGTGCGCCAAACACGTCTTCGTCTCCGCGGATTTCAAATCTAGAGAAACCTCGAACCTACCGAGCAGCTTCTCCCCCGCCGAAGCGAGTCCACACGACGCGCCGGTGACGCCGTCGCCGTCGCGTGAGTAAGTCTCGATCGAGAGGACGCTACACTTAGGCTTCTTCAGCGAGGCGTCGATCTGAGCTTTGCTGAGACTGAAGCAAGCGGCGACGGTTGAGATGTTACCGGAGGAACGAGTCTCGGATTCGGATTCGGTTCGGAACGTAACCGGAACAGAAGCGGCGATCTGGCGAGGGAAGTTCTTGAATTTGATTTTGCAGTAGCAGTTAGGAGTGGACGGGTTGATTCCGGAAACAGACGGTTCGGATGATGAAGAAGACGAAGACGAAGACGACGGAAACCTAACGGTCAAGTTACCGACTATGATCCGTACGAAAGAGCACGGATCCATTTGATTTAACGATTGGATTCACTAAGCTTTGATCGAATTTGAGATTGGCGAGAGAGAGAGAGATGAAGCTGGAATGGGTAGAATGAGTGAAGAAGAGAAGGAGAAGAAGGTATAAAAATGGAGAAAATAGAAACAGCCTGGCGAACAGCTGGGGAATGTATCTAAAATATTTTAGAGTCAAATAAATAATATACAGTAAATATTTTGTTTACAAAAATACAGATCCTGTGGGGTCAATGTGAAACAGTGAGCTTACCTCTCTCACCTATCATGTTCCAGATAGGCAGCGTTATTTTTTTTTTCAAACGTTTTTAAAAGCAGTTTTTCTTTCATAGTATATTTTTCAAATCTTTTTTCTTATTTCCTTTTTGTAAATTTGTTTATCTTTTGTAGAAACGTACTAGGCTATTAGCTCTGTGATTGATACAATCGGTTATATAACAGTAAATTATTTGCCTGGGATATGAACCAATGGTAAGGAAGAAATTATCAAAACATTTACCTTTAAATTATAATAAAATATATATCGAGATTCTGATCAAAACAAGTACTTGAAAACCGTTACTAGTAGATTAATAACAAAATTACGTTTATCTATTGAAACAAAACTACAATTATCTAACACTTATAGTCGGTAGATATGGGACAAGGATCACATATTTTGTTGATTTGATATGATTTTGAGCCGGTATGTCTTTTTTATATTAATATATATACAAAAATGATAATTGTGAAACACACCGTGGACGCAAGAGGCTGGCTAATCGCTGCCATTGGATACCAGGTGGGGTCTAAGATAAGCTACCGTGGACCCTCTCTTACGCGATCTTTATCTGTCTCTCTGTTCACCACTTCGAGATGAGCTGGCCCCAAAGTGGAGCACGTAGGTATTTAGTTGGCATCTTCTTCAGTGGCTAATATAAAATCATTATATATCATTTCTTTTTTCTTTCAACTAAATAATTATGTGAAGACAACTATAAAAAGAGTAGAAATGATTTCCTACCGTTGTCGTTTCGTTCTTTACCTCTCTGTCGTTTTGCTATGTTTTCATATATTATGGGGGTTTTATAAACTTGAGTGATAATTATTAAAAACTAATTACAAGTTTGACAGATATAAAATAAGTGAGTACTACAGAGAAGACCATGAGGAGACTGTCGAGCCGCAGCTGTATGCCCATAATATATGGTCATATTTATTAAGATCAGAACGTACCTTATTATCGAGATCATCAGATTCATATTGCAGCTATGAATATATTAATCCAACTTCCTATGTCTGGATACATCAATGACACATGCGTAGAGGTTGAATCACTAGAATCCTGTGAAAAAGAATTATATTCATGCAAGTTACTTTGTTTTCATACATCCTTTTTATAAAACCTATGACTATGCTAATACATTTACTCTAGACAAAGGAAGTTAGTATTTCTATTAGAAAAACACCACTACCACATACATAGCTTATCTATAACAAATTTTCAAAACCAAGATAGTATTCATAGTAAACAAAAAGACATGCAATCTATAACTACGTTCAACATTAAAAAAAAAACTAATTCAAATTAACTTATTTACCCAAATAGTTTCCCTTTATCTATATATACCATCATGTTCAACGTCAAATCAAATTGGGATAGTATCAGAATCGTGATTGTAACTATAATTGAAAAACTAAAAATCACAACTTATAGGTTACATAACATATTAGTTTTTTTTTTTACTTTGAACAAGTAATCGTATTTTATTTTGGAATTTGTTCAAGAGCCTCGTTTCCTTTTACAATTTTGTCGTATAGTTGTAGCATCCTCGTTTAGTAAATAGTTTGTGTGTGTTAAAAAAGATTAAATTTATCTTTAAATAGTTTGTGTGTGTTAAAAAGATTAAATTAAAAAAAAAAAAGATTAAATTGATCTTTTTATCACTTTTCTTCAAAAAAATCATATTGAACTATGATTGAGTTGGAGCAATAAAAATTAAATGGTATATCAAAAAAATGATTCACTATATCATCTGAGTGAAACTAAAATACTAAAAGATCATGTGTTGATTTCAGTGTAAACAAAGAAATCCTTTAAACCTCATGATGACCACTAGACATGATTGATCCACAAACTTAGAATGAATGTTGTAAGCACATGAGAAAGACGGATAGAGGTGTTGCAGTATTTTTTCTTTTTGACAAAAGAGGTGTTGCAATATTATTATAAATCATACAAATTATGCATTTCAAGTCACAGTTGGAAAAAGTACGGGGGAGATGGTTGTTGCTTTGTTTCAACTATTTAACATGTAATTATTTATAACATTTTTTGTAGGGTCTAAGCATTTTAGACTGATTTACATGATAAAACACACTAAATATGTTTATGTCACTATGAAGACAACTTTTCGTATTTACGATAGTCCATTTGACACAATTATAATAAGTATCGGGCTCCTATATTTATGTAGTATTTTGATCATTAGAATCATTAGTCGTTATTTCATATTTTTGTTTCTTTGAACAACTTCAAGTTAAACAGATGCAAACATAAAAAATTTGCATAGAAGTGTTAAGAGGATATGATAACTCGATTCACTATAAAAGTTGAAAAACGAGAGTTCATTATAGATTACTAAAACATCTGAATTCTGAAACATTAAAAAAGTGTTTACCAAGCTCGGCAGATAGAAATAGTGTCCAAAATAATATCTCAAATGTATAAAATAACAACAAAACAAAGGTGTGAACATTGTGTTTTATGGAAAAAAATTAAAGATTAATAGTAATCATGTCGAAAGTGAGGAGGAGGATCAGGTTGATGGGTCACATTCGGAAGCAGGTTCTTGCTTAAAACAATATTGGTTCTGGTTCTGGTTGTGTTCTGGAGCAAACCTTTCAATAACATTATTCCCATAAGGTGTTGTAGAAGGATGAGGAATGATTATGTTTTGATGATTGCACGAGAACGTATTCATACCCACCAATCTTCGATGATTAAATAGGTCCAAGTCACTGTTGGCATTACCGTCATTGGCAAAAATTTCAAAAGCAGCATTACTAGAACTTCCAAAATAGAAGTTATGACCAGTTGCTTGAAGATACTTGGAGGCTTCAGTTGTTACTGTCTTTTTTAAATTTTCCAAACCACATTTGAATTCATTGAGTTGACGTAAGTTGAATCCTTCTACAGAGTCTTCCCACCAATTCTCGGACCTCTTATCATCTTTTCTCTTTTGCTTCAAGTCTTCATTTCTCTTTTTCTCTACTTCCAATTGCTCTGTTACCTGTTTTCGTTATATTTTGTACTTAGTCTATATCATAAAATTTCAAATTACATTTACTATATATCAAATAGCCATATATTAAGAAATTATAATAAAACAAAATACATACCTATATATTTTCTTTAAAATTTCCATTGTTTGTTGTCAAAAAAAAAAGAAAAGAATCCATTGTTTTGAAGAAGTTGATTATATTGAAATTTTTCACTTATTGTGGGTCCACAAAATAAGATTACTCAAGAAGATCTGATACCTAAATAGGCACAAAATTTTACAAAGGAGACATCGTGGACACTATTCTAAATTCAGTATTCTAAAACGCGTTAGGCACTCATTAAATGGAGCCTAAACGAATATTTGATTATACATAAAATATCAGTATAAAGTAATATCTACACATTATTTTATAAAATGAACATAAAATATACTTCAAATATGAGATATATATATAGCTTAAAATATATGAATAGTTTTAAATTAGAAAATAAAACATGTTTAAATATATAAAGATGAGAAATTTATAAATTTAAATTTATTTTGCAAACAATTAATCTGATAAATATAATCATATAAACATATGAAATAAGTAACAATTAATATAAATAATAATAAATTATTAAAATATATAATAATATTAATATTTTTAATATAAATTCTTTTAGTGCACTTAGGCGTCCACGTAGATTACGTAATGAACGCATAAATGCTATTACGCGTCTGAATTATATAAATCTGTATAAAACATTGTATAACATAAGAAATACAGATCAATTACCATGTATCATCTATACACCGTCTAGAACATTGATTCTAATAAATAAAAGTTTTCTCTTGTTGATAGGTTATTATTTAAGTAAAAATATTATGCAAATTATATAATACTTCGATAAAATAAGTTGAGTATAATCCAGCAAATGAATTAAACTCTTAACATATAGCTTACAATAATAAATTTTATGACTAAAAACTGATGATGTAAAATTTACCTGAGTCAGATGATTGTTGAGATCTTGTACAACTGCAAACTGATGAGATTTTTGACGGGCTTCATTAAGTTGCAAATTGATATTTTGGTGAGGATGCGGTGGATTGATCTCTAAGAAGCGATCAATTACAACATCAACATTTGGATGGCCAAAAGAAAAAACTTTTCGGCCAGGTGAAAATACAATAACAAGAATTTCTGCACCACAAAGTGTGCAAAGCTCACTAGCTTTTTTGAAAAGACCGGATTTTCGTTTTGAGAAAGTAACTTGGAGATTATTTTCGTTTTTCATTTTCAACATCTCTATCTTTTGACGACCTTTATTTTTTCTCACCATTTTTACGGATCTTTGAAAACTATGAATTGGTGTTTACAAACGGAAGATCATCGCATATTTATAGTCAAACATAAAATACCAACCGTTGCCATTTCGAGTGGTTCTAAACTAATTCAAATTTTTTTCATTATATTTTATATTAAATTTTTTTTACCATTTTAGAAACTAATTAAAATTTTGATATTTTATCAAAATTAGTATGCAATGTATGATTTTTAATGTAGTGTTGTTATTTCATCTGTTACATTGTATCAAAACTGTGAGATGCATGCATTGCATTTCAGATAAAAGATATATATATCATACCTTTTTCGAAAATGATTTTTTATGCCTTTTCAAAAATAAAATTAGATTTAAAATTACTAATGTTAGGATATATATATATATATATATATATATATCTATTACTATACATTAGATTAATATACGACGAACTTTTGCATTCTCGGATAATCTCTTCCAAAGTATGGCTAGATCACGATAATGACGGCTCTATGTTCAATCGTTAACACCATTCCAGAATCGTATCTCAAGAGTGAACTAAAACTCTCTTAATTATAACTCCATTGAGATCTAACGTTGTGGACACTCCGTTAGACCCAAGGCCGGTTAAAGACTAAATGGTCAGATGGTCCAATAGTTGAAGTAGCATGGCTAACTCACCTTAATCTGTTTTGTGTCATGTTATCTATTTGGAGGGAATTGTATTAGATAATGAGTGATCATAAAAGTAATTCAAAATAAATTCATTCAGGTTTAAACTTGACACTTGGATCTTGGTATCACAAATATGGTTATATGCACTACCCTCTGAAATAGACAATGTATATGTGAAAATGTGCCTCCCTACAATGTTCCTCTAAATTTTCAACTACAATATTCCTTGAAAAAACTACAATGTTCCTCTAAATTTTTATACAAAAGAGTTGACTAGTAAAACATAACTTATATTCACATATGATTGGTGAAAGAAACTAATGAAAAAAGCATTTCAAAGAAAAGAGGTACGGGGAGCTTCTGTAAAGCTCATATAAATAAGCTTGTTGCTAACACGAACCTCTTTTTGTTTGATCACACGTTATTTTTTTTCCATCTAATTGACACAAGCAGCCAAAAATCGTATGTGAAAAGCACTCGAGCGCTTTCATAACGGATCGACCCATACAAATAACAACGTCATGACCCGATATCTAAGACGCGAGGATCATATACATCACCCTTACGCTCTACTCAACCTAAGTATTAGTTCTTTCCAGTGTTATCTTTCTTCATTTTCAATACCCTGGCCCACTTTTCAGATCAATTTCAAGCTATTATAATCTCCAATCTTACACCTACTCTCATTTTACCTTAAAGAACCACCCTACAAAATTGTTACTCCACGATCTATCCTTTCTTAAGACCGTACAACATTACACCATCATTTCCTTGTTTCTCTGATACGTTTGGTATGACGCTATTTTGTGGTCTCTTTTTATTATTGCTAACTTAAGCGTGAGAAAACCATCAAAAACACTAATCTTAGGTTTTCACATGTCTTCGTGTTTTACATAAAATTTGCTTCAAATTAAAAATCTCCTAAGATAAGATTGATTCAAAAATTTATAGTTCCAAGCAAACAATTACTCTATCTATTTCATAAAAATGTCAAATTGACAGTCTTGACATAAATTAAGAAAATAATTAAACTTCATATATGCATTTAATAATTATATTTATTTAACCAACATTGTTTGGGATACTTAAAAACAAAGCATTTTTCAATTAATGCTAAGGTTAAAATAGATCAAATTGTATAGGAATTCGTAAATGGCTTTTTTGTTTAAAGAAAAAGTATCAAAGTAACTCATTTTATGAAACGGATGGAGTCAATTTTGTCGTTTGGCTCATTAAATATCCCTTCGCTAAAAAAATTTGAAATATATTTGCATGCATGGAGGTTAGAAGATCTTCTCGACGGTTTTTGCCCATTAAATATTCATTTTCCTACTGATTCCAAATACTAATGTTTAATTATCATGGAGGAGTATATCAAATAATACTATACCACAGTCTAACTCTATGGGTTTAAAGATGGTCAAAAAATAGTGACATATAGTTAATTTCATGCTTCTTAAACTCTCGAGTGTTTCACAATTGCAGCGAGGTTTGGTGCTGGAAACAGAGAATGAAGGCAGGGAAAAGCAGCGTAAAAAAGCGGAGAGTGAGCAAACAAAAGGGTGAGGAAAGGAAGAGGAGACTGAAAGGTAAAATCTCGCTCCCATGCTGGGATGTCTTGGATTGATTTTTTTTTTGGTAACTATTCTAGCTGTTAACTATTTTGTTGCAAACAACTTGTTGAAACTTGTTTTTGACAAAATGGTTTTAGACCGTTTTTGATAAATTTCTGAGTGAAGACGTTCGTCGGATATAGCGCCGGTCCAACAAATATAATAGCCCTACTCAGATTTTCAAGAAATGTGCCATTTTTATAATTTAAAAATGAAAAAATATATTTAAAAAAAGAATCTCAGCTGAAAAAACCCAAAAAAAATTGCGGACCCTAAGCCATTGCTTCCTCTGCCTCTGCTCTAGGCCGGGCCTGGTCGGATAAAAGGATGTTGGAAACTATTAAATAGTGTAATCACATGTCAAAATCTGAATTAGTTTTGAATGAGAAATAGAGATCCAAAGTGAATGAAATAAAAAAACTTATAAAGCTATACATTTGGTTAAAAGTAAAAATTTAGCAAATACTTCACTTTGGATATGTGGGACTTGAATTAAATAAATTTAAATAAATCTTATTCTTATTCTTATTTTTATGTTTGTTAAATATAAAAATATAAAGCCACTAGAAAGTATTTTGTTGCATTTGATTTGGTCAATTGAACAAAATGAGCTTTGGAAGATAACGTAGTCATTGATTGGTCAAAGTAATAACTCACCATAATGAGAATCAATACGTTAGTGAATACTCCATATATCACAGTGTACGTTTTAGACTTTGCAAACTTAAAACTACACTTGTGTTCTCATTTTCTAGAGACAGAGAAATATACGAATAAGTATAGAAAAATAGAATTCTCTTACTTGAATATTTGATTATTTATTTTTTGTATCTTTTCTTGGGTGTCGTCACTCTCTCACTGAACCTATTGTGTCTCCATGTGCTTCTGTCGTCCGCTTTACAATGCTGTGACTTCCCATCATCATCATCATCTCCGGCTCTTCGATTACTCTGTTCTCTTGAACCTCCCCACGGATCCTCTCTCTTCAAAATTATTAAAAGCAACTAAGTTGGTCTTCTGTCATCTTTCCCAGTTACGACGATCATCATGCTCTGTTATAAGACAGGGCACAGGCAAGCCAAAGATTACATATATCTGAGGACTGGAAAGGGCAATTCATATAAAATGTATCAGCCCCTTTTTTCATGAGCAATGCGACTCAAAATAATACTCATAATGACCAAACATATCTCTGTCACTAACCGTAATACAATCAATCATGACAATCGAGTTTTACCCAGAAACAAACAGCAATGCGACAAAGTCGTGTACAGAACAGCGTAAGGCCATCCATGAATATGTGCCTTGTATCTGGCCTAAACTCGAACTCAAACCAAGTGTAAAAAAAATAGAAAGAAAATCAGAAAGCAAGCCTGGTATATACCATCTCCAGTTTTATTCCAACGCTTATATGAATTGCCTTTCCAGTGAAAGATCAAGAACAGTTCCTCTGGACTACAAGAAACTCAAAACCAAATGGAAAACAATTTGAACGGTCATCTTTTAGTGGGGTTAGAGACAAGGGAGAAACTAATAAAACAACACGGATCAGCTTAGTGAGATGTACATTTTTGAGAAGCAAGAGACTTTCCTATACAAAAGGATACACTACTTTTTGTTTTTCAAAGATCTTGTCCCTGCAAAACCAATAATTGCAGAAGAGGCCACAACATATGCAGAAGGAACGACAGAAACAAAGAGAAACCAATTAAATAAAAATTTCTGCAATCGTTAAGTTCGAAACTGCAACTAAAATCGCAATAAGGTCCACAGAAGATAAAGGGTAGATAACTTGAGAAAAGAGCAAAACACTAAACTAAACAGCAATCAAATTGAGAAGGGAAAACAGTTCTAAAAGAACTAGTTTTAGTCGACTTCCTCAATCTTGGGACCAGCACCTCCAGCAGCAGGAGGAGCTTCATCATCATCAGCAGGACCACCTGCTTCACCACCAGCTCCTTGATACATCTTAGCAATGATGGGGTTGCACACACTCTCCAACTCTTTCATCTTGTCTTCAAACTCGTCTGCTTCAGCCAATTGGTTACCATCAAGCCATTGGATTGCCTCCTCAACCGAATCCTCAATCTTCTTCTTGTCTGCAGCAGGAAGCTTCTCACCGATCTTGTCATCACGGATGGTGTTTCTCATGTTGTAAGCATAGTTCTCAAGAGCATTCTTGGCTTCCACCTTCTTCTTGTGCTCCTCATCCTCAGACTTGTACTTCTCAGCTTCTTGCACCATCTTCTCGATCTCGTCCTTAGACAAGCGACCCTTGTCGTTGGTGATCGTGATCTTGTTCTTTTGGCCAGTGGTCTTGTCCTCGGCAGAGACATTTAGGATGCCGTTGGCATCAATGTCGAAACAGACTGTGATCTGTGGGACACCACGTGGAGCAGGAGGGATGCCGGAGAGCTCAAACTTTCCAAGGAGGTTGTTGTCTTTAGTTCTAGCCCTCTCACCTTCGTAGACCTGGATCAACACACCTGGCTGGTTGTCAGAGTAGGTGGAGAAGACCTGCTCCTTCTTGGTCGGGATCGTTGTGTTTCTCTGGATCAAGGTGGTCATAACTCCACCTGCGGTTTCAAGACCAAGAGAAAGAGGAGTCACGTCCAAGAGAAGAAGGTCTTGCACCTTCTCGTTGCCTTCACCGCTAAGAATAGCACCCTGAACCGCAGCACCATAAGCCACAGCCTCGTCGGGGTTAATGGACTTGCAAAGCTCTTTACCGTTGAAGAAATCTTGGAGAAGCTGCTGGACTTTCGGGATACGCGTAGAGCCTCCGACGAGGACAACATCGTGGACACTACTCTTGTCCATCTTAGCATCACGCAGACACTTCTCAACAGGCTCCATACACTTCCTGAAAAGATCCATGTTGAGCTCCTCGAACCTAGCACGGGTGAGTGCAGAATAGAAATCAATCCCCTCGAACAAAGAGTCAATCTCGATGGTGGTCTGGGCAGTGGAAGAGAGAGTCCTCTTCGCTCTCTCGCATGTTGAAAACTAAACTTGATTTGGGCCACATTAATTGGGCTAATAATTTACTAATCATGCTTAGCCCAAATGTAGCCCTTTCTAGAATGTGTCTAGAAAAATCTCTAACCTGCTTAAGAATAAAAATCTAGATAATTTCATAGAATTATCTAGATAATTAGGATAAAATAATCTAGATATTTTAAGTAGAATTATCTAGAATTAGGATTAAAATATTTGAGATATTTTGTATGTTGGAGGCTATAAATACCTCCACTCCTCTCTCATTTTGTATCAATCCAAGCTTATAAGAAATACCCAAATAATAAGAAATCCTCTTCTAAGTTATAAAAAGCTTTCTTCTTCACAAAGTTTCTTTCTCTTCAAACACTTTAAACACTTTCTCCATCTTTATAAAGTTTTTCATTCCAACAAAGTGGTATCAGAGCTACAAGTTCCTTTTGAAGATGGCAAACAATGGTGTTCCTCTCCAAGTTCCATTGCTCACTAAGAGCAACTATGATAATTGGAGCCTTAGGATGATAGCTATCTTAGGAGCACATGATGTGTGGGAGATAGTTGAGAAAGGCTTCAATGAACCAGAGAATGATGGTGGTTTATCTCAAACTCAAAAGGATGGTTTGAGAGATTCAAGGAAGAGAGACAAGAAGGCTCTCTGTCTAATCTATCAAGGATTAGATGAAGATACATTTGAGAAGGTTGCTGGAGCAAAGACATCCAAAGAAGCATGGGAGAAGCTTCGGACCTCTTACAAGGGAGCGGAACAAGTTAAGAAGGTACGTCTTCAAACTCTAAGAGGAGAATTTGAAGCATTGCAAATGAAGGAAGGAGAACTCATTTCAGATTACTTCTCAAGAGTCTTGACGGTTACTAATAACCTAAAGAGAAATGGTGAAAAGTTAGATGAGGTGAGAATCATGGAGAAAGTTCTTAGATCATTGGATTCAAAATTCGAGCATATCGTCACCGTGATTGAAGAGACTAAAGACTTGGAGAGTATGACTATGGAGCAACTTCTTGGATCACTACAAGCTTATGAAGAAAAGAAGAAGAAGAAAGAAGATATTGTGGAACAAGTTCTCAAAATGAGAATTGATCAAAAGGAAGAAAGTGGCCGAAGTCATCCGAGACGTGGTGGTGGTCATTTCCGAGGACGAGGTCGTGGTGTATATGGACGAGGTTGGAGACCATATGAAGAAAACTTCAACCAAAGAGGAGAGAATTCATCAAGAGGTCGTGGAAGAGGAAATCCAAGATCAAGGTACGATAAATCAAGCATCAAATGCTATAGTTGCGGAAAGTTTGGACATTATGCTTCCGAATACAAAACTCCAAACTACAATAGAGTTGAAGAGAAGTCCAACTATGTTGAAGAAAGGAGTAAAGAAGAAGATATGCTACTGATGGCTTACAAGAAGGATGAACCAAACGAGGTTCACAAGTGGTACCTTGATAGTGGTGCAAGCAACCACATGTGTGGGAATAAAAGCATGTTTGTGGAGCTTGATGAATCAGTGAAGACCAATGTGGCTTTGGGAGATGAATCGAAGATGGAGGTGAAAGGTAAAGGAAACATTCTCATCCGCTTGAAGAATGGAGATCATCAATTCATTTCCAATGTTTACTACATTCCAAGCATGAAGACCAACATCTTGAGCCTAGGACAACTCTTAGAGAAAGGTTATGACATTCGACTAAAGGATAATAGCCTTTCTTTAAGAGATAAAGCAAATAATCTCATCACAAAGGTACCAATGTCAAGCAATAGAATGTTTGTCCTAAACATTCAAAATGACATTGAACGATGTCTCAAAATGTGTTACAAGGAGGAATCTTGGCTTTGGCATCTTCGATTCGGGCATCTCAACTTTGGAAGCTTAGAGCTACTTTCCAAGAAAGAAATGGTGAAAGGACTACCTTGCATCAACCACCCAAATCAAGTGTGTGAAGGTTGCTTACTTGGAAAGCAATTCAAGATGAGTTTTCCAAAGGAGTCGGATACAAGAGCAAGAAAGCCACTAGAACTCATACACACAAATGTATGCGGCCCGATCAAACCAAGTTCACTTGGTAAGAATAACTACTTCCTTCTCTTTATTGATGATTATTCAAGAAAAACATGGGTTTACTTTTTGAAACAAAAATCAGAAGTGTTTGAAAATTTCAAAAAGTTTAAAGCTCATGTTGAGAAGGAAAGTGGTCTTAAGATCAAGTCCATGAGATCTGATCGAGGAGGAGAGTTCATGTCCAAGGAGTTTATGAAGTATTGTGAAAGTAATGGCATTCGAAGACAATTGACGGTTCCAAGAACCCCTCAACAAAATGGAGTAGCGGAAAGAAAGAATAGGACAATACTTGAGATGGCAAGAAGCATGCTCAAGAGTAAGAAGCTACCAAAGGAGTTTTGGGCGGAAGCAGTTGCTTGTGCGGTTTATATATCAAACCGATCTCCAACAAAGACTGTTTTAGAAAAGACACCACAAGAAGCTTGGAGCGGAAGGAAGCCCGGAGTCTCACACCTAAGAGTCTTTGGAAGCATTGCTCATGCTCATGTTCCAGATGAGAAGCGGAGCAAACTAGATGATAAAAGTGAGAAGTACATCTTCATTGGATACGACACTAACTCCAAAGGCTACAAGCTCTACAATCCTGAAACAAAGAAGACAATCATCAGCCGAAATGTCATCTTTGACGAAGAAGGAGAATGGGAGTGGAGAACAAATGATGAAGACTACACCTTCTTTCCATCTTTTGAAGAAGAAAATCTGGAGCAACCAGGAGAAGAGCCAGCTATACCACCAACTTCACCAACACCAAGTTCTCAAGGAGATGAAAGCTCAAGTGAAAGAACTCCACGTTTTAGAAGTCTACAAGACATCTACGAGGTAACCGAAAATCAAGACAATCTTACTTTATTTTGTCTATTTGCGGACTGCGAGCCTATGAACTTTGAAGAAGCTCAAGAAAAGAAGTCATGGAGAAGTGCAATGGATGAAGAAATCAAGTCGATTCAAAAGAATGATACATGGGAGTTAGCTTCACTTCCACATGGGCATAAAGCAATTGGTGTTAAGTGGGTGTACAAAGCAAAGAAGAATTCTAAAGGAGAAGTTGAAAGGTACAAGGCAAGATTGGTGGCGAAAGGCTATAGTCAAAGAGCCGGAATCGACTATGATGAGGTATTTGCCCCTGTCGCTCGTTTAGAAACTGTTAGACTAATCATTTCATTGGCAGCCCAAAAGAGTTGGAAGATACATCAAATGGATGTCAAATCAGCCTTCTTAAATGGAGATCTTGAGGAAGAAGTTTACGTTGAGCAACCACAAGGCTACAAAGTCAAAGGAGAAGAAGACAAAGTCTTAAGGCTTAAGAAGGCGCTATATGGATTAAAGCAAGCACCAAGAGCATGGAACACTCGGATTGATAAGTACTTCAAGGAGAAAAGCTTCATCAAGTGTCCATATGAGCATGCACTTTATATCAAAACTCAAAACAATGATATATTGATTGCATGCTTGTATGTGGATGACTTGATATTCACCGGCAACAATCCGAGTATGTTTGAAGCCTTCAAGAAGGAGATGACAAAGGAGTTCGAGATGACTGATATTGGATTGATGTCATACTACCTTGGCATTGAAGTAAAGCAAGAAGAAAATGGAATCTTCATTACTCAAGAAGGCTATGCTAAAGAGGTGCTTAAGAAGTTCAAGATGGATGACTCAAATCCAGTATGCACGCCAATGGAATGTGGAGTCAAGTTGTCAAAGGAAGAAGAAGGAGAGAGTGTGGATCCAACACTCTTTAAAAGTTTGGTTGGAAGCCTACGTTATCTTACATGCACAAGGCCCGACATCCTACACGCAGTTGGAGTTGTGAGTCGTTACATGGAGCATCCAACAACAACTCATTTCAAGGCAGCTAAGAGGATCCTACGCTATATCAAAGGTACAATCAACTTTGGCTTGTGCTACTCTACTTCTAACGATTACAAGCTTGTTGGATATAGCGATAGCGATTGGGGTGGAGACGTTGATGACCGGAAAAGCACAAGTGGCTTTGTGTTTTTCATTGGAGAAACCGCTTTCACATGGATGTCAAAGAAGCAACCAATAGTCACCCTTTCTACTTGTGAAGCGGAGTATGTGGCAGCTACTTCATGTGTTTGCCATGCTATCTGGTTACGAAACTTGCTAAAGGAGTTGAACCTAAAACAAGAGGAGCCAACGAAGATCTTTGTGGATAACAAGTCCGCAATAGCATTGGCAAAGAATCCAGTCTTCCATGATCGGAGTAAGCACATCGATACTCGCTATCACTACATAAGAGAATGTGTTACCAAGATGGATGTGCAATTGGAGTACGTGAAGACAAATGATCAAGTAGCTGATATTTTCACCAAACCACTCAAGCGGGAAGACTTTATCAAGATGAGGAGTTTACTCGGAGTAACCAAATCAAGTTTAAGAGGGGGTGTTGAAAACTAAACTTGATTTGGGCCACATTAATTGGGCTAATAATTTACTAATCATGCTTAGCCCAAATGTAGCCCTTTCTAGAATGTGTCTAGAAAAATCTCTAACCTCCTTAAGAATAAAAATCTAGATAATTTCATAGAATTATCTAGATAATTAGGATAAAATAATCTAGATATTTTAAGTAGAATTATCTAGAATTAGGATTAAAATATTTGAGATATTTTGTATGTTGGAGGCTATAAATACCTCCACTCCTCTCTCATTTTGTATCAATCCAAGCTTATAAGAAATACCCAAATAATAAGAAATCCTCTTCTAAGTTATAAAAAGCTTTCTTCTTCACAAAGTTTCTTTCTCTTCAAACACTTTAAACACTTTCTCCATCTTTATAAAGTTTTTCATTCCAACATCGCAGGCAGTCCTCAACCTCCTAAGAGCTTGAGGGTTACCGCTAATGTCCTTCTTGCTCTTCCTCTTAAACTCTTGGACAAAATGGTTCACCATCCTGTTGTCGAAATCCTCCCCACCGAGATGAGTGTCTCCAGCAGTAGCCTTAACCTCAAAGATACCTTCCTCAATAGTGAGAAGAGAGACATCAAACGTACCACCACCGAGATCAAAGATCAACACATTCTTCTCTCCGACACTGGTGGCCTTCTTGTCGAGACCATAGGCAATGGCTGCTGCTGTAGGCTCGTTGATGATACGCATGACGTTCAGACCAGCGATGACACCAGCGTCCTTTGTAGCTTGACGCTGAGAGTCGTTGAAGTAAGCAGGGACAGTGACGACGGCGTTCTTGATGTTGACGCCGAGGTAAGCTTCGGCGATCTCACGCATCTTGATGAGAACCATGGAAGAGATCTCCTCCGCGGCGAACTGCTTCTCTTCTCCCTTGTAGTCGACGACGATCATGGGCTTGTCGGCGGGACCGGGGATGATCTTGAAAGGCCATAGCTTCATGTCGCTTTGGACTGATGAGTCACTGAATCTTCGACCAATCAATCTCTTTGCATCTGTCACAAATTAACAAAATAGAAAAACAAAAAAAAACAAAAAGAGTTTATTCACACAGAAAAGCATAAAAAAAAGAATTAATATTCCGTTAAGATTCCTTCCTAAAAAAGCAAACTAAGAGCTGAGATTTAACGTACCGAAGACGGTGTTAATGGGGTTCATGGCGACTTGGTTTTTGGCGGCATCACCAATCAACCTCTCGGAGTCGGTGAAGGCCACGTAAGAGGGAGTCGTCCTGTTGCCTTGATCATTAGCGATGATCTCGACGCGATCGTGTTGCCATACTCCGACGCACGAGTAGGTCGTACCAAGATCGATTCCGATCGCTGGACCTTCTCCTTTACCACCAGACATTATCACAAAACTACTTTCTGCGAAGAATCGACGAAAATGCTTTCGATGGCGATGAGCGAATTAGGTTTTGAGTATTAGGTGTGAGAATGAGAGAGAGCTCTCGAGGTTTTCTTATATACGCGCACAGATGCCTTAGTGTTTCCAGAATGTTCTAAACAGACTTGTTGCCTTCTTCCTTTTTTTTTATCAGGAATAAAAGAAAATTGCCACAAAAGCTAGCTTGTATATGTTTTTAGAAGAAATTAGTGAATCTTATTTCACTAATAATATTTTCGATAAAAATTTTTATTTATGTAGTTTGATAAAAATTTATATAGAAAATGAAAATCAAAATTAAAATTTAACAAAAAGAAATTATGAAAAAATGAATAAGCATCTCTATAGTAGCAAATCATAAAATATTTATAGTTCATCAATGATATTTTATTATATGTTATTAAATGACTTTTTGTGATAATTTGATAAAATATACTGGTATAATAAAAAAAATTTATGAACTTTAAAATCTATATTATGTTTTCTAATATTATTTTTTTTATAATCAAGTTTTTTTTGAATTTTCCTTTTTATGAAATCATATTATATACAAATTTTTTTCATAAAATATGTTTTCTTTCCTTTTCTGTAAATATAAGTTTTGTTTTTTATTATATTAATATTAATTTTTATTAGATAAGTTATTTGTAAGTTTATAGAAAAGGAAACTATAATTAAAAATTTCATTGGCATAAATTATTAAATAATTTTAATAATGATGATTATATATAATATTTTAATTTATTTAGGATATTTCTGTAATTAATTATCATAAAAATTAACATGAACATGATACATAGAATCCTAATTTCTCAAATAATATTAAAGAGATATATATATATATATATATATTTCAAATACTTAATTAAATGTTTAATTTGATATGATATATAAAATTAATATTAAAATTTAAATAAATACCTTAAATACTCAATTAGTTATAATAAGTAATTCATAATTTGTTCGTTGGAATAACAAGTCTACTATATCTATAAAGTAATGCATATTGTTTAGAAACGCTATGAAAATAGTTGATTTAATATTTCATTGTTATTTTATTAATTTTTTGTTTGATTAATATATATATATATATATATATATTCAATTTAAATATTTTTCCTTAGGTTTTTCTTTAAAATTTTATTTTTACTTCGGATATATTTGAACCAATATAACTTGAATTCCAATGATATATGATTACTTTAAGGGTTTTAAGATGCAATACATATTTGAACTAAATCCGAAGTGTTATTATCCAAACCCTATACATATTACTAAAATGAAATATTAGAATGGGATGATAATAACGACGAAAATCATGTCATCTCCAATTTCCTCTGCTTTATTATGCAAATTCCAGACTAAAAGTTTCAAATGTAAGATCCTCTAGAAGAATAAATAAGAAAACTAAAAACTAAAAAGAAAATCTCCTAAGTTTTTGGCAAGAGACATTATTCCGCCAACTATGTTTTGGTTGATTCATTCAAGCAAACGGCTCTGCTTATACCATCCGATGGCACCAAAATAGAGGAATAAACTCCCTGCCGTACCTCCAATCACTGTCCACATGAATCTCCCCGGACCAGCTACGTCATCATTGAACAGCTCTATGTTTATGTTCATCCCGAACACTCCTGCAACCGCGATAAAGAGACTCATCACCAGAGTAGCCGTTGTTAGCACCACACCCATCTGCAGAAGATTATTCTGTTTGCCATCTAGCATTATGTTGATGTAGTCCTCCGTGTCATCCACGTATTCCCTTAGCTTTTTCCCATTCAAACATCACAATAATGTATAAGAAGAACAACATCACTACCTGACAAAGAGTGGTATTTACTACTAAAAAGCATCACTTACTGTTGATAGTTTGTTCAGTGTACCATCAATCTGCACGAAATACGCTTCCAAGAGCATTTCAAGCTCTTGCACATTGAGTTTGCAGGTCATGCCACTCCGGGTTGAGCACGTCCCACAGCTGTTTCTGCTAAGTGCGCTATGAGCTCTCATTAGAAGGTTGTGAGCGTCACTTCCTCGATGGCAGCTTTCAGACGAAACTTCCGCACGAAACCTGGCAAGGTCATTGGTAAAAAACAAAGATGTTAAAACTTAAATCAGAGAAACCAAAGCTAAGTATGTTCAAAAAAGTCTGCTACATGCCTGTCATCCTCAGGAAGATCAACCACGACGGTATCACTGGAAGAAGCCGATGAATTCTCAAGCTTCTGAGCTAACTTATCAGTAAGATACATCTCAGCCATGTCTTCATCATCGTTTAGGAGATGTTCTAGTGCGTCCCTAACCTACCCAAGCAAAGACAAAAAAAGTTAGATTACACTGACCTCTGAGAATCACAACTTTATAAGAGGAAACAAAGATTTGTCTTAATCAAAAAGATCAACAGGAGTCGTCATCATAACACCTTCTGAACACGCCCAGTTATTGCAACAAGCCTACTTTTAAGCTGTCGAACCCGCTCCAAGTTTAGGGTACTGATTTTAATAGTAAGCTTATCCAAAGCTGGATGAGCCTCTAACTCCAATCTCACTGCCTACATCAGAAAAAAAAGAACAAAATGAAAAATACCATACAAAAATAGAAACAGAATCATCCTTGGCTAATAAGTATAATACCTCACTTTCCAAACTGGTGGAAGCAGCTTCAAGACATGCTTCAAGAGCAACAAACTCAAAAGGAAGAACCTTGGATCCATCTTGATTCCCAGATAACTGTGACGTCCCAGCTTCTCCCTGTACGGCTCCCTCAGTGTTCACTCCCTCCTTTACACAAAGCAAAAAAATTGACAATAACATCATCTTCATCAATCCTCAACCATCACTCAATACAACATTATTGATCATATACCAAAACAATACAATTAGCCATAAGATTCTAAAATCAGCTGCACCTCTAAAGCAAACCTAATCCTTCTCTGCAACTACCTGAGGTTTAGTGGAGTGATGGTGACACCTAATCCTCCTCTGCAGCTCCTCGATGAACGGCGCCACCGAAGGATCCTTCGAGTTCAGAATCAAAACCTCTTGAACCGTGATGATCGCCTTGATATGCTCGAGATTGATCACGATCGCTCTCTCTCGACCTAGAACGGTAGACGGATACGACAGCAGCGGATCGAGGATCCGGAGATCACGCGCCGGTAAGCCCGTTCGACGCATGATGGTGTGTTTTCCGGCTTCCGTCGCTTGATCCTTCCCCGACGAGCAGAGCACCAGCCACGTCCTCACGCCCATGCCTTTCTTCCGGCTACCGCCGGTGGGAAACGTAGGTGTCGAGTGACCAGCGTTCGCGTCGAAGCCTTCGGGTCTAGAGCCTCTCATGGCTGCTGCGTAGTACGATTGATGTGATCAGGTGGATTGAGCAGTGAAAGTTCGATCATGCAACTGAGTATTTATAGTTTTTCCCCCACAATTAAACCGGTTGAGCGTTCCCCCACAATTAAACCGGTTGAGCGTTCCCCCACAATTAAACCGGGTTTATAGTTTTTCCACACAATTAAACCGGTTTAGCGTTCTCCACGCTGCATAGGTACTTAAATAACCAATTCAGATACATATCTGGTTTTGGGGTTTTCAAATTCAATCTATTCGACCTATTCCAATTTTAGATAATTCTGATTCATTCAATTTTATAATTTCGCGTAAGATTCATTTTAGATTCGTATTTATTTTAAGTTTGATTAATAATATCTCGAATTCTGTTAACAAAATCATGGATTTAGATATTTTAAATACTATAATAGATATTAATTATTTGAATTATTTATTTAACTTTTGAATATTTCGAATAATGATTTAAACTGTTTAGATTAAAACTTTCAATTTTTGTTTTTTTTGTAGGTATATGTTTTCATTTATATAGGATTTGGACTGAAATTATGTGAATAATATAATGTTATTTCTATAAAAAACAAACGTTATACTTAATTGGTTATTATATACAATCAATTATTAAATAAATGTGGTGTTGTATTCTAGAACACCAAAATGTGTTGTTATATAGTTGTTTTGGGTGACAGTTGTTTGGATAGTTTTTAGATTTTAGTTTTTTGCTTTTGCTTTTTAGTTTTTGATTTCGCAGTATTTAGTTAAAAAAAACATGAATGGTTGTGTTAAAAAAAACATGTATTTCTGGTCCACTGCGTTTAACTGGCCAAGACGATTATGATTCAATTCAACGACAAAAAAAAAAATTTGAAACCACATATATTATCAAAACAAAATGTTACTTAAACATAAAAATTGAGTTATATACATATATTTACTTTCTCCCCACTTAATTTGCCAAAAAATGTAGAACACACCAGACAATATTAGCATCTATTGAAAAAATCATGTAACTCCTGAGCGAAATGTTACCATCATATAATTAGTTTTAAGATAATTTGATTTGAAACATTTGAAACACATGACTGATCCAACATCATCCTTATGCATACTTACATTTTGCTTTTGCTTTGTTTTGGGCAATGTGATCAACCTAAACCTACATTGTGGATCACATTGTGATTATCACTTCTCATATGTTACTTTGTATTCGATATCTCAGTGCCACGGCCCAAACCTTCAGCTTGATCTGTGCCAGCTGGTGGAGCTGATTTATTCTTTAATTTGTCAGCGGTCACTTTGAAAAGGTTGTTTTTCCCACGAATAGTTTTTACTCTATCTTGTTGTTCAAAAAAAAAAGAGAGCTGATTTATTCTTTAATTTGATTATTACTTATTTTCCTCTGTGTATCATTGCTCTCTCATCTCTCTTGTTTATTCAAATCAGTAAATTCCTTCCAAATAGTTATCACTTTCTCGGCAATATGGGAAGTTGTATATCTTTCTCGCTATCATGTGATCAGTGTACAAATCAAATCTTTCAGTGGTTATGCATCAGAAGGGGTTATATTCATAACCTCGAGAAGAATCTCAAGGCTTTGGAGACAACCATGGAGGAGCTTCAGGCAAAGCGGGATGATTTGTCAAAAAGTGTGGAGAGAGAGGAGGATAAAGGACTAAAAAGGCTTTCCCAAATCCAGGTATGGCTTACGAGAGTCGACACGATCAAAACCCAAGTGAATGCTATTTTTAGTGTGAAACCTGTTGAAAGTCAAAGGTTGTCTCTCTGTGGGTTTTGTTGCTCTACGAATTTAAAATCTAGATACCGTTACGGGAAAAGGGTTTTCATGATGTTGAAGGAGGTTCAGAATCTAAACTCTAATGATCTTTAACTAGGCATGGTTGGAGATGACTGGAACAAAAAAGATAAAAATCAAAAGGCGTGTGATATACACAACGTCCTTAAGAGGAAAACATTTGTGTTGTTGTTGGATGACATATGGAAAAAATTAATCTATCTGAGATTGGAATCCCTTTCCCAAATACAGAAAATGGATGCAAAGTGATTTTCACCACTCGTTCTCAAGAAGTGTGCAGGCGCATGGGTGTTAGTATTGAGATGGAAGTCCAATGTCTGGCTCCAGAAGATGCATTAGATTTGTTCGTAAAAAGAATTGGAGAGGTCACGTTACAAAGTCATCCAGACATACCCTATCTTGCAAACGTGATCGGTAGAAAGTGTTATGGACTACCTCTAGCGCTTAATGTCATCGGCGAGACTATGTCGTGCAAAAGAACTAGTCAAGAATGGCAGCATGCAGTTAATGTTTTAACCTCATATGCTGCTGAGTTTTCTGGCATGGAAGATGAGATTCTTCCGATTTTGAAATATAGTTACGACAATTTAAAGGACGACAAGGTCAAATCGTGTTTACAATATTGCTCTCTGTTTCCAGAAGATGAGAGAATCTATAAAGATGAGCTGGTAAACTACTTGATATTTGAAGGGGTGATAGACGGAGATCAAGGTGTAGAAAAAGCGGAGAACCAAGGTTATGAGATCATCGGTACACTTATCCTGTGAGAGCTTGGTTCAAGTCTACTGGATTTGAAAGTATTGAGATTGCGGGGTTCTGGTGTATCATTGGATGTCAGCACGGTGGAGGAGTTGCAAGTCTTGGAACAATTGGAAATTTTAACTTTAGGAATTGGTTATGATTCAGGTTTGGTTCAGTTTCTAAGCTCTCACATGCTGATGAGCTGTACACGAGACTTAGAGATCAGCGGTCTTCAACTACAATCATCTGGAATATCGTTTTCAACAGCTATGAACCAGTATCTCCACTTTCTTGGCTGCACTATCTCCGAGATAAAGATTGATACAACATATTCTCCTGATCTGCGGAATCTTACAAGTCCCTGCTTCTTGAGTCTCTCTGATGTGTATGTACAAGGTTGTAAAAGCCTAAGGGAGTTGACTTGGCTGATGTTTGCACCAAGTCTTACATATATTGATGTTGAGTCTTCAGAACAGCTAGAATATATAATAAGCAAAGAGAAAGGTACTGTAGGTGAAGAATCAGGGATGGTTCCTTTTCTAAAGCTGAAACTCTTACGATTGTCTAATGTACCAGAGCTGAAGAACATATATTGGAGTTCTCTACCGTTCCCATGTCTGAAGACAATCATTGCAATCGGATGTCCAAAGCTGAAAAGACTTCCTCTCAATTCCAAAAGTGGCTTGGAAGGTGAAAAGGGACTTACCATAAGATACAGAGAAAAAGAATGGATTGAAGGTGGGGAATGGGAGGACGAAGCTACCAAAACCCGCTTCTTATCTTCATGTGTAAAGGTTTAGTGTGTTCTCGATTTTTCTTCTGCCAGTGTATTTTGTAGAAATTATAGATTGTATTGAGTTTGAGATATATATATATATATATATATATATATATATATATATATACATATATTATTGAGTGTCGTTTAGTTTTAGTTGACTAAGAAGTTCATTAGGAAATTGTAAAATTTCTAAATTCTTTTCATCAATAGAAGGTGAACAACTGAGTTTGTTTTTTCTTTCACAAACGAGTTATCCCCTAAACAGAGTTTATCTGGCTCAGTACGTGAGGAGTTCTATTAAAGTTCTTATTGTCAAAGTCAATTCTGTAATGCTATCATCAATCATGACTATAGCCTAAATATAAAGTTGGTATAATACCACCAGCAGGGTCAATACTTATCTTCCATAGATTTGATCCAATAGTAGTCAATTCAATACAAAGACAAATTTGATTTTATCTTCTTATGTCACATAATATAAATATTGGGTTTCTGTAAGATTTATTTCGTATAGAAAAAGAGAGTTTAAAATGGAGGGTTTGATTCCATATCTGATTCATGCTATCAAGAAAGACCATAAGCCTCAAGATCAGGGGTATCGATCGTTGTCTGTAGGATCTAGCCGAGGCTGCAGACCATTAATGATGGGACAAGAAGGTTCTTCTTCAATTCAGGGATCTTCTCACCGTCGAACAAGATCAGAGTACAAGCCACCTATCATAATGGATATGTTTGATCAGGCATCACCAGGTTTTGGTCAAGACTCTGTGATTAATGATTCTTCCTCTCGGGATACAGCAACAAAGCTTCAGCATGCAGATAGACGATGAACTTAGGTAGGAAAGAAAAAAGTTTATAAACCTGATCATTCTATGTATACCATTAATCAAATTGTAATAAGTCTTAGATACCAGTTATATGAATTTGTTTTTATTTATTTATTTATTTATTACAATAATGTATTGTATGAATCAAATACAATAGTAAAATTGATTGTTTTGGTTTAACTGACTTATTGTATTCAACAACAAAAAAAAGAATGACCAAGAATAGTAAAGAGAACTGTCAAAACAAAACAATGAGTAATATTAGAGGAAAGATCTGTTGCTTGCTTGGCACTCAAGGATGAAAGACAACATTAGGGCATTTTATCACAAGAACATGGAAGGCTATCTTCATTTCGAACATTACCAAAACTTAAAACACAATAGATTACAAAAGTTTTCTTCTTCTCTGGTTGCCACAGGCTGAGAAACATAGCCTTCTTTCTTCTTATCTGTCTCTGTTGTTTCTGATACAAACCTCACAAGAGTCATTGGTACTAGTGGCGTGGCTGAATTAATATCACATACTATTTTTAAGCTTCTAGAGGAAATGGGTGTGGGGAAAGTGGCAAAAGACGTTGATAACAGACCAGTTCTGCTGCAAATAAGAAGTATAGTCCAATTCAAAAAAAAAATAAGAAGTATAGTCCCTGTGTTAGCAGCTGGAAGAGTTATGGCCAAACAAAGGTTTTTTTCTTGAGCCTCACACTGAGTAGAAGACAGAAGAAAGTGAAAACGAGGGCGAATTGGCGAATGTTTTGAAATTGCTCAAGGAAGTTTACAGTGGATTCTTCAGAGTCGAGCAAGAGTTATAAAATTCAATCGTATCGATGAACTATCTGTATAAGAAATATGAATATCTCAAAAACAGTCTTTTAAGTGGTGTATGATACTATTGGATTTTCATCAACAAGATTACTAGTCTGAAATCTGAATCTCACTTGATAAATTAGTATTAGTATTACTTTCACTTCTCAACCGTCGCTAGAAAGTAAAAACACAAATCACAATTTGTGTTTAAACTAAACTGCATAAGTAGAAAGTGTTGTTTTAACTGATTTTAGTGAAGGGGTGGAAGTGTTAAGAGTTGTGACTTTTGGTTAACAAGTTATATTTAAGAGTTTTAAAGAGATAGACACAACTCTCCATTGTTAATAACACAACTCTTCATTGAAAAGATGCATTGAAGAGATGTAAGTGTTCATTTTGTATTGTTTTATTTTCTATTTAAACTCTTGTTGTTGTGATGTAAGACAATAAATTCAACTCTATATTCTATTGAAAAAAGATAAGTTTTCGTTCCTTTAGTTTGCAGTGATCACAATCATATAGATTGTCATCTCCTTAAGAAACTCATCTCCTATTCTTTGTTCAGTTGTACTATAATAGAAACTTGAGTTTTTTTTACAGAAAACCCATATTAAATATAAATATCTGGCCCATATAAGGAGGGCTATAATGGTCATTTCTAGACGTGCGCAGTAAGAAGAGGAAAAACACGAAACAACACAGAAAAGAAATAGATAAAAGGGTATAATGGTCAATTAGTATAACAACTATTATTTCCTTTTTTCATCTAGTGAGCTTCTCAGTTTCTCGGGTCTCTCTATATAAAAGAACCAAGATTATCAAAGAGTGAGATTTCACCTCTTCATTACCAATACCTTCGTAACTATAATCATCACCCTCTCCAGCTTTGCGATCAAACTAGAGTTTTTCCGTTGATCAGAGAAATAATGTCTGTAGTTGAGAACATTCCTCTAGAACCAAGAGCCAAAAGGCAGAGAATCGAACCGAACGAGCCTTCGTATTCTAGTAAAAGAAGATGTGGTCACTGGTTCGTTCGTTACGGAGTATGCACCACCTGCAGTTCATCTGTTGACAAAGCTCAAGGCCAAGCATTCGACTACCTTTTCAACGGTTTGCAGCTAAGCCACGAGGCTGTAGCCGTAACAAAGCACCTTATCACATTAGTCTCTTGTTCCAACGAGAAAAAACTTCACTTAGTCCTCGACTTGGACCACACGCTTCTCCACACCACTCGTCTTCCATGTCTCACCGAAGCAGAGAAGTATCTAGTCGAAGAAGCGGGTTCAAACACAAGGGACGATCTATACAAGTGGCAAGGTCAAGGAGAAGATCCCACGGTGTTCTTGACAAAGCTAAGACCTTTTGTTCGAGATTTCTTGGAAGAAGCCAACAAGATGTTCACAATTTATGTTTACACAAAGGGTAATCGAGATTACGCTAGATTCATCATGAGCCTGATTGATCCGAAGCGAGTCTATTTTGGGGAAAGAGTGATAACAAGAGAGGAGAGCCCTTATATGAAGACGCTTGATTTGGTTTTGGCTCATGAGCGAGGAGTGGTGATTGTGGATGATACACGTGATGTGTGGCCTGATCACAAGAGCAGCTTGGTTGAAATTAGCAAATACAACTATTTTAGGATGAACAAGAGCCAACAGTCAAAGCCTTACTCTGAGGAGAAGACAGACGAAAGTGAAAACAACGGTGGATTGGCCAATGTTTTGAAGTTACTCAAAGAAGTTCACTTCAGATTCTTCAGTGTCATCGAAGAAAAAGAATTGGAGTCAAAAGACGTTAGGTTGCTGCTACAAGCATCACTTAGTTCTGTGGAAACTTTATAAAAGCATCTGTGTGATCTCGTTCATATGTACGAAGTGTATATTTGATTGTAAAATTTTTTAAACCATATTCTATATGAGGTATTTTACTACACTTCTTTCGCGTTGATCTTTAATATCTCTTAGGATAATATGTCATCAAAGCCAAATGAACTACAAACCATTGTAATAAGTATTTACTTCTACTTTGTACACTCAAAACAAAAAAGAAAAAGATTAAAAGCTCAAACGTACTTTCACAATCTCTGGGTCTGGGACACTCTTAGCAAAGAAAAAAACAACTTGTGTTGAGGATGCTTCTCTTTCTCCCTTACTATGCTGCAGGATTTGGATATGCTTTGGGTTTGGGTTTCACTTCGATTTCATTGACGTTTCTTACAAAGATGGCTTCTGGCTCGTGCCTGAAAAACATCACACACACAGACCCAGTTAAAGAGATCTCTAACATGATACCAAACACAAAAGATATACATACAACCAGTATTACAATATAACCATCATCAAGTGTTCGGTTTAAGCATTATTTGTTTATGATAACCAGTTAAGCGTTAGGAATAAGGAACAGGGTCAAATAAATCTAACGTTTAGTTTCTCTACATTAGAAATGTTATGCTAGTCTCTACAAGCATTTAACAAATCATTTTGTGTACCCTCAAAGGCAGGGACACTATTCTAAACTTCAGAGAACTAGAAAGGGAACAGATACTTACGATTTCTCCCCCTCTTCGAATGTATAACTTGAAGCAACAGCTAGTAGCTGACCATCTCGACTGAATGACAGTGCTGATATGCTTGATGGGTACTTTGAATACTGCCAAAAAACACATGGATCAAATATCAATACGATTCTGTATCACACACACTAGGGAACATTCTCAGAAAAATGAAAACAAAAAGCCCTCAAGTCATTTACTAAACCTGATAAAGCCTCTTCTTGTTGTTCCCATCCCATATGTTGACGAAACCGTCACAGCCTCCAGTTGCAAAGGTCCCATAACTGCAGGTAAAGTTTCATATGATTACGCGGAGGTTTATAATTGTTCCCCAACTAATTATCATACGAAGCATAAGAAAACCTTTGTCTATATGTATCTAAGATGTTAGACTCAAAATCATACATAGTATATAACATCCGAACATAGCAAATTAGCATCCCAGTAACTTCGAACTAGCCTTCAACTTACACTAAAGAATTTTAGTTTGAATATTTTATTAAAAACCTACTCGTGTTGTGTAAGAATGTAATAAATCTAGAAATCAAAGAAACAGTTGGAATCTTGCTGAGATAGGAACTCACATTGGATGGAAAGCAATGGCATTTACAGGGTAAACGATGTCTCTTCCAGCCTCTGATTTCCGATGACACTTAAAAGCATATCTGAGAACAAATTTAAATATATCTGTAAGTCAAAGTAGTGGAAAAGAGACAAGTAGAATTAAAAAAAAAAAAAAACACTGAGGAAAAATACTTCTTGGCCTGAGCAGCCTCTGACAGATCAAAGAACTCCATCGCAACTCTTCCTTCAACAGAGCTAAGAGCATACCCTGTAAAATTCCAATATCAAAGATATAAAACTTGGGATAACTAGCAACCACAGAAAGCAATATATGTCAAGTCAAATAACCTGTTCCATTAGGATAACTACGAACACATCTCGTCTGGTATTTGAGTGAAGACTCCCTTCTTTGCTCAGGCTGAGACATATTCCTTAGATCGTAGATGTTGACATGCCTTCCTGCTGTTGCCACAACCAGACGGTTTCCAACAAGAGACAGAGAGTAAACACGCTCTGGTTGCAGGTATGTCCCCACCTGGGTCCGTTCTGGCCCACTTGCACCTCTCGGATCCCAACATTTAACTGTTTTATCCCAAGATCCAGTGATCACTTGCCCTGTAACATCACACAAAAAGAAAACATAATGTCCGTCAGCATTACTTTGGAGGCTTGGAGCAGTAAGAAAGAACCCAAAATGAAACAAATAAAGATGAGTTTCAGATTATACTTAACAAAAGAAATCGTTACTTAACTTCAATAACCAAAGTACACTGTCCATAGTAAATTTCTAGACATGAAAAGCACCGGAAATGGTCAAAGAGCATGATTAACAATCAAAGTCACTATCCTAAAGTACTGAATAAAACATTCCAAATAAGTATCATTCATCAGCGTTATATTAACATAAACTACGAGCTTTCTAGACATGAAAAGCACAAGAAATAGTCACTGTCACTGTTTCAAACTAGCATCAAAGAGCATGATGATTTAAACACTCTATATAACACATACCTGCAGCATAAGAATACTCAACACAACGCACAGGCTTTTCATGCATCCCCAAAACATCCTCTTTGCCAACATTGAAAACAATCCTGAAAAAATATATAACCAAAAGAGATTCTTATGTTTCTTCAAGAAGTTTGCAACCCCCAGATCCACAGAGTGATTTCAAATCGACAAATACCGTCTGACTTTGTTATCGCTACCGACGCTGAAACCAGATGAATCGTCGTGGAAACAGCAATCGAGTACCGCGCCGCCGTGTAGGAACTCTCCTTTCAACGAATTGGTGCTCACATCGTACAACCTCACACGCTTAGAGAATAATAAGAAGAAGAAACGGTTCAGATAAAAGGGAAAATGGGAGTTCGATCGAATCAGTTAGAGAAAGGGGCTTTTGTCTCTAACCTTATCCCATGAAGAGACGAGGAGATGGTCACTCGTGTTGGAAAATCTGAGATTGGAGATGCCGTCGGAGGGTGGATTCGCGAGCTCGCGGCCGGCGGAGGGAGGAGGCAGACTCATATTCCTTCCCGTTGAAGATCGCAAATGCTAGGGTTTCTGGGAGAGAGAGAGAGAGAGGGGTTTTGAATTTTGAAATCGAAGTAACAAATCTCGTATAAGATCTATTTCAACTTTATTTTTTAAAATAAAAAAGAAAAAGAAAATCAATTTTAAATTTTGTTGGGTCTGTTTGAATTTCAAAATCTGTAAGCGAAGTGGTGGTTGATAGTTCGATACTAGAGTGTGCCTCTGTGGACTCTCTTTCCTTTGATGATGACTTTATTTAAATTAGAGAGTTTTTTTGGTGTTCTGAGAAATTAGAGATTTTTTGGTCAAGAAATCAGGGATTTGAAAATGAATAAAACGGGTTGATCAAAACAGAAATGAATAAAATGGAAGATTCTAAATTATTCAATCTCACAATGAAATACAATTTTATTTTTTACTTTTTCTTATGAATATAGACTAAAATAAGATTTAGAATTGTAAAATTCACTTTTTGATATTCATCCTATATTTATATTTATTTAGTAAGTCTTTTTTCATTTCAGTAAAATTACTTTTCCAAAGATATAAACAAAAAAATTTATTAAAATTGAACTAAAATTAAATTCTGAATTTAAATTTTTAGAAAACAAAAGAAAATCATAAATTCAAATAAAAGTGTACCAATATTACAAGTTTATAACCATGCCAAACTGTTTCAATCAAATTTAATTCTATTTTATTTTTAGGTCAAGAGAATTTTTTTAACGACAACTGATACTTTATTATGATGAACCAATATAATCCTCATGGAGAAGAAGTACAAGAAAATTGGGAACAAAGTTCATAAACAAAAATGAAGTTGAAGCAGGCCCTGCTTGATACCAAGCAGATCAAGCATTGGTTTCGGGCCGATATGAGATTAATTTTAAACCAATTGTTTCCTTCTAGTTATGTTTGTAGAAGCTAGGTAAAGTGTATTTTGAGGTCCATGGTACGACCAACTTGGATGCAATTCTTAATAATTTACGTTTTTTATTAGATTATGAACCAAAATAATTTTGTTTGCTTCTGGGTTGAGAATTGTCAGGTCCGGCCCTGAGTTGAAGCTGTATGAAACTGTTTGGCAAAGAGTGTCTGCAGCTTTGTTACTATCTCGTGAACTCCAAAGGAATATAGCATCTTCAAATTTTGATCTCCATAACTGTATGTCACGTATCCAATTTTGCATATGAAAATTCAACTTGTTTGTATTGACTAGTTCCGCAAGTAGTTCGCAGTCTCCTTCGAAGATGACCTTACGGTAACCCCTAAAAAGAGATTATTTCCTTTTCCTTTTCTTTTAACACACAGATTATTTCTTAAAACCAAAAGAAAACACCAAAAGTCAGGGCCAAAGCTGGACCATTAAATGTCTGATAATAGCTTCTCATATTTGGGGAACGTGTTTGAAATGGGCTTAATAACAAGGCCCATATTCTGCACATTCTTGCAAGCAAGCAAATAAGAAGAAGATTAGAATCATAGAAAGCGTCTTAAACTCTCTCAATCAAACTAACACGTGTAAACGTCGCGAACGCGTTTGGATACATCACGTCCACACCTTTCTTTGCTTGTTGGGTATAACAACAAAGTGACATCGGCGTACAAGAGGTAACGGAACTACCACGTGTCCTATAAACACACCCCGTTTTAGTTGCTAATACGGTACGCCACGACACACCTAATCTTGTTCCTCAACCTACACTCAACTCCACTGAAGTAGCTCAACATTCTTTTTTCATTTTTTAACTTTGAGAAAGTGTTTAATTTTTGTTTTGATTTTTCAATTCATTAATGATTAACGAGTTATCTCTAATTTTTGTTTTGTTTTTTTCAATTTCATTAATGATTTACTTTAGTGACTCGTACCATGCGGCAAATGTTACTAAACTGAGATCATTCTGATGAGATAATGGAAATAATCTAGAAATTTTGTTAAATCTCTGAAAGATTAGTACCCAAAATAACGTAATTAGGCGTGTACGCGTTTGGTTTAAGACGTGCCCCACACGTCTCGTGGCGCGTAGCCAACACATAAGTCAGCTCCACGGGAAAGGTATGCTTCTTTTTTATATTAGCTAAAATATATTTTGGGTTTACCAATTTTATTAATTTTCTGGTTTTTGACTTTGAACCGGTCTCTCACTCGTGATGACTAATACCTTATTAGGTCAGCTGTGACCCAAAAACTCGGTTATTTCTACAGCAGTTTACATCAATACTTAGCTTAGTTTATTTGGGTAAATTTAGTTTAAAATCTATGATTATTTATATATATAGCTTCGATGATTTCCTATGTTTTGGGTGTTTCTTTGGTATCACAATGGCTAAGAAAAAAAACAAGAGGACAAAATATGAACGTGTTAAAATTTAAGAAAATAAAAGGTGTTTGCATCTGATTTGATAATTAATGTTAATTTGAAGTATTTGATTGCATTTCTAAAGCATCTTTTTATTTCTAGTCTGACACATATTCAAGAGCTAACATGTTAATGCAATAAAAATAAAATCATTGTTGAGATTATGATTTGATTTCTACTTAAAAGTAATTATCTTCCATATTTATTACTATAGTGTTAGGCCTCATAAAAGTGACATAACAGAGAGTATATAAATACGAGAATAAAGAGATAAAAATTTGACCGACTTAACACTCATCCGCCACGTGGTTTGCGTATAAAAAAACAGAGTCCAAACATTTCTTCACCACTTCACTCCCATTTCCTCATCTAACACAAAAACAAAAAACACTCATCTGATTATGGCTCTCGAAGCGATGAATTCTCCTACGACAGATGATCTGATGAACGACGCCGTTTTCATGGAGCCTTGGCTGAAACGCAAACGCTCGAAACGCCAGCGTTCCCGCAGCCCTTCTCCGTCCTCTTCCTCGCCGCCTCGATCTAGCCGCCCTAAATCCGAGAGTCACGATCTCACGGAGGAAGAGTATCTCGCTCTCTGTCTACTCAAGCTCGCTAAAGACAAACACTCGCCGCCGCAGCCGCCGCCGCAAGATTCGACAAAGCTCTCGTACAAGTGCAGCGTTTGCGGAAAAGCGTTTCCTTCGTATCAGGCCTTAGGCGGACATAAAGCCAGTCACCGGATCAAACCTCCAGCCAACGATTCAGCATCTCCAAGCATCATCGAGATGCGTCACAGCTCCACCACCGTCCCACCTTCCGGGAAGATTCACGAGTGCTCTATCTGCCGTAAAGTGTTTCCGACGGGTCAAGCTCTCGGCGGTCACAAACGCTGTCACTACGAAGGAAACCTCGGAGGGAGCAAATCGATTAGTCAGAGTGGAAGCGTGTCGAGCACGGTTTCGGAAGAGCGAAGCAACCGCGTTTTGATCGATCTGAACCTCCCGGCTTTACCGGAGCTCAGTCTTCGTCACGACTCAGTCGTCGACGGAGAGATTCAAAGTCCGTTGACCGGGAAGAAACCGCTTTTGCTGACCGGTCGTGACCAAGTCATCAAAAAAGAAGATTTATCTCTAAGGATATAATAACTCAACTATTATACATTAGAAACATTTAGTTTCATTTTCGCGATTAGTTTTTTTTTTTTTTTTTTACTTAAATTATGGGATTGGATATTCATTTTATGTTAGGGATTTATACAAAAATTTGATTGTTTGGGTTTGATTAATAAATCATGATTTCGCTTTTATTGTTATTTATTTACAAAAATAAATTGTTATTAAGCTTACTAAATATCTCGAGTTCAGTTTGTATGATATTATAAGCCAGTGTGAACACAGAGCAGAAATAGTTGGGGAACGAGAATCCGAATCCATGTGGATTCGTTGCCTTTGATTACCATTTTAGCACATGTATTTATCAGTTCGGTAGATAATTAAAAATTATATTTTTATTAAGAAACTGTTATATTTATTCTTTGCCATACCTTCGATGTGATTATTGGCCACTAAAACCTATAGAGTGTATTATAGCCTATAGTTTTTTCTTTCTTTATAGTAGATCGTAATTAATTGCACATGCGTTTTAGCAAAGCATGGATCGTTTTTAGTTTTGTTGATTATATCGAATCATAAATACAGATGTGACCACGAATCTGTGCATTGGTTCTTTACTTCTTAGGTATGTGTTAACATTATTGGCCACTGGATTTAAATTCGAGCCTAACTTCTTTGTACCATTTAATTTATTTTTATAACGGTGTTTTAAGATATTAATTGAATTTGTTTCATGCCGACCATCTGATTAATTGATTGTTTGATAGCTGATCAGCAAATATTAGCTGTTTTGTTTTGCTTTGACACTACTGAAACTGTTTTCGCTCGTGTACGGTTTCACCTAATCACACACACTAAAGAGAACCAAACACGTTATTATTAAGTGTAAAGTCATTTTACTAATACGCGTCGCAAATTCAATAGAACCACATAGGGTCTTTGCTGATTATATGTTCTGCAACGTATTTTATTAATTTTCAACAATAAAGTGACAGCCATGTTGGTTTGGCGGTGCTATGAACATCTTACACCAAAAGAACACCACAGAACTATTTTTTATTTAATTTTCTAAATAAAGAGAAGCCTTAAATTCGGTATACATGAGAAGAAGTACAAGATATTTTGTGAATGAGAAGTACAAAAAGGTTTGAAAAGTTTATAATTAAAGACTTAACAGATAAGAATATTGAAATCTCTAAATCAACTGTGACTCTGTGAGCATTCCATTCGTGGTCGTTTTGCATATAAACTATGATGTTCTTGACGTGTTGCCAATTATAATCTTATCCAAACAAATTCTTATAAAGCTTTTCTTTTTTGTTCTTATTATCAAAGTTTAGAAAAAGGGGATCACTTGGTCACCAGGTCTTGGTGTATCTGTTGATTGTAATTAACAAATAAGAATAATGACGTCATTTGTCTGGTTCGTTAAGCACACAACACACAGTGAAACACGTAGTCCAAAATGCATTTGATGCGCGGCACTTGAAGAAAAAACGACAAGACATGTATTTCAAAAAACGACAAGGAGTCTTTAAACATAAAGAAGGAACGACACATGGTAAAAGGGACAGCGGTAAGAAAATCAACACCTAAATAAGTAAATGCCTAAATGGGAAAGTTCTGGAATGTCGATCCAAAAGGAGAAGCAACACACGACAAATCGTTAGAGAACCTTTCCTGCTTTTATATACACTTTTTTTCTCCATTAGAGAACAACGAGAAGAATTCATTGTATACAATTAAAACTAACTTCATAGGTAAAAAAGCACCGCATTCTATTCTTTTAACTTTCTCTGATGTTATCTCCAAAACAAGAAACTTACGTAAGGAAACAGATATCCCCCGAGAATCTCTTACCTTTGATACGGTTGAAAATGACTAAAGGCCGTGGGAATGTAAGCATGGTTAGAAATCATGTTGTGGAATGGTGTGAGAGAGTAGTCATAAACTCCATCAATTTCTACAGTTGTGAAGTCAGTTTCCGGCTTAGTTGTATTATGTGCGTCTTCATGCTACAGTCCTTAGCCTAGCAAGAAGCATTGATTTGCTTTTAAAAGCTTGATCAGGAAGGAAAATGCAAAAGGGAAGAGAAAAGCAGAGAAATCATTCTTAACCTGCATAGCTGCTACTATTGATAAGAATCCTTGACAATGTTCGAGCAAGACCGTTTCTTGTGCAGTGATGTTCACCATCTCCGCCATTACTGAATTCATTTCACCCACCTACCAATTACATCAAACAATAAAAGGAAAAAAGCACCGAGATAAGTGGGACTACAAGTATGGTCCACAAAACACTGAGCAATTCGCATGTTAAACCACTCAAGACAACGAATTGACAAACAAACAACCGGGATTTAGTTTCTGACCAGTGTAATTGATTCTGGACATATCTATAAGAATGGACAACAGTAAGTTTCCACTTTCTATCTAATAATAACCATTATGATATTTGTATGCCTCTGTGTATTCTCATGAAAACCACTCCTCTACAGTACTTGTACATGGAAAGTATGTCGCAGCTATAGATTGCATTCTAGTTTTATATTCTTCCACGAAAAGAGAAATTGCACAGAGGAGAGGTGAGAGGATAAGCTTCATGATTCATCATTCATGTTATAATCACTGAGACAAGAAATTTACCTTTGATGTAAGCGAGAATATGGAAGATGCCATTGCGTGCATGACATCAACAGCTGAACTAATAGCATGCTTAAGCTCTACAGTATCAACCTAACAACACAGATATCATAAAACGCATTCAGAAAACAGACTTTAATGATCCAAAAAAAACATATCTGGGTCAGGTAAAGAGACATTCACCACAGCTTTTCCAATAATTGGAAGACGAAGTGTGCTGGCTTTCAAGGCTTCAGTTGCTCCTAACAAAGAATCCGAATGATCTCTGTCTAGAAGAGACCATTCTTCTAGGTAACCCATCTACAATTTCCAAATACAATTATTTCGTTAGCATCAACGTAGCAACTACAAACACAATTATATTACAGGATAGACGACATTTGCTAGAAGTTCATATTCCCACCTGCTCCTTCAAGATGGAAGCTAGTTTGAGTTTCTGCCTCAGCAAGAGCAACCTGATCCGTTTAAGAGTGACAGAATGACGCAAGTCCGAGATTGATACCCATGCATTCCACAGGTTTTTCTGTCACAAAAAGAAGCCGTGCCTTCACTAAAGTGTGTCTAGTTTCGTGGACCAAGTTAATGACTCAACTATCTAAAATGAATACCCTTTCCTACCGATAGCTAGACTTCATACATTATTCTACCGATCAAATACAAATTATGCACTCCCTAAGTCTGCTGCAGTGGCTAAAAGCACTTCTGATCCAAACAGGCACAACCATAAACTCACTATTACTAACACAGCACTAATGTGGTAATGTAAAAGATAGGATACCTCTGCACTCAGTCTCTGCACCATGAAAGTTGAGTCAGCCCTGGCATTGGCAAACCGCCACTGCAGATGACGGTTATACAGAAGCCTCAACAAGTGGGCATCCACAACACGATCATCCCCAATTTTCCCCCTCCTAATATCAGCAGAGAAACAAAGAATCGAGGGCAAGCTGCGGTTATAAGCGTTCATTTGTTCAGAAACTCCATTCCTCACTCGAGAAGGACTTGAAAGTGCCCTAGCTGTAGATGATGTAGCTGTCGCCCAAACCTTACTTGGTGAAGCAGGTCGAGTGGTAGCACCCCTTGTCGGTGAAGCTATACCACGAGGAGACGATACCAACGGAGTATCACTAGAGAACCGTTTAGACTGACTCAACTTTGATGAGATACTACTGATCCTCGAACTGGGGCTAGAGCACCGAGGTGAGCCACCAGGATCCTGTAACCTCCTTAACCTGGTATTAGTCTCTTGCCAGAACTTAGCTGAAGCCATAATGTTACGTTGCAAGCTCCTTTTTTCACCACATTCTTGGGCACCGTTAGTGCTACCAGATGAAATACTATCTGTATCAGACGCAGTAAAGTCAGTAGTAGTGCTTGTGACTCTTGTCTTTCTCTCATCTCTCAGTTCCAAAACTCCATCCCCTTCTCCAGAATCTAAACCTAGTCTCGCATTAAGAGAAACATTAGAGCTCTCATCAATCAGAGAATGCTGCAACGTTGATCCAAGCTTCTTCCCTCGATCATCACACTCACAATCCACATTTCCAGAAACTGAACTCGGCGCAGATTCGGAGTTTCCTCTCCTGGAAGCGCCTGGCCAGAGGTGCTGTTTGTCAACCGGCTTCGAATTCTCCCTCTGATCTCGAACCGGCGTAGGCTTCCGCCGCTCGGGAGTAGGTTTCCGGTTCAAAACCGGCGTGGTAGTACTAGTAGTCTCCTTCTTCTTCTTGCTAATCGGAAGCGAAAACGCCTCTCCTTGGAAGGAAACAGATAAACTCCTGGTGGAAGTGATGAGCATCTTCGTGGCCACCGACATTTCAGTGTTAGTCACAGGAGTGGGCGTTGGCCTGCGGCGGTCTACGGATTGGGACCGATTGGGTAACGAGGAAGGCGTCTTACTCCGATTAGAAGCGGAGGAAGTCGTGGTGCGAGAGATCAAAGGGGAAGGATATCGCTTACTCGTCTTGAGTATTGCAGACGAAGAAGTGGACGAAGATGTGGTAGTGGAGGTGGAGTGAGAAGGAGAAGGGGATAAGTAGCGAGAGGGGACGTTTTTGAGTCTAGGTCTTCCGCCGTTGTTGCTGGGAGCTGTGGATCGTTGCCGATCTGGAGATGGTTTCCTACTTTGAGCGGTGGTGGTGGTGGTTGCTGCTTGAGGAATCGCAGGGACCATTATCTCTCCTCTTCGTCGTCGTCTGGTTCGGCGGCTTGGTGATCCTCAGAGTGCATTACAGAGATCTATCACACACTTAGCCGGAGAAAAATCTTCAGAGAATTTGTGTGGAAAACAGAGAATCCCCAATGAGATCTTGACAAGGATTTTTTTGTATTTAACTTGCCTTCGCAGCCAAGAGAGGAGATGGAGATGTGAGAGTGGAAGGTGGGGTTTCTGGATTTGGGGTTTTTCTGAAACTTTTTAGTATACTTCCTTCTGTAGCTCAAATCTTTTTTCTTCTTCTTTTATGAACTTTTTGAGTCGTTTAACTCTAATTAATTGGCTAAAAAGCTAGCTGATTATTTCGTCTTTGTAGCCAACAAATCCTAAAATAACTTGGCTAGTACATTAATATACCGTAACTATGTACATTATTTCGTTTGTATACTTCGTTTATGCATCTGGATGAAAAATTTCAATGTGACTATGTTCAATTGCTTTTTATTTTTTTGAATTTACATCTAAATGCATTTGTTACTAAAATGACTAAGATAAACATGTTTTGACGGAAAGTGTGTTTTTGCAGTTTTGACAGAATTACGGTTTTAACCAAAAAGTCTGTTTTACAAATTTGGCCAATAAGTACATTTTGACGTGAAAGGATGTTATACGAGTTTAACTGAAAACTGAAAAGTATGTTTTTGCAGTTTTGGCACAAAATATTTTTTTTTGCTCGAAAGTGTATTTTTTTACGGTTTTTACGAGAAATTGTTTTTTTTTTTAAGTTTTGGCCAAAACGTACATTTGTACAGTTTTAGCGAGAAAGTCCATTTAACAATTTTGATAGAAAAATGCGTTTTAGGGGTTTTAACCGAAAGTACGTTTCCGCAGTTTTGGCAGGAACGTACATTTTTGGTTTTGGTAGAAAAGTGTATTTTTGCAGTTTTGGCTGGAATGTGCGCTTTTTGCGGTTTTGGGCGGAGATGAGCGTTTTTGCGATTTTGGCAGAAAATGAATGTTTTAGTTTTGGCAAGAAAGTGCGTTTTGCGGTTTTGACGAGAAAGTGTGTTTTTAAGGTTTTGGCCGAGAAGTACTTTTGTACAGTTTTAGCAAGAAAGTTCATTTAACGGTTTTGACAGGAAAATGTGATTTACAAGTTTAATCGAAAAATACGTTTTCGCAGTTTTGGAAGGAAAGTGCATTTTCGGTTTTTGCAGGAAAATGCGGTTTTGCAGTTTTGGCTTAAAGTGCATATTTGATTTTGGCGTAAAAGTGTGTTTTTGCAGTTTTGACGAGAAAGTTTTTTTTTAAGAGAAAGTGCATTTTTAAGATTTTGCAAGGAAAGTTTGTTTTATAATTTTGGCCGTAAAGTGAGTTTTTACGATTTTCGTCGAAAGTGCTTACTGCGAGTTTCGTCGAAAGTGCGTTTTATGGTTTTGACCGGAAAGTGTGTTTTTTTGGAGTTTTGTAGGAAAGTGAATATTTGGCAAAAAGTACGGGTTTGGCCAAAAAGTCTGTTTTATTGTTTGGACGAAAGATACATTTTACAGTTTTAGAAGGAAAATTAGATTTTACGGGTTTGACAAAAAATAATGTTTTATAGGTTTTAACTGAAAATTGCACTTTTCATCTTTGGTCAAAGATGCGTTAAGCGATTTTGGCAGCAAAGTGCGTTTTGGTTTTTGCGGAAAAGTGCACAATCTTGACGGGAAAATATGTTTTCAACGGTTTCGCCAAAAAGTATGTTTTATAGTTTCTGGAGGACATTCATTATTTATAATTTGACGGGAAATGCATTTTACACGTTTTAACCAAAAAGTGCAATTTTGCGGTTTTGGTAGGAAACTGCATTTTGCGATTTTTGCAGGATTGTGCGTTTCCACCGTTTTGCAGGAAAGTGCATTTTCGGTTTTAGCGTGCGTGTTTTACGATATCGACGAGAATGTCTGGTTTCAGCTCGTGCGTTTTTGTGGTTTAACAGAAAAGTGTGTTTTTACGGGTTTAGCCTAAAAGTATGTTTCTACGGTTTTAGCAGAAAAAATGCATTTTTGGGGTTTTTACAGAAAAGTATGTGTTACTGTTTAACCGGAAAGTCTGCTTCTACAGTTTTGTTGGGAACTTGTGTTTAACGGATTCAAATTAAAAAATACGAGATTTTACGGTTTTGGAGGGAAAAAAAACAATTTTGGCATGAGAGTGTGTTTTTTGTTTCAGTAGGAAAGTGCGTCTTGGCGGTTTTGGCCAAAATGTTTTTTTTTTTGCGGTTTTGGATGAAAACTGTGTTGGTTTTAGCGAGAAAGTCTATTTTATGGTTTTGACGGGAAAATACGTATTACGGGTTTTAACTGAAAAGTGTGTTTTGTGTTTTTGACAGAAAAGTGCATTTTAGTGGAAGTGGTAAGAAATTGCTTTTTCACAGTTTTAGTTGGAAAATGCATTTTTGGTTTTTGTAGAAAATCATTTTTTCGCTTTTTGACAGAAAAGTTTGTTTTTCAGTTTTAGCGGGAAAGTGCATTTTATGTGTTTAGGCGGAAAATTTTGTTTTCAAAATTTTTGGTTGAAAAATGTATAATTACGTGTTCGATCAAAAAGGTGCATATTTGCATGTTTTGCCGAAAAATGAATTTTTATGGTTTTTGGAGGAAAGTATGCTTTTGGGGGTTTGACACAAAAGTAAATTTTTGGTGGGAAAATCCATTTTTACGGATTTGACCTAAAAGTCCGTTTTTACGGTTTTGGCCAAAATGTACATTTTATGGTTTTAACAGGAAAGTCTATTTTTACGGTTTTGATGGAAAATTGCATTTTACGGGTTTAAACTAAAAAGTGTGTGTTTTGTATTTTTGGCGGGAAAGTTTGTTTGTGCGGTTTTGGCCTAAAAGTGCATTTTTTGGTTTTGGCGTAAAAGTATATTTTTGCGGTTATGGCAGTAAAATGCATTTTGGGTCTGGGAGGAAAGTGTGTTTTAGTTGTTTTAACGAGAAAATGTATTTTTAAGATCTTGGCCAAAAAGTACATTTTGTACGGGTTTAACGAGAAAATCTGTTTTACAGTTTTGACAGAAAAAATCTTTTTAAGGGTTTTAACTGAAAGTACGTTTTTATAGTTTTAGCAGGAAAGTGTATTTTCGGTTTTTGTAGGAAAATGCATTTTTGTGGTTTTGCTCGGAAAGTGCATTTTCTGGTTTTGGTGTAAAAGTGTGTTTTTGCAGTTTTGACGGAAAGTATATTTTTTTGTTTAGGTAGGAAAGTGCGTTTTTACAGGGTTTTAGCGGAAAAATTGTTATACTATTTTGGCCTAAAAGTGTGTGTTTACGGTTTTTGCCGGAAAGTGCATTTTAAGAGCTTTTGCACGAAAGTGAATTTTTGGCAGAAAAGCCGCTGTTATAGGTTTGGCGAAAAGTCAGTTTTATGGATTTGGCCGAAATGTATGTTTTATGGTTATAGCGGGAACGTCACATTTTACGGGTTTAACGGAAAGTGCATTTTACAAATCTTAACAGAAAAGTACATTTTTGCGGATTTGGCTACAAAATACGTTTTGCGTTTTTGACACGTAAGTTCAATTTTTGATTTTGGCAGAAAAGTGCGTGGTTTTGACGAGGATGTGTTTTTTACGGTTTAGCCGAAAATTTAGTTTTATGGTCTTAGTGCGAAAGTCCGTTTTTATTGTTTTGACAGAAAAATGCATTTTGCGAGTTTGATGGGAAAAGTTTGTTTCTAAGAATTTTGGCCTAAAAGTGTGTTCTTACGAGTTTGGCCTAAAAGTGCGTTTTTACGGGTTTGGCTAAAAAGTTCATTTTTACGGGTTTGGTTCAAAAGTGCATTTTTACGGGTTTGGTTCAAAAGTTTGTTTTGCATGTCTGGCTGAAAATTGCATTTTTGGTATTTGCGGGAAAATGCGTTTATGAGGTTTTGACGGAAAAGTGGGTTTAAAATTTTTTGCCAGAAAGTATATTTTTATAGTTTTGGCCGAAAGTGTGTTTTCATGGTTTTGTCCAAAAAGTACGTTTTTACGGGTTTGACTGAAAAGTGTTTTTTGTGGTTTTGACTGAAAATGCAGTTTGTTGGTTTTGATGGAAAAGTTAATTTTACGGGTTTTAGTAGGAAAGTGATTTTTTTTGGTTTTTATGGAAAATTTGTTTTTGTGTTTTTATGGAAAAGTCAGTTTTTTTTTGGCATGAAAGTTCAATTTATGATTTTAACAAGTAACGGGTCTTAACCTCGTTCTTACAATTTTAGTGGGAAAATATATTTTTGCAGGTTTATTAGAAAAATGTTTTTCAGTTTTGGTCGAAAAATCCATTTTACAATTTTGGTTGGCGTTTTACGAAGTTTGGCAGAAAAGAATGATTTTACTATTTTAATGGAAAATACATTTTTATAATTTCAGTAGAAAAATATTTTTATAAAATAGGATTTTGATCTAATTAAATTTAAAGAGATCGTTTTAAATTTGTAACAGAGACGTGATCTTCGACAAATATTAGGGCAAAGATTATTGGAGAGTCCTTCCTCAAAGTCCTTAATACACATAATGTTATATGTAGATATTATATACGCATATATAATATCTACATACAACATTATGTGTATTAAGGACTTTGAGTAAGGACTCCCCGATAATCTTTTCCTAGATATTATATACGCATATATAATATCTACATACAACATTATGTGTATTAAGGACTTTGAGTAAAGACTCCCCGATAATCTTGCTCTTACGAGTCTTTGAGATCACATTTATTGTTTTGATCTCCTTTACATTACGGTTTAACCGTGTCAGTTTGCCGCTGACTCTCCTCGCAATGGGTCTCTATCTTTTATGGGTCTAGTCTTTGAATTATTAAACCAGATTTTTTGAACAGAATTTAGAGCGGGGTGAACCTCGCCTGTTTCAGCCATTCCATATTGTTAACTTTAAAGAACCTCTTTCATAATGTTTTAGTGTTCTTTCCTTTTTTTTTTCATTGGTTTGGTATGGAAGAGAACTACTTGGATACTATTCTTTTTTTTGTGAGCCTTTGAAACAAAAGTAAGATTTATAGTTTTTGTTAACCATAAAGAACATATCAAAAGTGCTGGTAATGGCATGCTTATTAGCCATCATGCAGGAGGTCCAAAAATTGATTTAATGTGGTTTTTGTTATCGATAGAAACTATGGTTTGTGGAAGAGGAGGCTGCACATGTAAAAGAGCTAAAGTAACCCCATTTAAATTAGAATCTCAAGAGCAGTACACAGTTACAAATTGGTATTGTAAAATATGACTAGTAATCTCAGCCTTTGATTTTGTCTTTTAAAGGTACTGGATCTATACACAACTCTGAACTTTACTGATAATATGAACCTCAAAAGAAGCAATTTTTTTTTTTGACATTGGACTGATAAGGCCCAATCCAATAATCAAGTTATAAATTGATTTGAAAATATCAACTAGATTTTGATCCGCGCTTTTTCTTTGGATTGCAAACAAAGATTATGAATTAGTATTTTAAAATTATTGTATATTATTATGTTACAAAATCATAATATATCGAAGAAGAAATTTGTTTAAAATTATATAATTTATGAATTAGTTTATTTATGATTATATATGTACACTCTTATATAACTCTCTCTCTCTCTCTTAGACATGAACAATTTATTAGATCCGTGAAACCAAACTGAAATTGATCTGGAAATATATGTGCGATTTGGGTTTGGATATAGGGAAAGTACATATTCAATTTCTTTTTGGACCGCAGATTTTTTTTGAGTCAATATCCTAACGAGACCAGACCGAGTATCCAAGTACCTGATTTTTTTTTGTATATTAGGTATATTTGAGTATTTTAGATACGTTTTTTGTATTGCGAGTACTTTTTATGTCTTGGGTTCAGGTTTTCGATTTTAGTTTCGGGTTTTGAGTAAAATTGTAATTAAAAAAAATATATTGTGTAATCGAATTTTTTTTGGGCATTTTTCGGTTCCTCGGATCAGATTTCAGGTAAAATTTTGGATCTTTTCTGTATTTTAATATTTTCGGGTTTTTTTTTGGGTTTTCGGATATGTGTTTCAGTATTTGTTTTGGGTTTTCAGGTACTTCGAGTATTTTTTCGGTTCCTCAATACCCAAACTAATCCGGACCTGCTACGTACCTAAAAATTACAGATATTTGAATTATGGATTCGAACCGATCCGGACCTAAAGAACCAATCTAAACCTAAACCAAAAAATTTAAATACCTACTTATGTCCAAATATTTAGGACCCGAAATAAACCGATCCGTACCGACCTGGTGACTGATGCCCATACCTACACTCTCTGATTGTATTTTGTGTGCATTTTATAAAAGTTACATTTGTTGAGTTGATGAGATTTAAGATTTACTTGAAATATTTTTGGCTAATTTAATAGTATAGATTTGTAAGGTTTTTTAATAGTTTTAAAACTTATTTTAAATAACAAATTTAATGATAAATACTTTGTATAAAAATAATTTAAAGTAAAATATATAATTTTTAACACATGGTTTACTTAATTAAATTTGATTATGTATATATATATTGGAAATATATAATGGCAGTTTATGGTATCAAGTAAAGAGGTTTGAATCGAGCTCTCACGTAGTGTCTTACCTGTAACGTGTTTTGTAGTCGATGGTATTTTGTTCAATTATCTAATGTTCTTTAAAAGTGGGTCAAATGAATATTTCGATAAGGTTATGTTATAATACGTTGTGGTTCATGTAATTTATTTTGTTTGGATAGGATGGTTTAGCAATCGTAATAATGTGACCAATGATGTTGTTAGAGTAAAAATCGGTGGTATATACATGATCATTAATCTTGTCACATTTAATATTATATAGAGGGTATGTCCAAAAAAATTTTTTTAAAAAAGATCTAAAACAATTTGTATAGGTAGATTTTTCAAAACTCCTATTTTAATGGTATAGATAAATTAGATTCAATTTGACTTTGACCAAAAATAAAAAAATTCAATTTGACATTGCAACAGTTCATGTCCGAAGCAAAAGTTTGACGAAGTCCAGGATTGATGGGGTAAGTGTAGTGGGAGCCATGTGGTGTCTTTAATTATAGATAAACTAATGAACACACCAAAAACGATCCCACAATATCTTTTCAAATCATCAGACGTCACATCCCATCTTAAATCTGATAGGGAAAACTTGTCCCAAGCTTCGTCTTCCCAACCATTTTTCTCTTATTCAGTTTCTGGTTTTCACCAGAGAGAGAGACAGAGACCCAGTTTACCCTGCAAGGTTAGCTTCTCAAAACAGAAACCAATCCGAACAGAGTCTCTTTAAAAGGCTCATGCTTTTTAGATTTTCTCTGGTAAAGGTTTCATTTTTATAGAAAAACTCTCCAAAGTTTCAATCTTTTTGTTTGTTTTCCACAGGACTCTCTCTCTCTCTCTCTCTTGTTTGATGGGTGAAGAGACAACCGCAAACGATGACAACGGCGTTAAGACAAAACCAAGTCCAAAGCTAACAGTCTTGCCTCTTGTATTCCTCATCTTCTATGAAGTCTCTGGTGGCCCTTTTGGTGTGGAGGATTCTGTTAAATCAGGTGGTGGTCCTCTCTTAGCCCTTCTAGGCTTCTTGATCTTCCCTCTGATCTGGAGCATACCCGAAGCTCTAGTCACAGCAGAGCTCGCCACAAGCTTCCCAGAGAACGGTGGCTACGTGGTTTGGATCTCTTCAGCGTTTGGTCCCTTCTGGGGATTCCAGGAAGGGTTTTGGAAATGGTTCAGTGGTGTTATGGACAATGCTCTCTACCCTGTGTTGTTTCTTGATTACTTGAAACATTCTTTCCCTGTTTTGGACAATGTAGCTGCTCGTGTTCCTGCTCTATTAATCCTCACGTTCTCGCTGACGTACTTGAACTATAGAGGCTTGCATATCGTTGGCTTCTCAGCTGTTCTGTTGGCTGTTTTCTCGCTGTGTCCCTTTGTAGTAATGGCTTTGCTCGCGGCTCCTAGGATCAGTCCTAAGCGTTGGTTGTTTGTGGATTTCAAGAAAGTTAACTGGAGAGGGTACTTCAATACCATGTTTTGGAACCTGAACTATTGGGACAAGGCTAGTACTCTTGCTGGAGAAGTTGAGTCCCCTGGGAAGACGTTTCCAAAGGCTTTGTTTGGAGCTGTTTTGTTGGTTATGGGATCGTATTTGATTCCTCTTATGGCAGGGACTGGAGCTCTAAGCGCTTCCTCTTCAGGTGAGTGGAGTGATGGGTATTTTGCTGAGGTTGGAATGCTTATTGGAGGTGTTTGGCTCAAGGGTTGGATACAAGCTGCTGCTGCTATGTCAAATCTTGGTTTGTTTGAAGCTGAGATGAGTAGTGATGCTTTTCAGCTTCTTGGTATGAGTGAGATGGGGATGCTCCCTGCTTTTTTCGCACAGAGGTCAGTTACTTAGTCCCAGGGCTGGAAATGTTGGCTTTGACCCCTCATTGTTTTTAGAGATTATATACACATAGATCCCAAATTATGAGTTTTTTAATTACAGTTCTAAGTAAATGTTTATGGCCCCTAAATTTTCCGATCCGGCCATGCCTAGTCTGCAAGAGTGTGTTTTGGTTATGATCATTGTTCAAGAAAATGTTCAAGAAATCGTTAGACGGTAGTAATTAAAGGTAGTAATTAGACTCTTTATAGAGAATTATTGACTACAAGGGCACCTAGATTGATTTTTTGAACGCTTAGACTGATTTCTAAAAATGTCAGTTTTGTTTAAGTTTGATTTACAGCAGATCGATTTTTAGAACACTGGTTATGATGCCCTTGTACAACTCGGTTTTAACGTTCTTTGTGTGTTGCTGCAGGTCAAAGTATGGGACACCAACGATCAGTATCTTGTGCTCAGCAACAGGAGTCATATTCTTGTCGTGGATGAGCTTTCAAGAGATCATAGAGTTTCTCAACTTCTTGTACGCGTTAGGAATGCTTCTTGAATTCGCAGCCTTTGTGAAGCTAAGGATCAAGAAACCGGATCTTAACCGACCTTACAGAGTTCCCTTAAACACCTTTGGAGCTCTAATGCTCTGCCTGCCTCCTTCTCTGCTTCTCATACTTGTGATGGTTTTGGCCACCGCAAAGACGTTTTTAATCAGCGGTGTGATCATTGTTCTCGGGTTCTGCTTGCACCCGTTCTTGGCACTCGTGAAGGAGAAACGATGGGCGAGATTCATTCCAGAGGAGACGAGACCAGTTTTAGAAGTTCCATCGGAGTCTCAGGTGGATGAAGAACATGGAGACGAGTCTTCTGCTAGCCTTCTCCCGTGAACTTTACACACAAAAGATACAGATCAACGAAAACTCTGTGATTCTCTTGCACGTCTTAAAAAGAAACATTGGAGTTGTATAGTTTGTTAAGGATGCAGTTTCTGTATGTCTTGTTCAGCATTTGGTTTAGAGTACAGAAACGAAAAAAGTGTACCAGCAACAGTAAGGTGTCCGAGTCAATTTGTCTATGATTACAGTATATGATTATATAAATGTATACATCATAATCATTATCTGCTATGTATATGCAGTGAATGTGTTTTCGAAACATGAAACTGAAATAAAATGTTGTGTTTAGAAGGATCCTTGCAACTTTGACCTTTTTTTCCCGGTTCCTTTCAGCGTTCTCAGGTTGTTATTTCGTATGTGCAGCATCTTCGATCTGCTTTCTTTGATTTCTTTTTTAAAAACGGGCTTTGTTTTCTTTCATTTATTTATTTTGCTCGATTCTATGTTTAATTAAACATACATATATATATATTTTATCTTTTAAATTAAAGCTAGATTTGCACTTGAGAGGTTCTAAACTAAAGCACAATATTAAATTTATGTCACATCGAGAGGAAAAAAAGGGAAACAAAAAAGATTTTTTTTTCAGATTCCTACCTGAGGTTGAGAGGTTCTTTACACCAATTGGAATGAGGCATCTTAATAATGCTTCTTTCTACAGTTTTATATTTTTTTTGTAAACACCATTATCGTTTAGATTTTTCATACAAAAATACGTGAAGCAAAATTCAACTCAAGCACCAATTTGAATTCCAATATTCCTTGGTATATTTGTTGGATGTTTGCTCACTGGATAGACTCATAGACCTCTCAAAATGGTTCGAGCCAGGATCGTATCTGGGTGGATAATCCTTTGGTTTCTTTTTGTAAAATAATCCTTTGGTTTCGAACAATTGGTTTGTGTTTTCTAAGCATATCAGCATATATTTTTTTATTTCAACTGATGACCAAAACAGAATGGGCTCACGGTATGACGGTAACGTATTAAGACATAGATCATAGATGATAAGATATATCATGTTTTTTTTTTGAAAAACAGATATATCATGTTCCTAGGAAATAAACGATCTAGATGGTCATTTGTGTTTCTTATATTATCAAATAAATTTCTCAACGCATATTTTGAAAATTTGTGGAAAATTACAAAGCTATAACAGCCAATCAGGTCGAATAACTAAGATCAATGTTTAGTTTTCTTCAATAGACAAAAGGAACCATCTGTTGAAATGGATTTTTCTTTTACTTTTTTTGAAATGGACTTGTCTGTCGTAAAATAGTCTTACTTTCTTAATCAAATATCTTCCACTGGATTTCGCATTTTTTCCCTATGTAGCTACACAATGTACATCACGGAATATATGCTAAGTTTCCCATTGAAAGCTTGCGACCTAAATAAGTAGTTTACATTTTAGTTACTTATATTCATGCATATGTTAAAGTTAGTTTCATTTGGAGACGGGGAAACTTTTAAATTTTAATTAAAGATAGAAAAAAAAACAACTTATGAAAATGCATTACACTACAGAAAAGACAAGCGTATACAAATTAAACTCTAAAACATTGTCTACCAATTAGCATGCATAACGCCTTTTAATTAGATAGTAGCATGACAATCCATGCATGCGACACTACAAGTGTGCTATTTGACTGTTTTTCATGTGACTTTAACAGATCTAAAAAACTTTTGCAGCATACACTATCATAATTAATTTTTTTTAAGTTATGGAGTTTGAGCTAATTAGTTTTTTAAAATCAAAGTTTGGAACTAAATACTTACATAAAATTAATTTAACTGCTGCATGAATCTCACTATATACTTGATTAAATTTCTAATTTTCCTAACACTTAAGTTATCTCTCAGCTAAAATTTTAGTTATATTAGTAATTTTCCCTCATAAAATCATTACATCTACAACTATATATACAAGAGTGGACGTGATGTCGAAATATATGCTTCTTGCAATTATCACCATCCGATGTCATAATCAGATGAAATTCGGAACTTCTTACAACCAATGGTACTCACTTATCGATATTAGTTTATTTCAATAAACAACAACCCTTTTGTACTTTGATATTCTTGAACACGTTTTACGTCAAATTCTCTAGCTTTTTTCTTTATCTTTATATATTTGATTAACCCAAAGAGTAGTATATGAGACTATGACGAACAGATCAAACTATTCACAAATCGTAACATATATTTTCTATAGGCAATACGATCATATTTAAATCATACTGAACGTGATACATGATTCAACGGGCAACATACTAAAGTTTACATACATGATACATATACACCCATTATCGGCAACTAATTAATACCTTGCATATTCTGGAATCTGAAACCCGAATTTTCCTAGTTTATTGTACCACTCGGGCACTCGGCCATTGGGAGTCTATCCGGCTATCCGCACGTTAAATTATCTTAGAGTAACTAACTGAAAAAGTATTATTGAAAAAATATATTATCCTCACGTTTTTTTGATCAAAATATCATCCTCACGTTAAATTCTTATAATAAAGTAACAACTAACAAGTAACAAACTGATAAATTACTAAAGAACACATATACTATTCCTCACGTTAAATTCTCTTAATATAAAACTAACAAGCAACAAACTGAGAAATTTTTTTATCATTATCCTCTCATCCCCCCCCCCCCCCCCTCCACTCACCAGATTCTCTACCTATCTCGCGTGTATATAATCGAAGAGACCGAGGAGATTTCAGAACACAAGCTCAAGTTATATAGATTGACAGAAATATATACTCATACCAATAACAAATTATATATAGGTAAATACACTAATTACATATAACATTATAAAATTATTATTTTTTGTCTTTTCTGAGTTCGTGTGTTTACTTACACACACACACAGTACATGATGAGAAGAACCGGGATCGCCAGAGCACCGATGCTGCTGTTGAGGTCAACGCCACAACTTTCCTCATCATTCTTCTTTTATCTTCGCTAATCAAATGATATTATTAACCACAAAACATGTCATAGAAAGTGAAAAAAAACGCACATAAATCTTCGTGGTAATTGCTTAATAAACTAAAACTTTTTGATATTTATTTTAAAAAACTTTGTTAAAATAATATAAAAAGTAAAACATTTGTCAAAACCTTATTAATAGAAATCCGTACAAGAAACTCTTACCAAACATTCTTTCTTAACTAGTCTTTATATAACTAACTAGGGTGGTGTTAAAGAAACTCTAGAAGTAAATGTGCAAGACGAATATAGGAAACTTAGAGGTCTTTTGTGAATTAAGAAAAAAGAAGAAGTAAATGTATTTTTATGATAATGATGATTTAGGAGTTGGAGGCAAGTTCAAGGACGTGCAGGGATAAGCAGCAAAGCTGCAAAACAAAAACCTATGGTCATCGACTACTCCGAAGATACTTCCGATCATAGGGCAGAGATCAATTGTGGCGGCGAAGAGGAGTGGGTCCCACACCCACGTACTGGAATATTCTTTCCATCGGGACAAGAGTCGGTGATGGATGGTGTCCCTGACGGTGCTGCTTCTTTTGACATGGCGTTTTGGCTTAGGAACGTCGACGGTTTGGACAAACCTGATCCTGACCATCATTTTCCTAACTGAAACCGAAAAAAGTGTAACTATGACAGTGACGTGAAAATCATAATGAGACTATACTATGTATAACTATGGCAAAATAATCCGGACGAATGGTGTGTACGCACGTTTGATTATGATAATCTTCGTATAATGTATGATGGTTCAATAGCAATACATAAGTTAATTAATGTATTCGTTGTGGATATCATTTTGTATATGCTTCGTATAATCTATGATACTTTCTGTCGTATATTATATCACCTGAGGCAGAGAGATCCTTTGCACAGATTATAACAAGGTGTCTTAATAATGCTTCTTACTTTAATTTTTCTTTTGTCTTGGTTTTAAAACAAGCAAAAACATTTTGTCGTTATGTCTTTTCTTTTAAAGTTACGTGAAGCAGTAATCAATTTATATGTACGCACCAGTGTGAATTCGGTACTTCTTCGTATTTTATTGGGTGTGCTCACTTTATAGATAAAATTCTCCAGGGGGTTCGAGCTTCGAGCGCAGATGGGTCGGTGATACTTGGGTTTGGAGATAATAAACAATCCGAGTAATATCGAAAGAGATCGTGTAGACGTAGTGTAATTGGTTTGTTGCGAATTTTTGTAATATGATTTTTCTGTAGATCAAAACTTGATCAATTTAATACATATTTAATCTCTTATGTTCAACATGAGTTAGTTCTATAAGTTGTTAAACATAATAATAAGGCTACGAGAATGGAAAATTATATAATTGTATTTTGAGTAAAATACGTGCTTACTTGATTTACTAATAAGTTATCTACATTTATAATATGATTTCATGTGATTATCCTAATGTCTAACGTTTTTATTTCATAGTAGTTTTTTGTATATTTATTTTTCTGTTTAGATTATATTAGGAAAACAAATTCTTCTCTTTTTGTCTCAGTTTTATTCTAGTCTCTGCAAATTTATTGTGTAATTTTAGTTTCTATGGATTTGATCCCTTGTAATTTGTTATGCACTTCCTGTATGATTAAAAAGTTAAAAGTTGGAGCTATAACTATCAGATGTCTTAATCGGATTAATTCGAAACTTCTGACCATCGATGGCTCTCATTAAGCGACATTAATTTACAATAACCCTTCTGTACTTTCAATATTCTTGAATACTTTCACGTCAAATATTCTCTAGCTTTTTCTTATGTTTATATTTCATTGACCCTAAAAAGTAGTCAAAGACGAACAGATCAAACTATTAACAAATGTTAATGTATATATTTTTTGTTAAACAATACAATCATATTTAAAACATATTGAACGTGATACACGATTCAAACGGCAATATATTGAAACTTACATACATATACACCCATAATTTGCAAATAATTAATAACTTGGATATTCTGGAATCTGAAACCAAAATTTCCTAATTCATTGTACCACTCAGTCGATGGGAGTCTATCCGCACGTTAAATTATCTTAAGAGTAACAACTAACTAACTGAAAAAGTATTATAGAACAGATTATATATTATGCTCACATTAAATTCCTTTAAAGTAACAAGTTACAATTTAAGAATTAGGAGAATACTAAAGAAAGCATATACTAGCCTCACGTTAAATTCTTTTAATATAAAACTAACAAGTAACGAACTGAGAAATTATTAAAGAACATATATTGTCTTCTCTTTTCACCCCACTCTCCAGATTCTCCACCATTACAGTTTATCGTGTATATATATATATATATATATATATATATATATATATATATATATATATAAGAGACCAAGGAGATTTCAGAACACAGGCTCAAGTTATATAGATTGATAGAAATATATACTCTTACAAATATCAACTTATAGCTTAGGTAAATACACTATTTCATATAACATAATAAGTTATAAAAAGAACAATTTGTGTCTTTGTTCTGAGTTCGTGGGCTTACTTACATACACAGTACTGATGGGAAGAACTGGGATCGCCAAAGTACCAATGCTGCTGTTAAGGTCAACGCCACAACTTTTCTCAGCATTCTTTTTTTTTTACTTTCACTAATCAAATGATATTATCAACAACAAAAAATGTAATAGAAAAAGGAAAGACTAAATTTTTTGGTATATTAAAAAAACCTCTGGTAAAGAAAATAAAAATAAAACACTAACCTTATTAAAAAATTCTTACAAGAATCTGGACCAAACATTATTTCTCAACTCTCATTGTATAACTAGCTAAGGTGGTGTTAACTGGTGTTAAAAGAAACTCTAGAAGTAAATGTGCAAGTCGAATATAGACAACTTAAGAGGTCTTTAATGAATTAAGAAAAAAAAAGAGGTAAATGTGTTTTTATGACAATGATGATTTAGGAGTTGGAGGCAAATTCAAGGACGTGCAGGGATAAGCAGCATAGCTGCAAAACAAAAGCTTATGTTCATCGACTACTCTGAGAATATTTCCGATCATAGAGTAGAGATCAACTCTGGCGGGGAAGTGGATTGGGTCCCACACCCACGTACCGGAATATTCTTTCCGCCGGGACAAGAGTCGGTGATGGATGGTGTCCCTGACGGTGCTGCTTCTTTTGAGATGACGTTTTGGCTTAGGGACGTCGACGGTGTGGACAAACGTGACCCTGACTATCATTTTCCTAGCTGAAACCAAAAATGTATAACTATAACTGAGTGACTTAATAAACACACTGAGACTATACTATGTAACTATAGCAAAACAATCCCGAGGAATGGTGTGTACGCACGTTTGATTATGATAATCTTCGTATAGTGTATGTTGGTTCAATAGCAATAGTTAAATTAATTAATATATCCGTTGTGATTATCATTTTATGTGCTAGTTACAACTTTATGCAGAACTTCATAGATGTCTTCTGATATTTTTTTTGTCGTATATTCTCTCACCTGAGGTTGAGAGATTCTTTACACAAATTATAACAAGGTGTTTTAAAAATGCTTCTTGATTCTTCTTTAGTTCTGAATTTAAAACAAGCAAAAACATTTTGTGTTATACTTTTCTTACAAAAGATACGTGAAGCAGTAATCAGTTTACTGGGTGTGCTCACTTTATAGATAAACTGCTCAAAGTGGTTCGAGTTTCTAGTAGAAAGGGGAGATGATACTTTTGGTTTAGAACAATTGGAGATAAACAATCTGAGTAATATATCGAAAGAGATCGCATATACTTAGACCATTTTCAATAGATCGTTCTATTTATTTAAATAAAGTAATTTTATTATAAAGTTAATTTTTACTTTAATAGTATTTATTATAAAGTAAAAAAATAGAATGATGAAAAAAATAAATGAATTATAGCGTAAACTCAATTTGTACTATATATTACAAAGTGGAAAATAGAGTATGTTAGATATTTTTACTCTAAACTATTTTAGAATAAAATAGAATAGAGTTAGAGATCTTTTTAGTTCTTTTATTCTTTTTTGGAATTTATTTTGTTAATGAAAAGGTAAATTTAAATTTAAACCGAAACTAATAGCATATACGGAAACATACCGGACTGTTAGCTTAACCATCCATGTATGCAAGACTACAACTAGACTTATTTTATTTTAAATATCAAAATTTCCAACATTTTGGTATCTCGTAGCTAGTTTTTTTCATCATTCAATTTTCTTTGTAGAGGCATTACATCTACGACTACACGTGAACGTAATGTTAAAATAGATATACATCTTGCAATATTATCACCATACCATATGATAATTGGATTAAACTTGGAACCTCTATATCCAACCAACGGTGATCATTAGTCGACATATCAATATTTTTTTTTAAATCGTAACACTTTTGTACTTTGATATTCTTGAATACCTTTACTTAAAATTCTCTTAGCGTTTGTCATCTTTCTGTAGTGTATGATAGCAGATCAAACTATGGATGATGTTATATGATATCTAATAAATATTTGCAGTGGCCTTTCTCGTTCGGTTTATTATGAATAATTATTTTATGATCGATCTTATTGTAGGATAATATTGCTACATAATATAATATGATAATCAATAGTTTGATAGATGATGGGTACTCCTAAGTCCTACCCCCCCGAAAAACGAAGAGATAAAGAAGGATTATTCAACGAATTGAGTTGCCCTTAGAGAGGGGTAATACAAGTCTTCAGGGAAATAAATTCTAGAACATAACTGTCAACACTCAGAATGGCAGTATTCACATCAATGAATGACTGAAACCTACCCATTTCGTCTAAAATGATTTTCTATGTACAATCACTTACCAATCTTTGCCGACATTCTGGTTAGTTTTAGTCTGCGGTTAAAAGCTAGCACAAGTACATTTTTAGAAAGTGCTTCACAAGTTCAGGGTTGTGTTTTTATCTCAAGTCTTAACTTCATGTCAAACATTTCATTTCTTCTTTGAGATACAAAAATGAAGCACAAGGATATGATCAGTTGATCATGCATACTAATAAGTTCCAAGTAACATTGACATTGGACAAACAATATTGGACAACCCATGAGGGATGGTCATAATAAGGTTTACATGTCAGTTATATATTGCAGATTCATAGCAAATTGAAAAGTGGGATATATTCCTAAACTCAGATCGAAACCAACCTAGCTATTAACGAGATCTTCATCTTCTTCAACAAGTGATATTCCTAAATTTAGAACATGAAAATGATAATAGATCAATTACTCTCAGACATATTATTTTAACACATGTACGAAAAAATACTATTTTACGTTTATTTGTTGGTTACAACTTAAAAAGACATAGAATCCAAAGAGTTGGTGTATAATGGGTAAAAGACAAATTAGAGCTGAGAGTAAAAAGCAGTCAAAAACACAGAGGGACTTAGCTAGTGACAGTGCAGCAAAGCTTCTCACACATCCATGTCTCAAATCATATGCTCTTGAAACCTTACCACGTTCATTCACATGCACGCCTTTCCATTTTTAATTTTATAATTATTATTCAGTGTAGAGCTAGTAATTTATCCTCTCTTTTTTTGCTTAGTAACATTTCTTATTTTCTTCCTTTTAACAAGAATGTCCTGGGTTTGCCTTTTGTGCACCCGTTGGGTTTGCCTATAACCTTGTTATATGATCCAAGACTTGAACCAATCTTCAGTATACATGAAGCAACTCCACAAAGCTAGATTATCATTCTTCTACGCCCTTGCCAATTTTAAACTTGACTCTGGCAATGGTAAAACACTGTATTCTGAAACCGGTTGGTATATTTTTAATCTTTGTTTTGTGTAAACAATTCATCGTTTCTTAATAGATGAATAGATGAATTGTCACTCTGACCGCCGTACTTATGTCGCTAGGTTTGCAGACAACTTTTATTATCATCGTGCTTACTTGACTAATATGCAAGATTTAAGAGCATATTGTTGGTTATGATCAACCTTCTGTATGTTATCATCTCCTTCATTGTAAACCGTAGTGAGAATTTGAATATATTGTATTGGTTTGGGTCTTTTTGAGTAATGATAACGATCTCTAATTAAGTTTGGGTCTTTTTAAACTTTTGAATCATATATTATTGGTTTTTGTAGTGTTTAATTCAAAGTACGACTTTATTTAAAAGCTTCAAATTCAAAATGCGAGAGTGGCAACTTTTAACTATTCATGTATTCATAGTGAAAAATGGAACAAACTTATGATCCCATTTATGCATAAATTTATTCGTGATTCGGTTGCATGCTATTTTATTTTGATTAGTTTAGAGGTATTTTAGGCTTATAGAAAGGCTTAGACTAATCGGTGTTTCGGACATATGGAAAACCACAAACTAATTCTTCAACGAAAGATTGACACTATTTCCAGACTTTCAAATGGAGCATAAACAATAAGCACATATATCTACATAGCTAAATATGTTCAGTATCGTGGATTACTATAAACCTAGATAATCTGAAATCGGTCTACCACCAGACTACTCTCATGTGGTTGGGTGCATGCTATTTGTAAGTACTCATTTTAAAACAAATCATAAGAATGTGTGTAATATGATCCAAACAGTATTTTAAAGCTTGCCTTTCCAGACCAGTGAAATGCTATCATTGTTCTTTTAAAATGTCAATAAATTATATGATTGTATTTTAATTATAATTGTGTTTAAACTTAACCAATGCAAGATTTTGAGCTCAAAACAGGGATTTATACTCACTCTTTTAATATGCGGGTAAATAAAACAACAATCAAATAATGATTTCATAAATCATTGTGATCCTCATATTATATCTAACTAATGTAGAAATTCTAAGCATCTCAATAGTAGAATTGATACATATAAACATAACTAAAGAATGGAAGTCGAGATTTCAATATGAGATATTAGACAAATGTTAATTATATTTAAAATTTTGCAAATATTTCATTTTTATTTTGTATTTCTGATTCAATTTTTCTAGTTTCGGTAAGCTAATACATTCATTCATTCATTCATTCATTATATAGTGTTTATGGTACATTATGTCAAACAGCAAATCATTTTGACTAAAGTTTCCTATAAACTCACCAAAAGTTTTTTAAAACATTTCCTCAAAAATAAAATCCAACAATTAATGCTAACACGACTTCTACAAACTAATAAAACGTTAAAATGAAAGAAAAAAGGAAACTCAACACAAAAGCTAAAAATATTAGACTTTTTCCTAACTTTTGAGAAATAAAACATTTACTTCTGACTTTTTATATCAAAAGAGAAGAAAAAAAGCATATCTTATAAGGGAAGGGACTGCGAATTTTGCAACATGAGGTGCCCCACTACAAAAGGACAAGAATCATGAATCATATATTCAATTCAACAAATCCTTTTTACTGAATACTATATGAAAACATTAATATAATATACACATAAATCATCATATTAAAAAGGAAATATTAAAGGGAAAAAGTATGGAAAACGTAGACAGTTCTGATCTGAAAAAACAAAGAAAAGTCATTAATTTAACCAAAAGCAGATATTTCGTCCCCAAGCATTGAAAGAGGGTCAAAATGGACCCCTCACCTTCATTTATAAAATCATATCCCCACACCAATTAATTAGATACACCAAAATAAATATTCTGAAATGCATTTAATGTTTAAGAAGTAAATGATCTTTCATCAAACATAACACAGCAATCAACTTCGTTTCCATATCAAAAAGAAGTGGATGCAAAAACCAATGGAACCAACAATTATATGTAAATTGTTAAAAACCAAGGTAAATGAGATCTTGAGACTTGAGAGCGTAGATTATCATAAATATGGAATATGGCCGTGTGTATGTGTGTGGACTCGACTCTCAAGGGGTCACCTTTCTCTTTCATTAGTTGCCAAACAAGTAGGAACAAAGTCCATGTTCACATTATCATTATTTCCAAAATCACCAAAAAAATTTCATATTATCTTGATTAGTGTGAAACGTTCTTTGGTTATATTCTCTTTGGCATCTTTCTTGTTTTGTTCACATTATGTTCTTTACTTTCTTCTACAAGTGGCCTAAGAGGATAATTGGATGAGATCATTGAGAAAGTAGAGAGGCTTTAACAGAAAAAAGACTGAAGATAAGATGAAGCAAAAACACCAAACATATCTCGATATAGTTTGCAAAAGAAAGATGAACAATATCAAGATTTGTAATTAATATGGTTGATTTAACACAAACACTTAAATGATAGAAAAGTAAAAGCAGCAGGCAATTCTCCTTCTCTTGCCTTCACCTTGCTCAAAAACATTGAAGGTGAGAATTAAATAAAACCAAACTGAAAAAAAAAACATTAAGTAAACCAACCAAACTCCACCCCACCTAGTGAGATTAGAGTTAAAAAAAAAAAAAGATCCACTTGGATTCGATTTGAACCGGTGAATCTTCGGTTATGCTAACAAACCTGATTCCTAATCCGACAAAGCTGCTAAAAAAGGGTTAGCTTGAGATATGAACACATTGCATGATCTGATCTTTTTTTCCCATTGGCTAATGCTACCTTCAAGAGTTGTTTTACTCATAACCGTTAGACATCAGTTCTCCAAGGCTGCAACTTTAGCCCTGTGAACTGCAGACAAAGCCACCGAGTTGTTGATGCTCTTCCCTCTTTCCTCTTGTCCATATTCGCATGAGTCTGCTACAGAACCGATCTTGAGATCAGCCGGTGGTATAAAGCAATCGAGAGATAAACCAGGAACGTTAAACGCAACTTCCTCAATCGTCCAGCTCTCTTCCATCTTCGTCCTCGTGTGGCTCATCGCCACTTCCCCAAACCTGAAAAGAGTCACAACCGAATGTCCCGAGTGAGCGATCATGACCCCTTCCACCTGGCGGTAATCGTCTAGGGACGAGTTGTACGTGGTCTCCCAGAACACAGTATCTCCACCGTTGGATTGGATCCGTGTCAGATGCGAATCCTCGATGTGAACCAAGAGTCCAGTCTTCTGACTAAAGTAGCCGGAGAGGACGTGTCTTATGATCTCAGCCGGTCCTTCACTCCTCGCCTTGAGGGTTTCAGGGTCAGTACAAAGCTTGAGAATGAAGCAATCTTCACCGTTGACATTCTTCTCCCCAATACACTTCGCCTCCGCGAACATTGCAGCAGTAGTTCTCGGATCAAGCCCCTGAGACCATCCACATAAGAAAACACTAAGAATCTCTCTCTCGAACTACTCAAAGATCTTATTTATTACCTGAAGTCCACGTCGGAGAGGTCTGACGGGTCCTTTAGCTGTATGAGAACCAAGCCAAGGAGTGTGTCTCCACACGAGCTTTCCGTTACATCCAGCACGAACCTTATTACCACCAACAGATAGCTCGACGTACCACATGTCCGGATTCATCTGCCAGAGAACGAAACCTCCAGTCTCTGCCTTCGACGGGTTCCGGTTCCTAACGGTTCTCGTCGCGGTCTGGAGCTCGGAGGTGATCATCTTGAGCTTCCCCATAGCGTAAGCGTTTTTGATGGAGTTTTGAAGCTTCTGCCCACCGGAAGCTGCGGTGTACTGTTGGAGTATGTACTGAGCAGACGATGTCTCCTGAAAGAACCAAAACGACGTCACTTACGACCAACCAAAAAAAAACGAAAAAGGTGAGATCTTTAGAGAGAGACTAACGATTGGTGTGTTTTTGATGCTGAGGTGAGGCAAAGGATCAGAGGAGGAGACGTGAATGGGAGCGAGAGGAGCTCCCATGACTCCTAGAAGAAGCCTCAGGTCGTTTCTCCGGTGAGCCGCCGTCGCTGCAACAGAGGGAGCGCGAGAGAGCTGTCCTTTGACCCAGTTACCTAGACCCGACCCGAGCCGTTTCGAATCTCCTACACTCCCTCCTCCTCCTCCTTCTCCTCCTTCTTCGTCTGGATCGGGTCCTTCCATGACGGGTCTCAAGCTTCCGGATCTCTCGATTAAAAGCTCCGGTTGGGTTACATAGTAACCGGCGCCGCCGCCGTTAGTGAAGTTCTTCCTCCCCCAGGAGAGAGCTGTCATGGGTGAGCTAGACCGAGCTGGGCTGACGGAGCGAGACCTTGTCCTGGAACGCGACGGCGAGAGACCTCTGAGAGCAGAGAAGAATCCTTGCTTTTTCTCCATGGACAAAAGCTTCGTCTTCTTCCTCGTAACGTTAAGCTTGGCAATACAGAACAAAAGGGTTTGACAGAGAGAGTCACCTTAAGAGCTGGAGAGGAGAAAGATTTGATTTTTTTTTTTTTCTTCCGAGTCTCGCAGTGGAGCGAAGAGAGAGTTTATGAACGGAAGCCAAACGAGGGAGAGAGAGAGAGAGAGACAGTGATGTTCTGGTGAATGACAATTCTACCCTCTAGTTGTTACCGGGTTTTCCCATTCAAGAAAAGACACGCGCTCCCTGATAGTTCACGCGCATAGGATATATTCTTTGATCTCTTTCCAACCTGGCTACCGCATGACTGAAACGTGTAAGGAGATGAACGGCGAGTGATGCGATTTAATTGTACTCGCAGCAGTGTTGTGAGGTTTGCGCCGTTGAGGATGGTGGACGATCTATTTCGTGTGTTTTTAACGGTTTCCGTTACGTTTCTGGAACAAAAGAGGATGTCGTTAAGTTCACAGTCAAAATAAAGTTAGAGACAGTGGCTGCGGTAAATTAGGGACCAGTTTGTTACTTTTTAACCAGGATCGCAAATTCGATTTGTACTCTCATTTTCTTTACAAGGAAAAAAAAAACCAAAATTATTTGCCAATTCATTCTTCTGTAATCTGTACTGTTTCCGCAATATTTCTATTAATGTTGTTATGGAAAAATATCGGTATCTGCTTATGGCTTGGTCTATGAATTATTTACTTCTTATAACTTAGGCCTCCAATGTATGGAGCGGTCCAAGCATAGCGTACTGTGGGATGAAAAATGGGTTACCATTCTGTAAAAATGCGGGACGTAAATGTTGGTGGACCGCACTTAAAATTAAAAGAAGATAAGATGATGTGGTTATAGGTGTGGTTTACCAGTTAATTATTTTTTAGTTATTAAAAATATAGAAAAACACAAATTTGTCCACTAACATGCACCTATTTAATATACTTTAATTAATGTTTGAAAGACAATTCTCTTATTTGTTTTTTTTTTAAAGAAGTTGATCACCAAAAAAGCTTTTAAGAAGGAAAATGATTAAAATATATTTTATTAAAAAGCAAAATATCTTTCTATGCTTGTCTTTAGATATATAAATATAAATAATATTTTTTATAAAAAATTATAGTTTTCGAACTATTTATTTTCAAATTCAAACTTTTCATAAAAATGTTTCATTTCATTTTTTTCATTCTTCTTTTTGAAATTTGAAAATGTTTTTTGAAATTCATTAGTATAATTGATAGGATCCAAACCCAAACAAATTTTTGTTTTCGGCTTGGTTAGATTTGGTTCTTGATAAACGTGTCCATGTTTAGCTAAACTTTTGAAATTTGAAAAAAAAAAAAATTTGAAAATACAATATCTTAACGAGGAAATAATGTGAATATGTTTTGTGAAGTTTTTCAGATAACTAAAAGATTTTTATTAGTTAAATAAAATATTTTCAGATATCTTAATTTAATAGCACTGATAAAACTTTATTTGTAGAGTATTCATAAGTCTATTTATGTTGATGACAAAAATATATATATTTTCAAATATCTTAATTCAATTTTGTTTAGATAAAATTTCTATTTTTAAAAATTATATTAGTATTACTGATTTTTTAGTTCGTAAAATATAAAAAATATTATATGTATCCCGCAGTTACACTATCTATTATATATGTCACCAATTATACTTTGTTTTAAACCTTTTCCTTTAGATAAACTAGATTTATTCTGCAGTATGCGTTTTTCTAACACAGTCCGTTTTTACCATTTGGGACCTTAATATGAATTGTTTTAGTGTCCCACATTTATGAAATCAACTTTCAAATTTATCATTTTCATGTGTTTGAATCTAGATATTTGAGGTGAAATGGAAAAATATGGTCACGTAGTAAATTCAAAATGGAATCAATGAAATAAAGTTGATTGATAAATAATAACTAAATTCATCTCCTTCAACTTTTATCAAATTGATCACTGATCTTAACTTCTAAAAATAGATAGCTGATCTCGATTAATTGGTAATACAACACTATTGCAATCTCGTGTCTTCACTACGTCGAACCCCGTATAACAACTCAGTTTTTCCTGTCTTTCGTTTGTAACAGAATAATCGCATCATGCCAAGTATTAAGTATGAATATTTTTCTTTGTTTATTCCCCAGCTGTTGAACAGTACATCAGTTATAAATGGGAAATTAAGAAACATATCTAATCAAGTAATGATTCTGATGATTTATATGTACACAGAGGATAACTTAAGAATTTATGTATTTCACAAACGGATATCAAATATAAGATTTAAAAGCTTTGGATTTTATTATTTGAGTACTGTGTTTCTTCGAGAGAAAGGAACACAAAAGAGGTCTTAAGAGAAGGTTCCTTCTTTATCCGACAGAGAGAACAACCATTTGTGTGTGTTTTCATTGGCCAATTGCGTAAAGATAGCAACTCTTCCTCTTATATATGTCTCGATTAAAAATTGTAATTTATTCATGATTAACACTTTCGTTCTGTAATGTAATAATGACTGAATAGATTCCTCACCTCGACACGCTTAGGTCATAATGTGAATATCATTTTGGCTTCTTATATAATCCAATAGTATATAATAGTAGCCAGAGCTTTTCTTATTAGAGCTTCTACATCATCGCAATTAGTAATTTCAAAACTTTTCATTTTTGTTTTAGTATTATCATTTGATTAGGTTTGCAGTATATGCATAACCTCTATTTTCATGAAGTTACAAATTTTTTTCATTCTATTTAATTTTCAGAAAAATTAAAAAGTCAACGAAAATAGGTTTAATATGGAAAACAAAATTACCAAGTATATCTAAAAGATTATAAGTTCAAATTCCTTTTAAAAATTTCCAAATAAAGTTAAATTATATAGTCTGGATCTTTTCTTACAATAATATAAATACCTATGAGATCTAGTCATTTACTATTCTGTCTCACAAAAGTGTTATTTTGATATTTTTCTTGTTATATAAAATGTGTTATGTTATAGTCCAAATAATATTTATACTTATTTTAGCTTAATATTAATTTAAAATTACACTGATCTTATAAATAATTTTATTTAGTTCAAATACTATTAGTTGAATAAGTATAATTTATAAAAATATAAATTTTAATCATTTCTAATTTGTGTGAAAATATCAAATTGACACTTGGGAAAAGAGAATAAAATAAGTTTAAAACCAAAACATAAAAGTTTTCATAATCTAGGGAATTATGGGCTCCAACATCCATTGTAGTTTTTCTTTTGCTGGAATAATACCTAAATCATGAATGTTCCTTATAAGTCTCCACTTAAGTTCATTCTTTTTTTCTTTTGCTTTGGATTTACGGAAACGATCTATTTAATATCTCGTACAGTTGTTATAAAGGTTTTCATCTTCACTCACAGTCCAAAACAACCTCCAAAATAAGATTTACCTATGTCTCTATCTCAGTTACTCAAAACGAAAAAGGAGCGTATATGTCTCTATCTCCCATGTGACGAGAACTTTGTTAGTCTTTAAGGTTAAACGGACGTAACGTAACATTCTCTTTGATTAATTCATTTTCCTTTTTACTATTAATGATTGATTTGATTGTTCTATAATTGTGTTTATTAACAGAACTCCCGGAGCATGCATCCACTCCACTCCACGCTAATACCTCCCTCAACCCCTGACTACATCTAAACCGAACGATGGTATCACCGGTCAAGTCTTAAACCAGCCATAACCATACAAGGTGTTGATATATAATGAATCTATTGATCTTGTAGCATTAGATCCAATGTATAAAGGTCACTTCTATACGCGCCGCGTTATTTTGTTAGTCATCTTTGTTGGGTCTATACATCCACGAATCCATCATCGATGGGATTTTATAGGCATAATATTTTTATATATCTTATGTTTTTGTAACATTAGTTAAAATTTTAAAATGTTTTTTGATAATAAAGATTTTTATTCTAACTAATTTCGTGAATTACGTTAAATATATGTGTTTTTGTTTAACGCTTTTTGTCATCTGTTTCTGAATTGCCTTTCTCACATCAGTAATAACACAGAGGATATACTGTTCATATGTATATGCTCTGCAAATGGTGTATTCTAATTAGTGACCCAAAGAAGGACTTAGACCCAAGATTTCTCATGGACTGATTTTCCCGATTATGCTAGTTAACATTTGGAATTAGTCGGAATAGTATCCGTTATCGGCTTGTTATGTTGGAATGGTTATTGCAAAAATAACAAGAACTCATATCCTCCACTCAAGGTCATTGAAAAAGAAGCTATATTCAACAACAAATACAAGTAACTTGAAGAGTGAAGATAGTTAATGTGATAATTTACTAGCGTTTGAAGCGTGAGGAGTAGAAGGACAAGCAGCACGTGGATGTCTTCGAAATTCGATTAGAATGGTCAAAGGAGCAAAGAAGAGAAGGAAAAAAAACGCATACGCGTTAACTTTTTCAGTGTGATAGTGGTTACAGCTAAGGTAGGGCTCATTTTAAAGTATAAATGTTCTTTGGGTCGATGAAAAACATTAAAATTATCTTGAAAAATTAGTATCGACGCATTTGTGTACTAAAAATTCGATGGTAGGGACATTAAGTACCACGTGTAACTCTCTAGTACTAGATCGTTATTAAAGAAGAAACGCTTGTCCTTGTAATCAAATAAACAACCTTTTATTTAATTCATTTTACTAATCACATTCTATTAGCCACCAAACTTTGAAAAATAAAAGTTAATAAGTATGAACTCAAAAGCATATTGGTCACCCAAATATATAGTGGACTTAGATTCTGATAAGGAAACCAACAAGTCAGCAAACAATTACAAGTTCGCACCCAAACAATTACAAGTTGGTATTCGATTAACTTTTCAAGAGTTAAAAGTCCAAGATCGATCTTTATAAACTATTTAATACTTTTACAAAATATAAAGTAATTTGGTCTCTTAATTGCAAATACTTTTCCAAGATCGGTCTCTTATTTAATACTTTCAAGAGCTATGCATACTATTTGAACTGTTCGAACTGAGATCCAACTAAACGGAAACATATTTTTATGATTAGCTGAACCAATATTTTCTTAATTGCCTATCATTTATGGAATCTAATCCACACATAACTTTCAAGATGTTCATAGTATATAATTCTTTTGGGGACTAAACTAACATTCATATCATATATAGCGAGAGATATACTTCAAAGCTTGATACGATAAATCAGTTTAAGAAGCATTCAAAAACCTAACCAAACTATAACTATAACTAAGACAAAGTGTCGAAGTGCATGCATGCAAATGCATGTTATTGTACTATTTCTGAAAGTGCTTAGTTAAGGAAACAAAATTGGATTAAGGGCACTTGGGTTTTCCCTTGGAGCTAAGCTTGTCTCGATAGCAAGGGCATTGATGCTTGTTTCCAAAGGTACCAGAAGGAACACACTTACACTGTCTGCAACAAATGCCACAATACTTGATACATCTGCCTTGAAATCCTGCCTTAGCACACCTTCCTCTGCATCTACTCCCACAGTATACCTCCATGCCTCCTATTCTTCCTGAATTTATATCCATTTCAACATTCATATTAGATATAAATTAAGATAACCTTTGCATTGAGGCCTTTAAAATGATCAAAGATTCAAACATCCTGTTTGGGTTTATTTCTCTAGTACCATCTAGTATGAGAAATCATATACATTTTTTCAGTTCACAACTAATTGACAGTGAATTTGTCCCAAGGAAAAACTAAGGCAAAACATTAAACGGAGGGATCGACAGTGAAAGTATCATACCTGCGTGTTCATTACACACTGGTCTACTCGCTTCTCACTCAAATTTGTACGTTACTTGTGTTGATTTTGTCTCCAATTTACTATAGTATATATATACCATCACTTGCGCTATTTTAAGAGGGAGTATATATATGTTATATAACTAACTTGTCATTTCTTTTTAATTGGTGAACTTCTAATTATGTGCTCAATTACTGTGTAACTAGATCATCAAAAAACTTTGACACTCTCAGAAAAAACTAATATAGTTCTAAGTTCAAACTAAGACTCACTTCAAACATATGCATGTCTATACCATCTAATATATATACAAAGAGAGATCGAGAGATGCATGCGTGCATACCAGGAGCCGCTGTGGCAGGTAGAAGCATGAAGGGAAGGATGATTAGAACGAGGAAGAAGAAGTATGTAACAAGTTTCTTATAATCCATCCTTGATTTCTGCGTTAGAAAAACTTATACTACCCTAAAGCTTTAGTTGTATATAAGAGTAATCTTTTATCCTTTTTTCTCTCTTGGTGGTACCTTTTACGAAGCGATGAGATTCATTTATAGAAATCCTAAAGTTTATCAGTACCATCGCCTTAATTTCTATGCCGAAACAAATGTATTGATTGTTATTGTCTAGAGGTACTGTACGTGGCAATCAAATGGTTCGGTCACTGCGATTCTTGAATTGGCTGCAATCTTCATACGTCGATATGCTCGATGATGTCTCTCTTTACTTAAATAATTTCGCCCCTAACGCTTCATTATTCAACAACACGACACATAGCTTCATAACAAGCCATAAGCGTTAGAGTCATGACATCTATACTTCTTACTATATTATATCTATTACTTTATAAGCTAAAATCAAGCAAGAATCCTCTGAATGGACGTCACATTAACTGTTCAAATAAAAACAGTAGGGATATAATATAACAGCTGTAATTGATAATCAGTTTTATGAATATTATGAAGGAAGAGAATTTAAAACATATAAAATGCCAAATGAATATAATAATGAAAATTTTGAATAAAGAAAATACAATTCCATTCCATTTGATTCATGATTTTTTTTGTAATCATGAGTTTTTCCATCTCATTCACGAGCTTTTTAATCATGAATATAATAAAACTATATTCTATTTTCTTCCATATATTCCAAAAAATTATTGAAATGAGATTTATTTATTTTATTCTATTTAAATTGTATTTTTAGAATCTAAAAGAATAAATCATTATATACAGTTTTATTTTAAAAATTAAATTAGTAATCCAATTGCACCCACCTATATTTAAGTTAATTAGTGTCTATGATGAAGCACATAATCAGATTTGATATATGTTGGCCAGAAGTTAAAAAAAAAAACATTTCAAACACACAGCTTAACTAATCCGTAGAACTACATAACATTTATTATTAGCCCCACAAAATATTATTTTCTGTGACTTGGAAGCATATGCTTAGTTTTTATTCAGGTCGGCTCTGAAGCATTAGCTTTGTTAATGTAATTTATATAGCGGCTATTAATCTAAGAAAACTGTCTAATTAAGATTGGTTAGTTTATGCCTATTAAATAGTGTTGTGACCAACGGTAGTCTATTTAAAAATAAAAATACTAATCTAAGATACAAAAATTTAGTGAAAACAAGAAAAATAAACAAACAAAAAAAAATTGTCTACATGATTTTTAGGCTAAAATTAATTAGCCAAATTCTATATAGTTCGCCGAATAACAGGTCCATTAATAATACGTTGTGCCACGAGATGGATGTAAACGAGGATCATTAACAGGTCCATTAATAGTATAATCAATAACGAGACCCAGATAATACCAAAGTTCACACCGTTTATTCGTCTCTCCTTCCTCTCTCTCTCTCTCTCTCTCTCTCTCTCTCTCTCACCCACACGAGTTTCTTCTGTTTCGCGGTTATTGAAAATCTCGCGGGCGCGGCGAAAGTAAGGTAAAGTTTTCGCAGCTTGCACTCCTTCATGATTGTTTGTAGAAGTTCAAAGGGATAACATTAATATTAACATTCTGGGTTCGTTTCTCAAATTCGTAGAAATCTGTGAAAAAAAAATTTGTTTCGATGGATTGATTTTGCAGCTTAGGATTAGGGTTCTAGGACTCTCTATCGACTACAAAAAGCTTCCATTTTTCTTTTTGGGTTTTGTTTTTGTTCTCTTTGCGTTTGCTTATATCGCGATTCTGATCTATGAGCTTGTTATGTCACGATTCTGATCTTACGTGTTTTGCATCTCTGATAGGTTTTACGAACCTTAGCGACGCCTGAGTGTTTGTATGTTAGTGGAAAGCATAATAAACATAACTGGGTGAAGAAAATGTATAGAGCTAATAGACGGAGAACGAGGAGTAGTGGATCTGGTTTGGACCAGATAAATCCAGAAGTTGATAAAGTTCCTGTTCAGAGCAATGCCTCTTCACCTCTACAAACACCAGAGGCAGAGATTCAAATCACTACAAGAAAACACGGCATATTCCGACGGATGGAGGGTCGTCGGAATTTTTTGATGACATACCGACGACATACCGACGAAATTTAAAAAAACGAAGTCGTCGGAATGTCATCGGAAAATTTTGACGACTTTCGGAGAAATATGTGTCCGTCGGAATATAGTGACGGAATTCCGACGACATACTGATCATATATATAACCGTTGAGGTCGTCGGAATTTCGTCACTATATACTGACAAAATTCCGACGACTTTCCGATCATAAAAATAACCGTTGAGGTCGTCGGAATTTCGTCACTATATACTGATGAAATTCCGACGACTTCCCGATCATATATATAACCGTTGTGTTCGTCGGAATTTCGTCACTATATACTGACGAAATTCTGACGAACTTTATGACAATTAGATATGACTGTTTTATAGCCGTTTGAGATTGGAAAACACCGACGGAATTCCGACGAATATGACCGTTGGTCGTCAGAATTCTGTCAGAATATCGTCGGATTGCCTGAACCATTTTCCTATAAATGCAACCTCTCCTCATTCAACTCATTCACTCCTCATTCACTCTTCACTCTCTCTAATCACAATAATTCCGAGAAAATCATGTCTTCAGGAGTTTATTATCGTTCGTGGATGGATAAACCTCATATGGATCCCAACACCAATTTGCTTACAGATGAATACGGTCAAGGGATTGGAGAATTCATGAGGCTTGTTCAACAGCAACCGAATCAAAAAACCGGTATGTTAAGATGTCCCTGCTCTACTTGCAATAATAATAGAGTTATAAAAGAATTTGATGTTTGGTCTCATTTGTATATGAGAGGGTTTTCACGTAATTATAAAGTTTGGTATCTTCATGGAGAAACTGGTTATGAATATGGTAGTACTAGCGAACCTCAGTCTGTTAGCGAACCTCAGCCTGATATTAGGTTAGAAGAACCTAGAACGGATATAGATTATGGTGTAGGTACTGAGCAGATGGTACATGATCATTATCAAGGGGAAGAACCAAACCCCGAATCTAGGAGATTTTTTGACATGTTGGATGCAGGAAAACAACCTTTATATAAAGGTTGTAGAGATGGTCATTCACCCTTATCATCTGCAACTAGATTGATGGGTATTAAGACAGACTATAATTTGGCTGAAGAATGTGTGGACGCGATTACTGATTTTGTCAAAGGTATTCTACCTGAGGATAATCTTGCACCGGGTTCATACTACGAGGTTCAGAAACTTGTTGCGGGTCTTCAACTACCGTACGAAGTGATAGATGTATGTATTGACAACTGCATGATCTACTGGGGAGCTGATAAGGAACGGGTTAAATGCAAATTTTGTAGGAAACCTCGTTATCAGGAGACGAGGGGAAGAGTTCCGGTCCCGTTCAAAAGGATGTGGTATTTGCCTTTGACGGAAAGATTGAAGAGGTTGTATCAGTGTGAGCGCACAGCAAAAGCAATGAGATGGCATGCAGAGCATTCCACAAATGGTGAGATTAGACATCCTTCAGATGCGAAGGCTTGGAAACATTTCCAGTCAACATATCCAGAATTTGCGGAAGAGAGAAGAAATGTTTATCTTGGATTATGTACTGATGTTTTCAGCCCATTTGGAAAGCATGGAAGACAGTATTCTCTATGGCCAGTTATTGTGACACCGTACAACTTACCGCCGAGCTTGTGCATGCGACGAGAGTTTTTGTTCCTCTCAATTCTCGTCCCTGGGCCAGAGCATCCTAAGAGATCACTAGATGTGTTTCTTCAACCACTGATATATGAGTTGCAACAACTATGGGCGCATGGTTTTGAGACATACGATGTTTCGTGCAAAGAAAATTTTCATATGCGGGCAGTACTTATGTGGACAATAAGTGACTTTCCAGCATATGGTATGTTATCCGGATGGACAACACATGGGAGGCTATCATGTCCATATTGTCAAGATGACACATATGCTTTCCAACTAAAGCACGGAAGGAAAACGTGTTGGTTTGACTGTCACAGAAGATTTCTACCACCTGATCATCCATACCGAAGGAGTAAGACTTTGTTTACGAAGAACAAGCAGATGTTTGATGGTCCACCTGAGGAAGTTAGTGGGGAAGATTTGTGGAAACAGTTGAGGGATTTTGGTGCAGATAGAACGTCAGACGTAGGTGGACATGAAAACATTCGAGTCGATGCGGTTGGAGAGCTACATAACTGGCACAAAAAAAGTATTTTCTGGGATCTGCCATATTGGAAGGATCATCTGTTGCGGCATAATTTAGATGTCATGCATATCGAGAAGAACTTTTTTGACAATCTGATGAACACAATCCTTAACATCCAAGGTAAAACGAAGGATAATTTGAAGTCAAGGTTGGATTTAGTCGATATATGTGATCGTTCTGAACTTCACGTTGATGAGAACGGTATGGCCCCTTTTCCCATTTATCGGCTGGATGGTGCTGCAAAAGAAGAGTTCTTTGATTGGATTACAGATAGAGTGCAATTTCCAGACGGTTATGCATCAAATTTGCGGAACTGCATTGATAGAAGCGAAGGAAAGTTTACTGGCGTAAAGAGTCATGATTGTCATGTAATTATGCAGCGCCTCCTTCCGTTTGCTTTTTCCGCACTATTGCCACGTAATGTTCATGAAGCAATTGCAGGTATCTTTTATCTTTACATTTTAAATGATTTTTATATTTTATGCTTATATAAACCTAATACTTATGAAAATTTTGTCTTTTATCTATGTAGGGATAAGTGTTTTCTTCCGCGATTTATGCACCAGAGCAGTGACTCGAGAGGGTATTAGTAATCTGAAGGCAAACATACCAGTCAACATGTGCAACCTCGAGAAGATATTTCCTCCATCATTCTTTGATGTAATGGAGCATCTTGCTATTCATCTCGCAAGAGAATTGGAACTTGGTGGTCCTGTGCAGTACCGATGGATGTATCTTTTTGGGCGTTATATGCATCATCTGAAGAAGAAGGTGGGAAATTCAAGCAAGGTGGAAGGATCTATAGTCGCACAGGTGATCAATGAAGAAACTGCAATCTTTGCTGAAAACTATTTTCCATCAGAAGTGCATACAAAAAACCGAAGACCTGCTCGGCATGATGACAGAGGGGAGAGAGCAACATATCATGTTACTGTCCCAAGCATGTTCAGGGAAATTGGACGACTTAGTGGAAAACCCACGAAGCGGAGACTTACCGAGACTGAGCACGCTCATTTGCAAACATATTTGCTAACCAACTGTGAAGAACTTCAACAATATGAGAGGTAAAAATATTTATTCATTTAAATAGTTAGATTAATATATATTCAATAAGTTTGATTCATATTGACAATATCTTTTTATATAGTGTTTATATGGCAGAGTTGCGTATGACTCACAGGCATGCGACAGAAGATGAGCTTCAACAACTCAGACATAACGGATTTGCTGCATGGTTTCTTAGTTATGTGAGTCATATATCATATTACCCTATGCAAATGATATATTAGTTTATATTAAATATAAAGTAATTAACTTTCCACTAATATATGTCTTTAATTTATAGGTGGATGATGGTTTGGCTAGAGGTTTTGTGTTCGATGATTGGATACGCGAAATTGTGCGGGGACCAAACTTTGTGGTCAGATCATATCCAAAATATTGTACGCGAGGATATGCATTCACAAGAAAAGGTCATTCGAGATCAACATATGATGCTGGTGTTTCGTCTTCTTCCGGTGATGATGTCTACTACGGCAACATAGAAGAAATATTGGAAATCCAGTTTCCTGGTATGGTTGGATTGCGGTGTGTAGTATTCTATTGTGATTGGTATGACACCACCCCAGATAGAGGAGTGAAGACAGATGTGTTTGGTGTTACATCAGTTCATTCGCGGCGGAAACTTCAATATTATGATCCTTTCATTCTAGCTTCGCAAGCTGATCAGGTATATCAATTTATTCATAATTTTTAATAACATAATTAATGGTTTATATTTTACTAATACTTGTATAATTGATAGGTGTGTTACATCAGTTACCCTCGGGTGACGTACAGAGACGATCCATGGATCACTGTAACACAAATCAACCCAAGAGGACGAGTGGATGGAACTTCTGATAATGAGCCATTACAACCAGACTCTACCAGCAACGTGAGTGCAGTTGAAGATTTGGGAGATGTTGGACTCGTTGAGAATTTTTCCGAGTTTGGACTTGATGCTGTTGTACATTCGGAGTCAGAAGCTGAGGTTGGGGAGTTTGATGAAAATTCTGAAGATTCTGAAGATTCTGATTAGGAATTCTTAATTATAACATCTTAGTTAAGTTGTAATTTTTTTTTTTTTTTTTTTAAGATTCCGTCGGTATGTCGTCGGAAACTACTGACGACATACCGACGGAATGTGGTTTATTCATGATTTACAATAGTCGTCAGAAATTCCTCGGAAAATTCTGACGACATTCCGACGAACCTCTCAGGTTCGTCGGAATGTCGTCAGAATTTTCCAAGGAATTTCTGACGACTATTGTAAATAACATTTTCTACATCAAAAAATAAATATATTCGGACACAAAACTTTGAAAATAACACATATTAAGTGTTTAGTATAATATTAGATCACAACCGTTCCAATATAACAACTCATTAAAATATTTATATATGTATAAATATATTTTCTTAACATCTTATCTTCACACACATATACTTATACAATCATATTCATCTAATCTTACACTACAAATTTTTTTTGTGTGAAATTTTGTTATGAAAACATTTTCATAGTTAAATCTTTATGCAAATACTATAAATATTATCAAAGATTTGGATTTTGCATTTACAAACTTGTTTTAAAGACCTAAACACAATGTCGTCAGAAATCCGTCAGAATATACCGACGGAATTGTGACGAACCTCTCAGGTTCGTCGGAATGTCGTCAGAATTGTCCGACGAATTTCCGACGACGTATGTTTTTAACATTTTCTACATCAAAAAATAAATATATTCGGACACAAAACTTTGAAAATAACACATATTAAGTGTTTAGTATAATATTAGATCACAACCGTTCCAATATAATAACTCATTAAAATATTTATGTATGTATAAATATATTTTCTTAACATCTTATCTTCACACACATATACTTATACAATCATATTCATCTAATCTTACAATACAAATTTTTTTTGTGTGAAATTTTGTTATGAAAACATTTTCATAGTTAAATCTTTATGCAAATACTATAAATATTATCAAAGATTTGGATTTTGCATTTACAAACTTGTTTTAAAAGACCTAAACACAATGTCGTCAGAAATCCGTCAGAATATACCGACGGAATTCTGACGACTTTCCTTAATTCCGTCAAAATTCCGTCAGAATTCCAAATTACCCGGGGAAATTAAACCGCGTGAAAATTTTCGTGAACTGCCAATTGGTTTAAGTTTAATGATTCCGACGGAATACCGACGAACACGGGTCCGTCGGAATCATTAAACTTAAAAACCCTAGCTTTCTTCTTCCTTGTCATTTCGGCCGCATCTCCTTTCTTCTTCCTCTCCGGCGATTTCGAGGCTCCTCCTTCTCCGGCGACTCCGGCGACTCCGGCGACGTCCCTCCTCCTCTCTCCGGCGACGTCTGTTCTCCCCTCTCCGACATCTCCCTCCCACACACCATAAACATGTAATTTTCTTAACTTTTTTCAATTTTTAAGATCTAGAAAGTTAGATCTTGGGATTATAGGTTGTTTGATTGAAAACTTTAGGATTGAATGGATAATTAGGATCTATTAGTTAGGGATTGTTGTTTACAAACTTGTTTTAATTTTTTTTTGGGGTTTAATAATTTCTGTTTGTTGAAATTCAATAATTTTTGTATTTTTAAATGTATTTTTGATTTTTAAAAACGTTTTTGGGGGTTTCCAGTAATATATTATATGTAATAAAACGTTTTTAAATTTTTTTATAATTTTTAAAACATATTTTATAATTATAAACATTTTTAAACATTTTTAAATATTTATAAACATTTTTCTATATTTATAAACGTTTTTAAAACATTTTTTATAATTATAAAAAAAATTAAATATTTATAAACATTTTTCTATATTTATAAACGTTTTTAAAACATTTTTTATAATTATAAACATTTTTAAAACATTTTTATAATTATAAATATATTTAAACTTGTAATATTAATTTTTAATATATTTTTAAATATTTTTAAACTTTTATAAATATTTATAAACCTTTATAAATATTTATAAACATTTATAAATATTTATAAACATTTTTACAAATATTTATAATCTTTTATATATATATATATATATCTATATATATATAAATCTTTGAAAAGGTTTCTGATTTATTAATTTTTTTAAAAAATTTTAGGTCTGACGAGGCACGCCGTTCCACCGTTCGTCGTTCAGCACCCCGTGGCGGCCGAGGTTGTTCGGTGAGTACTTCCCGTGCATCGGGATCGTCTCAGGAACAAAACTCGGTTCCCGCTTATGTTCCCGCTTATGTTCCCGCTCCAGCTGTCGATCCCGCTCATGCTCAGCAGGAACCGGGGGTCATGTCAGTTGAACTATTGGTTCAACAACCAGGTCGAGAGCATCTCCCGGTTCTCCATCCCAACCCACGACCGGGATATACAACTTGGTTAGTATTTTTACTTTATTCAAGCATTATGTTTTTTCCCTTAATTAACTTTCTAACATGAAATTTTTTTAAAGGTTCCAAAAGTCCAGCAATGGCATTAGCAGGAGCATCAACCAGATGATGTATTCCATGCTCCGTACCGGATATCCGAAGTGGAGTGTGATCCCTTCCGAGGAGCGGGAGTTGTGGTTTCGTCAATTTGCGGTAACTTTTTAATTTTTTTAATGTATTTTAATATTTTAATGTATGTTTGCATTACTAATTAAATCTATGTGTGTTTTGTAGCAAGAATTCACTTGGGAGTCCGGTCTGACGGAAACAGTCCGTCAGAAATTCAACGAGAAGGCCATGGACTCTTATACGAAGCAGATCAACTCGTGGAAGACAGTATGGCTGAAAAAAAAGAAGCCACGGTTCATTAATGGGACGGTGTGGGAGCAGTTGATAGTCCATTGGGAGAAGGACGACACTGTAACGACGTCTCGTAAGAACTCGAAGAATCGGAAGAGCGATCGTGGCGGGAAAGGAATGTATGTGCACAACCTCGGCGCTTGCTCTATGTCCTCTAAGGAGGATCAACTTGTAAGTGATTCTTTTTTTATATTTATTTATCTTTACATTTATTTAAATTATTTTTTTTATATATTCTTTAACTAATGTTTTTTTTAGATTGAAGCAAACGACGGTAATCCCGTAGATCGCCTCGAGCTTATTAAAGAGGCTCACACTAATAAGAAGACCGGACAAGTTCAGGATCCCCTAATCAGAGAGGTCGTTGAGTTGGTGGAATCTCAGAAAGAAGCTTATCAAGCTTCTCAGCCTCTCTCTGATGACGGCAATTCTACGGGTGCTTCAACCACCATGTCCCGACTGCAAATCAACGAGATGGTCGAAAAGGTAAATTTTAAAATAAATATATATTTCTTTTATAATACTGTTTACTAACTTTAAATATTCTTGTAGGCGGTTCCTAAAAGGAAAGGAGGCTATTTAGTTGGGTTGGCCCGCCGTGCTTCTTCGTATCCGACTTCTTCTTCGCAAGCTCCATATGCCGATCCCATGATTCTGGAGCAACTACACAGCAGAGATGAACGGATTGTGGCATTGGAGGAGCAGAATGCCACAATTCTTGCTGAGTTAGCGGATTCAAGGAGGGCCAACGCGGAGATATTGGAGAAGCTTGATCGTTTATTTCCTTCCGGTCCCTAGTTTTTTTTTTTTAATTTTAAAACTTTCTGAATGTTTTTTTTTCTATTTCAGTTTGTATGAAATTTTAAATTCTATAATAATATTATTAAATTTTAATTTCGGATTTTATTTATTTATTAATTTTTAATATTAAAAAATAAATAAAAAATAAATTTTAATATTTTTAAAAAAATGATGAATTCCGACGACTCCGGTTCGTCAGAATATTCCGACGACCAAAGTCGTCGGAATATTGTGACGAGCCAGAGTCGTCGGAATATTCCGACGAACCAAAGTCGTCATAAAATTCCGACGAACCAAAGTCGTCGGAATATTCCGACGAACCTTAGTTCGTCGGAATATTCTGACGACTTTGGTTCGTCGGAATTTTCTGACGACTTTGGTTCGTCGGAATATTCCGACGACTTTGGTTCGTCGGTATCTTGTGTTTCCGATGAACTCTGGTCTCGGAAAATGTTGTCGGACTATCGTCGGAAGTTCGTCAAAATGTGGTTTCTCGGTATTCGTCAGAATGTCGTCGGAGACTCTGACGAAATTCCGACGAATCTTTAAATTCCGACGAAATGATACCGACGACCATTTTCGTCAGAATTTCGTCAAAATATGCTTATTCCGACGACATTCTGACGAATTCGTCCGTCGGTATCGCCCTGTTTTCTTGTAGTGAATAGAGGAACCGAAGACGAATGGTGGGAATGGTAATGGGATGATGGAAGAGGGAAAGGGTATATCCAATGGTGAAGAACAGAAATCAACTCCTGTAAACGGAAAGAAGAGCTCAGGTTACCATCGTAAGCTTGTCCTTGGTGTTCCTTGCCGTGGACAATTTGAAACCCACCGGAGTTCCAAGAAGCTTGGAGGAGGTGGTGAAAGTAATGTGGTGGTTTCAAGTCACAAGAGAGGTAAGAGATCTAAAGAAGCTGCTAGATCATCTTCCGTTGATGCTAATGCCACTCCCGTAGATGGATCTAATAAAAGGAAGAAGTATATAAAGAAAGGTGAAGTTAGAGAAGATGATGACTACACAAGAATCAAAAAGAAGCTTCGGTACTTTCTTAACCGGATTAGCTACGAGCAAAGCCTTATTGACGCTTATTCTTTAGAAGGCTGGAAAGGTTCAAGGTTCGTCTCTCTCAGTGGCATTTTATTTTCTACTCTGTTAGATTTCTTTCTAACTTCACTCATGATTGTTGATAATATTGTGAGGGATCATGTGTTCTGTGTAGCGTGGAAAAGGTAAGGCCAGAGAGAGAGCTTGAACGAGCCAGGAAGGAAATTCTACGACGCAAGGTTAAAATTAGAGAGCTTTTTCAGCTCCTGGACACACTCTGTGCCGAAGGAAGCCTTCCAGAGTCTTTATTTGATTCTGGTGGAGAGATTTCTAGTGAGGATGTAAGAAGAACTTTATTCCCAAACTCATGCTTTATTCCCCTGTTTTTTTTCCCTGATAAAAGCAGTTTGTGTCTCTAGAAGCGTTGCTAACACGAGCCGCTGTTTTAATTGCAGATCTTCTGTGCAAAATGTGGTTCAAAAGAGTTGTCTATTGATAATGATATCATACTATGCGATGGGTTTTGTGACCGAGGCTTTCACCAATACTGTGTTGAACCACCTTTGCGAAAAGAAGATAGTAATAACTTCTGACCTACGTACTTGGTAGTGTTTAAATCAATTCTTGCTGGTATTTATAACTTTTATTGGATTTAATTTTTGTAGTTCCTCCGGATGATGAGAGTTGATTATGCCCTGGATGTGATTGCAAAGATTACAGCTTCGACTTGCTTAATGATTCTTTAGGGACAAAACTTTCGGTCAGCGACAGTTGGGAGGTATAGATTTGATGATGTTCTTTTTGTTGTAAAAAAGGAGAAGAACCTTTAATAGACAGCTGAGTCTACTCTTTGTGCAGAAAGTATTTCCTGAGGCAGCAGCGGCGATGGCTGGTGGAGATCAAACTCTGGACTGTGATCTTCCTTCAGATGATTCCGAGGATGAAGAGTATGATCCAGATCGTTTGAATGATAATGCAGACGATGAAGATGGAAGTGATGACAGTGATGAGTCTGAGAATGAAGATGGGAGTTGTGATGAGTCTGATTGCACATCTGCATCTGCTGAAATGATTGAATCGCTTAAAGAAGCGAAAGATATTATGGACCTTCCATCTGATGATTCTGAGGATGATGATTATGATCCTGATGCTCCGATTCTTGATGAAGATATATTGCAAGAAAGTTCAAATTCAGACAATACATCAGACTCTGAGGATCTTGAGACTTCCTTCAAAGGTGACGAGTCTAATCAGCAAGATGAAGGGAAACCCGGCAGAAAGAAATCTCAGCTCCCAGATGTTCCCATTTCAGAGTCAGATACTGGGATTGATGATGATGGTCTTGTAGATGTTCCGAGGAGAAGGAAGGTTGAAAGGCTGGACTACAAAAAGCTCTATGATGTGAGTGTTCTATTACGTTTTAGATAATTAATCTTCCACTTGATTTTACGAAAATCCTATGCTGATATCAATCTTCTCTTGGGTGTTATGTGCAGGATGAATATTAAAATGTTCCAACGTCTTCAAGTGATGATGAGGATTGGGATAAAACTGCAGGAAAAGAAGATGTAGAGTCTGCAGAAGAAGGGGGCACTGTGCCTCTGAAACAGCACTCAGAAGCAGAACATATTTCTACCAAGAAACATAGACAGAAACCGAAAAGAGAAAGCAAAAAGGATAATTTGAAAGCGCCACAAGAAGTGCCCAAAGAAAATGGGTGTTCTGGAGAAAAAAGCAGAAAACAAACAAATCCCAGAACTCAGGTGAAAAGATAAAGTTGTCATTAATCATTGTGAGAGGGATTTTGGTTTGAAGTTTCCTCTTTTATGCAGAGATTATTCCAATCTTTTCAAGAGAATCGATATCCAGACATTAACACGAGGGAGAACTTAGCTAAAGAGTTGCAGATGACAGTTAAACAAGTAAGGAGTCATCTCCTAGTACATGTTATTTTTTTTCTTCTTTCTATCACTGCTAGTCGATCCTGTTTCATATCTGGTGATAATAAGCGGTTTATGTACTTTACAGGTTAGTAGCTGGTTTAATAATACGCGTTTTTCGACAAACAAAAGGATGGCTTCAAAGGAAGATGTTGAAAAGTTGAGAACAGGTGAAGGGGATACATCTGTTGCTGGGAATAGCGAACAAACCTTGGAAACCAAGTCAGTCGTAGAGAATAAGATTGGAGCATCTGATTTAACCAATGCTGGATCAAGAAAAAGAAGGAGAAGGTAGATTTATACTCAATCATGAAGGTTTTAGATCTATAGTGAAGACAGAGAAATGAAGAGATAAAACCTCACCACTAGTCATCAGGTTGGTTATGTTAACTTGTTACACATTTTTGGGATGTGGTTGTGGATCTGAAGACCTCAAGCTGTAGCATTGGAAGAATCAGTGAAGCCATAGTAAAAAGTTGGGGCAAAAGAAAATATTTTTTTCTAAAACTTGGATAGGTTCATCATAAAACTGTTCATTTTTTAAACAGAGATTTTGACAATTGGTTTTGGTTTGGGTAATCGATAGAGACTGGTTTAGAATAATAATAAATTTGGTATAGTATAACCGTTTTGAAATCATGAATTGAATAAGTTCAACCGGTTTTGAATTGTATTCAATTTCGCAGAGAAGGTCTTGGTTATGGTTTGTGTAATCGATAGGCTGGTTTAATCCCTTTTAACAGATTTGGTCTAGTATAACCGGTTTGAAATCATGAACTGAATGAGTAACCGGACAAAAATGTCTTTGATTAAAAGGCCCACAATGATATACAAGGGCCCATAAAAGCATATGGATGCACACAGTCAAGTCAGGGACTTGGTAACGTGTAGCAAAGGTAGAGGAAAATGAAGAAAGTGCTGAGAGTATACGGCGGCGTTTTGAGGCTAGTGCGGCTTTTGCCGGCGGACACGAGGCCGTACTACGCCAAGTACGCGAGGGAGAATTTCGTTAATTACCGTGAAGTCGACGTAAGCGAAACTCCCCTCGACGAACTCTATCAACGAGCTTACAATCACTCTCTCTGGGTACTCAAAAAGGTACATAGATTCTGAGCTTACAATCTACGTTTCTCTCGATACCCTCTGTGTTCATTAGCAGCTTTAAATCGTTTGCAGTATTCGATTGACGAATCCGCGGCGAAGAAGATGAAGGAGATTTGTTTTGAATGATAAAGCGCACCACCTGTTCGACGTTATTCCTCTGAGAGTTTCGAACAGGGTTTTTTTTCTTTTTCAAGGCTTGTATGATTTGTTGAATGGGGGCCATCAAGTATTCTACTTTTGATATAAGTGTCATAGCTATATCGAGTATTTGTCTTTTTTCTTTCCTTTTTGTTCTTTTGACTTTCTGTGCTTGCAGGCATGTGTTGAACGCTAAACATGTCTTGTTTGTTTGCTTGATCCTGAATAAATTACTTTACATTCTCAGAGTCAAAAACATCTTTAGTAATGAAAGGAACTCATCGAGCAAAAGAGCAGTGGCAGTGATGTAATAATGAAAAGGATAGTAGGGATTGTTTTGGGTAAAGTGATGATAATATGTAGCCAAGGATAATACAGAGTGACGACGATTATTAGTCCACGCCTAAGTCTTTTCGGTCCCTTGTCGGAACTCGAAAATGTTACATGAAACGAGCCTAACCAAAGCTAAGTTTGTCTGAATATTGTTTTTGACCTTATCTTGTGAATTTAGTTGCCAACTTGTGGAGTTGTGAAAAAAAAAATAACTTGTGGAGTTGTGTTTTTCCCCTTCACACACGTGTTTACAGTCTTTGCACGTGTCAAACCTGGTACATGTCAGTATCTTAAAACTTCTACTACTTCTTTTGATTAATATAGTAACTGTAGTATTATGTGTGGCCACAGTGTCAGTATGCTAGTGATAAACATTATAACGGGGATTTCTTAGAGAAATTTATGGTTGGTAATAATGGTATGGTATGGTTAAGTTGAATAATGGATATGAATGAATATGTTGTGTATGTGACATTAATTATTTGTCTAACTTCCAGAAAGAGGAAAAAGAGAGCAGCAGTTACTAAGACGAAAAAGGTGAGAACTGAAACATCAGCTTCGAGTAGATAAAAAACTTCAGTTTTCTCGGGCCAAGTGGCTTTGACCAAAATTGCTCTTCATCCCCTCTCTTAACAATTACAGCTATGCTCCAGAATAATGCATATTTTAAAATTTTCACATAGGCTAATAAAAATATTAGATCATAATTATAAATATATCATTGTGATTATTTATTTTGTATAATTTAATAAAAATTCAAAAATACGTTTAAAACTTTAAAATTTATAATTAATTAATCATTAACAATATAAGCAATGTATTTTTGAAACAATATATTTTCTAAAACATACATATTTGTGAAAGGGAATGAGTAACCAAGAGAGTAATAAAATCTTATCCTTATTAAGTTGTTATATAACGATTGATTAGGATCTGAAATTGTATAATTCAGTGATTTTTCTTGCATATAGACTTTAACATATTTTCTAGAACTATCCACATAAATGTCATAGTAACTGAATTCCAATATCAATAAAAGTATATTTTTTCCTTCATTCAGAAATACAATTTGCGTTATATAATTTCATTCAGAAATATCAAGAGAAACATTATATAATTATTATATGATTTCTATGAAGTTTTCCTTTTTTAGAATTTTCACAAAGTCTATAAAAACGCAAAACTAAATATTTTATGCATATAAATAAATACAATGTAAACCAGTTATAAAAGACTAGAAAGGAGAGAGAAGCATTTAGCAACAGTTTCCTTCCTTCTGGTTCTTGTTTCTCACCTTCTCTCAAGAACAATTACAATGGCAGATACCAGAGAGAATCAAGACGACCGAGCTATGATGGAAACTGCCGGAGTCTCGAGCTTCTCGGAGCTTCTTATGTTGTCGGGCGGCGTTCTCAACTCCTCAGACCACAACTTCCTGGATACAGGCGCTGATGGTGGAGAAGACAGCTTAGGTTTTGTATTCTCCGGTCCAAATGGGTCAAGAATGCTCTGTTTCAGTGGTGAATGCCAAAATGGCAATGAATCGCTCTTCCTACAACCTTCTCTTCCGTCCGGAGTCTCGGGTCCCCACCCTTCATGCACTACTAACATTTGCCAGAACTCGAACGACGCGTGTGCGGAAAATAAATCTGCCAAATCATCAACCGTAAGTCTAGTTTCTTCTCCATATTTCGCAGAAAATAGTTTTAGAAAGTTTGGTCTTGCATAGTTGCATGCAAATAATTACAATAATTTTCTGTCCCGTATCTAATGTTTAAAGATGAATTCTTCATTGCATTACTCTCTTGTGAAGAAGAGAATCGGGTCGGTTAATGGGCAAACTATGGAACATAACCGAAAACCTAGCAAAAGATGCAAGCGAAATCAGGAGATATCATCAGTTGGAACTGCAAAGGTGTGTCATTATAGTTTACATTTCTTTGTTGTATCTAATGTTACGACTATTTTTTGGAACTTATAATGTTGTAAGTTTAATCTTAATTTTATGTGTTGTTGATTCATATCTAATCGATACGTTTAACAATAGGTAAGGAAAGAAAGGTTAGGGGAAAGAATTGCAGCTTTGCAGCAATTGGTTTCTCCATACGGAAAGGTAAATTAACTACTCATTTTTAGTAATGATTTTTTCATATTTTTCTACCAATTTTTTTTGAAGTCATGAAAAGAATTTTTATATTATTTTTTATTTGGGATATTATATATTTAGTTTTTTCAAAAGGAAGCTTAAGAAGTCGCGATTTGGGGTATAGTGTAAATTGGCATCCAATGTGAAATCAAAAAGACATCAAAGACAATGAAACTTGATGGAAAAAAGTTTGCCAGCTACACCATGTATACCATAATATGGTGCAAACCATCCGAAGTTTCGAAATGTGTCTAAAACTACACGATGTATATGATAATACATACCACATGTACGAGGTATCATTTAATATGGTACCAACATCACAGACGGATTAAATTGATTTTAACAAAACATAATGGGGTCAAATTGTTATTAATCAAAATTAAACGGATTAACCTAAAACCCGACCAATCTATGTAATAACCCGAACCATCCTATGAAATAACCCGAACCTTTCTTGTTCTTCTCTAGAAATTGAAAATTTAGGGTTCATAAGAGAAAAAATCGATTTGAAACAGACAAAAGAAAACAGAGAAAGAGAGTGATGGAACTAGGTGGAGGAAACATCAATAAGCGATGGGGCAAGGGAATTCAAAGCACTGTGCTTTGTTATTGTGGGTTAGAGGCGAAGATATCTCAAGCATGGACAGAAAAAAATCCGGGTAGAAGGTTCTATGGGTGTGAACGATACAAGGTACAACGATTCTTACTCTGTTTATGTTGAATTGGAGTATAACTCTGTATAATTTTGTCTTTGTCGTAGCGTCGAGGTGCTTGCGATTTTTTTCAATGGTATGATGAGGGAGAAGCTTTTGGATGGCAGAAGAAAGCTTTAATTGAAGCTAGAAACGAAATTCGCAAGAAGGACAAAACTATTGAGGAATTGAAGAAGACAATTGCTGAGCTTAGAAGTGAGCTGGTCAAGAATGAAGAGTTGGAAGAAGACATCATTAATAACTTTCTTAAGCTCTAATGGTCTTATTGTAATGCTTTAGATATGTGTTTGCAATGCTTATTCCCTTCTGATTGTAATGCTTAAGACATGTAATGGTTTGAACAACTTTGAATGCCTTTAACATGAACTGGTTTTTCATTCAAAATAGAGTTCAAAGTCATTGTTTTGACATCCAAAATATGCTTCATCGTCATACAATAACCAGAGTAATACCATAGACATTCACAAAAAGAAACATATCCGAGGACTGAAACAGACACTGAAAGACAAAAAAACAGTCACAGGTGGTGCATATACTGAAGTCATGTTTGTGTCGTAGGTGGCGCTGTTGAAGATATATCCTCAATTGCTTGTTCCTGTGATTGTTGTTGCATGCTGAGACGCCTACGCTTTCTGCTTTCTTCAGACTGCAACAAAATATAATGAATGAACCACAACACAAACAAAAGCTTGACAATTATAAGGAGAATTTACCTCATGCGGACACTTCCTTGAGTTGTGGCCTTCACCACCACATAGACCACAATGACCTACTCTTCCTTTTCGATTAACTTTGGTCGCATTTTTCTTAGGGGATTCATTCACTCCTTTAATCCTCGCTTTCCCTTTTGGTCTTCCAGGAGGTCTCTTGTAAGGAGGTGCTTCAATACGTTCTCCACCAGATTTCTCCCAAAACCTTGGACCATTTACAGGCTTCAAACCGTTCGAGTACAAACCTTGCCACTTTGCTGTCAGATAATAATCTGAAATAAAATCATCAACCTCAAGACTATTCTCACGGATAACAGATACAGCATGGCGGCATGGAATTCCAGACAAGTCCCATTTCCTACAAGTGCAGCTACGAGAAGGCAAATTCACTGTGAAACCATTTCCAAATTCAACACACTCATAATCACCATATGTGCTAGGGTAAGAATAGCAATGCTGAGCTTCATCACAAGACTTTTCAACCTCTTTTCTCGCCTTCTTTGTAACGAGACCTGTCTCGTCACTAGCTGTCTTACATCTAGTAGCTATCCTCGTCATAGCATCCCTTCTAATCAACTCAAGCATCTGAATAAATGGCTTCTTTCTAGCTATCTTCAAAGTCCTATTGAAAGACTCAGTGAAGTTGTTGTGTGTATCAGCACAACATGAACCTACCCGGAAAAACGCTCTGCACCAAGTAGAAGGATCCTTCTTCAGAAGATCTTCAGCTGCTAGTGGATCAAACTGCTTGAAAACCTCTAAATTCTTCTCATAGTCAGCCACGTTGTAGCTACTTGCAACACGCCAGAATAGTGGCTTCAGTGTATCAGACTTATGATTCTTCTTCAGATTAGAGTAGATGTGTCTAGCACAAGCTCTATGTTCAGCTCTCGGCAACTCAACTGCAACTCCATGAATCAATCCCCTATGCTGATCTGATATAATCGTCACAAGCTCACCCATGCCTAAACCCAAATCAATCTTTAACCTGTGGATAAACCATTCCCAATTGTCATTGCTCTCTGAGTTGACCACAGCCCATGCAATTGGGTATATCTGGTTATTGGGATCCCTTCCTACCGCAGTTAGAATCAGTCCTTGCAGAGAGCTGTGCTTGAGGAATGTTCCATCTAATCCAATAATCGGCCTGCAGTATTCCTTCCATGCCACACGTATTTTGTTAAAGCAGATATACATGGAGTGGAATGCCTTTGCTCCATTTGGTTTTGTTGTTGTATTGATCTCGATTTTGCTATCAACATTTGAACTGCATTTGAAAAAAAAAATTAAAACAGTTACTCATAAGTATATTAAACTATAAACAAGAATAAGAAAGATAAAAAAATGAAAAATTACCGTAATAGCTCCTTTTCATAGTCCCTAACCCTTGCAAAATGCTCATTGCATTCGGCTTGTAGCTTATCAAGAACAATACGCCTAGCAATCTTTGCCTGCTCTGGAGAGATGATGATGTTGAACCTATGCCTAAACTCTTCTTTAATCATCGGAGCACTCATTTCAGGTTCCCTCCTGATTTGTTCTAACATAACTTCAGCAATGACAGGACTTTTGATGAGTTTACACTTCCCTGTGGGATAGCAAGTGTGTTTGTTGACATAGACTTTGACCATCCATTGCTTGATTGGTATCTCTACCGAGCAATATATACGCCACACACACCCTTTACCACTGCATTTAGCACCAATCTTGGTCTTCTCCCATCTGTCATAGACCACGTTCCTTCTTGTCTTCAGGATATATTTGATGACTTGATTCTTAAACTCTTTACCACTGTAAAAAGTCTGCCTGAGACTAAAAATCCCATCTAATTCTCCCCTTTGAACCATCCTCTCAGCTTGCTCCTCCTCATCACCAGATGACTGCTCAGTATCAGGATATACCTCATCCTCGTCTAGAATCTCATCCTCATAGTTCTCATCCCTAAACATCTCAAGATCCTCTTGAAAATTCCTGTCAATATCCTCCTCATTATCAGATTTATCACTCGCTTGATACTCATCTTCACTCTCCTCTGCTTCATGATCACCATTATCCTCGTCGTCTTGTTGCTCAGCATCAAACTCATCACCATCAACAGCTTCATTCTCAGCATCAAACTCGTCACCATCAACAGCTTCATTCTCAGCATCAAACTCGTCACCATCAACAGCTACACTGTTCTCTATGAAGACATCAAGCTCCCCATAATAACGACCATTAGAAGCCATCCTCTTTTTGTTTTTCTCTCCATTTTCAAGCAACTCCTTCTTCTCTGTGATATCTTCATATGGTAACTTGTACCACATTCTCCCCACTCTAACTTTCTGAACAATGATCTTCAAAACTTCTTCATAAGCTGCATCACCATTCACTTCGAACTGCTCCAGCAAACCATCGACATAATTTAGATTCCCATCCTCATCATTTTTGAACACACCGGAATGAAAACAATTAATCTTCACCGAGATTGAATCACTGTTACAATAAAAATATCATCAACACATGGTAAAATCCATCAATTTATTCCAATATAATCGAAATAAACATGAAAGGGTTCTTACCTCATCGTCGCCGTCGCCTTGTTACTTCGATTAGATCATCCGGATTCAATTTCCGCAAAAGTGAATCGATAACACCAAACCCCTCTCTGTCTCTGCAATCTCTCTTTCTCAGAAACAAACTCTCGTAATCTCTCTCTCTTTTCGAAACAGAACCCGAAATCCCCAATTTTTTTCCTTGTTTGGAACCCTAATAGAAATGAAATCGATTTGGGGAAAGTGGTTATGTGTCTGGGTCGGGTTTATTGTTTGGTTCGGATCGGTTTACGTATTGGGTCGGGTCGGACTTTGCTTCAATTGATTTTAGTTTTGTTAATTACGCTCTGACCCCAATTATTTTACCTAAAATCAATTAGACCTCGATATGATGTTGGCACCATGTTTCCATTAACGTTGTATATGTGGTATGTATTATCATATACATCGTGTAGTTTTAGACACATTTCGAAACTTCGGATGGTTTGCACCATATTATGGTATACATGGTGTAGCTGGCAAACTTTTTTCCAAACTTGATCCATAAATTAAAGTATTTACTTTTTTTTTATTGTGTGTAATTAACGATCATCATTGCATTTTACATTAATGATATGTGTACTTTTTTTGAGAGAAGTGAAAGAGAATATAGCAACAACAGTCTTACGTCTTATCTATAAATGCAATAGTTAAATTGACTTTTCTGACTAATGATAATTAAATGTGAAAGAAACATTATGTCACGTTGACAGACAGATGCAGCTTCTGTGCTGCATGAAGCGATGGGTTACATCAAATTCTTACAAGACCAGCTACACGTCCTAAGCTCTCCTTACCTGATCAACTATTCTTTTGTCAGTTCCTCTCTATCTCTATTTAATTTTACATTTTTAATTATAATGGTGTTTCTGACTTGCCGGTGTCATTTGATCAGGACGGTGGCGTTGTTACCGGAGATGTTAGAGCGGGGAAGAAAGAGAGAGACTTGAGAAGCAGAGGATTATGTCTAGTACCTGTCTCATCCACCGTACTCTTGGAAAGTTCCAACGGCGCTGATTTCTGGTCACCTGCTACTATGGGTCACACTACGTCATCCTCTTAATGAATCAAGGATATAAAATTACCACTCTAGGCAATTTTTTTTTTCTTCTGGTCACCGGTGATATAGCCTTTTTTCTTTGCTGAAGAACTACTAAAATTTCCTACGAAAAGGTCACCCATTTTTTTGTCTGTTTTTTTGGGATCATTTGGGTGATCAAAAGGGTCGAAATCTTGTATGTCTACAACATATGATATATTCCAAAGTGTTTTCATCTCAAAATTTTTAGATGACTCGATTACGTTGAGGAGAGTGTAACTGAGAGGCTAAGATCATCTGGTACACTATAATTTTTTCTATATTTCACTCTAAAATATAATAACTCTATTACATAATAGGATTTGTATAAATGGTTTATTCTATAATTTTTTCTATATTTAGAGTGAAAAAGCAAAAATTTTCTATATTTCACTCTATAATTGAATAACTCTATTATAGAGTAAATCATTGGAGCAAATCCAATTCTATAATTGAGTCACTCTACTTTAGAGGGAAATATAAAAGAGATTATAGTGTACCATTAGAGATGCTCGAAGATTGATTTAACTGTCTATCACACACCCAGATATTGTGTAGCTTCATGCTAGATTTGATTAAACTGTCACACACCTCGAAATTGTGTAGTAATGCTGCTACCAAACTGGTATATCACTTACTTGATTTTAGACGTGCTAAGCTTTTTTTCTTTTTTTTTTTTCATATTTTCACAAAAGCAATACTATCAAGAAAAGTTATTAAAACACGGAAAACAATTTAATACAGAATTTATACAAACGTAAAAGACTGAAAATGGGATTAAAATTTTTTACTACTATTATATTTTGGCCATTAAGTTTTTAATTTACTTATTTTGTAAGGATTGGATTGTAAAAAGACCAGATGCAGAGGGTATTATTGTAAATCAAAAACTTTTTGCCAGCGATGATCTCACAACTTCGGTGAACTGCCGGGAGGCGGGAGCCCAAGACGCTTGGTACGTAGGTGGTTTATCTCTAGATTTAAAGTTCTCTGCTTCAGTCTCTCCTTCTTCAAGGCTTTGTGACAAATTTTCCTCAGTTCGAATCTAGACAGCCTCAAACATCAGAAAACCGCAAGTATGGAAACTTTTTTTTCTCTATGCTCCTATTGGTTACTTTCTTGTCTTTTTTATAACGCTGGTTTATTATGATATTACAATTATGATATGAGAAAGATTACATAGACGATTCGACAACCGACAATAATACCTATCTTATGAGATCTACGCCTAACTGCATCACCTGAGCCGTCCTATGAAGATCCACGACTGAGCAGATTAACTTGCACCATGTTGTAGATCTCTTGTAAGTCTTTCTTCCGTAATCTGCATAATTGTTTAATAAATCGCTTTTTCCGGAACTTGAAACCTGGATTTCCTATAATCTACAAGAAATTGTATAGTGTGGGGTTTGAACCCCAGACCTGGATGTAGAAGCCTTTAAACCTTAACCAGTAGGCTAAGGTGATTCCACAAGTTACTTTCTTGTCATAACAGTGAGAAACATGTTAGCTCTCTAGATAATAAGACCTTAAGACTTTGACGTAGATTTTGAGTTTGTTTTACCCGTTCGGTAAAGACCAATGATTTTGTCCAAACGAACACCGCCCGGATCACATTTTTTCTTCGTTACCGGGTTTGAGTGAGTTTCCTTAAGTTTTACCGGTTCAAGTGCAGGACCAGCTTTATTTATTTGACGAAAACCAGACCGGAAGAATTACGACTAACAAAAAGAGTTTGGTTCAGATACATTGTAAAGTGGTTATGTTTTTTTTTTTTTGAGCAACTGTAAAGTGGTTATGTCCTTTACAAAATTAATGAATTTTATATTCTTTGAGCTAATTTATCGGTTGTTTCAACTGCCATATGTACTTTCGTACAGAGAGGGGAAGCTTTTTTTTTTGTACAGAGAGGCGAAGCTAATATCTGATGTTAATGACTCGAAAAACTAACAAAGAGGGTCAACAGAAAAGATAACTTTTTACCAAAAAAAAAAACACAGAAAAGATAACTTCCGAAGTGGCATAGATCTTAAAATATAGGCTTCGTATGGGTTTTATTGTATTTTTTTTTTAAACTTAAAAAATATGTTTCTTGAAGTTTTTTGTAAAATATTGGTTCAATTAAGCGTATAATCATCCGATTTCGATCTTAAAAATTTCAAATTAAATAATATATTAATATTCATTTAAGGGATGTATTCGATCTACTCTTCGAAGTGATTTGATTTTAAATGGAGTTTTAGATGATTTCAATAAGTTGCAGAGATTTAGGTGATATTTAGTAAACCACTCTAGAATATCACTTAAAATAATGGAATTTGGGTTTTAATTTTTTTAACTAAGAAACTCCACTCAAACATCCCTAAAATCACCTGAAAACTTCCACAACTTAAAATATTTTCAATAACAGTGGATTTTAAAGTATTTTACAAAATGTCAAATTCAATAACAGTGGATTTTAAATGAATTTTAAAATTCATGTTTGAATAACAGTAAATTTGTCATTTTAATAAAAATCATTTAAAACTCCTGGTTGAATACACCCTCTTAGTTTAAAACACCAGTACATGAATTCCATATTGGCAATGGCTTCGGCTTTTGTGTGATTAAATAAACCAAGCCTTCAAAGAGAAACAATCGTAGAAAGCTATTGCCTCTGTACTCAGACCAACGCGGGCCACTCACTCAATTATCTTTTCACTTTTCTCCTCTTAATCATATAAAACCAAAAGGACCATTTCAGATTATCACAACACATATTTTTAGATATGTTCGAGATGGTCAGTCAACTTAATATAATAACTAATAAGCGAAAAAAACGAAAATTCCTAAAAATTACAAAAAGATTATTCCGGTGTAAGTGTGTAGCCCACGCCTTACACTGGTGTATTTCAATGTAGCTGTTTTTTTTTGGTGAAAATATTTCATATTAGTTAGACGCTTTGCTTTGTGTATTTCATCAGACCTGGCGAGGTTTCTTTTTATTTCATTCATTTGTTTTTAATGATAAAAAAACGAAGAATTATCAATTATGACTTAAATAGAGTTTGGTTCAGGTACATTATTAAAAGGGTGAGATACGAAAACCCTAGCTAAGACTTAAAAGCCACCACCACCACTTTCTTTCTTGAGAGATCACAATGACGATGATGTCAGACCTTCCATGGGAGTTGGTCGAAGAGATACTCGGCCGAGTTCCAGCCATATCTCTCAAACGCTTACGATCTTCTTGCAAATGTTGGAACCGTTTATTCAACGATAAGGAATTCGCAAGAAATCACTTCCGTAAAGCACCAAAACAGTCTTTTGTTATAACGGTGACAAAAGGAATCCAAAATCAGTTTGATGAGCCTCAATCTCCATGGAATCCCATCTTTAGAGTTTAAAGGTGAGTGTAGCCTACTCGATTACTCAAATCAAATCAGTAAAGTCTTTCACTGCGACGGTTTATTGTTATGTACCTTCTATAAAGACGCTAGAATCATGCTTTGGAACCCGTGTACTGGTGGGACCAGGTGGATCCAACAAATGAAAGGAAGCTACCCTTATGCTCTCGGATCCTACCAAGAAAGTAGCTACAAAATATTGAGCTGTAGGTATTCTAATGTACATGAATTTGCAATATACGAGGTTAACTCTAATTCATGGAGGATTCTTGATGTGATTCCGGACTTCAACTTATTGTATACCTGTACATACGTGTCTTTGAAGGGAAAGACTTATTGGTTTGCTTCTGATAGTAAAGATGAACAACTCGACATGTTCTTAGTCAGTTTTGATTATACAAGAGAGAGGTTTGGACGCTTGAGTCTAGCTACCTTTTAACTGTCCTTTAGGTTGTTTTAAAGATGCGACTCTATCAGTTGCTAGTGAAGAGAAGCTTGCAGTGTTACTACGACGCAAAAATACATGGGGGAAAGAGATATGGGTGAGTAATAAGATTGATGGGACTAATGAGGTGTCGTGGAGAAAGTTCTTAACAGTGAATTATCCTGAACGTGATAATTGGATTACTATGACCCGTTTTTTGCTCAACGAGGAGAAGAAAGTCGCCCTATGTTGTGAGACACATGTATTCGACCTCAATACCACGATGAAAAAGTTAGTATACTACATTGCTGGGGAGGAAGATAACATAGTCAAACTAATGGATTATGAAGAAGTTCAATTCGGACCAATTATTCTTGATTATGTTCCAAGTTTGATTCAAATTCCTCAAAGCATGGTTGCAAAAGAAATTGAGGTGACTAGGTTATTAAGCTACATACAATCTTATTTTTGTTTGTTTTTCTTAATTTATCTTTGTCATGTCTTTTGGATTTCTTTGAGCTAATATATATACCATTAACAAGTGTGTCATGTTTTCTCGAAAAGTTTATAAATTTTATATTTCATTTAGGTTTGGTATCTTATCAGATGTTTGAACTGCCATTTATACTCTCTTACAGAGAGGGTTAGCTAATAACTGATGTCTCCTTCAGAACAGTAACATATAGGAGATGTATGTCCCTTTCAGCCCTCATGCCTTACCTTACCTCAAACACATAAACTTATAAGTGTTGGATTCACCTAATGCGCCAACGTGTGAATATCCTTTTCATTATAAGGCGTTTATCTTACCAAGCTGTAAATAGCAAGTTTGGTAGTGGTCTAATTAAGTACTTCCTACATCTTCCTTCTGAATCACTACTATGAGCAGCCTTCCCAACGATCATATCTTCTATTAGATTGATAAATTAGAAGGATAATTAATATGATCCCTAGGAAAGACCTTATAAACTAGATATGATTGATGGGGAAAACCTTCTAATTAGGTGTTTCCCAGAGAACATATCTTCCGTTAGGTTCGGCTTTAGGCATATATTATACACATATGGGCTTCCCAAAGTAATTTGCAAAGGTGAACACAATTTAAGTAACTTGTGAATAAATTTTATTTTTGTAAGAATGAGAAAACAGGAGAAAAAGGAGCAAGTGAAAGGTCAATCATCTATCGAATCTGTGATTTAGAGATCTCTGTTGCTGTTTGTTGTAGTCCATATATATAGCTTTACGTTGAGGGCATACCAAATAGTTTATAGCAAAGCCCTAAAAAGAGGTTTGTTAGTTAATTGGCATGACCAAATTATGCAACGTCCCTTGGAAATTTATACTAGAAATCACAAATAATATTCACTTTAAGCAGATTCTCTTCAAATTCAATCACAATAACTTGTTTAAATCAACATTGTAAGTTTTAAGATGTGTCACTTTTCTAGGTAATTGGAGTTTCATAGTCCCAACACAAAACGCATTCCATGCAATCCTTGAAAAATGACTATGGAGACTGATGAGGAACAAAGTTGCTTCCAAAGACACGTACGTACATTGCGACTGGAGACAGCTGCTGAGCAAGATCATAGCAATTGAAACTGACTCCAAAAATAACCAAGAGGGCCAGCAAAAAAACAACTTCCGATTAAGTGGCATCCTTACAATGTAAAGTATATCGTAAAATATAGTTTTTGTATTGGTTTTATTGTAAAATATTGGTTCGACTAAGCGTATAATCTTACTCGATTTCGATCTTCAAATCTCAAATTATATAGTTTTCATTTGGTTACCTTTGTATATTGCAGGGCACATAAAATTATATAGTAGACTTAAATTAGACATGTAGTCAGTGCCTCCTTGAAACAAAAAGTCGAAAGCATGCAAGTGAATTACATATAGTTAGAAACGAATTACTGATAGTATTAGTTTTGAAGATATGTTAACGCTAACAGAGAACATTATTTCTAGTTTTTCTTCAAATGCAAGAGAAGACAAAGTAGACAAATAAAAACATAGCTGTAAAGGTGTTGTCATGTCTCAACTTATCATTGTTGTTTTCATCATGTGAACACACCCCGAAATAAATGTTTTCATCATGTGAACACCCCCCCCCCCCCCCCCCCCCCCCCCCCCCCCATACCCAAAAAAACAAATTCAAAGGTTCCCCTCTCTAGTGTCCATCTTAATACATTTATTTGCAGGGATAAAACCAGCAATATATAAATTCGTTAATTTTTCCATTAGCAAAGAATTGTTCCCTTAATTACTAAATTCATCTTTTAATTTTATTAAAAACTATCTGAATCAGCAAAAATGTGCTACCACACAAAAGTAGCATGCATGCGGATCACTTCATAGGTAAGTGATTCCCCATAAACTTCCATGTAGCGATACGTATAGTTAGCATGTATCGCATTTATAATACCCATTAATGTATTACTTAGACTTGCATAAAGTGGAATCAATACTTTTTTCATTTTGTAGATAATCATATTCGTAATTATTGAATCGATTAATGATCAATATGTATAAGATCATATATAGTTAACCCCTTTTCTAATTCCTTAATTGTGAACTAAGTTAATGATCATATACAATGCGTAATATTTGAAATTTTCTTAAAAGTTATCTACATCATCATCGATGACTGCTCCTCCACTTACCAATATAACTATGGAACCAAAAAAGGTTCAAACAAAAATTTATGCTAATTATTGTTCTTTTTTTAAATCCACCCTTATTGGCTTGACTTCTTAGAAATCTTCAACTTAATCTCAATGAAAGTTTTTAACATACTCATTCACATTTAGCAACCTTTTTGCGATTAATAGTAAATTGAAGCACGTATATAGAGGATATAATCATGTGTGCGTTCTGCACAAAGGAGCTAATATTCGTTAAATAGCGTAGCTATCCTAAAAGACCTCAACTTGGCATTTTAAAACCCCAACATTTCTATCTATATAAACGAAACCACAGCACTTGAACCACACCATCATTCACAATTTCGTACCATCAAACCATTAAATTTAAATCCTAACGCACACAACGAGTGAAAAACAAAACACCTTTTTAAAAATCTTCTGTTACGTTTGGCAATGGATCTAGCTAAACACACAACACTCCAAATGTTGGGATGCATACTCCTTGCATCACTCGTACTAACTATGGCTCAACCCCCTGGCTTGACTAAGCCAAGCCATGCAACTTGTAAGATCAAGAAGTACAAACATTGTTACAACTTAGAACATGTTTGTCCCAAGTTCTGCCCTGACACTTGTCATGTCGAATGTGCTTCTTGCAAGCCCATATGTGGTCCTGCTTCCCCCGGGGATGATGGCGGAGACACTCCTCCTGCTCCGGTTCCACCTGTTTCACCACCACCTCCTACACCTTCTGTGCCAAGCCCTACTCCGCCAGCTTCACCACCACCTCCAGTCACCCCTAATCCTTCTTATCCTACTCCCACTCCTATGCCTCCGTCACCTGTTCCACCAGTTTCACCACCTCCTCCGGCTCCTGTTCCACCAGTTTCACCACCACCTCCAGTCACCCCTACTCCCACTCCTACGCCTCCGGCACCTGTTCCTCCAGTTTCACCACCTCCTCCGGCTCCTGTTCCACCAGTCTCACCACCACCTCCTACTCCAACACCGGCTGTGCCAAGTCCTACTCCACCATCTTCACCACCACCTCCTTCTCCTACACCAGCTGTGCCAAGTCCAACTCCACCCTCTTCACCACCACCTCCTACTCCTACACCAGTTGTGCCAAGTCCTACTCCTCCATCTTCACCACCACCTCCTTCTCCTACACCAGTTGTGCCAACCTCTCCCGATGTTACTCCCACTCCTACACCGGCTGTACCAAGTCCCCCTAACGTCACTCCCACTCCTCCTACCCCATCCGTTCCAAGCCCTGATACTCCCACGACCGCACCACTCCCTCCATATTCCGCACCCACGATCCCTACTCCCTCCGTTCTAAGTCCCACTCCCACAGCTCCATCGTCCCCAACTTCTCCGGGGTCTACTCCCGCAACTCCTACGCCCTCTGTCCCAACCCCTCCTGGATCTACTCCAGCGACTCCTACACCCTCAGTTCCAACTCATCCTGGATCTGCTCCCGCGACTCCAACGCCTTCGGTCCCAACTCCTTCTGTCCCTGTTCCAAGTGCTCCAAACTCTCCTCCTTACGTTCCCCAACCATCAGACGGAGAGGCAGGAGCGGGAGTCAGAAGGGCGAGGTGTAAGAAGAAGGGCTCTCCTTGTTACGGAGTTGAATACAGTTGCCCTGCCGCTTGTCCCCGTTCTTGTGAAGTCGATTGCGTCACTTGCAAGCCTCTTTGCAGTATGTCCTCTCTATCCTCCTTAATTTTTTTATTTAGTTATATACTTAACACATGATAAATCATATGATACCTTGTGATATATACAGATTGCGACAAGCCAGGATCTGTTTGCCAAGACCCACGTTTCATCGGAGGAGACGGTCTCACCTTTTACTTCCACGGCAAGAAAGACTCCAACTTCTGCCTCATCTCCGATCCTAACCTTCACATCAACGCACATTTCATCGGTAAACGTAGGCCTGGTATGGCACGTGACTTCACATGGGTCCAATCCATTGCTATCCTCTTTGGCACTCACCGTTTCTACGTCGGAGCTCTCAAAACCGCCACATGGGACGATTCAGTTGACCGTATCTCCGCCTCTTTCGACGGGAACGTTATCTCACTTCCTCAGCTAGACGGTGCCACATGGACTTCTTCCCCAGGTGTATACCCTCAGGTCTCGGTCAAACGAGTCAACGCTGATACTAACAATATCGAGGTATGTCCTAAGACAATACTTTAGCAACAACATTCATTTTACCTTTAAAAGAACAAAATACAACAAAAAAAATTATCTTAACTAGGAAGACAATTTCTTTATTTATTTTAAGGTTATTTATGTGAATAATTGCTAATCTTAGTTGATTATATTTTCAAATAATTAACAAGCTCAACAAAAACACTTTAAATATGTTATAATTTAAATTCCTGATCGATAGTCATCAATTAATAACTTGGTGTATATATATTATTATTCAGGTTGAAGTAGAGGGCTTGCTTAAGATCACAACAAGAGTGGTGTCAATAACGATGGAAGATTCGAGAATCCATGGGTACGACGTAAAGGAAGATGACTGTCTAGCTCATCTCGACTTAGGCTTCAAGTTCCAAGACCTTAGCGACAATGTCGACGGAGTTTTGGGACAGACTTATAGGCCTAACTACGTTAGCCGAGTCAAGATCGGAGTCCACATGCCTGTTATGGGTGGTGACAGAGAATTCCAGACCACCGGACTATTTGCACCTGACTGCTCTGCCGCAAGGTTCACCGGTAACGGAGGCAGAAACGGTGGGCAGAGCATAATGGAGCTCCCTGAGATGAGTTGTGCTAGTGGCGTAGGAGGCAAGGGAGTGGTCTGCAAGAGATAGACATTTCTATGCTTTAAAATTTATTACTACGTACTACCACTATACAATATGCTATAAGTGGTAACTATAATATTATAACTTAATAATTTGTAACACTTCACTTTTTTTTCTGTAATAATAATACCATTGAGAAAGCTTTCCTCAAGGAAAATATGTAATGATACAAATGTAATTTATTTATTCTAGAACTAAATGAAATGTGAATTTATATTAATCTCTTCTTTTTTGCTTCAATAATCAAATGATTTGAGAAAATTGTAAAATACGATCATGATAACAAAAAAAAAAATTGTAAAACAAAATTAATATAAATTCACATTTCATTTAGTTTTGTAGCGGAGCCAAACTTTCTGCAGTTTGATAAATCAGAAAGAGAAATAAACTAGATGGACCGTAGATACAAACCTAAAGCATTATATATAATATTCATAAGCAATATATAGTTACTTCAAAAATATATATAGTTTTTTACAAAAAGAAAATATATAGTTACTTCAATTAGGCTATGCGTTAGCTTATCTTATTACATTAATCTTTCTGCAATACTAAATGCATTTGTAACAAAGCATAGACAGTAGACAATAAATAGTAAACAAACCAGAATGACAGTAAAATAGCAAGACGTTGTTCAAATTTCAAAAAAAAAGAAAATTATTTTGCTTTAATTTTGTATTAATTTTGTTACACACCCACATAGTGTGCTAACAACGTAAACGTAGCATGCGGATCGCTGATTCGCTTCATATGAAGTGATTCTCACATGAAGATGGAAAGATACGTATCGAATTATTTTCTTCCATAAATATGGTTTAGAAAACAGGAAGACTTTTACTGTTTATAGTTCCAGTTACTTCATAATTTGTTGTATGTTTCAAATATTAATATTAACTATTATTTTTAGATTATTCGGGTTATCCGTTTGAGTAATAACATTTGAGTTTGAATATGTTTCGTAACACTTCATTCGTTCGTGTATTTTGACGTTTAGGATCTTATACCCAGGCCTATATCAAATAATCCTCTATGGTTTTTTTGGTGGATGTACCGCGTATAGTTTTATTATTTCAAATAGTAGTGTCACAGACTCACAGTACAAAACTAAAGACGTAAGCAATTGTGCAGTAAAATTTTGAGGGGAAAAAAACCAAAATGTAAAAGCCAAAAAGGCCATATTCAACATAACAACATGAAACCACAACACATTGAATGGATTCCATCATCTGACTGGTTTAACATTCCATGTTTTTATGTACACACACACCTGCCTTCTTTTTCTTCATCAATTTTCAGTCGCTTTCGAAGTCGTCTTCATCTCCGAACGAGAACACAGATGCATCAGCCGCCATGACCTTGAACTCACTACTCTCTGAGCTTGACGCGCTGACCCCAGTAGGTTTCTCTGTCGCTTCAGCCTTGCTAACCGGCTGAGATGGTCCCTTGTTTCCAGATATAGACACTTTCTCAGTCGCACGAGCTAGAGCAGAAGTTTCATCTGCGCTATGTTTGGCTTCTGGGGTTTGAGAAGAAGCCGATGATGTGGTTTTGGTCGGGTTAGTTGACTCTGTTTCGTTATCAGAAAACACATCGTCCTTTTCAGGGTTCTCTGTTTCTTTATTAGGTCCAGGAACCGGTGTGACACCCTCAACAGGGGAAGAATTAGCGGCTGAAGTTTCTTCCGGTGCCTTGGATGCTGGTTCAGAGATAGGGTTTGCAAGGACTGTTGTGTCAATATCAGCAAGAACAACTTCGACCATAAACCCAGGCGAAGGTAGCTTCCTCTGTATTAGTATAAAGGCCAGACACAAAGGTATGTTACAATTTCAAACCGAGGAACTGATGGAATAGGAGTCCAACCTAAACCAAACACACAAAGTCAAGCATTGAGTAATATTATTACCTTATCAAATCCATCGAGCTCGCTGGTTTTCAGAATCACTCTGTTTTCCATCATTGTCGTGTTCATCCAGCTGAGAACAAATTAAAAAAAAAAAAGAACAGAAAAGCTAATCCGTGAGACGGGTAGAAAAGCAAAGCTATATTGGTAAGGGATTTGGACAACGAGGAATTAGCTTCCCAACCAGTAAAAATCTCCTTGACTGGCGTGAAAATGGATTTTAAAGTCCCCAGCTAACTCTGTTAGACCTGGCTCTCCGGGTAGGGCAAAGACCATAACTCCTTTCTTTGGGGCACTGAACCAAAAGTCTTCAGGCTGCAAAAGCATGAAAGTTTTCACTAAACCATACATTGCAAATTCACAAAGACAGGCTTTTAACAAAAAAAAGCTTGGTAGCAATAGACAGTGGCCTTACCGATAGATCCTTGGTCCGAGGATGCTTTTTCGTGGTAAAGAGAACCCCTGTATATAAGTTACAAGATGATATCAGCTCAGGATAATACTAGCTTTAAAAGTTGTCACGAAACAATGATCGACAAACACACCATTGTGATCTGAAATGGTAATGGATGGCCTAATCCAGTAGGGACACCTATGGAGCCGGAATCCCCTAAGCATACACCTAAATAAAAGGAATTGTACGATGTCAATATACAACTGTATGCAACATTGAAGTATACGATAAAGCAGCTTACTTGCGGCCTGGTTGATTTTCCCCGTTGAAGTAGGTTAAAATTCGTTCAAAGTATTTCACATATCTCTACAAAATAATGATTAGCCAGACTCACTAGTCAGCAGAGGAGTAATTAATAAAGAACGTTTTCATGAGCGATTTAATTATAAAGACTGCAAAACTAGACTTACAATTTGGCTAGGTAGCACAAGCCCTTTTGCATCCACACATCGTTTCTGATTGTAGAAGTCCATACACTCTTCGGCACTCGGAAAAAACTATACAAGAAAAAAAAACATGATAAGTTCCCTGGTTTTGAATATGTTTTATACAATGTTATGATAAATGCTTCACCTTCAGATACAGCAGAAGACTACATATCATAAGCCCTGTCCTGGCCATTCCCGCCTTACAGTGAACAGCCACAACATTCTCTATGTCCTCTTTTAACCACGAATATGCACTTTGGCAAAATGAGGTAATCAAATGGATTGGTGGGCAATTATGATCGTCAAATGGGAAACTGGCCACCTGGACGCAAAATTATAGTAGAAGAAAAGATGTTTAGGGACATTAAACTACAAAAGGAGGGAAACTAGTTTAACAATGTGCATGCATCAAGTGAATATAGCTATCATCCTTAGAAACAGAAAGCATCTGCAGCATGCTTTTTTACATATACGTCCAACATTTCAGGTTAAAAAATGAGTAAAGTATCACAATATTGTACAGAATCATTGTTTACATCTAACTATTTCATAAGTACCTCCGAGTTCCAGTAACTAGACGTAGTGCAGTGGGTGGTCTATGGAACAAGTTTTCTATGGAAATCATACGTTGGTCAAATGCAAGGAAAATAGGAAAAACATGAATTGGATATAACATACCTTCCCTTCAAATAGTGATACATCATACAACCTCTCTGAACAAAGATTGTAAACCTTGTATTTTCCCTACAAAAAGAAAGAAATTATAAGAAACCAAAGTAACTAACACACTTACAAATTCTTAGCGACACATTACCTATTATTGACATATGAACATAGAACATGCCGCCGACCAAACTTTGCTAACAAAAAAAAAAAACTAGCAGTACCTTGTGTTGAGTTTCAAGAAAGTTGATAACTTCTTCCATATGGTTGCGGTAGAAACCCTGCATGAATGTTTAGAAAAATTCACTGGCCAGATTAACATAAAACGAATATTGCAGCAAAAACTAAAACTAAAATAGAACAGATCCAGGGGTAACGATTACAAGCTTAGTAATTGACTAACCTCGACATATCCAAAAAAGCCAGAACTCATATCACCAGCAGGGAAACCCATCGCAATAATGTTCTCTGTTATGTACGTCAGATCCAAATCAAACCCTCCTTCCTGAACCCCAAGCCGAGCAAAAAAAGAAACATTTAAATTAAACTGAGTAGCAAAAACTTAATTGACTCAGTTAGCTGCACCTGGTATCTTCTTTTGTTCTGGGACACAGCGTGTCGAGCCTTAACCTGTACCGCCTTGACAGCATTCTTTGACGTATCCACCAAACCTTTCGTAATCGTCCCAATGAAACCGGGTTGCGCAGCAGCAGCTGAAGTTCCTTCGGCAGTCTCATCAGGTTGAGGAGATTTAGGAGACAAACGAAACCCCAACCCACTAGTAAATTTAGCAAAGGCGGACTTTTCTTCGGTGTTATCGACATCAGAATCGGTTCTTGCGGAAGAAAAAGGCTGAGGAACTTTCAAACTTTTGGCCCATGTTGAGATCCCAGAGGCGGATAGCTTTGAGGCTACCCCTTTAGGTGAACCATCGGTTGTTCCAGCTTCTACAGCAGCAGCAGGAGTGTGACCGTCTGGTGTTGTAGTAGCAGGCAAGTTCGGTGAATCAGATGACATGGTTTCTTTCTAAACTCCAATCCAAAATATGAATTATTGCAAGTCCTTTTCTCTGCATTCATCAGATTCAAAAACAATACATTTTTGAGTAAAGATAATTTAATAATCAAACACAATAATAGAAACTTCAACATCAAAATCAAGCTAAAATGTAAAGAAGAAACAAAAAAAGTGATTTAGCAGATTGTTTGTTCGAAGCCGTTAACAAGACCGTTCGAAATGAGATCACAAGACCTCATAGACCAAATTGAAGACATTGAGAGCATAAGAGCTAGGGGGGGGGGGGGGGGGAAACCTCATAGATGGAGAACCAGATCCAAAGGAAGAAAGCTCCGTGGAACGAACGAACAAGTAGAAATTCGACGGGGGCTAGGTAGGGCTCGAGGATTCCAGAGATTCGATTGGGGATCGGATCGGAGATCAAATTCACGTGCGAGTTGCGGTCAACAGTAAATTTAATCACTGCCCCCACACACGTTTTGATGGTGCATCGAACGTGGCACCTCATCTCTCGACTTTAGTTTCATTTTCAATTTCTCATCAAAATTTTCCACTGAAATAAAACTAACAAAATTTATATTCTATCAGTTTCTTAAAGAAAAATTTATAAAAAAATTATTATTATATAATAATAAATTTTAATTTGTGAAATTAATTAATTTATTGAATTATTAATGGTTTAACATTATTAAAATTTGGTACTTGAAAAATTTGTATTTATAAATTAAAAAAAAATAGTGTAAAAACATGGAAAAAAAATCAATCTATAGAAAACGAAGGGGAAGGGAATATAATATATTCATGTAAATACAGAAACACAAAAATTGGGTTTCAAGAAAACCAAGATCAAATGAAGAAGAATCAAAGGTTTTACTACTGACAAGCTTTGTTGAATATAACTTTAGACTACAGTGTTGTAAGGATTCAAGGCTTGGGCTATATGTTTCAATGGAAACACTTGACATTTTGATGCGTGATAGCTTTCTTCAAAGACTAGGAACATCTAGATTCATTGTATTTTTCATGTTAAGGCATGTAGATTCAAGGTCTTATTTAACCTTGTCTGCTTTGTCTTTAGCTATGAGAGAAGTGTTTTAGTTCTCGTATTCAGCTTAACATAAAAGCAGAAGTTTGTCAGAGGCTCAAAGCCTTGAGTTAAAGGGCCGTCCAACTTCAATGGAGTCAAATCTTATTACTCAAGGACGATGAATAATATGCTCTGGAGCCAAGTATCAGATTGCTTCATAGACATTAACAGCAAATCAAATTAATCCACGATAACATTTGAAAATTAACGAGTGTAATCAAACTATGATCCAATTGTAAAGTGTCCAAAAACAAAAAAAGACTTAATCTTGGACACTTGGAATACAAAGCTTAACACTAAAACAGTTCCTTTATTCGTTTCGTCTCTCCTCAAGCGCTGCTCACAAGCACGTTAGTAGCCTTCGTGGTCGCAGTCGCTGGGCCTCGGGTTAAAGCTTTTACACTTAACGGACTGTTTGCCTTCTGTCCAAAATTTCATAAACAAATCAGTCAAAGCAGCAAACAAAAACATAAAATGTTTTTAACTCTTTAAGCCATAAGAGAGAATAAGAAGAAGAAACTAACCATTCTACAAGTACCATCCAAATCGCAGACAGGGTATAACTGAGGGCAGCAGCTAGATCCGTTCTCACAGCAAGTGGCTGACTCAAACGGACAACACCCCCAGCTATCACATTTTCCTTCAGACTCTTTGACACAACAACAAGTGGACTTGTCTGGACAACTGTAAGACTTGTCACAAACAACAGATTTGGTAGGGTAAGAAGGCAACATCGCCACACCGCATTTCCCTGCCGAATCATTGACGTTACGTTGGAGCCTAATGTATCCGCTCTCTCCCCAGTTCGATCCCAATGAGTCACGGATTATCCAGTAGTCTTGACCTTCTGATGAGGTTCCGTATCCCACAGCTAGCGCAGCATGGTCCAAAGCTGTTCCGCATGCTCCTGTGAACACACCCTGAAGAAACGAACATAACATTTAATGAAACTGGTAATGCCAAAAGAAAACAAATCATACATGAAGGTATTTTGTTTTTTAGTAGATTACTGATTTGTAATGCTGGAATTCTCGTCCACCGGCTTCAATTGCAACACTAATAGGTTGATGAGCAACAGCTTTCTTCAAAGACTTCTCGTCGTTCCAAGGAACATCCTCATAACCATCGATTGTAACAACGTGAGTGTTCTTCTGCAGGAATAAAACAGAGCATAACCCATCAGCCAACTTCTAGTCATTCAAAAATGATTTATCGTTTTTTTTTTACCTTGTCGGAATTGCATGTGTTATTATCAGTGGCCGTGTAAGGGTAATCTTCCTCTGTGTCAAGACCACCATTGTCAACAATGAAGATAAAAGCAGCGTCCATGAGACCACCATCACATCCCTCATTGTAATTTCTGTCACAATCAATAAGTTCTTGCACCGACAGAGATACTAACTCCCCTGTCTTGATCTGGTGCATTCCTTCAATCGCTCCAGTCGTTGAAAACGCCCAGCTACTTCCTATTTATTTGCCAATAACTCATTACTTTCACTATCAACACCAAATATTTAACGCAACTACCACGCTCTATAGGTTTTAGTTCCCAAAATTTTTAGAGATTATTATGTACATAGAAAAAACCTCAGAATTTTGAAAAAAAATCCTTTTTATTATATTCTTTAAAAAAATAATTATAACCCAAACCGAATTAGATCCAGACTTTTATAATATCCGAATAAAATTTATGAACCAGAAAATTCAAAACATGAATGTATTTAGACTCTGATTGCCAGTTCTACCAAAATTTCAGATACGGTCCAAACAACCGCAATCACAATTTTAAAGAGAAAAATACTTTGAAGGCATACCACATTCTCCTTGATCTCTGACCGGAGAAACGGCACCTTTGGCTCTCCAGTCAACTTCATCCGGCAAGCTATCTCCAGCCTTGTGTAGATACCTCTCTGCCTTCACCGGAGCCCTAGTCCTCCTCTCCATCTTCTTCCTCAAGTAAATGGCTCGAAACTCTTCGTTGGTCAGATCGGCGAACCGGGTCAACCCGAGTTCGTAGCTCTGGTTCGGGATCGAGTTGTGCTCTTGCACGAACCTCGCGTTGTCCATGAAGATCTGGAACCGCTTATCCTTTTCTCCCAGACCGTTATAGTTCTTGCGATTCTCCACAAGCCACCGGTCGAACATCTTCCATTCCGCTAGGTTCTGATGATTATGAACCACCTCCGCCGTGACGCCGCCGAGGGACGAGGAAACTAGTAAGACCGAGAGGATCACGAGAGATAGGATTGTGAATGTGATCTGAGTAGACATTATTGTGTCTTCTTTAGATATGTTCCGATAGGGAAGGAAAGTTTTGCCTTCGAGAGAGAAGTGGGAAGCGAGCCAGATCTTCATATACAACGTGAGGCTCGTGCAAGAGCACATGTGGCTAATATTGGTTCGGACAGAGTTACATTTTATATAGTATTTAATACAGTATTGAGATATGTGCCTAATTCTTCTTTAATATTTTAAATCTAACCTTTCACATGGTAGTTTCTCTAAGACGCTTCCCAGAGACCCATATGGTACACGCCAAAGAGGTACAAAATTATAAAATAACACATTTAGTATGAAAAATATTTTTTTAAATACAATTTTGATATCATGGTCATACAAGATATTATTATTAATATTGGTTATAGCTTATAGGCTACAATAACCAAAGATATGTTCCGTTTTTCAATTATTTTTGTTGTTGCTTGCATCATGACAACATCGTTAAAACTCAGGGGTGAAACCAGATTTTCTTTACGTGCAAAATAACTATAGATATTAAGAAGAAAGGAATCGAACTGATCATGTTCCTTGAATAATTGTGGGTGCATAATAACCAAATAAGTCACTTTCACCATATGTGTTCAAGGTAAAACATTAGATATCTAAATAATAGAGAGTGCACTTGCACTCATAGTCAGATTTGCCACTGTTAAAACTCTTACATGGTCATTCCAATTTGGAAAGTAAAACAAGGAACTCTTTGTTCCCAAGTGTGGAACTATTATGAAATCCTCGTTTTATACTATCTTGTTTAACCAAATAAATCACAATATCTTCAAAATATTAATTGGTCTACTACTAAACTACAATAACTAAAACTGAGATTATTAGATTTTTTTTTTGATTAAAGATTATTAGAATTATATCCTATTATGATGGTTAGATTGTAGTGAAAAAAAATATTAAAATAATTACAAAGGTCAACTTTCAACGGCCTATATTTTATACTTGAATATATAAATATCATAGAAGAGTTTTGGGTTGTTAAACAACATGAATTGAAAAGTACTTCTACATTTCATCATTTGATCACATGGATATAGATATATTGTTTAAAATCCATTTAAATAATTGGAGGGTCTATCTGTGAACTCTATCTCCTATTAAAAATTAGTTTGAACATTCTATAAATCTGATATTCCTAAATTAATAAAAACAAAGTTTACTGTTTTTCCCTAGTTTCAAACACAAAAGCATTGACTTTGTTTATGTTATTGTCTTTTGTTTAATAGGGGCACCTGTAATAAACATTTTTTTTTGGTAAAATATTAAATTATTATACCAATTTTTAAATTTGAGATAGAATTACTATATGAAAACTAGTAGCCGGATGCATAAATTAAACTAAACACAAACCACATGAAAAAGAAATCAATCCGAACCAAAGACTCAACTGAATCTACAACCCAGTTAAGCAACGAGACACGGTCAGACCAAAACACACGGAAACGGCGGGGTCGAGAGCGGGGCACCACGAGCTACCGAGAGAAAGGCGCCCTCAAACCTTGATGCTACGGCTCCTGCAGCTTCCTACCACTCTTCCCCAACCTGAACCGGACTGAGAATCAAACCACAAACAAACTCAAACATCTCGACAATGAATAAACATTTTTTTTGTCTCGCACAAGATGTAATTGTCATAAGGTTGAACCGTTCTTGTTTGTTGATGTTGTACAAGTAAAATAGAGAGAAGGTTGGTTAATAAGAACATAGGCAACATGATAAATGGCCGGACAACGTGCAACAAATTTATTTTAATTAGCGTACAGATTTCATTAATTTTTAACCTAACTAAGATAAACAATGATTCCTCTTATGTAATATCGTTACAAGAAAACACTAATCATTTGAAAATGTAGTAATGTTAATTAAAAACGACTTTTAAAATCATTTATTAAAGTCTCAAAATGATCCTTTGTTTATAAGACATCGAAAAGATCAGTTTTCTATCTTTTCGACGTTTTTTCTTATCATCAACGCTACTAAACATGAGAGAGAAGTGAAGTGGCTTTTAAAATATTAAAATATTAGCTAGATCGTATTTCCGCGCTACGCGCGGATAATTATTTTTAAAATTTTACGATTAATCTGTTGTGAAATATAATATATTGGAAAACTTTCGTATGTATATATGTAGTATGTAGGATATAGTAAATAAGAGTAGACATGTTCCTTTTGTTGTTGTTTAAATATTGCATATAGTTTCTTCTTACAGTTTTCGTAATAAAATTCTTTGATTAGTTTATTAAAAATACCAAAACTGAGTTTAGAATTCAAAGACAGTTTGGATGATGTCGGGAAGTTGTTCTTAGTTATGTTTCCTCAGATTATTAGGGTTGCTAAATTTATTAACTTTAATTTTTATGTACATACCTATTTTTCACACTATATTTAATTTAATTTAAAATTTGGAATAGTCGTTTACTTTATTATATAAATAAATAATTTAATTTTTTCATTATAACAAAAATTTATATTATTGTAATATTGGTTTTCGAGACCAAAAACGAAGTACGGAGACTGAAATTGGTGAAAGTAACTTGAAACTGTTGTTCTTATTCTGTTTTGTAAACTAAGTAACATTGCTTTGAAAAAGTTTGAATCATCTTATCTAGAAAAGATTTAAACTTCATCAAAAATAAATAAATGCGAAGAATAATTAAGTTCTCCAATAAAACATTTTAAAATACTGTTTTAGATTTATGTCAACATTTTGAATTCGAGTATGAGAGACTGATATTAAAAAATAAACCATTTCTTTACTATGTATGATTGTGAAATATTAAATTTAATTTTGAAATTTAGTAATTTATAAGATAACATGAATCTGAAGTATGTAAAATGTAATATTATGTAAGGGTGCCTATATATTTCTTTAGTGAAATTATCTCTTGTTTTGTTTCAAAGTTATTTGGGTGTTATTTTTCATAGTTTGGTTTTAATATAATTTTGATAATATTATAATAAATATGTTTTTATTTTTAGTGTTGAACTTCCGAAAGATGATGTAAGACTTTGGATCCAATGTTTGTTAATTAAATGCATGAATGAATAAAGTGCGAATAGATGTATTGAATCAAATTAAGATGTATGATATTGGAAGAATAAAAAATAGGAAGCCGTTAATGAGGCAAAACATCGGTTTTAATAAATCTAAGAAGTGAGAATGTATTTGTTTTGAATATTATTACATTTAATTTTATATGTAACTTAATTTATGAGATTTACTTTCTACTTGAAAAAATTGTGACTATTGTAGCTTTCTTGATATAGTTTTCTCCTTGGATTTATATGTAGTATTTTGTTCATGCATTTAAACGAAAATAATTATTAGAATACATAAATGTCGATTAAAGGCACAATTCCAACTAAAACGTATTTCTTACAGCTTTCTTAAGTTGTAGAGCATTGTTTATATCTTTATAAACAATGTTTTTAACTCTTTGACATTTTTAGTTTTCTCCTTGTATGATATTTTTTTTGAATGAAATCCTTGTATGATTTTAAGCCCTTTGTTTGAAAAAAAAAATCTCGATAGAGCGACATATATTTGCTGTACATGATGAATATTGGTTATGAAAGTACAATAGAACCGCTTTCATACTTTTGGCCTTGATCATCATAACATAGTTGTACTGGAAAATTTCCCATGTTTCTAGCGTGTTCAGAGTACATACAAAGAATAGATAACTATAGAACCTGTCAGATTTATTTTTGTTCCGGATCAGAAGCAAAAGATAAGCAAGTCGTTAGGAAATCTAGGAAAGAGAAGCATACATGACAGTCTATGATCTCTTGGTATGGTTGAACACTCACTCTGCAACAACAACAGACAAACAGAGAACTTTATAAAAAGAGAAAACAGAAGAAGTTTTCAATGAAAAGTGGGAGATATAACGTACGTTTCCTGAGACTTGAGTGAGCTGTACTGAAAGTTGGAAACAATTTACCTGCGAGAAAAGGGATGGAGCTGCAGAGAAAACCAATCGGTTTTGTAGCGGCTATCTCCATCATTCCGACACATTGCAAGTCTATCGAACTCTTGATGGTGCTTGGAAGATAAGGTAACGGCATTGGCGGAGGATTTAAATAAACCGATTGCTCCGTACCGTTTTCTGCAATGTAATTCTTAAAACTAAAAGAACAACAACTAATTTTCTTATCATAGACAATATAGGCAATGAGATTAATGATTGAATGTTCTTCTATTAAAAGTTTAAAACTGAAGTTATAATCAACAAACTTATGTGTTTCACAGTACTCTTATACTATGGTTGCCCGCGACGTGGTGCTTGATTTTGTGATTTTCCTTGTCGCTGATACAATTGGTTTTGATTACTTGGTGTGTGGAACACTGGAACTGGAGAGCAGGAAAGGACGCTGGTAACTTATATATGTTGAAGTTTGGAGGAAGTGAAGAGTTCACATGGTTACGAAATTGATGAGAAACTAAAGAATCGAAGAAGTGGAGGATATTTCAGGGGGAAGTGGAATCGCATCTGTTAGTTCTGTGTGCCAGGAAAGGAGATAAACATAAATTTGACGGGTCTATAATGGGCTGCGAATAAGTAAAATTTGTAGCTTCATTTGCTGGAGCCTGAATCTGTAAGTGGAAGAAAAATGACAAGGAATTCAGCTGATTTGTCAAACTATTATTGGAGGATTTTTAAAGTGATGTGGCATAGCCAGAATTGGAGAATATTTTCCTTTTAGTATTGTAAGATCCCTAAGCTCATTTGCAAGATAACAATACTTCTGACCCAGTGACTTACGTTGTATTATCATGGACTATGATTAGCTCCTTTATCTATACTGGGCCAATACTTCTTTCTTATACATCCCTTGATTTTTATAAGTTCTAACTAAAAGCGGTATTGTGTTCAAAAAAAAAAAACTAAAAGCGGTATAGGTACTGTAGCCATGTCCTTCAGATTTATTGGCCTATAAATATTTGTAAACAATTTTTAATATTTCTTTTACAATTTGAAAACCATACATTTTATGTATATTAGTTTTTTAATTAAACTAGATCTTTTTTCCGCGCTTCGCGCGGATTGTTTATTAGAAATATTTTTTTCTTTTTATTTTATTCTCTTTTATTTAAATAATCTTCATTTATTAAAACTAATATATAGAAAAATATTTGCAACAGTAAAGAAGATGAAAATAGCTCGTGCTTCTTTTGTTTGTTAATGACGTTAGTTTTCTATGTTCTCTTGGTTTGTATAGCATAAGGGATAGGAATACGACCATGGTTATTGATCGTAATTGGAACAAAAAAACATAATGACAGTAATCATAAGAAGCCTAGAACTCTGCAATACTGAAACAAAGAACCAAATAAGCTATAACATCCTTAACGATGATCACAAAGTGAATAGCAAAGGCTCATTCTAACGATTGAAAATGGTAACATTAACATTGTAGTTTGTGGTAGCTTTAATCACAGTGCTTAGAATTTCCATGGACTGCTATAATCTGCAAGGAACACAACCGATCAAATATGCTTAAGCAACACTTAAAGATAAGAAAAGTTTGTTTCCTTGGATCGAACTAACAACTGAACACGAAGCAAACCATTACTTATGACTATTTAGATCCGAATGAACAACTAAGATATGAGACTGAGAAAAATCCAGCCGTTTGTCGTACATAGAGCCAATCTCTCGTTCTTTTTAATTCCTATGCAATCACATGTTTGAAATTTTGGTACTTTTATTTTGAAGAAAAAATCAAAGAAAAATTTGAAGAGATTAGATTGATACACCGACCAGTTACATACTTCAAACCTTTTTAATAGAAAAAGCAGTTTTTATTTAGCAGAGAATTATTCTGAAGCATAGTCTTATGTTATTTAGATAAACCCCTTTATAAGCAAAAACAATTAAAAAAGCATTCCATTTGTTTCATATTTTTTTTTTTGAACTAATTGTTCCATATTTAGACATCTTTCACCATACTTCTCCCCGACATCTCTTCTCTCCCCAACCAACCCCTTTGTTCCAAATCCGAATACAAATTCCTTACTTCTAATTTCTCTTACATTGGTCGATAGCATCTTCTTGATTCTGCGACAAACCCTGGTCGCTTCTCTTCTTCACCTCACGCAACAAATCCAAAAACAATTTCTTGAGAACCACGTAACAGCATTATGATACTTGGATGAGCTAAATAACATCTCTGATAAGTTGTGCAGTACCTGGTGCATTTCTTGGCATTTGTGTTGAGCTTTCTCTTTCTGGCTCGCTGTGTATCCAACCACCATCTCATCAGCCGCTGCTGATTTATTTGTAATCAACTCCACATTCTTAGAGCCACCTTATGCCCTGCATACCCCATTGCACCTTGCACCATCCCTGCAATCGAGATTGTCCCTTGCACTGTCTACCTAACCACATCCGTTTCATCAGTAGCCACTCCGGCGTAATGAGCAGCTCCTTCTCTTCTGCCACCATCATTTATTTTCCATCATCAGCTCCTTTCTTGCTCATTTTCATTGCTTCACCGGTTTCTTGAACAATTGTAGTCTTTCGCTTATCCCTTTTCCTTCCCTTTCTCCATTAAATACTCAGAATTTTTCTGAGCTTTGTTAGATGCAATGCCTTTAGCTTCAAGTGCTTTGTGTAGCGTGTAATCTTTTGCTCTTGCATGCACCTTGTTCAGCCCTCTTTTAATCAGCCCCACAAACATTTAAGTTAAGATTAACAGATAGAGATGTCTTTGCAGCCATCTATACTAATGATACAAACTTCAAATTCTTAGTCATAATCCTCCTCATGCATTTGATTATACACAATGGAACAAAATTACAACAAAGCTCTTTATTATGCAATGATGCACAATAGCTCAAAACCACTAACTTTCATCGTAACCTCTGGCACTGGTTTGTCAGATTCCTCATCTCCCTTTGGATCTTCCCCCTAAAAATCACAACTAATCAATGATTAGTTAACGATCAACATAGCAACCATCATAGCAACATATTTGTTTATGATAGGCTCCTCTTGATAGTCTCACGAAATTCTTCTCTTCAGATCCTAATAAGTCAACACCAGTTTTTACACACAATGTTGAGGTCGAAACAATAATAGAAAACCAACAAAAAATATATTACAATCAAGTGTAAAAAGAGGAATAATGGCAACAGTTTTATAGGTTCATGTAACTATTGTCAAATACTTTTGACATCAAAATAACAGAAATGATTCTACACATTTAATCTGTAAATCGTAATAGATTTCGCACTAGGCAGATGAAGAACTTTTGTAAATAATGAAATTTAACCAATGGAAACTACTGAACACAGAAAAATGAAGAATTTGCAGGTGATTTTTACATGAATAAGAAGAAGTCCCTGGCTGCTCTTTTTTTTTGTCTGTTTTTCGATTACTTGCAGCCGCTTTCCTACAGCCTGCTCACTTCGGCGGCTCCTTGGTCACATAAACAATCACCTTTAGATATCAGAATGCAATATGAAGAGGAATTTGAGAAGGTAGCCAGGTACAGATTAAAAATCGCAAACATAGAAGAGAGATCTGGAAGGATACTGAAAATATAAACAAATATTATTCCTCTCAGAAACAAACAATCAACATGTATAAAACAAATATTCACAAAACGGATCGGGAACACATAATCGAGAGGAAATAGAGATTAAATCATAGAAGAAAATCAAACCAAACTACCTTGACAAAGATTATCAAGAAAAGAAGGGACCAAACGGATAAACGTATGAGATCTTGGCCTAATGAAGAAGCATTAGGCAAGAGGTGCAACTGAAGGTAGCTTACTGGTGAATGAGAGAAGCCATATATAAAGTTTCTAGGTGTGAGAATTGTAAGAGTTGATTAACTTTGGATTAATGCAGTAACGATTGGGTCTTTATGAGTGATAGTAATGGAAAGGAGGCGCTACGCAGGTGAATCGGCGGAGAAGATAACGTAGTGATTTATGATTGATTGATTCTCTCCGATGAGAAGGAAGAAGAAGTCGAACGGGTCAGAGTGGGTGATGTAGACAAAAATCAGGGGGTGACTTGAAAGTGAAGCTGACATGTCAATTTTTTACTGGTTGATTTTTGAGTCTAACGTGGACAATCTAAACACTCAGGATATTTTCCTTTTAATATTGTAAGATTTGGAAGTCAAGATGAATGCTTCATTAAGCTTTGTCTAGGATCAATCCTTTTCATTAAACTTTGTCTAGGATCAGCCATGGCCATGAGGTATCCATTGCTGCAGTTTCTTGTGTGTTTGATTGTTTTATACATATATGCTACTAGTGTTTAATTGTATGACGAATTCACCATTTATTTTAGTACTTCTATCAACCGGATATATCCGAAAAAAAATAAAGCTTTATCGCGAATACCTTGTCAACTATGGAAGTTCCAGTTTTTTGGCTAATCATCTCGAACATAGATGCGAGGGCTTATTCTTTAACAAACTCTGCTTCGTCTTAGCCATGAGGAAGTTGTTTAGTTCTGACATAACTTTGGCGCAACATATAAGTAGTGAATACTGAATAGCTTCAGCTTAATTAGTTAATCATCACGTTAAAGCAAAAGTTTGTTACAGCCTTATGTAAATGGCATTTCAAGTTTCAACTTAAATTGTGTAACTTTTATTAATAAATAATGATATGGAGCAAAAGTTTGTTGCAGCCTAATGTAAATGGCATTTCAAGTTTCAAATTAAATTGTGTCAACTTTTATTAATATATAATGCTATGGAGAAAGCATCAGATTGCTTCTTAAACATTTACAGCAAATCAAATCAAATCCAAGATAACATAAGAAAAGTAACCAGTGTTATGATCAAACTTTGATCCAATCATGAATCTTGGACACTTGGAATACAAAGTTGAAAACTAAACGGTTCCCTTATTCGTTTCGTCTATCCTCAAGCGCTGCTCACAAGTACGTTAGTAGCCTTCAAGGTCGCAGTAGCTGGGCCTCGAGTCAATGCTTTTACGCTTAACGGACTGTTTGCCTTCTGTCCACCACACCAAGTTTCATCAGTCAAAGTAACAAACAAAAACATAAGTCTTTAAGAGAGAACAAGAAACTAACCATTCTACAAGTACCAGCCTCCAAGTCGCAGACAGGATACGCCTGAGGGCAGCAGCTAGAGCCGTCCTCACAGCAAGTGGCTGACTCAAACGGACAACATCCCCAGCTATAACATTTTCCTTTGTACTCATATAGACAACAACAAGTGGACTTTTCTGGACAAGTGTAAGACTTGTCACAAACAACAGGTGAAGGTGGTGGCGGTTTTGGTGGGTTTGAGCTAGATGATTTGGTGGGGTAAGAAGCCATCATCGCCACACCACATTTCCCTGACGAATCTTTGATGTTACGTTGGAGCTTAACGTATCCGCTTTCTCCCCAGTTCGGTCCCCATGAGTTACGGATAATCCAGTAGTCTTGACCTCCTGAGGTTCCGTATCCCACAGCTACTACACCATGATCCAAAGCTGTTCCACATGTTCATGTAAACACACCCTGAAGAAACAACATAACATATATATAACTTCAATGAAACTGGTAATGCCAAGAAAACAAATCATACATATGAAGGTTTTTTGTAAGTATATTACAAATTTGTAAAGCTGGAACTCTCGACCACCGGCTTCAGTTGCAACACTAACTGTTTGATGAGCAAGAGCCTTCTTCAAAGACTTCTCATCGTTCTCAGGAACATCCTCAAACCCATAGCATAACACGAGTGTTCTTCTGTAGGAACAAAACATAGCATAACCCATGAGCCACTAATCAAAACTACAAAGCAAGCATACCAACGTAGAACTGTTTTAGTGCCTAAAACTCTTTAATTTATTAGTAGAAATCTACAGGATCATATGTTCGATTACCATTGAGAGTTAATTTAACATAGTGCAGGTTTCTTCACGCTAAGGAATATACAGACCTAGAACCAGAACCTCCTAATCATTCTAAACAAAAAAACTACAAAAAACTACAACTTGGAGCTGGTTTAGTGTGTATATAACTCTTTGACTTCTAAGTATGGTCAGTCAAAGCTTCTATTCCCGTTGAAAGTTAACTTAATATAATACGGACCTCGGGCTAGAATCTCTTAGTCATTCAGAAAAAACTTTTAGTTATTCAGAAAAAAAAAATCAGCGGTTTCTACCTTGTCGGAGTTGCTTATGTTATCGTCAGTGGCGGTATAAGGATAATCTTCCTCAGTGTCGATACCACCATTGTCAATAACGAACTGAAAAGCATAGTCCATGAGACCACCATTACATCCCTCATTGTAGCTTGTGTCACAATCAACAAGTTCTTGCTCCGAGAGATACTAACTCCCCTGTCTTGATCTGGTTTATCCCTTCAACCGCTCCAATCGCCGAAAACCCCCAACAACTTCCTATTCATTACCAAAAAATCCTCTCATAACGCAAAACACAAAACGCAATAAACGCAGACGCAGTTCGAAAGAGAGAGACTTTGAAGTCATACCGCAGGATCCTTGATCTTTGACTGGTACAACGGCACCTCTCGCTCTCCAGTCAACTTCATCAGGCAAACTATCTTCTTCAACCTTGTGTAGATACCTCTCTGACTTCACCGGAACCCTACTCCTCTCCATCTTCTTCCTCAAGTACATCGCTCGAAACTCTTCGTTGGTCAGATCAGCGAACCGGGTCAACCCGAGTTCGTAACGCTGGTTAGGGACCGAGTTGTGCTCTTGCACGAACCTCACGTTATCCATGAAGATCTGAAACCGCTTGTCCTGCTCTCCTAGACCGTTATAGTTCTTGTGATTCTCCACAAGCCACCGCTCGAATATGTTTCGTTCCACAAGGTTCTGCTCTAACACTTTCGCCGTGACACCGCCGAGGTACGAGGAAAGTAGTAACACCGAGAGGATCACGAGAGTAAATCTAATTGCAGTAGACATGTTTTGTTTTTGTTATATTTCAATGAGATATGTGAGAACTGTTGCGTCAAAGTATTTATAGGGTTTTTCTGAAAAAAAAATGAAGTATTTATAGGGTAGGAAACTTTTGTCTTCGAGAGAGAAAGTGGGAAGCGAGAGGGATACATGTGTTCTTCGCATTGGGCCTAATGGCTATAACGTGTCATTTTGTTTTTATATTAAAATGATTAAATACAGTGGATAATTCATAGTTTGATTCAACGAATTTCTCTTGTATATCTTGTTTAAACTTTAGCTATTTAGTTAACTTTTACTTGTCGAAATAAAATTTTGATAAACTTCTTCTGATAGTATGTTTTTTGATAGAAATGTAAATTTCATTACTTTTATAATGTAGGTTGAATACACCAAAACTTGTATCCTAGTTTCCTAAGAAGCAGATCAGTGTTAATCAGTCCCAAAAAATATTTAAAAAATACTCAAAAACACACATATCCTACAAGTAAACTCAATCAAATAAAATCTAATCAAGCCTAGAACTAATAATAGTTTATTTGATTTATTGTTACTTCTAAGGATTAGATTTTATATCATACTTTAACATAATATGTTTTCCTATTATTTTAAAATAAATTTTATTAATAATAATACTGATAAACTCGTTTATACTTATTACTTCTTATTTGTCTTTTAATAAATAGTGAGATATCTGGCTAATTGTACTTTAATATTTATAGCATGTTTCAACCTTTATCGGTAGGAACTACGAACCCTAGGCATAGGGGTGGGACGTATCGGGTATCCGGGAAATTTCGAGGTATCTGGGAGATTTCGAGGTATCCGGATTCGGATCCTTATCCGACGGATCTATGGTTTTACTATCCTTATCCAGATCTGGGGTTCTCGGATATCCTTCTAAAAAATTGTAATATCCGGCGGATATTAGGATCCGGATTTAGAACTTTAAAATAAATAAAAAATAATATTAAAATATATAAAATATTAACAATAATTAAAAATAAAAATATATATAATGTTTTTAATTATTTTAATGTATGCTATTACAAATTTTATATAAAAGCTATAAATATTATTATAAAAATGAAAATATAATAAATAAAATTAGTCTTTTTATATAGATATTACTATTTTAAAAATAATTATTAATAAAAATTACGGATCCGGATATCCGGACTAAAAAATTTAGATATCCGGATCCAGATTTGGTTTGAACGGATCCAACATTTTACTATCCGGATCCGGATTCGGCACCTCCGAATTTTCGGAGCGGATCCGGATCGGATCTCGGATCGAATTCGAATCTCGGATAATAAGTTCCAGGCCTATCTAGGGGACCCATATGGTATCAAAACAAATGATTTTGAAATACAATTTTGATGTCGTGGTCATGCAAGGTATTATTATAGGTTACAATAACCAAAGAAATATTCCGTTTTCCAATTTTGTTTGTCGTTGCTTGCATCGTGACAACATCCTGAAAACTCTTATACAATATTCCAACTGGGAAAGTAAAACGAGGAACTCTTCGTTCCCAAGTTTTAAAATCTCTAATATGTAGTCCTAGTTTCATAATTTTAAATCTCTGTTAGTAAGCCTTGTTTTACCAAATAAAGCACAATATCTTTTAGAGTATTGATAATAAGGGTGCTGGGTGCGACTATCAACAGCCTATACCTGAATATGTACTCTTACTTTATGTTTTGAGTCTGTGACTACCATATGCGAGTTAAGAATGAGTCGTTTTCATTCGTTTTAAAAACAAGCAAATTAAAATATAGTTGGATGTTTGTTGTTCTAGTTTCTAAATGATGTACTAGCGTCTCTTAGCACAGTCTTTTTGGATTTTTGTTTGAAGAGATCTACACTATATAGTTTAACAAAACATGTTAAAACCCTAAACTAGTTATACAGTACGGCCCAAGTCTTTATTAAATACTCTCAAGATTGTGAAGATTTCATCTACATATTCTATACCTTACTTGCTCAATAATTCTGGGGAAAATAAAACAGTTTAATGTTCTTTAATGTTCTTCCCTAGTTTTAATATATATATATATATAGGTAAAACCCTAGTTTTAAACTTTTAATATTATACCTGTATCAAGGGCCATTTTAGAACCACATGGATCTTTTAATTTTTCAAGAAGTCAAACAAAAACGCATTGGCTTTGGTTATGTTATTATGTCTTATGTTTAGTATAGTCATAGTTAGAATAGTTATTTTTTTTTGTCTTTGAGAAAATGTAATTCTCATAAGGTTGAACCGTTCTTGTTTGTTGATGTTGTACAAGTAAAGAAGAGAGAAGGTTAGCGTTAGATAAGATCATAGGCAATGTGATAAATGGCAGGACAACGTACGTGCAACAATTTTATTTGAACTAGCTTACAGATTTCATGATATAACTAATTAAGAGAAACGATGACTCCTCTTTATGCTTTTTTTTTGACAAAAATGACTCCTCTTTATGTTATCAAGGAAAAAGTTAAATTGTGAAAATGTAGCACAGTAGCAATGTTATTAAAAAGGAATTGTTGACAATAAAAAAATTAAAAAGAAATTTTAAGATCATTAATCGAAGTGTCAGAGTGGATCCCTTGTTTATAAGACATTGAAAAGGTAATTTTAAAAGGTCATATTTCTATCTTTTCTACGTTTTTTCTTGTTATCAACGTTACAATACATGAGAGAGAGAAGTGAATGTGGTTTTTAAAATCTTAGCTTAATCTATGAGCCCAGTTGCAAGATTAATTCTTCTGACCCAGTGACTTACGTTTGGTTATCATGGACTATGATTGGCTACTGGGCCAGTATTTCTTTCTTATGCTTCCCTTGATTCTATTCTAACTAAAATGATCATCGTATAGATACTAGAGCCATGTCCTTCATATTTATTGGCTGTATAAATATTTTTAAACAAGATGGATTTTTCATAAGCTTTGTCTAGGATCAATCGTTTTCATTAAACTTTATCCAGGATCAGCCCTTGGCCATGAGGTATCCATTGCTTCTGTTTCTTGTGTGTTTGTTTGTTTTCTACATATACGTACTAGTGTTTTTAATTCTAAGTCGAATACACCATTATTTTAGTACTTTTATCAACCGGACATAAAGCTTTATCGCAAATACCTTGTCAAGTATGGAAGAATTCAAGTTTATTGGCTTATCCATCTCGAAGAAAATAGACGTATAAATAGATTTTAAGGAGTTAACAGCGAGATTTGTTTGACATATAGTTCCTTTGCCTTTGGACGACCAAAGCAATAAGCATGGTATAATAGAATCAGCGGTACGCTTTTCTAATACTGTCGATACAGGGCCGGCTTAACATTGTTAGGGGCCCTAGGGCAAAACCTTTTTTTTACCCTTTAAAATTTATGTTTACTTAATGTTTTCAATAATTTTTTTGTTTTTAAAATCTAGTCAGTAATATATTGTGAAGAAAACAATAATATATACACATAAAATATTTTTGGACCCCTTTTCAATTTTATTTATAATTATTTTTTGAAAATTTCTATGTAAAACATGTATTTATATAAAAAATTAGACTCCTTAATTAGTAATATATGGAGGGACTTGGATCCGGGGCGGTCGTACCATTTGTCTCCCCAGATTAGCCGGCACTGTATCGATATGAATTTATATATGATTTAAATCACATGTAGATGGTATTATTCGGTGAAAAAGTGATTAATCAATTTTTTTCCTTGATGTTCGACTAATTATTTAAAGGGAAATTGCACTGTATGACCTCCAAAAAAATTATAATTAACTCAGTGACCAATTGCCCTATTATACCAATATACTTTATGTCTATTATGTAATAATGCATTTTTACCCTTGTATACAACCGGTGTAACCTGCTGAAAGAAAATAAATATAAATTATTTTTTATTTATTCTAGAGAAGTAAACGTGTCTTTTCTTTTGACACAAATTGTAAATGATAATAATTGTGAAAGCTTAATGCTTTCTTCTCCATTTTGTCCGCCACTGAAATCACCGAGTATATTACCAGCGACGTTTGTGGAGTACCAGCCCGATTGTGACGCTTTTGTTGGAGATGGGAGACAAAGGATTCACGGCTTCTGAACTCGAAAGTCGCAACAATCGTACCATCTCTGTGAGTAATTTCTCACTTCGAGATTCAACAGTTCGTGAAGACCATACTTAAACGCTTGTAAATTTCGATTTTGGAGCTGGTAGTTATACTGCTTTAGTTGATCGGAGAAGATAAACATTTTTTCTAACATTATGTTCTATTCTATTTATATGCATAAGGAATAGAAATATAAACCAATATATATTATAAGTGTTATGTTCATGTTATATAATGTGAATTAGTATGTTACTATTTTTTTTTACCATGTATCTTTTTATTTGAGCATTCATAAAGAATGTATTATTTTGTTCTCCAATCTGTACTAATCATTCTATTTGGGTTTAGGGTTTATACTTGGATTTAGGGTTTAATGATTAAAATTTAGAGTTTAGTATTTGGAAGGTGGGGGTTGAGGTTTGGGTTTAGTGACTCTATCATGTATCCATTTGACGATTAATAAATAATATACTATTTCGTTCTCGATATGTACTATACTATATATTTTGTTCCATTCTATTTAGGTTTGGGATCTACTTGGATTTAGGGTTTAATGAGTAGGATTTAGGATTTAGTATTTGAAAGGTGGTGGTTAAGGCTTGGGTTTAGTGACCCTATCATGTATCGTTTCATTTGACGATTAATAAAAAGTGTTCTATTTTGTTCACCAATATATACTATACTATGTATTTTGTTACATTCTATTTGGGATTGGGGTATATACTTGGGTTTTTGATCTATAATTGGATTTAAGGTTTAGTGATTATGATTTAGGGTTTAGTATTTGGAAAGTGGGGGTTGAGTTTTGGATTTAGTGATAATAGTTTAAATTTTAGTATTCAAAATTTAGATTTAGATTTAGAGTTTATTTATGAGTTTATGGATTATATTTGGTTTTAGGGTTTACTGATTAGGGTTTAGGGTTTAGTGATTATTGTTTAGGATTTATTATTTAGATGTTTGTGGATTTGAGATCAAATTTATTATTTAGGGATTATGATATAGTTAAATTTTTTATACTATTTGGATGATATGAAATATAACAGTCCGATTTAATTGTGAGAAATAAATAGAATATACTATTTATTGTAAGAATAATTTATTTTCATGAACAGATTTACTGAGCACAGAAACATATGAAGTAGTTATGTAAATGACGTGGATGGATGTGGTGTCTTCATTTTCAACAGTGCGCAGTAAATATTGACCATACCTTATTTTCTTCAACGTCATCTACGTGACTTATTCACCGGTTACTTGTAGCAGAAGAGGGTATAACCGACTAAACTTGAGCTAAATGTTATTGACTTAATAATGTCAAAATCATTGTCATATTCTTAATTATGCTTCCAAGATTGGTTATTTGGCAAATTAACCCTTATTTAAACCGTATATGACGTGTGATATATTATATACATGCATGATGCATGCATGCATCCTCTTGTTTCTTTCTGTCTATCATACAGACGAGTGCACAAGGAATAAAAGTACAAACAAAGGGGAAAAAATAGATTGGAGAAACGCACCACATCGAAAAAGAACCTATGAACTTATCCAAGAGTGGCAGTAATTGTTAGGAATGTGGGAATCAAATTCAATTTTATAATGGAAAGAAATATTTATAAGTTGTGTTTCGAATATTGTTTTTTTTTTTGCCATAACACAAAAACATATAGACAGAGAGTGAATGAGCTGGGAAGCACGTGTGATGAGAGGATAGAGAAGCACTTGCAACAACGACAGTGCAGGGTTGACCGGAGACAGTAGGGCCGTGTGGGTCGTGGAGACGCGTGTACCTCACTTCCTCTCCACTCGAGGACGACGTCGTTCAGATTTTCGAACTATGGAGTATATTGGTAAGTTTAGAAAAAGTTGTGCGTTTTAGGTATATACTATTTTTGAATGGAGATTATTACAACGTACAAAATGAATTTATTTTCGTCTTCAGTGTTTAAATTAGTGATTTAAAAGATTCTTTTTCTTTTTAGTAGTCAACGAATACACACCCCAGTTAACTATCCACACACATGGTAGTGTTTTATTGTTTTGATTTTCTTGCTTTTCATAGGATAAAAGGAAGAGAATAACTGAATAACACAATGCTTAAGCCAGTTACAAAAAAAAAAAGAATAACACAATGTTGCAATTTTGATACAGCAATTTAACTGATTCAAAATTTAACTGAACAAAAAAAAGACAAACATAGTGAACCTTTATCATTATTATTTTAAATAATCGTAAAATGCTAAACCATGTTGTCTTATAAGAACGTTATCATCAGGGAAATTTTTAACTAAAATAACTTTCAAAAATAGAAATATAAGAAAGAAATAAGAAAATAATGATTTTTCATCTGAGATATTAGAAAACATTTTACTAGACCTTTTTCTCCAAATGTGATTTTCTGATTGGTTGATTTTTAATTGTTTAAAATTTAATTATAAAATCTAATTATATTTCAAATATTATTAATATGATTTATAAGAGCATGACCAATGGTGTCAAACCCACCAAAATTTCTCATAGCTGCAAATATTAATAATTTATTATAATTACATTCTTAAATAAATTTTAAATCAGAAGAAAAAATGAATTAATCACTAACTGACACATGTTAGGAAATTATCTAATTTTTAACTTTTTTTTGTTGGGTATCAACTCCACTCTTTTTATTTCCACCATTTTTTCATTTTCTTTCCTTTTTTCTTATTTTTAATGCTTAGAAGCTTTGTTAATACTATAAACGTTGCTCTAAGTGTCTATGCATCAAGAATTTGTCAATAAACTCTTTAGCCGTGAAATAAAAAAGTGAATTATATTGATTGTGGTTCCACTAGTTCTTCACTGTGAAATGATGGATGATACGTGTCGAGCAACTGAACGAATATTCCATGAGTCAATGACTTCCATTGGAGGTATAGTATTTTATATATCATGCATTATTTGCCTAATTGATTCTCATAACACTAGTATACATCTACGTGTGTGTGTGAACTTACTACTAGCTAGATATACGTACCAAGGGCTAAAAGACAAACTTATTATATCATAAATTCATACGTAATGTATAGGTGGAAAACGAGCTAGGGAAGAGAAGACGAAGCTGGACCAGCTTAGGAAGCAGAGGATGAAGCTGGACCAGCTTAGGAAGCAGAGGACGAAGCTGGACCAGCTTCGAAACGCTCATGTCTTCGTTCTTTGACCTTTGACTTGCTCCATAACCACATGCATGAGAGACCGTGTCAATTAGTCTGAGATATATTTATTAGTCAGTTTTGGTCCTTTTGGATGAACTACGGTTTAATAATAGAGTTTCCGAGTTTTTTTTTTGTTTGCTAAATAGTTTCCGAGTTTTGGTATCAAGTTTAATAATACTACGGTTTAACACGTCGTATTAGATCAAAGTATCAAACACTAGTACGCTGCGGCATCTTTATTGTTTTCTTTTACTTGTCAATTGTTTTCCTCTAATTGCCTGTAGTTTGCCATCAATCATGAATGTTATATTCATAGCTACATCTACATTCACCTCACTATATACGTTAAAATATGTGCACATGATTCTTGTTTGTTTTTATTATTATAAGAATTAAAGGTAATGGGTATTATATTCATTCGCTATATATAAATTAAATTGTTTTGTTTTGTTTTGTTTGGCATAGATTTTAAATCCTCTAAATCATAAGGAACATACTGGCTCTAGAGATAGAGATCTTAACCATAATATATAGGTTTTGACATAAATATACATATATAAAGCGACTATTTCGATATCTGAATTTTAATTTCAAACTACATAATTTTGAAACGTTTTAAACAATGTTACAATTCACAATCATATTTTCTATATACGATGATTTCGAACAATACTATATGTACTAAAACAATATTTAGAATTTAGGCAAGAGTAAACAGGTTTATATGTTTAAATTAATTGTATAGCTTTGCTAGATTTAAATTCTCTTTTCCAGCAAGAGATTCTTTGTTTCACCGGGAGAGGATGCAATGCATATGACTGGCAAAACATTCAACAGAAAGTAACAAAAGCAAAAATACATAAAAGCTTCTTAGTTGTTCCTACGAGAACAATGCAATGACAGACCGGAAGATTCTGCCCCTTTGTTATTCATCACTTTCTTGTCTGCACATAAACTAAAGTAAATTTATAAATAAACTATCAATAAATTAAAATCAGAAGAATTTGATCAGAAATATTAAGGTCCAAGTCCACCTCACCAGTTTATTTTGATTTCAATGTATTTGTCGTGTAATATTTGTCTTCATTCGATAAGTTAGTTTAGACAAACAAAACCCTCCACTGACAAAACTAAAATTCATTTATTTACACATTTCTCTTTCGGTATATAGAGAGCATCTCTACACATTGTGTCGTGAGAAACACGATTTGGTTTCAAGATGTGATTATGTTAGCTAGTTTCTTTTGAATTGATAGCAGTAATTTTGAAGGCAACTTTTACAAAAGTCTCAATAAAGTTATCGTTGAAGTTTCTATCCTACTTAACGCCAACACATAAAACATATCTTAAATTTCACTACTTTGAATGTTTGTAAATAATTGAGGGAAGTCTACATACTAAAGTGCCATATCAAATCGATCTATGGTTTCGACTTTCGAGTCTCAACTACTATTAATATAGCTAGTCATTGACTTATCGAATCAATGATAAAGGAGATGAGATAAAAGTTACTAACTAGCTAGTAAGTAGTTTTTGACTCAGATGAGTTGGAGACTAGAGAATAGCTAATATTCTATGACGAGTTTGGTCTCTAGATTTTGTAGAATTATGTGTTTCTAAGACTTCGAAGTAAAAATATTGTTTCATTATGAAGAAAAATAAAAACATAAAACACAAAACCAATGAACAAACTGAGGTAAGTAAAGAAAACAATAGTTTTTCATTTGCTTTTGAAATTGTTAGATGTTTTGAACATTTTGTTTTTTTTTTGTGTCGTTAAATTAGGTGTTTTTTCTTTCTAACTTCTCTTTCTTGAGAAATCTTGTATTTGAGGAAATGGAAAAGTAGTTGGACAAATAAACGAAAGAAATTCAAGATTTATCACAAATGACTCTAGGTTAAATCTCTTAATTGAGATGATAAGTCTAAGATGTATTATGATTAAGATTATTGAAAGTTGTTGCTGAGAAAATAAAATAAAAATGAAGGCATTGATAGAGATACGTGCAAAAAGAAGTGGGGTTATATTAGAATACGTGAATCAGAAACGAGTCAAAGTTTTTGCCGTAAAAGAAAAAACAGTCAAGGCTTTTAGATTTGGTTGTATTATTATGGCTGGGTGGTGTGATTATCACGGGTCCTTGATGTTAACTTAAGTAAGTGGACGTTGTCTTCTCTGGGACCTTCTGCGTTCCTAGTCGTTCGCAATTCACTGATTTAGTTTGACCATATTATAATTCGAGATCTGATTTTTAATACACACATCAGTGTTTTGGTGGTTGTCTGTATTGATTAAAAGCGATCGAAACTTGAAGCTTGCGACTGAAAAAAGTTTGTTATGTGATGATTATTCATAATTGAAATTTCTGGATAAACAAACGTTAAGCTCGTATACTATGGAAAGATATTAACAGATATGTAACATCCCGAGTTGTGATATGTGGAAAGGCTTAAGAGAATTGATTTGGCTACCTATGTCACCAAAGTCGACTTACCTTTTCCGGAGCACATCCTGAAAGAACTCCAGAGTTAAGCGTGCTTGAGCTGGAGTAGTGGAAGGATGGGTGACCTATCGGGAAGTGATTCGCGATAGCGTGCGAGTGAGGCCAAAGCAGGGGAAAAGGTCGGGTGGTGATTGCAGGGTCAGTAAACAATGATTTCGAGCCTTTCGGAATTATTAACGACCGACCGTCAGATGGGATGGGGCCCACGGGCCGAGAGAGCGGGCGTGGGTGGCCCATTAGCCGTGGGCGGGTCGGGGCGTTATAAGTGGTATCAGAGCTGGTTAGCCGTCTCGGTTCTGATCCGAGAGGCGTCTTGAGACCTGTCGTGGGGCGCAACGAGGACGTTGCGTTCTTTGAGAGGGGGTGAATTGTAACATCCCGAGTTGTGATATGTGGAAAGGCTTAAGAGAATTGATTTGGCTACCTATGTCACCAAAGTCGACTTACCTTTTCCGGAGCACATCCTGAAAGAACTCCAGAGTTAAGGATTCGCGATAGCGTGCGAGTGAGGCCAAAGCAGGGGAAAAGGTCGGGTGGTGATTGCAGGGTCAGTAAACAATGATTTCGAGCCTTTCGGAATTATTAACGACCGACCGTCAGATGGGATGGGGCCCACGGGCCGAGAGAGCGGGCGTGGGTGGCCCATTAGCCGTGGGCGGGTCGGGGCGTTATAAGATATTTAGGATTAAATGTTACTATAATATTGTTTAATTGCTATCTATCCATCCATGCAGTGAACGGAAATTTTCCTGCAGCATGTTTGTTATGTAAGAAAAAAACAAAACAATATTTCAATGGCATCTGGATTCTCGTATTATTGTTTTATATGGATTTGATGATTTCCAATAAATTATTGATGGGTAAAATTATTTCAGTGCCAAATGGCATATTATGTTTTTAGTAAATCTGGAGCAGTGGTCTATTTAAAGCCAAAATGGGAAAACATAAAATCAAAATTGATGGAAATGAATTTGATACGTAGGATTTCATAATTTTCAGCATTTTCAGAACTATTGTTGAAAGCGTTGGTTTCTTATGCAGTGTAAAATTTATAGGTCCACGCAAAAAGTGCTATCCATTCACATAATTAGAGTCAGAGAAAGATCATATACGAAGGAAAATAATAGAGTACAAATAAGGCTATTCTACGAAAAATATCATCAAATTCAATTGTTCAATACAGTATATTTTTTCACTAAGCCAACGTTCAAAAAAATATATATTGTTGCACTAATATGGTGCACATATCTATAATTTTTTTTGAGCAAAAGTGCACACATCTATATATGTAATAGTTTGTTTTTTGAAAGTTCTATATATTAATCTTTTATCAAAAAAAAAAGTTCTATATATTAACTTTGTAACATCAATTAATTAACTCACTTATTTTGCCAAAAATTTTTTTTTTTCAAAGATTAGAATACTTCCACCATCATATGTCATGAAAATTTTCTACAATAACAAGAAAATAATGAGTAATTTATAGATAAAGATATATAATACAATAGTTATAGATATCTTCAAAATGAATTATGCAAATCAAATGCATAATGAAATGCATTTGAATAGTTAGATAAACTTTCAGCTTCTCGAATAATGAAAGTGCATATGTTTTTTTTGGTCATCCAAGTTTTATTTTAACTGAAATCAACCATTATATTTCTTACAGGCTAATACATTAATTATTTCTATGCTATAAACACACAGATACACTCTGTAAGATAATCATAATACATAATTGTATATCATTGACATAAACCTTAAGCTTCACTTCTAAGATGCCATTTTTTCCCGTTAGGATATGTATTACGTAGATGGCATCTCATTCTTAATGATGCTTAATTAAAATTTAAACATATTTAATTATAAAAATTCCAGCAGTTTTTTTACGACGTTATAAAAGGCACACGTGTGGGCTCAGCTCACAGCCAGATAAGGTTACCTTCTCCTTCTTCTTCTTCCTCATACTCTCACGACAATCCTTACCTTCTTCTTCTTCGCACCTTTCTCTCTGAACGCTTAAATGCCGAGAAGTTTAGAGCCGTTGGATCTCGGAATCCAGATACCGTACCATTTCAGATGTCCAATCTCACTAGAGCTGATGCGCGACCCGGTCACCGTCTGCACCGGTCAAACCTACGACCGAGCCAGCATCGAGTCGTGGGTCACAACCGGTAACAACACCACGTGCCCAGTCACACGCGCTCCTCTGTCCGACTTCACGCTCATCCCGAACCACACTCTCCGCCGCCTCATCCAGGAATGGTGCGTCGCTAACCGCTCCAACGGCGTCGAGCGCATCCCCACTCCCAAACAGCCGGCCGACCCCACCTCCGTCCGAGCTCTCCTCAGCCAAGCCTCCGCGACTTCCGGAGCTCACGTCTCGGCTCGCTCACGCGCCGCCGCTCTCCGCCGTCTGCGTGGATTCGCGCGAGACTCCGAGAAGAACCGCGTTTTGATCGCGGCTCACAACGCGAAAGAGATTCTGATTAGGATTCTGTTCTCCGACGATGTCGAGTCGTCGGAGCTGGTCTCCGAATCGCTCGCTCTTCTCGTTATGTTCCCGATGACGGAGCATGAGAAATGCGTTTCGATCGCTTCGGATCCGGGTCGGGTCGAGTTTTTAACCCGGTTACTGTTCGATTCCTCGGTGGAGACACGTGTCAACGCAGCCGCGCTGATCGAGATGGCGGTTACGGGATCGAAAGAAACGGTTTCGAATCCCGAATCAGTTTTCGAAGGAGTCCTCGATCTCCTACGCAATCCGGCGTCGTCCTACCCGCGGCGAGCTCTCAAGATCGGGATCAAAGCGCTGTTCGCGCTCTGCCTCTCGAAAAACACGCGGAACGTCGCGGTCTCCGCCGGCGCGCCGGAGATTCTGATCGACCGACTCGCGGCGGGACTGGACAGGTGCGACACCGAGCGAGCTCTGGCGACGGTGGAGATTCTCTGCCGGTCTCCGGAGGGATGCGCGGCGTTCGGGGAGCACGCGCTGACGGTGCCGGTTCTCGTGAAGACGATCCTGAGGGTCTCGGATCGGGCGACGGAGTACGCGGCGGGGGCGCTGCTGGCGCTCTGCACGGCGGAGGAGAGGTGGAGAGACGAGGCGGCGGCGGCGGGAGTGGTGGTTCAGTTGTTGCTGATGGTGCAGAGTGAGTGTACGGAGAGGGCGAAGAGGAAGGCGCAGAAGCTGTTGAAGCTTCTGAGAGACTCGTGGCCTGACTACTCCTTCGCTAACTCCGATGATTTCGCCTGCAGCGAAGTGGTCCCCTTTTGATTTTTTTTTTATTGGTAATTATTGTTTTTAATTAGTTTTTTTTAATGTTTTTTTTAAAAAATAGAAGGAAAAAAAGTATATGGATGTGGTCATTTCTTTATTTGTATTTCGATGGGAAAAATGTGAATTAAGAAAAGAAAATACAGAAGTTTTGAAGAGCATAAGTTAGGTTATATGCATTATATTGAAGTGTAAGTCACTAATGTCTCTTCATATTGATTGGCTTTTTGAGTTGGGAAAAGTTGTTAAAAAGCAAAATGGAAGATATGCTAAAGTCTTTAAAGTTATCCTTTCGTTTTCCTCTTTTAGTCTAAAGGCTAGTCAACTTTCTGCATTACAGATATTAAAACAGGTTGTTCAGATTCAACCTATTGAGTGCTGTGACTTTGCAATGAAATGTCATTATACTCTTGTTAATTTATCTTCTTTAGTGTCTTTCTAGCATACTTTTCTTTCCTTATACTATTTGTTAATATTTCAGTTACACATTATTTGATGGACCCATAACACTTTGTGAAAATCAATGATTCGGCTACATGGTGAAACTCACAAAAGATTCAATACATTGATGATTGATGATGGCGTGTTGTTTCATTACAACAATCGTTTTGAAAAGAGGAACCAAAATCAAACTGGGCTATGATATGGGCCGTGGCTTATAGAGTAATCTTAGAGGGAAACTCAGTTTGGTTTCCAGGTTTATAAAGTTTAGCAAAATTGAGTATTGCGAAATCGAGATTTTTCCGTCAAAAATTGCAAAATTGAAATTTTCCATCAAAATCGCAAAATAGAGTTTTTCACCAAAATTGCAAAATCGTGTTTTTCCGCCAAAATCGCAAAATCGAATTTTCCGACTAAAGTCACATAATCACCTTTTCCCGTTAAAATCGCAAAAAAAAAACATATTATATTATGATGTTTAAATATTTAAGCGACATTTATAGCGAATTTGAATTGTAACAAATTTACTTATAAAGTCTATTATGGATTCCATAACAACCCATATTTATATGTATGTTGGTGGATTTGGTCCTTAATGAACATAATCCTTAATAGACATAGTCATTCTTTGTTCACAAATAAAAATAAAAAATGGACAAATGAATATGGGTTAATGGACCGGGTGAGCCTATTTTACAGCTCTAAAGTCTAAACTCAGTTTGGTAAGGCACCCTTACTAATTGTATTAAGAAAATAAAGATGGAAGCTATTAGTGATCAAAGCCATTTATGTAATCAAAGATTAGAACGACATTGAAATCCTAAGCTGTATATATATGTAGTTCACCAAGAACATAGCCAATCAAAGAATTGCTAATGTAACCAGATTAGAAAAAGATTATTTCTACTGTTCAAAATTTTCACCTTCGATCATCGAAGAAGACAAATGGTGGAACCAGAACTAGGAAGATTCAGCTCTCCACTGGTTTTGTCGACTTTTGACCCACTGGCAAATCATCAATCCAGTCTCCATAGATTCGATTAATCTTCTTGGAGTCACTCCACTTGAGCAAACACTTCTTCCGTCTCCCTTCATCGTTAAGACCAGACGAATCTGCTGTTACTACTTGTGCTGCACTCGGTTTCATTGCAAATGCTTCGTTTGCAGACACCACCGTTTGTTTACTCAAGGACGCTACTCCGTTTACAGCTTCTCCATTTCCAACAGAGTGATGCAGCAGCTCTGCAACAACCCAAAAAAAAGTCAGAAACACAAGATTATTATCACACACAATCCACAAAGGATGATGATAACATACCTGCTTGGCCATGAGCAAAGTGGCAGTTATCTCCAAAAGGACACTGACCGTTCTCAAACTTTATACAACTCCTAGTCTTCCAGTACACAGTCTTGACAACACCACCACCACCATTGTTCAACGGTGCATGTACAGGGATGCCTCCTCGTCTATTCACTTCAACTTGATGAGAAGCACTACCACCACCATTCTCAACAGACGGTGGATCATTACCAACGCTTATCGCCAAACTCTCTCTCAGTTTCCCAGACTCATCACGAAACTTAGAAAGATCCTCATGAATGAAATTACACCTATCCCCATAAGGACACTCCTCACCAAAACAAAACTTCCTGCAAAGCTTCATCCTCAAGATTATCTTCTGATCATCTTCCCAGTTATTACTATTCGCAGCAGACACCGAAGAAGAAGGTCGTTCCCTTTCTCTTTCTCTTCCTCTGTCTTGAAGAGCAGGAGGAGGAGGTCCAACGATCTCCTGCCAATTAGAAGGAGGTTGCCTCAGATCCTCAATGCCATGTGCGAAATTGCAAGGATCTCCGTTCATACAAGTCCCCGCCTTGAACTTTGCACACATTCTCGTCTTGTAGAATATGTTAGCCGTCCCTCTGTTCACAGGAGGCGTGTTGTTTGACGACGGAGCCATCCAAGAACTGTTGTTACTCGTGGTGTGGTTAAACACGTTGTCATCGTTAAATCTTGGCCTTTTCAAGGAAGGCTGAGACTGTGACTCAGACTGTTCGTCGTTCATCGGATAATCATTCGTCTGGATTTGATTCCAACCACCAGAATAAGGCGATTGCACGAACATGGGACGAGGATCGGAGTAACTCGAATCCATTACTCTACAAACCAAATCAAAATTCGCAGATTACAACTCTTTCGATTACGAAACGGTTCCAATGGCAAGTAAACTGATGAATAAAAATCAAAATGCTTGATACTATGATATACAGAAACACGATTTGAGAACAGGAATCGAATGGATCCGTGGAAAGGAGAGAGAGTACGGAGAAGAGAGCAATACCAGGATCGATTATGGCGGCGGTGGCGGTGGCAGGTTTAAGGGAGAGGAAACGTGCTTTAGGGTTTTTGAACATCTGATCAGATACATATATATACCTTTTCTGTATTGCATTAGTAAACCGAATTTACAGTTAGTTAGTTACTTCGCAGTGATTTTGTAAAAAGAAAATTCGGATCATATAACATGAACTATAAAACATTATCTAAAATTAATTTGGAGAGGAAAATATTATCTAATCACGCTTTTGTATAAAAAAAAGTATGCACCAATCTTTATGCTTTTAATTTGTAAAAACAAATCAGATAACTATAAAGGTTACCAACAATAGATTTTTTAAATTTCGTAAAAATTGTTTTGACACAAAAGAAAATGTTAAAATATAATTTTATTTAATATATAATTATTTAATTAAAATTGATTAGTTGTTTCAAATGGTTAGAAATAAATTATGTAAAAACTTATATTAAATGTGAAATGATATTTTTTCTAAAACAAAAAATAATATTTTTCTGAAATTTTATTTAATAAAAAATGTTCAATCTCTTAGGCACATCACGTCATCAAATACTTTTATTAGAGTGTGACACATGTCCTCTCCTAGATATATTTTGTTTCATTAATTGACTGCTACAATATAATTGAACTTCTTTGGTTGCTCAATCAACCCATCCCGTTAACAAAAAACCTAACCGTCTCAATCCGGGTTGCATCGAATTTGAGGGTTTACCGTATTCTTCCCTTTTCGTTATCTAAACCGCCATTGGAGTACACGGGAGAGTTCTGTAAAATGAATCTTTATGGCAATTCTTTGGATTGGGCAGATTTTGTGACATCTAGTCTGAGTTTCTTCTTTTCTATCCTTTTACGAACTTCGAAGGGGTTAATGGGCCGTAATAAACATTGATTCATTCGTTAATTTTGTTTTTAGGTGGTCTCCTTCACTAATCATCAATTTATAGTTGTAAAACTTATCTCTTCGCCAACTACCTACTGCCTTCGTCTAACTCTAACTTCTCGGTGTTGCTATCGATTCCGATTCTCCTCTGCAACGTCTACTTCCTATCTCTAAAGAGTCATAAAGTTTATCTGTTTACTGCAACAGTCCAAACGACATGAATTTATTTCAATGAATATATTTTATCAAAATGAATAACATAAAATGTCCTCCGTCCTTTCAAAACGTGGATTAAAATCTAATTAGATATCATGACATTGTCGTTGCACAAAAAAAGATATTATGACAATGTCCACAAACATTAAGTATTAAGTATACTGAAACAAAATAAATCAAGATACTATCAAAAATCATATATAATGAGAAAAAGAAGAAAAGATAGTTTTTCTCGAAGAAAACAAAAATGTCTTTGATTTGACCATTTGAATCTAATGGTGGTATATTATCTCAGATTTGTTAAGCAAAAACGAAATGAGTCTGCGATATCCTTAAAGGACTTTTCTCAAAAACAATCGAACCAAATATGTAAAGTAGACAACTTGAAAAAATTAGAAAACATGACTATTCGTTGATGTAAAATCATTTTTTGTGTTTACATTAACGACTTTTTTACAAAATTTCATTTTCATTTGGTTCTTTAATAATAAAAATATATCTAAGATGATTCTCTTTAAAACGATTTAGTTATACATATTGTTCATATCCAAATCAACTATATGTATGAACAAACGATACTTGATCATATATCCAAATCAATCATAAATAAATATGACAATACTCATGACTAAATCGGTTAAAAAGTATCATCATCAACAAGTTTAATTTTCCTTTTGTTATAATCGTTTTTATTATAAATATGAAGCTTCAACCACTTCTTATTATATCTTTGGATAAAAACGAAACATAACATTTTATTGTGTGTCACCACTACATGTCTACATACCACATTAATAATAATGATAGTACTGACATTTTATTTGAAACAAAGACGAAATTCAACATAAAGCATATAAATAAAAGCAAAAAAAATCACATCACAACTTATGCAAAAGAAAGGATGCTTGGAGCTCCTCTGCTTCTTTCTCGAGTTCCTTATACTTTTGGCGAATCCCTAAAACCTCAATTGCTTCTTTGACCATCTCTCTGAGGGCAGGGGGTGATTCCATCACCCGAAGGAGTTCGGTTTGGTCTATCTCAAGAAGCATTCCTGTGAGTTTTGCAGTGAAAAATGGCTCAAGTTGTTCCACCAATGGGTAGAGAAACTCACCAATCATCTACAACGGAGAGATATCAAAATCAGAAAAAGATAAGCAAATTGTATCTCAATAATAACCACAATATAAAAAACATAAAATCTGTTTTACATTTCTTTGTTGTTCAGGAGATTTGTTTTTAAGTGCTTTAACCAGTTTAGCTACAGTAAGTTTTGGAGAAGGATCAATACGGGGAGGGGGATAACGAGAAATGTTACTGAAGATAGGTTCCATGGTTAAGCAATGAAGAAGGCAGAGGATTGGGAAGAAGAAATATGGTTTAGGGTGACTAGAAAATGGTTTAACTTACTATTTAACAAAGACAGTTGGCCTATTTATATTGTTGATACAAAGTTTTCATAATTAGGATTACACATACAAAATCAGAATTTTTTTCTTTGAAAAGAAAAATATGAAAAATCAGATTTTTTTTTGTTATTTAAGGAAATATATGTGAAAAAGAATGTAATGATATCTTTGTTTAGCGTATGTTCAACTCTAAAAATATAATGCCATTTTTTATTAGCGTATGTTCAAACTGTAAAAATGTAATACCATCTTTGTTTAGCATGTGTTCAAATATAAAATGTAATGTTATTTTTGTTTAGCGTATGTTCAAATTCAAAGAATGTAATGCCATATTTGTTATCATGTGTTTAAATCCAAAAATGCATTACTATTTTTGTTTAGCGCATGTTCAAATCCAAAATGTAATGCCATTTTTGTTTAGCCTTGTTCAAATATCAAAATTTAACACTATTCTTGTTTAGCGCATCTTCAAATTTAAAGAGTATAATGTCATTTTTGTTTAACGAGTGTTTAAAAAAAATGAAATTCATTTTATTTAGTTCATGTTCAAAGTCAAAAGACGTAATACCATCTTTGTTTAGCGCTTGTTCAAATATAAAAGTTTAATACCATTTTTGTTTAGTGCATCTTCAAATTCAAGTATAATTCATTATATTTTGAAGTGTGTTTAAATTAAAAAAAAATGAAATACATTTTATTTAGTTCGTGTTCAAAGTCAAAAGACGTAATACCATCTTTGTTTAGTGCTTGTTCAAATATAAAAGTTTAATACCATTTTTGTTGAGCGCATCTTCAAGTTCAAGTATAATATCATTATTGTTTGACGCGTGTTTAAATCAAAAAATAAAATGCATTTTATTTAGTAATGTCAAAAAATATAATATCATCTTTGTATGACAACATTGTACACTTTATTATGTACTAATTTTATATTTTATTAAACTTATAAAATGTATTAGAAGAATAATACATAGTATAAAAATGTAATAAGATGACGATGAAGCTTGATAAAAAAACGCATATAAATTTCACTTATGGTGACAATAATAACAATCTATTTTATGACCAAACATGAAAATATATATCAAATATGTGTTTGATTGTCATATGTCCAAACACATATAAATACCATTCACGACAACATCCTAATTTTTGATTTGTTAACTTAATAGTTTTAGCATCCTATTGTCATCAAATTCTTTTTAGTATTTCCGAAAAATTAAATTGCTATCAGATAATTATATATGTTAATTATTTTAAAATTAATATTTTTAAAATTCGTATCAATACTGTTTTTACACTTATTTTGTTAATAAAATAATTTTATAATCATGTCCATCATAAAATTCTCTCTTTGAAATATTATCAAATAACTTTATTCTCTTATGGTTAGGATTTAAAGAATATGATACAAATTTCTTTTGTTTATAATTTTTTTAAAAGGAAAAAAATATGAAATAATATTTTACAGTTTTTTAGGGTTTTTTTAAAAGGTAATTTTACTATTACTAATCTTTTAAAATTATATTTTGTCTAGGATTTAGAATATAAAATTAATATCAAATCATTATCTCAACTTAATATTAAAAATTTTAAAAATTTCCTATTTTCAAAATTCGTATTTCAATATTATTAATATTTTATAGTTTTTCTTTGTTAAATAAATAGTTTTTAGTATCATGTTTATATTTAAATTTATAAAAGTAAAAATTACTACTAAATAAACTTTTTTAATTCTCTTTGGTGAGGGTTTAAAATAAAAAATATATATTTTGGTTAAGATTAAAAAAGAAAAAAAATATTTTACAAATGTCTTTGATTTAATATTTTAGGAAAAAGAAGTTGTTTTCACATAATGGCAGGTTTTAATTGACACATTCATAATCCTTTTTTTTATTGACACATTTCACAATCATGTTGGATGAGATATCTGAAGTTATTTTTGGTTTAAATTTTTGAACACAAAGTTATCTATATAAAACGTAAGTTAGTTATTTGTAAGAAAATGAGATTATTTTAAAAAATTTATTTTATTTAGATTTTTTTTAAAAGGAAAGTTTACTTATTTATAATTAATTTTTTCAAGACTGTCATTAAAAAATTCATTGTATTTGTAGGATACCATAATCCGTTTTGTTTAAGATTTTTATACAACTAACTTACTTTTGATTAAAAAAAATTGTTAGAAATACCACGAGTTAAATGCCACTTTTAAAAAATACCACCAACCAAAAAATCTATTAATATTTGGGTTTAGGCTTTAGTGATTATTATTTAGGGTTTAGTATTAAGGGGTGGGATTGGGTTTATAAGTGGTCTATAAATATTTTTGAAAAATTAGTTTAGTGTTGTTTTATCACAAATTTAAGGTATTTTTGAAAATGTTCATTCGCTAATTGTAAATTTAAAAAGTGATATCCAACTTGTGGTAGAATTGAAATTTTCCCTAATAAGTCTGTTTAATTAATTTTATATTTTGTCTTGTACGTACAAACACATATTCATCATATTCATTTATACTCATATACGACAACAACATCATAATTAAATAAATTATGATAGTATCATAACATGTAATAGTGATAATAAAAAATTGAGTTGTATCAGGAAATTAAAAAAAAAATACTCAGGTAATGTTTTTCTTGCAAAAACTATTTTGTTTTGTGAAAATAATATGAGAAGGCTTAAATCTAAACATAGATGTGAAATATTTGCAGCTATTTTTGGTTAATAATTTTTGTAACATATAATTATCTGTTAAAAACAATAGGAGTAATTTTACAATTTTCTTTTGTTTAGGCTTTTAAAAAGGAATATTACTTATTTTATAGTTGTTTTTCTTTATGATTTTTATTAAATAATTTCTTGTGCTTGTAAGATTTTATAATTCGTTCTCGGTTAAGATTTGTTTTTCAAAACTTAATATTTTCATATCTTTAAAATAAAAATAAATTTTATTTAAAAAACTACTTTCAGATACTCTCTCCGTTTTGAATTAGACGTCGTTTTAGAGCAAAATTTTTGTTTCAAAATAAATGTCGTTTTATGATCTCAATGCAAAATTTATTGACTTTTTGTTCTAATCTATTTTTCTATTGATTGAAATCTGGTTAAGTGTATTGGTAATGATGTTTTTATCTAGTAAATATACAAAATTAAATGTTTTATTAATCTGTGTGTTGTCTAGAACGACAAGTAAAATGAAACGGAGGGAGTAGCTTTTAACAATTATTTTTTTTTGTTTAGGGTTTAAAAAAATTAAAATTACTATCAAATATTTTTAACAACATATAATTGTAAAAAATTTCTACAATCTTACAAAGTACAGTAAGAGAATACTTTTGTAATAATAATTTTCCTTTATAAATATATTTTAAATCTTAAACAAAAGATGAATGTATCATATCTTTAACATATTTCATAATCTTAAAAAATTTAGTGACACATGTCGCGATTATATAAATTAACAACTTTGAGAGAACCATACTTTACTAGAAGTGTGAGAATAATATGTATTTTTGTAATTTATTATATTAAATATATAATAATATTTTTATTGAAATTATTATCCCATTTAAATTATTTTATGGATCCGCCGCTATATATATATATATATACTCAGGAAATTGAAGCAATTTCCGGCGTAAGAATGGCAAAGCCATGTATCGTTTTGGAAGTCGTACATGTCAAGCATAATTCCCTCTAACACCTTCTGTAAACCCACATAATAGAAAAAGATAAAATTTAATTTAAAGAGTTAACACTTTTGAAATGGGTTTATCAAAAGATAAGGAAAAGAATTAAACTTTTGAAACGGGATAATGAAGAATAAGAGGCATATTTTTTTACAATGAGTTGCCTTGTGACTGAATCTTGTTGGTTGGAAGGAGCAAAACTCATAGAGCCCGTGCCTGATTTTGCACCTATTCGAGCAAATGTGTGTTGTTAACCACGAGTATTTGTTGTAAGGCAACCCTTCTACCTTTGACACAGAAACATGAAAAAAGATTAATCGATTAATCTAAGATATAATCTAAATGATTAAATGAAAAAAAGAAAGAAAGAAAAACCTTGGAGGTGGGGTTAATGGGTTGCATTCGGTAGCATCTAGGTCGGAAACTATCGTTTACGAGGCACGATTCACAGTGTAGGCCCGGAGCACAGTTCTTGCTCACGATGTATGTTTCTCCTTCCTACCAATCAACACAAAGATCAACTCACTTTTTTTTTGTTGTAAACCCACGATCCAAACAGGGTTTGGGATCAGATAGATTCATTTGTGATCAGTTCTTGATGAGTTTGAGACTAATTTGTTACGAATTTTTTTACCTTGAGGGCAGACGAAGGGCTAACAATGAGAAGAGCTAATAGAAAGAAGATGAATCTCTGAAACATTGCCTTCTTTCTTGCTGCAAAATCCCATACAAGTTTTGAAAAGAGAAAAAAACCTCAAGGTTTTTGGCAAGGAGCAACTACTTTGTAAGCTCCTAAAGACTTTCAACCTGTAATTTTCATTTGCCTTGACACTAACCAGCAATGATGCAGCAGAAGAGAAGATGGGTCTAAGTTTTATAAATAGCATGTCAGCTACGTTCAAAAGTGATGTAATCTTATGAAATTTACGTTAGCGCAGGTCTAGACCAATCATATAAAGATAAACTCATACGAGGGATAACAAAACTATATGATATTTGAATAAATTATGATGTATTCCGAATTATATGATCACTATCTTAGTATGACATATAGGTGTCTGCATGCTAACAGTTTTAGAGATAATTTGTGATGAAGAACAATAAGAGAATAATGAATTAGAAGGTCGTAGTTTCTCATTTAGTAGATGTCACGTCCTCGTGATCGACTTTTTTCTAATTGCAACTTAGGAAGATGAGTATGTTTTCTAAGAGAGTCAAGATTGGTTTAGTTGTTGTCACTTAGGAGAAAACTAAAACCTTATTAAATGGTCAAGATATATATAAACAACGATGTCTTTTATAAACTCAAACAGACTAAAAACACACAAAACAGAGTATTTATCTAAAACCTAGATTAACGAAGGCCAGGGCACAAAATGTTTATTATTCATAATGAAAACTTCTCCTACTCTCTGTAACCTATGGATTTCCACTCAATAAAATTTCTCTTAATCTCCTGTACAAGTAGCACTATGTCCTACTACATTAGTTCCATGCAAAGTGGTGTCTGGTTTGATAGGTTCTTGTTGCTTCCTTCTGCTTTTTACCATGGACCGGTTAGTGTCCTTCTCAAGCATTGCCTTTTGCTGCCCCACGGTTGCTTCGACGATTCCTGCAGCTGCCAATTCAAAAGAATCAGTAATGGACAATACAAAATCAGATTCAGCAGTAGCTACTGACACAAATGTCTGGATGCCAGTAACTGCTTAGACTTTTATGTTTTTTTTTTTTCCAGATTTGGTTTTTATATTGCTTCAGAGTCGGTGTTCTGTAGACAAACATATAAAAACAAATAAAGTTCTCAAATAATTACCTCATTCTTCTGCATTTCCATCATCTCAGCCTGCAAAACAGAGGAAGCTTAGTATCAGAACCAAGCGGCTATGTTCTGAGAGAGAGAGAAGCAGGAAAAGAAACGAAAGATACCTGTTTCCTCTGCAATTCTTGATTCACTTTCTTGAGCTTTTCAATTTCAGCTTCCAGTTCCAAGGTATAAGCCTGCAAATTAATGAATGATTATAAAAACATTTTAATACTACAAGTGGTTCAGGACAGAACAGATCTTTGCTGATTTTATATAAACAGTTTGGTTTAGATTAGTACTCACCTGCTTTCGAGCTCTTGATCTAGCAGCTGATTCTCGGTTCTTGATCATTCTCCTTTGCCTCCTCTCGATAACCTTCTCTAGACCAGTATTGCTTCTTCTTCCTCGATTAAGCACATAAGGAACCGGTGACAGAGAATTATTTTCTGCGCTACTTGTCCCTGGAGATGTTGCTGCAACCGTTACCCCGCCTCCTCCGAAGCTACCCAATCCATTATTATTATTGTTGCTGGCATTATTCCCAGCTCCAGTGAAACTCTTGTTGCCCATACCTACAGGCGCAGTAAATGCAACATTCGTTTGTTTAGGAAAAATGGTTTGAGGCAACCTCTGGTGCTGTGGATGTGGCTGATTCAGCTGCTGTCTTGGCTGCAACTGCGGTTGTGACTGTTGTTGAAACTGCTGGTGTGGCTGCTTCAAGATCATGGAATCATTAGTAACGTTGTTGAATGATATGTTGTTTTGATTTGGCTGACCAAAACCAAAGCCTAATCCTCCAGGAGCTCCGTTGTTACCATAAAACCCATTGTTGACCTGACCCACCTGCTGAGGACAGTTATCTTCTCTTACAACACCAGCGCGAAACAGAAACTCCTCAAGCGTTATTTCCCCTAAAGTCTGTTGCCTCTGAGGCGCATTAGACTCACCACCGCCTCCTCCACTGCTACCTACCATATTACCATTGTTACCGTCCTTGGTGAACAAACATTTCCAGACCTCATCAACAGTCTTCTGACTAATCGTTCTAGGCAACGTCAGCGAGCCTTGCCTCTGGAGAGGGATACCACCACCAGGTTGAGCTACCGCTGTAGCAGCACCAGCAGCAGCTGAAGAATTCATGGTCATGGCCTGAGCTTCCTCAGCAGTCCATATGCTCTTCAGGAGTTCATCCATGTTCATCGACCCGAAATCTTTACCTGGTCCACCTAGTGTGCTCTGAAGCTCATCAAAGGTTAGTGAGTAAAGCGAGGACTGTCTCGCCAAGGGATAAGCAGTATCTGCTGGCTTCATCTGGCTACTTCCTTCCCCTCCACCACCACCACCTCCTAAGTTGTTGAAATTGATGTGAGTTCCCATACTACTCCTTCAAAATCCCTAAGTGCTTCTTCTAGCTTCCTTTTGAGAGGTAAAAGACCAAATTAGAATGGATAACACAATGGAAACAAAGAAGGTCCAAGGACTGAGCTATGTGTCACATAATAATGCATTCACATCCATATAAAAGTAGGTAAAGAGAAGACAAATGTGTGTGTACAAATGTAAAAGCAAATTAAAAGGTCAATCAATAATGGCAGATTTTAAGATAACGTTTTCTAATTGAAAAAAAAAAATGTAAATGAAGTCATACCAGACACACTGTTCTCTCAACACCATATTTGAAGAAGCAAAAACTATACAGATTACTAGTCACATCTTCAGGGGATGATACTCAAAACCCAGAAAATTAGTTTAAGAAATGCAGAAAGTTAATCTGGAAAGAAACAAACTTTAATCTTAAAGTCGATTGCTTTCATGAAACCCAGCAAGCATGAGAAAGATGTATCCAAGATTCCAGCTTGAAAGTAACCCTAACCATAAATCAAATCGACAAGACTCAAGTTTCACTACCAAAGATTAGTTCTTTACTACTTTTGTCTGATTCAGAAACACACAACAACAAAAACAACAAGAACAGATATCAAGCAGAGATGAGACGGTAATAATTAGCGAAGTGGATGATCCGACAAAGACAGATCCAGATATAAGCAACGGGTAACAGAAGAGGAAAGAGATGATGATGATATTTGTTTATCTATTCTTACCAAATAAAATTTCTCGGGAATTTTAGATACGCGACTGCGAAAACGCCAGAGAAGCCGCTGGGAGAGACGACAAGTGTGTTGCTACCGCCTCGACACGAGCAGCCATTTTAAGGGTGAAAAAGCTTCTTTTTTTTTTTTTTTCTTCTCTGTGGAATTTTCTTGATTTTTTTTTTATTTGTTTTGTTGTAATTATGTTTAACGATATTGTTATAATTAAATATCATTATATGTCATCATAGAGCTACGTGGACGAATCATAAAAAGAGTCTTGAGTTTTTAAGATGCTTGTAGCTATCAGCCAGTTATATAGCGTAACGTGGGAAAACGTAGACCGTTCGTTTGGTTTTGCCTTCTGACAATGAGGATTTGAGTGGTTGGAGATTGTGCTTGGATTTTTTTTTTTCTGCGAGTTAAATCATAATAATGATTAGTCTTTGTTTTTGTGTCTATTGATAATTAGTATTTAAAATTAATATAATTTTTTACCTTTCCACAGAAATTAAAAATAAATTATAAATTCTATTACAAATACTTAATTTTTTATGTAGTTAACCGTTTTAATTTTTAATTTCTTTAAATCTTGTAATAGTTTAATAAATTAATTTTGATATTTTTTACAATTAAAACTATTTGAAAAATATTTTAGTAGTATTTTTGAACAACCCCGAAATTACAGGTAACCTTTGCAATATTTAGATATTTATATTTATATCAATAATTAAAATATGTATATCTAGTTTCTAAAATGGTCGACGATAAGTTTTGACAAAAAATATTTTATTCAACAATATACTAATTCCATCCATTAGATAGGATTAACATAAATGTTCATGTTAGACTTTGTTCGAAAAAAATCTATATTAGACAAGATAGTATCCATGAAAAGATAGAAATCGGGAGAAGATTACAAAGGACTACTACATACAACTCTATCTCGTATTAAAAGTGATTAATGTAAATCAGATGATGATATAGATATTTATTCTTTGGTTAGTAAAGTTATTGTCTCTAGATATATTTACATTATTTTTGTAGCTTTATGAACTTAAAAAGTGTCATCATCATATGGAAGTGGTGGTGCTTTCTTTTTGGGTGGCCATCTTGGTTACAAGCCAATGAAAATACCACACCACTCTTCAAAACAAAAGCACTGTTGCGTGGAGTCTAAGATCACTTCCAAATACAGAAATTTATTTTCTTTCCTCATTTGGGATCATTACAATGTTTGCTTGTTTACTATTTTATTCAAAGAAACATCTACTTTTGCCACGTTACACCAACATATGGAGTGAGCATAAAACCGTCATAAAGTCTAGACAATCATTCGACTATATGTAATCAGTAATCACGCACTATTATTACCATTTGTTTACTCTAGCTAGTAGTGTCTTGGATACTAAGTTCGATACAAGATCCAACGCGACTATGAAGTGTACTTTGCTGCTTCAAAATATGTAAACTTGAAAAGTGACGCAAGTATACAACTTTCCTGCGTCACAATGGTTTAGCCGCCTTGGACACTAACTTAAACTAATAGGACGAATCTGTTGTCGTACTCTTGATTCTATTCCATTAGGATTTAATTCTCCATGTTCTTGCAATTGTTCCATTACATCAAAAGGAAAAATATTGTTTAGAATGTAAATAAAATACAGTTGCATGTAGAGGGGTCCCCATGTACAGACCAGTCCCATGAACAAGAGATATGACTGAAAAGACAAAAGGGGGCAACTTTATACTCTATAAATCAAATTTCAAAAACAGTAAACCCGATCACAATTCTTCAAACCCATTGATTGACAACATCAATTTGTTTTTACTCCATGTAGCAGAAACCATGAATCGAATTTATCTTGGTAATCTTAATGACAATACCTCAAGTGTGGATTACTACGAATTGGTATCCCTCGTAGTTCGTGTCACGCTTCTTGGCACCATATGAAGTTCGAAGAGAAACTGTGTGCACAAGACTTACAAGGAAAGTATCACTAGTTTCCCAAAATTCTCAGCCACCTATTAGTTATTGTTAGTCATCTTGCATAATCTGAGATTCTAATTATGTCCTTAACTGATGAACAATGATATACGTGGATCATCATAAATGAAGGTGTTGAGGCTGTGCTGTTTTCTATGGAAGAAGTAAAGACCCACGAGCTTAAGAGGAGACAGTGTGTTTAAAGTACACTAGATATACCCGCTTTCTCTTTACAAGTTCAATTTGAAGGAAACTCGAGTCTTAGCACTCTGCACTCACATATAGAGAAACCCTTGTTTGCCAAACGAAGTTGTATTCGTCTAAATTCATGAAACCGAGAATGTATTTATGATTCCCTTTTTTTGGTGAACTATCTTATGCAGAAAAGAGAAAGGTGTACCTATAAAATGACAACATTTTGTGTACTTATAACTTATTTTCAGGAGTAGTTGTGTCTATACAAACATTTTTATATCAGCTTTAACAGATTTACAAGTACTACTTGCATCTTGTGTATTTGTTTGACATGATGAATATAATTCCTGTTTTTGGTGGTTGTAAATGTAAAATTTTGAAACTTAATTAGATAATTACTTTTATTTCATAAACTATTTTGTTTTTATCTAATATTAGGTGATATATTTTAGATATATGGTTTCGAAAAAAGAAAGATGAGGGGTTTTTAAAACTTTCACCATTATACTTGTTACGTTTTAACCGTTTACAAAGTTTCTACATATTATAGTTCTAAGTGAATTGAAATCTAAAGTACAACTTACTAATTATTTTTCTACTTTATTTGTAATCTAACTGATTTCTGATGGAGATAATTTGTCTTATCGTTTCATGTATTATTTGGATTTGTGTTTCTTCTCAATTGAATTATACAATGGAAGATAGTTCAAGTGTCTCACTTTCTAAACTTTAAAATTATGAGTGTTTTGATTGATATTTACTTTGATTTTATACAACTATGTACCAAATATTATATTCATATGTAAAAGACTGATTATGATATTACTCTTAATAAAATTACTAAACCGGTTGGACCACATTAGACCATGACCCGAGAGCTTCTCTGGTTCGATTATCGGTCTAATTTAAAAAACACTAACTACGATACTTTTTGTCACCTAATAAGGAAAATTAGGAATCACCGGTGCTTGTATTATGTGTAAGTATTGTACATCTTGAAAAAAAATCTCATATAAGAAACACAACATGTGTTCTTATTTTTTTTGTGAGACTTATAAGTGTTTACTTTAGTATTATTATTAGAATATTTTGTAATTTAGTCATTAGTTGTTAGTGGTTCTTAGTTCTCGTTGTTGTTGTTGTTTTGTTTCTTGTTAACGATTTGATATGAATTGTTTAGGTGTGATTGTCGAATGTGATATACATAAGCATTGCAATAGATGTATACATGAGAAATCTTATTCTAAAACATCTTTTTAATTATTTTTTTCTGTAGACATATAATACATGTGTTTTTATTTTTATGCGTATATTGTTTATGTTTGAAAAATTGGTGGTGAAAGAATTGGAATATTTGATTGAGTTGTGAGTAGCCAATGGATAAAAGAGAATGTATCTATTTTATGCTGTTAACATATCTTGTTCATTTTTAAGTTAAATTCTGTAATGTATCTTTATTGTGTATTATTTTAATGTGGTTTTCAATCATTTGTAAGTCTATCTGGGTTTGATGAACAAGAAAATGAAAAATCTGTAAAGTTTACTTTTTTTTTTATTTGGTGGACCTTATTTGATGAGACATGAGAAAAGTAAAATTAAAACATCAGCTAATTTAATTGGGTAAAACCAATTTTTTAAAATCAGATCGGCAACCAAACCGGAAAGCTCTTGAATCATGGTCCAATGTGGTATAATCGGATTCAACTCGATTTAGTAATTATTAAGAGTAATATCAAATATTTATACCTATAAATATAATAGTTGGTGCATATGTATATAAATTCAATACAAATATCAATCAAAACAATCATATATAATTTTAAGATTTAGAAAGTGAAACTCTTGAATTATCTCCCATTGTGAAATAAAATCCCAAAGAATACCATGAAACATAAGCCAAATTATCTCCACAAATCAATAAGAATACAAAATAAAGTGGGAAAAGAATCAGTAAGTTGTACTTTAGATTTGGATTTGACTAACTTATTACCATAACTTGTAGAATTTTTCAAAATAGTTAGAACTTAACAAGTATAAGGGTGAGAGTTTAAAAATCTCCAATTTTTTTTTGAAACTATATATCTAAAAGATACCACCTATTGATCAATAAAAAGAAAATGGTTTATGAAATGAAAGTAACTATCTAAGTGAAATTCAAATTTTTACATTTAATAATCGAACTTGGTCCAAACTGATTTAATGGTCCATCGTTTTCTTATTTTACTACCGGTTTATTATGGTATTTTAGCCGATTGGATGTCCCATGGGCTTTACCATCAAACTAATCCAGCTATGTTTCCGATTTACGGTTGAACCCAATTCAACTGCCGGTCCAGTATGGTTAAAAACACTGAGGAAAACTATGTAATTAGGTTAAGGAAAAGTGGGATAAAAAAAAAACTCTCTAACAAATTCATGAATTGGCAAGACTCTCCAATTGTGTTGAAGCATGTATATGATGAATGTGGGCCCACCAATGTCCATAAAATAATGAATTCCATTTTTCCCCCTGTTTATCTTTTTGCTCAAACGTGATTGAAGATGGCTATGAACTCATATGCAAAAGTCACTTTTGATGAATAAAATATAAGAAGGAATTTACAGAAAGAAAAAGTCTATGGTTGGAAATATACAAATAAATTATGAAATGGTCAGAAATTATTGAGGCTATTAACATGTCATTTTCTTGTCAACAGTTTTGGTTTAAAGACATAAGTGTAATAAGTTCAATGAGAACATACTGTCCCTCTTATTAAGTAGGTATGGGACATTTGTTGTAATGGTTTGGTGGGAAGATGGAAACCATCTTTAATAACACGAACCGTGCGTGTCTGTCTGAAAAATAAAAAAAGCAAAGAGCCAAAAACATATTTGAAAAAGAGAAAAAAAAAGGAAAAGAAAGAAGTTAAGGTCCGTCGCGAGATCCATCTGTCTGCTCGCTTTCAGGAACCCCATAGATTTACAACGTGCAGCGAATCTCTCTCTCTCTCTCTTTCAAACAACAAAGAAAAAAAAAGGAGAAAACTTTCTCATTCTTTAACGACATGGAATCATCCGTGCATTCTAGCGGCGGAGACGATGCCGGCGGCGTAAGGAGTCAACTTGAACCGTCGATTGGTGCATGGCATTTCCAGATTGCTATCTATTTCGCCTTCGGATTCTTCTTTCTAAGACTCTTCCTCGACACATTCGTCTTTCAAGTAAGTAGTAAGCATCTCTCTCTCTATCTCTTTTCTTCGAATTCATTTACAAAAGCTTGCGTTTTTATATGATCTTTCTCTATGTGAATGTGATGATCATTGTATTTATTTGTTACAATGAGATTCATATGTATAATGTTGGTTGATTACGTATGCATCTTGCCTTTTTTGAATTTTTTGCTCCAGAGGATAGCTGTATGGCTATTGAGCACCACTTCTTCTGCGCCAATTAAGATCAATGATCTAACTACTCGGGCTAAGATCATCAAATGCAAGGAGTCTCTGTGGAAGTTCTTGTACTATGGTGCCTGTGACGTATTCGTTCTCAAAGCCCTTTATCACGAGCCATGGGCCTACGATATCAAACTCTACTTTCACGCTTGGCCTCATCAAGAATTGAAGTGAGAGTCAGTAATTGATATACCTTTTATGATGGAAAATGAATAACTTCCACTTATTCGTTTCTTTTGTTGTTCTTGTAGGCTTCCAATAAAGCTTTACTATATGTGCCAGTGTGGTTTCTACGTCTATGGTGTCGCTGCTTTGCTTGCATGGGAGACCAGAAGAAAGGATTTCGCTGTTATGATGTCTCACCATGTCATCACAATCATCCTCATTTCCTACTCCTATTTAACCAGGTCATGTAGGACCTCATTTAATTCTATTGTCATATGGATGCTTACTTTAAGTAGCAGCTACATTTTGAACTGATTTGCTAAGCTGCTAGTTCCAGTTTTATAATAAAAAGTCTCGTTGGTAGTTAGTCATGTGTGACAAGGTTTGACCTTTGCCTGAGAGATCAGTGAACTGTAGAGCAAACAAAGCAACCGATATGATGCTTACTTACTAAACAGTTTCTTGATTCTTCTGCAGCTTTTTCCGAATTGGAGCAATCATACTCGCACTTCATGATGCAAGTGACGTGTTTATGGAAACTGCTAAAATTTTCAAGTATTCTGAAAAGGAGTTTGGAGCGAGTGTGTGTTTTGCACTTTTTGCTCTCTCTTGGCTATTGCTACGGTTGATATACTTTCCATTTTGGATCATCAGGGCCACCAGGTATCATCCGCCCCACACTTTATTTCACCTCTTTATTAGTATTATGTAACTTTATTCTAATGTCCAATGCTTTATCTGACATTCAGACCCTTTTTTTTTTTGTTTTGTTAAAAGCATTGAACTCCTGGATCATTTGGATATGACATTAGCGGAAGACACCATCATGTACTATTCCTTCAACACAATGTTACTGATGCTTCTTGTTTTCCATATTTATTGGTGGTATCTCATTTGCGCCATGATTGTAAGATTACTTAAAAACAGAGGCAAAGTTGGAGAAGACATAAGATCCGGTAAGACCTTTCATCTTTTATGATATAATTCTTGCTCTAGCTATAGTTTTGTGGGCAATATTGACTTTTTCTTTATTGTTGTATGGTAATGGAGAGTAGGATCCATTAAGAGTTTTTGAGTTACAACTTTTCTTTTCGTTTGTTCTTGTGACTGGCAGATTCGGAAGATGATGAATAGGCTTTTGCAAACATGATACGGAACATGTTTTTACTTCTCCAAACAAACCCTTTAGCTGCTGAAGAATTTGTTCTCAGATTCATCATTAGTCATTACCTTACTGATTAGAGTTGGAGGCTAAAAAAAAAGAAGAAAGGTTATAATTTTTTGTTGCCCAGTTTTGTATTGGTCGAGTCCATTTCGACGTTAGACTGCATATTCTCTCTTGACAAATATAAAGAAAAACAGTTCTTGTGTTGTTCTGTTGTATAAAACAATGTGGAAGTCACCTTGTAAATGCAATTCCTCTTTGTATGGTTTTTATTTTTAGATTTTTATCCATCTCCTGTTGAAATCTCTGTCCCTCTAGAAAACTGTTGCCACCCTGAGTCCATTCAATGTTTTTCACTATACACCTCTTATGTGCCTCATGCACCATTGACAGAGCCTTGTCATCTGATAGATGATCTAAGTGCTGCGACCCTTTTACACCTTTTGCTGTGTCTCTCTCGTCTTTCTGTTTAATTTCCATTCCGTTATGTCTGTAAATCAAGATGGTTAAACCACTTGGGTGTGGTTTCCCTTGTTTATCAGTAAGCATGAGCATCATACTTGTCTCTGCCCTCGTTAAACTGTGATGATAACACAATGACGATAGCAGCATGGTCTTAATTAAGGTATGTTCTTTTGATGGTAAATTCTTAAAAATTACCTATGTTCTTTCCTTTTCTCGCAGAGAACTCTGAAACAATAATCAAAACATTATAACAAACAGTAAGAAAAACAAAGACATACACTGACCAAAACAAGGACATTACAAAACCAAGAAAAAAAAACAGAAAAAAAACTGTCCTCTTACACCACATCCCCATCAGATTATCAACTGCGTACACCCAAGAACCGTCCCACAACACTTCGTCATCGGAGCCACCTTCCTCCACGTCGGACGATCACTCCCAACCGTCAAAACATCAACATCCGACAACGGCTTGACATCCCAATGCCTATCGGGTCCAATCACACCTCCAACTAACAAAACCTCACCACTCAAACCCGTCATCGCCATTCCAATCCTCAACTTAAACTCCGACGCGGACGCAACCATCTTCCACGTCTCATCCTCTTCTCGCTTATACACCACTCCATGACTCAACACATAAGCCATATCCTCGACAACAGCCATCGGACCCTGAGGCCAACCGTACTCCTTCACCTCCCACCCAACCTTAACGCTCCCAAGAACCTGCACCGTCGACAAACCTTTATGCAAAACGTGAACTCTCCCTCCGATCACCAAACCGGAGCAAGGAGAGTTATGAGTCCGATGAAGATCAGGTATCGAACTCCACGCATCGTTCTCAAGATCATACATCTCCGCACCAGAGACCGATCTCCGGCAAGTCGTGAATCCTCCAGCGACGACGACGATCTTCCCGTCGAGAACGCAGCAAGCGAAGATAGACCGAGGCACAAGCAGGGAATGGCCTGGACATGGGTATGATCTCCTGTCCAAAAACTGCAATCACTTCTGTGATGTACTTGGCGCTGGTCCATGCACAATTAAGATGGTGCCTGGACTGTTTTGTGGTTTTTACAGATGACGCATGACAATGATTGTTTTGTGGTTTTTACTGATGATGCATGACAATGATACAAGCGGTGGTGTTGGAGTTGATTGATTAGAAAAATGAAACATATGATAAAGATCATAAATAAAACAAAGTTAACCATAATATCAATATATAATGTTTTGCTCACAAAAACACGCATAATATATAATTATATATATAAGGGAATATCCCATCTAACAACTTTGACTCTCGGGCTTCTCTCTTGCGAGGGGAGGGCGTCTCTTGCCTCGGCATTATTCGAGGAAAGGACATCCATAATGCGATCTTGCCTCGGCTTTATTCTTCGAGGAAATGACATCCATAATGCGACACGCTGCAGAGAGAAGAAAACTTCAAGTGAACATCAAGTGATGTGTGTGTTATATTTTATGGAAAAAGTAATCGAAATTAACTACCAATCCTCGGTAGAAAATACATTTCTCTTTCAAAATCGTCAACTGTAAATGAAACAATGGTCACAAATCAAAGCTCCAGAATATTAAAAAGATGTAATCAGAGAAGAATTTATACACACTTACTGAAACCAGGATAACAATGACCAGGATGACAAGGACCAGGAAAAGAAGGACCAGGGTCTGCGAAGAATGCGAGGTACTCCTCCTCTGATTCAAGAGTTAACTCAGGCTTGAGGAACTTCAAAAAATTCGGAATCATTATCTGTTGCCTGTGCATAGAAACTTTTATTAAGAGATAAAGGAGACTTGCAAGTAACCAAGAAACATAAATAACAAAAAAAAAAAAAAAAAAAAAAATTGGATCATCAACACTATATCACGTAAAGATCTAATAGTTGAGATCTATTGAGTTTAAACATGATAAAGCGAGAATGGACAATAGGAGAGAGAAGATAAAACTAGTTCCTCAGATCTGCATAACCACGACCGCAAAAGAAGAAGCTTACCCTGATATGTTGTCTCTTAAAATGCCTGAAAGAAACACAGAGATCCTTGTTATCTGCCGATATAAACCAAAGCAAAATCAGTCTCAAAAAGTTAGAACATCAATTACATGGTCGGATTTTGAGAGAGAGACTCACCTCAGAGACCAAGACGGCTGCAGAGGAAAAAGATGAGGAATAAATGTGAAACAAACTTACTTATATGCTAGTTTCCAAAACCCTAAGTTAACTTGGTTACCAAGTATGAAATAACTGAAAATATCAACCCAAATCAAATAAATTAGAAAATTTGACAATTTTTCAACCTATTATAAACCAGATTGTTATAAACTCTCTCTCCTAGTGAGATATTTTCTAATGAGTTTCGAAACTTATTGGCTTCTTCCAAAACATTTCGAACAAAAGGTCTTAGCTTTGTGAAGAACACCATGGGATATTCTTCTCCTTGAGCTTTCCAGATTGTTATGAACATCATTCATTGTATTTGAACCCGTTTCTTCGATTATATACTTCTCTGCTTCGGTGAGACACGGAAGACGAGGGGTGTGGAGAAGCGTGTGGTCCAAGTCAAGGACTAAGTGAAGTTTTTTCTCGTTGGAACAAGAGACTAATGTAATAAGGTGCTTCGTTACGGCTACAGCCTCATCGCTTTAGCTGCAAACCCTTGAGAAGATAGTCGAATGCTTGGCCTTTGTCAACAGATGAATTGCAGGTGGTGCATACTCCGTAACGAACGAACCAGTGACCACATCTTCTACTAGAAATGTCAAGGCTCGTTGCAGGCGGTCTATGTTGAAATAAATATTATTTGTAAAAGGGAAAATCACTATATTACTAATGTATTAACTCATGAAGAGTTATGAAACCAAGTGATACACAAATCTGATTCAAAAACCAAAGCATACACATTTGAGTAAAGCTAGCAAATTGTCATTCAACACAAACCTTTCACACGAAATCAAGAAATAAATAAATCAAACGATACACAAGCAATTTCATTACACAACCAGCATGGAAAGTTTCAGACACTATATACCGTATTGTGTTTATCACAGCCGTCTTCCAGAGAGGCTAATAGAGCTGACTTTCTGAGGAGTGGCAACCACAAGTGGAGCTTCTGGTAACTTTTCATTACCTGAGAAGGATAATCTATCGTGCATGAACCTGCTCTCCACAATTGACTCATCCTTCAACAAGATCTTGTAGCAGTAACAGCTCTTGAGCCCTTGCTGGTTCCTATAACACTCATGCGCACTGTTCTTCACCTTCTCCAAGTCCCATATCACACTGAATTTCCCAACCGTTGCTACGATGTGCCTCTCTTGCCTCCCACTCTCCGTTACCTGCAAATAGCATTCACAAGACACAACAAATACTCTGAGATTTGGCTTTATAAACAATCAACATTGTAAAACAATAACGTAAGTGACAGTGTGAAACTAACCCATGAGAAGTGAGCGCCGTGAAACTTATTATCTTTTCCTGCCAAGTGTGAATCAAGTGGCGTTAGCTTCAGCAGCCTCGGCGCCGGTATCTTGTTCCCCATCTTTCCGGTAAAACCTGTCTTCACCCGACCATCCTTGTCTGTGAAAAGAGTGCATATAAGAACCAAATACGTATCTGCTGTCCCCAGAATCCATTTCCCATCGTAGGAAACGTCCACATGTGTTATCGGTGAACCAAGCCCTGGAAAAGCAGTCTTCGCCCGTCCCAATGAGGTCTTTCCCTGTTGTCCCAACGAGTTGGGCTTTGAGTACAACCTAATCTTTCCATCATCCGATCCCACAACGACCGACCCATCTCCAGTACTAGCAAAGCACCCGAAATTAGTCCCTCTAGAAAACTGATGTCCTTGAATCCATTCCAAGACGGCCGAATCATAGTTCTGCACTATACCTCTCTTCTCCCTCATGTCCCATTGGCACAGCCTATTGTCATCTAACCCCAAAAAAGTAGACTCCGAAGGATCTAGCTGCGACCCTTTTGCGTCACTAGTAATGTCTCTCATCGTGATCTCGGTCCCGTCTTTCTCAAACCTCCATTCCGTAACGATCTTCCCCGACTCTATGTCAAGCTGCTTAACACCGCTAGAGTGTGGCTTCCCTTGTTGGGATGGACTCATCAGCATCATATTCGTCTCTGCCCTCATCAAAAGAGCCTTGTTCGGTGTTGTTGTCTGGCCACCTTCAAACCTCACGCACACGCCTCTCCCGTGAATCCCACGCTCCATGTTCTTGTAAACCTGAACACCTGAAGCATTCACCAAGAAGGAATTATCCAACGCTCCTAAAGCCAAACTGTGCACTCCACCATTAGCCACCTCTTCAAACTCTTCGGTCAAATCCGTGTTTATCTTATCTTCTTCCTCCTCCTCAGGTGGACCTTCAGCATCCTCCTCCTCCCACATAGTATCATCATCAGTAGTCTCGGGATTAGCCCACGCAACAAAATCTTTCCCATATTTTTGGATCCTACTCTCCTCAGACGCCTTAACGTTATACACATTCTCAAACAAACAGTCCTGAAACCTACTAACGAACCTCTTATACTCCTCATCGGTCAAGAACTCCAAAGCCCAAACAGTACCACTACTCACGAATTCAACCCTACGTTTGACCTCTCCAAACATCTTCATACGCATATCCTTCTCAACCACAGCTTTGATCTTAGAACCAATGCCTAGATACCAAAAGGACTCGTCTGATTCTTCCCCATCGTCGTCGTCGTCAATATCTTCTTGATCTCCCTCAGCGGTAGAAGTTTTGACGAACTTGTACGACGTCAGCTTATCAGAGATGTTCCATTCCGCTTTGGGCGTGTCGTGGCGGTAAAGCTTCACAGCGTTCTTGATCCTGGATGTTACTTTAAGCTCTAAGGCACTCAGCTTCTGCTCGATTTCGAGAGAGGGTGATGAATCAGAAGAAGCACCATAGGGTGGTGAGAAGTTTGAATTCCTTAAGACGTCATCGTCTTCTTCTTCTTCTTCTTCGTAGTGGTAATCAGAATCGGAATCGGTGATCCGATCTTCGAGACTCTGAGAAGTGCCCATGATTCTTCGATCAATCACTAGAAGAAAAGAAGAAGATAAGTTTTGTGAGCAGAATCTGAAATGCGTTTGGATAATTTATCGAAGAAGTTAACGTTGATGATGATGGGAGGGAGGGGTTTTATAGGGTTGCGAACAAATTAGTTTAGCGTCCATGTAACGTTGGAGGGCTTTGCTTCCACCTGACGCAACGCGTCTGTCACTGTTTGCGTTTTTTTTCTTTAGTTTTGTTTTACATGTAAAAAAGAGTAAGAGTTTAGAAAATTTGGAAAAATATTTTTTTTTATTGAGTAAATTTGGAAAAATATTTCAATATTTGAATATAAGATTCTATTTTGAAAATTACACTCTTATATATAGAATTTTTGATAACTACACTCTTATCTTATGTAAATTGTTGAGTCATTTACAGGTTTATATTGTTTTTTTTTTTTTAAGTCAGTTTTGGTGTCTTGTTTCTCTTTTAGATGTTTATATTGTTTCTTCACTGATATATATTCCTGGGTGTAATTTGATTTTATATATTTTATTTTTAAATATGATAAACATGACATCTTTTCTTGCCACTCAATTTGTTTTTAATCTATGAAATTCTATCATGTCTATGTTAACATCCACATCAAAGTCTATCAAACAAGGATTAGAAAAGTAAGAGCATGATGAATATAGGATAATTTTTAACATCTGGGCCACTATTAGCAAGAGAGTCTCAAATTGACTCACGACTTGAACATAATATTCAAAGATTAAGCTTGTAAGGAAAATAAATTTTTAAGTATATATTGATCCGATAGAAGATACTAGCAACAAGATTGTATGTGTAAAACTTTTGTTTACCATTGCTAAAAAACAGAAATAAGCTTTAAAACAGTTCATAAAATCTACTGAGCTGTTATTTAAATATTAACATGTAATTATCTTAATATCTAATTAAAATCAGGATACCAATGTCTTTTCATATATAAAAAATGTAATTTTCAGAAAAGAAAAAAGAGAGATGTATTTTTCAAATTGTAATTCATCAATAATGAATTTTTCAAAATATCTTTTTTCCTGGTAAAATAAGTTTAGTATACTTTTAACATTTGTTCAACTACCTATTGTAAAACCCCCATAAATTAATAATATCGACTACGAAATTTTACTAATTTATAAAATTATTAATTGAAGAAAATTTCCTTTTTATATATTTTTCTATTTTTCTGAAAAATGCTACAAACTTACTCAGTTTTTTTTTCGTTTGTGTTTTGGTTTGTTTTCTGGTTTTTTTCTTATCGGATATGATTCTTTTGATCAATGTACTAATATTTTCATAATTATATAAACTTATTCAGTTTCTTTTTAGTTTTATTTGTGTTTGTTTCTTTTCTTTTCCTCTGGGATATGATTTTTAATTTGATCTCTTTCCCAATATTTTTATAAATCTACAAACTTATTCGGTTTTGTTTTCTCCTTATTATTTTGAAATATTTTGTTTGTTTTCTTTTGGGATATGATTCTTTTGATCCATATCCAATATTTTAATAGATCTACAAACTTATTCAGTTTTTTTCTTCGTTTGTTTTGTGGCTCATTGATATTTGAAACTGCTTAAAACACTACCTATCTTCACTAAGGTTTGAATCACTTACCTGTGAATATAAGCTAAGTTATTTTAGTTATATTTATGAGCAACTTTGAGAAAGAATATGATGTTTTTACAATTACCATTAGAAATTTTCATTTTAGATCAAATGTATTTGGTAAGAGTTAATAATTAGGGGGCTGATGAAAATAATTTAATGATAAAAAGACAGTTTCCACAACTGCAGTCTCAAAAGAACACAAGTAAGAGATAGAAATGCACTAAATCAGCCCATGGAGATGGTGAATTATGTCGATGTTTGCTACTGTGTGTAGGAAATTGGTGTGGTTCACCAACGATGGCATCTATGGAGAAGAATTTATGATTTACACCTCGGGTAGACTTCAATAGTACTTAAAGAGCACGGCTTGTATGTGACATATACTAATGTGGTGCAGGAACCAGCAGTTTGCAGTGGTGGAAAATCCTGGGTTCTGGAACTGAACATTCACGGTGAAGGATGCTGATGGAGAAGTGTTGGCCCAAATAGATTGTGACTGGAGGGGATTTGGCTTTGATGTTAGTGTTCATTTTTAACAACTCATGCACTTCCAAACAATAGCCAGTTAAAGTGATGTTATTAAACCAAATTCATGGAATTGCCAAAACCTACAAAATCTCAAAATAAATCAAAAGTACCAAAATATTAAACCGAACACAAATTTACATATTATATTAATCAAAGTGAATTAAATCATTGATATATGTATAATCATATTGTGAAATACTTTTAATAATAGCTGAATGAACATTTAAACAGACCAACCATGTCAACAAAACATTTTCTGTTTATTTTCATTTCTAAATACTATAATAGAGAATATAAGCTATACTATATTTTTTTTTTACTTTAGAATAGAGATTGCCATTTTCCTATAAATAGTAATTATTTATTATAAAATTTTATATTTTTTATTTTCAAATGGTCTTTTAACTTTCAGACTTTAATAATTATAACCAAAACAAATTATTTTGGAACATACTATTTTTATTTAAGAAAATAGAATCAGTAGTCTCTGGTCTATAGCTCATATCCGTTTATTTGGGTGAAACATCCCAAAGAAGCAGCTATCTCTCTCTCTCTTATGATGTGAATCAACTTCAACAGAACCCAACCGCATATGCATTGAACAAATTGAAGGTAGATGTTTCATTATCTGCATATGGGAAAACTAACACATGATATATGCTTAACATGTAGAAGAAATCACTTTTTGCCAAAATGTGAATTTCATATTAAGATGACATGGTTTGTAAAGTTACAAAAATGATGGAACTAAGCAGGGTCAACCTTGACAAATAAAATAAAATAAAACAAGGTGAGCCTACACAAGATTTTGAGATGGTAAAATCAGTTAGTCAAATCTCAGAAAGGATTGCATTAGATTGTTGAATCGTCTGTCTTTCGTGTGGCCAAGAATTGTGTCTCTAATGAACCGGTCTGTCTCCTTGAAGATCGTTGTTTGTGGTAGACGATGAAGCAGTATGAATCCTGCTGTTTCTTCAGCTTGAGAGGCAAGGCGTTTCAGAGCCCTAGAAGAGATAGTGTCCCTAAAACATCCATTCCGTAAGTGCAGTCCAAGTATGGAAGGTGCAGTCCGTTGTATCCAAGCCTAAACATAATCTTGTCCCAGATTTGCTCACTTACTTCACAGCGCAAGAAAAGGTGGTCGCTGTCCTCTATCGGAGGAGTCACACAGACATCATGACACTGAAACATTCATAGCCCATCCAGCTAGGCCAGATCGAGTAGGAAGGTGGTTTTGATGTGCCCCCAAGAAAGTAAATGCACGACGAGGAACAACACCCTTGAACCAAACGTTACTGGTCCATGGTTGTGCAGGTCCTCTGTTTCTAATACCCTCCCAAGCTATCTTTCGTGCTCCTCTCCCTGCATTTTGCAATCATAACAATCCATATCAGATGACAAACGTGTGTAGGCAATGGAGGTGACGTAAGTCTGCAGCTCCTCAGTGGCTCCAGTATGATGAAATAAATATTATTTCTAAAAGGAAAAATCACTATTATTTAGTGTATTAACTCATAAAGAGTAACCTGGGAGGAAGCAACTCATGAGAAAAAGAAAAGAAAGATCTGCATGCCTTCATCTAACCATCATCTGCATATCTCATATAAGTTTTATTTGTTATTTATACCAGGGCATGTTTAGACGGAAGCAGGTATGATTAGCTCATTATACAAAACCTGTCTGGCTAATTGAGATTAGTTGCCTGGATTGATAGCTGAAGATAAGATCAATCTTATTAATGATGCGCTTACACATAACTAGTAAGATCTTACTGCATGGTGCATGGACTGTTTTTTGATTCTTACAGACACTAAAAGTGAAGATGATGCATGACCAAGATAAAAGCGTGGTGTTGGAGTTGATTAGCAAAATGAATCATATGATAATGGAAGAGATCATAAATAAAACAAAAGCAACCGTAATATCAATATAGAAGTCTTTATGCTCACAACAAGCATAATATTATAATTATTTTTGAGTCTCAAAAGAACAAAACATCCATAATCCTATTTAGCTAACTTTGTTTTTCAGACTTCTCTTGCGAGGGCTTTATGACTTCTCTTGCGCCGCCTTGTTTCTTTAATTCATGGTCAATGAGATAGCCCACCGCTGAGGAGAAAAGAAAACGTCAAGTGACTTGTGTTATTTTTAATGGAAAAAGTAATCTACATTAACTACCAATGAGGTATGCAGCATCCAGAGACATCCGCCAAACTTTTTTCATCTTTTCCACTGTAAATGAAACAATAATCACAAATCAAAGCTCAAGAGTATTAAAAGAGATGGACTTAGAGAATTTACACACACTTACTCTCAGAATCCGAATAACAATCACCAGGGGCTCTGCGTGAACAAATACTACATACTGATCTACTTGCTCCACGAGTTAAGGGAGGCATGATGGACCTCATAAGATTCGGAATCATTATCTCTTGCCTGCGCATAGAAACATTTATGAGAGATACTAGGAAATTTGAATCCTCAACTACAACATCATATCACGTAAAGATCTAATCATGGAGATCTATTGAGCTTAAACATTATGAAAAGCAGAATGGCCAGACAATATGAGAGAAATAACAATAGTCCCTCAGATTTGCATAATCACAACGGCAAAAAAAGCTTACCCTGATATGTTGTCTCTTTAAATGCCTGAAAGAAACACAGAGATCCTTGTTATCTGCCGATATAAACCTAAGCCAAATGAGTCTCAAATGTTAGATCATCAAATACATGGTCGGATTTTGAGAGAGAGACTCACCTCAGAGACCAAGACGGCTGCAGCGGTCTGAAAAGGATGAGGAAGAAATTGTGAAACAACTTACTTATATGTTAGTTGCCAAAACCCTAAGTTAGCTTGGTTACCAAGAATGAAATAACTGAAAATATCAACCCAAATTATAGAAATGTAAAATTTGACAATTTTTCAACCTATTATAAACTTTCTCGGAATGAGATAGTTTCTAATGAGTTCCCCAAGCTTTTGGTCCGGCAACACCTTGAAATAGAGCAGAACTACTCATGGGAACAATGTTTATGGTCCTCATTTAACCAGTTTCCTAAAAAGTTGATCCCTACGTTCATGTTGTTTTTGCCATGAATGGGAAGTCACTCCCAATCCACGGACGTGAGGAGTTTACCTATACTAAGAAGATGTTGCTGAGCTGGCTAGTTGAGACTAGTTGTAGGGTTGAAAGCTGAAGAAAGATCAATCTCATTAATGATGCGCTTACACATAAATAGTAAGATCTTACGGTCCATGCGATTAGAAGAAGAAGATGGTGCATGGACTGTTTTGTGGTTTTTAAAAGACACTAAAAAAGAAGATGATGTATGACCAAGATACAAGCGGTGGTGTTGAAGTTGATTAGCAAAAAGAATCATATGATACGGGAAAATCATGAATAATAAAAACGCAACCATAATATTAATATATAAGTTTTTTATGCTCACGACAACACACTCTTTTTTTTTTTTGACTAATGGTTTTCAAAATAAATATTTAACCTTAATCCTAATTATTAACTTTGATTCGCCACATTCTCTTGTGAGGGCGTCTTTTGCGAGGGCGTCTCTTGCGCCAGCTTCATTAATCCACGGCGGACAATCAGATAGCTATACCCTGAGGAGAAAAGAAAACGTAAGTGACTTGTGTGTTATTTTTAATAGAAAAAAGTACTCTACATTACCCAAACCGGCTAGAATACCGGTCGATTTCAAGATAAATTCTGTCGGAGTCATCCCTGTAAATGAAACAATATTCACAAATCAAATCTCGAGGATATTAAAAGAGATGGAATTAGAGAATGTTACACAAACTTACCATCGAATGGAGAATCCCTAGGGCCTCTGTATGAACAAACACTACAGACTGATCTACTTACTCCGCCAGTTAAGTGAGGCATGACGGGTCTCATAAAAGTCGGAATCATTATCTATTGCCTACGCACAGAAATATTTATCGAGAGATACTAGGAGATTTGCAAATAACCAAGAGCATAAATAACAACAAAATAAACTCAACTACAACATCATATCACGTACGTAAAGATCTAAGATCTAGTCGTGGAGATCTATGGACAATAAGAGAGAAGATAACACTTGTTCTGGAGATCAGCATAACCACAACAACAAAGAAGAAGCTTACCTGATATGTTATATCTTTAAATACTTGAAGTAGATTCTTGTGATATGTCGATATAAACCAAAAGCAAAATCAGTCTCCAAAGTTAGACCCATCAAATACATGGTCGGATTTTGAGAGAGAGACTCACCTCAGAGACCAAGACGGCTGCAGCGGTCTGAAAAGGATGAGTAAGAAATTGTGAAACAACTTACTTAATTATATGTTAGTTGCCAAAACCCTAAGTTAACTTGGTTACCAAGAATGAAATAACTGAAAATATCAACCCAAATTATAGAAATGTAAAATTTGACAATTTTTCAACCTATCATATATAACTTTCTCGGAATGAGATAATTTTCTAATGAGTTCCCCCAAGCTTTTGGTCCGGTAACACCTTGAAATAGAGCAGAACAATTGAGATTGTATATGGATTGCCTGCCAGTCATAACTACTCGTGGGAAAATTGTTTATGTTGTTTTTGCCATGAATAGGGAAGTCACTCCCAATCCACGGACGTGTCACGAGAGGAGTTTACCTCTACTGCGGAGATGTACTGCTGAAGCATTTGAGGATGTTCCACACAAATTAATTAGAGAAGTTAACCATGCTTACAATATCAGGACAAGGAGAGTGATTTGATGACAGAGCTTCTTTCATGGCGGAAACTTACTTATGAATCATGTCTCCGATGCCTCGTGGCATACTGGTGTGAGTCCCATTAAAACCGAGAATATCCGAGCCAACGTTGCTGGTACTTTTGACTCTGGAGATTGATCATGTTGATGATGAACTTTTTACTTTTGCCACCGGTTGTATATTTATTTGAGTATGACGCAAGGTTCAAGATAAACCGAATTTCACTGGTTCCTTCTACTCAGAAACGCATCTTTGTTACAATATTATCAAGTAAAGAAATGAATTTATTTGAGTTTCATTAATTGACTTTTACTCCTATTATAATATTCTGTGTTTACATATCCAGATAATGAAGATATTAGAAGACAGAGAATAAAATTAAGAAAAACGCTTTTACTTGTTTGTTTCCCTGATTTGCTTTAAACTTGAGCTTTTTTTTCTTTTTGTTACAAGAACAATGCCTCTCATAACTTTAAAATCTTTCTAATGGGCGTTAAGAGAAGTTGCAAACTCAAACTGTACTATAAAATCAAATCTCTACTTCATGTCCTCAGATCTTCAACATACAAAGGATTTAAAACAGTGATTGCCATTATCCGAGCAAGAATCAGTAGTCTCTGGTCAGCTTGATTGGGAGCTATTAAGTTGAAACATTTGTTTTCACAATGACTTGTGTCATTCCCTCCAGATGTTGTATAATGCTGGAAAAGATTACTTAGATAAACGCAAAAGCAGCCATAATAGTTTTCAAGTTCAAGTTCACATCTTTCTATCTGCAAATCTAAATTAACAGGTATTAATTTCGATTTTATATCATATAAATTAATAATTAAAATTGTGAAGATAGAACAAAACGAAAAAGAAATTGGCACTTTTATATTTTTTTTCGTTTCAAGTATATAGACATTAGACATAGAAAACTGTACACATTCACACACATTTGGCAAACAATGGACCAAGATCGAAACTGTTTATGTACAGAGAGAATGGTTCTATAATGTTTTTATTTCTATACCAAAACTATGTCATCCCTCCGGCTTTCTGAGGGGCAAAAGAATATGGTTTTGTACTTTACTCTATTCACACCTATACACCCTGCAAGGATATGAAACAGATATGAAAAAACAAACTAAGTGGACTTTGGATTCTAACAAGGTTTATAGACTTACAAGCTAAATTTGGAAGGGTACTATAAGCAGCACAGACACAGATATGAAAAAACAAACTAAGTGGTAACACTTTGGATTATAACAAGGTTTATAGACTTACATGATAAATTTGGAAGGGACCTGACACCACTAGATCATCATCTGTCGCAAACAGATTAGCAGATAGGGGTAGTGAATGGTAAAAGTCAAAGCTTAGTTTCTTCAACTTCTAGATGAATTACCGCAAATGTGACGGATCAGAAACTTACATGGGTTTATCGATGCTTGTCTTCACTCCTTTGTTTATCAGGGCCTAAGTATTTTTCCCTTGTCCAGGATCTAGACTGAAAGGGGCGAGAGAAAAAAAAAATTCACATGAGTCTTTAAGACTTTGCACAATAATATATTTTGTCAAGCCCTATATATATATATAAGCTAACCTATTTCTGATCCCAACAAGAGCACTATGTACAGCCCTTGCGCAAGCAGAAGCAGGTGCTAGAGCAGCTGTTGGAACTCCCTGAACAGCGGTTGCAAATGCTGATCCAACTCCATCTCCACGTTGATACTTCTTCACAAGTGGCCTCTAACAGTTATAACATCATATAAGATAACATAAAGAGAAGAAAGTGAAAATTGAGCATTGAGGGCACTCTGGCTTCACGCCTTACCTCTTTAGAATCCTTTGACTACCCTTCGATCTTTTCTGTAACTTCGAACAGCTGAAGAGACTAGCTTCGCAGCAGCAGCAGCATAAATAGCAGAAAGTGATCTTACTGTTCGGATACCCTTCAACAGTTTGTGAATCTGAAAGCAGTTACAGAACATTAAAACTCTTATTAGCCTTTCGTCTTTGTTTGGCATGAAAATATTGTCAGTCTAAATCCATAATGTATGATTAATAATGTTGAGAAACAAAACCTGATTCTGAGATATATCTTCCAACCACTCTCCCTGTATAGTCTCGCATACACTGCATGCTCCAGCCGTACATTCCAGCAGCATGCACATGTTTGAGCTGTAGATATATCTTCCAACCACTCTCTGTGATGAGTAAATGATGCTGTAAAAAATCCTTGAAGACAGAAGTTGGAAAATATTGATTCTTACCTTCCATGGAACAAGGTTCACTAGCTCTGTGTATTTCCCTTCACTTAGTGCTGTTAGATCACCATGATGGGGACTGTAATCAACTCCAACACCTAACAGGCCATATGTCTAATTTCTGCAATTCATTAGTCAGATAATAGTAAAATCAGTCTTCACAGAAACATACTTCCTCAGATCTCTGAATTACAATAATATTGAGGTTTGTAACTTCAGCTGAGAGACATCATCTTTTTCTGTGGAGATGCCAACATGATTAGCATTACATTCATTGATCATGAAAAGACACCCTATCAGTATACATAGATATACAAATCATACGGAGGTAACACGTGAATGCTTCTCCTCAAGCACCATACTCGCGTATATGTAGAAAAAAACTTTACTAACCTGAAAATATGGAAGAAGTGCTTCTTCTATGATATTATGTCCCTTAACAGAAATCGGCAGCGTTGACCCACCTGAGTCCTCACTCCCCAACGGAAACTACAGGCTTTTCTAGATTGTTAGCTCCAAAGAAGCTGATGAGAAAATCAAGTTGGCTTTGATGAAGATTCAAAAGTATAGGGAGTAAAGCAACACGTAACCTGGGAGGAAGCAACTCATGAGAAAAGGGAAAGAAAGAGTTTAGTAACTATTACTTAAGCCATAAACAAAAGGTTCACTTCAGTTATAAAGAAACACCAAAATCTATCAAAGGAAACACAAATATAATTAAGTAGCAGAGAGAACGTAATTCAAGTTTACTAAGAATACATCCATAATTCACATTATACCAAAAAATAAAGAATCTCGTAGAAGCTATCTTGTGTGAATATCAATATTTAGTATCTATGCAACTGTCCTTAAGAATTTAATTTGACAATGTTGCTAATCGATAAAGATAATGAACATAATTCTGAAATGTTTGGTGGAGGTTTTTACCAAGTAAACATTTTGTTTTGTTGAAGATCCAATTGTGCATACAACTAGATCAATGTTAATTGCATACAACTAGGCAAATGTAAACGTGGTCATCATTCTTATAGATATAATAGAAAAGTGAGTATAACATAGTAGAATAATAGAGACAGCATACCGGTTTTCCTCAAGTGGTGTCTCAGGGTCAGGTCAACAACACTTAAGGAAATGTGCAAGTAGTTAAACCTTCACCATGGTATATGTTTTCAGCGTAACATTTAACATACATTGTTTTTATTCTCTCTTTGTAATCTTAGCTAATTTCGGATTATTTTGGAAGGTGTACATATTTAGGAAAGCTATAATGAATAATCCAAGAGAGAATACATGCACACAGATGATTTATATGTTGTTTTCCATGCACATATCAACCAACTCCGATTGAATTTGCATATAAAATTTTGTAAAAACTTTGCTTCGATTGTTAGATACTTCATAAGTATCATCAAGATCAAATAGCTCTTTCTTAACATTTTCAAATTCCTCATGCAAGCAATATACTTATCAAAGGCTATGAACTAAAGTTTCCAGTTCTCGATAAATGCCTAAGATATCAAAAACGACAGACCTTGATGTAAAAGTAGTCATCGCACCACTTCTTGAATCGTGAATAGAAGTTAAGGTCAAATTTTTCACATGCTTGCTTTTGAATCTAAAACAAAAAAGATAAGTCTATATCTACATGAGAAAAAATCAAACAATCATAAAGCTCATGTCTTTATAGCAAAGAATAAAGTTAAACCAAATTAAAATGCTTGGCATCCTCTTCAAAAATGTATGTTAATGTGAAATCAGTGCCACCACCGAACCACCGAACCATCTTTTTCAATTGTATCTGTTCACGAACTAATGATGAGTGTGATGGTCAATAATCAATAATATTAGATAGTTTTTTTATTGAAAACTATGGCATTTATACTATTAAAACTTATAAGTAGTCACTTTTATAATAACGTTGATCATATGTTGTATATTATGAATTATGCCACCAAATTTTTAAAACATGTCTCAGCTGCCACTGAAATTATTTCGTAAACGATATAACAAAAAATATATTTCTTTTAATCTTGTATTACAATAAAATCTATCAGGGTTTTATCATACAGTAAATTTAATTGCGTTAATTATACCTCTTAATTTATGTATATAGAATATATTAATATATTCTAACATCATATGTTTTGAAAATAATTTTTGATGTATGTTTTTTAATGTGGCAAAACTAACAAACTAACCTCAAAACTAGATCTTGACCCGCGCAACCGCGCGGATCTTTGTTTTCAGTTTTAATGTTAATCATATTTTTAAATGTTTATATAACTATTTCAAATATAATAATTTTATAGTTTACATGTTGTAATAAATCAATTGTTTAAAACTGTCATATATATTTGTCGCTTTTTATTAAATATTTATCATATTGTATTTGTGTTTCTTTATTGAAAAAATTAATATATGCATTAAACAACATATTAAAAATGATTTTCTATTAAATGTATGCTCAATTTTAACCCGCCGACCTTCAAACCCGAATTTCCTATTAGCAATATTTTTTACGTTTTTTTCATTTCAGATAATATAATCTTTTATATACAAAATTCTAAGATATGTTAATTTGTGTACATGTATTATATAGTTTGTGAATGTTAAGTCGTTATGTCATCATATTATACTTTTAGCATAAATAATTTATATTTTATATTTTTTATAAATTTATAAATTTAATGTAACACTATCATATTTAGTTCAATATAATAATTTCATTTAATATGAATTATTATTATTATTATTATAAAATAGATAAAATAAGAGAAAAACTTTTATTTTTTATTTTATAAATGATAACTGAATATATATTAATGCATAATAATATTTCATTGCTAACTAAGTTGAAATATTAACATAAACTTTTTGAAAATTAAGAAATTTTTAATATATTTTTCAACAGATTTGATAAAAATTATATATATATATATATAATATATTTAAAATGAAAAGATATCATGATTAAAAGATTTTATATTATTAGCTTTAATGAAATAAATGTTAATTATTTTACATGTGTTATATAGTTTACTAGTGTTAACATGTATTACCTACATATTATATTTTGAACATAAATACTTAAGAAAATAAAATATATAAATTTAACAATTTAATATAATTCTATTATATTTAGATCAATATAATAATTTTCTCGTAAAATGATTGATTATGATTATATAGTATATAAAATAGGATAGATTTTATATTTTTAATTATATAAATATATAATAATATTTCGTAACTAATTTTGAAATTAGTGAAAATATTTACATATAATTTTTGCAAATTAAGATCTTGTTAAAATCTTTTGAACAGATTTGTTAGAATTTTTCAAAATATAGACTATAATTAGAAAGTTTAAGAAAATAATATACAAATTTTATTTTTATTTTTTAATAAAATCTTAATTAAAATTAATTTATAATAATATTATATTACTAATTACGAAATTAATTAATGGATCATTTTATAAAAGTATTTAAAAAATTTAATAAGATTTTTTTAGATTTTTTTGTCAACAGATTTTTATAATTTAAAAAATAAAACAATTTTATAGGTGAAGTTGTTATATATGTCAATTATTTAAGATGTGATATGCCAAAATATTAGTTAGAAATAAATGAAATAAGATTCTTTAGGGAAGGTCCAATTTTAAAAATATCACACATGAATCAAGGTTGTGACTTCTCTTATAATATATAAGATAAGATTCTTTAGGGAAGGTCCAATTTTAAAAATATCACACATGAATCAATGTTGTGACTTCTCTTATAATATATAAGATAAGGTAAATACTGTCAATTTAAAAGAGTGATGTAATTAGGGCTGGAATTATTATCCGAGATCCGGATCCGATCCGAGATCCGATCCGGATCCGCTCCGAAAATAGGATATCTGGGGAGTCCGGATCCGGATCCGGATAGTAAAATGCCGGATCCGTCGAATCCGGATCCGGATCCGGATATTTGGAATTTTAGGTCCGGATATCCGGATCCGTTTTTTTAATATATATAAATTTAAATTTTTATTAATTATTATTGTTGATTTATTAATATTTATACATAAAATTAGTCTTATAATATTACATTTTAATTTTAATAATATTATATGCATAAATATATTTATAAAGTTTGTAAAAATATTTAATTTATGTAATATTTATAGATTTTTTTGTATGTTAAAAAATATATTTTTTTTAATTATTTTGACGGGTTTGGATCCGAATCCGGATACTCGCTAATATCATGATATCTAGACGGGTATCCGGAACCCGGATATCCGGAAAGTACGGATCCGGATCCGGATATTAATATCACGGATCCGACGAATATGGATCCGGATCCGGGTATCCCGAATATCCCGGATATCCGGATCCGTCCCAGCCCTAGATGTAATAATTGCAAAAAGTTAAGAACTTTGAATAAAAGACAGTTGACATCAATTGTTCCCCTAAGTTAATGGTATCAAACATTAAATACACAGAGATTTTTTTATCTCTCAATTATCCCTCTAACTAAAATTTATTAATTTTCCTTAATTCTTTTTTCAAATTAAACAAATCAAATTAATTAACAAAATCACCTTTTGTGTATACAGATTTTCTAATTGGTTAACATGATTTAGACTTAAATCCGACACTAAATTCTAATTTATGACCTTATATAGGGTAGGATTAAGGGTTAGATTTAAGTTTTAATCAAGTTTAACCATTAGGAAATCTGTTTACATAAAATGTGATAATTTAATTAATCTCATTTGGTTAGTTTGAAAAAAATTGTGGAAAACTGATCAAAATTATTAGTTTAGAGGGACAATTGAAGAGTTTTATATGTATTATATCTGCTGATCCGATCAGCTTTAAAAGAAAAGCATTTAGTGTTAAAAAGTGGATTCAATATCCCACTGCCTGATCCAAGTTTGGAAATCCTTCCCACTAATGCCATGGGATAAGCCAAATCGTCTGTTACTGAACAACCATATGTAAACTGAATGAGCCGAAATTCAAGTCTTGACTAGCTTAATATTGTCTTTACACTATGTCATAAGTCTTTTACCACTAAGCTAGTACTACCTGGTTAAAAGTTGAAGAGTTAAAAATGTGGGTGTATTAGGTGTTGGTGCCAATAGTTTAGGAGGTACAATTGCTACCAACCCTAAGATAGATGAACTTCCTTGACTGTATATCAATTTGAATCTTTGTTTGTCTTTATATCCATAGACCACTACAAGAACACACAGTTTTTGCAACTGTAAGAATAGTTATAAAATAGTCACAAATCAAGAATTTGAGACAATTTTTCAACTACGCTAGGATTTGAAAATAGCTTGTCCAAATTTGTTTTGTTGCAAAATAGTTGGAAAAAAACAACAAATATGGTGTTGCAAATTAGTGGTAAAGGTGCCACTTAGTACTACATAAAAAATAACTGTTGAATTGGTAGTTATCAAATATCGGACTACAAAATCAATTTTCAAATATTTTAAAGGAAATTGGCAAAGTAGTTACAATAAATTACCACGTTTTTGCTACCATACATCTATTATAGTAAAAGAGAAGTCATGACTTCTCATTCATGTGTGATATTTAAGAAAATGGATCCTAACTAGAAATCACAAATTATTCTTTTAATATGGACCTTCCATAATAAATCATATTTCATTTATTTTGAATTAACATTTTGACATCATTAAGATATCACATATTAAATAATTAACATATATAACAACTTTACCTATAAAATTGTTTTACTTTTTTAATTATAGCAATTTGTTGACAAAAAAAAATCTAACAAAATCTCACTAAAAATTTTAAATATTTTTATAAAATAATGCATTAATTATTTTCGTAATTTGTAGTATAATATTATTATAAATTAATGTTAATTAAGATTTTATTTTAAAATAAAAATAAAATTTGTATATTATTTTACTCAAAATTTCTAAATATATTCTATCTTATCTACTAAAATAAAAATAATGACTTCTTTCATGTATGATTTTTTTTTTAATTTGGACCATCCTTTAAATTTTTTATTAAATATATTTTATTAAGACTAATAATATATAGAACCTTTGAACTATGTTAATTACAATATCTTTTGATATCTTTTCATTTTAAATATAAATATATATATATATTTTTAAAAATTCGAACAAATCTGTTGAAACGATTTTAACAAGATCTTAATTTTCAAAAATTATATCTAAATATTTTCACTAATTTCGAAATTAGTTATGAAATATTAATATATATTTATATATTTTATAAAATTAAAAATATGAACTCTATCCTATTTTATCTATTATATAATTATAATCAATCATTTCAAGAGAAAATTATGATATTGAGCTAAATATGATAAAATTATATTAAATTGTTAAATATATATTTTATTTTCTTAAGTATTTATGTTCTAAATATAATATGTAGGTACCATGTGTTAACATTAGCAAACTATATAATACATGTATAAAAATTAACATGTATTTCATTAAAGCTAATAATATAAAATCTTTGAGAAATTGTCACAAATAACACTTTTCCAATACCACTTTTCATTTATACACAAACCAATTATACCCTTAAAATTTTAATAAACAAAAGACCATTATACCCTAATTAATTAAACCTAAAACTAAAGACTACGGTAAAGTGTATCGTTCTTCTCGATTTGAGAATCCGGTGAGCTCGACTAAGGATGACGATGGGATATGTGAGATGTCCGTGGATTGCTTTTGTGATGGAAGCAAGGACATTGGGCCGAATCCGGCGATCTTCCACTCCCCCGTCAACAACAATGTCTTCCTCGTCGTCATCGAGGAATCTACACAGGGAGAATCCACTTTCTCGGCCGAACGGAGGCAAGACTCGAGCCCCACTGGCGACGTCGTAAACCGCCGTAATCCTCTCGGAGATATCACAAGCCAATTGTGAAATCAAAGAAGGAATCAAAACCTCCTGAGCCAATTGTGAAATCAAACGTTCTCGTTCCTTACGAAGACCTCGAATCGCCTCAACAAGTATCACCATCGTTCGTTGCGGAGTCAGATTTGGGAAATGGTGATGATGATGAGGTTGATGACATTGATAGTAACTTGGTGGATCCACAGCTTTTTGGTGACTCTGCTTGCGATATCTACGAGCATTTGCGTTCATCCGAAGTTGGAATCGCTGTAATTTTATGAATTTTAACGCTAAACTTACTCTGTTTCTGAACTCGCTTGTTGTTTGCAATATGCAGGTAAAGAAAAGGCCTGCTTTTGATTACATGGAGTGGAGAGAGTTCAGCCAAACATCAATGCTAGCAAGGTAAAAGTGTTCATTAAAGCAATGAAATTTAGTTTAGATTTGATGAGGCAAGATAGTTATGAACAGGTTTTTGCTTTCTCTTCTCTTCGTGGGTGCAGATGTTGCTCAAGGTGTTGGCTACAGTACTAAGATTACCCACATAGAGCTGGTGGAAATGGCAGAGCACAGGAAGAAATTGGAGAAGATGACAAAACCTGTCCTTGATACTCTGAGAAGCTACCAGGACTTGCATCTGGTAATCGTCTATTATTATTTTTCCACTGAATCCAAAAAGGACTGATACCTCTCTCTGATTCTTCCAATCTTTATTAAAATATTTCTTGACATTTTGTGTGTTTTGGATTTATGCAAATGACCTATGGAGTTTTCTTAATGTGAGGTTAATGAGTCTCGATGTTATCTCTGCAGGTGTGTCATAAACATGGAGTAATGCACAGGGACCTGAAACCCGATCGTTGGCAGTCCGTACTACATGGCTCCTGAGGTGCTAAAACGAAACTATGGTCCAGAAGTTGACATCTGGAGTGCTGGTTCACCGTCATGAACAAGCTCAAGAAACGAGCACTCAGGGTAAAACATATATATTCCTCTACAATCTCCTGTGATCTTAAAACCCCTAAACAATAGTTTTAATTTGTTCTTTTGCGTTTTCTCAATAGATCATTGCTGAGCATTTATCTGATGAAGAAACTTCTGGTATAAGAGAAGCGTTCCAAATAATGGACACAAGCCAAAGAGGAAAGAGCGAGCATGTATCAAGAGTTGTGTAAGTTATAAGCATCTTAGGCTTGTAAGTTATAACGAGTTGTGTGTTTGATTTTCTAACTGAAGAGCGAGCATGTATCAAGAGATAAAAAAAGAGTGTGGCATGTGGCAGTGTGTAGATATTGAGTATTATTGTATGTTGATCAAGACATCATCATTTAGATGAGACAATCTGTAATTTTCTATAACATTTCAAGAATTATATGAGGAATTGAATTTGTTTTCTCTTTTGAAGTTACTTAATATTTTTAAAAGTTAAAAAATGCATCAACTCTTGAACGTGTTGTCATTTATAAGTTGGAACTATATTTCAAAAATACCTAATAAAATTAGTTTGTCAACAAAAAAATCATTTTTCTTGTCTATTTAGTTTATACATTATATTAATTTTATAAACTCTTGAACATTGTTTTAAAACCTTCAAAAATGATTTTATAAAATTAATTATAAGCATTTTAAGTTATTTATAGACCCTTATAAATTTTTTATTAACTCCTATAAATGATTTATTAATATATATAAATGATTTGTAAGACCTTATAAACAGTTTTAAATCTTTATAAATGATTTTATATACTTTTATAAGAGTTTTTAAATATATTTTCTAATGTTTGTCAATATTTTATAATTCTTTATAAACTTTTAAAGAGTTTTATAATGTTTTATAATTTTCCCTAAGTTCTCGTAAGTCCATATAAACATTTTATAAATAGTTTATGAGCAGTGATAAATGGCCATATAAATTCAAATGATGTTATGATCCTTATAAAAGATTATAAGCTCTTACAATTTTTATCTAAAGCATTTTAAACTCTTATAAATAGTTTTTATAAGGATTTATAAACACTTATAAATGACTTATAAACTTTATGATTGTTTTTATAAACATTATGAATGTTTTATAAACCTTTATATATATATATATATATATATATATATATATACATATTATTCAAATACTACTTTATAAGAACTTATAAATTGTTTTGATGTATTATCAGAATATCATGAAACTCAGATTTATAATAATATTAGTTTTAAAAGTGACATAAACTGATTTATAAACCATTTAAAAACCCTTATAAACTCCTCATAAATTTGTGTATAAACTTTATAAATGATTTTCATAAACTTTATGAATGTTTTATAAACCCTTAAAAATTATGTATATATCCTTAAACCCCCTTATAAAATATTTTACAAACCCTTATAAATTCTTTTATTAGACTTTCTAAATGGTTATAAACTTTTTAAATGATTTAGAGTTCTTCTAACTGATTTATTTTACCCTTATAAACCCTTATAAATTGTCTAAGCAGAGATATTCTTTTCTGTTTTATAAACCTTTATATATATATTATTCAAATACTACTTTATAAAGACTTATAAATTGTTTTGAGTATTATCATAATATCATAAAACTCAGATTTATAATAATACTAGTATGCTCATCCCGTGCTACGCACGGGCCAGTGTTTTGATTGCATTTTAGTTATTTTTTCATATAAAATTGTATTGGTTTTTAATTTTTAGTTAAAAGGGAACATAATTATAGTCAAAATATGGATAACACAGGAAAATACTGTATTTCTCTATTCAGTTTTATCTGTATTTGTTTTCTAAATAAGTCTTTTCAAGATATATTTTTTGTTAGAATTGATATAGGAAAAATAAAACAAAGAAATTAAACGTCTGTAAAATAGTCAACTTATATATAATAGACTCAACCCTTTCTATAGCTAAGCTCGTACAGGCCAAGGACATCTCGAACAGACTGCTTGCTCTAAAAAATGACTCACCAGAAACCAATATGATGTTACACAGATGGAATGCTCTCTCTCATTTGCCCTGAAATAAGTCTTCTCTGTCCGGCAACTACACTTTCTCAGTCTTTTGTTTTTTTCTGTTTTTAAACTTCTTTACTATCACCATTATTAGTTGTTGATAGTCTTTTTCTTTGGTAGAATGTTGGGTTGTTTTGTTGTCTTTCCCCATTTTTGATCATTATTTGTTAGCTGTGGGATAGGCTACAAAAAAAATTAAAGAGCAACATAAGAGAGAGAATCAGGGAAAAAAATATGTATACTTGTTTTCAGAATATGTACCATTCTTCTCTTTTACTATGTTTGCTACAGCGAACGCTCTTTCGTTTTGTTTTGTTTGTAGTTTGAAAAAAAATCTTGATCGTCTGTTGGCAGGATAATGATTCGTTCTTGTTAAAACCTAGTTTGTCTTTTGTCTTCTTCCTTCTTCATTAATGTTTTTATTAGATGCTAAAGCATTGCGAGTAATTTAACATAGATATAACAGATTTGTAAATACCAGTTTTGTAGATAATATAGTTGAACATACCTATCATAATCCTTGTTGCTGTCAAAAGCTTTGAAACAATATACTCAAGTGCTATTTTTAACCTGAAACAAAAAATTAAGAGATTTTTAATAGAAAATAAGAATAAAACCAAATCTTAACTAAGAGTGATCATAAACTTGTATGGAATTGAAGATCTCAATAGAAAGAGAAAAACTCAAAGTACGTACAGAGCAATAGAGATTCAGAAAGAGAGATGAAAAAGAGACAGATCAAATAGAATTTGAAGTAAAAAGATTTATATAGAATAAAAACCAGTTCAGTACGTGATGTTTATTTTTAAAAGTGGTGGTGATAATGTGAGAAAATTTAGGGATTTAGATACTTGGAAGTTAAGGAAAAACGTGAACAAATAATTTTTTCAATGAGAAATTTTATATTTTATTAGTTTTTTAAGTTTTGCCAAATGTCAAATTATGATTAGTCAGGCGACTTCGGCTTTAGTATATAGGGGATTAGTTTTAAAAGTGACATAAACTGATTTATAAAACATTTAAAAACCCTTATAAACCCCTCATAAATTGGTGTATAAACTTTATAAAATATTTTCATAAACTTTATGAATGTTTTATAAACCCTTGTAAATTATTTAAATAATTATATAAAACCTTATAAATATTTGGTATATTCTTATAAGTGATTTTATAAGGGTTTATAAATCATTTATAGGAATATATATATATATATATATACAAACTATTGATAAAGGTTTATAAATGATTTCTAAATATTTAAAAATGATTTATAAACACTTATAAATTATTTATAATCCTTATAAAGCCTTATATACTGAATTTATAAACTCTTATAAATGAAGTATACTTTAATAATTTATTTAGAAAGTCTGATAGACTGATTTTATAAACTTTTATAAAGTCTTATTAATTGTTTTATAAACCATTATAAATAATATTTTATTTCTTATAAATAATTTACAAACATTTATAATAGAATTATAGACACTTATAATATCTTTATGAATATTTTACTTCTAAAGTTTTGTAAAGATTTATAAACTCTTATAAAAGATTTATAAACTCTTGAAAAAAATTTAATAACTCTTATAAATTGTGCTATGAAGAATATTAAACTTTGTTTTTATAAACATTTATAAATGGTTTATATACTTTATTAATTGTTTTATAAACCTTTATAAATATATTAGAGACTCTTAAAAATAATTTATAAATCTTTATAAATCATTTATAAACCCATATAAATATTTTATAAGCCTTTATAAGACTCTATAAATATACTTACTATTATTTATTATAATTAACTTACAAATCCTTACAAATCAGTTCATAAACTCTTATAAAATGTCAACAATTTGCTTGCAAGAAGGGAAGTGCATATAGTGCATCATCTGACTGGTCAGCCAAACATTGTGGAGCTTAAAGGAGCTTATGAGGATCATAAGCATTATGTGCATTTGGTCATGGGGCTTTATGCAGGTGGAGAATTGTTCGATAGGATTATTGCTACATGAAATTACTCAGAGAGAGCAGCTGCTTCTTTGTTGAGAACCATTGTTCAGATTTTATAAATATTATACAAACCCTTATAAATTCTTTTATTAGATTTTATAAATCATTTGTCATGGTTTATAAATATTATGAGTTATTTATAAGATATTATAAATCAGCAATTGTCACCATAGCGTGTTAAAAGGTTCAGCAGTGTTACATTCAAAAGAAGAGAAAGAGGGTTGTAGCAGAGGAGGCACATGAAAACAAGTCGAGTATAAACTCAATACAACTTGACTATTATTATTATTTTTTAAAAAAATTAACTTTGGATATCTCAAACCTATGGAATGATTTATGGAAGGTTAATTCAAATCAGAGTCACAAAGTCTGTCTACATTAGACTGCCCATGTGTGGTTGAATTGGCACTAGTATGCGAAAAAATATAGATGACACCGGATACAAAACTTTGTGGTCTCAACGTTATATCATTAGTTTGGCTACTAAGTTATGATAATGTAGCTGCTTCTTAGCCAAAACTCAACAGAGATTAAGAAATCAATACAGAGAGAGAGAAACAGAGCAAACTGGAACTGATGTAACCTTTTTCTACTTCTGTTATTTAGAACAAAAGTAACGAGTTTCAAATCTTAACTATGACATTTATAATTACTGCCAATGAAACAGCAAACCAAGCTAAGTGATTTTTCCATATACATTAGCCACCACTTATTGGAGGTATGATGGCTAACTCATCTCTATGATTAACAATGGCTGAATCTGTTGTATATTCCTTGTTCAAAGCAAGTACCACACAGCCACGCACCTCTTCTAACCTCGGGAACTTGATCACCAACTCGTCCATACATGACCTCGTTGTACTACCTGATGGCATCTTCAGTGCCAGGTCAGACACGCCCGTGAGCTCGCGGGCTCTAGCGAATAACAAAACTTTGATCTCGACTAATAAAGCATCATCACTTCCAATCTCTGTAATATTTTTCTTCCCTTTCTCTACTGCTTCCATGGCCAAAGCACCTGAAAAACAAACACAAGGATTGTTGCAAAAGTAGAAAGTCTCCAACTTTAACTCTTGTAATAAGCTCCAAATCGATTTTTTATGCTATATGAGTTGCTGAAAACAAGAAACCCTTTTCTCCTCCGATATCATGGCTTTGAAGATGAAATCACACGAAGTCCAATTCGAACACGGGAAGATAGAATCACTTTTGGTTTCTGAATGAACAAATCCTCTAACTATCGGCGCTGTTAAGGGAGAAAAGAGTTTACCCACGAGTCTGATTAAGCGGAACCGTGAGAGTATATAGCCGGCGATTTCAGAAACGGAGGCAGAGTCAGGATATCAGGCTCTTCCTTCCCAGCCTTCCCTCTCGTTCTGACCTCGGGAGTCCCGAGCAGAGGATGCTGATGGATGCAGAGGATCCAGAGAGACAGTGGATCTCCGGTGAATCGGAGGCAGGAGGAAGAAAAAAGATCGAGAGAGAGAGAGAGAGAGAGAGAGAGAGAGAGAGAGAGAGAGGGTGCTTAACCATAATTAGACCGTTAAATTCAACTTTCATAAAAACCGGTTTGAACCAACAATAGAACCGAGTTTATAAACCTTTATTGCTGTTATATCTGTGATGGATTTCAAGTTTTTAGTTTGAGGCAGGAATAATATGGATTTAAACGTAGTACAGAGCACATTGATTGTATAGTTGGATCCTTTTGGGAGATTAAGAGAAACCAAGGATGTCTTATTCTTCTTTGTTTTGTCCATGTAGGCAAAAAATTTGGAGAGGAAGTGGCAATGAAGCTAGCAGAGTTAGAGGCAGTGAATCCAGCTCCATTTGTGATCTTGTCCCAGAATATTTGTTGCATTAGAAAGACGGCAGGTATCAGGCATGTAATTGAAGAGAAGCAAACTTGTAAACTTACGAGGTGTTTGCTTGTCTGGTTATTAAGTACATGGACTGGTGATGCAGAGGTTTTTTTTTTTTTGTTTCCTGTGAGCAAAAATAGGGTTCTCTGTGAGGACTATTAGCATTGTCTTGATTCGGAGGAGCTCATAAAGCCAGATGATACAGCAATGAAGGCGATAATCCACACAATGGTTTCTTTCTCTTTGTTGGTTTCAGGTACCTTAGTTTCTTCTAATACTACGAATCCAATACTTGGTTTATGACCTCGGGATCGAGAGCTTGCCATTGAGAGACCTATATGCCTGTAGTGAAGACCCTTTGTGATCAAGTTGATTCTTGTATTACCAAAATTCTAACGGCTTGCTATTGAATTAAAAAAATTGTATAACACAAAGTGAGTTTTTTTCTACACAACAACACATCCCATTTGGTCTAAACACTACTTCAGTCTCTACTGCTACTCGTTGATTGCGATAACAAAAAAAGATGGGATGGACACAAGAACCGAGCTTGCAAGGTTGTCTGTAATTCTCAATCATCTACTCCATTCGTAGTCTCCTCCATACTTGGGGGACGCGTTGTTAAGACGGTTAGAGTCTTCTGGTTTGATGGAGCTTGCAAATGCTTGCCAGCCTATAAGGTGCGGCAAGATGAACTGCGACACAATGTGTAAAGTTAGAATAACAAGCAAATGGCTTCTCACAAAGAGATAAAGAGACAGAGAGGGCTTACATTGAAAGCAGATATAAGAACAGCAAACTCTGCTTTAGTGATTGGTATGTATACACTCTCATCTACATTCAAAAGCTTGTTTTGAACACCTTCATGAAAAAAAAACAGAAACTGATATCAGAAGAGCTTTTAGTTCATGAAAAAAAACTTTTTAAAAAAAAATCACTTACTCAGGTTAAAGAAGCGGCCAGAACCATCTGGAAGAGGTTCAACTTTCAGTACCTTCCTCACTTTACCTTCATCACTACTACAACAACCACAACACAACATCGACTCAGAACTAAAAGAATAGAAAAAATCTGCGTAATCAAACAGATCTGACGGGAGGTCCTAAGCTTACCCTTTTCCCTTGTTAGGATCATGGAAGAATTCACATGATTCCCTCGGCCCAAGGCTAATTAAATTACCAATCTCTGTAACTGATAATGAGAACACCTGCATCAATTCAAATCAAAACATGATCTAACCACAGTCATAACCAGAAGTAAAAGGCTGTTTCTTTCACCAAACCAAGTTCATGATCATTATCAGAATCCCATAGTCTACTAAGTTAAAGACAACACCAGACCTGTTTCCTGCTCCAATCGTACTGACGAACACCAGCCGCAGGAGCAAACTGGAGCAGCAAGAACCCTTCCCTCGAAAGCTTAAACGCACCAGACTGAACAAAGACAACGGAGGCCAATCTAAGATCGATGGAGAGATGAATCAATAGAGATTTGGTAAAAGACACATACTTCTAAAGCCACAAACTCTGGCGCTCGAGGCTCTACAGTAAGAGCGGCTTTCCCTTTGTAAATCGAATGACCCACGTAAAACCGTGTCGAAGATCCTTCCCCTAATCCAAACAAACAAACATAGAAAACCCACAAGTATGAGCTCTACGCTATCGAAAGTTCTGGACTTTCAAGCTTCCATTTTCAGTATTCAAACAAAAAGGAACAAGCTTTTAAAGTGGGTTTACCATTTTGTGGAGAGTAAGCTGGCGAAGATGAGTCGCTATACCGAGAGAGATAAGGTTATGGGTAGTATGGTCTTTTGATCATTAATGAAAAGTGTGTTTATGAAAATGTCCTCATACTAGTGGTATATTTGAAAAGTGGTACCAAAGAAAGTGTAGAAGTAAAATTTACCCAAAATCTTTTAATCGTGATATCTTTTCATTTTAAATATATATATATAATTTTTAACAAATCTATTGAAAAATATTTTAACAATTTCTTAATTTTCAAAGAGTTTATGTAAATATTTCAACTAATTTCTTAATTAGCAATGAACTATTATTATGCATTTATATATTCAGTTATTATTTATGAAATAAAAAAATAAAAAATTTCTTATTTTTATCTATTTTGTAATAGTTCATGTTAAATGAAATTATATAGTGAACTAAATATGATAATGTTATATTAAATTGATAAATTTATTAAAAAAATCATAAATATAAAACATCTATGCTAAAATATAATATGATGATATAATGACTTAACATTCACAAACTATATAATACATGTATAAAAATTGACATATCTTAGTTTATATATATAATAATATATTGTTTTAAACAATTGTTAATAGAAAATTCGGATTTAAAGGTCAGCGGATCAAAATAAGATGCGATAAATACATATGACGGTTTTAAACAATTGATTAATAACAACATGGAAACTATAAAATTATTGTATTTGAAATAGTTATCTAAACATTTAAATATAAGATTAACATTAAAAAGTATAATCTAAAATAAATAAAATATATATATATAACTGAAAACAAACACCCGCGCAGTTGCGCGGGTCAAGATCTAGTTTTAAAATTAAACTAGCAACCAATATGCTAGTACAGTTTATTGATTACACTAAGAGTCGCAATCGTTTTCGTTTTGCAACTACATTACAACCCCCTGTTTAGTTATATGCAAGTTGGAAAAACGTGGTAAGCAAGCGACTATATTCTTTACCTTTTTATTAGGTCGCAAAATTGCAACTAATTTCTGACTAAATTAATTTACTCAGTCTCAGATTAGTTCTCAAGTCTTCAACTCTATAAATAGTTGGACAGATCAGTTTTTTAATATTTCTCACATTCAAATCACTAGCAATGGTTCGTCAAGACGTTCTCTTCCTCTCCGTCCTCATCGCAACCATCTCTGTCGTTGCATTGACTGCCAATACACAATTAATATCCAAACAGGAACGAGAAGGGACTCCGGCACAGATTCGATCATAGGGATTGTACTTTCCGACAAAGACGGAGAGTACATCGAAATTAAGGACCTAGTGAGTTGGGGTGGGACTACGCCAGGTCGAGACTACTTCGAGAGAGGTAATCTGGATATTTTCACTGGGACGGAGCCGTGTCTTCCGAGCCCAGTATGTTTTATGAGACTAAACTCTGACGGCTCCGGCCACAAGCCCGGCTGGTATGTTGAGTTCGTGAAAGTAACGAGGAGCAAGACTCAACAATTCAGTGTGGGGCAATGGCTTGCCCTCAGTGAGCCACCGCGTCAGCTATATGCCGAACGTAACAACTGCCCTTTTGTGATCAAGAAGAGTGCCTATTCAGTCGTATGAATCAATGAATCCATGAGGGCTTGAAGACTTGTTCTATATCCTCTTGTGAACGTGTAATGGCGATATGTATTTTACATAAAATTAGTGCTTTTCCTATATGTAAGTTGAATAAAGCCTGCATGGCAATAATGTAAAATATCTAACGGAATAAAATTTAAATGTTTTTTTGTTGCATGCATGTGAGATTTAATCAAATTACTATAATAATGTTTTCGAGGGATTAATATAGACCTAAATAAAGATACCCGGTTGTTGATGTATCTGAGTTTTGAAAAATTCAACTTTCAAGGTTTAATTTTGATGATGTCAAATATCTTACCAGTTTAATGGTGAAATTAAAGTTGAAATCAACTATTAGAAAATAAAAAGACAAGGTATCAATACTATTAAAATCAAAGTGCTTTTTTTTAGAAACCTTTGGAGTTCAGCAGTATTTACACATCTCTGCCACTACATTTATTTTAGTCTATGATTTTGAATAAATGTTTATTTAAAAATAGAAAATCATTGTTTTTCAGTTGCCTAAATCGATGTTTTTAATTAAATTTGAATTATCTTCACAAAATCATTTATTTTAAACAAACAGTATATTCACGAAAATGATTTACTTTAAACAAAAAATATATTTGCAAATCTTTTTCAAATCAATAACAAACACTAGAAACTATAAAATAAAAATTCATAAAACAATATTTACAACATCCGCTATTGTAGTTGCAATTTGCAAACACGTATATATCTTTCAAAGTTATAAAGTACATTATAATTATAAAAACTATATTTTGTGAAACCACTTATCAAACATGCTTTAGCTCATATAAAAATGTTACTAACATAATGGTATCATTTTTTATGTTAGTAACATTTTTATATAAGCTAAAGCATGTTTGAATTTTTATAAGTGGTTTTGACTTTAAAAAAAAAAACATAATGGTATTGACAGATCTCAAGTTCATCGTTGATTAATTTATATAATTGCCTTTAACTTATATATAAATGTAATCGCTAACAAATTATGTATTTGTAAACAATCAATTATACAATAAACGATATTATATGGATCACATATCAATATATCAATAAATTATAATATATAATTATATATGAATACAATATCCTTAACAATTAATAAATGTAAAATAATATCAAAATTTATGTTTTATTTACAAAATATAACTAACTATTTCAATTTTTACTTTAACTTCAGTTTTCATTTGTGATAAAAAATTTATTTGACAAATCTTTAATATTGAACTAGAACTTTGGCAACATGCTAAGATAATAAATAACTAAACAAAAATTATTATAAATTAAATTTAAAATTCAAAAGTAAATAAGATATACAAACTTATAATAGATTATTAATAAAAATAGATAAACTAATGATGCTATATCAATAAATTTTAGGTTTCTCAATTATTATTTTCTTCGAATAAAATAATAAAAATTCAACTAAAGTTTAAAAATGACAAATTAATTAATTTATTAAATTTTATACAAAAATTAAAAAGTATATGAGAAGTTTATTCGAAAACCAAAAACATTATCAAAATTTTTGGTAATTTACCGAGTCAACCAGTGTCTGGTGACGGAATAATGGTGGGTTTTTGGGGTTTTACGAAATTTTATTAGGTTTTAACTAACGGGTTTTCATGAAATCTGAACTATATATACAGATTTCGGGTTTATTGCTTTGACCATAGATCTGGATCGGACCTAAAAACACTGAATAAAAATTAAAAAATGACAATTCTGATGTTTATTTCTGATATAATTTTCAAATATTCAATAAATACTTTACTATGTAACAAAAATTATATAGTTGAAATAAATCATGTACATGAGTTTAACAAGAAATGATATACAATATATAAATTAATACATTATATTCTTCAACCAAAAAATAATCACGCGTTTTCAAGAAATAGATAAAAAATCTGAACGGATTTAAAAAAAGAAACGATACACAACACATAATTAACCGGGTACTTGAATATTGAACGGGCATGAGTACTTGAATACTGAATAGGCACCCGAATATTTAAAATATAATACAATATTAATGTATATATAATTTAATTTATAAATAAAATTATCCAAAATCCTGAATTACATGAATTACCTGATTTTTTGGGTTTTCGGATTTAACTCGGGTTTTAGGTGTTTTTCAGAATTTTTGTCTTTTTATAGGGATTTATGTCTTTAAACCTGAATTATCCAAACTATTTTTAATTCGGTTCACTTCGGGTTTTATAGCAAAATAAAAACTCGATTCGAACCCAACATTACCATAACCGTTTGATCCGGAAAATATATGGTTCATAAACGGGTCCGAAACACCCAACCCTGATAACTTGAAAAGTGAATAACCCAAACATAGAACCCGAATGCCTATCGCAATGAGATGTCGAAATAAATTACTCTCATTATAGAAGTTAAAACTCAAATATTAAAATTCAAACAAAAAAATAACTTATAAATAAAAAATTTAGCCAAACAAGCTATCCCGCGTTTTCAAAGCGCGGATCAAAATCTAGTACTTATTATGAGGCATAGGGCTGGGTAAATAAATCAAACCCAAAAATCTGAATCGAATTTGATCCGATAAAAATGATTCCAAACCGATCCATGTCCGACATAAATAACGAATGGATCTTGTTTTATGGTATTTCGGGTTATGTGCATTATCTGAACTAAACCAGAATCTAAATAAATATCCGATAGAACCCGAAATATTCAAAACTCACAAAAGATCTTGTACCAAACATGATCTGTATTCCTATTATGTATCCAAACTATACTAAGATATATTGAACATCTAACATATAGATTGGTGGTTCTATTACATGAAGGTTGATGGTTGAAGGTGGCGATTGAAGGTTGATGTTTTAAAATTATGGTTTTAATTTCATTGAGGAATGTTTCTCATTTCATGGGAACTTGATTTTCGTTTTATACTTTTAATTATTGATTTTCTTTCTATCAATAAATATATTTGCCTTTCGTTTAATTTTGAATGATCAGGTATATTTACCTCATTGAGGCATTAGGCCATCATCAACTATTAGAATTCAAAAACTAAAAAGTAGGTCCGACTCGCTTTTGAGTGGCCTCTCTCTCTTTTCTCTCTCCCTAAAAATTCACCCTAATTTATTTCACCCTTGCTTTTCTACCGGTTTTCTTTCCGGTGTGAGAGGACATCTCTGTTTTCTCGGCTCCTGAGCTTATCATACTCTTAGTCCAGGCATGATGGTGCTGACTAACAAGCAACCTTTCTCTTCTCTGTCGTGCGTGGTGCTACATGTCCACATAATCCCTCAGAGATTTGTTGAAGTCTCTCACTTGAGAGTACATCCTTCAGTTATCTCCCTTTTTCTATTTTTTAAAAATGAGTTCTTTATTCATCATATACTCATTAAAGCACCGTAGATGCAAATACCTTTAATTATTTAAAATTTACATGATCGAGACTAAAAATATAATTGTAGTTAAATTATATTTTATATGTTTATTTTCTTATCTTAAATTTGTGAAGGAAAATTAAAAATTTAATTTTGGAATTTCAAATATATTTCGTGTTTGCATCTACAAAAAAAAGACAGTATATATTACAAATATCTATCTACATCTCTACTATGTTTTCACCAGTGGGGGGGGGGGAGCTAGTTTTCTATGGGAATGTACATGTGACCAATGTGAGTTTTAATATAAAAACATATTTAAAAAAAAAAATATTACTAATTTAACAAATTGCCCAGTGATATGCCAAAAAAGGTTGGCTCCTCCACTCTAGACGAGTAAAAGATTATTTCCAAAATAAAAGAAAAAATGTATAAAACTATTTAAATTTTGAAAATATGCATTTATATGTGTGAGGATATAAGTAAAATTATAATACAAACAAATAAAGTGAGAAACGGAGCTAGTACTTAAAAACATTGAACCATTCTCACCATTTTTAGAATGGTAATTTTGTTCATAATAGATTCTCATTTTTAGAATGGTTCTTTTCGAGTTGTGAATGAGATATAAGAAGTACGGCAACCTTAGCTATCAGAATTGGCATTCTTCTTTACATCTTATTGTTATGAATTGCTTAGTCATGTCTGAATAGTTCTATTGTTAGATTTATGGTTCAAATAGGTTATAAGGAATTAGCTCCAACTATAGATTGCTAAGTTGTGATATTCATTATTAAGATGCTCTTAATGCTTGTGTTCTAGAGTAGCTAACTAGAAGCTTGACCTAGGATACAAGTTATTGCTTGACCTCATCCTGAATCTATCCTAATTGAGCTAGGATTGTTAGAAAAAGGCGGAAGCTGATCTAGGAACCCTTAGTGAGCATTCATTCATCCCGCACGCAAAGCTTGCTAGAGCGCGTCGATATTCCTATAGAATAATCGATCGAAGGTGAAAAAGGTGTATCGATTAATATTCCTCTAGAATAATCGATCGACACTTTCTAATTGATCAAGCCGGTTGGTGAGATCATTAGATCTAGTCAATAGACGAATCTAAACAAGCGGAAGCTGATCAATTTGTTCTCATAAGTTGAGCTCTATAATATCATGCAAACAACTGTTAAGCATCTATAGGATTATAGTCCTGATTACCTGAATAGAAACCCTAAATCTAGCTACTTTTCATTAATCGTCAAAACCCTCAATCAAACTAACCAAGCAACTACCTTGCTCAAAACCTGCTATTTAAATTTAATCATAATCAACCTAGTTTAATCACTCTGATTGGATCTTTTTGGTTCCCTAGTTCCTTATGGATTCGATCTCTAAATACTACAACTGAACCTCTTATACAAATATGCTATGTATCCAAAGAGAGCCGAAAAGATTTTCGCAATATCATTACGCGATAAGGGTGGCAGACCAACAAATCGACACTCACACATGCAAACACGCCGACCACCGCGTTGCCCAACAGTCCGAAAAACACACCGACCAGGCGGCCCATCAGACAGCTCCAAACCCAACACAACAAATGGTTCCTGCAAAAAATAAGTTTTGATTAATGCCGACTCTAAGATAGAAAGCAAGTGAAAAAAAAAACTTAACAACCCCCCTAGTTTCTAACTTTGCGATTCAAAGATTACTATAAACAAAAAGGAGTGAAAAAAACACATTACCGTAACTATCGAGAATCACTAAGTGAAAACACACCAAAAAATTAGTACCTTAAAACATCCAATCTGGCGTGAAGCAACTGGGTAGAATAAGAAGGTGGGTTTTTACAATAAAAACTCGTTTAATATAAAAAACAGGGATAAAAACACATTACCCTAACCATAGAGGGATTCTAAATGCAAGAAAGCCTATAAGGGTATTTAAATTTAAATATTTCTCCACACTTGCATTAATTTACTTAAATATAAACTATAGATACCCCATAGAACTTGCATTAAGTACTATCTGTAGATACTTGCAAAATATAGGGGTAGCTCAAAAAAGCTTTCTATTTCACTGGTAGTGGTATCTAATTTCCGCCTAATGATTTTTTGAACATTAATTTTTATTAATCAAGTTTTTTTCCAAATTTACGGATGTAGAATTTTTAGGAGTGTCAAAATGAGCTAGCTCGCTCAACTCAGCTCAGCTTATAGTGAGCTCGTGTCTTTCATGAGCTAGCTCAGCTCATTTATTATATGAGCTTCAATATGTAAACTCGAACTCAGATCATCTACATCTTGAGTTAAATGAACTAACTCGTGATCAAGTATTAAAAAAATATATATTATAAAATAATCAAAAATAAAATTTAGATTAATTTTTATAATATAATTTAAATATTAAAAATCCAAAATTTTAATATTAAACACTGAATAAAACCAACACCTAATAATATATTATGTCAAAGCTAAATCAATGATCCAAAACTCTATTTCACATAAGAGTTTTGAGATGATTCATCTTCAAACTCTTCATCTATTCAAATCATAAAGGTATATATTCCACAAAAGTGTCTTAGGAATATTTTATATTTTAAATCTAAAGTTATATGATATGAGAATTGATATCAATTTTTTTTTTTACATTTTTGTATATATTTAAAACTCTTTGGTTTTACATTTTATTATTATAATAAAAATATGATTAGTATAGAAACTATCTTTTCTTACATAAGAAATATAGAAGTCATAAGAAATATATTACATATAAAAATGACCAAACTCATGTATTAGCTCATGTTCATTTAAGATCGTTCATATAACTCGTGATCTAATTTACGTTCGATCATTAAACTTATTTATTAAATGAACCTAAAAATAGTAATCATGCTCATAAAAAATTGAGTTGAGCTGAACCAACTCATGAGCTCGTTTTGACAGGAATTTTGAGAGAGTAAGAGAAAAGAACAAAACACCTTGTTCCATCTAAGCGGAACCTTTGAACATGGGCCCTTTCGACGTCTTCCTAACTTTACTTTTAGCCCATTGTTAATGTGGAGGAAGAAGCAACTGTCACGTTTGTTTTAATTTTTACAGACTATAAATACATTGTTTATAGTTACAGCCCTTGTTCGGAAACTCGCTAGGCGCTACGCGTGCGGTGCACCCGGGCCTAGCGATTTATCGAAAAAGCGGGAAAAAATCGGGGAGTACGCGGGGAAGAATTTTTTGTATTTTTATACGTATACTGCTCCATTTATACGTATATTACCAATTTTTATGTATAATACATGTTTTTTTACAAACAAAATATATGTTTATGTAAAAAAATTGTTACGTGTTAATGTATTCATGTTGTCATGTTGTGGATTCATGTTTTGCTTTCGTTCATCAGTTTGTTGTATATATAAGATGTATCAAAATCTCTTCCATTCATGGTGAATGAAACAAAACCTTCAATTCTTCTCTCGCAACTGATTAATTTCCTTGATATGCATTATAAATGTTGCATATTAAAACGAAACGAGGAAGTTTAGAGGTTGTCTTCTCTTTCACATTTCTTTATTGATAAACTCACACAGATTATAAAGTAAAGTTCTTAAATTTATAAGACATCATTAAAACTGTATTTTTCTAAAGCAATATTACTCGATTTTACAGAAAAAAAGAATTAGCCTCTCACTTCACATAACCACCACCATCATCATCATCATCATCATCATCATCATCAACACAAACCATTGTAACAAGGTCAAGCCTTGTCGACTCCGCCTAGCTAAAACGCCAGACATCAAGCTCTAATTCATTCAACAAACCCAAAGACAACCCATTTGTCCTCATAATGAGCTTTCATCTCTTCTCCGTCTCCACCGTCCGTCTCGACCACGAATCTCAAACAATTTTCCACTGTAATTTTTGCTTCAGACTTTAATAGACGCTCAAGAACGTGGTAGTCCACGTCCGCCTAATGGCCGAGTTTTAACTTTTACGTATTCCACGCTTCTTACTCGGCCTTCCGTATAATTCAACCGAAGAGGCCCAACTCGCCACGTCCACCACCCGAATCACGTTTAATCGGCCGCTTAATCGCCAACTCGGCCGATTTTTTGAACAAGGGTTACAGCCGATTACAATAATTGTAGTCCACTCAATATCTAATTAGAGTCGAAATTAATATTTATGCAACTTATAAATGATGGAGCGTTAGGCGAAAGGCCTGAGCTTTGTATGGACTAGTTGTAAACATGAAACTTTCGAGGAGGATATTAGGAGGATATATGGTTCACCAACCTGAACATATTTTAAAACAAAGTTCACCAAGAAAATAAAAAGATATACAAGATTTTTTTTTTGGTAAAAGATATACAAGATATTTGCTGGTTAGTAGTATATTTTTGGAGGATAGCAAGTCAAAATAATAAAAATACATTTTTTTTGGCTAGACCAGAACCACGTTATGTTTCTTGCAAAATCAGAACTTTTTTTTTTTTTTGTCCAGACTTCAATCCATTTATAATTATGTGTAGTAATTAAAACATGAGAATAAGAGAATCCATAATGCCATTTATAATAAGGGAAAAAAATAATTAGTTGGGATATTAAACTGAGAAGCAAAAAAAATTTGAGAATTAACTCTCAACGAAATTTAGGGGTATTTTTATGGAATTTTCGTTTAGAATATTTACAAAATACAATATGTTTTCTAAATAATATTGTGTGTTCTACAAGAAACGAAATGAAACAATTTTATTTTACTTTCTCCTCATCAGACATAAGATAAAAGAAAAAAAAAAAAACAGAGAACTCTTGCCGTTGCGTTTATTATCCGACACAGTATCAGTCCTCGCCGGGAAATATCTATTCTATTCCGGTAGCTATGCTCCGAACTGTCTCTTATTCCGCTTCTCTCAGCTCTTCCTCTCCCTTCTTTCGCTTCTTTCGCCACTTCCCTCGCTCGTCTACGGCCGCTCTCCACGGCCCCGCTCGCAACTTTCGCCGGATTTCATCTCCTTCGGCCGCCGGAAGACGTGTCTTGCTCCGACGAGGGTTGAGGGTTCCCTCCACCGCTGGTCGACAGTTCTCTCGCCTCTCTGTTCGCGCCGTCGCCACACAACCCGCACCATCTTATCCTGGTAACAAAAAAAATAATAATAAAGATTCTCACTTTATGCTCTCTCTTGTTTGTGAAAGTTCGAATCTTTGGATGAATATCCTTCTCTTAGTTTTAGTCTCAGATTGTTTCTCGTTAGTGGATGAGAGAGATTAGTTGATGATGTTGAACTTCACACCTAAACCCAATTCTTACAGAACACGGGGAGATGTCTTGTGTGCTTTGTCCCACTTGTGAACTTAGAAGTTGTGGAGCGTTTCTCTTATCTCATGATTTGTATATGTTTTTAATTTAATCCATTGTTTTTTTTTTTTTGGGATTCAGATGTATCTCAAGATGAGGCTGAGAAGCTTGGATTTGAAAAAGTATCCGAAGAGTTTATCTCAGAGTGTAAATCGAAGGCGACTCTCTTCAAACACAAGAAAACTGGTTGCGAGGTTATGTCTGTGTCTAACGAGGATGAGAACAAGGTGTTCGGCATTGTTCTAAGGACTCCTCCGTAAGTTTTTTACTACTTCTAAAATTGTTCACTCTCTTTTTTTTTATCCAGCTTGGCACAATTAAGTACTTGTTTCCTTTGCTAATTGCAGGAAGGATTCCACTGGCATTCCTCACATCCTTGAACATAGCGTTCTATGCGGGTCAAGAAAGTACCCGCTGAAAGAGCCATTCGTTGAACTGCTCAAGGGAAGCTTGCATACTTTTCTTAACGCGTTCACTTATCCTGATAGGACCTGTTACCCTGTCGCTTCCACAAATACAAAGGTATTGTTTTCCTCAAGGAAGCTCCAGCCTCTTTCTTTCTGTTATTGTTATCTAGTTTTTGTCTGATCATGTTTCACTCGCTATGTACGGTAGGATTTTTACAATCTCGTCGATGTATACTTGGATGCTGTCTTCTTCCCCAAGTGTGTGGAGGACGTTCGCACTTTTCAGCAAGAGGGTTGGCATTATGAGCTTAATGATCCCTCAGAAGACATATCTTACAAAGGTTTTTATTAACAAAAATGATGCCATTTTAGAGTTCTTCCCATCTACTTATAGTATCGATATTATCTGTTTTTTTAATCTACTACTTCGTATACGCCCTCATCCTATCCCACCGTTGATGCTTGATTTCAGGTGTTGTATTCAATGAGATGAAGGGTGTCTATTCACAGCCTGATAATATTTTAGGACGAATTGCTCAGCAGGTCAGTTTTGTGTTTTGTATACAACTGACAGTTTCTAGAGAATTCTATTTTAAGAGTAACTCTTTGTAGTGGGTTCTAGTGGATCATTACCTTTGTGTGTGCAGTTGGTGTTGAATTAACGTACCAGTTGTTCTTTTTGAATGTTTTCTAAACCACCTAATTATGCTTGCATTACATCTCATAATTGCATTGTGCATTTGTATTAGATTTGAATTTCTAGAGATTCTGAAGGTGAGTTCAGTCCTAATTTGGTTCTTGACCTTATGAATCAACTAATTTATGTAGCCATTGTAGATGTGAAACCTATCTTTCTTGAAAATGGCGTTTGGACACTTCCTGAAAACCTTGTTAGATAATTTGAGATCATATTTCCTGAGTATAATGGTTCTAATGAAATCACTTACTACTGTTTTCACTTTTATCAGGCCATATCTCCAGATAACACATATGGTGTTGACAGTGGAGGTGATCCAAAAGATATCCCTAAGCTGACATTCGAGGAGTTTCAGGTTTGTCAAAAGTCAAGTTATTTATGCTAGACTGCTAGTTGCTAGAGGAGCGTGATTATATATATACCTTCTGATGCATCATATTTTATACATTTCTTGGTATTTGAAAACTTTAGGAGTTCCACCGTAAGTATTATCACCCAAGCAATGCCAGAATCTGGTTCTATGGAGATGATGATCCAGTTCATCGCCTTCGTGTCTTGAGTGGTAAAGATTAATATCTCCTTTTGTATTATTATAATCTGTCCTCTTATGACTTTAGCTTGTCGTCTGTGTCGATTTTGAAGTACATCTTCTCTCCCTTTCTAATATGTGCAGAATACTTGGACATGTTCGAAGCAAGCCCATCACGAGAGAGTTCAAAGATTGAAACTCAAAAGCTTTTCTCCGAGCCTATCAGAATTGTTGAGAAATATCCTGCTGGTCGAGATGGTGATCTCAAAAAGAAGAACATGGTGTGCGTTAACTGGCTGTTGTCCGAGAAGCCCCTGGACTTGCAGACTCAGCTCGCACTTGGGTTCTTGGATCATCTTATGCTGGGAACTCCTGCTTCACCACTAAGGAAAATCTTGTTGGAAAGCGGTCTAGGAGAAGCTCTTGTCAGTAGTGGGATGTCAGACGAACTCTTGCAGCCCCAGTTCAGTGTTGGTATGAAAGGTGTGTCTCAAGATAACGTTAAGAAGGTGGAAGAGTTGATCATGGATACGCTGAAGAAGCTTGCAGAAGAAGGGTTTGACAGTGATGCTGTGGAGGCGTCCATGAATACAATTGAGTTTTCTCTGAGGGAAAACAATACAGGGTCTTTCCCTCGCGGTTTATCACTTATGCTCCAGTCTATTGTAAGTCTATATGCCTTTTATGCTTGTGTCTGTCTACTTAGATATCGCTCCTTATCTGATGATTGGCTGTTTAGGCAAAGTGGATATACGATATGGATCCCTTTGAGCCATTGAAATACACGGAACCATTGAAAGCCCTGAAAGCCAGAATAGCTGAGGAGGGTTCCAAGGCTGTCTTCTCCCCACTGATAGAGCAGTTTATTTTGAACAACTCGCATCGTGTTACAATAGAGATGCAGGTATTATTATTTTTCTCTTTTTTTTTTTTTTGCAAGCTTATCAATGCTATCTTATGTCTGTTTAGTTTTGTGCTCACTTCTAGTATTTTGTCAGCCTGATCCTGAGAAAGCTTCTCAAGAGGAAGCGGAAGAGAAGAGTATCCTGGAAAAAGTTAAAGCAGGTATGACAGAAGAGGATCTTGCAGAGCTAGCACGTGCTACAGAGGAGCTGAGATTGAAACAAGAGACTCCTGACCCTCCTGAAGCACTGAGATGTGTCCCGAGTTTGAACTTGAGTGACATCCCAAAAGAACCTACTTATGTTCCCACTGAGGTAAATCATTTTGCTGGCCGTTTGCTTTTCTTGTATATTCTTTTACTAGTTCCCGAGCATGCGAATTTTACTGATATAAAATTCTGAACATCAGGTTGGAGATATTAATGGTGTGAAGGTGTTGCGGCATGACCTTTTCACAAATGATATTGTCTACGCTGAAGTAGTCTTTGATATGGGTTCGCTGAAACATGAACTTCTTCCACTAGTACCACTTTTCTGGTATGTTCTTAGCTTTCTTGTGATATTATTTTGAGTTTTTACCAAGTTTACCAGAAATGTGCATGGTGGAAATGCTAAGTGAATAATGTTTGGTAAATACTCTGCCATGCCTTTTACGTTTGGATATTTACACTAATCTCCAAATTGAATCTCTAACTGATTTAGCTGTTTTTTGACTTCTGACGTAGTTTGAAGCATTTAAGATGACATATGCTTAAACTGTTTTTGGCAAAGAGTCTCTGTATCAGTTCTCTACTTACTTTCATAATTTATGTGAAAGCTCTCTATTAAGTTTCTTTGTTCAGTTTCCAACTGGCAGTTTCCTTGTTCTTTGCTGTTGGGTCATGGTCCGTTTTCTTGTATAATCTTTTTTACTCGATTATGTATGTGATTTCTCTTGAGAACCACTGCTTACCAGAGCCTTCCAATATATATGATTGTTTGCATTTCTTAGTGAGCACCATGTTGAAGTCAATGTCAGACGACTTATATTCCTGATAAATTTTTCCAACGCCCAATTTTCTTTATAATTTCCTTCTTATTTTGGCTAGGCTTCTGTTTTGTCCCAGACACTTGCATGCTATAGCGAACTTTTTGCTTTGTACTATATTGAAATTGTAACTCTGATAGATATTGTCTTTTGACAGTCAATCACTAATGGAGATGGGCACAAAAGATTTGAGTTTTGTGCAACTGAATCAGTTGATTGGAAGGAAAACGGGAGGAATATCAGTTTATCCCCTTACCTCATCTGTGAGGGGCAAGGCTGAACCATGCAGCAAATTCGTTGTACGTGGAAAATCAATGGCTGGGCGTGCTGAAGACCTTTTTAACCTGGTACTTTGTCCTTTTAACATTCTTTTTTTCTGTGTAGATCTGTCTACCTTATTGATCTTTAGATATAGTGCAGCTTTCTGTTGCATGGCCCTGTTCGCTTGGTAAATTTAGTTTAGCGACTTTCTAGTCTCTTTATTGTCTTCTTATCTCCAAATTGCATAGGCTGCCTCTCTCATCTCATTTCAGAGTGTCTTCTCTGGGATGCACCTAATATGTTTTTGTCTTCACTATTGAGTACTGGATTATGCTACACAACCACTCTGACTGAAATGGATAGTATCAATAGGGTGATAGGTGAACTTTGTGATTATATAAAATGCCTTTCATGAATCAGAATCATGGTCCGACTAGAGAGACATTATTCAACTCCTTTGCAGGGCATGTCCCATATTTTATTATGTTTCTGTCAAAAGTTATTTGGTTCGCTCTTATATCTTCATCGCATTTGTTCTTGCTGCAGATGAATTGCTTGTTGCAAGAGGTTCAGTTTACAGACCAGCAGCGGTTTAAACAGTTTGTCTCTCAAAGCATAGCACGGATGGAGGCAAGTAGTATAACTTTTGTGTCTTGTCTTTTTCATGATTTGTGGAACTGTAAACATCATTTTTAATTCTATGCAGAACCGGTTGAGGGGAAGTGGTCATGGAATTGCTGCGGCGAGGATGGATGCAATGTTGAACGTTGCTGGATGGATGTCTGAACAGATGGGTGGTCTCAGGTGACAGTTTTACTATTCACATTTTAGAGTTTTCCTCAAATATTCTTTTGAGACTCGAAGAACATACATAATAAAGATGAGCATCTCTCCTTTGTAGTTACCTTGAATTCTTGCACACTCTTGAAAAGAAGGTGGATGAAGACTGGGAAGGAATATCATCCTCACTCGAAGAAATCAGGAGATCTCTCCTTGCCAAGAACGGTTGCATAGTTAACATGACTGCAGATGGCAAGTCTCTCACCAACATCGAAAAATCCGTTGAGAAGTTTCTAAACTTACTCCCTGAAAACCCATCTGGTGGGCTCGTCACTTGGGATGGTCGACTTCCTCTAAGAAACGAAGCTATTGTAATACCAACTCAGGTACAAAAAGGAAGAGTACTTATACAGAAATGTGTTTTCGGGTTTTGTGTTTTCTCATACTCTCTTTGCAGGTGAACTATGTTGGAAAAGCAGGTAACATATACAGCACAGGGTATGAGCTTGATGGAAGTGCATACGTTATATCAAAGCATATCAGCAATACATGGTTATGGGATCGTGTCCGTGTAAGTGGTGGTGCATATGGAGGTTTCTGTGATTTCGATTCGCATTCAGGTTATTAAAAGAACTGCTTTTACTTTTTTTTTTCTTCTTTGAATGCAGTTAAAGAGTTGTCCTAAAAAGAAAACATATTGGGATCTCTCTTTGTTTTCAGGAGTGTTTTCGTTCTTGTCTTACCGTGATCCAAACTTGTTGAAGACACTTGATATATATGATGGAACTGGTGATTTCTTGCGTGGCCTTGATGTGGATCAAGAGACGCTCACTAAAGCTATCATTGGAACCATCGGTGATGTTGATTCCTACCAGTTACCTGATGCCAAAGGTTATAGCAGTTTGATGAGGCATTTACTTGGAGTAACAGACGAAGAACGACAAAGAAAGCGTGAAGAGATACTAACAACAAGGTTAATTAACAAGACATTCTCTCAAATGATTGTTCCCTATAGTATATGGTTTTGATCTTCTCTTTGTTCCACAGCTTAAAGGACTTTAAGGAGTTCGCAGAAGCAATAGATGTGGTTAGAGAGAAAGGTGTTGCGGTGGCTGTGGCTTCCGCAGAAGACATTGATGCCGCGAACCAAGCACGTTCCAACTTTTTCGAGGTTAAGAAAGCTCTCTAAGTTGACAACTCTTACTGTAATAAGAAGATTGAGAATCTCTTCTAGATTTGTTTCTCTCTACTGCCAGTGAATGTCTTGGCAAAGCTAATATATTATTTTCCCAACAGTATGGACTTTCACAAATAATAATGAAGCATTTCCTTCACTTCACAAAAAAAATGAATATTTATATATTAAATGTGCAGTGAAAATTTTGTGGAATAGGCACTCAGAAAAATTATGTTGGAATTTTTCGAGTTTTCTGTCTTCATTTCACACAAAGTCCATTTTAAATAGATTTCAAACAAAAGAACAAGGAAAAGGAAATCAAGAACTTGAATAAATCAATGGGGGTTTGCCTTTTCCAAATCCGAAAGAAAGATCTATAAACAGTCAGAGCCAAAGCAATTTGCAGAGATGTCCCCCGGTAGTCAACCCCAAAGCTTTTGATTGTGCAATCTAGCCCAAGGGAATATTCGGAAATTTCAACCTTAGTCCTGGAATCTTGTCTTCTTTTGCTTCTGCCTCAAACATTTCTGCTTTACAAGATATCCTTTCCAATTGACCCCAAATATTCCAATTGTGACTCCATACCCTAATGCACACAAATTAACAAACATATGCAATGTAGACACCTAAATACAATCTAAAGTGATTAAAATAAACTAAATGAAATACTAAATACCATTAAATATACAAGACATCAATTCCCCAAAACTTAAACATTTACTTGTCCATAAATAGACTTTCAAGATTAATCAAAGAGAAAAAGTTTGAAATTGAGAGTTTATAACCAAAAGAAACATTTTCTAGCCTTCAACTTGACATCCAAAAAAACATAGCAAATAACAAGAAGAACTCTCTAATACACTTTAGCTTTTAGAAACTTATAAAAATTCTTATGTCTCTACACATATTGTAATGCTCATCAATCAACAAGTTCTATAAACTAACATTCACATTCAATTAAGTAAGCATACAAATTGAATTCTTGCAAATTGGTACTTGCACTTCGTCATGGATCTCATACACATTTGGGTTATTTTATTCCTTTCATTATCCTCTTGATAATTTAAATGGCATTCCCATACCAAACCTAAACTTATTAGAACTGAGTAATTATCTACCCAAGGAGGATATCTTATTTAGTTATTTTATTGAAATTAATAGGTTTATAAGAAAAAAAAAATCATTATTATTTCGTATCAAGAGAAAAAGAAAATACAATTAAGTACTATTACTATTACCACCACTTTTCTTATGACCTTACATTTTCCACAGCAACTAACCAAAATCTAAACTCATGTTTATGACCGAAATCTAAACTCATGTTTGTGACCGAGACATATTACCAATTCTCCATTATAGTACTATTACTATTACCACTTAACTTGCATGCTTCTAAACTGTAATCCTCAAAAAGTATGACAAAAATTTAAAAGGTTTAAATAACGTTAGATCAATTCTATTAAAATAGGATCATGTCCAATTGTTAAGTGTTTGGTCCAATCATTTACAACCCACTTATTCATCGTACAACACAAATTCTATAATCATAACTGCTTTTCACTAATAATGTTGTAACCATAATTGTTTTCATGGGCTTGACAGTTACACACGCCCAACACACGGTTAGTATAATATGTTAACCATCCGCATTTGGTATATACACTAAAAGGAAATAATAATATTTAATTTTTGTAACTGTCAAGCGAAATGGGTTAACCTCTGTGATTGGTATATTACTCCTCGCCTTCCGTTATATAATTTTTCATATGTGAACCATATTATAAATACATAAATTTAAGTATTTTACAAAATCAGTTAAGATACAGAAAATTCAGTCCAACCAAAATCTATACAATATATTTTTGAGAGTAAATTCAAGATTACGAAATAAAATTTTAAAATAAAAAATATATCCACCCTTTCAAATGACGGGTCATAATCTAGTATCTGAGTAAATGATTTGATTAGATGCTTCATTAATTCTTGTTTGTCGCAGCATCTTCGGTACCATTATTTAAAGAGTTTAGTATTTGCCAATAAATTGATCTATTCATTTCCAGAATGTTGAAGTTCCTTAGCAAAGGTGGACACCTTAAAATCCATAAAACCTATAATCCTTAAACCTAATAACTCTTTAAGAAGAGAATATAAAATCTTTTTTTTTTTAACATTCTCCTATACTCAAATCCTACCCCCAGATTTGTATGGACCTCGCATTTTCCCAGGAAAAATGTTGACAACGTATTCAGAAAACATGCTTGTTTAGACAAATGAGAGAGACCAGTTATTTACCTTTTTTTTTTTTTTTGAAAAAGGCTTACTTATATAAATGCAAAGAACCGAAAATGTTTACAAAGCACAAGGCCTAGTGATAGAGAAAAGCCCAGTAGAAACTCATATAGTAGAACCTCTTTACCCAAAAGGAGTTACTTAGCCCATACCAATATTAATGCCCATCCCAGACCCACCCAATTAATTGACGAAGTAACCAGGGACGGAAGCTTAAGGAGGAGACAGAGACGAGTGACGAATGACGAAGGGGGTGATAGAATCGAAGCGATCACCGCATCCATAGTTGTATCATCTCAGAAGATCGAACAGGGTTTGTATCTCTGAAGCTCGAAATCTTGTTTCTGATCTGATGATCGATGATTGAGAATAAAACATCGACAGTTCGGAACTGGTTTGCATGTAGGCGCTGATTCCGTTCGTTCCAGACCCAGTACAACGTAGCTTGCCATCCAAGAAGCGTCAGCGATCTAGCAGCAGTAGGTGGAGGCAGAGCTATCATCTGAGCTAACGAACTCTCCCACGCCCTAGCGGGGGATATGTTGCATCTATTCGCTACAAGTGACCAGAGATCGAAGGAATACGTGCACTCCCAAAATAAGTGGTCACGCGACTCAGGAAGGGCATTACAGAGGAGACAAAAAGGTGGAACTTGTAATCCCCAACTAATTAGACGGTCTCGAGTAGGTAACCTATTCAGCTTCACTAACCACGCGTGGAAACTCTGTCTCGGGATACTCCTGGCGCTCCAAATCGCCCGTGTCCAGCTCTCTGTTGCTTGAGGATTCCTCAGGAATCTATAGACCCCCCCTGTACTGTATGATTTCGAAATCTTCCCTGCAACCTCCCATTCATAATAGTCCTGCTCTGAGTTGAATTGAATTGTAGTGATGTATGTTAGGACCTGCAGCTGTGAATCAGTACGAGCCGAAGGGAGCCTCCAAGAGCCATTCCAATACAACGATGCCATAGTAGCGTTCTTGGGGATACCCAGGCGTGTTCTTCCTCCACCAAGAAAGTCTTGGATCATCCCATAGGGGCTCCAATTGTCTATCCAGAATCTACAGCTCTCCCCATTCTGGATCCTAAGATGAATAAATGGGTAAGCCACATCTCTCAACTTCAGTAGTTTATTGGACAGCCAAGAGTAAGACTGAGAAGGTTTTGCCGTCCAATAGTTAGACACTGATCCCTTAAGAATGACTTCTTTGAACCAGGATACCCAAACGGAATCTGGTCTAAAGAAGAGCATCCATATCAGACGCAGACAGCAGGCCTTGTTCCATACCCGGAGATCTTTTACGCCCAAACCTCCTTCCTCCTTTGTCTTTGTAACCGTCGTCCATGCCACTCTTGCCGAACTGCGGACTTCTACATCCCCCTTCCATAGAAACACACCACACATAGAGTTAATCTTATCGACGCACGCCTTTGGGAGTATAAACGATGAGCACCAGAAATTGGTAATGCCCGATATCACTGTTTTTATCAGCAATAACCTTCCCGAGAATGAAAGAGTTTTCGTTGACCAGGATGAGAGACGGGATTTGACTTGGTGTAACAACGGCTCACAGCTCGTTGGTGAGAGTTTCCTCGAGTTCATGGGAACTCCTAGATAACGGAAAGGTAAACTTCCACACAACATACCCGTAGAGGCTTGAATCGTATTGATCTCAACTTCTGATAAACCAGAGGCGAAAAAGCTTGTTTTCTGCATACTGACTGCTAACCCCGATCTTAATTCGAATTCTTTCAGGACTTGGAGGATACACTGTACCGATTCAATGCTCCCCTCCGTGAAGATCAGCAGATCATCAGCAAAGGAGAGGTGAGTTAGCTTAACTTTCTTGCAATTGGAGTGGTACTTCAGTCTTGAATCAGCAGCTGCTTTATTCAACATGTTAGATAAACAATTCATAGCTATTACAAAAAGATAAGGGGAAAGGGGATCTCCTTGACGCAATCCTCTAGATCCTTTGAAGTAGCCATTAACAGTTCCATTGTATCCAACCATGTAGCTAGGCGTACAGATGCAGGAGCTTAGCCAGTGCAGGAACCTCTCCGGTACTCCCAATCCTTGAAGACATCCGAACAGGAAATCCCAGGAGAGAGTATCGAACGCCTTAGCGATATCAACTTTTTGGTAATCTTTTTTGATCCTTTATTCTTGTGGTATCCGTTGATTAGTTCACTCGCTAGGACAGTGTTCTCCAACAGTAGCCTTCCTCGAACGAACGCCGTTTGACTAGGCAGAATTAGACCTGGCAGTATAGGCTTCAATCTCTTCACTATTAGTCTTGAGATGACCTTGTAAATTGTATTTAGACAAGAGATTGGCCTAAATTCTGTTATCTTTGATGCTCCAGGGAATTTAGGCACGAGAGTGAGAATTGTGGCATTCGTCGTTGAAGGTAAGAATCCCATGACGAAGAAGTTAGTCACTGCCGAGATCAGTTCATCACCCACAGAGTCCCACGCTGCCTTGAAAAATCCCGAGGTAAGACCATCCGGCCCTGGCGCCTTGTTGGGGTTGAGTCTAAACATCATCCTCCGAATCTCCTCAGGTGTGGGAATCTGGAGCATTTGCGCGCGCTGGGGAGGAGAGATGGTGAAGCCTATGAGATCAACGAACCAATTGTGAGAGGAAGGTAGGACGGTAGGCAAGTGAGCCGGACCCAAGACAGAACAAAAGTGAGAAACAGCTAGTTCACTCATCGCCAAGGGATCTGTTATCCATACTCCATCACCATTCAGGAAAGCACGGATGGCGTTATAGCTTGCTCGGACCTGACAGATCCTATGGAAGTAAGTGGTATTAAAATCTCCTTCTCTTAACCAGTTAATTCTTGATTTCTGTCTGAAGTACATCTCTTCAATCAGTCTAAGGAAGTTCCATTTCTGATGTAGGTCTCTTTCTGCCTGAAAGGTTATGGGGCTCGGATCCTGAAGCGCTTGTACCTGCACAGTTTTGAGCAAACGGTGAGTATCCAAAACTCTCTCCTGAATTTTTGAGAAGTTTTCTTTGTTTATTATTTTTAGTTCACTCTTTATCTGTTTCAGCTTCCAACACAATTGAGTTAGAGTTTGGCAAACGCTTCCAGCATGAATCCAGGCATCTTTTATCATCTGAGTAAATCCCGGGTGTTTTGACAGGTAATTTGGGAATTTGTAAGGGACAGTTCCAGCTTTTGGAAGGGTCTGGGCAAGGTTTAGGAGACAGGGAGAGTGGTCAGATAGATCAGGAGGCAAGAAGGAGGCGATAGCGTGGGGGTAGGCTGAGATGGTGTTTGTGTTCACTAACAGGCGATCGAGCTTCTTGGCTACAGGATTCTCCGGTTGATTGTTCGTCCATGTGTGGCATGGACCCAAATAGCGCATGTCGAAAAGTCCAGTTTGGATGAGACAATCCTGAAGTTGAAGCATCAGATTATCTGTGTAGTCAACAGCCGGGTTCGAGTGCTCGATAGGGAGGAGAATCTGATTGAGATCACCACCTACTATCCAACTGCAATTTTCCAGGTCCAGGCTAGCGTGGAGTTGGATCAGATCATTCCACAGGTCAGCTCTCTCATTACTTTGATTAGAGGCATAAATAGCAGTGAAGTATACTGTAGGTAGATTAGGAAAGGATATCGAACAGGTTAGTTGTTGGTTTGACTGGGATAGGGTCTGAACCACGAGAGGGGCTTTCCAGATTAGAACAATCCGCCCATCATGATCAGAGAGGTGGTTTGAGGTAAAGTTCCAGCCAGGGCAAATCTTAGTGAGAATTGGGTTGAGATAAGGTTCCTTAATATGAGTTTCTAATAGGGCACCAAAAAGTGGCTTTTGAGAATATAGCCAATCTACAAAAGGTTTGTGCTTATCCGGGTCATTTAGACCACGGACGTTCCAAAAAAAGAGTTTTACACTCATTGGGATGGCGCGGGAGGATCCTCTTTAGGAGGAGATCCTCGAGCATCAAACAAAACCAAAGCAGTAAAGGGGTTTGAGGATAAGGGATTAACAGGAGGTTCAAGGGAAGAGAGAATTGGCAGGTTTCGGTTAGGAGGCAAGGGTTTGATAGGCAGAAGAGGTTTTTCGGTAGCGGAAGTGGATGGGGAAAGGATAGGTGAGGATCTGGATCTTTTGAGAGAGGGTCGCGGGATAGGATCAGGAGAGGAGAAGAACAAAGTTTTATCCACTGGATTGGATAGGTTAGCTGTTTGGGAATGGGAGGGGAGGGGGGTGGAGTTTGAGGGGGGGGGAGGGGTAGGAGGAGGGACTTTAGTATCAGGGAAATATTTTTTCAGGTTTTTCCTAGAGGATTTTGAGGGGGTGAAGTTTGATTGGGAAGACAGGGGAATATTTGGGTTAACAGTCGTATTTTGGGTTCCAGTTTGTGCTGATGAAGAGGCTTTGTCCGTTTCAGGTGCTGGAGGAGAGAAGGAAAGGCAGTTACGCTGGATATGTCCAAGCTCTTTGCAGAGTGCACATGTTGGAGGGACCCAAGGATAGTGGACATGTACCTCCACGACCTCACCATTTTCTCTCTCGAACTCGACAACCGGAGGCAGAGGCTTTGTTAGGTCGACTTCGACTTTGACATGCGAAACCGTTAGGCTGACCATGTTCTTTGTAAATTCATCAGTCTCTTTTGGCTCGCCTATCAGACCCGCCACCAAGCTGAGACCCTCATCATAACGAAGATCAAGAGGGACTCCTGATAGATGTGCCCAGATTTTAATAGCTTTGAGCGAGGGAGTTGATATTGAGTGGATCGAGTTCCAGTGGGCAGTATGAAACATTGATTCACCCACGTACCAGATGCTTTTCTCAATGATTTTCTGTCTCAGGTAATCGCTCTGGATCCTCACAATCACCGAATGGTTTAATGGGTTGTTATGGATCTCTAACCTCTTGCCCTTGCCCCACATATAATTAAATACGCTTTGTATTTGATTAAATGGAGGAGATTTCCCATTGAAATAACAGATGATATAGTCTTTGTGAATATCTGCTCCTTTTTTGAATACAGAGTCTGGGATTACCACACGAGGTCGACCTGAAGGTGCCATTGTTGCTGGAGCAAGACGACGCAGAGACATGTCTGCTGATGCGCGGAGACGTTGAACTAAAGTAGGGTTTAAGTTTGTGGAGGGGGGGTTAGAGGATGAGGGAGTTGGTTCGGTTGGTAGAGGAACAACAGTTGGGGTTTTCAGAAGGGGCTTCTGCGGCACAGGCTGTTTCGAAGAACAAGCTTTGTTAGTCTGCATCGGAGAGGAGTTTTGGGGAGGGAGGATCGAATAGTTTCCACTGGCGACTGAAGTAGGGTTCACGGGTGGGGTTGAAACAGGTCTAGATCTGAGATCTGAAACAGTGCCAACAGTTGGTAATTTAGGGTTTCCTTGCTCTATCTCCATCGAAACAATTTCAGAGCAGTTGAGAGTTTCTTGCTTCTTCTCTACAGACGAAGCAGTTGGAACGAGATGGTGAGACTTCTTGCGCCCTTTACGCGAGCCCAAAGAGACAGTTTGAGAAGAGGAAACAGAGAGGGTAGGAAAGTTCACAGGGGAAAGAGGGGAGGCTGGGTCAGGAGGGAGGGGAGGGGGAAGGGGAGGGGGTTCACCAGAAGCAAACGCCGAAGGATTCACACCGGAAGAGCCACCAGGGACCTTCCACACAGATTGCATTGGGAAGCGTGTCAGAGAGAATTTGACTTCTAAGTAAAATCATGCCACCAGTTATTTACCTTCACGCAGGCTTTTCACGATCTTTCATCTGTCCCAGAAACAAACATGACGAATCCTCGCAAATCATCTGATAAGCACTGCATGATCAAGCAAACCAAAAACGTCCACTGAAGCTAGGTCATCCGTTATGATAATCATAATGAAGCACGGGGACGGCAATTCACTGCCGTAAGCTTTTTGGAGACGTTAAGACAGTTATGGAAACGATTCCAAGATGTTTCTGATGTTTAACATAATGTTCCGTGTGAAAATTATTTATTCTTATTTATTTGATTTCTTATTTTTGGAAAACGATTAAAAAAGGAAACACATTCGTACATACATAACTAGGTTGTACATAGTTTTTTTTTTGAATATTATCTCTTATATACTAATTGGGGAACATTGAAATAAGAGTAACATTTGTTTTGTAAGTTAATAGCAAGTGAACCAGCTGATGTGTCACTCTATTAAGCACTCTCAGCCTCAATATATTAACACCATTTAATTACTAGAGAATTCACATGATATGCCACTGAATTCTATATTCTCTAAGACAGCCTAATTTTTTTTTTGTCAAACAGCCTAATTAATATAACGATTTATTATAACTATGCGTATAACTATTACCAAAAAAACTATGCATTTAACATACAAGGAACCCGTTGACAAAAAAAAACATACAAGGAACCTTTTTCTTATTTTATTTTTATATCATTCTCCACATTTCTCAAACATGTTAACCAATGTTCCCCGATTAGTCTAATCCTACTTCATTCTCAATATCCGTTATAAAAAACATAGATATTGGACATGATGTAGTGTGTTCTTGAAAGAATCATAATCACAGATTTATAAGTTGTCACTCCTTTATTAGAATCACAAACACTATTTATATATATAGACAATAAATATTTCATTGTCAATATCAGAAACACTAAACTATCGATGGTGGACATATTGTAGTGTGTTTTCGAGAGGATCATATATTCACATAATTATAAACTGTTTATCCTTTATCATAATCATAAATTAAACACTATTTATATAATGGCAGACATGGACGAAATAGGCTTTGAGTCAAAGGGTTTATACTGGGCCTGGGACGGATCCGGATATCCGGAATATTCGGGGTACTCGGATCCGGATCCGTATCCGTCGAATCCGTGATTTCAGTATCTGGATTTGGATCCGTGTATTCCGGATATCCGGGATTCGGATATCTGTCTAGATATCATGATACCCGCGAGTATCCGGATTCGGATCCGGATCCGTCAAAATAATTTTAAAAAAATAAAAATATTTTTTAAAATACAAAAAAAAAAATCTAAAAATATTACATAAATTAAATATTTTTACAAAATTTATGAATATAATATTATAAAAATTTAAATCTAATATTATAAGACTAGTTTTATGTATAAATATTAATAAATAAACTATAATTATTAATAAAACTCTATATTTAGTATATTAAAAAAAACGAATCCGGATCCGGATATCCGGACCAAAAAATCCAGATATCCGAATCCGGATTCGACAGATCCGTCATTTTACTATCCGGACACCCCGGATACCCGATTTTCGGAGCGGATCCGGATAGGATCTCGGATCGAATCCGGATCTCGGATCGAATCCGAATCTCGGATAATAATTCTCAGTCCTAGTCTATACGCATAATATTGTACACACAAACAAAGTTCGTGTCGTTTTTGATAGCTTTTAAACACTGTGTTGTTTCTCTAAGCAAGTCTCAGTGTCTCACACTTCCATGTAGATAACACCACAAGAAGTTTTTTGAAATCAGTGTTATGTTAGCTAGATACAAAATTTGAAATAATCGATATTTTTGATAAACGTTTATATAAAAAATGAAATTATTAAAATCATAAACGTGGTGTGCAATTTTTTGGGTTTGATTGACAAGTCAATCGAGTTTATTCACTAAATGTTGGTTGGACCAGAAAATATGTAAACTACGCGCCTCGAGCGCCTCGAGTTTCTCTCTGTTTTAAAGATTGAAAAAGAACTCTGAAACCAGAAAAAGCTAGCACATCCCTTAAGTTTGTGATGCAAACCAGAGCTGCAGCAAAGCTTCAAATTTTTGGTTCCCCTGTGCAGAGACTAAAAAGAATTTGTTCTTTACTTGGCGATCAATAAATCTGACTAGAGATGCAGAAGGCATAGGAGATGAGCCATGACGTCTCTCGTTCCTTTCCCGCCAGATCGAGTGCAGAGATGTTTGTAAAACATAGCGCACAACGAAACGAGCTCTACACTCCAAAGTGTTGCTCACGAGGAGATGAATGATTTCATCCCAATCCATTGTGAAGTGTTGTTGTAGAAGTCCTCTTGTTAGCCTGGTCCATACTACCATTGTATATGGACACTCGAAGAAGAGATGATTACGAGATTCAATCCCGTGTTGACAGAAAATACAAGCTGGATCGATGTTCAAATTTCAAGCAACTGTACGATCCCCCGTTGTTAATCTGTTATGCAGAGCCAACCATGTGCAGAATGCATACTTCGGCGTTGCGTATTGGAACCAAACCCCGGCATACCAGTCCACTGTTGGGGCAGCTTGGCGAATCAGGTGCCATGTTCTCTTTGTACTGAAAATATGGTTATAAGTTCCTTCTCTTTGCTTCCACAAAGGAATGTCCTCTGTATCCACAAGCTTCAATTTATGGGTTTCCACGACTGCTTCAATCTGATTGAACACGTCAACCTGATGGTTCCTTTTTAATCTATTAAAAATAGAGTTCACTGATGCCGTAGCTCGGATACCCATGTCAATACAACCTCTTGGCCCTACTAGGTCGTAGAGGCACCCCATATCCGACCATGTATCATGCCAAAAGGAAGTTGATATACCATTCTTAACTTCCATTCTATGGAAAGTCTTGGTTTTATCTTTGTATTTCAACAACTTGTGCCACATCCAGGACCCCAAAGAGGTGTTATCTTTTACTGACCAGAAAGTACCTTGTCGTATCAAGTATGTATAAACCCATCTGACCCATAAGGAGTTGTGCTGAAAGGTAAGACGCCATATAAGCTTCAGACTGCTAACCATGTTTGCTTCTTTCAAAGGCCTGAGCCCCAAACCTCCTTCTCTCTTCGGCAAACATACTATATCCCACGAGATTTTTGCTTTTTTCGAACTCAAAACAGGCCCCGACCATAAGAATGCAGAGTAGATACTATTGATTTCTTTGATAAATTCTCCCGGTAGAATGAACGAGGACATCCAGAAGTTGGCAATTCTCATAAGAACAGATGCTATTAATTGAAGCCGTCCAGCCATTGACAAGAAACGATTGGTCCAATGACTAATCCGTCTCCTGATTTGCTCAATGAGGGGCTTGTAATCTTGATTTCCCATTCTCTTAGTTAATAACAGAAGCCCAAGGTAACGGACCGGAAGTTGTCCTGAAGCAAAATGGTACTGCACTTGAACGGTTTGCACTGTTGTGTCTTGTTGACCAGCGTAGTAAATTGCAGATTTTCCCATACTAATCTTGAGTCCCGAAATCTCTGCGAAGCGATCAAAGACCCCAAATATGCTGTCTATAGATCGAACTGTCCCATCAGTGAACACCAGTATATCATCAGTAAAACTCAAATGAGTGAGACCAAGATTTTTACATTTCGGGTGAAACCAATTTTTTCCTCAACAGCTGCTTTGTCCAGAAGCTTTGACAGAACATTCATGCTAATGACGAAAAGGTACGGAGACAAAGCGCAACCTTGTCTTAGCCCCCTCGTACCCTGAAAATATCCTCCTAATTCTCTATTCACCTAGACCGAGAAAGAGGCTGTCGTTATATAGAGAGTAATCCACTGAATAAATTTTTGAGGGAAATGCATCGCCTCCAAAGTTTTAAGTAGGAACTGCCATTGAACAGAGTTGAAAGCTTTCGATATGTCAATCTTGATTGCACATCGGCGAGATATTGAATCTTTGTGATAGTCCTTGACAAGTTCAGTTGCAAGGAGCACGTTCTCTTCGATCTATTCTTTAGACAGATTCTTCATCATTTTATCTTCCTGTAGAGCAATTCACACGATCCAAAAGCTAGTCCATATTTACGGAGAACACAGTAAGTACTCATACAATTTTGTTTTATATTTTATATTTAGATATAAGGGTATTTAATTGTCTGAACTGTATCATGGAAGATGATGACAATGTTCTTCAAAATCTAGAGTTTTCATTTTTCTCTGGACACATGTCGACTTTTCCAGCACTAACGAATTCGTCATCTTTTCTAGATTCTCGTATATGTTTATCATCACTATTTAGTCTATTTTAAGAAGTTGGATATCTTCATATACAAAATAGTAAAATGTACAAAACAATATAAATTTAATATATACGAAACTTTTTATAAATTTTTATTATATGATTAATACGATTATTTAATTTATTTAATAATATAAAATTAAACAAAAATAATAGATGATACAAATTATTATCAAATATTTATTATTAAATAATTAATTATTATATATTCTAATCATATTCTGTAATTTCTTAACTTTTATTTAAGAAAAGAATAAATAGTTTTGTTTGTAGATTACTAATTAATTTTACAATTAAACTAAATATATTATACTAGTCGATGATCAATCTGCAATAGCCCTGGGTATTTTATCTGATATTTGAACCCGAAAACTCAAACCAAAATCTGAATCGAAGTAGCAAAATATTCAAACATATATTGAGTTAGGAGAGATTGGATATCCAAACTCAAATGAATAACTGAACTTATGTATACTTAAGTTTATATTCCTAGTTTATTTTTTTTTAATTCAAATATTTATATTGATACTGTACATGGTTCAAGATCATATAATACACATATAATTGTAGATAAAATGATTTGCTATTTATTTAAAAATATATGTCAAAATTCTTGTTTCATGTATCAACAAAATTTCAGAACAACAACCAGAGTATTATCTTTCTATTTTCAAAGTTTTATCTCCAAATCTATTCAACGTCCGATCTATTCAAAAATAGAAAATCTGTCAAGTTTGTGGTAAATTTTAAATATAAAAAACTTGAACATGGAGAATATGATTTTTTTTTCAAAATCTAAATATCCGAATCCGACACAAAATAACTTAATTTTAAACTAAAAATATCCGAATCTGACCTGATATATCAAAACACTCAAATGGATTCTATACCTCAATACCAAAAATATATGAAAATCTGAAATATCCGATCCGAACGGATACACCCATGCCTAATCTGCAATGTATTCATTTATTTAATGGATGATTAATCTGCAATATACTTATTTTCGTTTTATTTTCGTTTATACCATTTATTCCAGTTTTGTGTGCTTCATCTTGCTAGTTTATAAAAGGAGCCACAGTTGAGAATGGGCCAAAATTGAAGTACAAATTAAGTTTATTTGGAAACATAAATAACAATTTTTAAAAATAGGTCTGTTTGGAAACATGAATATATATTATTAAAACTGAAGTACAAATTAGGTTTGTTTGGAAACATGAATAGCAATTTAAAAAAAATAGGTCTGTTTGGAAACATGGATAGCATTTAAAAAAAAGTTTGTTTGGAAACATATATAGGAGTGTAAAAAATGTTGTGAGAAACTATCTATCTAGCCCACCTTTAAAATATAGGAAAATGAGATAATCTAATTATCTAAAAACATCTTTTGTCTAAAATAATTATAAAACAAAATTTAAACTTTATACCGGATTCGTATGTTGTATTCTTACTTAAATTTATAATTTATTATATGGTCTTAGTAAAGAAAATATGTTAAAAATATGTAAAATGAAAATATGTAAAAAATGATATTTTCTAATCTTTTTGATAGTGGTTTGCGACTGTAGTATATTGTTTTGTTGGAAGTTGTTAAGTTCAAAGTAGAATAGCATAAGTAGTTGTTACTAATCGATTAATAAAAATAGAATAAAAATTGATAGTCGTAAAAAAGTTAATTTAGTTAGAATCTTAAATACTCATGTCATAGAGTGAGCTTTCTTTCAAGAAATATTTGAAGGTGTTAAATCTGAGAAAGTTGATTAACGCATATAAAAGCACCACCTGAGAAAGGAAATGATGCATAAGAAAATTACTATTTTAAAAGTAAGCAATCCTTAACTGGTAAACTGAAATAAGAAACCGGTGTAACTTTCCATTAATCAACAACATATCTACCCCAATATCTCACCCCTTTCTTAACATTTCACGCTTGCCAAAATTGTTGTAGCCTAGTCTGAATATCTCTACACCAATTTGTCTTCAACTCCGAGCAATGAAATTGGGAATTTGACAATGATTGAATTGGGAAAAGTAAAGGGATTATCGTCCGAACTCTTACATTGTCTATACATATACAATGAAACTGAGAAAGCAAGAACTAAAGAAGTATTCAATAGGAGATGGTGGGATGAGTGAGATTTCTGGATTGATTATATGAACGATTACGTCGATTGCGTAAAAGAAGGAGAATCGTGGAGGCTATATTCTCCATCGTCAACATCAAATACAAAGAAATCCTATAAACCAGTGTTTTGAAACCCGACCCAGACACTGAACCAGATGATTTACCGGATCACTGAATCATTGGATCAATGAATTAGTTTTATCATATAATAATATATTAGCTATGAAAATAAATATATAAAAAATAAAGTTAAGTATTTTAAATGTACATACAAAATATTAAGAAATAATTTAGACTATCTAAAATAAATTGTAACATAAGAGCTATGACATCTAAAAAAATCAAGACATAAAATTCATATATATTTATTTTCATAGCTAATATATTATTATGAACAATAAATTAAACTTCCAATCCAAAATAAACAAAAATTAAAGACATAACTTGAACTAAAAATAGTAAAAAGTAAAAATTATCTATTGGTTCAACCAGTGCTGCAACCTGTATCGTGTTTTAGTGAGTTTTTGCGTGTGTTTACGGGTTTTTCACAAAATCCAAACCCGATTTATATTGGGTCACCGGATTTACCGGTTCAACTGCGGATCCGGGTCAGATTCAAAACATTGTTATAAACGCTTGGTCCTCTATGAAGGAAAGTTTAAAAAACCCAATTTCTTTTACAAATTAACACCAAAATTTATTAGAAAAAATCAAGACATAAAATTAAACTTCCAATCCAAAATAAACCAAAATTAAAACATCATTGTAATAAATTGTCAATAACAAAAATAAACTAACACCAGATCACATCAACTAATTTTCGTTTTCTCTAAATTTTAAAACTTACCAACAAAATTTTCTAAATTTGCCACTTCATCATCTTTGGGATATTCTTCAGCAGGAGCATTCTCTAATTTACTATAATCAAGCTCGCCAAGTTTTTCTTCTTCAACAATCCAAAACTCTGTTTTGTAATTCACATGATCATATGATTTTATTATTTTTGATCTGTAAATTAAAAATGTAATGATTTGTTATAAACTAAGTTAAATAAAAAAAAATTATTCACCTTTCTTGCAAACGTAAATTGTAGTGTAGAGGAATAATAAGCCTCATCGTGCTTTAGTCTGTTTTACGGACTTGCGGCTCAAGCACAATCATGACTCATCTTTCTTGCAAACATAAATTATAGGGTATGAATGGCATGCAGAATAAATGCAGATGAAATGCAGATTATTTATTATGCAGATGAGACTGCATTATTTGTCCATTCATGCTTTTAGTTGCAGAACAAAAAAAAATGCAGAACTCTAAACTGATCTGCATGCATATTGATATATGCCTATAAATAATTGTTCTGCATGTATAAGGGAAGAAGGAGCTGGCGTACTACAGATCCCCAATCCGGTGCTTTGTTTTTTTTTTCTTTCTTTTTTTCTTTTTCTTTACTTTCCCTTAAACTAAAATTCTTTTGAAATATTAAATATATATTCTCTTGAAATTCTCTTAAACTGGTCTACTATATATATATATATATATTAGATTCTCTAATATCTTCATAGACAATTAGATCAAACAAAAATTCTCTCAAAACTATAGTTTAATATTTTATTTTATTTTCTATTTTTACGTAAAATTATGTTTGGATGGATTTATTTTTTAAATGATATAAAATATATATTCTTTTATACATCGGTTATTTTCTAAACGTTTAAGAATGTTATATATAGAAACTATATATTCACAGTTTTTATATAATTTCTTTTCATAAAATAGTTATGCAAGCTTTTAAAATAAATATGATTATAGAAAATAATATATATTAGTTTGTAAATTCATAATTTTCTTATAACTTAGTTGCAGTATGTTATACATGTTATTTTTGTTTCCTTTTAAAATATAGGATCAATAAAAATCATGTATTATATTTTCAAAAAATAATTAATATTTTCATATAAATTAGTTTAATAAACTTATGCATATACTTTCATATTTTATAGTTCATATTTTAACTACATATAATTATAAAGTTTACAATTACTTAATATCAATGAAATATCAAACATATTTTTGTTCTTACATATACACTTATGCATTTTTATATTTTGAAATTTTAAATGAAGATTTTGTTGATATAATAACATATATAAAACTAGAAAATGTTAGTTCCATAGTTGAGCAAATGGTTAGAAAGAACAAAAATCGAATAAAGATACAAAAATAAGAGTAAAACAAGAATACTCTTTATAATTTTTCTAATTTTTATGAATTTTCATATAATTTAAAATTTCACTAATATTTATTAAAATGATGATATATATTGTTATTTTTATCAATACGATATTTATAACTTATATACAATAAACTGTATTTTTTTAGATATTTAACTTCATTAAAAAAATTCAACATTTATTTAAATTTAAAAATTTATTAAATTAGCTTGATCTGCATTTGTTCTGTTTGATCTGCATGATCTGCATTTGTTCTGCTTGATCTGCATTTCTGTTTGATCTGCATTTTATGATCTGCGTTACCCATTCGAAGCCATAGTGTAGAAGAAGAGGAAGACGGCAATAAAACTGAAAATTTTAAATTTTAAATTAGAAATTTAGAATATAAAAAATAATTTTAAAACATAACTTGAACTAAAAATAGTAAAAAATAAAAATTATCTATTGGTTCAACCAGTGCTGCAACATGTATCGGGTTTTAGTGACTTTTTGTGTGTTTTATGGGGTTTTCACAAAATCCAAATCCGATTTATATTGGGTCACCGGATTTATCGGTTCAACGTTTGGGTTAGATTCAAAACACTCTTATAAACGTTTGGACCTGTATGAAGGAAAGTTTAAAACCCCAAATTTATTGCACAATTAATACCAAAATTCATTAAATTTAAATTGAGAAAATATTTTAATAATTAAAAAGAAAATGCCACATGGCATTTTTCCTCCAAAGAGATAAAAAAAATATACTTTATTAGTATAGATAGATATTTAGATGGACTAATGTATATCTTTAAAAATTCTAAAATTTACTTTAATAATGACAAATGGCATAGTTCACATATTGTAATGCTTCTCTATTAATATAAATGGATATCTTACCTTATAAACAACTTTTCAAAGATCCTTTTTGTTTTGGTATCAGTGTATAAAAAGCATACCAGTACTAGACTCATGAGCAGATCTAGATAGAGGTTACAGAAGAAAACATAAACAACATTTGTCTCCTTCCGGGTAGACATGCAAGCACTTACCTCTTCCTTCGTCTCTCGTTCTCTCGTCCCGATCACCCCTAGGCGACCTAGAGTGCGACCACTGTCAGTGGCTCCCATGACCGTTTGCATTGACCAATCACGCAAGGAGAAAGTGGTTGTCATCATGGGATCCACCGGGACAGGAAAGTCACGCCTCTCAGTCGACCTTGCAACTCGTTTTTCCGCCGAGATCATCAACTCTGACAAAATGCAATTCTACAAGGGGTTGGAGATCACGACGAATCAAATCACTATCCATGAGCAATGTGGAGTCCCTCACCATCTACTCGGTGAGGTTCCTGTGGATGGCCCTGAACTAACCGCCTCGGAGTTCCGCTCTTTGGCGTCGGGGTCCATCTCTGAGATAACTTCTCGTGGGAAGCTCCCTATAATAGCAGGTGGATCTAACTCCTACATTCATGCCCTCCTTGCTGAACATTTTGACCCTGAAACAAATCCATTCTCTAAACCGTTGATACCTTCCAAGTTGAGGTATGATATATAGTATGTGTCTTGACGTTCATTGTTACATGCCAAAAAAGTTCAAAATGAACTCAAAATCTTAAGACGTATAAGACCATTGTTTATATCTGAACATGGAATGTCAAAAAACAGTGGAAGGAGAACCTTCTGTGTTGCATGTATTGGTTATATAGTTGTGGATACAAGAGATTGGATCCATCGGCTAACAAAGCAATTTTGTGCTCTAAACCCCCAAAAAGGTTAAAAAGACAGTATATTTTGCATGTAATGTTTTTGACGTTGGCATTTTATAATAAGTCTTATAGAACGTAAGAAAATATTTTATTTTTCAAGTTTTAATTTATTCCACATGTATCTAAGTGCATCATCTATAATCCTATATGAAAAATATTATTGTTTATTTCTTGCTTTGATCAAAAGGTACGATTGCTGCTTCCTCTGGGTGGATGTCTCGGTCTCAGTTCTGTACCACTACCTCTCAAAACGTGTCGACCAAATGATGGAGTCAGGGATGTTCGAGGAGCTCGCCGAGTTCTACAACTCTAGACACTCCCGGTCCACAACCCGAACCGGGATTCACAAGTCCATAGGAGTACCGGAGTTCGACCGGTACTTCGAAGTCTACCCGCCAGAGAAAAACGACAACGTGTGTGAGTGGGACCCAGCAAGAAAGGAGGCGTACGAGAAAGCAGTACAGGAGATCAAAGAAAACACCTGGAGGCTTTCAAGGAAGCAGATAGATAGGATCATGAAGCTGAGAAGCAGTGGTTGGGAGATTCACAGGCTGGATGCTACGGCATCATTCAGGGCACAGTCAAGAGAGGTTTGGGACAAGAACGTTTTGGAGAAAAGCGTCAAGATAGTCAAACGCTTCGTGCTCGAAGACTAGCTAGTGTTTCAATTTTTCTATCATTCTCATATTATCGATAAATACAAATTTTACTTTTCAGTTTATTTATGTTCTAAGAAAAATATTTTTTTCCAAAAATAAGTGATGTTCTCGCAAGTCTGCCCTTCTCATATACATATTAATTAATATAATAATATATTATACAGTAACAATTTAAATTTAAATACAAAAAGGTTTAAAACAATAAAAGAAAGACACCATTTAGATCCCTTCCTTCACAGTGAGAAAAAAAAGCGGTTAATCCGTAGATATGGAGTTTTTACCCAATCATTTCTCGTGAGTTTAATTAATTCAGTTAATTTATAAACCCTAGGTTAAATGCAAGTGGTGTAACTGCGGTGGAATCAGAGCCGTCCATCACCAAAAACACACACACGGGACACGGCTTCGGTAAGAAACTGGGCCCCACGTTTCAACCACTTCCCAAAGACCCACAGATTCATTCAGCCTTTAAACCCCCCAAGTCCACAATCTCTCTCTCTCTCTCTCTCTCTCTCCTCCCCGCCTCCTCTTTTAAGACCAAACCCCTCTCTCTCTCTCTTCCTCTTTCGGCCATTACCAAAGCTTAACAAGCTCTCTCTCCTTGTCTACGTGAAGAGATATTCAAGAACTTAAATCTAACTCGGAGACTCTGTTTCCCTCCCCGGAGATATCAGATCGGATCTTATTTTTATTACATAAACAATTGTTTAAGATGCAAACAACCAATGGCTCAGATTCGTCGTTATCAACTCCCGGAGCCACCCCTCCGATTCAGCAACCAACCCCTCCGCCGCCTCAGCAGTGGCAGAATCAGCAGCAACAGCATTGGATGACGGCGGCGGCGGCTATGCAGTATCCAGGCGCGGCGGCCATGAACATGATGATGATGCAGCAGCAACAGATGATGATGTATCCTCCTCACCAATACGTTCCTTACAATCAAGGTCCTTACCACCATCCTCACTTCCAATACGCACCGTATCAGCAGCAGCAGCAGCAGCACAAGCCGCCACATGAGCGTGGATCTGGAGAAGAAGACGTCAAGACTCTATGGATTGGTGATCTTCTTCATTGGATGGACGAGGCTTATCTCCATACCTGCTTTTCTCACACCGGCGAGGTAAAAAGAGTTTTTTTCTGAATCTATTCACTGAGAAGTGAGAATGATTGTTACTTACGTGTAAGTTTTGAACATGTGCTTTTTTCGTTTTTTTTTTATTTGATCCAATGATTATTGAAATTTTGCCCTAGAGACAAATAGGGTAATGGAAGACAGCATTGTTCAGAAAAGGACAGAACACAAGTTCAGATTTCGTTACGGCAGAAAGTACTATTGTACATTGCCAAGTTTAGATAAAAAAACTTTTCTTGAAAATAAAAGCTATGTAAAGAGAAATTGGGTAAGATTTGATTAATGCAGAACTAAATGCATGCAAAGTCTGTTGAGTTGATTTGTTTAATGCTCATATGTAGTTGTTTATCGTATTACAATTTGTAGCATTATTATGGAAAAAAGATTAATTGGGTAAGATTTTCATTTTTAGTTTTTTTTTTTTTTTATAAATGATATGCAGGTTTCTTCTGTGAAAGTGATTCGTAACAAGCTAACATGTCAGTCAGAAGGGTACGGTTTTGTTGAGTTTCTTACACGTGCTGCAGCTGAAGAGGTTCTTCAGACCTTCAGTGGTTCAATAATGCCAAACTCTGAGCAGCTCTTCCGTCTAAACTGGGCATCTTTTAGCACTGGTGAGAAGAGAGCTGTAGAGAATGGTCCAGAGCTGTCGATATTCGTTGGAGACTTGTCTCCGGACGTGACTGATGCTATGTTGCAAGAGTTGTTTGCTGAGAGATATCCATCTGTCAAAAGCGCCAAAGTTGTGATCGATTCCAACACTGGCCGGTCCAAAGGCTATGGTTTTGTTAGGTTTGGCGATGAAGGTGAGAGGTCAAGGGCTTTGACTGAGATGAACGGAGCTTTGTGTTCCAACAGGCAAATGAGAGTTGGTGTTGCAACTCCAAAAAGAGCTGTTGCTAATCATCAACAACATTCTTCACAAGGTGACATATATTCTTGACCTATAAGTCTTGATGCCCTAGGCAGAGCTTTTGACCTGTATAGTCTTATGTTTTGATTGGAATAGCTGTGGTACTGGCTGGTGGACATGGAGCAGCAAATGGTTCTATGGCTAATGGTTCACAAGCTGATGGTGAATCAAACAACTCAACTGTGAGTTGCCATAGTCTTTCCCTTGCTTTCATTATTTAAGCTCTGTATTGCTCATTTTCTCTTATTTCTTACTGTAGATATTCGTTGGGGGCCTTGACCCTGACGTTACTGATGAAGACCTCAGACAACCTTTTACAGAGTTTGGCGAGGTTGTTTCAGTGAAGATCCCAGTAGGCAAAGGATGTGGATTTGTCCAACTTGCTAACAGGTGCGGTCTTAGTCAATCACATAAAGACTGAGCCAACCAACCTGTATGTGCTTATTATATATGTGTGATCTCAAAGCTACTTGTTGCCATTTGGTTTTGACAGGAAGAGTGCTGATGATGCCATCCAGAGTTTGAATGGGACAGTCATTGGCAAGAACACTGTCAGACTCTCTTGGGGTAGAACCCCAAACAAGCAGGTAAACGTTTTTACTTTGGAGTTGGTGGTGCATTCTATCTGCAGTCTATATTTAGTATTTTTGATTAGGCCAAATTTTGGTACTAGGTTTTCTTTTTCTATTCCATGTGTTATTAGAAACGTATAAAGTTAGTGGTTGACAATAATAGGCAATAGATGTTGGAATCTATCTAGCACCTTCCCTCTTTTTATCTTTTTGACTATACAAGTGGGAGTATCTCAAGGGGGAGTATCTAACACATGATCTCCAAGCCCAACTTGGCAACTTGTCACTCCCCTTAACATGGTCGCACATGTTTCATGTCGTACTCGCACATGTTTGATAAATCCAAAAATCTTAAATGTGTTGTTTTCTACTTTTGTGGCAGTGGAGAGGAGACTCAGGGCAGCAATGGAATGGAGGATACTCACGAGGGCAAGGTTACAACAACGGAGGATATGCTAACCACCAGGACTCCAACAACTATCCTGCCGAGGCTTGAAGAGAAGAGAGAAGAGACACAAGTGATTCATGATCTCACACAATCAATCAATGCTAATCTAAACTTGTAGTGGAAAAGGAGAATTTTGTTAGATGGATTTGGTTTCGTTAGACCTATGTTGTTGTTTGGAGATTCAAAGATTTTGGTTACTACTGGTTTTGTCTTAGACAGATATTAATGGTTGTGCTTTTGGATCATGTCTGCTTTAAAACCTTCATCTTCTTACAACACCTCCAGAATCTTCTGTCTCTCTCTCTCTATTCTTTCTGCAGCACTTTCAAGTTTTTCTTCTCATAAAGAGAGTCAATGATGGAAGAAGCTTTCATGGCGATGCTCTTGGACCTGGTTCATCTCCAAAACTCTAGACCCATGTGAGACCATACATTGTTGAAAACTGGTGTAGTGGTGTTACCCTTTTCTCTCTTTCCTCATGGCACCCTTTTCCTCCAATACTGGTGGAAGCCATTGAGTTGCTCAAGGCTCGATGGAAGACTCTTCAGAGTTTGAATGTTGGAGTACACCATGCTCGTCACACCATTGTGGCTTGTTGTGTGTTGCATAATCGGAGTAGAGAACCGGGCCGGAGATATGGATGGATCCAGATGAAGCTAGATCGCCTGCTAGAGTTTTGGAGAGTGAGAGACAGTTCTACTATTACGGGCAGAGCTTAAGGCAAACACTGGCAGATGATTTGCATCAGAGACATGTGGCTGTTGCTGTTCCTGACTAGGTTCTTGGTAATGTGATGAGATTCTTATCATGTAAGAAGCAGGTGTTTAGATAAAAACATTAGAGAAGAAAGTTTCAGTTTAACATCATCTCATTACAACTTTTCAGGCAGGTTTCTTCTGTGAAAGTGATTCGTAACAAGCTTACATGTCAGTCAGAAGGGTACGGTTTTGTTGAGTTTCTTACACGTGCTGCAGCTGAAGAGGTTCTTCAGAACTTCAGTGGTTCAATAATGCCAAACTCAGAGCAGCTCTTCCGTCTAAACTGGGCATCTTTTAGCACTGGTGAGAAGAGAGCTGTAGAGAATGGTCCAGAGCTGTCGATATTCGTTGGAGACTTATCTCCGGACGTGACTGATGCTATGTTGCAAGAGTTGTTTGCTGAGAGATATCCGTCTGTCAAAAGCGCCAAAGTTGTGATCGATTCCAACACCGGCCGGTCCAAAGGCTACGGTTTTGTAAGGTTTGGTGATGAAGGTGAGAGGTCAAGGGCTTTGACTGAGATGAATGGAGCTTTGTGTTCCAACAGGCAAATGAGAGTTGGTGTTGCGACTCCTAAAAGAGCTGTTGCTAATCATCAACAATATTCTTCCCAAGGTAACACATCTTCTTGATGCACTAGACAGAGCTTTTGAACTGTATAGTCTTATGTTTTGATTGGAATAGCTGTGGTACTGGCTGGTGGACATGGAGCAAATGGTTCTATGGCTAATGGTTCACAAGCTGATGGTGAATCAAACAACTCAACAGTGAGTTGCCATTAGTCTTTCCCTTGCTTTCATTATTTAAGCTCTGTATTGCTCATTTTCTCTTATTTCTTACTGTAGATATTCGTTGGGGGCCTTGACCCTGACGTTACTGATGAAGACCTCAGACAACCTTTTACAGAGTTTGGCGAGGTTGTTTCAGTGAAGATCCCAGTAGGCAAAGGATGTGGATTTGTCCAATTTTCTAACAGGTGCGGTCCTGGCAATCATTAAATCATATAAGGCTGAGCCAGCCAACCTGTATGCGCTGATTATATGTGTGGTCTCAAAGCTACTTGCTGCCTTTTGGTTTTGACAGGAAGAGTGCTGATGATGCCATCCAGAGTTTGAATGGGACAGTCATTGGCAAGAACACTGTCAGACTCTCTTGGGGTAGAACCCCAAACAAGCAGGTAAAAGTTTTTTTTTTCTACTTTGGAGTTGGTTGTGCATTCTATCTGCAGTCTATATTTAGTATTTTTGATTAGGTCAAATTTTGGTACTAGGTTTTTTTTTTCTAATCCATGTTGTGTTAGTGGTTGACAATAATAAGCAATATATGTTGGAATCTATCTAGCATCTTTCCTCGTTTTATCTTTTTGACTATACAAGTGGGAGTATCTAACACGTGATCTCTAAGCCAACTTGTCACTATCTCCAAGCCAACTTGTCACTTCCCTTAACATGGTCACACATGTTTCATGTCGTACTTGCACATGTTTGATAAATCCAATAGATCTCTCTCCAAAAATCTTAAATGTGTTGTTTTCTACTTTTGTGGCAGTGGAGAGGAGACTCAGGGCAGCAATGGAATGGAGGATACTCACGAGGGCAAGGTTACAACAACGGAGGATATGCTAACCACCAGGACTCCAACAACTATCCTGCCGAGGCTTGAAGAGAAAAGGACTCAAGTGATGCATGATCCCACAGAATCAATCAATCAATGCTAAACTTGTAGTGGAAAAGGAGAATTTTGTTAGATGGATTTGGATTCGTTAGACTTATGTTGTTGTTTGGAGATTCAAAGATTTTGGTTACTACTGGTTTGTCTTAGACAAATAGTTATGGTTGTGCTTGTTGGATCATGTCTGCTTTAATACCTTCACCTTCTTACAACACCTCCACATGCTTCTGTCTCTCTCTCTTCTTTATTCAGTACTTGCAAGTTTCTTCTTCTCCTAGGAGAGTCAAAGATGGAAGAAGCTTTCATGGCTATGCTCTTGGACCTGCTTCATCTCCAAAACTCTAGACCCATGTGAGACCATACATTGTTGAGACTGGTGTTACCCTCTTTCTCTCTTTCCTCATGACACCCTTTCCTCCAATACTGATGAATGGGGAGGTCAGTGGTTGTGGAAGCCATTGGGTTGCCCAAGGCTCGATGGAAGATTCTTCAGAGTTTGAATGTTGGAGTACACCATGCTCCTCACACCATTGTGGCTTGTTGTGTGTTGCATAATCGGAGAGAACAGGGCCGGAGATATGGATGGATCCAGATGAAGCTGGATCGCCTGCTAGAGTTTTGGAGAGTGAGAGACAGACAGTTCTACTATAACGTGCTGAGCTTAAGGCAAACACTGCCAGCCAGATGATTTGCATCAGAGACATGTGGCTGTTGCTGTTCCTGACTAGGTTCTTGTTAATGTGATGAGATTCTTATCATGTAAGAAGCAGGTGTTTTCAAGTGTTTAGATAAAAACATTTAGAGAAGAAAATGTTCAGTTTAACATCATCTCATTACAACTTTTCAGGCATGTCTAATATTTTGATACTTTTTTTCCTTTATAGGAAATTTAGATTTCCTTTTTTGACACTATAAAATTGTTCTTGACATCCATTAGCTGTGGTATGTTCATCCTCTTTCACCGCTGTTATAATACCAAGTTACCTTCTTCACCGCGTCTTCGCTAAAGGCTGTCGAGTAGATACACCGTGCAACAATTTGACAAAACCTAAGAAGCTCAGCTTCCCATCACTATGCCTTATCCAGTCATGTAGAATGGTGTGGACTGGGATTGATGATCCAACGCCGAGCTCCTACAAAACATTTGTGACGATCCCTTTTAATAAGTAAAAACAATGTGAAAAAAAAAGTCTAAGTGAAAGAAGACAAAAACTTACAGAAGCAAGTTCTTCAATGACAATAACTCTGTTTCCATTCATATCAAAAAGCTCATAAGCATGGCGAACGCTCTGTTCCCAACAATCAAGAGACTCATGCTGATGAACACTAATAGAAGCCGCACAAAACTCTTCAAAATCCATCCCTTTGTACTGAAGTCCATTTAACTGTTCAGAGTTCACAACACCAAATCTTTTGTTAAACCATACAGCAAACGAACGAGAACAAAAGACAGGACAGTACCAATGCAAGAAAGTCTGGGATCCGTGACTCTTTCATTGCTTCTGTTGCGTTTGTAGCAAGTGCCTGTCCAACAAAGAAATCGAAGCTAGCTTTTGAGCTGTTTGTTCTCTAACCATAGACAGAGAGAGAAAGAAGTAAGGTGCATATACCGTTCTGATGTTATCCAAAGTGATGAGGCCATTTTTGTTGGGTGCTAAGATTGCAAACTGTGCTTTCAGATAAAGAAGCTCATCTGTAATTAATGTCTTGGACAGTGCCTAGAGAGAGTATAAGAATAAGGATCAACACCAAAACTTGATAACACAATGAAAAGATTGCAAGAAAAAATGTACCATCAAAGCAGCTTTGCGCAGAGAAGAAGATTTCAAGTATGCTTTGATCTGCCTGAAGATCAGAATATCAAATGGGATACTCATGTTCTTACTTCCAGAGATCCAAGGATGCACTGTAGAAAAAGTATAAGTTAAGCTGATTGGTATTCATCACATTAAGGAAACGAAAGGAAAGATTGTGGAGATTTTTAGAGTTACTGACTCAAAGCTTGAGAGGCTGTCATTCGTTTTCGAGGGTCTTTATACAACAGCCGCTTAACAAAATCTTTTGCTTCAAAGGACAATGAAGGCCAAGGAGGTTCATCAAAACTGGGATCAGCTTTAAGAACTGCTCTGAAGATTCCTGATTCAGTTCTTGCCCAAAAGGGACGGCTACCACATAGGAGAATGTATGCTATCACTCCTATACTCCATACATCTGCTTCAGTGGTGTAAGATCTGTGTAGAACTTCAGGGGCTACGTAATACGCACTGCCAACTATATCGTTTAGTCTTTCGTCTGGTCTGACAAAGTCAGATAAACCAAAGTCTATGACTTTCAACTGAGAGTTCTCCTCCTTGGAAGTGTACAAGAAGTTCTGGTACATGAAAAGTATTTCAGATCTAAAGATTGGTGTTAAATTATGGAGAAGTGTCAAACTACGAGAATTGAGGTTCACCTCTGGTTTTAGATCTCGATGGACTACTCCTTGGAGATGACAGAAAGCTACAACGTTAAGGATCTGTATAAGCACTGCTTTTGCATCCTCTTCAGTGTATTTCCCTCCCCTAAAATAGAATATAGAAATAGTTAGTCAGGCAATGGAGCATCTCTAAGTTTAAACAAATTTTCATAGCAATGATTCTCTTTGTTTGATAGCAGACCTTGCTAGTATTCTGTCAAGTAGTTCACCACCTCCACATAACCTGACATTTAGAAAAAAAAAAAAGAAGGTAATGTTTATTCACAGCTAAACATTTTTTGCAGACAAGAAAACAAGAATCTGATATGCAGTGATATTATCTAGTTGATTCAAACATTATATGCAGTTTTCTTACTCCATAACAATGTAGACGTTGGTATTGTCCTCGAAAGCATCATAGAATTGCACCAGGTTGTTATGTCCTGACAACGCCCGGAGGATTTTTACTTCTCTTCTCACATCCTCTATAGATATTGCAGTTGTCATCTACAAAACCAAAAAACTAATGAGCAACAGTCTATTATGAATTAAGCTAACACTCAAATAACTTAACTGCATGATACATAATTGCATAAGAACCATATTTCATTTCCTTAATGACATAAGCAGCACACAATGTCTATGCTTCTAGTTTATTAATCAATTTTAAAACGTGTAGAAAAAAAAGTCAGCAAAAAGTTACCATTGAAAATCTTGGCCTTTGACAAACATAGATGAAATATTAAAACTTCAAAACCTCATCTGTATTCATACAAACTCGGTTACATTAATTTCTAAACATAAAAGTCCACACGCCATTTATTTTTCCAAAGAGATGGCTCAAACAAGAGGGACAGTAAGTTAATAGAGAAGAAAAGAAACATGAAGAGAACCTATGAAATGGTTTCTTCTACTTATATTAGCTTCAAACAATGTAACATCTAACAACAAACAAGAGACCAACTAGTACTGAAGCATCAAAGACTAGAGCATGAAAACTTAAAAGCCAATTGAAGCATATAAGCTTAAGATCAGTAATAGTTATATAACACTGACCTTAGATTTAGGGATGACTTTAACAGCAACCTCATGATCCTTGAGCTCTCCTTTCTTGAACTTAGCAGAGCAAGTGTACCCAAAATGCCCTCTCCCAATCTCTTCCCCCAACTCCATCCTACTCTTAAAATCCTTGGCGAATCCGAATCTCTTGTCCAGCCCCACCTCCTCTCTCTCCTCCTCCTCCTCGGACTTACTCGGTAAAGTAACCTCCTTCTTCCCCTTCCTCCGCCGCAGAGCATCCCGTATGTGTTTCGCCGGAGAAGGAGGGTGGAAAGCACGCGCGAGGTGACGGAGAGGAGTGCTGGTGACGCTCTTGCTCTCTACTCCTCCGCCTCCGTCGCGGCTCCTGTTGCGGCGGTGCTTGGCGGGGCTCGGAGTGTAGAAGGGGAAGAAAGGAGAAGCCTTTGCGGCGGCTGAGGTGCGAGCCGGTGATTTCCCGTGGTGGGCAGGGGTAGATTCGTCATTTTGTGGAGGGGGGTCTTTGGGTGCGTAGGGATTGGGTTTCACGGAGGTGGAGGGCTTGGAGGTGCAACCTCCCATAGTCTTCTTCTTCTCCGGTTAAACCAAAATTTTTTAAAAAAAAATCTAAAGTTTTATTTTAAAAAGTGAATCAAAAAGACAGAGGAAGAAGGATTCGGACACTGGACTTTATGAGAATCACAGCAATGGCATTGAAGGTTTGGTTTCTTAGAGAGAGAGAGAGAGAAGGGAAGTGAGCTGTTGAGGAGAGAGAAGCCACATGGCAGAATCTGCGGGGTGTGTGTTTATAAATTGGGTTTTGATCTGATGAAAGGTAGATGTGGATTGGTTGAAATTAGTTGCTTTTTGCCACGTCTTTCTATTTTCTTTACACTTTGTTAATTCTTTTCTAAGCAATATACTTGTTTTACTTTTAAGTATTTTCTTTTATCATTATCATTTGTCTTTTTTTTTTTTTGGGTGGGGGACTATATAGTTTTGTCTTTTGTAGATTTGATATGTATTTGAGGAATATCAAACCAATAAAAGTTTAACATAAATTGGTGACTTGTGAAAATCTAAATTTATGGAAAAAAATATTACAGAAATGATATAATATTATAAAAACGGTATTTGAATCTAGTAGTAAATACTACAAGTTAAGATGAGATTAAAATACATTTTGTAAATATGGTTTTATAATTATTTAGTGAGAACAAATTAGCTAACTTATTAATCCATATATATTTTTTAAAATAAAATATACTATATTAGAATTAAATTATGTGCGTACTTTCTTCGTATAAATTTAAGTTGTTGAACTGTGCTTTTTAAGAAACAACCCCAAAAATGAAATCCTAAATTCATAAACAACGACATTCCAGTCAATTTAAATTACCGTAAGTAGATGCGTTTGTGTATGTGTAAATAAATAGTTTTATTTATTTCTTTGAGCATGGAAACAAGAGGTGGTCCATATTCTAACACACTTTTACAATTGGAACAACTGCATGTCATCGGTGGTGGTAATAAATTTGTAATTTTGTAGAGATTTTACTTAAAAATTATTCATCAACCATAAACCATTTTATTGAAAAATATGAATCATATATATGCATGGAAATGCATGTGTAGTTGTAGTTTACTCTATTTTCTCTAGTAGAAACTAAATGGTTAGCGAAGAAGCTAAATTGGAATCTTTTACTAATTAACGACAGTCAGCCAATTTCTCCCTCGAAATCAGAATTACGTTACATATATCAATTGATTGTTGTTGTACATATCTACTTGTTCTTGAGACATGATATCTGTAATCCAACAACTTCATTGTATCTGGACAGGATGGATATCAATTTTTAATATGTTTAATAGATTTCAGCATCTTCAAGAAAAATAACTGGTCCATATCTCTAGACTTTATTCTCACTAGCTCTTGATTTGATGATCACTCACAGAATATTTTACAAGCTCGTAGAAGTTACTTATTGTTATTTTCATTCTCCCACTTAGTACATAATCTTACTATAGACTAAGTTGGTCGTTTGATTTTTGATCATTCATCTTCTCATATATTCAAAAACATTAAAACTGGGTAGTGAATGTATGATTAATGATTAGTTTTCTACTACTAGTATTCGAGTCACATAACTAGTACAAGTGAATAAAAAATAAAAAGAGCTAAAGTTTGAGAATGATACATACAGATTTACAATCCCAATTAATCTCACAAAAAAACAAATCAAAACATACAGAAGAAATTTCCCAAATGGGAGAAAGAACAAAAAAGAATGTATAAAGAGAAAACCCTCTAAAACTTAGCCATGCCTCCGTAGTTCATACACTGCATAGTCATGTCCTTGCTTCTGTAAACACATATCTTACAAAACCAGTTGCTTGGTTAATTCTATAGTTTTAGAATTAGAGATTGGTAAGTGAGATTAAGATTGAAGGTTTGCCAGTTGCCACGTCCCATGGTGAAGCCTCCCTCTGATTTCGTCAGGCGTTCTTGGTCCCTTTGTTGCAGTCTTTGGAAACAATGATTCGTGTAGGCTCAGGCTTGGTGACATTGGACCGAGGCTGAGTCCAAGCACGATCCCCAAGTTACGTCCTCCTCCTCCTACCGCAAAGCTTCTTGGAGATGTCTTTGTCCTTTTCCTCTCCCTTTTCCCCAGAGTCCTCCAAGATTGTTGACATCACCCTAACGTGCACACCAAGATTAAAAACTGAATAATTGAATGGACTAGCGGCGTAGCCCCCGCGCAAGCGCGGGGCCGGGTACGGACGGGACATGACGTTCTTGATGTGTTTGGTATTGTTTGTATGTGTTTTGATAGACGTTGCAGAATTTGTGTAAGTTGAAACCATCTTAGTAGTGTTGCGAATATACTTGAGCTGGTTAGCTGGATATCTTTGAATATGCAGAGGATTGTAGGTGGATGCTTAGGAGGGAGGTGTAAGTTGGGGCGTTGAATAAGTCGCCAAAGTGTAAAAGAGGTGCACCTAATGTCCGTTTGTTTTGTAAGGTTAGATATATCTTGTAGACACAAAATGTCTGGAAACGGGGTAATCAAAATGCATTTTCTTTATTTTTGTCCAATGTTAGTGTATTTATAAATAAAGTAAAATGAAAAAGATTAAAAAATACTCTTTTAAAATTGCCGCGCTTGTATGTTGTAGTTTAAAATATTATAGGAGATGGAGTAAGTGTTTTACTAAGTGCACTAATATAACTATCATTTTGGTCATGAAAAATCACACAAACCAACATTTTTCAAAAGAAAAAAAAAACCAACAACCAAATAGAATTCTCGGAGATATATAAACCCGAGGAATTTTTTTTAGTTTTTTTTCCTTGCAAGTCCTTTAATTTTCTTCCGACTTTACACGTCACTTTCTGCTCTTGTGTCTTACTTTTTCTGTCGTGTTTGAAAACATTTCTTTCATGTTCAATGCTTGGAGTCAAAACACATATTACTATATAGTTCGACAACCATTTTCTATGTTGCGCATGCGACCACATTATTTTCCTCTTATCCAAAATAAAGATCCAATACCTTATCTCGCTAACACTAATTTATCTCCAAAGCTACATTACAACTTTTAATTATTAGCCATCTTATATAGGCATTGGTTCAATAAAACAATGTTTGGTTACTTTCTCTGGTTGAAACATTTGTGTATATATAGTGATCAAAGCTATAAATTCATTTCAAAGAACTAAGTCCAAAAACACGTCCTGGTCTAAGAAGAGACCCTCGCAACATTCTACGCATAAACCAATGACCAAAAACATCTATACAACGCTAACACAAGTACACATCACGGTAAGGTAGCAAAATCTCGTTGTGTCAAACAATCTTTGCAAGCAAATAACATGGTACTACTCAAACACGTTAATTAGCTTTCAGAAGCTGACAAAAAAAAACCAAAAAAAAAGCTATTCAGAATTTGCACTTTAACTTATTTATCACTCTCGTTCTATCTTCTTGGCCTTCGTCGTTGGCTCTGCATCTACGCAACAGTCTTGGTATCTGAAGCAGCCTATGATATGGTCGTTTGGAAGACCAGCTGCTTGCATGAAGGAGTAAATAACCGTTGGACTCACGCTGCGAAAGCCTCTGCGTACAAGATCTTTGCTTATAAACTCGGATTTCGATGTGTTCATAGGACTTGTCCTTGATACCTGAACTGGTTCTGTGTAGGGTTGTTGCTCAAAAAGTTCCACATGTACTTCTTAAATGATCCAATATTCAGCTACAGTCTGGATGAAGCAAGGGGTTAGCAGCTAGGAATATTTATATAAGTTGTGTAAATATAGATCACATACGTTGAGGTTAACCTTGCGCACCTGGCGTGCGTTATCGAGGATGGAGCGTAGCTTGACCTCTGAGAGTAAGAATATGGCAGCGGTTACCTTCTTCTCGTTCAGTTCTGAAACTGCTACTGGATCGAAGTCCATGAAAACTTCCCTGTTTTAAGCAAATGTGAGATCTGAGCTCATACAAAATTCTAGTTTCTGGCTTGACATCAAAAGTTGGAAAGTTAATTACGAAAAATTTACTGCTTGGTTACCTGAGAAATTGCCTTCTGGAGAAGAATGTCGGTCCAAGAGAGTTCGGCTAGAGCACCGGAGAGACATAGTAACTCGAAAAGCTTCCTACACAAGTTAACCAAGTGGTAAGAACTCTTTATAATAAACAAAGAGCAACAAAAAGCATTGTCATCTCCAATTTGTTCAATTCTCAATAATGTGTATATAAGAAAAGATTAATGTGCTCATACACACGATTTAAACGAAGAAGAAATTACCAGGATTGTCTTCAAGCTCTGCTGCTGAAGCTATTACAACCACCTTTTGTCGCAAAACCTTCTTCAGCTGGCTTCTTTGAACCACCTTCAGGGCCAGACCCATTGACAAAAGAAACATGATTGACTGGTTGAGATGAACCAAAATCGGGTGAATCAATCTGGTATACATGAAAAGCCTGTTGTAGCCCTGTATATTCAGCATTGGTAGCAGAAACATTATAATCTCCAAATGGTCCAAATGTGTAGCTCTCGGAAACCATGATTCCCTTAACTTTAACCCGAATCTGGGAAAAAGTATACATAGTCAGTGGAATCCAAGCAAATAAATACCAGAAATTTTTTCATAAAGTTCTGAAAAATGGTAAACTAAAAAGGATAAATATTTTATGGCAGTAGTAAGAGGAAGGTGGAAGCATATTTTTCTATACAATAATATTAGCTTATACGATTTTCAATTGTACTGTGTATATACCCTCATGAGAGAAAGAAAATACCATACTTTGAAAGAGAAGTGGAGGTGTGTGTGTGTGTCTTTTCCTTAGTAGGGACTGTGTGTTCATTTTACCTACTAACTCATCCGACGAATCCATGTAGAATAACTCACTGACAGAGTTATTGTTGATTTGGATACCTCTGTGACTGCTCATCTATATTAGAAATAGAAATAATGGATTTGGATTAACGTAAAGATGGAACCTTCCAAAGATTATGCGCTGTCTTCACTCCCTGTTGGAGTCATCTTTCTCACTGTCTTATATTTTGAGACAATCATCCTCTGATTCACACCTTATTTGTTTACATCTACACACAAAACCAAAAACAAAAACACATCCATGATGAAAGTCATCCTATGATGTTAAGTGTCAGTGACTGATGGATCTAAATGCAAATTATGTTGAGGGTAGCTGGTTGTTTTGGTACCTGAGTATGTTGAGGAAGCCAAGTATTTTTGAACTGAGATGATCTCAACACTTTTCTCGTGTTTTGAATAGTCCTTTATAATATATCCTGCATAAGCCCAATGTTATTTGCAAAAACAAAAGAGTAGGCTGAGCTTGATCGGAGAGCGCGGAAGCTGCTGATCCCGACGCCGGCGATGGTCCATGTGGCTTGGTGCGAGCTCGTGGCTTCTACTGAAGGTTCTGGTGCCCTCGATGAGGAGGATGATGGTGATGAACCAGAAATCTGAACCGTCGAGTGATTACGAATCCGCCGAGATGATTGTAAAGAGGGAGAAACTGCAAAAATAATTTAAAACGGCATAACAGAATTTTGGTGGACTTTTCTAAAGATTTTCAGCCTCGTGAAGATTATTCGCGACGTCGGCAGAGATCATATGTAGGTTCATAATGATCGAGTAACAAAAATTAACGCTGGAAGAGGAAGCGTCCTCAAACGAAGGATCTCGAAGAAGACGGCATCCCTAATCTGCCAAAGCCGACGCCCATGACGTAACGGACCGGAGAAGCCCAGGAAGGAAATGTGCAAAGACCCAAAACACAGATGAAACCGATGACCCATATTTCGACATTTTAAAAAAAATAAGGTGGGGCCCATCATAAAAGGACACGTGTCCCATCAGGAATGATGAAAGTGTCTCATTATATTATAGATTCTAAATCTGTAAAATTAAAAATTGAATTAATCGAACCGAAAATCAAGATGACAAGACTTTCTTAAGTATTAAATTAAGTTTATTGAGGGTAGTTTCATAAATAAGCAGCTGTATTTTGTTTTTCGAAAACGTTACGGCCCATTCTAATTCAAATATTGAGTGAATATATTAATCCAACGGCTAATTCTAATTGGAGGTAATGAAACCAGCTTTCTCAATTGATTTAATTGTTGGATAGGGTTTGGTTTGAGGATCGGTTAATAACATTAATTCCGGTTCAGAACTGGACCCAGAAAATACTAAATTTTCATCGGGTCGGGTTGTAAACCTTTATAAATAAACTCCTCATATGATCTATCGAGCCCGCTAATTTGATTCCCTTGGCGATTCGAGCGTTGCTGCCTCGGAGCTCATCTTCGCAACCGTGTCGCCGTCTCCTCCGATCGCTCAATCGGCCTAGTTCTCCTTTTCCGGCTTAGAGATTTTCTATTCTCCCAATTAGGGTTCCAAGGTTTGATCATCGAGGCTTCTGATTTGTTTGTTTTCTAAACACAAATTTGGACGCTTTTTTAATAAACTCGTTCTTGGATTCTAGAGTTTTGACATGGCTGAACACAACGAGAGTTCTTCAGGTAATACACCGTTTCAGTTTAGGTCAGCTCGTGACTATTTTCTTTTTCTGAGTTCCTCAATTTTTTTTTTACAAGTCGAAGCGTATCAGCTTTAAGTGATCTTGGACATGTTATTAGGGTATAGTTTCATTTGATAGAATTTAAGATTTATGTAAATTAATTGTCTGATTGTAACATGCATTCCACATTAGTAGCCAAGATATTGTTTGTTGAACGCTTTTGGTTTGCAGAGGACGATGAAGAGTATGGGGACAGAAGCAGGGGACTTGAATTTATATTTGGAAACGTTGATAACTCGGGTGGTTTGGATGCTGATTACCTTAATGAGGTGACGATAGCTTTTACTCTTTTCGTGTGTTTTATTGGTTATGGCTGTGTATACTCTGTGTTAGTGATGGTTTTCAATTCAACAGGACGCCAAAGAACATCTTTCTGCATTGGCTTCGTCTCTGCCAGACATCATGGTGACATTCTAACTCTTTTGTAGTCGTGTTTCTTTAAGTTTATAGCAGAGTGAAGTGTGAGTGATGTTTTAATCATCTTTTTGTTGTACCAAAATTGGTGTTTCTAAACTCAACAGTTGCTGGCAAGTTCAGACTGTACAACAAGTGATCCAGCTGAGCAAGGTGATGTTGTCCGCTTGTCTCCTGCAGTTTTTTTTAGTTCTGTTTTCAACTTTTAGTTGGCGTTTTAATCCCAATGAAACGTTCCCATCATCCTGGCCCTGCACCCTCTTAGTTTGGCCTTGGTCATAGTCTATTTATTACTGGATAATGTGGTGGAAAATGTCTTACGTAAGTTTTACATATCAAAGTTTAACAAGGTTAGGTGTGAGATTCTTAAATATACAACAAGCCCTGCCTTCTACGTTACCAAAGCCTGGTTATCAGTTTGACTAACTGTGATTGTACATCATGCAGATTACAACGAAAAAGCTGTGGATGCTGTTGATTATGGGGATATTGATGAAGAGTATGACGGGCCTGAAGTTCAAGTAGTTACTGAAGAAGATCATCTACTGCCAAAAAGAGAGTATCTTTCATCTGCAGCTGCCTCGGGTAGTTTATATTCCAAAGATTCTGTGTTTGATAATGACGATTATGATGAGGAAGAAGAACATGAGTTGGAGCACATGCCATTTGAAGAATCTTTTGATTCTGAAGATAGTGAATCAGGTTTGCTATTGAAATTGCCGTTCGTGAACAAAAAGATTAGCAGATTAAATTCTGTACTTTTGGTGTGTCATTTAATTTCTTAGATGTCTCGGGACCTACTGATTGTGAGACATACAAAATATTGCTTTGCAGTTGTCTTAAAGGAAGACAAGGCTTTGGAGTATGAAGAGGAGGCTACCATCTTGGGAAATGAGGAACGGTTGGACACTAATGAGAAAAATGTAACGTCACTGCCTACCCTGTATGTGGAAGATGGTACGGTGGTCTTACAATTCTCTGAGATATTTGCTATTCATAAGCCACCACAGAAACGAGGAAAGAGAGACAATAGATATATCACTTATAGAGGTACGTGATCTGGAACGGTCCTCTTATGTTTGTTTCTTCCCAAATCCTATCGAGTTCTTTTGTTCTGTCCATGGGTTTCTTAAAATCTGCAACAACAATAAAATTTCTGTAGATTTTCAGTACTTCCTGTTAAACTTTAAAGGCCATTAGGTGTTGAAAGCATTCGAACTTAGGTTGTTCGTTCTCTATATAGCAAGAATATACTAGATATGTGTATTTGGTGCCTCAAAATGATGTGCTACGTGACTAAGTCCTTTTTCTTTAAAGGCAGCTTAATTTTTCTTCATCTTCTTTCTTTTTGTCTCTGCATTCCTGCTTTATGTTTATAACTCATCTCTTCATGTGGGTACTCTTACATCATAGCCTTATTTTGTACAGACAGATACAAATCTATGGAGCTTGTTGAAGATGATGAGGGTTTACTTCTTAAGAGCCATGGTAGGATAGACAATCATGTGAAACAAGCTGATCTGAGTCAGTTGGATGTTCCGTCACCAACCAGAGGGGATTTACAGCTGGTAAAAGCTGGCACATTCGGAAGCATCATACCAGAATCGAGAGAATTGACCAAGCTAGGACGGGATTCATGCACAATGGGTGAACTGTTGAAGCAGGACTTAGAAGACGATAAATCGTGCCAGTCACAATCATCAATGGAAGTTTTCCCTCTTGACCAGCATGAATGGGAAAATCGAATTATTTGGGAAAATTCTCCTGAAGTTAGTGGCAATTCTTTTGAAAGCGTCGAATCTGGAATTGAGTCAGAAAGTCTGCTGCTTCAAGGAACAAATTCAGCGATTGAACAAGAAAGCTTTAACGTGGTGAATTCTAGAGAGCAAGCTCAAGCCAAAAATAATAAGCTTGTGTCTTTTTTTGTCACTCCCTTGGAGTCTCTTGGTTCAAGAGGTTCCCACACTACTAGTGAGTCCACTGACAAAAGTAGACGTCATCCGCAACTCCTTAGGTTAGAATCTCAGTGGGATGATGATCATCTGAGTGAAATTGACGATGCTGGAGGGAAGAATTTAAAGCAGATTAAAAGTGACGCTCTTGGACGCTTTAGCAGACTTGGATTGCAAGAGAGGGATATGGGGGATGACGCATGGTTAGATAGCATAGTTTGGGAGTCAGATAAAGAGTTGAGTAGGTCTAAACTAATATTTGACCTTCAAGATGAGAAAATGGTCTTTGAAATCCCAGGTAACAGGGAAAGCAAAGATCTTCAACTTCATGCTGGATCTATGATTCTATCCCGGTCTTCAAAGCCCAAAGATGAAAGATTTCAGGAAGGCTGTGGATCAAACTATGGGTGGCAATTCAATATTTCTAATGACAAATTTTATATGAATGGGAAAAGCTGTCAGCAACTGCAAGCAAATGCTAATCAATTCGGCGTACACAGTTTGAGAGTTCTTCATTCAGCATCAGCGATTAAATTGCAGACAATGAAGAACAAATTGAGCAAGTAAGTGGGTCACTTGTATTTACATTGTTTTCTATCTGTACCCTTCAAACTGTTACCACTCTAGATATGGTTCTTTTGACATCCATCTTTTAGTGGTATCTGTTCAAATGTTTTGGTGGTTTCTGTTATAATGTTTTGTGCTAACTCGTTGCAGTAAAGACATAGCAAATTTTCACCGCCCCAAAGCTTTATGGTATCCACATGACAATGAGCTAGCGATCAAGCAGCAAGGAAAGTTACTCTCCCAAGGATCCATGCAAATTGTAGTTAAGAGTCTGGGGGGTAAAGGAAGCAAGATACACGTCGGCATAGAGGAATCTGTCTCTTATTTAAAAGCCAAGGCTTCTAGGAAGCTAGGTTGGTTATTTTTTCTTTCACTTTCTGTCTAGACACGGATTCTATTTAGAGAACTTGAAGTACTATTGATTTCACTGAAAACTGTTTTGCAGATTTTAAGGAAACTGAAGCAGTGAAGATTTTTCATATGGGAAAGGAACTGGAGGATGAAAAGTCTCTTGCTGAACAAAATGTCCATCCAAATTCTTTGGTCCATATTTTACGTACCAAGGTACATCTGTTGCCATGGGCACAAAGGCTTCCTGGCGAACATAAATCTTTGAGACCTCCTGGGGCATTCAAGAAGAAATCAGACCTATCTACTAAAGATGGCCATGTTTTCTTAATGGAGTAAGACAATTTCTTACGCATGACTTACTTGTCAAATTTTGTTTTCTTTTCCTTAACCTGCATGCTACTTTGTGGTTATTTTGTTCTATTTTCATTTAGTCACCATTGCTTTTCATCAATCTGTGTTAGATATTGTGAAGAGAGGCCCTTGATGCTCAGCAATGCAGGAATGGGTGCAAATTTGTGCACGTATTATCAGAAGTCATTCCCAGAGGATCAACATGGGAACTTGCTGCGCGATAAAAATGACACTCTAGGGAATGTGATGATTCTAGAACCTGGGGAGAAATCTCCTTTCCTTGGGGAAATTCAGGGTGGCTGCAGTCAGTCATCTATTGAAACAAACATGTACAAAGCACCTGTTTTTCCTCATAGGTTGCAATCAACGGATTATCTGTTGGTCCGGTCTCCTAAAGGAAAGCTCTCTCTAAGGCGTATTGACAAGATATTTTCTGTTGGACAACAGGTTTGCCTTTTGCAAGATTTCTCTCTTTATTTTGGTTTCATGTTTAACTGTCATAAAGTCGCGTACTGAGATTGTATCTTCTTAGGAACCTCGAATGGAAGTAATGTCACCTGCATCGAAGAATCTGCAGACTTATTTGGTGAACAGGATGTTGGTCTATGTGGACCGAGAATTTAAGCATCGCCACCGTATTCCTGCTGATGAGCTGTCTTTCTTGTTTTCAAACTTATCGGATGCAGTAGTCAAGAAAAACATGAGACTTCATGGTATTTTTCTAGAGGTAATTGTCAGATTCTCACTTCCGCATAAGCGGCATCTAGAGTTGCATGCCACTATTTCTCTCTTTTTATTTTTTTGGCGACATCATGCAAGCTTCTGTTTTATATTATCACACGCTGACCTCTTACATGGACTAAAAATGCAGAGGGATAAAAATGGCCAAATTTTCTGGTACAATAAACATAGGTTTGACAAGATTCCACCTGAGATTGAGTTGAAAAATCTTGTGGCGCCAGAGGATGTAAGTCTCGCTTGCGAATTCGTTTCATGTTAGTGAGCTTTGAGAGCTATTTCTAGAAATATATATATTTAAAGATGCATTCTATGTTTTGTTGGCCTAGGTGTGTTCCTATGAGAGTATGCTAGCTGGGCTGTACCGGCTCAAACATTTAGGGATCACCAAGTTTACATTGCCTGCCAGCATATCAACTGCATTGGCTCAGCTCCCAGATGAAGCCATTTCTCTTGCCGCTGCTTCACATATTGAGAGGGAGTTGCAGATTACTCCATGGAATCTGAGCAGTAACTTTGTTGCTTGTACAACTCAGGTGAGTATCATTTATCTGTATTGAGAAGTTTTATATGCAGTGAGTTCTTATCTTTAGATTGTATCCCTAATCCATGCATGATCATATTCATCCATTCTCATTGCATCAATAAGGACTATAATCTATTTCAGCTCTATCATCTCTAATTTTGATTTGCATTTTCTCGTTACTTGCCTGGCTCGATTCTTATTTATCTGATTTTCTATTTTGAGTAGGACAGAGCAAATATAGAGCGCTTGGAAATTACTGGAGTTGGCGATCCCTCTGGACGAGGTCTAGGATTCAGCTACGTCCGAGCTGCGCCGAAAGTGCCAGCTGCAGCTGGACGTATGAAGAAAAAGGAAGCAGCGTGTTGCGGAGCCCCAACTGTAACTGGTACAGATGCTGATCTTCGCAGATTAAGCAGGGAAGCAGCTCGAGAGGTTCGTGACTTTATTTTAAATGTCTATGAACCTAAAAGGACATATTCTCGTCTATTTTTCTAGTTTCCCGTTTCTTCTAGACTTAAAGCTCATCTAACATTTTGACAAGTGAGATATGGTTGAATGGATCTCTTTATAGGTTCTTCTCAAGTTCAATGTTCCCGATGAGAAAATGGCCAAGCAAAATCGATGGCACCTGATTGCTATGATACGCAAGCTATCGAGTGAGCAGGCTGCATCTGGTGTACTTAAGGTTGACCCTACGACAATAGGTAAGTACGCCCGTGGCCAGAGAATGTCTTTCCTACAGTTACAACAGCAGGCCCGGGAAAAGTGTCAGGAGATTTGGGATAGGCAACTTCTGTCCCTTTCATCTTGTGATGACGATGAGTCTGAGAGTGAAAATGACATGGACTCCTTTGTCGGAGATCTGGAAAATCTACTTGATGCGGAGGTGTGCGAAGAATCTAATACGTCTAAAAATGACAAGTTGGATGGAGTCAAGGGTCTCAAGATGAGACGGCGGCCATACCAAGTTGTGACAGACGAAGAAGTTGAAGATGAAGCTGCTGAATATGCCGAGTTACGCCGATTGCTGATGAAAGGTACGCGATTTCAACTATTGCATTCCCGCTATTCAGCTTAAGATTTGTTTCCTTAATGAATCACTGACCGGTAGTGCTTATCTAGATGAGGAAAAAAAGAACATGAATGCTCAATTTGTCAGAAAGGACAGTGTCAGTGCCAAGAAGCACATTGCCACCCAGCATGATGCATCTTTCTTAGTGCCTGGGAGCACCTTCAAAGACACAACAAACTTCAGTGTAAGTTTGGAATTTTGTTAACCCTTTCACTCTTTTGTTTTTTGTTTACTTTGTCAACTTATTAGGTCTTGGCATTAGACATAATATGATCATTCTGAGGTGATGTCTGTTCTATCTGTCTAAACCAGGTATTCAAAGAAAGAAAACCAGTGAGAGACAACTTCTTCTGTGGAGCCTGTGGTCAGGTATAATTACTTGTTTGACTAGATTATGAATCTAACATTGAATTAGAGAAAAAAAAAAACGCTTGACTATTATGTTCATGGCCAGCGTGGACACATGAAAACCAATAAACACTGCCCAAAATACAGAGCAACTACAGAATCACATGCCGAAGGAATATATGTGAAGAAGTCTTCTGGGACACCGAGTTCTTCAGATCTATCAGGCCAGGTCAAGCTGGAACCTATCAAAAACAAGAAGACTGCGCCAAAAAGTCCAATAAAGTTTTCTGTGGATGAAGCTCCGAAGGGAGATAATTCAACTTCCAAAACCGGAGGTCTTACTGTGAGGTTCAAATGTGCTATACCCGCTGGAGGGATGTTAGATAAACCCGGTTCTGAAACTCCAAGACGTTCGATGGAAGAAACTGACAAACCTTTGCCTTCATTGATGCCTGCATTTATCAGAGAGAGAGGGGAGAGCGAGTCTCACAAGCCTTCTGTTTCTAGACAATCATTTTCTAGCACAGAGAGAAATCAGGCTGCATCAAGCAGGCCTACTATGTCAATCACGAAGCCATCGTTACGCATGGATAAAGAACTCGTGATTCGGCCGCCGAATGAAAGGGAACAGCCTCAGAAGAAACTTGTTATAAAACGTTCGAAAGTGATAACTGATCATGACAGGAATAGCCTTGAAATGAGTTCACAGTTTGAGTCCAGGAAGAAAATGAGAATGGCAGAACCAGAAGGTTTTCGGAGGCAGCATAGATTCAGATTGTCAGAGAACTCACTAGACCGGGGTCCAAAAGAGGACATAGTATGGCAAGAAGAACGGGAGATAAGTACGGAAAGGCAGAGGGAAGCAAGGGTGAGAAGAGATTATTATGATATGACTGGATTTGAAAAAGCCAATGAGAGGGAGGAAAAGGAACGGCCAAAGAAGCTGCAACCAGAAGTAATAGAGAGATATGTAGAAGATTATCCTCGTCGAAGAAACGATAAAAGATTGTTAGAAAGAGTTCAGAAAGTCAGAAGCCAGTATGTCTCTGACTTTCAAAGGAACGTGGCAGAAGAGTACGCACCTCAACCAAAACGACGCAAAAAGGGAGAGGTACAATTGTCTTTCACTCTGATCATCACTTTATGTCACTCTCGTAGGAACTGATACATGATCCTATGAGAACTCATCTTGGTTTTTTTCTTTCTCTGTTTATTTACCAACAGGTTGGCCTAGCAAACATCTTGGAAGTCATAGTGGACACACTAAGAGCCAAAGAAGTAAACGTTTCGTACCTCTTCTTGAAACCTGTTTCGAAGAAGGAGGCTCCGAACTATCTTGACGTTGTGGAACGCCCCATGGATCTGTCGACAATCAGGGATAAGGTACGGAGGATAGAGTACAGAGACAGAGAGCAGTTTAGAAATGATGTCTGGCAGATCAAGTACAATGCTCATCTCTACAACGACGTTCGTAACCCGACGATACCGCCCTTGGCAGATGAGTTGCTGGTTAAATGTGATGGCTTGTTGGATAGATATAGAGATGAGTTAACAGAAGCAGAGAAAGGTATAGTGATTAGCATTGACTGATTGAGAATGGAAGCTGTATCATATCAAGTTTCCATGTTTCAAACAAATTTCAGAGACTTCCTAATGAGTAGTGAGGTCATGGAAGAAATTAAAAAAAAAAGTAGGCAGTGTAAATGAGAACAGTAACAACAAGATTTCTTTTTATATAATTGAAATTAGCAAATGTTTTTGTCGTCAAATTTTAGTAGCCTATGTAGGTAGGCTACCTCGAACTCAGGAACTGACTGGTGAGAGTCATCTGAATAAAGCACTGTTGGACAACAAAGGCTTTTATTGGTATTGTTAGGTTTATAATTCAAAATATAAAAGTAAAACTAATTAAAATATTCATATAATTTTTAAAGTATTTGTTCAATATATTCTAAATTAGATTTAGTTAAACATACGCCAAAATTATATTTATGTTCATGTCTTTATGGTAACAAAATGAGAACCTAATTGTTAGATACGAATAATTTGACGATTAAATCCACTGGAAATAAATTTAAAACTTTAAGTGATTATCCACTTTTCTTGATGTAGTTGTCATGTGTAGGTATTAAAATCTGGAAATGAGATTCTCTATACTGTCTATTGGTTACTTAAAAAAAAATATGTTTTTTTGTAGGTGCTAATTTTTTTTCTTAAAAAAAACTACCACTAGCTTAAACACAACATTAAACACCTACGACTGGAACAAGTGGCATGTGTCTCATGTGACGTTAGAGCATGATTAATAGAAATTCTTATGGTGGGATTCTTAGTGTAATTCAAGAATCGGTTCTTAACTTTAACAAAAAAAACTTTAACAAAAAAAATGTCAAGAAGCGTTTCTTAAATAACTATTTAATAATCGATTTTTAACCTTTTTCTTTGTTAAAGTTAAGAACCAATTATTAAATTACGCTAAAAACCCAATCCTTAAGAACCTCCACTAATCATGGTCTTAGAACATATGGTTAGCTCATTTTAATGCTTAGTTTAATTACGGTTGAAACTTAAAGTCCTCAAAGAAACAATAGTTTAGATGCTCCTTGCAAGTCGCAACAATCTTCATCATATATTTTTTTCGGACTTGAGCATCTTTAGTGTTAGGTGCTACGTCGCATTGACTACTCTACAGATTTTAATCTCAACCTCAGGGATTTGGTTGAATTACTTAAATCACCCCTATCTTTAATTTGTATTGAAAACCTTAATTCTCTTGTTACTCGTCACTTTGCTTTGAATTGTCGATAGCTAACTCGTTTTATCATGTCACCTAGAATTATTCTCCCACCCTTATTTTTTTCAAAGATTCATTCTCCCAACACACATGATAAATCATTGCTTGGAACAAAAGTTTCAAGTATATGCCTCCATCTGACCAAGACTTGCATCAAGATTTACTGCACGGCGTCGTCTTCTGATCATATCGTTTCTAATTATACTTTGGATTTTGTTATAATTTTTTTCCATTTGAGTAAGTTTAGTTTCAGATTATACTTGAATATGAATTAGGGCGATCATACTGTTGTAGCAGCATGCCAGGTTGTTATTTGCAAATATCGCAAAGTTAATGACATACAGATTCCACTTTCTATAATAAACAACTAACAATCATTCGAAATAAAGAAATGAGTAATAATCATTATCTTATGCACTTTATGATCAACACTTTTTGATCATTTATATTGCGAACCAATTGATTCCTCATAATTAAGTATCGACTTGCATCATTTGATGTGTATGTAAGTATATATTAATCAAAATCTTAGTCAGCCTTACACTGCAAAGGGGGAACATATGAAGTTTCATAAGTATTATATCCACGCAAGTTAATCAGAATATTAATAAAGTTCAACCAAAATCAACATCAAATTCTCTTGATGTCCTCGTGTCCTATTGGTGGATAATTTCCATCCTGATCCATATCACCAAACGCGTATGATATTATATACAGAGATACCGTGTAGGTTGTTCGAAAAAAAAAGACGTACCGTGTAGAAGTTATTTAGTAAAAAAAATATCACAACCAGCATACATTTTCACGTGGAATATGCATGGACACGCTACATTTAAACGATATCTTATTGAACCTTAAACTACGACCATTTGTAGACTTCAATAAAAACTCTCTCTAATTTTAGATTTAGGTCATTAGTTTAGCTAATTATTGTTGATAAAGAATATCTTAATTTTAGTTATTATGTATTCTAATTCTACGTGAATTTTCATAAAATGGTTCAGTATATATGCTACAAGTAAAACTATGAATCTTCATAGAGAAATTAGAAATATTGGTTATAGAATCGGTAGATTAATATTTCTTATAATTAATTTTAAAATAAACGAATACTCAAAAATGCTGACGTAGAACCTTTCTTTTGCATGCTCGTATCTAAAAACAAGTATAGACAAAGTCACTTATATATGTTTTCTTGTCGGTATACAATATATGTATATACGCCCCTATGTGTTAACAGCAGCGTTAGACACATACTTACACATATGTAAGTAAAGAAATGCCCCCAACGAACAACGGCCCTTCGTGTAAACCAAAGTACACTAAAGCATCTTCCGAGAAAAGTTTCTAGCGAACCAAACAGCCACGTGGTATATCTCTCAACCAATTATTAAATTTATCATAATCCATACGAACAATTGTATGGCTCGACGTGAACGTGTATAAATATAGCTCGCCTTTTGCAAGTAAGACATCACAAAAACAAGAGATTTCAAGACGCGGAAAACATAGAGAGAAGAAACTTATACCTCAAAGGCGCAAAACACACACCTAAGAAGAAAAACACAATATGGTGTCTCAAAAGCTGGAGATTTGCATCGAATTAGTGAAGTTTGCCGTCGTTTTTGTAGCCACCGTGACTGAATCAGTAGAAAAGGCTTTCCGTAAGCCTTTGCCGGCGCTTCCGGCAGTTCATGATGGTAGCCGGAATAGTTACTCGACCGTTCCCATTCCTCTTGTTGGATTCATGTGATGAGCTTTTTTTGTTTGTTTACTTTGTTCTTCCATTTTTGGGTTTTGGCTTTGTTAAAGTTAGGAGTTTTCGTGCCATGTGGCGTTTTTGAAGGTGCTGATTTGTGTATTAAGTATAATCAAATTCAAAAGAATCATGAAGAGTTGCAGATGAATCAAATCGTTGAAGTTTACCCAAAAGTTTGAGTATTAATCGCTTTAACTTTCTTTAAGATCCTTTGAAGCTATTACTAATCTACATATTTTGAAAAAAAATTGCAAATTACAAATATAGTATTCGATAACTTATGATATTTACTTATACCAAAAAAAAAACGAGTGATAATTAGTAAGCCTTCCAGTATTGTTTTATCTTATGGTCAATCTTTTTAATAAATTTTTCATCCGTTGTAGAAAAATGATTAAACTCTTCCACAGAAAGAAATACTACCACTTTCTAAGGAGAAAAAATGCTGAAAAAAGTTGAGGTGTGTGAATTAAGTTAATTGGTTTCTGAAAAGAGTATATATGTCAAACTCTTAGAAGTGGATTTGAATTGAGGGATTCTTGACACGACACGAATTCAGGTCTCAGAAAATATGTGTTGCCATGTTCATGTTCATGTTCATGTTCATCCAATCTAGCTTGGTGAAGTTAACTTTCAGTTTACATAAGGAAAAATTGGTTTCATTTAGTTTTCCGGAATTTAAAGCGAATATATTTTAATTAATTAATAAATTTTCGATTTATAAGTTTTTAACCTTCTCAGGATCCATAATGTCATGGTAATTAAAGTGTTCACTTAATTTGATTAGTTTTATGAAAATAATTCAGTTTGAGTTGCTAATGTTGAAAGTCAAACCAATTACAAAGTGATTACTGTTTTTGGTTGGCCACCACAAAGTGATGATTATATACAAAATGTTAGTAAGTAGACACGATGACTCGGGGAACATAAGAAATGTAGGTATAAAAAACAAAATGTTAAATCGGCATGTCAAATATTTGTAAGCAAACTTCTTATCCAAAGACAAAAGACGGTCACCGAGATCTAACGGCTTAAATATGATGATCAGAATCCTGGATATGCATATGCTCCACGTGGTTAGGAGGATATTGTTCTTGATCATTCAGAGCTGAAACTCTTTCATCAGTGGCTTGTCTTTCTTGAACACCACAATGATCCAATTTATCGATCGACCAGAATAACTCGGCTTGAGCATAAGTCTTGTATCTATATTTTCGTCCCTGAACAATCGTTGTGGCCGAATCAGTAATCCCGCCAGTTCAACGTCCTTCATACTATGCATGGTGCAAGTCCAAAAGTTGTAATCAAGATAAGAAAATTGAGAACGATTTAATAATTCCTAAACTGTGTTTGTTTACCTCTTCTAGCACTAAGGTCATACATAAATGAAACAAAAATTGGGCCTCAATTGGAAAGTGTAGGAGGTTTAATAGGCCTGTCTCCAAAATATAATCAATTGGAAAGTGTAGGAGATCATATAAGTCTAGTTGTGGAGCTTGCCACCTAACCAACTTAGAAATAGTTTAGAATAGTTGAAGAAAATAGAGTTTTTAGTAATAAACTCATCAACTGAAAATGAATCGAAAAAACAACAACTAAACTAAAAATTTGATGAAAGAAACTTTCAAATTTAATTACATCAACATCTGTTATCCTACATCTAAAATATTGTATGGAGGGCGACATAGGTTAGCCGGTTTATAAGTGTAGGGTTTATAGTATTAAAAACTTAATTGATGGGTTACTTCCAATTCAAAAATAGATGACCTATTATCACTAAAAATCATTAAAAAAAATTTTGAAACCTTTATTATTAATTATGCATTGTTTAAAACGCTTATGATCAATTTACAAGCCTTTATAACTAATTTATAAATCTTTATCATTTATTTTATTAATATTATATTACCCTAACAAATAGAATTGTAGAAGCTTTAAATTCACTATTTTAAGCCTAACTAATCATTTCTAAAAGTAATAAAATAGTTACAAACCGTTTATAAATTGGTTATAAGATCAATAAAGTAATGCAAAAAGATTTTTTTTTTGAAACAACGTAATGCATAAAGATTTATAAATTAATTTTAAGGCCTTATAAATCGATTATAAGAGTTTAAACAATGTATAAGTGATAATAAAGATTTTAAAATATTTAATAATTTTTAGTGCTAAAACCCCTCAATTATTTTTGAATCGGAAGCAAATTCCTCAACATTATAATTTTCAACTTACAAACTTTTAATGTCTATTACCCTATGTTACAGTATTTTAGATGGAGTATGACAGATGTTAACGAAATTAAAGTTGAGAATTTCTTTCGTCAAAATTTTAGTTGAGGAATTGTTTTACAATATCTTTAGTTGATGGATTTTATTACTATTAATCCAAGAAAATATAAACACAAGTGTTTAACAAGGATTGTTATTTTTGAAACCAAACGCTTCATGTTATTCTAGAAGTGAAAAGCATGTAATTAGTAACATACCTCTTAAGAAAGCATAGTGTTACCGAAGGTCGGACCATACATTAAGGCAGTCACAAAAATAGCCATATGGTATTCGCTGAAAAGGCTTAGCAGACAAATGGATTTGGTGAGGAACGCATCAGAGTAGGGTACCCTCTAGAAAAAGTTGAATCCGATGAAACCAGATCCATAACGAGTAAGCCAAGACATTCCCATCAGCGACGACTTGTCTCATTCTCATGTATAAGTGAAAACTTTAGAAAAGGCGGAAAAAGTAAACAGATAAGAGGGCAAAGCGAGTGAGAAAAGAAAAAGTAGAGAAAAGAGTTCGACGTCTGCAGTTAGAAGCATATATGATTCAGATTTATTATAGGTTCTCAACTTAAAATTAATTGGTAATTAGTGGATTGGTCATAATCCTTTATATATAGTTAATGTTTCTTAGAATTTCCGATGTTGGATATAATATCTCTAATACCCCTCCTCGAGATGATGATTCTTATCAGCCAGAAGTTTCGGAACTTTAGGATATTTATACTCGGTCGAGCGAATTTTTTTAGTACGACAGTTATATCCGGTCGAAAGGACCAATATTAATTAGGGGTCAAAATTAATTAGGGATTTAGGATCTTTGCTCTGATACGACAATAGATTCGAGTTTATTATAGACTTCCAACTTAAAATCAATTGACAATTAGTAGATTGGTCATAACCCTTTATATATCTATACTAATAAAGTAGGCTTTTTTATCTCCTTTGGGGGAAAAATGCCATGTGGCATTTTTTTTAATAATTAAAATATTTTCTCAATTTAAATTTAATGAATTTTGGTATTAATTGTGAAATAAATTGGGGGTTTTAAACTTTCCTTCATACATGTCCAAACATTTATAAGAGTGTTTTGAATCTGACCTAAATCCGTAGTTGAACTGATAAATCCGATGACCCAATATAAATCGGATTTGGGTTTTGTGAAAAACCCATAAACACACACAAAAACTCACTAAAACCCGATACATGTTGCAGCACTGGTTGAGCCAATAGATAATTTTTATTTTTTACTATTTTTAGTTCAAGTTATGTTTTAAAATTATTTTTTATATTTTAAATTTCTAACTAAAAATTTAAAATTTTCAGTTTTATTGTCGTCTTCCTCTTCTATTGTATGTACACTTAAAATACTTAACTTTAGTTTTTATATATATTTGTTTTCATAGCTAATATATTATTATATAATAAAACTAATTCATTTATTAATCCGCGATTCATCCGCGGTTGATCCAATGATCCGGTAAATCATCCGATTCAGTGTCCGGGTCGGGTTTCAAAACACTGGTTTATAGGATTTCTTTGTATTTGATGTTGACGATGGAGAATATAACCTCTACAATTCTCCTTCTTTAACGCAATCGACGTAATCGTATATAATCAATCCAGAAATCTCACTCATCCCACTATCTCCTATTGAATGCTTCTTTAGTTCTTGCTTTCTCAGTTTCATTGTATATATATAGACGGTGTGAGAGTGCGGACGATAATCCCTTTACTTTTCCCAGTTCAATCATTGTCGAATTTCCAGTTTCATTGCTCGGAGTTGAAGACAAATCGGTGTAGAGATGACTAGGCTACAACAATTTTGGCAAGCCTGAAATGTTAAGAAAGAGGTGAGATATTGGGGTTGATATGTTGTTGATTAATGGGAAGGTACACCGGTTTCTTATTTCATTTTACCAGTTAATGATTGCTTACTTTTAAAGTAGTAGTTTTCTTATGCATCATTTCCTTTCTCAGGTGGTGCTTTTACATGTGTTAATCAACTTTCTCAGGTTTAACACCTTCAAACATTTCTTGAAAGAAAGCTCAGTCTATGACATGAGTATTTAAGATTCCAACTAAATTAACTTTTTTACAACTATCGATTTTTATTCTATTTTTATTAATCAATCAGTAACAACTACTAATGCTATTCTACTTTGAACTAAACAACTTCAAACAAAATAATATACTACGGTTGCAAACCACTATAAAAAAATCAGAAAATATCTTTTTTTACATATTTCCATTTTACATATTTTTAACATTTTTTCTTTACTAAGACCATATAATAAATTATAAATTTAAGTAAGAATACAACATACGAATCCGGCGCGTAGCGCCGGAATATCACTAGTTAGTTAATGTTTCTTAGATTTTTTCGATGCGGGATATAATATCCCTAATAAAGCACCACCGACATTAAAGAATGAAACTTGCACCAGTTCTTCGATTCTCATCATCTCATAATCTCATGCTTGAGAGAGATCTAGGACGAACTCCATACTGGTACAGTTGACTAATTGCCTTTACAAAACAACTATATCTTTCTTACTAAAATAGAAATATTAGGACTTTTTTAGGTGGATTTAAGTTGTACCTCCTATAAGATATGCTATATTTTCTGATCATGTTAAATATTTATGTTAATAAATTATTTCCCTATTCTATTTCGCTGGTTTTATACCTCATTCGTTTCGATTGTGGACCCATATTCTTATATTCAAATGAAACATGTACTTATCTTTATATTTGGACCTTGAATATCATATATATTCAATTAGTGTATTCAAATGTGCTATACTTTATATTAAAATGTAATATGCTTTACATTCTTCAAAATTTACGTCGTATGTCTATATTCTGTAACCTATATTATTCAAAAACTTGCATTAACCTAACATAAAATCTCTGTATGACCATTCCAATTCCATTACGATTACTAAATTTTGTCGACAGTGTGCCTATTTCATTACGAAAACTACATGTTGGATAGTGTTCAGACAATGTTCTTTCACATGTACTGTTTTTATATTCTTCATAATCTCAACTGTGTGCACTATATTTTTACAGTGTTTAACGATTAGATTTTCATAATAAATGCATAAAATATAGGGCTCACCTATTAGAGAAGTCTTTTAGTTACTAAAACGGGACTGGAATCTTTTAATTTCAAGTTTTAAAACGTGAAGATATGAAAAGTAGTGTTTCACTAGTAATTATCAACCAAATATATAACATATATTTTGACCGCACCTAACTGAATATGTCATAAATTTTTAGTTCCTATAAAAACGGGATTGAAATCTGCTGGTTTCAAGTTATAAAACTTGCAGATATGACAAATAATGTTGCAAAAATTATTAGCAACCAAAGCTATCACATATATTTTTAAAGCACCTAACTGAATACTCCATAATATTTTTTAATCAAATCTAGCCATATATATACTTATAACCATATTTCATACTAGGTGACTTCCCCGTGCTCATGCACGGATATAAAATTTAACTAAAAATATATTATTATAATTAGTTAATATTTTATTCTAAATTTTTCTGTTTTTATATAACTTGTATGTATGATTTTTTATAAATAATAATATGTTATTTTAATTAAACATGTGATTTTGGATATTTGATATTTGATTAATATTTAGGTATATTGGATTTAATATAATTTATAAATTCGGCAATAACCTTTTTGTTTAACAAATTAAAATTTTGATTAATTTTATTATTTGAATTTAGTTTGTTTTTTTTTTTCTAAATACAGTTTAATAAGTTTATGTACAGTCATATAAGAAAATAACTTAATATATAAAGAAAATATTTTTATTAGTTTAAATATATATAATATATATTGCATATTTTGCTTATGTAATATATTGTATTTTCTTGTGTTGTATATGGTTCTTTAACTCTATTTGTACTTCGATATATCAATAAATTTTTTAAAACAACATATAATATTAATTTAAAGTAAATATATAATTTAATATCAAAAGTTTTTTAACTTTCTTTTTTATGAAATTATATTATGTATAATATATTTTTTGTTTATAAAATTTATCATTGTTTCTTACAATAAATATTTTATTTTCATCACTAAACAGGTTATTTGGAAATAATATAAAAAGGAAACAAAAAATTGAAAACAAATAAAAAATTTGATAGTGACAATTAGATATAATATTTTAATTCACTAATTACATATGTAATTAACCATCATAAAAATGAAAATGAGTGTGACACATAAAAAAGTGGCTTCTCAGATAATATATTTTTGAATTAAATGATCCAAATACAATTATAGTAAAAATATTTTAGTTTCTTATATATAGTTTAATTTATGTAACTTTAAAAAATATAAAGAATGTACATCATAATTTAAAATTTATATAAAATATCTCTGTAATATTAAGGTTTTTTTAATCATATGATAAAATAGCTTTATAAAATATTTTTTAAATAAAAATAAAAATATGTAAAGACTGTTAAGTTTGATTAGCTCATATGGTAAAAGGTCACATGTGTACCCTCACATTCTCAGGTTCGATGCTTGCCAAAGGGATTTTTTTCTATTATTTTCAATAGTGCACCCACTACATAAATGGTCTAGATTCGCCCCTGATGGCAAGCACGGTGATGATAATGATTTTGCATCCTTTGAAGATTTTCTTTCATCTTCTTTTCAATTTCTGGTTAGGGTTCGGTTGGTTCTCGGATTCTACAGATCTTTCTCGTTTATAGCTGCTAATTAAAAGGCTTTTCGAAATAATAGAGTGATTAATTAAAAGCATATATTTAAATTAATCCAGTGGCATATAATGGTAAATAAATGCAAAAAGAAGGGAATCTCAAAAAGGCCTTTAGATTTAATAGTATTAATTTAACTGAAATATATAATATATATATTATATTAAACAATTATTAAATATAGTATTACCTTATTTAGTTTAGTCAAATATAGAAAAATTGAGAGTTCATTTTTCAGAAAAACAAAATATCATAAAATTAATAATAATTCATAGAAAACTAATGCAAAAAAATAAAAGTATGTTGTTTCATTTTAAAATAAATTAAGAAAAAAACAAGTTAATATATGAATAGTAAAATTACATCAAATTACATCGTTATAAATTTTTTAACATAATATTATGTAAAAATAAAAAAAATTATTATCAAACATCTGCAATATAAAATAATATATTTTATTCTATATATAAATTACAAAACATAACAAATGTACATGGAATTTTTTTATAAAAAAGTGGTTTATGATTTATGTTGAACACAAATTAAATTAGACACTTACGCGGATACGCGGGCGGGTTGAGACTTTAAATGAGAAGTCCACATATAGAAATTGATTGGGAAGGAGAAAAAATAAAAACAAAACATATGGACTAATTCATAACAGAAGATAAAACAAGAATGATGAAAAAGAAAATAGAAGGCTAATCGATTATACAATTGTCCCTCGTTGTCTTATTAAAGAAAACAACTTGAAATCTGTAAAAGATGATTCACATACAATCTTTTCACGGCCTCGAGTCACATTTTTGCACCGTATATTAAAGAATCCAGCTTCATCAGAAGCCATGTAAAGCTTATGCTTGGCCATGAGTTTGATGTCAAGCTCTTGTGAAACGACGCCGCTTCGATTTCCCTCCTCAGCAACGAAAGACAACGAGAAAGCCGTGTGATCTCTAGAAACACGTTCCCTAGTGATGTTTAAAACGGCGACGTTTTGCGAACCTAGTCTCACGGAAGCGTCATCGCCGTCGTAGTAGATAGAATACCTCGAGCTCGGATTCTTCACGAGAAAATCGCCTCGCCACGTGGCGGAGGAGACTGCGAAGGAATGGAGGGAGATTTTGGGGTGGGAGTGAGCTTCGTCGATGGACGAAAAGATTAACAACACGATGACAAAGGTGAATAAGCCGCTGCAACAGGGTGCACACATAACCGCCACTTCTTTGCAAGCGGATTTAAGTTCAGTACTTGGCGGCACAGTCATCATTGGTCGTGACCACCTTGGACGAGGGGCGACGGAGGGCGTTGGCATTGTGTCAGAGTTGGCTTGGTAAGCCATATATATATATATTTTTTTTTGTTGATTTGGACTTTGGAGAGAACAATGAGATTTGATGTTACCTTCTCAGTAGTTTATATAGAGATTATTGGAACATGAACATCGATATCTCACTTTTAAAATATTATATTATATTTATTTTATTTTATGGTGGATAAAGAAAGTTTGTTAGATAAAAAGGAGGAAGATAATTACTTTAATTAATTATTAATATAAAATTACAGCCTTCGATTTTAATCAGGAATCAAAACTATACAAACAAAGGAAATAAAATAAACATGAAAGCCAAGAACTAGAGAGAATAATATCTAAACAGAATTCAAATTATCACGGAGTAAACAGTGGTTGAAGCTTGCTCTATAGACGTTGACATGTTAAAATTATTAAACTCTGTGAAAATATAGACTTAGTTAAAGAATTCATGAATATATATAGAAAATATGGATTTTTTAAGAGAGAATGGTTAAAATATGAAAAATTCATGTTTTAATTTTCCTAATATGACTTTTCCATTTTTTTCTGTATTGGACATGTCTTACCTTTTAAAATGGAAAATTTTGTTTTATACATATTTAAAAAATTTTAAATATGAAAATGGTTAGAAATACATATTAATTTTTCCAAAACACATATTAAATTTAGTTTTCTCTTTATTTTATTTTTTGTAATGTTAAATCTAATAAAATATTTTTTTCTAATTAACACTTAATTTGATTTATTAAGGAAAATGTTGGATTATTTGAAATCATAATACCAAATTATTTATAGTTAAGTCTTATTAGGATACAAACTTAATCAGTCATATTTTAATAACTCTTTTTTATATATGTTTTCCATTATAGAAGAAATCTCCTATTGCTGATAAATTATCAAATCTAATGGATCTAAGGCATCATTATTAGTATAATAATCATAAAATTTAGTTTTATAATTAAAATTTAAAATCAAATAAGTGAACCAATAAGAGAATTTGAAGTTCAAAAATTTCTAAACATAAGAGAAATATGCTTCAAGATAAACATATTATATTGAAATATTAATAAGAAGTTAAAAATTAAAACTTGACGGACTAATTCATAAAATAAAACTAAAGCGAGAAACTAGAAATCTAAGAGAATGATTATCGGGGGATTCTTAGGGTAGGATTTCTTAATTCTACTTTAAATTTCAATTATCCCTTGTCGTCTTATTGATAAATAAAATAAGTTAAAAAGTGTAAAAGAGGATTCGCATATAATCTTATCACGGCCTCGAGTCACATTTTGGCACCGTATATTAAAGAATCCAGCTTCATCAGAAGCCATGTAAAGCTTATGCTTGGCCTTGAGCTTGATGTCAAGCTTTTCTGAAACGACGTCGCTTCGATTTCTCTCCTCAGCAACGAAAGACAACGAGAAAGCCGTGCGATCTCTAGAAACACATTCACTAGTGATGTTTAAAAAGGCAACGTTTTGAGAACCGAGCCTCACGGCAACGTCATCGCCGTCGCAGTAGATAGAATACCTCGAGTTCAGATTTTTCACAAGAAAATCGACTTGCCACATGTCAGAGGAGACAGCTAGGGATTGGAGGGAGATTTTGGCGTGGGTGTGAGCTTTGTCGATGAATAAAAAGATAAAGAACACGACGAAAACGTGAAGAAACCGCCGCATAAGGGTGCAAACATAGCTGCCATTTCTATGCCAGTGCGACTACGTTCATTAGATGGTGGGATAGTCACCAATGGTCGTGACCACCACCGAAGAAGAGCGACGGAGAACGATGGCGTTTGATCAAAGTTGGTTTGGTAAGCCATTTTTCCTTTTGTTGGTTTGAACTTTGGAGAGAAGTTATCATTAATTATATATGGATTAATGGAATTTTTTCGGGATTAATGGAATTTTGTCTCCCACTTTTTATATTTTGTTTATTCTATTTTAAGCTGGAAAATAACGTTTTTAAATAAAAAAGAGTAAGATAAAAAAACGAGGAAGATAATTACATTAATTAATTATTATAAAGATACATATATATATAGTTTTATTAGATTTTGTGAGTAGATCAACTTTAAAAGTTGTAATGAATTTGATTTAAAGTAAATTTTGTACGCATAGTGGAGTTAATCCCTATTTTCTAAACTTCAATATATTTGATAATATTTAATAAAATTATATCTAAAAATACATTTATAAACTTTAATTAGTGTATATATACCGTAAAAGCAAATATTGTTATTTTATAAAAATATATTTTAAAATAAAGAAATTTAAAAATAGACTTTATCCATTAATAATTCTAAAATTAATAAAAAAATAATTTATAGAGTTTTTACTGTATATAGTTCTTACTTTTCTATAAATAGATTAGATGTAACTAACATAAAAAATAATTAAATAGAAAGTAGAGCTATTCTTTTGTTTCTAACACCAAAAACAGAATTAGTTTTAACTTTCATTTTGTAATACTGAGATCAGAATTAGTTTTTAACTTTCATTTTGTAACACCAAAATCGGAATTAGTTATTAACTTTCATTTTGGAATAATGCATTTTTTGTTTGTTTACAACTGCATAATCCGCTCTATTTTGTAGTAAAATTTGTAATGAGGTTGGAAATGTTCTAATGTAGTAAACTGTGAAGTATTTGGTAAGAGAATAAATAAACCTCACTTGTTTAAAATTTAAATAAATCAAGCATTTGGGAATGCAATAAAACGATAAAAAGATTAATTATGACTAAAAATACAGTTTTCGTTTTTAATCAGAAACCAAAACTACAAACAAAGGAAATAAAATAACATAAAAGCCAAAAATTAAAGAAAGTTATCCCGGAGTAAATAATTACATGGTCGCATACCTCCGAGCAACGAACCAACCAAATTCCCGGCCGAATCCGCCGTAAACTTCACCGGAATATTGCGGCAAACCACCGTCAAGAACCCTTGTGCAAACTCCGCCTTCAACCCGACGACACTTTCCACACGATAATCCCAAACCACGCTGCCGTTAACAACGGGCGTCACCACATTTTTGAAGTCCACAATTGTAACCGACTCATCAGTTTTCTCGGAGGTAACAGGACTCCCGAAATCATCCAATGACGGAGATACCTGGGATATAACCTTGTCCCCAAGAAGGAGACGCGACGTGACTGTATGGATAGAGAGTTTACACCCTGTGACTGGACTCTTGGCAATCAAACCGGTTCTCCAGTCAGCGGTTGTAACGTTTGCGGCGTTTGAGACGGAAACGGAGTGAGCAAAGAGCTCTATGTAACAAGCATGTTTGTTGTCGAGATAACACACACCTTCTGTGGTGAGAGGGATAACAAGTGCCAAAATAATGATCGAGAAGTAGTTAGAGCAGCAATATTTTGGAGTAAACTCGATGGATCTATCGTTTTGGGCGACTGAATCGGTGGTTGAAGCGTGCTCTATAGACGTTGACATGTTAAAATTCTCAACGCTTTGTGAAAATATAGACTTAATTCAAAAATTCATGGATATGTAGAAAGCTGGATTTTTAGAGAATCCTTAAAATAGGAAAGATCCAGTTTTTTTTTTTTTTTTGTCGACCAAGATCCAGGTTTTTATTGTCCCAGTATAACCTTTCCATTTTTTTGTCTATATTGGACATGTGTTACTTTTAAATGAAAAAGTTGTTTTATAAATATTAAAAATAAAATTATTTTTAAATTCAGCATTATTTTTGTGAAATTTCCTTTTTATGAATGTACAACATATATTTTCCGTTCTGAAATAATAAATTTTTCTTTGATAATTTTTTTCTTTATTATATATGTTATTTGGAAATAATATAAAAAGGAAAAATAGAAAAAATTGATAATGGTAATTAGATATAATATTTTAATTCATCAAAATGATGTTTATAATAAAAATAATATTATATTTTAGAAAATAATGTAAATTATTCTAATTTCAAGTTTGAGTGAAGTTATAATTTTTTATATATTTATAAGTATATATTTTTAAAATTAATAGATACTTTCTATTTTTGTTGTTTTAGATAACATATTGAATAATAAAACTAAACTCGATTTTATATAAAAATCTATGTTTATATTTTATTGATCTTCCCTTTTCATTATTTATGTAATTTAGTAAAAATGAAAATTAAATAAAAAGTTAATCACAATTTTATTAATAAAAAGGAAACATAAATACTTTTATTTATGGAAATTAAAAATAATTTTTTTAATTCATCAAAGATATCTATGTAATCAACCGTCGTAAGAATTAACGTGAACGCGACACATAAAAAAAAAACTGAATTCTCAAATAATATTATAGAGATTCTAATTTGAATATTTGATAAGAATATCTAGTATTCATTTAGATAGTTTCTAAACATGCTATTTCAAAAACAGAAACATCTTTCTTTAATTTCCTATATATTTGTTGTGGAATATATATACCATCACAGATCGATAATACTAAATAAGAAATAGATAATGCAAAATATGTAATTTATTTATAAAATTTGTTTAAATGATTAACAAATGACTGCTAGTCTATATTTAAAAAAACATGACAAACTAAATAATACACACCACAATCAAAATATTAATGTTAACTAAACCACATAAATATTGGTATTAAAACTAAAAAATCTCTTACACTAAACGTTATACAATTTTTAATCGATTACAAACTTAATCGGCGCGGTCATGATGTAGTGTAACATTAAATTACAAGGTGTTGACAAATCGAACAATTCGTATGTTTATGTCACAGACAATATTTGATCAGTCTTTAAAGAAATTATAAAAACATATTTAGTAAATTAATATCTCTACTAATATAAAAGACCTTTTCTTAACTTTTTTTTTGTTCATACCTACTTTCTTTAAATTTATTCTTCAGCAATTCGATATGTGGATTTTGGTGATGTTGTAATTTTCTTTTGTTCTATTTTAATCCCATTTAAAAAAAATAGAAGCAGTTTCATCATGCTGACAAAGAAATAGCCTAGCAGTTCTAAGAAAAACGAACATATTTATTTTTAGCGTTTTTAAGAAACCAAAAGGCTACCACCAACTGAATTATGTTCACAACACAGAAAACTTTTTTTTACCTGTTCCACGAATTCTATATTAGCTACTACAGTTTGCTAATTTTGTTTCCTTTCTAAAATAGAAAAAAAAAAAATCGATGGTTTATGTTTGCCTTTCTTTCATTAAAGGCTTTGTCTCCACAACATTATCTATTAAGCAAGCTATTAGGCCATTCCTAAGGTTTTTCATCACCATGACCCGAAGAACAATGGGGAAGCCTTATGGCTGCTTCCTTCTCCTCTTTTTCTTTATCATTTTCGTCATTGTACATTTAGCAGCCGGTCTCACTTATGAGGAATCTTCGTTTCTCACCAAACGTCAACTTTTGGCTTTGTCAGAAAACGAAGACCTTTCTGATGACATGGAATATGAAGTCGATCTAAACCTCAAGTTTGCTAATAACCGACTTAAAAGGGCTTATATTGCCCTTCAAGCTTGGAAAAAAGCAATCTACTCTGATCCTTTTAACACATCGGCTAATTGGATCGGTGAAAATGTGTGTTCTTATAAAGGTGTATTCTGCGCACCGGCACTTGATGACCAAAGCATAATGGTTGTAGCAGGAATCGATATTAACCATGCAGATATAGCTGGGTATTTGCCTCCCGAGCTAGGTCTATTAACCGATGTCGCCTTGTTTCACGTTAATTCTAACAGATTTTGCGGAGTGATTCCAAAAAGCTTATCAAAGCTAACATTAATGTACGAATTTGACGTGAGCAATAACCGTTTTGTTGGTTCATTTCCGATGGTTGCACTTTCTTGGCCTTCTTTGAAGTTTCTTGACATAAGATACAATGACTTTGAAGGAAAACTGCCATCGGAGATCTTCAATAAGGAACTTGATGCTATTTTCTTGAACAACAATAGATTCGAGTCAATTATCCCTGAGACAATTGGGAAATCGACTGCTTCGGTCGTAACATTTGCTCATAATAAATTCAACGGCTGTATCCCAAAAACCATAGGGCATATGAAGAACCTCAACGAAATTGTATTTATAGGGAACAAGTTAAGTGGTTGTTTCCCAAACGAGATCGGTTCACTGAACAATGTGACGGTATTTGATGCTAGCAGCAATGAGTTTGTTGGAAGTTTGCCGTCAAGCTTGTCAAGCTTAGCCAATGTGGAACAAATGGATTTTTCATTCAATAAGCTCACCGGATTTGTCACAGACAGTATATGCAAATTGCCAAAATTGTCTAACTTTACATTTTCTTACAACTTCTTCAACGGAGAGGCTCAAAGTTGTGTTCCCATAACAAGTCAAGAAAAGCAGTTCGATGACACAAACAATTGCTTACAAGATAGACCAAAGCAGAAGTCTGCTAACGAATGTTTGCCGGTGATTACTCGTCCCGTGGATTGTAGTGAAGACAAGTGTGCTGGTGGTGGTGGAAAAGGAGGTGGCGGATCTATCCCATCACCAAAGCCAACACCTAACCCAACAAATATACCAGAACATAAACATAAAACTGACCCACAAGAGCCATCTAAACCAAAACCAAAAAAATCTCCTGAATCACAACAACCTAGTCCAAAACTTGAGACACCAAAAACATCAGAGCCTTCTAAACCAAAGGAACCTAAGCCAGACACACCAAAACATCAATCTCCTAAGATGGAATCGCCAAAACATGAGTCTCCAAAACCAGAACACCCGAAACCCAATCCTGAGTCACCAAAACAAGAGTCTCCTAAACAACAACCACCAAAGACGGAGATACCTCAAATGGGGTCACCACCAGTAAAACCACCAGCATTAGATGATCCTTACGAAGCATCCCCTATTAAAAAACGACGTCCACAACCACCGTCAACCGAAGAAATACCATCATCAGAATCTCCACCAATACACTCTCCACCACCACCTCATGTATTTTCACCTCCTCCTCCAGTACATTCTCCTCCACCACCTCCTGTATACTCTCCCCCACCACCAGTTTATCCGCCACCACCTCCAGTATACTCTCCTCCACCACCAGTATACTCTCCACCACCACCACCACCACCAGTTCACTCTCCGCCACCGCCTGTCCATTCTCCGCCACCGCCTGTTCACTCTCCTCCTCCTCCTCCTGTCTATTCTCCTCCACCACCAGTCCACTCTCCGCCGCCACCACCAGTCCACTCTCCGCCGCCACCACCAATTTTCTCTCCACCACCACCACCACCAATCTACTCTCCACCACCACCACCACCAGTTCATTCACCGCCTCCACCAGCCTATTCTCCACCACCACCAGTCCACTCACCACCTCCTCCAGTTCGCTCTCCACCGCCTCCAGTTCACTCCCCACCACCTCCGGTTCACTCCCCACCGCCTCCAATGCATTCTCCTCCACCTCCAGTCCACAGCCCACCACCTCCATCACCTGTATATTCTCCTCCTCCTCCAATTTTCTCACCGCCACCAAAATCTACAATAATTATATCACCGACAACATCTCCAACGGCAAATGCTCCAACACCTTCATCGGAAAGAGGAGAAGACTCATCACCAGTTCAGGCCCCAAACTCAGAAACTGAGACCGTCGAGGAACCAACAAAATCAGAATCAGATCAATCACCAGTATTTGGTTCAAGTCCTACCTTGACACCAATCTCTGAGCCGAGTGATGCTCCAACTCCCATTTCTCAACCAGATGTATCTCCACCATCTGATGAACAAGTCAAAGCACCATCACCATCAACACAAGAAGTGAAACCACCAGTTACAACTGTACCTCCATCAAAAAAAGATGATGACAATGATAGTTTCATTCTCCCGCCAAACATTGGATTTCAATATGCATCACCACCACCACCAATGTTCCCAGGTTACTAAACTAACCAACCATTTCTAATATTATTTTGTATCAAATTTATTCCAAAATATACATTCACTATAATATGTAAGTAGATGATTTTTATAACATTTCCAGAAGAACTGTAAACATATATGTAATTTTATGTCTATAGAGTAAATTCATCACAATTTTTTTAACTTTTATCCTTTTAAGATTTCTTTTTCTTTTTCTGTCATTTGTATCTGGAAGTTTGTTTGTTTACTTTCCAAAGTAATCCCATCAATAAGCATCTTAAATTTTTCAAATCGGAATTTAAAACGGGTACATAATTAGCTTTATTCTTCTTATGGACATCTAAGACTTAGTATAAACTCTCTTAACATGCACGAACTTTTTTACTTCTAACAAATGGAGGATCTCGATTTAACTTCCATCTAAACACTAGAGGATAGACCGGATTCCAATTTTCATCCCTAACCATCCCAAAGAAATACCCGTGACGGATCTCCCTCGTCTCCGTGACCAAGAAGATGTCCAAAATGTCAACACCGTTTTTACTTTTCATGTTGCATGTATAATTGGAGAAAGTTCTTTGGTTCGAGAAACATAAGTGACCACCGAACGTGGTAGACTAGTTGGTTTAAGTGTAATCATTGGTACTGTTGTGCTCCTGGTTCGATTGGAAAGAGTGCTTTACGGCATAAATGATATCAACAAAAGCTGGCTCTGGGCTATGAAGAAGATTTCAAGAAACTGGAAGTTTACTAGCAAAACATCCAGATTGATTAATCGCGTTATGTTCATTAGGAAAACATTTCCTGACAGTGTCTCGGTTTTGTATCGTCTATATTAATTTACTTCTATACCAATACACATACCTTAAACCCACAAGTGCTCATAGCATCTTTTTTGCTTTTTTTCTTGTAAATGATTAATGTAGTTCGGTTACAAAGTGAATTTGAAACCACAATCTGCTGATACAACCATTTGATTCTAAGAAATCTTCATTGCAGTTAGTGTGGTGAGTACTTAAAGAGATTTGCAATTTCATTCCCATCGCAAGAAGCCAACGTTAAACCTTTCGACAAGCCCCGCCTTGTCACGAAGAATAATTGGAGAGGGAAAGTTTCACGCAACAGAAGTTTTTTTTTTTTTTTTTTTTTGCTAAAAATCACGCAACAGAAGCTTTACATGCATGTTAATTTTTTTCAAGCTTAGTTATACAAATTATACGCACACGCCTTTCCTAACGATCTCGTATGATAATTTAATGAGCGTGACCGATGTTTTGCTTTGCTTTTGTATCATACTTTAAAATAATCTGTATAACTAATTTATACCAAGATGCAATTTTCCTTTCTTAGAACTGAATAAATGCTTTTAAAGTGCATGCGAGATTAGAATCTACTTTTGGATATTTTACAGCGATTCTTTGCTACTTCTTAACTTTTTTTTTGTTAACTTTTTATTTGTCATTCAAGTTTTGTTTTTTGCACGCGGACCCGGTAAAAGGAGTACAACAATATGGGTTTGGGACCGGTAGAGTTATAAACGTTTTAGGGGCCAATCTATTAAACCAACTGGTCAGACGTTTGAGTAGTTATTATTCTGTCACAGGTTCGAAACTAAGTGCCATTGATTTTACTTTCTTTTTATGCTATGAACTCCAATGACGATTTTAACATTTTTACAAAAAAATAAAAAACTCCAATGACGATATTTCGGATATAGAGAAAAATTCTCTAAAGAAACTTCCCTTTTTTTATTTATGTTTTTTTTTCTTTAAAATATTAAAATAGTCACTTAGACATTATTTATAAAGTGATTTGACATGTGTCATCACTAAATTCATTTTCAACAAGAAAATGATGACATGACTTAAAAGAAATATGACATGACATCAATCTAATTGTGATAATTTTCTATATAAAGATTTATGTTTTTGGTAAGATTTTTTAAATATAGTAATGACTATTTTCTATATATAAATTTATACTTCCGACAAAGTTTCATAATATAATAATAACTAAATTTTATATCAAAAATATATTTTCTCTATAAATATTCATTTTGCGAAGATCTTAGAAATATAGTAATACCTAATAATTTTTCTATATCTATTAAAATAATATATATATATATATATATATATATATATATATATATATAAATTACGAATATAAAAAAATTTCATTAATTTATGAATTATATTTTTATTATTAAAATAAGTGTAGTTATAATTATATATTTTATTAACTTATATAATGTTATTATATTTAATGTATATATTTGTTAGAATTAATTTATATATTTAAAAATACACATATTTATAATAAAAGTAACTAAATAAAGTATTATATAAATAAAATAACTTTACAAATTTTAAATTATTTTATTATATTTAAAAATATAATAAAATTAAAAAGTTAAAGTAAACTTGAATAAATCAAACTAAAAACAAATACATTATGGTTTTTAACTAAAATTTTAAATATAAAAATTAAAAAAATTATTTATATAAAATAATAATAGTTTTAAAATTTTTTATATCTGCAAATGACGCAGAAAAACTCCTAGTTTTCATTGAAAACATAATTAAAAAATCATTTTCCATAATCATAGTTTAAAGGTGAAATAGGTCAATAATGATTACCCCCGATTATTACTCACTAGATTTAGGTCCGTGCGTTGCAACGGGTTTTGTTTGATATTTTAAATTTAATAAAAATATTAAAAATTATTTATTATAGTTTTAGAAATGTTTTTGCATATGTTATTTTAATTTTTTTATAATTAAAAACAATTTTCACACATAAATTTAAGTTGATGTTTGTATTTTATAATTATAATGTATAGATGAATTGTTATCAACTTTGTAATTAGAGTTAGAAAGAATATTCTTAACAAAATATTTAAGGCGGATTTAGCCTGAAATAAGAATTAGAATGAAAAAAGAAACAACTATCAAATATTCTTTTATATTTTTAGGGTGTTAGAAAAGAAAATTACTATTACATAATCTTTTATAATTAAATTTTGTTTAGGATTTAGAAAATAAAATTACTATCAGATAATTATTTCCAGCTAATATTAACTATTTTTAAAAAATATATTTTCAAAATTATTTTTTTAGATACCGCTAACCAAAAAACTTTTATAAAATAGTTATAAATATGATTTAAAATGTTAAAAGGCCAAATTTTTTTCCGATTCTAGTCTTTCAACACTCAGAACCAGCTCTGGAACTAAGCTTTAGATAAAGTAAATTCTATTCAAGTTCAACGATAACATTTAGACCGATGGCTCATAGTAAGCTACTGAAAATTTAATATAAGTCAAATTCAATACTTGAACGATAAATATTTGTTACTAATCTAAATTATATATGTAAAACTTTGTTTAGGAATTTAGGATTTGAGCATGCGCAATTTAAGTTTAAAAATGGTTTTATTTAGTTTAAACATGTTGCAACTGGATCGTTATATCGCATTTACATATGTTAATGTTATATATATATATATATATATATATATATTGTACTCGGCTTCACATATGTTGTGATCGGGTTGTAATGTTGCAGTAATGATGTAAGTAAACCCTTTAACAAAAAAAAAATCCATTAATGATGTAACATGCATGCAAAGTGTAGTTGAATATATGTGCTTGTTGTGAATGAGTTTATACATGTTGTACATATGTTTACGCAATCTGTACGTACATAGACTGATAGACTTATTATACATTTGGACTATGAATGTTGTAGCTGAGTTTATAAACTTTATATATATTTAACCGCGTGTAGACATATCATATCTAAATTTCTTCGTCGTGGTTGGGTTTATACATGTCGAGCCGGATTAGTAAAAAGTGTACCTAGGTTTGTATGGCTTGCATATTTGATTTGTAGTCGGGACTAGTAGTTTTACACATACTATATATATAGTTAAATTATAATTTATGTAACCAAGTTTATATATGTTTTTTTGGCAATTTTATATATGTTGTAATTCGGCGTATATTTGTACATGCTCTAGCCGAATTTATAGATGGTGTAGTTGGATAGCCTGTTATACATGAATCACTAGATTCGCATATGATTTACCTGAGTTTATGGGGTTCAGTAATCGGAAATATAAACATTATAGACTTGTAGTTGAGTTTATATTTGCTAGCTACATTTTGCTTTGTCTCACATGATATAGCTAGCAGTACATACATACATACATAATTATATATATCTAGACCTTGCTAATTTTGCAGTACAAATGTACATATTAGAATAATGAAGGTCATCCTACTAGAATGCGTACCAGATCTTTTAAATAGATACAGATTGACCATGAATGTAATAACCGTACAATGTACATTTCGTACTATAATCAAAGGTCAAAACCTTGATAATCATATTTCATATTCATCATTAGAAGCCAAGAAAACAAAAATTGAGCCAAGATAATGCTAGTTTTTTCTTCATGAATACATATTTTTCAGAACAAAATTTATTTGCAAAGAGGGTTATAAAATATCAGATTTTTTTTCTCAAAATGTAATAACATATTATCTGTGGGGAAACAAAAGAAGAAAGAAAATATTTAAATTAAAAGAAAAGGAACCAAATATTATATTTGTTATAAAAACAAAACAAAAAGATGGTCCAAAAAGTGGAGTAGGTGGGGGCGGTCGGCTTTTGAATAGTTTAAACAAAAAAAAAATCAATAATAAAACCACACGAGTGATCCACCGGTTCGACTCATCGAGTCAACTCGCTCGAGCTGTACAAGTTGTTGCTTTTTTTTTTCTAATAAACATTATATTTTTTATTGTTGGTTTGGGTCTGGTTGGGTCACTCAAGTCAGGTGTAAAAGGAGAAGAGAGAGTGTTGTAACACCAATCCCCCCTCCCCTTTGACCATAGCTTCAGATCTGAAAGTGCTTCTCTGTCTCTGTCGCGTATTCTCCGGCGTCGTTTCATGATCTGACTTTGGTCCCTTCTTCTTTTTGTTCCTTTTACTTCCTCACTGTTTCTCTCTGAACATGCCACGCCCTTTCTTCCACAAGTTGATTTTCTCATCCACTATCCAAGAAAAACGTCTGGTAATCTCCCTCTCTTCCCCTTTATCCCAAAAATCTATTCTTTCCTTTTGGGTTTCAAAGTTTTGATCTTTGTGCAAAGTTTCTTGAATTGAATTGTCTTGATTCTTGGTAAAAAATCATGTAAAGGTTGTATTTTTTTATAGTTTTGTGAGCTGAGTTAGGAAGATAGAAAAGTTTCAATTTGTAAAGCTTTGTGTTGTATATTAACACATATAATGGGAACTTGTATATTATGGCCATTGTTTTGGTTGGAGAAATCTGCATCTGGTCTATGGTTTTGATGATCTAATAGCAAACTGAGTGTAGTTTGAGAATGTGTGTTGGAGTGAGTTGACTTCTGATGTATGATCTTGTTAGATTCATGCAATTTCCGAGGTAGAAAAAGTTGAGATCTGTTTGTAGTTTCTCTGTTTTGTTTACTTTATTTTGACTGTTTTCTCAGTTTGACTCATGAAGTCTAAAGATTCTAGATTCCTTATTGATAATAGTGTATTGTCACTTGTGAGTGAAACTGAGTAGTAATTAATTTTTTTGTGTGTATGGTCTCTCTGTATGTCTATGTTGTAAGCCTTTTTTGTCACTCCTATGTCTTGTTTCCTTAAGATCCAAGTGTTTTTGTGTAGAGAATAATAAAAGTACATTTATGGTTTTATTATCTGGCTTTATATTCACAATTGATGATACAGTGATTAGTTATCACTTGTGCAGATTCCCCCATGAAAGTTTGTGGATTATTATGAACAAACCCCAAATACTAGCTCAGTTTAACCTATAAGTAAAGAGAGTCTTCCTTGGAATAAAGTTTTCTAAGAACATAAGCTTGCATGTTCACATTAAAATTAATAAGTATATGATTTATGTAAATAAGATCATAGGACTCAGATGATGCATTAGAAACCAAAACTTAAGGCAAATCAGTCTTTTCTCTAGCAATTTTTCATATATCTTTTCAATAATAATTTTTTTTTGTCATTCCTGGTTTGCTTTGTGCAGAGAGTTCCCGATAAGTTTGTGAGTAAATTCAAGGATGAGCTATCGGTTGCAGTTGCGCTCACAGTACCTGATGGTCATGTTTGGCGTGTAGGACTAAGGAAAGCTGACAACAACAAAATCTGGTTTCAAGATGGTTGGCAAGAGTTTGTTGACCGTTACTCCATTCGCATTGGTTATCTTTTGATTTTTAGATACGAAGGGAACTCCGCCTTTAGCGTCTACATTTACAACTTATCACACTCCGAGATCAACTACCATTCCACCGGTCTCATGGATTCCGCGCACAACCACTTCAAACGTGCACGTTTGTTTGAAGAGCTTGAAGATGAAGATGTTGAGGTTGTTCATCCTTCTTCTTTGTACCCATCACATCATCCTGGGACTACTGTAGCTGCTAGTAAAGGGCATACTAGTTCAGCTATCCAGAGCTTCTTCACTGGACCTGTTAAAGGTGACTTCCTCTTATCTTTCTTGTTTATTGTGATCATACTTGTAAGTAAGATTGATGCTTGATGTTTCCTTTCTTTACCAGCTGAAGAGACAACACCAACACCAACCCCGAAAGTTCCTAAAAAGAGAGGGAGGAAGAAGAAGAACGCTGTTGCTGGTCCTGGTAAGCATTTTTTCTCTTTTTAAACTCTTGTGCAGACTCTTGTTTTCTCATGGGAGTATACCTTTTTGATGTGATCCATCCAGAGGAAATAAACTCATCTGCGCCGCCTGATGATGACCCAGAGAACCGTTCAAAGTTCTACGAGAGTGCTTCTGCGAGAAAGAGAACTGTGACTGCAGAAGAAAGAGAGAGAGCCATCAATGCAGCCAAAACGTTCGAGCCAACAAACCCTTTCTTCAGAGTTGTTCTACGACCATCCTATCTTTACAGAGGTTGCATCATGGTAAGCAACAAAAACATCTACATTACTACAGCACAACGTTCTCTGAAAAAGTTCTCTTTTCTCTTTGTTGCGTGCTTCTTTTAACAGTATCTGCCGTCTGGTTTTGCTGAGAAGTATTTAAGTGGGATCTCCGGGTTCATCAAGGTCCAGCTCGGGGAGAAACAATGGCCAGTGAGATGCCTCTACAAAGCAGGGAGAGCCAAGTTCAGCCAAGGATGGTACGAGTTCACTCTTGAGAACAACCTAGGAGAAGGTGACGTCTGCGTGTTCGAGCTCCTCAGAACCAGAGACTTCGTTCTGAAAGTGACGGCCTTTCGTGTCAACGAGTACGTCTGAAACAAGATTCACTCTCTGTAGACTATATGGTGTGTAACTGATTGAAGTGCGATTTCGTGTAGGATGTCTTAATTTAAACTCTCTTTCTATCTCTGTGTCATTGCGTCAGTGTCTCGATGTGGATAAGTTGTTTTACCATTTATATATAACCTTGGAGTGGAACTCAAGTTAAGGTTTAAAAAACTTTTAGAGGTTTGTAAATACCTAATCGCGAATTAGGTATTGACACTTGTGCCCCAAGAAAGATGATATGATGAAGATGGGTTTGTTGTGTTGTTGATTCTTCGACTAGTCTCCACCTCTTCGCTTTTTTTTTTTTACCTTCTCTTACAGAAATAGAGTTTAGCGCGTATGAGCTCTGTTTTTCCTTGACCAAGATTCTTCCTTGGTGCACCTGACTTCAAGAACCATACTTCATGCTAAGCAAATCCATGCTCAACAGGTCATTCATGGCTGCCAAGACAATTCTCTGATCGGCAAACTCATAGGCCATAACTGTTTGAACCCATCTATAGAAATCTCCAGGCTTGCTCATCTACTAGTGTTCTCTCGATTTACTCATCCTGGCAAGTTTCTCTTCAACACTTTGCTCAAGTTGTTTCAAAGCATGAGGCCAAGATTTGGTGTGACTCCGGTCATTCAACACTACCGATGCGTAGTGGACTTTCTAGGTAAACCAGGGCGGTTACAAGAAGCGTATGAGTTTGTGTTATCTATGCCTATCAAACCTGACGCTGTCTTGTTAAGAAGTCTCTTGCAATGCATACAGCATGTATGGAGAGACTCTGATGGGTGAATAGATGGAACAAGAGGAGAAGAAACTTGGTTCTGAGTGTGAAGAATATGGTGCTTTGTCGAATCTGTTAGCTTCTAAAGGGAAATAGGTAGAGGTAGAGAAGGTGAGGAATGAGATGAAAGGAAGAAGAAACAAAACAAAACCTGGCAACAGTTTTGTTTAGATTTCTTGTACATGTCAGAACCACAAAAGTGATATTTGCAATATAATCTTAACGGTTGATTTGAGGCATTTTTAAGCAAGAGCATAAGAAGATATGGGCTGGTTTTTGTTTCTCAAAGCCCAAACAAACAAAGAGTAAAAAGTAAAAAATATAATGTTCCGACCTGCCGGAATCGAACCAGCGACCTAAAGATCATCTGCAACTACTACAGTCTTCCGCTCTACCAACTGAGCTAAGGTCGGTTACATTTAAAACATTTCAATTACGAATATAACCTATATTTAACTCGATTACATATAGTATCAATGATTTTGTAATGCTTCTCTAAAATTTGAGGACAAAATTTCAAATTATTTCCAAAGTGGGAAATATAATTGGGATGTTCTGATACTTATATTTGAGAATTACATATGAGGTATCATATATAGTGGTCGTATGAGACATTACATTATTGTCTAGTTTTTTTTCTTTCTAAACAACCAAATCGTTGCACGATATGAAGATATGTAATTGTATAAGCTAGAAATCTCGACGGTCTGTGCTGATTATTTAGTGTCAATTATGTTATCTATCCATTATATGAAACTGTCTTAAATAATTCTTAATTTAGCATTTTAAACGTATGTGCTAGTCCTAGTTGGAGCTAGGAGCCTAGGTGCTTACTGATGAGTGCGTGCGTGAGCGTAAATCATTTTGTTCGTGAGTTGTGATCGTGTTTTACAATTTATTTATTCCATCCACGTACTTTATTTGATCAACGGAGCATATATATAGATTCCTCCGAAGGTCAAAATGAATTATTAATATTGAAAAATAAAAGTTGAATTTGTGATTAACCTAAAAGACCTTTAACAGCTACCATGTGAAGATCTGAATAATAAATTAGTCAAAACTATGGGCTTAATCATTCTTAATAAATTAAAGTCAAATGGACAAGAACCTAGTGGAGCTTTGCCTAATAACTACGCTGGCGAAGCATGACTAACCTCGCGGTGTTGTTTTGTAATCTGCGACCTTCATTTTTTTAATAGGAAAGCACTAGTTGCTTGTAAAATGCAACCTTATGGGCTTAATCATTGCTAATAAATTAAAGTAATATAGACAAGAACTAAAGTTTTAGAACATACTCATATGGATAATTTTGCCTGTGAAAAATCATATAACTTTCAAAAAAGTTACATTTAAATTTTACATGTTAGTTAAATAAATTCTTTAAGAATCAAAATTGAAATTTAGGTAATTGTTATCCAAATTATAACCAATAATATTACATATTTGAAACTTAATCAACTTGCATCTTATGACCATATGATCATGAATGCTCATATTCTTAAAGCAGATCAATAGGCACCCTGTCAAACACAACACTGATAAAACATGCTTGGTAATATTGGTAGAACAAGATTTATTAAATTTTCATGCTATTGAAAAACTATTAGGAATAGAAGGGTGTGATAGTCAACGTGCATAGATATAGCTTATGCTTGTAAGATTTGTATCAAACTTAAATCCAACGAAAGAAAGACTTTGTACATACACTGTCATCGAGACAACAATAAAATATTATATTTAATTTCCAATGACACACTCTTTTCAACTAATTGAACTAATAATTCCATCTACCACACACAACACACAGTACCATACGTACTTAAAATCTCAAATTTCAAATCTCAAATTTCAAATTTCAAATTTCAAATTTTACCAGATCAATTGTAAAATAACTCAAAGAATATAAGAGTAGTATAGTGTCCATCTATGTGATAGTTATTTTTGGGTTTGGTTTGATGTGTCCGGAGGCTTTATTGGTTTTTTCAATCACAAAGAGTAGGTTTGAAACTTGATTAGTTGTATAAACTATAAGTATATGGTGATTCATTAGCTTTTAGTAAAAGTAGTCTCATGATTTTCTGGAAAAGGGATTAATGCAAAACTGGATAATTTTAATCAACTGGCTTATTGGCTTCTCTTGGGGTTGACGGCCCTGATTATATTTCTTCCTATATGATTTAAGTCATTTTTTGTGCATTGCCATTTGATGTCTAAAATAAACTAACTCATGGTGATCCAACTATTTTGGAAATTAGTTTGTATTTTGAAAAACCTTATTAATGCAATGCATTGTTAGATGTGTTTTTTATGCACATAGGTATTCTTATTCTTAACTTACGTTTGTTCTTTTCTTATCTTTTGTAGATAAATTTTTATTTGTAACAATTGGCATAAGAAAATTGCATCCATGTGAATGAAAGGACTAAAATAGAACATTTGACTTGAATTCATAATACGGATTGTTGAATTATAAAATTTGACAATTGGCATAAAAGAAATTCCCATCCATGTGAGAGGAAAGGATTAAAATAAAACATTTGGCCTGAACTCATAAAATGGATAGTTGAATTATAATTTTCACAACTATATATTAAAATATTGTCAAACAAATTAAAGTAATCATAGAGATTAACTGTTTAGGTCATTTGGGTTGAAGTACAAGCTAGCATATATCAAAAATATTATTTAGAAAAATCTTAACTCTTTAAATACATCTACTAATTCATCATTAGGTGCTCCAATTCCAATTATTCATTTGAACGGAGCTTCCCATTTGTCGAATATATAATTTAGTGAAAATATAACAATACATGTATAATCTACATCACATAAAATTTGACTGTGAAATGTTGAGAATCTAGTTGTTAGGTTTGGCTGGTCTTCTTGTGTGTTCCAACTAGAACCTTTGAAAACTTACAAGCTTCTTCAAGATTTGGTTGAATCCAATCAAATGTAGCCTGCAAAGATGAAAAAGAGGGAAAGTAACTTTAGCGCCTCTGAATTAGATTCTTGGCCTAAATTTAATATATGTGCTAGATCTCTATTATTTGAAAATAGAAATAGAAGGTTGTGTGTGTATGTCAATGTAAAGTTGTGAGAAATTGATATGATTTACATCCTACAATAGTGAGACTTTAATACATAAACTAGATCTTGACCCGCCCAGTCGGGCGGGTGTTTGCTTTAACTTGTAAAAATATTATCAATTTATACCAAATAAAAAATTATTGGGTTGTATAAAGTATGGTTCACGTTATTAGTTATCATATTTTTGTTATTGTATTTAATGTATTTGTAACACGAAAAATACCAATACTTTAGTGTATATATATATATATATTGCATTGTTTATTTGATATTGTAACCCTAATATAGAAAATGTAATTTTTAAATTAATAATTACATATATGTTGTATTCATGAACAACAATTTTTTTTGATAGAATTATATGTTTACCTATGTATTATATATAAACTATAAATACCAATAGTTATAACAAAAAAATCAATAATTACAATGACCTAATAAATAATTAAGTTACCAAAATGGGTCATAATATCAAATTAAATAATAGGGTTCAATTATACAAGCCCAAATTAGATGTTATTTTTGTGTCCAAACAATTTTTTTTTTTTTTAACTCTGCAATTCATGTTGCCAAACAAAACCAAAAGGTACTTCTACTTTAATAAGATAGATTCATGAAGACACCAACAAATTAAACAAAGAGAAGCTAACAAATCAACTTAACGTACGTATTAGAAGTGAAAATCTAAAATGTCGTTTTTATCCATTGGAAACATTAGTTTTTAAATATCCAGTTCTAAACGAATCGTATAATATATAAACAAAATGATTTCAATACAAAGAAGGAAATAATATAAGATTTGTTTTCCGCTTTTCTTTTCTAAAATAATAATAGCAGAATCATTTCCCCTTTTCTTTTTCCAGACGTAATTCAAATATGTGCAGTTACAATAAAGATCAAATAAACTATAAGAACTTTCTAAACCTTTTAGATACTTTCATGACGTGGCACTTTGCTATTGGTAGTATGATCTGCTGAGTTTTGCCGGCCATAAAACTTGCGTTGACCATTACGGCAGGAGTCCCGCGGATCACTCCTCTTCGTAGTCCGCATCTCCACGCGCTAAGACGGCGCGTAACCTCTCCTCTTCCTCAGACGCATTAGCCAATCACCGTTCCTTCACGCGCCACACCTTCACCGATTTATCCAAGCTTCCACTGTACACTATCCATCTCCCCTCGCCGTCTTCCTCTGCCTCTTCCACCGCCGTCAAACACTTCACAGGTCCCACGTGGTCCATCAACACCGAGAGACACGAGTGCGTCCCATCACCGTTCCTCCTCCACACACAAATGTTCTTATCCGCTCCGCCGCTCAGCACCAGACTCCCAGCGGCTGCGAGACAGAGCACCGCAAGACGATGGCCGCGGAGAGTCCCGCCGTGAGAGAGATACTTCTTCCCTTCCCAGAAATTAACTGTACCGTCAGAACATCCACAGTAAACAACAGACGCCGTTAAATTAACCGCCAACGCCGTCACAGCGTTCTCTTGCTTCATCAGCACGTTAACCAGAAAATGCTTCGTCCCTCTCCCTTGAAGCTCGCGTTTCCACACTTTCAAGGTCCCGTCGGCGGAACCGGTGAAAAGCAAGTCGTCGAACCCGGCGGCTACGGTGTTGATCGCGTCGTCGTGAGCTTGGATCGATTCGAGACATTTCGAATCGGAGAGTCTCCAGACTTTGAGAGTCTTGTCCCACGAACCGGAGTAGAGTAAACCGAGCTCTTGGTTCAAGCTCAGACACGAAACGGCGTCGTAGTGTCGGATCTTCAGAACATTTTTCCGGCGGCGAACCTCGACGTAGTTCTTGGGATTTACCGACTTCGTTAAAAACTCTTTAAGAGTCGGTAAGCTTCCCATTCGTGAGTAACCTCCGGTTCGTGTCTTAGACCCTCTCCAAACCCGGATTTTACCGTCTTGATGACCGGTGAAGATCCGGTTATCTCCGGTTATCACAATCGCTTTAACCAAACCGCTTGTTGATTTAAACCCGGCGAAATCCTTGAGATCTTTCCAGACCCGAATGTTCTTCGAATCGGATCCAGTGAATAGAAGATCTCCGGAAGCTGCCAAGGAGTAGACATGACCTTCTTGTCTCACGATCGTACCGATCAAACCGTTGTCCGAATCATCATCCACGTTTCGTGTCTGGTAGATCCACGGAGACTTGTAGTAAGGTGAGTAAGTCTGGTTCCACGGAGAGGGAGACATAGTAGGCGTAGTTGTCGTGTCGGTGTAGTACGGAGAGTAAGCCTGGTTCCATGGAGACAAAACCTGATTTGGAGATGAGTCCCCGCTCGTGGTCGAAGCATTGCTTTGACGTTGTTGGTTGTTCTTGTTCTTGTTACTACTGGGATTGATGACATCAGCAGCACCATGGCTCTGTTCTTCTTCGTCCGCGGAGAGATTGGTGTTTAAGAAGGCGGCGAAAGTGAGTCTACGGTGATGACTACCACTGGTTTCTGAATCTATAACCATATTGAATTGTTGTTATGGGGTTTATGAGTTTTAGTTTAGTTTTTTATGAGTTTTAATTTAGTTGTGGTGTAGGAAAACTTTCCAGGGAAAAAAAGGTTCGAAATTGTGGTTATGTGAGATTTGAAATAGAGGAGTGTGACGAGGAAGTTGGATTACATATATAGAGAAACCCAAGGAGACAAAGTTGGTAAGCGGACGACGTGGGTTACTGACACGTGACTTTCAGACTGGAGACGTAACCGGCACATTACCGGGAGCGTCAGTTTACACATGAGATCGTTATTAAGACTGACTAACCAATATCATTGTTTTTAATTGGATAACTAATGGGCGGTCTCAAAGCAACGTGCACATAATAATGAGACTGATTATGAGCTATAAAAATAGTCGTCAATTGTTTACTGTATAATTATAAATTAATCACTCTAACTTTGTGAATATACAACCAAAATTTTTTAAAAATACATTTAATTTTGAAAATTACTTTTTTTTTTGAAATCAAGTTTAAACAATGGGAGGATTTCAGATCAATACTAATATACATAGTCGTGATGGATATTATTACCCATTTACAACATGAGCCAAGCAGAAAAAAAAACATGAGCCAAGCATAAGAGACATCACAAAATAGTACTCAGACTGTAATAGATCTCCCTAAATCTAATATGAATTCTTCAAACTTTTAGACAACCATTCGTTAATATGAAACTAAAAAGTGTACTAAAGGAAAACGTATGAAGCTCATAAATACAACAACACCACCAGAATATGTAGGAAGTTAGACGTAATATGCATATTACATATAACATGTTTGGTTGAGCAATGTGAAAATGATTGTACATGAGATGCGTCCGTACAGAGATTCGGTTTTTCTACGAAGTTGGTTGGAAAATTTCACAGTAATAGAACTAATATAAAGCGTGTGTAGTTGTGTTGGCGGCTAATTATCTTCACACGTTGCAATGTTGCATAACATCACGTAACGGTAACCCTATTCTCCAACCGGTATTGATTTTTGTTACTTCGTTTAAATGTTTTGATTTAGTTTTACATTTGAGAAAAAGTCATCTTCCAGATGTTTGACTTTTCTGACACTCATGAAGGCATGAAATGAACGATACAATTTAAAAGTTTTCGTCTTTTTTTTTTTGTTACGAATTGTCTGTATACTTGTACGATTTTTTCTTTGTTAAACAAGTTGCAAACGGCAAAATAAATAAATAAGCAAAAAGCAAGCTGAAAAACTTTTTGTTCTCTAGTTGCAACTTGCAGAACAGTCTTTTATATGTTTTTATTTCTTAAAAATTAAAATTACTGAACCCAACCGAAATCAACGACTATATGTCTCTTCATTTATTCATACTTGGTCTATTCGTGTTGATTGACTTTCATTACGTTAAAGTACATTTTTGGATGGGAGTATGAGAATTATCTATAACATATAAGTATTTTTTTTTCATAACATAACATATAACATATAAGTTCGTTTATTAGTTAAATTTATAGACTTGAAACTAAAGTTATAGAGATCAGAGTTCAAACATAGCCTTATTTGTTTGTGTCTAACGATCCTATAATAAAATAAACATTTCTTATCAACTCGACCAGCTAATATGGGTTTAAATTGACAAGGTAAGAAATATTCATCAGTTGTATAACGTAAATTATGAAATCTTGATTCAGTACATACATTTTAAAACTATAGATAAATAATATAAATTTCTGTATTTAGAATCTATATTGAATCTCGATAATCCTTGTTAAGGAGCGGTTAAAATAAATGGAAAAAGTAACAATCCAAATGATCCGATCCGTTATTGTCAAACCCCTAATTAAATTGAAAAAGATTTTGACAGCTAGCACAGTTTTGACATTTTAGGCTATCATAATATCATGAGAACTAATATCATCGCTTACCTTCTTAATACTACCTTTTATCCATTTATATTTGAAAAATGGTTGTTGTCAATGGTCATGGACTCGAAATACAGAACGATGACGTCTCTGAATCTAAAGACAAAGAGGTTTGTCAGCGGGGGGATCCATCGTATCCCAAAGCATTTCACATTCACGTACGTGACGTGTTATTAGACCTGAAAGGATATATCCATCTTCAGGACGTATTATTACGACATCAATACGCCACGAAATTTCTAGCTACATGAATAAATCGAATATTCAAGGTTCAATGCTATGACCAAAATTATAACTACTTTTTTTTGAACATAACCAAAATTATAACTACGAAAATTGAATAACATATTACGTACCATAGTTAGGTAGTTTTTTTAATCATAAGTTCATAACATTTATGTTTGGTCCATAGTACATACTATTACCATGTTAAGTATTTTTAATCATAAAATTTGGTGTCTGGTCCTAACATAACTTAAATCGAAACATTATAGAAGCTGATATGTAGCAATTCCAAATGTGCATTCAGTTCTAAAACTACTGCCATCCCATTCATTTATGAGACTTAAATCATTTTAAAAAGATGTGACCCTTACAATTAAATTATGAAAGAAAACTGAAGCAATGATACTTCTAAGATGTTAGAGATAGTACATCGATATACACATTTGGTGTTGTTAAGTTCAAATAAAATGAATTGCTTTTTTCTAAGTGTCGTTTTTTCCTCACTGCTATATATGTTATACTTCAACCCTCTGCTTTCTCTATAATCCTAAGAAACTCCTATATTTTACAGCTACAATACGATTGCTAGATCGACCTTGAATTAATAATTTAGATTGCAAATGTCGTTTTCTGTAACCCGACAAAAATCACCGGTTCAATCAGACAAAGTTGCATTTTTCTCTTATCAGGAGTAGTTTACACTTTGCACGCCGTGTATTTGACACGACATGAATGTATTATTATGTGATAAGCTTTGAATTTTTATACGATAAATCGCTGTCTAAGATATAACAAGGTTTCCAAAAAGATCATATCATTGTCTTCAAATATGTATGGTACGTACGCATGCCGTCACAACCATGGCAAATAGTACAAGCCCCATATATTCCAATTACAGAAATGCTAAGAATAACCAAGTTGCTTTGGTCTAGTGGTATAGGAGCTCCAGCTGGAGTGCCCGCCCCTGGGTTCGAGCCTTGGCCACTGCGGAAATTTACATATGGGCTGCAGCATCCGAGACCGAAGACCGTTACACGGTGAGCCACATGGTGACGCCCTGGCAGCGTCCTTGCTCACTTCGGTCTCTAGTCTGGACCACCTCGGTGGGGCCAGGATACTCGGTTAGCAAAAAAAAAAAAAGAAATGCTAAGAATACTTTAACTTTCCCCATCTTATATAATATTAACAATTATCATTATTACAAAATACACAACTGGTAGTTCGGCACAGCACAGCACAGCACAGCCATACCAATGGACAAAGAAACAAATCTCTGTTACCCTGGAACTAAGGAGATTGGGAATAGAATTTTTCTTCATTTTGGATGGCTAAACTGATCGTAGTCGATGTGTGGTCCGAGTAAAAACTGAGCTTTCTATATATATAAGCAGAAAATCTAATGAACTTAAAACGTAGATAGACAAATTAAATCTAATAAACGTACTACTTATATATATATATATATATATATATATAATTAATTTGCACGTTAAATAAATGAGAAAAGATATGATACACACAGCTGACTACATTATCGACTATTAACTCAATAATACGAAGGGGATACACATGAGGTTAGTTTTGGTAGATTGAAATAAGCTAGTTCAAAAATACCTTTTCACCCACGTTAATGTATATTTACCTAATTAATTTAAATTAGTTTGGTGTAACTAATTAAAGCTTAAACTGAGAAATGTGTACGATATCAGAGTCTTGTTCTTTGAAGAAACATTTATATATAGGAAATTCCATACAAAATAAAATTTTCTTATTAGAGCAACCTTGTGGGCTATATTCTCAAATAGAGGTCCTCAAAAATTTAAACATTTATCATTTTAATTAAATAATTAAATTAAAATCTAAATTAGTTAATCATCAAAACATTCAGATGAACAAATATAGAATAAGAGGTACTTAGATGAAGATATATATATATATATATATATATGGAGAGGTTCCCAAAGGTTTTTCTTTGAAAATTTTATATACTTAAACCTTTGGAGTGTTGATAAAAAGAAAAACCTTTGGAGTGAAGATGCTATTAGTTTTTTTTTTGGTGTCAATGATCCTGTTACAGTTTGAGCAACATAAATGAATATGTTAAAGCAAAAAAACACACACACACACCTTTTTCACAACAAGTGTATATACGTATATTTTTTTTGGTCAAAATGTATATACATATATATTCCATAAATTTACAAGATACTGTGATAATTGATACCTTTTTCTGTTAGATATTTCTTTTGCCATCGGTTAACGGTATTTTAGTTGCTTGTGCGTATGTATATATATATATATATATATATATTAATTAATACCAACAGCGTTGGTACTATAATGTTCAATGTATCTCTACGATATATAATTTATATATTGGCATGGTAGGTTTTGAAACGTAGAAAATGCACACCCTGACTTTTGTAGTGTTGATACACTGTTTTCAGATTTACGATTATTATATACATCCCACATTCCTAACTATTAAATACCAAGTATTACACGTAAGTATAAAATATTCCAGATACATTTTGTATACATGACATTGCAAAGGTTCTCCAAGACTCATCGATGGCTAATTAAAAGACCGATTTCCCCCCGGTAAATTAGCTTTTGGTAGAGATTTGTTTTGGACCCAAGACGGTCAGTCATAAAAAAATGACTGCAACTATGTCAACCGAAAATAATTTACGGCAGCAGTAGGTGTAGTTAATATGGTGAGAGCAGCTTTTAATATAAAATTGTGATTTCTATGTACAATATTCATTCCGTAGTTTATTGATGATTTTTTTTTGGGTAATCACCAACCGGTAGGGTTGGGATAACAAATAAGCATATGCATGGTAAACCAAAATACAAAGACCCATAAGATCAGACCTGCGTGGCGCTATTTTTTAGTTTTTGTTGTCTAATCTTGCGTGATATTTTCATCAAACCGATTCCAAGACTCTAAACAAAACTCAAAAGGTTGAGTCACAAAAAAAAACGCTATAATTTTAGCTAAAAAGACACACGTGTTGATATGAGTTATACATGTAACCTATAAGTGATATGATATGACATCATCACTAAGCCTAAGTCTGGGCACGGATCGGATATTCGAGTTTTTGAAGGTATTTGTAATTTGTTTCGTATGTCACGGATATCCGGAAAATAAATAGATTTTTTTTGTCGGCAGTTTTACAGATTCATATAGACTCTGTGAACCAAGTTGGAGCATCCGCATCCATGTGAACGACGTAAGACTATTGTTTCCTTGCACTTCGTGCTAGACTGTCCACCTTTTTATTATGTGTTCTTGATACATAGATGATCTCCGAGTGTGTGAAACTTTCCTTCAGACTCCTGATGTCTTCTAGGTAACTTGCAAAGGCTGGCCACTCTTCTGGTTCCGAAACTATCTTCACCAACTGAGAACTATCCGTTGCAAAAGTAACATTATATTGACGTAGATTCCTCATACATTCCATTGCCCAAATTAGAGCCTCAATCTCTGGACAATAAATAGATATTTATGGATATTTACATATACTCACGGATATCCATATGTCTTGGTTAATACTAATAATCTTAAAAATTTGATACAAATTTGTTTTGTAAAATATTTTTTTGCATGATATATAAGATAAAAATTAAAAGAACTAGTGAATCTACATATTTTATAAAAATTTTAAACTTAGTTATCAATTATAATAACACAAAACTTAAGAAAAAAGTTATAATTGTTATAATTTTTTTCTCTTCCTCTTATGTAATATTATTATATAAGTAATAATGTGAATATCATTTTTCAAATCATGTGTTAGAATAATAATTATATAATTTTATACCTTTAAAATTTTGAATATAATCAAGATATACTTGTATTTATATATTGCTGGATCGGACTGGATATTCGCTTCCCAAAATTTAAATATTTGTGATTTGCTTCGATTTTAACGGATATTGATTTTTAGTATTTGCTTTACTTCGAAATTTTACGGATATTCGGAATTTTCGGATCGAATCGAAACGAATAATAAATCGAATCAAATTTAACGGATAAAATGCACAGCCCTAATCATCACCATGTCCATGTATATATATGAAATCTGGTATAAGTGTACTTGTTAGGTGAGGAATAACTAATATGTAAGAACATCAGCATTGATTAAGTCTCTTTATCACAGTTTTTATGCATTTATATTAATACTTTAAGCAATATATACATAGAGGGTAAGAGCCAATGAAAGAAAATCATTTTGAAAACAGCATATTAATTATGTATACTTTTTTCTCAGTGATATTAATTTGTTACGAAGTTAAAAATCCATTACAATTATGGTGTTCATGCTGAAATAATCTTACTAAAGACAAGAAAATCCATCAAAACAAGTATTTAAATTTTGATGGACCAAATTCATAATACAATTTTTAGCAACCAAATTCATAATACATCCATAGTTCCTTTCAAAACATCCCATTAGCAAAAACCTAATTCGTTTATTTAGTGTTTTTGTAATTTTCATTATCAAATATAAAATTGTTAGCTTAAATTTCAGGAAAATATTATATTAAAAATTAACTTTATATATTTGTATCGATATCTTATCATATACCAATCATATAAGTTTGTCTATTTAGTAAATAAAAAGTCAAAGTTTGTTTATGGGGAAGTTTTGATTAATAAGCCATAAGTCAATAAAATTCAAGCAAAAGTTACTAATGATGTGGAGATTTCAATGCCTTAGTAGAACTAGAATTCAGAAATTTACTAAATTATGTTGAAAAGTATATTTCAAATAGATTTTAGATTATTTTCACGAAAAAATGAGAAGAGGAAAATTAATATTTAATGAGTCCATATAAAAAGATCCTTTTAGCAACAAAAAGGGATATTTTTAATTAATAAAAATATATATAAGCATTTCTTTTAAACCGTCACACAATTTTCTCAGCTACTATTTTAATAACCATTAAAATCTATAAATACGTTTTAGACATAAGAATTTTCATCATAGTATCTTTTATAGCCATATCTATTATTATAAAGAAGAGTTTTCTCTCTTCTGGATGCGCCACATAGGATGCCACGTCAGAAATTCGAAGGCTGTCGTCGTGACACGGGTCCCTGCATCCAAAACACATCATTTTGTTTAATGAATATATCTCTTCGCATTTCCATATATACAAGTAGTCTGTAACTGCCACTTCAATGCACATCAATAAACGCTTATGTATATAAAGAGATCCATTGCACCCACTACATATCCTGACAATACTCTAAGATTTTTTTAAACAACTTTTAATTATGGTCAGGAGATAAAACATAGGAAAGGCTGGACTTGCAGGCAGATAGTGGAGTAACATAAGACGTCATCATCTTTACTCAGTGACGAGCGCATCTAACATTACCCACGCCTCATGTGACTCGACATCGGGTTCGTACTGCTTATGTATCTTTAAAACATCCAAAAGTTGTTTTTTAGATCATTGCAAAATATTCTTATTGAGAGATAAAACATAGGAAATGATGGACTTGCAAGCAGATAGTGGAGTAACATAAGACATCATCATCTTTACTCAGTGACGAGCACATCTAACATTACCCACGCCTCATGTGACTCGACATCGGGTTCGTACTGCTTATATATCTTTAAAACATCCAAAAATTGTTTTTTAGATCATTGCAAAATATTCTTATTGAGAGATTATATGTTTGTTAGTATTTGATTGTATAGGATGTTTAGACATATATATTAAACAACTATGTTTACAAATACAAAATAGTATTACTCGATTTCTGTTACATATTGTAATAGTGGATTAGACTAAAAAATGTGCTTTTAATACTGTTTTAGTTTTAAGTTTGAGGGAAAAGAAAATAATAATAATAATAATAATAAATATATGTATTGTATTATACGGAGATTATTATGATTTTGAACCTAAAACAAATATATAGGAAAATTCCACATTTTGGATGCGAGTGTGATACATATTAAGCAGGTTTAGTTTAGAGTTTAATATTATCTTCAAAAAAAATTAGGTATAAATTATATTTATATCTATAACCTAGATAATTTAAGTTTTATAAAAAGTTCAAAAAAAATTGTACATTATTTATTCTACTTAATTTTTTAAAAGTTATGTTTTGGACTTCAGAAATATTATCACTATTTTATAAATATATTCTTAATTTAAATATTTAAAGATTAGATGAAATAATTTATAAAAAAGTCTGCTTTACATATTTGAGATGTTGATATATTCATATTTTAGATTTACAAAGAATTTTAATACACATATCGAAAAGTATATATAGTTATTTTATTAACTAATAGTTAGTTTAATATGTATTTGCTGATTTATAATATTTTTTGTACGGAATAATATATGGTCGTATATTCTATAGCCAGATTAAAATTTTATGTAAGTATAAATATATAATCATCAAAACATACTATTCCGTTTATTTGGTGTGTTTTACATTTGTTTTAGTTTATCTCTAGCAAATTACTAACATAACATAAAGTAAAAATAAATCCTCAAATATAACATAAATATATAAAAAAGAAGTGTTAATAGTAGCAATTACTGGCATTGTTCTAAACAACTATAAAATATATTCAACTAAGATTATCTCAAAGTTAAAATCTTATTGTCCATTGTATTAGATACCTTGACATAAAAAAGAATCCTGGTATTTGAAAAGTCAATCCACTTCTCTTAACATAATTACATTTACAACCAACTGAACATAGAAAAAAATTTACACAAAATAATATATTTTATAAAAACTGATATATCGAATCCCGCGCGTAGCCTGTCCTAGTAATTTTAATGACCGACTTTTAAAGATGCTGGTGGGTTCCTGGATAGTTCTAAATATTACCAAAATTGACAAGATCTTCGAGCTTGATGCTAAGATTAGGAGCAGTCCTACTGTTTATCATATGAACCCTACTGCCTATGGTGAGGCATTTTTGGATGCTGGTCCTAGGAAGGAATTTGAAGATGGTAAGAAAGAGGCTAAGAAGATGGCACCAGTGCTCCAAGCATTCTGTGACACAATGCTCAGAAATGCTCCACTTGGACGTCAGAAGGTTTTGAGAAAGCATGCTAATAGTAATCCAGCTTTGAGGCAAAGTGCAAAGAGGTTCTTCCAGGAGTTTTGCAGAGAAGTACCCCACATCGCTAGATGATGTGTTTAGTCAGCTGAAGAAATGTAAGGCAGCCATTGAAGACCCGCAGGTGCTGATGGTAATCCATCTTTGAGGCAAGGTGCAAAGAGGTTCTTTCATGAGGTTGGCAGAGGAGTCCCCACATCGCTAGCTGAAGTGTTTGGTCCGAATAAGAAGAGTAAAGCAGCCAGTGAAGACCCGTCAGGTCCTAATGAAAGTGGCTAAGGAGACAGTACCAGGATCAGTAGTATTGCAGCACAAGCCCAGTTTGTTTCTTTTGTTTCGTTTTCTATGAGTTTCGGTTTTTCCTAATCCATAGAGGAGGGCATTATGCTGTCCAATGCGAGATGCTTCTTCTTTTTCCAGTTTAAAGTTTGCACTCTTGGTTTCTGTCATTTTATTGTATTTGGGCTTTGTGTGTTTTAGAAAGAAAAATTATATCATAATATCATATCAGTCAAGCTGAAATTTCAGGTTGAAATTAACATCTGTGGAGTGTGTTACTCACCAGATAAGCATGTATTTGCTCAAAACCATAGGAATAATAATCTGAGATAAAACAAAACAATACTCCTAAGTCAAACTGTCTAGACGAGAAAGGAAACATACTGTAAAAGACAAGTTTCTACTTGGTTGAAAAACAGAGAGAAGAATTTTCTAAAAAGGCTTTGTTCCAATTAAATATGTCATAAAACCCAACTTAGTAAAGTTCTCAAGTTATTAGTATCCAAGCAAGTCAAAATATTCTGTTAATTAAAATAATTTACTGTCTAGTAAGAACAGAACAGATGGAAAAGCAAAGCCAGGACTAGGGGTTTTAATTAATCTTGGAGAAGTAGAAGAGTACTCAGATACGTTTACCGGAATGTTCATGCAAAAGTCAAGTTCTTGAGTTTCAGTGATAAAAATATATGCACATATTTTTACTTGTAACCACTAACCATAACACAATCTTCACGGGAAACCATAACTTGAAAGATTGCCACAAAACAAGTTTTCCTTTTTTTTTTTTTTTTTTTTTTCTTTCAATTCAACTCTCGAATAAATAAATAAACACTCAGTCCACGGTCTGATGTTTTCTTCTCAGAGAAGCAACCTGAATCTGAAATCATGTGCGACCCAATCGATGGTGAATCTTCCATGCTTCTTGTTCACACACTGCTGAATTTTATTTCTTGCATCACAAGGAATATGGTTCACGATCATGTCGTGGATGCCAACGTGGCAAAGTTCAGTGTCCTTGGCATATAACTCAACCAGCTTCGGCAAAAGAATCTTGTTGTCCTTGGATATTGCTACGTTTGATCTTACATACTCTTCTTTACCACATTCTAGCTCCATCATCACGTTCTTTGGCGTATATATTCGGACCTATAAGAACCATACGTGTGTTGTTAAAACATACATAATCCTTCACGTGGAAGCGTGTAACAGAAGGAAGATGTTTTGAGTTGCTTACTGATGGATCTGAGAAGTTCCCAGAGCAAAGCGCGAAATGAAGAAGAGGCTCAGGGTGAGTTATAGCATAGTCTTTACCCAAGTCTCCAGCTTTACCCTTTGGTTTAGAAGCAAACAAGAACCTAAATACCTGCTAATAATTAAGCAAATTCTTTAAGCTCTCAAATGAACTTGTAAACATCGAAAACTCTGACCCAACTTGAAAGAAGACTAAACTTGCCTGTCCTGGACGAGAGACACGGCAACGAAGAATTGAAGTCTGAATTGTGTCCAAGTTCAAGCTTCGACCTCCAACGTTATACGCTGCCTATATTACACAGAAGAATAAGCCGTTGAAATTGGTACTTAACCGTGACTTGATACTCAAATAAGATAATACTACTACCTTCAGCAATCCAGATACTCTTTTCATACTGTTTTTAGGGTTCCCATACACAAGAATTGACTGCAAAAAAAAAGAAGACAAAACATAAACCCAAGAAAACAAGTTAATGTTTTACAGAGATTTATCAAGATGAAAAATTAGTTTTTAGAAGCACTACATGCATAACCAAAGAGTTGTGTATGTTGATCCAAAAAGCTAGCTTCTCTTCATGATTCAACTTCCTTGGATTAACTCCTTCTAACTTATTAACAAGAGACCTAAACATTTACATTAAAAATAAAAATATAATTAAATAAATAACATAGTCTGTCGGACTGATGTAAACCAAGAGAAGTGGTTATTAGTGGAAACCTGAAATGCTTTAAAGCAGGTTCAACTTCATTTAACTTCTCAGAATCTCTACATATCGATTTCACCATTAGTAACTTGTCGTAAGGTCGGCTAGTGACCTTCAGCTTCCCTTTTCTGCGAAATGGACTACTAGATTCTTGATCATCATCCAATGATTCTTGATCCGCAAGTTTACGAAATACTTCTGATATACACTTGATCATCTCTTCAGACAAAGTGTTTGGTGATTTGGTAACGTTTTCAGAAACATATGTCCCAATCATCACATCGATATCAGCTTGCTGTAACCGAAAAAGCATATTAGTTTTTTTTTGAAAAAAACAATAAAATCACTTTACCTAAAGTTGCTTTTACCTCAAGCATTGAGAAAGGAAGAGAGTGATGGTACGATGAGTCCATCGCTTGAGGAGACATTCTAAAGGAATAGCCTGAACAATGAGACAACGATGAGTGGCTGCGGAATATTCCTGAATCCTCTAGAACTTTCTGATCGCTGCGGACCGCGGTTTTTGGTGAATCAATGAGATTAGTAGACCCAAGAAGATCCTCTGATATCTCTTTCCCCTCTGGTTCTAAGTTACTTGTAATTCTGTTGTTGAAGAACCTTCGGTATAACAAAAGAAGATATCTTTCTAAGTACATCACTTGCAGCTCCAAGCCTGCGATTTCACTCACCAGTTTCTTTGCTTCCTAAATCATGAAACCATTAAAAAACATCTCAGAGAAGATACTCAATGGCTTACTTGTGTTACAAGGTAGCCAAAGGTTAGTTGTTTTCTATAACCTTGGGGATAGAAGGATCTTCGTTTCTACAATCTTCCAGGAACAGTTTGCGTCTAAGAACTGTGTCCAACTCACGCCGTACTAAAACTTCATCTTCTTGAAGCAGCAAATCAAGCTGCAAATAAAGAGTTTTTTTGAAGATTTAAGATCTGTTTTGATTTTCTTAAAGAACTTGAGACAATCTTTAGAGAAAACTTTCTTCAAACCTCATCACATGACACTCTCTGAGGCTGTAGTTTTCTGCATTTTACAAGAGATTTGAGCTGTTCTATCTCTCTCTGCAGCGTTTGATCCTAAAGAACAAAAACTTATGTTAATTTGATGAGGGATGAAGAAAAAAGCTTTAACAAACAAAGTTGACCGTTCAGACCATGTGAAATCTATCGATGTTGTGTATGGCTTCACTTGATTTGTTGTTTTTGAGAGATTTTTTGAGGACTGGATCACTGGAAAAATGGTGGACAACACAGAAACTAGTTAAGACAGGACTGCTCTCATGAGTCAAATGTAAAGGAATGGAGAAGAAGAGACAGAGAACCTTCTTGAACGTTTGTGAATCGAATTTGTTGTTGTCATGAGTGATCTGAACTCTGAAGGGTTTCTTCGGTGAACAACTTGTTATATGACTCTTTGTTATATGAAAAATCAGAAAAAAACGACTAAGCAACTGATATTCACTGAAACGCATTAATGAGATATATAAAATAATTAGATAGTGACAAAAAAGTTACAGAAGAACAAAGAAAAGGTCAAACACAGATGAAACAATGAATAAACATTATACCACAAATTGAATGAGACTACTCACTAAAATAAAGAAAGTTTATCTTAGTATAAAATGTATTTTTTTATAGAAAATATATTTTTGTTATAGAAAATGTATAAAGTACTAAATAGTTTGATACTAGTATTATTTTTCCAGCTCTTCTTCACCTAAACTCTTTAGGTTACAGTAAATGCATAGATTATAGCGCATGGTTTTATTGAGGATTGGGCACAATGACTATCACAAAAACAAGAAATAATACGAACATATTGATTAGTCTTAATTTATCTTTTTTCTAGTTTTAATTTTCAAATTTTATTTTTTAGTTATAATTGGCGTCAAGTTTTTTTTTGGGATTAGTTTTTTCTTCACAATATGGTTTCCCTAGGATAAAATTACATTTTATTCTCTTATTGTCCACATATTTACGTTAAATTCGAGTATTTTGTGAATAATAAATACAACTGTTTTAATATCTATCGCGTGGTCAAAGTTCCATCTGAATATAACTCGTTGTCGGATATATAACCATCCGCATAATCATTATAGAAATAATTTGGCTATCTATCTATTTTATGATTCATAATTTCATATTTGACCAGTCCGATCTTAGAAAGAAACATGCCTTTGATTGAAACACTATTATTATTAAAATAAAGTATCTTAAAATAAAAAAATGTCTTCTCTTTTTGGGTAATTGCATCAAAAGAAACAAACAATACGTAATTATTGGTTTGACATTGGGTCTGATGTTTTGTAAAAAGTTACCTTTTTCATGCAAACAAAAATCACCAAGGACCACTTACATATTGGAGATTTCCTATTTTTTTTGTGTGTGAACTTGTAATGTTAATTTATCTTTATGATCATATTGGTTCTTAGATGATAATCAAGACGGGTTGTGGACTAAGTTTATACACCAGGTTTTATAAAAGTATAGTAATTTATATCATAATTTCCTTTATGGTTTTTTTGGGGTCAAATTTTCCTTTATCATTTATCGTTTAAATATAGGACCGGACCTGATCAGTATCATCAGATTTTATTACACAATATTCTAAATTATTTGAAGCATGATTGTATGCTTGTGCTAGTTTTATTTCCATGATACATTACCTGATTTATAAGTTAATTTCTTTTATATGTACATAAAAATAGACTTAGATAAACTCGTAGTATTATTTGTGGGAGAGCTATTTAATATTTGCAAAATTTTTATGGAAAAACATGAGATTCTCTTGAAATTTTGGTTCCATGTGGTGTATATGTATATGGTTGGCCATATATACTAGTCCAGTGGAACCTTTCTAATCCTTACTCAAGATTCAAAATTTTGTAAAAGCATTTCACGAATATATATAAAAGAAAACTTCTTTTGACAAAGCGTTATCCGAAAGAGTTACTAATGGTAAATGACAAAAAGTTACTTTGGTGGGGTGTCTTTTGAATAAAGAGATCGTGCATGGAGTGGCAAGCACTTGATTGAAATGGTAAAGGAAAGCCTTAAAAGCGATGAAAGGTGAGAAAGCTGTCAAAACCTTTTGCTATAACAAATCTACTACAGGGAACGTACTATTATAGAGATACATATTTTCTAAAATAAATGTGCCATTTAATGTTGTAAGTTGTAACAGACTAGTCCCTCAATAGCCAATGACACAACACAAGTTTTGGCGCGATATCATCGATTACATTAATATAAAAAATAACGCATTTGCAAAATATTGCTAGAGTTGGTTTTGTTTGGAATCATTCGGTGTGTCTAAACGTAAATCCAAGTCTATTCATGATCAGACTATATAGAACAAAACAAAACTTTTTTGAATATATAGAAAGACATAAAGAGAATCCAAGAGAGAGGTTATAGAAGATTCATAGTTTGGGATTGTGTTCTTCGTTTTGTGGTTTCCCATGTTTATGTTCCGTAGTTTTCTCTCCGAGACGTAAGGCGACAACTCTTTCTTGTCTTCTGAGTTCTTGTCTCGGTTGCCACATTTTCAACACAAACTAACTCCCAAGTATATCGGCTCTTCTTACCATGCACCCAGTAATCTAGTATTACAATTTTCAGGCCAGTGTTTTATAGCTAGTTGGTCGTGTAAATTATACAATTTTTTTAAAAAAAAAGTATACAAAAATTGTCCATACCAGACTGTGATGCCTTAAACTTTTATATAAACTTTAGCAGATAATACCGATGCTTCATGAGTGTTATCCCATGTCACCAAAATGAAGTTACTAACTTGTACAGATGTTTCTGCTCATAGCTACACAAAGAGGCAATGGTGAAACAAGAAAGAAAGATTAGACAATGAACAAACCACTTTGAGAGCGTGGCTTACCAGGCATCAACAAGGTTCTTGGTAGCTAAGTAATCGATCATGTAGGGGCCTGTAATATCAGAAACTTCTTTCTCACTAGCACCAATACAGATGCATTCCCCAAAGCAGGCTGCATTGAGGCTCTCTTCTCCAAGATACATTCCATAATAATCTCAAGCTTTTCTACAGCTGGGCTAAAGACACAGACACTGCTTGTTACCTTTTCTTCTACCACAAACAAAAAAAACCATTGTAAAATCAAAAACATTTTTCTTTCTTACGTTTGATTTTCTTTATCTTTGTTTTGGAACTTCATTTCCTCAACACACTGCAAAAGTATTTAACTGGCGAATAAGCTTTCATTCAAGAAGGATGACTATACCAAAATATTGAGTTTTAAATGCAAAACTCAAACTTGCACAATACTAACTGCTCTCTGAGCGCTTCGAGCTCCAGCTCCTCTAACTCGAAATCTGAGCTTCAGTAGCTCTGTTAGATGAAAGAAAAAGACTCTTTAACCCAAATCTTTAGCGGAAATGGTAGAACGTTTGATGATGGCGCTCTTCTCGCATTCCACCAATTCATTGGTTAAACAGAACCAGGGTCGTTACACATACATATGATCAACTAACAATAGACGTTTTGGTCTAATTAAGATGGCTTATGTGATGATAGTTAACCTTTGTCACTCTATTATCCAAGAACAAAAACAAACTCAAAGCAACAGCCGAATCAAATGAAAACAAAACCCATCCATAGATAGAAAGAGGTTGATACTGGTTCAGTCTGAGACGGTTTTCAAGACAGTTAAACAAAAACACCAAACTGCAATCAAATTCCAAAAGGGAGTTTTGGCGGAAAAAAAAAAAAACTAGGAGATGGTTTTGTTCTTGAGCCACTTCGATTCCAAATACTCGCTCACCAAGAGCTGGACGTTGCAACTCGACAAGCTGTTGTAGAGTTCCAACATCTCCTGGACAAGTTTCGAAACTTCACGGTTTCCTAGCTGCGTAGGATCATTCTCTTCGACATAGATCTCCATCTCCTTCAAACCCGGAAAGTAGTCCAAGAAATGCTTTATCATCGCCATCTCTTTCATCGTCCCTCGAAACCCTTGAATCTCCAGCTCTTTCACTGGACAAACCGTGAGCGAAAGTCCTTTCCCCTCCCGAGGGATGCAGTCACAAGCATCCCCGCACTCATCCGTCACATGGTGCACCAGACCTCCCTAAAAAGCACAACCATTAAAGTATGAAACACTCAATGTTTGTGACAAACGAGTAATGTTTTTATATACCTCAATGACTAGAGTTTCTAAATGTGGACAGTTCCTTAGAAGAGCTGGCATTGCTTGCCATCCTCGTTCCTTGTTACTCTTAATAGCTAATGATTTGAGGTTGTTGAACACCGGCAACGATTCAGAGCACATAGAAAGCACCTAGACAAAAAAAAACAAAACAAAACATTTTGGAAATACATTATGTTTCAAACCTAATCAATCATGTTTCAAACTGACCTCAAGAGTATCAGGAAACAAGTTAAGATCCGGAACGTTTCGTATGCCGTGGAAGAGTTTCCACACATTACTAAATCCGAGAGCATCTTCCTCGTCAAACAAAACATGATCTGGATCTCTAAGTCGCTTGAGCTGGTCTTCACTTAAGCAGAAGACGATTCTAGCCTCAACCAAGTTGTCCATATTCACCACTGGATAGTCCGACGCAACGAAACCGAAGTAGTTAAAGTGAAAGAGACTCGGCGTATCGAACGATAAACTGCTCAAAACATCGTTCAGCCTAATCGTTAAGGTCTTGACGCTTGCGCTCGACACCGTGACACCCTCCGTATCTTCCCACACAACATCAAGCAGAAGCAACTCCTCGAGGGAAGGAAGAGCACAAAGCAGAGTGTTAAACTCGTTGGGAACAACAGGAACCGAGTCGAGAACCAGAGTTTTAAGCAACGGTAAGGAGATGCGATCAGCAGCAACCAGGGAGAATTCAGACCCATAGTCTATTCTCAGTCTAACCAGCGTGCTGCACTCGAAGCATTTGGGAGAGAGCTGATACTTAGTATCATCGTCGTCTTCGTCTTGAAGGTTCAACATGATTGCTAGATCAAGATCCGAGACGCCGCGAGCTAACGCAATGCTGATCCAAGCGTCCAGACGTTGGGTGTCGACCACGGTGAGACACTTGAGGGAGAATTTACTCAAGGGAGAGTTACCTTGCAAGGTTAAGACTCTGTCGACGAAGTCCATGAAGCTCTGTATGATGTCGTCTCTGTACCGCTTGTCTTCTTCGGGGTGAAGGAAGACAGAGTCATCGATGGTGAGATAAGGGACGAATGCGAGAAGGTTGCGCCACCTCTTGGCGAGAATGGATGTCAGAGCGGCCTCCTTTGTGGTGAGGAAAGACAAGATGTGACAAAGAACCTCGTCTGGAAGATTGCTAACACGATCCATCTTCTTCCCTGCACATGGAAGAAAGAAGTAGACAAAGGTCAGAGCTTTTTAAGTACCAAACTTCAGGTAACGAGAGACTATATCTAATTGAGTGAAAACCAATCGACAAGGCAACCAAAGGAGGGAACTTTGAATCAAGAAACCCTAAGAAGAGAACAGAATCAGTAGTAGCGGAAGAGATGAGTAAAGTTTAAGGCATCTACCTGTTCACAAATGTTTGATCCAACACCCAAACTCTAGAGATTTTCAGTGGATGAGCAAATGAGATTTGAAAGTGTTGATTTCTGTAGCCAGTAGCCCTACAGAAACGGGGATACGAAGAAGACAAGCAAGACTCTCGAGCCTAGTGTGAAGACCTTTTAAATGACACCGGTTAAATCGATGGTAATGTTAACCGGTTTAAATCGATGGTTTTTGTTTGGACCGGTTTTCGACCAATACGTTCAGAAAACGTGTGATCGTGATCAGTTCACAAATCCCACAGACCAGGAAGAAATTCGATAATTTGATTCAGTTAACGAAATCAACTAAAGAGAAATCAATCATTTGATTTCAAATCAGACAATAATAAAATGAAGAAATGTGATAAACATGTAGGAAGAGGTTGGATCAAACAATGGTCTCGGAAGCTCTAGCTGTATAGAACAAAGATCAAAGAGATATATAGACTTATATAACTTTATAATATTTTATAAAAATATCACCAAGAACCAACTTTACCCGTAACACCAGATACAAAGACAAGGTCTTGTTCCTTGGATTCTTAACTCGTTGGGTTTGCTTCTGTCAAGACAGAGCTTACTTTTATGGGACCTTTGTTAAAATCATCACAAGGAAAAGAAACTAACTAACCAAAATGTTTAGATGCATTGTAACTACCCTTAATTGAAGAGAAAATGCAGAGAATATCAGAGTTGCAGAAGTGTCATTAGCTTAACACTGGCGCATAAGTCAAATAGTTCAACACATAAGTCAAATTTTAACAATACTCTAATAACAATACTCAAATAGTTCAACACCATAAGTCAAATTAACAAGACACCACTACGCACAGCACCTACTACACACAACGATACTAATAAGCTTCTTACTATTACCCTCATCCTCTTCCCCTCTCACTTGTCACCACTTCCAGGCACACACGGAACAACCTCTTCATCGACCCCTTGACCCTTCCACTCACCCGACCCCACCTTGTACAACTTACCACCTCCACAAAGCATGAGCTCCCAGTTAAACGTGACACTCGCCCCTGATGCCGCAAAACCACTCGGGAAAATGTTTCCATCCCGGAGTGGTTTCTTAGCTACAAACACGGTGAAACCACCGTCTCGCAAATACCTAGTAGACATGTTCAAGTCCGAATTTCCTGATAACAAAAGGATGCTCCTCGGGACTCCTTGTCTCAGTCTGCATCAGCTCGATCAACCTCGCAGCAGCTAGGTCAGACTTCCTCTCGTAAGGAACGTCTTCTCTCGGTGGGACAGCTGTGTGGATACGGACACCGCATAAGTTACCGTTTTCGTCAACAAAACAGCCGCAGACGTACAAGTTGTACTTGGCGGAGAGCTGGTTGTCAGGATTCTCCTGTCTCAAGGCTTGGTTGATCCGACAAACCAAATCCTGGATCGGGTAAGGATGGTTCGGATCTTATGGAAACGGACAAACGCCTGCCTCCCAGAAAAGAGCAAACTCACGAGCCATGTCTGTCATCAATCATATAAAAGTTTGAATTAGCTTTAAGATAGTGTGTAAACAAAGCTAATAGTGGTGGTTGTATCCGGTTAACCAGACATTAATCAAATACTAATAACACGGTTAAGCACTCTTAACAGTGTAAAAACAACATTTAAACCTAAGTGAAACATATGACATATCAAAAAACTAATCTAAGTTAGTTTACTGAAAAACAAACAACGGACAGTGAAACAATATCTAACGCATTATTAGGATTGAGAATATTATATACATATATGCTCATGAACAAGGGTAAAAACAAACAAAATCAAACAAATTGAAGATGTCACTTACCTTACAGAGAGCGAGAAAAGCTAGAGACAGAGAGCGAGAAAGGAGTGATCTGAGGCTACCGATAGAGAGTGTCATGTGTGCGTCAGCCATAGAGTTAGTCTATTAGAATATTGGACTGGGCTGGGCCGCGCAGTTGTCAAATAGCCCGGGCTTAAAGTGGGGTTTTTTCGTTTATTTTTAATGAATCAGTTATAACAAATTGGTACGATTTATAGTCTTTTTCAATACCATTAAAAAAGATCATTCCTATATTATATCCTTAATGAAATGTTAAAATTTTCCAAAAATGTCCTTAATGATATGACTAACTAAAAAATTTCATTAACGGCATTATTGTTTTTCGATTTTTTTTGGCCTATAATACATTTAAATAGACTATGACCCAAATCTGTTAACTAATTAAATCGGTTATGTTTTTATATAATTCATTTCATAGTCCATAAACATTTTTATAGTAACAATAAATTAAAGTCTGCAATAATTTTTAAAAGTAATATTAGAGATTGAAATTTTGTAACTAAATGATTTCACGAGTTAATCAAAAAAATTATTGGGCCACTTTATATGTTTAGAAATATTTTATGAAATTTATAATTGTTAAATATAAATGATTGTCCAAGTACAAATTTCAGGTACAATCATTGTTTAACTTATTTAGAAACATAAAACGGTTGTGTGAGGCATTGTAAATTTCGTCATACTGTACATACTATAACAAACCCGCATAATTGAAACTTGATCATGTCACAGTTTATATAATTAAAACGAAAAATTATTAATCTTTATATAGAAAAAACAACAAAATAGTACGCACTCTTTTTAAGCGCGGATCAAAGATCTAGTAGATTTTTAAATCCCCGCCATTATAATTCTTCAGGATTATTTTTACAAAGTTTCTACAAGTTCAGATATAAGGCAGTCAAATCCAAATATAAAGTACAATTTACTGATTTTTTCACTTTATTTTGTGCTCTAGTTGATATATGTTGGAGTTTATCGTTTGATATATTTTTTGGGATTTTAATTTTTTTTCTTGTATTGCATTACACAGTATAAAATAATTCAAGTGTCTCATTTTCTAATTCTTAAATTTTGAAATGTTTATTAATGATATTTTCTATGGAATTTATATGCATATTCACCAAATATTATAATAAGATTGATTATAATATTTTCTTAATAAAATTGTTAAACCCGGTTGAATCCGGTAAGACAACATATCCGGTTTTTAAAACATTGTATTCAATTAACAAATTTCTTTACTAAAAAAATATTAAATTAAATTATCCAACCGCGTGAAAATCAAACCAAAATCCAAATTAAATACTTAGAAAATAAAATGTGGTTTTAGACATTTTACACGCTAATTTTTTATTTAACAACAACCAAATAAAAATATGGCCATCAAAATTGAGAAACATATTTTCAAGAGAAAATCTCACATAAATTCATGAACTTAATATCAATTTCCATATAATCTATAATATAATGGCGCGGATCACTCCTCCTATAGCAGACACATGTCCTATTTTTAATTAATGGGCTGATTTCGTCTGATTAGGCTTTGGTTGTGTTTTGTCATGATTCTGTTTGTTTGAACCCATGTTTTGTGTCAGCCCAGACCACCGAGGTCTTCTTGTCGGCGTAGAACAGATTAGGGTTTCTGCGTTCTTTTTTTTTGTGTGTAGATTCTCTTCACGATCCCTCTCCTCTTCTTCTTCCGTTGTTTATCAGTTATGGTGATCATTAACACTCTTCTTCCGTTGTTTATATAATCTATATAAAGTTTCGAGGTAAGCTCTCAACCTTTTTCTTTATAGATTTCTTGCGATCATTTACAGTCTCCTAATTCTCTTGCGAAAATGACTTCTCCAACTGCTTCAGCTGCCGTCGCCGCCGTCTCTGCCGTCGCCACCGTCCCCCACTCCACCTTCAACTCACTCCGCCTTGGAAGATCCGCCCAGACTGTGGTCGGTAGGCTAATCAGATTCTGGGACTCTAAGAACATCAACAAGAATGGTGAACTTTTGGGAATAACGATTCTGCTCCTCGATGAGATGGTGATGATTTTTTTTCCCGATTTGCCTCCGACTATCATGGGATGTCTTCCTCCGATGTTGTTGTTGCGCAATCCGCCTTCGATGTTCTCCCACTCGATGAGAGATTGGCCTACATGCTTTCCTCTGTTTCTCTCTCTGTTATGTCTGTATCTGTCCAAGGAATCATCAAATAGAATCCACTGAACTGCAAGACACAGGTTTCTTTAGCTCTTTTAACGAGCACTCACCAACTTTCTTCGCTCCAACCACAAGCTCGCTTCGATCCGACTCGGACCCGGATTCACCAAAGCCACAAAACGAGGATGAAAACGAGTACGTCACAGAGTTGACTCGGCAGATAATTAACTATATGCTTCAGGATGATGAAAAGCATCAGAAGGTACAAACTTTTTTAAAACCCAACAAGATTAGATTCTTTACTCTCTTATTCAATCTCATATTCTTTATTAATATTTCTTTTTCTTATTTTTGGTTATGTCTTTGTAGTGGGGGCTCTGGCTCGCCGCAGTCGACTCTATGGTCACCATTAGCCTCCGGTTACAGCCCTCCTGTCGGCCCTTCCCGAGAACCATCACCGCTCCACGACGGCGGTGGAGTCAAAACCTGTTATGATTCCTTTTCAAACAAAGCAAGCTTTAATCGATGAGCAGATCTCATCTGTTCAAGCTAGCGTGAGCTCATGTTTTATCAGTTGATAATTACTTAGAATCAATTTTTATTTGTCGGTTGTAATATGATGGTTTATAAAATAAAAAAACTCGATGTTCATTTTGTGTATATAGTTCCAGGAGATCGAAAAGAAGAAAAACAAGCAGCTAAATGATTATGCCTTAAGAAACAAAGCAAGGAGCTACCACAACCATCAGAGACCAAAGTCCGCCATGAAGGCGGTGTTCGTTGACGGGTTGGGTGGAACTGGATTGCTTTTGCCAGGCAGTCATGGTACTGTTGTGGAGTCACGCAAGAAATCAGGTTAGAGACAGCCAATAGTTTCATATTAATGTAGCACTGTTACTTCTTTTTTTGCATATCAAATCCATTGTAAGTTTATGTTTTGTAAGTTTAAGTTAAAGAAGGTTATTTATTCTACGGCTGAAATAGAAGCAACCTTGTGAAAATTTTTTTTCTCTATCCCAGAATAGTGACTTCCTCTTCATACTCGCTTACTTCCATTCTGGATTTTGTGGAGAATATGGAAGTCTCTGAAATAATTTAATGCCAAGCACAGAGGTTCATCTGCTACTACTTTAGTATCTTTTGCTTCATGTGATGTTAATGACTGGATTTGTGCATCATGTTACTAATCTTCCCAATGACACTTCAGTAGGAAGTGGTTTGTCTTTCTCATCTAATGATACACATTTTTGGTCCCGTCCATCTGCTGGCTGGTATAAATGCAATGTCTCTTATAATGTGCTTACGGGTCGTGTTGTGGCTGGTTGGATTGTGCATGACCATCTTGGCTGTTTTAGGTTTTGGAGATCCGCTATTCTAGGGGAGTCAATTTCTGTAACAGAAGCTGAGGCTAAAGCTATTTTGATGGCGGTGCAGAGTACACGGTTCATGGGTTATGAAAATGTGATTTTTGAAAGTGACTGTAACTCCTTGGTGTGAAGTCTGAATGGAAATGATCATTGTTTCCATATTCACAATGTGTTACTGGATATTATGTTATGGTCGTCTCATTTCAAGGGGTGTCAATTCCTCTTTGTGAAGCGCGAAGGAAAGGAAGCAGCTCACTTATTGGCCCGACATAGTCCTAAAAATAACATTTTCTATTCAAGTTGTCTATTTTCACCTTTTTGGTTAACTCCAATTCTGTACAAGGATTATGTTACTTCTTCTGATCATTAATAAAGTATCTGTTTTTCGAAAAAAGAAGTTACGTATTATAATGGACAAGAGATAAAATAAAGTGATATGAAATGAAGTCGTCTATATACTTTGAGATTCCTACTTTTTTTATATATGGGTTGATATAGTGGGAATCTTTTGTCTATATTAGATTTAGTGATTTCATAAAATTATAAGTAAACACAACTATACAAGTAATCTCATAATTATCTCCTTATTATATAACAAATAAACCACTGAACATATTAGTCTTTTTTAAAAACATTAGAGTTGGTTTAACTTCAATTTTATCTTTAAATTTAGAGTGCATAATTGATATTACGTGTATACGCACACCAATTAACCTAATGTGCACACTATCACAATCGAATGGTATGTCGATGTAGCACTTTAGGATCGAATCCACAGAGACCAACAGTTACACTTTATTTCTTTGGGATCAATATCTAGCTAAAACAATGATGGAGTTTTGAATTGGTTGTAACGTGCAAAGCAACAAATAAAGTAAATGTAAATTCAATTTAAAGAGAAGCCAGTCTAGGGTTACTTCATCGGGTATTAATACTTGTGAGCTGAACAGTTATTCAAGCGCTAATAAGAACAGGTCCAGAACTCGGATCACTCAAGTAGAACAGCCCACTGTCGTGGTACTGCTCCCTATGCTGATCGTTCTTGATACCTAAACTCTCGTTTGGATCAAGACGCGACAGCAAGCAATAGAGATCAAGTCCGATAAGTTCACCAAACACCCTAATATCTACTTTCGCTGATTAGGGATGCTAGGCTCATTCATAACATGTCTAGCAACCTAAGCACTTTTGATGATCAGATTAAACCTAAGTTCATACATTAAATGGCCAGATTAATGCAAGCAATAAGGATGGATATGAATGAAGACAATATAATGATTCACTTATCTATGTTTAGCTCACGAAATCAACACCCTAGAACCCTAGACAAGCTAGCCGACTACTCAGCCATGAACTGAGAAAACACAGAGTTCATAGATGAATAATACTGCATAAAATAACAGAAACAAAGAGAGGGTTCAGGATAATCTTCTCTGGACGAGATAGATGGAGCCGTCTCCCTTTACAAAGTATCAAAATCACAATATGAAAAGCTCTAGAGTCTAGTTTCTCTCTCAAAAAGTAGCGTAGTTTTTGTGTAGAAAAATAGAAAAAGAAGTTATATCAAAGCCACAGGCGGCCAGAGAGAAAAACAAGGTAATTAGGGCAAATCCTGAGATGTTGTGTTTTCCTTATTCGTCGGGAACAACCTCGGGATCACTCCGTCTGCTTGTTCCGCTTGATCGGGAACAGTCATCAGACTGTTCTACGTGAAAATCACCAAACTGCACTGATTTCTACCTCTTTTGCTCCAACAGGTCCATCTCCCATCCAGTGCAACTCCAGACCTGTAATGACTCGAAAAGGACTAGAAAGACTCGATAAAGACTTGAAAACCAATTAGAAAACATATATACAATGATGTATAAAACACCATATATCAATAATTCTTTTTTTTTCTGTGGTCGACTATCTCTTACTTAGATCTCAATTTATTTAGGACCAAGATATAATAAAAATCTTTATCTTACGTTGATACATTGTTTGACTTAGTAGATTCCAAAAATTCCTTCTCACCCATCACTGCCTCTCTTCTCTATCAACCAAACCAAATAAGATAAAAACTGTCTCCTCTACAAAACATACTTTTGCAGGTTTAGAAGAATACGATGAGAGATTCGCCAACAACTCATAATCTCCGTCATTACCAACCACCAAGGTCCGCAATTCATTGCAATATAACTAGCACCTTCCTTAATTGATAAATTCCTCAACAGAAATCAAATTCTACAACATGAACGACGCCTTAATTACAAAACAGTTAATTTAAAAACAATTTATTACAATTCTATATTTTTGAAATTTATTTTAGGTAAAATAAGAAAAATAAATTAATTTATTATTCGTATAAATTGTTAAATTTTCAAATCCAAATTTTATATCTTTTTCTTTATACTATTTGATTTATATATTTACAACTACCTAAATAAACACTAACCAACCCCATAAACATCAGCTTTTGAGCATGAAAACGCTAATAACGCTAATAATCGACCAAATCATTTACGAAGATATATGAAAATATCAACACATATGAATTTCCCGGTCATTCTCATATCAACCTAATCAAGCTGTGTGACTACCAATGTTTCATTCATCACTATTATAGACAACACGGAAAAACAAGAATTAGAAAAAGAACAAACGAAAGAATTCCGTACACAAAACTATACAATGCATCAACAATGTATCCGGCCCCGCGCTTGCGCGGGGGCTATACCCCTAGTTACTGTAATGATACAGTCATGTTTTGTATTAAATAATACAGCCAGGTTTTGTAATACTGTATGATACAACCAGGTTTTGTATTAAATAAAAACATAAACGTCTAATTTATATTGTCACAAACACTTTCTTGCAAGACTCAGCCATAATGAATCAGGAGTAGATCTACAGTAGCAGGAACGGGGGCACATGCCCCCAATTACTTTATATATATTATTAAGTAGCATAGTGACAATTGATTTTGATGGAACAATCGGTAAAACTGCCCCTGGTTACGTCTAGATCTTACAGGTTTCTTTTTTGTTAGCTTTATCTCTTACTGTACAATTAATGTCTTGTTACAATTTCTTTACACCTATTATTAGTGAGATTATCCTACCTTTTCTTTTATTGTTAATATTTTTCTGTTTGCATCTCTTTTCCCTTTTTATTTTTCTTTTCATTGTTCTTTCTATTATAGTTTATATTTCATCTTAAATTTAGGAGCCATTTTAAGTCCATTCTTTTAATAGAAGACATTAGCAATTGCTAATAAAGAAATAAAACTAATTAGTCCACTCATTTTTATTAATATTTTAGAGTTTATTTCCCACGTTGGGTCATCAAGCTAGTGACCTTATAATGCTTTAGCAAGTTGATGATTTTGTTCGAGTGGAGTAGGAGCATGTTTGGAACCAACACTATCAATGTATTCTATAATGGAGAAAAAAATTATATACATACTGACCAAGTGAAAAAATAGGTTACATGGCCTCAATCTAGGATCTAGAATCAACTATACCCAAGGTCGTTTTAATCCATCGCAAGTCCAAAACTGTTTACACTCCGTAAAGTGTAATCTCCGTACACTCCCCCACCAAACACAAACAAAACACACATCAGGGGAACCCGACGCAATAGGTAGGGCCGGGCATCGTTACTCGTTACTCACTTTAGACTCGCTATTCAACTCGTACCCGTCTTAAAAATTTAAATATTCGGTGTTGCCAAGGCAAGTAACAAGTCGATGATTTTCATTACTTGCAAGACCAAATCAAGTATCAAGTATCATTATTATTTTTAGTATTCGACTCGTTACTTACCTCGTTACTTACTATTTATTATATGATCCATTAAATATTTGTTCATATTTGTCTTTTCTTTTATTTGCATTTAGAATTGGACAAAATACTCATCACTCTTCTTATACTTGTTACTTGTTTCGTATCCGTCTTGATTTTTAAATACTCATCGTCATCTCGTTAAGTATTAAATAGTAACTAAGTATTAAAAATTTAGTTATATGGTTTGTTATTACATGTTACTTGCCTAGAGAAGACATTTTGTCATCGTGAAAAATATGTAATGCTTATATATTGAATTATTCATATATTTTTATTTGTTTTCTTTATAATGAACAAAATATTTTGTTCGAAGTAATTCACATGTTATTTTAAATAAAAAATAAACAAAATAAATTTTCATGTTTATGTCTAATAGAATATTATTTAGTAAATAGTTCTTAAATACTCATAAAAACTCGTAAATAGTTGACAAGTATTCGTAAGTAGTTGACAAATACTCGTAAGTAGTTGACAAGTACTCGTAAATAGCAAGTAACAGAACGGGGCAAGTAACTTGCAAATAATTCATTTTTGATCAAGTACTCGAAATAGCAAGTACTCGTTTTTAGCAAGTCAAGTACAAGTCGGAAATTTTAATACTCGTATAAGGCAAGTCAAGTAGCAAGTACATGCAAAATTGCGAGTACTCGCCTTGTGCCCAACCCTAGCAATAGCTACGCATTTTCACCTCATATTTAAAAACTTTATTTTCTTTTTTTTTCTAAAAAAAACTTTAATTTCTTTCACTAAAAACCCTAAGATTCCCTTTCTTACATATCTCTCTCTCACTATATATATATATATATATATTTGTCCAAAAAAAAAAAATATATATATATATATATATATAACACATCTATATGACTGGCCCCAATAATGCTCTCACTGAACCTAAAGCTATAAGCCAAACTTCTTCATCGTCAGTTACTATTGTCTCAGCTCAGCATGTGCGGTGACAATCTCACTAGCTCTGCCACATGTGAAAGTTCTTGTCCACTTACTACTACTATCACTACTGCTACTGTTTCTTTTGCGACTGCTACTTCTACAAGTGGTAATGATAATGATACATTAATGGCCACTGACGCCTCCTCCATTTCTCACCGGAAAAATCATCCGGTTTACCGGGGAATACGTAGCCGGAGCGGCAAATGGGTCTCCGAGATCCGAGAGCCTAAGAAGACAACACGTGTCTGGCTCGGGACTTATTCCACGCCTGAGATGGCTGCAGCCGCTTACGACGTGGCGGCTTTAGCTCTTAAAGGCGGAGAAGCGGTCTTGAACTTCCCGGATTCAGTCGAGAGTTACCCTCTTCCGGTTTCCTCCTCGGCAGCTCATATCCGAACCGCTGCGGCTAAGGCGGCTGCTACGGTTGGTGCTGAGGCTGCGGCCAATGCGGCTATGAAGGGAAGGGAAAAGAAGGAAGATAAAGTTTGCAATGCGGAGGGATCTTCAGCTATGCAGTTTGTGGATGAAGAAGAGCTATTGAACATGCCTGGTTTGCTAGATGATATGGCCAAGGGGATGATGGTTGATCCGCCTTGGATGGGATATCCTTCATTGGATGAGTGGCCGGAGGATTCCAACGGAGAGAACTTGTGGAGCTATTGATTTTTGTTGAAATCTGTTTAATTTTGTGTTGAATGCTTTGTTTACTTTATGTAAATCAACTTCAATATGTTTCTTTATCATGATGACAATCACTTGTTTGAGATGTTTTGTTGAATAAATCGTATGTTTTCCAAGTTTTCAAGAACCAGGAAGACAAGTCTCATTTGTGTGTCTTGAATTAGGGCTCTGGAGCGTTCTTGAATTTTGGGATTAGGGTTTTTTTTTCATAGTTTATCTAGCCATTTTTCTTTTGTGGCACCTTGTCTTTTTTTTTTTTTTTGGTAACTGGTTGTAATTGTGGTACCTTGTCTCTTTTTTATTTTATTTTTATTTAACAAACCTCATGAATAGTTTCAATTTGTTTAGAAGAATTAATATATGAATTCCATCTAAGAAATCTTTTGAGAGTAGTTGGAGAAATTAAGGCAATCTGGTAAAATTGGAATCCAATACAAGTGGCTCCGTGAAGATATTGAGCTAAAAACCGAGTTTGGAGTAGTACAGATTCAAGCAAAGCTTCATCATACCAGTGATATTAACATATCATATATATGAATAGCTTCATAATTTCTTTGGTTAGAATGCATTGTCCTTATATTGCTTGCTTTAGAATCCAGATTTTCATTGATGTATAACGATAGTATAAATGAAAATGCAAAATAGTTTTTTTTTTTCCTTCCAAAAGCAAGACAACAATGACCAGAGATAATAAACACTTTTTGTGAGATTTTCTTAGTATAATTTCCTTATGCTCGAAGTAGTTAATCTGTTTTTTCTTCAGTATATGTTTGTCTTATAATGTCACGTTATGTCATATACATGTATACTGTATGTAAGGCGGCTTACTCAATATGGACTAGAAAAGAACAACTTAACCAAATAGGTTATTACCATTATGACATTTTTGCTGATAATCAACTATGATCTCAAGAACAACTAGAGTACATTTGATGTATAAATATATTCATTTTGAGAAGATTTTAGAAATATGATATAAATAATAACTCATATATCATCATTAAAGTATACATATCACATTAATAAAAACTAAACTAAAAATAAAAATATGACATTAATTAATACTTATTCATGTCTTTTTGGAAGATAAAATTAATTTTGCTTTTCGCAGTTTTTCACAATTAAAATTGTGAATTTGAAGATGTAAACGGAGAACTATATTCACTGGTAAAAATAAATATTTCACATTATCTGATATTTATTTATGAAAGTCTTCCTAAATGTAAAATCAAAAAGGTGTATATACATTTAGGAATTTCTTCCCAAATATTTGTTTAAAAAATTTTCTTAAACAAATTTAAAAAAATTAGGGAAAATAATTTCAAAAATAAAATATTATTTTTTTGTAAAATTATTTATTTATTTTTATATGTTTGAGATCATTCTATTTAAATTATTATTTATGTATATTATGTAGAAAAACTCCTAATATTATATATATAGTGTTTATTAATCTTCAATGTAAGACTTAGAATATTTACACACTTTCTGAAACTGCTGCCTATAAGTAAATCAATTTATATATTGATAATTGAGCAGCTATAGTTTAAGGGCCCAACTGGTTTAAACGCAGCGTTTCCGGTTGCGGGTGCGGGAGTTTGCGGATGCGGGTGGTTGTGGTTTCATGTGTTATTAAGCATTTTGTATGACTGGTATAACGTTTGAAAATTATTGCGTTTGCGGGATATTTGTGACTGGTTGATTATAATATATTGCAGTTATTTAATAATAAATTATCAATATTTATATATTAAAACATTATAAAAATATAAAAAACTATTGTAATAAAATATAATAACTATCAATATAATATGATTAATAAAAATATTATACTTATTTATTTAATTTTTTTTAATTAGTCGAAAGTTGTAATGTTAATAAAATTTGTTTTGAAGATTTCTATTAAAACTTTTAGAAGAATATTTTATTTTGTTTTATATAAGTATATATCTTTACATATTTACGTATATTAATGTTTAAAAATTTAAAGTTTATATAAAAAAATTATGATAATGTTTGTGAATTTAAATTAATATATAATATATGTACATATTTTTATTTATAATATTTCCATTTTAAAATTTTAATTTTAAAATTTTTAAAGAAAATAATCTTATATATTAAAATATAAGTCATGACTTCTTTCATGTGTGATTTTTTAATTTGGACCATCATTTAGAAACCTTATTAAATGTATTTTATTAAAACTAATAATATATAGAATCTTTGAACTATTTTAATCATAATATCTTCGATATCTTTTCATTTTAAATTAAATATATTTATTTAAGAAAATCTAACAATCTGTTTGAAAAGATTTTTACAAGATCTTCATTTTCAAAAATTACATTTAAATATTTAATTAATTTCGAAATTAGTTTTAAAATATTATTATACATTAATATATATTCAATTATCCTTTATAAAATGAAAAATAAAAATTCTATCCTATTTTAATCTATTATATAATCATAATCAAATTATTATATTCAGATAAATATGATAAAATTTTATTAAATAGATAAATATACTTATGTTCAAAATAAAAATATAATATGTTGGTAAGACGGGTTAACATTAACAAACTATATAATACATGTATAAAATTAACATGAATTTTATTAAAGTTAATAATATAAAATCTTTGTAACTACTTTAATCATGATATCTTTTCATTTTAAACATAAATATATATATTTATATATAGTTTAAAAATTCTTATAAATCTGTTGAAAATATTTTAATAATATCTTAATTTTCAAAAGTTTATGTAAATATTTTCACTAATTTAATAATTATCAATGAATTATTATTGTACATTTATATATATTAAGATATCGCTTATAAAATGAAACTTAAAATTATATAATGTTTTATATATTTTATAATCATAATCATGTTATAATACAATTATTATATTGAACTAAATATGATAAGAGTAATTTAAACCGATAAATTTATGAATTTTATTTTAATAAATATAAACTATTTATGTTGAAAATATAATACGATCTCAGAACGGCTTAAAATTAGCAAACTATATAATACATGTCTAAAAATAAACATATTTTAGACTTTTGTATATACAATAGTATATTATTTAAAATGAATAAACATAAAAGATATTGGTAAAAGAAAATCCAACTTGAAAGGACGGGTCAGAATTTAGCATAAATCAAATATAAATAATTTTCAGATATGTTTTCTCATGAATATATTAATTGTTTTAATAACTAAATGTAAATACAATAAAATAAACATATAATAAGAAGTGACAAATATATGGGACGATTTTAAACTATTGATTAATTATAACATGTAAAGTATAAAAGTGTTGTATTTGAAATAGTTATACAAACATTTAAGTATATGATTAACGTTAAAAAATATATACCACTAATGATCTAAAATAAATATCTATGTATATAAAAATGAAAACAAACATCCGCGCAAGATCTAGTTTTATATTTATTTGTCCACCCGCAACCACCTGCAATCGCAAACGCTAGCTGGAACCAGTTTTTGATTTTAAGAGGTTCAAAATGGTTTGAAGCGATTTATAGCAGTTTGTATGATTGTTTGGAAACGCTGTCAACCGCTAGCAACCGTATAAGCGGGTGGTAGCGAAGAAATTAGTCAAGTCCTTAGGAACGTTCAAACGCACAATTGAAAGTATAGAGAAAGCTGCCAACAAAATTACAAATTGTATATGTGACCCATCGAACTCGAACAGCGATAGTGTGCATAGGAAAAAATGGTGTGCGAATCGAAACCCTTATCACAGTGTGCTAATCGAAAATCTTAAGACAAAGTGTGCTAAACACAACAAAGACTAATGTGATTGAAGGAAAGAAAAACAAAAATTTAAGCAAAAAGAAAAACAAAAATTTAAGCAAAATTGTAAAGTTACAGAAAGGAACAAGACAGGACTGTTTTGGCATTATTGTTCAACGGATTATATAAGGAAATCTATATATTTATGTATTTGTGTTTATCATTCATCTTCTTTCTTTTCAGAGAGGAGACAACCACTATCTTTCTCTATATCACTGGGTCCATCCACCATGATTTTGGGCCTAGAATAGCGGTTAAAATTTTACTTACTAGGTAAAAATCGGCGCTCTACGCGGAGTTAGATGGTATTTAAAATACTAACATCCTATAATAATCTGAGTTCAGCATAGAGTGAAATATTTTATAAACAATAAAATTAGATAAAATTTTACTTACTAGGTAAAGATTGGCGCTTTGCACGGAGTTAGATGGTATTTAAAATATTAACATCCTATAATAATCTGAGTTCTGCATAGAATGAAATATTTTATAAAACAATAAAATTAGAACTATTTTTAATAATAATAAAAAATATTTTAGATATATTTTAATGATTTGATCAAACTAAAATTAAAAATATTTAATTTATCAATTAAAAGATGATATATGTTTCTAAAACTTTGAAACTTATATATATATATATATATATATATATATATATATATATGACATATAGTTTAACTTAAATGATATTAATATATATGTGACATTTTCTACTCATATAAATTTATGATCATTTGTATTTTTCTATAACAAAAAAAAATAAACCATTAATTACCAACTTTTTTATTTAGACTGTTTTCATAATTTATAGTCATTTTTAAAAATTTAAAATATAACGTATACAAAAGATATAAATTTTTATATATGACTGATGTGATTGTTTAATTTATTTTAATAAAATAAAAATAAAAAAAATATAATATAATTAATATAGTTATTAAGTCTTTATTATTCAAAATCGTTAATTGTCATATATATTTATTAATCACATTAGCTAATCCGTAGCTTTGATTTAAAGAAATAAGAAAAAATCTTTTTTTTTTGTAGATTACTAATTTATTTTATAGTTATTCCATGTGGAGTATATTATATGTTTAAATGGACTAACTTATTTCTCTAATAAATATTTTAAGAGTGATTCTAACGATGACTCATATAATAGCTTACAAATGTTTATCTTTATATTTTAGGAATATCCGATTGATCAAGGCTCAACAGACTAATCTCTTCAAGTCCTATATATCAACGCTAGATAAAACTGATTACTCACAAAAAAAATTAAACATTCATATCACTTGACCACATAAACTGCTATAACTGAAATGGTAGGTTTTAAAACTCCAGATGCTTAATACCTTTTAAACCAATCTTACCGTTTAACCATGCTTATATGGTTAATGGTTATACATTTATATTTTCTACAACTCGTATGGGTTTTATTTCGGGTGTAGACACTATAAAGAACTTGAACCTAAAAGAAATGTTATTCACTGGATTTGTTGATATTCCACAGATAGTTCTATAAAAAAGAAAGATAAAGAAGAAAGTTTCTTATATGAGAACAATTGAGAGTCTTCTAAGATCTAGAAATAGTTGTTTCTTTATAGATAGTGTATTTTTTTCATTAAAACCTAAATATAAAAGTAAATTATATTAAATACTAAAATTATTTTTTTGAGGTTTTTTAAAAGTGTAAGTTGTAGGTGATGGAGATTGTTTTTGGGGAGAATTTGGTGTATATACAAAACACGGAGGGAAATGAAGAATATAACTATTGATTTGACATAATTAAGTGGATAACACTTTCTTTCATTTTCCTTCCGGTTCTAATCTTGTGTCTTGCAGGTACACGGTAAAAAAAAAAATTGATGAGAAGATATGGATATAAAGAAAGTGATGGACGTGGATATGTAAAAACCAATGATCTTTTATAACATAAATTAAAAATAGTATAGAACAAACTATATGGTATAGCAAATATTAGAAACATTATTAAATAGAATAGTATATTCGGGAATGAAATATAAACCCTAATCCAAATAACAAAATATACACATAATACACAATATTCAGTATTATTAAAATAGAATAGTAATAAAGAAATAGTATAGTAGATATTGTTCAGATAAAAATAGAATACTAACCAACGAAATAACATAGTACATATTGTTCAAATTATAAAATATCTATGATTAAAGAGAACGATGTAATGTTTACCTCAAAGTCAGCCAAAGCCTTCTATAAACTAGATCCAAAACACTAATCACTAAACTCTAAAAGAAAATATAAACCCTAATCCAAATATCAAAATATACACATAATACACAATATTCAGCATTACTAAAATAGTATAGTAACAAAGAAATAGTATAGTATATATTGTTCAAATAACATAGTACAATTGGCAACGTATAGTACAAACTAATGATGATAGTTACGACGGAAGAGGTGGTGACTGATATAAAAGAGATAATTGTTTTAAGAGAAATTGGTTAATAATTAAGAGGAATGATGATAATTGATATGTGATAGATAGAGATCCAAATGGTTGATGTTTTTTTAAAAAAATATTAGTGGAGTGGAATAACTAATGGTGGTAAGTAAGTATAAAAGAAGAAGAAGAAGTTTGTGCACGTCGTATTAACCGGGAAGGAGGGATAATATAGTATATATTGTAATAATAATGGAGAGTGTTTTTTTTTAGTTAGTTTCTTAATTATAATTTTTTTGAATGATATTGAGTGCAATTTTCGTTTTTGTTGGTATGAGGTCAATTATTTAAAATTTTGTAAAAAAGTAGTTTCGAATTATTTGTCAAGTGTGAACACTGATAAGTCGACATAAAAGGTTACAACTTGTGGAGGAGTTTTATTTGGTTCCGTACTTTCCAGATTTCCAAGAAATCTGGTAGGCTTAAAGTTGTTGCTTTTTTTTTTACATCAAAATTGTTGCTCTTTTGTACAGGAGAAATTACTAATGGCATCTCCAACTTCACTCTATTTTTTACTCTAAAATAGAGTTTAGATTAAAATTGATCCAATGGTACTCTATTTCTCACTCTATAATAGAGTGAAAAGTAGATTTACTCTAAATATAAAGTAAATTATTTTTTGTTTGCTCATCACTCTATTTTTTACTCTAAAATAGAATAGCATTGGAACAAACTCTAACTCTATTATAGAATCACACTATTTTATAGTAAAAAATAGAGCAAACCATTAGAGATGGTCTAATTGTATCAATTCTGTAGATATTGCATTTAATCTAGCATTCAAATTTTATATGAGATCATATAAATAAATTAGATATTCCATAATATGTGATTTTCTAGTTTGCCAATAACAATTGGACAAGTGAATTTGCTAATTTGTCTGCAAGGTCAAACCCATGTTAATGGGTACGGGGTCACGTGCCCCCAACTGATTATATAAAATTCGTTGTGTGGGTAAAGTAATTTAGGCAACTAGGTCAGTGCACGGTATTCATCGTGCATGGTTAATCTTGGAATGAAGGGTTCGATGCTTCATGCTTGCATCTTTTTATTCTTCCATTTTTATTTATATATTAATATAACTTTTATTTTTTACCATTTTATGTTATGTAGGTTCGCTAGACCATGGCCAGCCTATAGTATTATAAATTTATATTATTATTATTAATATTTATTTTAACAAAAAACATCTTTTATACATAACCTTGTTTTGTCTATGCATCTTATAAAATATTATTTTTTCTTTCCTCTTTATTTAAGTTTTATACTTGTCTGTATTATATTTTGTATAAACAATCTAAGTATTTTCTTATGGACAAGATGATTGACAAAAATATAATATAATACTTTAAGAAAATTTGATTATTATTTGATTAATATATATCATTATATTTAAAATTTAACATTAATTTAATATTCAAATCTATACTATTATTTGCGAAGTGATTTTTTGCAATGGAGCTCTCACGTTGAAAGTTAGAGCGGTTAAATACAATGTTACCCTTAGTAAATTTATATATAATTAGAAACGAATTTAAATTAATAATATTGATTATTTTAAAATAAGATAATTCTTATATATTGTGTTGTTATCTTAAATAATTATTTCTATTATAAAAGTTAAAATAAGATATAAAACAATTTTATATATATATCTATACTATTATTTGGCAATTTATTATATAATTAAAAACGAATTTATATTAATAATATTAATAATTTTTTAAATAGGATAATCACTTCGCAAATAATAGTTATTATTATCTTAAAATAATTGTTTCTATAATAAAATTTAAAAATTAAGATACAAAACAATTTATAATTAAATATTAATCAAGCAAAAAAATTTTGTATAAAAATATTTTCTAAAATATTTCTAATATGTTAGTGTTTTAAAATTTTTAATACAATAATAAGCATATATATTTTAATGATAAATTTTGTCATATATAAATAATTTAATTGATCTACAATTTTTGAAAATATAAATAATAAATTTTCAGGATGGTTTTGAATTAATAAAACATAAACTAATAAATAATCGTAAGAAAATTATGCCCACATATGCGGGCAACACACCTAGTTATATACTAAATTTATATTATTGTGCGCCCGACTAAAAAGTTTTCTAGATCCGCAGCTGTAATGAATCCGTAAGATACAGACGATGCCAAACTTCTGAGAACGCTCCCTCATCCCATGTTGCATTCACTTAACAGAGAGTCATCGACATGCTCTGTTTCTTGATCTGATTGGGTCTTGCGTCACTAACATTACCGGTCCTGCACTAAAGCACATGAAATTGGTGTTCTGGACGCCATAATATGTAATCAGTTTAGAGGACAACTTAAAACTTTTTAAGGTAGTCTAGTAGTTAGAGCATGTCCCTTGATGATCTCTAACTAGGTATCTCAATAAATAAGAAATTAGAAAAAGATGAAGAGAAAAATTCTCTGCACACACCCTGTGAGAACCTATAAAGATAGTGTAGAGGGTAAGTGTCATTTTCTTATTAAGCATTAAAAGGAAAATCAATTTTAGTTAAAAGCACAAGTTGTATTATAGTATTATTATTTATTTGCAGAGAACTTATTTTTAAGAAACTATCCAGTAAGAGCAACAACATCAGTGGGACTATCTTGCAAGTCCTTAGAGTTTTTTAGTAATATTTGTAGCTTAGGACTTTGTTATGAGACTTTAATGAAATTTGTGAATATTGGTGGGACTTTTAATTGAGCGAGAGAGAGAGAGAGAATTGGGAGACGAGGCGGATGATTTCTCCTTCGAACTCGTCTTTCCCCGACAAACACGAAGCATGCAATGAGAGATCGACTTTCAAATCGCAAAAACGGAGGACAGAGAAGGAGCACATACATGTTCTAGCTTTGATTCGGCGGAGAACCTTCGGATTACACAAAGGATCGGTGTCGATTGAGAGGATATAGATCGGTGTTTTGATTCGGCGGAGATAGATCGGTGTCGTCGAAATCACCGACGAGAGGAAGAGAGAAACGGAGACGAGACAAATGACACGAGAGAAACACGAGTTTCCCCTACCCATTCGGTTTACCTACCACGCCATGACACGTGCTCCTTAAGGACGAGGTCGAAAACTTCTTATTTAACCTACGTCCCTCTTCTTTTTCCTTATTATTCATTTATTTTATTCTGAATTTACACTAAGGACATATGTAAAATACGCCGATAATGTTGGTCTAAGGGTGCTTTTAGGTACGTTACTGTTGAGTTCCTGGTTTACGACAGTCTTGAGGAAGAAGATAAAGCCAAGACATTGGCATTTGAAGAAGAAGAAGTTAGGGTTTCTCTTAGTAGAATGTTGATGTGGGGTGATCACAAATTCCACTCCAAGTGGAAACCATGAAAACAGAGTAATTAGGGTTTTTCTTTAGGTTTTCCATGTTTACTTCTTTCCCAACTGTTGATATTTCAATCTGGCTTGTGTTTTAATAAAAGGGAATACAAATATCTTTAAGAAATAGAAACAAATAAGTGTTTTTTAATGCATGGTAACGATCCACATAATCATTTCTAAGTAATGACATGTAATAATCTTTTATCTTGATCAATCTATCACATACGTTTAACTTGTGATCTCTGATTGTTTGTTAAGGTTTTGTCTCATTATGTGTGATACATAATCTCTTAATAAATGAAATTATATATATAGTAGAGTACTAGTAGTTGTTGAAGGTGAGAAACACTCAATTATATTCCTCCAAAACAGATTCTCTGCATCAAACTCACTTGTCTTGATCGCTCTAACTCTAAGGTACCTCTTCATGCTATTCAAACACAAAGTCAAGAGTCATGATCAAGATGAATTTCTTGCTTTTTTCTGGTCACTTTCACAACCCCTCCCCTTGATAGCTAGGTGTGTACGGTCTTCTCTTGTGTGGATCATTGTGTGTGTGTGTGTGCGCGTGTATTTTTTGTATGTGTGTGTGTGTTTGTTCAGTTATTCAGCTTTGTTTGTCTCATTCTGCTTCAAATGGTGTCTTAAAATTGTAAAAAAATATATATATATATATATATATATATATATATATATATATATATATATATATATATATGTAGTATCGGAATTGACATACTTTCAAAGATACCTAAGGTACCTCTTAATGGCCTTTGTTTAATCTCATACAAGTATAAGGAGAAAGAACAAGATTAAAAAGTCATCAACATCGGGTCAATTAAAATGCATTGACTTATACATATCACCACCGACTGTGGTGAGAACGACCCTAATTATAATCTCTACCTAATAGTCGCACACTAAATGTTATTTATAGTTGGCAAAGCAGAAGATAAATGGGGGAAAAACAAAATGAATCTCAAGTTCATTTTATTAATAGCTTCACTTTTACTTGTATGCATCACATCTTCCTCTTCGGCAGTCATTCCAGTTTTCAGAAACCGGAAACTTAGTAAGTCATTTGCTTAATGTATATTCCATATATATATGTTAGAATCTTCTCTACCTCTCTATATTTTGTTCTTGTTGTATGTGATATATGTGAAAGTTAATTAGTTTTGAGTCTATAACAAGTCAATGAAGGAGAAGATGGAGAAATTCACGGTCGCAAGGAGAAACAGATCAGTGTAAACTTCAGCCGTTCACCTCCTGCCAAAGGCTGGATTTGTTGCGATGATTGAAGAAGCTATGAAAGAGTTTACTAAGATCACATCATCTCAACATGATCAGAGAGCGATTGAATATGTAAGAGTATTAATTTGTTGTAAATTTTGGGGGGTAAAGTGTAATTTGCTGAGACTTCAGCTTGTTTTCAACCTTCCAACTTCCAGTTTTTTTTTATCAAACCACTTTTTGTTTTACAAGTCAATTGTTGGTAACGTTTCTGCTGCATGTACGTGTGTATTGTATGTTTTGTTTATAACAAATTTAATTTGAATTTACTTCTAATAATAACATTTTGTATTCAATTTAAAAACAAGGTAATAAACTTCTGAATTTTAACAAAGTTATTAAAAATATAAAAAAAATTAGCAAAGTAATAGTATATTCATAATAGGTTTGCAGTCTCAAACTCATATGTTTATTCGTAAATTCTAAAGGATGCCTACAAGATCTCTCTCTTTGACTAATGAGTTTTCAGCTGAGTTATAGATAATACATGCTGTGTGTCTCCGACATAGCTTCTCAGTCAATGTCCATGTGTTGCTGGCGTATTGAATGGTGAAAATTCACTTCCAAATTTCAACACAGACTAACTCCCTCTATTTTATAAAGAATGTTATTTTGGATTTTTTATTTTGTTTCAAAATAAGTATTATTCTATATTCCAATGTGAATTTCACATTAAATTTCATTTTTATGTTAAATCATTTTTATTTAAATAACTATATAATAAATATGGGTAGATCAGTACATTTTCTTTTCTTTTCATGGGTGAAAAGTGTTTATGTGACATTTTATTATATTTGTTAGTTGATTCAACGAACAAATGCTCTTAATTAAGAAAACGGTGGCTTACTTTCTCTTAAAGACCGACAAACAAATTTCCATGTGATAAATGAGCATCAGATTTATAATCTAATCCGACATCACTAAATCAAACAATCTCAACTACAACTTCATTAAAAGACAAAAGTCAAACTGTTCCAGAAAGAGAAAATAGATATCAAATTGTTCCTTGTGAACCAAGAATAAGATTTTTGATGAAATAGATAAACTAGAATCATAAACGAACCTGATTAGAAAAGGATTAGAGATTTTAAAACATGATTCTTTCCTTTTTCCAGATTAGTTATGTGTATTTTAAACGGTTTTGATCATTAAAAAGGAAATAAAGTAGAAAGGAAATTTTTTAGAAAAAGGAAAAATAGGATCTGTAAAACATTATAAAAGGAGGGTCACGGTATTCTATTTTGTTTCATTCCACACATTCATCAACGCTTTCTCATTCAGCTAGTTTAAGATTTGCTTCGATCATATACAATGGCGATAAGAACGAGAATCTTCAGCTTCGTGTTCGTGATGATCATGAGCTTCATGTTTCTTTCGGGTTACTCCTCGGCGAAGATCTACAAAGTCGGAGACTCCGAGGGATGGACTGCTAAGGACGACGTCTACTACGCTTGGGCCAATACCGACCATAAGGAGTTCCACGTGGGAGATTCTCTCGTCTTCGAATACGATCCCAACATCAACGACGTGACTCATGTCTCTGGCGCTCTGGAATACGAGTTCTGCGACTATTCTTCTCCTAAAGCCGTCTACAACACAGGACACGATGTTGTGACTCTCACGGAACCAGGTTTTCACTACTTCATCACCTCAAACCAAGCTCAGTGCGTATTGGGACAGAAACTCGAAGTTCTTGTCATCCATGACCCTTCACGTCCGGTTCCTCCACCACCACCACCACCTAGCAAGATCCTTCCTGTCGGAAATACCTACAAGGTCGGAGACTCGGAAGGATGGAGAGTCTATGACAGTGACTTCTATAACAGGTGGAGTGAGGAGAAACAGTTTCACGTTGGAGATAGTCTGCTTTTCGAATACGTTTCCAACGACGTCTATGAAATCATGGGTGACCTAGAATTCATGACCTGTGATCCAACGTCTCCTGTGGCCGTGCACAAGACGGGACACGATCTTGTTAGGCTTACGGAACCAGGAGTTCGTTATTTCATAACCTCACACTCTGGTTATTGTGAAGCTGGGCTTAGACTTCGAGTGATGGTTGGACCACAACCTAAAGCTGTTACTTTCCCTAATTTTCCAAAGAAGGTGGACTTGTCAGCTATGGAGCGCCTCAACAACTGGTTGAAGACTTTCGAACCCCATCATTAACCAGCTTGGAGCTATTTGTTGTCTCTTTCTCTTGTCTCGTTAAGCTTCTTTACTGCTTTGTTTCGAGAATACTTCTCTGTTGTTACCATGGTTGTATAGTTTATTTGATTCAAAAAGTATTCAATAAAGTTTCATGTTTGATTAAACGTAACTGAAGCCCCAAAACTAACATACAAATTGCATAATCAATAAAGTTTATGTTTGATTTAAACGAACTGAAGCCAATTGTTGTATAGTAGAGTACTAGTAGTTGTGGAAGGTCAGAAACACTCAATTATATTCCTCCATCTCCAAAATAGATTCTCGTTTGGTTAGAGAGACTCACCAGATTCTCTGCAGCAAGCTCGCTTGTAATTGATCACTCTAAGGTACCTCTATTCAATACAACGTCACGAATCATGATCAAGATACCTTTCTTACACTTTTGTCTGCCCACTTCCACAATCCCTCTCCTTGATAGCTAGGTGTGTACTGTCTTCTCTTGTGTGGATCATTGTCTGTGCTTGTATGCGTGTGTTTTTGTATGTGTGTGTTTGTTCATTTCTTCATGCTCTGTTTGTCATATTGCTTCGAATGATGTCTTAGAAAAGCTAAAGATGAACATGATTCAGTTTAAACCAATATATATATAGTATCGGAATGTTTGGCATACTTTCAAAGATACCTAAGGTACCTTTTAATGGCCTTTGTTTAACCTCATACAAGTATAAGGAGAAAGAACAGGATTAAAAGTCATCAACACCGGCTCATTAAACATGGACTTAAGAGAATTGTGTTTATTGAATTTTGATTGGTTATTACTTTTGAGAAATTGTTCAATACAAAAAATAATGTGTTTTTTTAAAAAAAAAAATTAAGATGTTTTCTTAATATGTGTAATTTTTCTAAAACATGTATCTTATTGAAACGGATGAGGGAGTATATTACACCGACTGTGGTGAGAACGCACCCTAACTATATAATCTCTACCTAATAGTCGTACACTAACTGTTATTTATACTTGGCAAAGCAGAACATAAATGGGTCAAAAACAAAATGAATCTCAGTTTCATTTTATTAATAGCTTCACTTTTACTTGTATGCATCGCATCTTTAGATTCGACAATCATTCCAGTTTTCAGAAACCGGAAACTTAGTAAGTCATTTGCTTAATGTATATTCCATATATATAAGATTTTAAGTTGTAAGAATCTTCTCTACCTCTCTATTTTTTTTTTGTTGTTTTATGTGAAAGTTAATTAGTTTTGAGTGTATAACAAGTCAATGAAGGAGAAGTATTGTTGTAATCAATCGATAAGACTCAAAGATTTTAAGAAAACTCTTTCTTATTAGCTTAAGAAACTGACTCAAAACTTAAGCTCTCACAATATTAATCTCTAAACCTCACAAGCTATGCAAACACACTTGCACAACTATATATAGAGATATGATAGACTCAAACACACACGTAGTATATCTTATTTAGATAACTACAAACACAAGTCTATCTCATAACTAAAATAGGATTTAGTTTAGCTTAGGGACCAAGATAACTTCAAGATTATCCTCAACATTCACCCCTTTAATCTTGAAGTGAGTGTTCTTCACATCTTGAACTCCAACAAGATCCCTCATCTCCTTGAATTTAATTCTTCCTAATGCCTTTGTTAAGATATCAGCTTTCTGCAATGTTCCTGCAATGTGTTCCACTTCTACTTGATTGTTTTCCACGCATTCTCGTATAAAATGGTATCTTTTGTGTATATGCTTGCTACGACCGTGAAACACCGGATTCTTTGTCAAAGCAATTGCAGATTTGTTGTCCAGTCTTATCGTCACCTTTTCACACGAACTCTCAAGTACCTCCGCAAGAAGTTCCTGCAACCAGATGGCCTGTTTTGCTGCTTCCGTGGCCGCCATGAACTCGGCCTCACAAGAAGATAGTGCAACTATCTCCTGTTTCTGTGAGCACCATGTTACCAGACAGTCATTCAGATAGAATAGGTGACCGGTTGTGCTTCTTCCGTCATCTGCATCAACATTGTGTGAGCTATCGGAGTACCCAATCAACTCTGTTCGGTTACTTCTCAAGAAGGTGAGACCGTATGTGAAAGTTCCTTTCAAATAGCGAAGGATCTGCTTCAAAGCCATTTGATGGCTCTCCTTTGGTTCGTGCATATACCTGCTTAAAACACCAACCGAGTAAGACATATCAGGTCGTGTATGCAGCAAGTAACGAAGACACCCGATGATCCTTCTATACTCTTTCTCATCCACGCTTCTCTCTTCCTCTGCTTTGGACAATTTTAAACCTGCATCCATCGGAATTTGTACTGCGTTGCAGTCTGACATGTTCGTTTCCTCAAGAATTCTTTTAGCGTAACATTCTTGTTTCAATGTGATTCCACCATTAAACTGCACGATCTCGATTCCCAAGTAGTATGTGAGTAATCCAAGATCACTCACGTCAAACTTTGATGACATCCCTGCTTTAAAATCGTTGATCATACCCGCATTTGAACCAGTGATGAGTAGATCATCCACATAGACTGCCACAAGTAATAGATCATTGTTCTTTCTTTTCCGGTACAGTGAAGGTTCTTTGCTGCACTTTAGAAATTCGAGTTCCTCTAACACCTTGTTCAGCTTCTCATTCCATGCGCGTGGCGCTTGTTTCAAGCCGTATAAGGCTTTCTTTAGCTTATAAACCTTGCTTTCACTGCCTTTGACGATGAATCCTTCTGGTTGGGATACATACACATCTTCTTTCAGCTCACCGTTTAAAAACGCTGTCTTAACATCTAGGTGGTGAATTTCCCAACCGTTTGATGCAGCCAAGCCGATGATGAACCTTACAGTTTCGATGCGTGCAACTGGCGCAAAAACCTCCTCATAATCAATTCCATGCCTCTGGATGTATCCCTTGGCTACAAGCCTTGACTTATGCTTATTAATGCTTCCATCAGAGTTTCTTTTCACCTTGAAAACCCATTTAAGTCCAATGGCTTTCGCTCCTCTGGGAAGATCAACCAGCTCCCATGTGTTGTTTTTAACTATCGAGTCAATCTCAGCAGAGCACGCGTCCTTCCATACTTCATCTTCAATGGCCTCACTGAAACTCCAAGGCTCATCATTGATAAGCAGCAGCAGCTTCTCTCCTTCAACGTCGGCTAGGTACACGTAGTCATCTAAGTAGCCAGGACGTTTAGTAACTCTTGTTGATCTCCTTAACAAACTTTCTACCTGTTCTGCACCAGACTCTGTTTCTTCATTATTATTGCTTTCTTCTTCCTCTGGTTCGTATGGAATTTGCTCTGTTGCCTCTTCTTCTTCCTCTTGTATGCCATTGTTGTCGTATGTTCCAAGAGTTATCTTGAACATGCCTGGTTGTCCAACCTCTGTCGTGCTCTTCCACTTCCATCCCTTGCTTTCATCGAACACAACGTCTCGGCTCACAGTTACTCTTTGACTTGTTGGATCCAACAGTCTATACGCCTTTGAACCAGGTTCAGTACCCAAGTTTACAAGTACTCTACTTCGATCATCCAACTTCTTTAGATGCTGGCTCTCAGGTTTAGCATATCCAAGACAACCGAAAACCCTTAGATGATCAATGTTAGGCTTCCTTCCCTTGAGAACTTCGTATGGCGTCTGAGATTTCAACGTTCTTGTTGCAACTCGGTTAATCAGATAGGTCGAGTGACGAACTCCTTCTCCCCAAAGATAATTTGGTACGTCCATGTGCTTAAGTAAGCTACGAGTCATCTCCAATAAAGTTCTATTCCGACGTTCCACCACCCCATTCTGTTGAGGGGAGTACGGTGCAGTCAAGTGTCTGTTGATTCCTGAGATCTCACAGAAGTTTCTGAACTCGTTTGAGGTGAACTCTCCACCTCTGTCGGTCCTGAGAGTTTTAATCTTCTCCTTTGTTTCTCCTTCTACCATTGCTTTGAACCTTTTAAATTTCTCAAGTGCCTCGCTTTTCTCCTGCAGCAATATCGACCACATATAACGGCTATAATCATCAATCAGTACGAATATATATCGATTTTTTCCTGCTGTTGGCGGTGATATTGGTCCACATAAATCACCGTGAATTAACTCAAGTTTCCTTGTAGCTCGATATGTCGTTGCATTTGGGAAGGAACGCCTTGTTTGTTTTCCCAGTAAACAAGCAGAACACGTCTCATTCTCAATACTCAAGTTCGGTATTCCCATGGCCATTTGATCTTTGATCATTGTCTTCATTGTGTTGGCTCCAATGTGACCTAGTCGCGCATGCCACTTGCTGTAATCACTTAGAACCGAAGCTTGTAAGCAGTTTGAAGGAAAGATATCCATAGGCACCTTGTAGAGTCGATTCTGTGATCTTTTTGCCTCGACAATGAGATTTCCTTCTTTGTCATGAAGTGTAAGCAGATCTTCTTTCATCCTTACCTCACAACCAGCTTCTGTAGCCTGTCCAAGGCTAATGATATTACTTTTGAGGTCTGGTATGAAGTAGACGTCTGCAAGTACTTTTTGCTCTCCGTTTTGACTCACGAATAGTATCGACCCTTTTCCTTTTATATCTATTCTTGAGTCGTCACCGAACCTAACCTTGCCTGTAATACTTTCATCCATGGTCTTGAAGTAGTCTCTTATGCCCGTCATATGGTTACTAGCACCATTGTCGAGGTACCACACTCTGTTATTGTCAGAATCGCACTCCAACTCCTTAGGCTTTATGTTCCTTTCATTGAGGTAAACAACCTCGTGCATTAACAGTTTATCAGCTTCTTGTGTCTCATCATTCCCCGCTTCATATGCTTCTTGTAGTTTCAACAATCTGTCCGGACACGTTGTAGCAAAGTGCCCGGGTTTATCGCACCTGAAGCATATTATTTTTGAAAGATCTATGTCTCCTCTTCCATATCTTCCACGGCCTCGTCCTCTTCCATTGAACCTTCCTCCACGACCTCTACCTCTGTAGTCTCCAAAAGCTTGGTTGTTTTGGGACTCTGAACTTGCATACATCAGTTTGGTTTGATCAACTTGAGCATCTTCTTCTTCTTCATTGATTCTCTCCTCATAAGCTTTCATTCGTCCGATTACATCTTCAAAACTAGTTTTTTTCAGGTCAAGAAGTTGTTCTAAAGATGCTACCATATGTATGAACTTTTTTCTTGGTAAGCTCTTAAGAAACTTCTTTACTAGCTTTTCTTCTTCAATTATTACACCTAACGCAGCTGATCGAGACGATAGTTCAGATATCTTGCCGACGAAGTTATCAACGAAGTCGTCGTCCTTCATCTTCAGACGATCGAACTCTGCATTCAAGGTCTGCAATCTTGCTTCTCTTACTCTGTCTGCTCCTAGATGTCTTGATTTTATAGCATCCCATACTTTTTTCGCAGTATCAAGTTCTCCTACTTGTAGTACAAGGCTCTCAGGGATGGATTGAAATATCAACGCAATTGCTAGATTATTCTTCTTGCTTTCAGTTGTCTCTGTTTCAGTGAGTTCCCAAACCTCATGAACCTTGAGAAGTATCTTCATTCTAATTGACCACATCGCATAATTTGTAGAAGTTAACATAGGGCAGCTTATTGTAGGTGACGAGGGTTTCTTCGGTTTGTTGACGATGGTTGAAAGATCTCTCATGGTTGACGAATAACCTTTGCTCTGATACCAAATATTGTTGTAATCAATCGATAAGACTCAAAGATTTTAAGAAAACTCTTTCTTATTAGCTTAAGAAACTGACTCAAAACTTAAGCTCTCACAATATTAATCTCTAAACCTCACAAGCTATGCAAACACACTTGCACAACTATATATAGAGATATGATAGACTCAAACACACACGTAGTATATCTTATTTAGATAACTACAAACACAAGTCTATCTCATAACTAAAACAGGATTTAGTTTAGCTTAGGGACCAAGATAACTTCAAGATTATCCTCAACAAGAAGATGGAGAGATTCACAGTCGCAAGGAAAAACAGATCAGTGTAAACTTCAGCCGTTCACCTCCGAGCCAAAGGCTGGATTTGTTGCGATGATTGAAGAAGCTATGAAAGAGTTTACTAAGATCACATCATCTCAACATGATCAGAGAGCGATTGAATATGTAAGAGTATTAATTTGTTGTAAATTTTGGGGGGTAAAGTGTAATTTGCTGAGACTTCAGCTTGTTTTCAACCTTCCAACTTCCAGTTTTTTTTTTTTATCAAACCACTTTTTGTTTTACAAGTCAATTGTTGGTAACGTTTCTGCTGCATGTACGTGTGTATTGTATGTTTTGTTTATAACAAATTTAATTTGAATTTACTTCTAATAATAACATTTGTATTCAATTTAAAAACAAGGTAATAAACTTCTGAATTTTAACAAAGTTATTAAAAATATAAAAAAAAATTAGCAAAGTAATAGTATATTCATAATAGGTTTGCAGTCTCAAACTCATATGTTTATTCGTAAATTCTAAAGGATGCCTACAAGATCTCTCTCTTTGACTAATGAGTTTTCAGCTGAGTTTAGATAATACATGCTGTGTGTCTCCGACATAGCTTCTCAGTCAATGTCCATGTGTTGCTGGCGTATTGAATGGTGAAAATTCACTTCCAAATTTCAACACAGACTAACTCCCTCTATTTTATAAAGAATGTTATTTTGGATTTTTTATTTTGTTTCAAAATAAGTAATATTCTATATTCCAATGTGAATTTCACATTAAATGTCATTATTATGTTAAATCATTTTTATTTAAATAACTATATAATAAATATGGGTAGATCAGTACATTTTCTTTTCTTTTCATGGGTGAAAAGTGTTTATGTGACATTTTATTATTTGTTAGTTGATTCAACGAACAAATGCTCTTAATTAAGAAAACGGTGGCTTACTTTCTCTTAAAGACCGACAAACAAATTTCCATGTGATAAATGAGCATCAGATTTATAATCTAATCCGACATCACTAAATCAAACAATCTCAATTACAACTTCATTAAAAGACAAAAGTCAAATTGTTCCAGAAAGAGAAAATAGATATCAAATTGTTCCTTGTGAACCAAGAATAAGATTTTTGATGAAATAGATAAACTAGAATCATAAACGAACCTGATTAGAAAAGGATTAGAGATTTTAAAACATGATTCTTTCCTTTTTCCAGATTAGATATGTGTATTTTAAACGGTTTTGATCATTAAAAAGGAAATAAAGCAGAAAGGAAAATTTTTAGAAAAAGGAAAAATAGGATCTGTAAAACATTATAAAAGGAGGGTCACGGTATTCTATTTTGTTTCATTCCACACATTCATCAACGCTTTCTCATTCAGCTAGTTTAAGATTTGCTTCGATCATATACAATGGCGATAAGAACGAGAATCTTCAGCTTCGTGTTCGTGATGATCATGAGCTTCATGTTTCTTTCGGGTTACTCCTCGGCGAAGATCTACAAAGTCGGAGACTCCGAGGGATGGACTGCTAAGGACGATGTCTACTACGCTTGGGCCAATACCGACCATAAGGAGTTCCACGTGGGAGATTCTCTCGTCTTCGAATACGATCCCAACATCAACGACGTGACTCATGTCTCTGGCGCTCTGGAATACGAGTTCTGCGACTATTCTTCTCCTAAAGCCGTCTACAACACAGGACACGATGTTGTGACTCTCACGGAACCAGGTTTTCACTACTTCATCACCTCAAACCAAGCTCAGTGCGTATTGGGACAGAAACTCGAAGTTCTTGTCATCCATGACCCTTCACGTCCGGTTCCTCCACCACCACCACCACCTAGCAAGATCCTTCCTGTCGGAAATACCTACAAGGTCGGAGACTCGGAAGGATGGAGAGTCTATGACAGTGACTTCTATAACAGGTGGAGTGAGGAGAAACAGTTTCACGTTGGAGATAGTCTGCTTTTCGAATACGTTTCCAACGACGTCTATGAAATCATGGGTGACCTAGAATTCATGACCTGTGATCCAACGTCTCCTGTGGCCGTGCACAAGACGGGACACGATCTTGTTAGGCTTACGGAACCAGGAGTTCGTTATTTCATAACCTCACACTCTGGTTATTGTGAAGCTGGGCTTAGACTTCGAGTGATGGTTGGACCACAACCTAAAGCTGTTACTTTCCCTAATTTTCCAAAGAAGGTGGACTTGTCAGCTATGGAGCGCCTCAACAACTGGTTGAAGACTTTCGAACCCCATCATTAACCAGCTTGGAGCTATTTGTTGTCTCTTTCTCTTGTCTCGTTAAGCTTCTTTACTGCTTTGTTTCGAGAATACTTCTCTGTTGTTACCATGGTTGTATAGTTTATTTGATTCAAAAAGTATTCAATAAAGTTTCATGTTTGATTAAACGTAACTGAAGCCCCAAAACTAACATACAAATTGCATAATCAATAAAGTTTATGTTTGATTTAAACGAACTGAAGCCAATTGTTGTATAGTAGAGTACTAGTAGTTGTGGAAGGTCAGAAACACTCAATTATATTCCTCCATCTCCAAAATAGATTCTCGTTTGGTTAGAGAGACTCACCAGATTCTCTGCAGCAAGCTCGCTTGTAATTGATCACTCTAAGGTACCTCTATTCAATACAACGTCACGAATCATGATCAAGATACCTTTCTTACACTTTTGTCTGCCCACTTCCACAATCCCTCTCCTTGATAGCTAGGTGTGTACTGTCTTCTCTTGTGTGGATCATTGTCTGTGCTTGTATGCGTGTGTTTTTGTATGTGTGTGTTTGTTCATTTCTTCATGCTCTGTTTGTCATATTGCTTCGAATGATGTCTTAGAAAAGCTAAAGATGAACATGATTCAGTTTAAACCAATATATATATAGTATCGGAATGTTTGGCATACTTTCAAAGATACCTAAGGTACCTTTTAATGGCCTTTGTTTAACCTCATACAAGTATAAGGAGAAAGAACAGGATTAAAAGTCATCAACACCGGCTCATTAAACATGGACTTAAGAGAATTGTGTTTATTGAATTTTGATTGGTTATTACTTTTGAGAAATTGTTCAATACAAAAAATAATGTGTTTTTTTAAAAAAAAAAATTAAGATGTTTTCTTAATATGTGTAATTTTTCTAAAACATGTATCTTATTGAAACGGATGAGGGAGTATATTACACCGACTGTGGTGAGAACGCACCCTAACTATATAATCTCTACCTAATAGTCGTACACTAACTGTTATTTATACTTGGCAAAGCAGAACATAAATGGGTCAAAAACAAAATGAATCTCAGTTTCATTTTATTAATAGCTTCACTTTTACTTGTATGCATCGCATCTTTAGATTCGACAATCATTCCAGTTTTCAGAAACCGGAAACTTAGTAAGTCATTTGCTTAATGTATATTCCATATATATAAGATTTTAAGTTGTAAGAATCTTCTCTACCTCTCTATTTTTTTTTTGTTGTTTTATGTGAAAGTTAATTAGTTTTGAGTGTATAACAAGTCAATGAAGGAGAAGTATTGTTGTAATCAATCGATAAGACTCAAAGATTTTAAGAAAACTCTTTCTTATTAGCTTAAGAAACTGACTCAAAACTTAAGCTCTCACAATATTAATCTCTAAACCTCACAAGCTATGCAAACACACTTGCACAACTATATATAGAGATATGATAGACTCAAACACACACGTAGTATATCTTATTTAGATAACTACAAACACAAGTCTATCTCATAACTAAAATAGGATTTAGTTTAGCTTAGGGACCAAGATAACTTCAAGATTATCCTCAACATTCACCCCTTTAATCTTGAAGTGAGTGTTCTTCACATCTTGAACTCCAACAAGATCCCTCATCTCCTTGAATTTAATTCTTCCTAATGCCTTTGTTAAGATATCAGCTTTCTGCAATGTTCCTGCAATGTGTTCCACTTCTACTTGATTGTTTTCCACGCATTCTCGTATAAAATGGTATCTTTTGTGTATATGCTTGCTACGACCGTGAAACACCGGATTCTTTGTCAAAGCAATTGCAGATTTTTTCTGTTAGAATTTTCTCTACCTCCTCTTTATATTTTGTTCTTGTTGTATGTGATATATGTGAAAGTTAATTAGTTTTGAGTGTCTAACAAGTCGATGAAGGAGAATATGGAGAAATTCACAGTCGCAAGGAAAAACAGATCAGTGTAAACTTCAGCCGTTCACCTCCTGCCAAAGGCTGGATTTGTTGCGATGATTGAAAGAAGCTTTGAAACAATTACTAAGATGTCAGCATCCCAACACGATTGAATATGTAAGAGTAGTAATTTGCAAATTTGTAAATCTCGGGGGTAAAGTGTAATTTGTTGAGACTTAAGCAAGTTTTTTTCAAATTTCAACCTTCCAATTTCCACTTTTTGTTTTACAAGTCAATTGTTAGTAACGTTTTTGCTGCATGTACGTTTTTATTGTTTATAACCATTTTAATTTGAATTTACTTACTTCTAATGATAAAAATTTGTTTTAAATTGAAAAATAAAGTCTCATAATTCTGGTTTTAACACGGTAGTAATAGAAAACTAATATATTCGTCTCAAACTCGTATGCAATTCGTAAATTCTAAAGGATGCCTACAAGATCTCTCCCTCTCTCTCTTTGACTAATGAGTTTTTCAGCTGAGTTAAGATAATATATACATGCTACCAAAGTATCATTCTCTGTACGACATAGCTTGTCAGTTGTCCATGTGTTGCTGGCGTATTGAATGGTGAAAATTCTCTTCCACCACGTACTAATAAGGTTGGTCTTAATTATGAAAGTTAGTTGATTCAACAAACAAATGCTCTTAATTACGAAAATGGTGGCTTACTTTCTTTTAGAAGACCGACAAACAAATTTCCATGTGATAAATGAGCATCATGTTTATATATTAAACATGACACTCTATCAGTGTAATCTGACATCATTAAATAAAAAAATCTCAATTACAACTTCATAGCAAGTGCAAGAAGGCATTTGTATTAGATCCAAATTTTCTTTTTGCAGATTTTTATCCAAAATTTGAGTTTTTTTTCTCAAAACATCACACTTTTTACAACACTATTGTAATTGTCCATATAAAAGTTGAACTTGCATAAGGTCCACAAAAACAATGAAAAGGCCTGAACTTATGATATCTGATTATCTACGATAGGAAGTTGTTTCAATAGCTACGATACTCTTTCGGATAAATGAAATGGAAACTTCGTTATCAACTGTTAAATAGGTAGTGATGGTCCTTTGGCGTGGTATCGAGTAATGAAAGATTTTTCTATACAATTCAAATTTCACCATATACGCATCCTCACGGTTGAATTTCTAATAACTTTGATATTAACATTGGAGTATTCTCAATTCATGCATGCAAGTGTATAAGGAAAAAGAAAAGAACAATACTAGAAAGTCATGTTCTCAATACAAGCACGTACTGACTTATCAATCACCAACTGTGGTGAGTACCCTGATATATATAGTCTACCTAACAGCCTAACACTAATAGCTTTTGTTTATACTTTTATGCAACGCATACTCCAATTCGATCACCCTTCCAATTTCCCAAGTTCGGCAAAACCCATCATTTTCGGTGGTTCCTTCTTTAAGTTCTTGTTAAATTTATTCAACCCAAAAAACCTTTGTCTAAACAAGGCGTCATGTATCAAATAAAGAGTTTGAAAGTAGAGTTTGAAAACAAGTAAAATCTTTTAGGAGAGCTTATATGTCATATTTATCTTGTCATCTTGAAGCAAGCCATCTCACCATTGCCTCCTCATATCATTTTCCTCCTAGTATCTTGAATGTAGAGATCAGGTTCCTAACGCTTTTATTGATGTGGTCTCTCAAGCTTTCCACTGTCTGTGGCTTATCCCCATGCCTCCGAAACATTCATTTCCCGCCAAAAAGAGTACACTGTTATCTGGAAAGTATAGCGGAGTAGGAAGAGACTAATCTTGTCCTAGCAGCCATCAATCATAGTTGTTTTATTCATTAGGTTTACGTCAATTGCAATACAAAGAATCTTCAATGACATAAGATTAATCAAAACAAAACGTTATGTTAATAGCCAGACAGGTACATGAAATTAAACCAATATGCAAATGCAAAATCGCTAATCATGGAGCTAGATTATGCTAACGTTCTACAAAGTTCAAGGGGTGAAATTTCAAAATCTTGAAAAAGGAAGCGATCGTGAAAATGAGAAAAATAGAGTAGAGGAGGAAGTGGATAAGCGAGAGAAAGATCTTACATCGTCATCTTGGCCATGAAGCTCGCACCTGAGCTTGTACTCGTTGATATCGACATTATGATCCTAAGAACAAGAAACAAATAGAGAGAGTCTAAACTGTGAAACAAAGCGATTCAAATCTGATTTTCTGGATGAAAACTCAGGAAGGAGTAGAAGGATCTTAACATCATTTACTATTTTATATATTTAAAATAATTCTCAACTAACGTTTGTATAATACAAGAATATGCTCTTTTCTGATTTCATACAAATAAAAATTAGTAATCTACTTTTCTGTCCACATTAATCTTCTATTCTTCAAAATTTATTTTACTTCAGACATTTTCCTTATAAAAACAATCACTAAAATACTTAACTAACACTTTTTGCCATTAATCAGAAAACAGACTTCTCAGTAATCCCAAAACAGTATAAATTTATATTAAATTATTGTACTAAATCTGCCTCTTTCTCCCTGTGTTCCAAATAGTTGATATTTGATTTAAAACACAAGAATTAAGACATAATTTTTTCCTAAGAAATATTATTAAAAATATAAACTAAAACAAATTCAGCAATCATAAAAGAAATTACAAAACAGTATTGGTCACATTTCATTCAAACTAAAACTAAAATAAAAATATTAAAACATCAAAGACTCTTCAAAACATCATCTATATTGCAGCAAGTGGAGTTTCAATTTTGGTCAAGTTGTCGTTTAGTGATTGACTATTGTCATGGTCATCAAAATAATGTCATTTCAAAATATAACAAAAACATAAAACACTCAAATCTCAAATCGCCTAATCCACCAAAGTTACTATGTTACGAAGAGGCATATAATCTTGTGGGTTTAGAAGTTCAACCCAATGTAGAAACTGATTTGTTTACTTTTCTATTTCTTATAAAATATAATAACGATGATGAATGAATTATGGATCTAATACTGAAATACTCTTAATGAGGAAAAAATAATTCGGGATTTCAATTTTATCCTTAGTTTTTACTTCTGATTTCAAAATTCAAAATTTGAATTTTGATTTTTTAAATTCTGATTATAAATTTAATTTCTTTTAGTACAATTCCATAAAACTACAACTTAGTTATACCAAGTTATACTTTTATCCGAATAAAACCTTGTAAAACTAAGTTCTAGTTATACCAAGTTGTATCATTTTTAGGAGTAAAACTTAGTGTAACTAAAGTTCGGTTTTACCAAATTATACTTAGATAATAATACAAGTTGGCATAACTAAGTTTAGTATCAAGTTGTACTAAAGAGATGGTACAACTTCATATAACTTTGTCATAGTTATACACATTCATTCCATAATTTTTGTAACTGTAAAAAAAGGAAGAGAAAACTGAAAAATAAATAGAAATAAAGGGGGATGTATTGGACTTGGACTTTTAGGAGATTTTGGATTTTTATAAAAATCTCATATTATTCAGTTTATGATTTATAAATACTTTTTAAGATCATGTGTTATTAAACATGAAATTTGTGTTAAGTTATTAAAATCATTTGAAATCTCATGTTATTCAATCCACAGTTTATAAAATCATATCAAATCCAGTGTTATTGAAATCAAAAGATTTTGTAGGAATTATGAAAAGTATTTTGGGAGAGCGTACATCAATTTGTAGTTAAAAATAGTGATGAAAGAATTCCACCTCTAGAGGTCATTCAGAGATAGTTTAGAATTAAAAAAAAAAATATTCTCTTTGAAAACGGCACAAATATTATAACATATCTTTTCTTTGAATTCTCCGTTCGATTACTTCTCTCTATAATCAGTGGTTCACTTGGGTTTTCTCTCGCAGTTACTGATTCTGTTTCTACACCTTGTCTCTGTGTTTATTATCTTCTTCTTCAACGAAATACAGATAATAGGAAAAAGAGTCAAATATATCTGAGAGAGGTAGTTTTGAAATCCATAGAGAGACACTGTTGGAATATATGAGTTTTTCTCTACGTCTTACAACATCTTTGATTTCTCATCCCCCATATTCTCAAGCTCTTTAATCGCCGAGATCCTCTGTTTCTTCTAAGACTACTACGTGTTCTTCTCAGTGGCAGATATTCTCTGGACGAAGACAGCAATTCAGATCATGTTCTCGGTGTGTTCCCATGATATTGTCTCATTTCCTCGCTAATTTTCTCTGACTATGTGCATGTTGCCTTGATTATATCTTGTCTTATTCAGAGAGCGGTAAAATTCTTTAGGAATGATCGATGTTTTGTTCTATCATGATTGTATTTTCCCATGTATAGATAGATATAGACAAGAAAGTGTTAGTTATTTTCATGGCTTTTGTCATCAGTTATAGTAGTTACTTCGTTTCTTATGATGAGAGTGAGTTTTTTTTTCTTTTTGAAAACATGATGAGAGTGGGGTTAAAAATAAATTGACGTATTTAAGCAGTGTTATCTTTTGCTAACAGAGATACAAAGGTTTGGATTGTGAATATTCTCTATCTTGAATGGTACCTTTAGGACTCGTTGGTACACTGAGATTTGTGTGTTCGATGCAAGTGAGAAGTCTGGGGAGAGGAGTATACGTAGAGTATATGACTAATTGATTCATAAATAATGGTGACGTGTAGCCCAATTTAATTTTAACAAATAAAAAGGAAGAGAGGGGACAGTGGTTTAAATTTTCCGCACCATGTTGAGTACTTTCTACGAAGGCGGTGGCATAAACCGTAATTACCAACCACCTCCGAGCCCTTTTGCAAAACCAGTCGTAGTCCTTTTGGAGTTTTGACTGCTTGGTGATCTTTTTTTCTCGGCCATTAACTCCTCTTTCTGCACTGTTTATTAAAGAAACATGGTGAGCTGTCTTCTTCTTCTATCTCCTTTCCCAGCAAACTTTCTGAACAAATAAAACAAAAAAAATCTAGTAGTTTATTTAACATCTGCATTGTTTAAGATTCTTTTCGTAAGTTAGCAATGCTCTCTTTTCTGATTGTATTTTTCTTTACTACTTAGTGAGATTTGAGCTTGAATCTTGATTATCATGGTCGGCTGTTCTTCTTTAGTCAATGTATATTAATATATATATGTGTGTCTGAGAAAGAAGGTTATTCTTTATTTGAAATCCAACGATTAGTCAGATCCTTAGATTCTTAATTTGATTTTTTAAAATCTATTTATCTTTCTACCTGTACTGATTAGTAGTTAAATATGGAAGCTTTCTTATGAGCCCTTTTAGAATTTCTCAGCTTTTATGTTTTAATAAACATTATATTCCAGACACTAAATTTTCATTAATTTATACTTTCCCTTGGTTAATATATATTATTATGTCATGTCAGGTTCTGAAGTCTTTGATCATATAATTGCAGGTGAAGTCAAGAACTCTTTTGATGATGTTGTAACCATATGAGCCTCTGATGGTGATTATGGTGAATCTACCATTAGTTAACTCAAGAACAGACAAAACAGAGAAGGGTAAATAGATTCTTTTAAGGCGTTCACAATATGGAAAAAACAGTTACAGAGAGTGAAGGAAACATACCAAACTCTAATAACAAGTTGTCTCTGATAAGAGTGTTAAGAGGTATAACATGTCTGATGGTGTTGGTGTCAACAGCTTTTATGATGTTGATCTTCTGGGGGTTTCTATCAGGTGTAGTGCTGAGGCTTTTCAGCATACACTATAGCCGTAAATGTGTTTCTTTCTTCTTCGGCTCCTGGCTCGCCTTGTGGCCTTTCCTCTTTGAGAAGATCAACGGAACCAAAGTTGTCTTCTGTGGTGATAAGGTTCCTTGCGAGGAACGAGTGTTGCTCATTGCTAACCACCGAACAGAAGTGGATTGGATGTACTTCTGGGATCTTGCACTGCGTAAAGGCCAGATTGGTAATATCAAATATGTGCTTAAGAGCAGTTTGATGAAGTTACCTCTGTTTGGTTGGGCGTTTCATCTCTTTGAGTTTATCCCCGTTGAGCGGAGATGGGAAGTGGATGAAGCAAACTTGAGGCAGATAGTTTCGAGTTTTAAGGACCCAAGAGATGCTTTGTGGCTGGCTCTTTTCCCTGAAGGCACAGATTACACGTAAGTTCCAGCTTCTTTGTGTTTAGAAACTCTTTTGGCTAAAGCATTTCACCATGCAGAGAGGCTAAATGCGAAAGGAGCAAGAAGTTTGCAGCTGAACATGGCTTACCGGTACTGAACAACGTCCTGCTTCCAAGGACTAAAGGTTTCGTCTCCTGCTTGCAAGAATTGAGCTGCTCGCTCGATGCAGGTTTGTTTATAACTTTTGCTTTGTTTATACAAAGCAAACTCTTACGCAACTTATCTGCACTTGTTGCAGTTTATGACGTGACAATCGGTTACAAAACCCGTTGTCCGTCTTTCTTAGACAATGTCTACGGTATCGAACCATCAGAAGTTCACATCCACATCCGTCGAATCAACAAAAGCCAAATCCCAAATCAAGAAAAGGAAATCAATGATTGGTTGATGAACACGTTCCAGCTCAAAGACCAGCTTCTCAACGACTTCTACTCCCGTGGCCATTTCCCTAACGAAGGAACAGAAGAAGAGTTCAGCACACTGAAGTGCCTCATAAACTGCCTGGCGGTGATTGTCTTCACGGTCATCTGCACGTATCTCACCTTCTTCTCGTCGATGATATGGTTCAAGATCTATGTCTCTTTGGCCTGTGCCTACTTGGCCTCTGCTACGCATTTCAATCTTCGTTCTGTTCCACTTGTCGAGACTGCAAAGAAAGCCTTCAAATAATTAAACAAACAAACTTTCAGTTTTTTTTTTTCGTTTACTATCATATGTTTTGGGAGTCTATATTTTGAGGTTAAGACTCAATCCAAATTTATTATGAAATTTGAGCTCAAGCTGCAATAAATGATGAACTCTTTATCTTATATGTCTTCATACATTCTTCTACACATGTAAAGCTCGTAGCTTGGCAGATAAAGAACACAAGCATAAGACACATTTGACTTCTACATAACTCATAGAGCCACTACAGTTTTACCCAAAACAGGATAAGAGATTCGATTATTCTCATTATTAAATTGTCAAAACTGGGATAATAAGTCCAAGACATATATCAAAAGTAAAAGAAGTTCCACACTGTATTTATTTGGTTGCATATGAAAGCAATTAAGTTTGAGTCCCCAGTAACGTTTGAGGCCACCAAATGAACGCCCGTGACATATTAGCACACTGGAACGTAGTCATGCCAATGTGTCACGGGTCTTCTTCTACTCTTCTTACTTTATAGTTTATATTATATTGTGTCACAAGACAAGAAAAGTATATAGATTACACTACTTGTATAGTGTAGACCATTTTAGACACTCGAGTAGTTGAAGCGTTTCTTGTGGCAAGCTAACAAGATTAGGTCTGAGATTAATCACAAGATTGTTGTCTTATATGATGCTAGGGACCCATGTTTTCATGTTAAAAATATCATAAATTTGTAGATCCAACCTCAGCACTATCCTCTCTATATAAACTCTATGAAGCAGTTAGCCTAACCTATCCTAAGCTAAGAGAGGAGCAAATCCATCAAGTAGTTGCAAAAAAAAATTGGTGAAAAACTCACTCAAAGTACTCAAAGCCATGGACCCAAACACTAAGCTTGTCGTTATTACCTTGGTTCTTGCCTTGACACTCACGGCAGCAACGGGACAGTTCTGCGGTATGTCTGTTGGTGATCTGTACTCTTGCAAGCCGTATGTGCAGACTAAGAACCCATTGACGACGGCGGTTGATCCAAAGGGCCCTTGCTGCACTGCCTTGTCTGGGGCAGACTTCCAGTGTCTCTGCAAGCAGAAAACCAAAACCAATCCCTTTCTCAGTGGGATTGACCTTGACCTCGCTTCTAAGCTCCCGGAGATGTGTGGTTTATCTAAGGAAACTTGCTAAGACAGGTTTGTTTCGCTTTGTATTTTGATTTTCTTAATGAGTTCATTGTTCTTGTACTGGATTCTGTTGTTGTTCTGTGTTGGCTTGATGTTGCTTCTTGTTGTCGTCTTAACCGCATTGTATTCGTGTTGCTTGCTTTCTTCAAAATAATAAAACAAAATAATATTAGTAAGAGTGAGTGACTGCAGAAAGAAAACATATACTGAACAGCTCACTTCAACTCGTACACATGTTTCAGACACGAATAAAGACCATTGATACTCACATGAATCTGTCGTCTGGTTTGACCTAAGTTAAAACTTAAGAGGCCCTTCCATCAATGGATGACGTTTTATACACAGCTGTCTTTCTCAAAGCTACAATCAAAGACCTTTTCAGCATACTCAACGTTCCCACCTTTTCAGCATACTCAACAAATGCAGTAACAAGTTTCTTTCCATTTAGTACGGATTCTGTTCTGTATTTCTCCAGAAGATACTCAAAGCTCTTTCACTGTCACCCTCTCTACAGTATGCAGCATTCATCGCAAATCTTAGCCACACCATCAACAAACTCAAGACACTACTCTTTAAAGACATTACAAACTTCTTAAACAACTAACATGTGAATGAGAGAACTCACGGGAAACATCATTCCATGTTTTCACCATAACACTATCCAACTGCTCATCATAAAACATATTATATAACTTCGCAGAGAGTGTAAGCACTGTGTTGAGTTTGAAATAATAATCAAATCCAAATCCCATTCTCCTCTTTCCTTTGTATCTCACCAAACATCTCAATGGCTTCACTCTCACACCCATCAGTTTCGGCAAACCCTGGAAGCAAAAGTGTTATACTTCAATCGAATCTCGTTCCACGAGTAGACGTTTCTGTCAGGCATTTCGTCGAACACATGTGATGCAAAAGTCCGTGTTTAAAGCAATTCATGTCGAGCTTCAGACAAATTCTAAGGTTTCAGCTTGGAGTCATCCTAATCGGGGCGTGACCGTCACGTGCTGATGCAGAGCAAAGAGGGAGTCCGCGGAAGGAGAGCAAACTGTTCGGGCTCTGTATTTGGGCTTACAGATTTAGGCCCGTTAATAAATCGGTGAAATCATTTTCCTTTTTCTTGATTTTAAAAACTTTCCCCTAAAGGAGAATGTATTATTATGTTTTTATATAAGCACAATTTCATCCATATTTCAATTTCATGCATACGAGTCGCGTGAAAATCGTGCTTTACTTTTAACAAATTCAATGTATGAATGTTTATACCCACTTTTATAATATATTCCTTATATTTATATATCCACAAAATTTAACAATCTAACTTTTTGAACTTAGTGCGTCCTCAATCATGTCAAAGACCTAAACTTTGTTAGTTCGGGCTTATCTTCCAATGAATTTTAACAAAATAATAACCAGATGATTCTTTATTCACTTTTCTTATATATAGTACGTAAATTCTTCAAAAAAAGATTTATAGTACGTAGAGACCGATCTTATTTGATAATAACTTATCGCTGCTACTTGACTCTGTTTCGAACAATATAGTACATGTGGATCATCAATTTAGAAATGATCTCTAACCACTTAGCATACAATCATTTGTACACAATGATGAGCATCGAGCAAACATGCATACACATGATTCATGCCGAACCTCTATATATAATAACTCTTGAATATGTTTTTCCACACATATAGTAGACAAACCACAACGTCCTTTAACTGGTCCACAAATCCACCCATCTCTAGTTTATGATCTTTCCACTTACAGCACATGCCACATGCCCAGAACCGTGCTCACCCTCAAAGAAAAGGGGCAACCGTCCTAGGCCCCCAACTTTATCGTCTAATTTTAGGGCCCCACTTATTACATTGACTTATTTCTGTTCTACTAAAAGTAAAGAAATTGGTAGAAAAAAATTTAGATGAACCATTTTAAGTTTTTAACTAGAACAAATACCAAAATATATTATTTTCTATCTTTACAAGATGTTGCTAGAAGTATAATTGTACTCATCTTGTGCATGTGGTTGATTGTCTATATAAATATGTTATCCACGTTTGAATAAATCTTGTTGCTAGATGTTTTAATCATTTTCTTGACATATTACCTACTAACTTACTAATTATATTTCATAAATTAGTTGACGTAATAATCCATATGTAACTACTGTATAATACATGTATACATATGTGTGTGTATATATATATTAAACTAATTAATTAAAAAAAAATTCAAAATAGAAAATAAATAGTTTGAAATTTGCAAAATGTATACATGTTTTTTTTACTCTTTATAATTGTATTTTCCTGGTAAGAGATATTTTTTGAAACATTTTTTTTTGTCCTGGGCCCCGAAAAACCTTCTCACGGCACTGCACATGCCCTGCTTATGTAATCATATTGATGTGGACTGAAGAATTTTTCCATATATATTCGCACTTCACGAAAACAGCTCTGTGACTTTCATCTTCGAAAAAATGATTTTTCACTTGTTCGTTAAATCGACCAAAATGTTACTAATTACATATGTTGTTGGTAAACCCTATAAAGCATTCCGTCTGACAATATTGCATTCTACTCAACCACTAAAATCAGCTTAATCACTTATCAAACCCATCAACAAGAATGTACCAAACAAACTGTTGCAGAAACTATTAGAGGAAATATCTCTATAATATTATTTGAAAAATATTATTTGAAAAGTAAGTTTCCTACGTGTCGCACTCATGTTAATTCTCACACTGGTTGATTACGATGATACCGTTAATGAATTAAAATTTTATATTTAAACACAATTATTGATTTTTTTATTTAAATTACTTTTTAATATTTTCCAAATAACATATATAATAAAAATGAAATATTATAAAGTTTATAAAACGAATTTAAAAACAAAAATAAATGTATAAATAATATGATTGCATTAAAAAGAAAAGTTCACAAAATAGTAATATTCCATTTTAAAATATTTTTAAATAACATAAAATATACTAATATACTTTCTTTATATTTATATTTTCACAGATATTCTTGATATTAGAAAAAATATTATTTATTTTAAAACATAATTTTAAACAGTATAACAATATATATATTCACAGTAACAGAAATATTTTTAATATATTTATCTATTTTTTAGATAATTACATAAAATAATTAAGTAACATAAACTAATATATGTTTTATTGACTAAAATATTTTATAATTAGTACCATTGAAATATTATTTGTATTTTCTTATATTTATTTGACTGTAATATCTTTCAATTACAGCAAAAAATATCTATAGAATTTTTTACTTATATAATAAGATTTCTCAAATACAATTACAATTTTTTACTGCTTATTTTAAGAGATATTAAAAACGAAAAATAAATTTTAACAATAAACATCTTTTGATCAAATAACAAAATATTTTAAAATCACACTATACACTTTAATGAGGTAGATATATTATATTTTGCATTATTAAAATTATATGTTTTCTTAATATTAAATTTGCTTTTAAATTTTATGTTTTTATGTTTGTGGAACTTAATATAACCATAACCAAAAGGCATAAAATCATTTATAATTTATAAAAATACTTTAGTTATTATAAATATTAATATGTGTTCATGAGCTTCCAAAAACGTATCAATTACTTATTATGTAACTTTCTATAGATCATCGTTTTATTTTTTAATTTCTCTTTTTTAAATCAACATTTATTTTGATATATATGTATATATTATTATAATACATGCACATTTAAATGTAAATAAAATTAATTTGACTTGATTTAATTATAATAAAAATAATTATACCTCAGTCTGAATTTGAAAGAATATATGTAACTTAAGATACTCACAACATGAGTGACTCGACAAATTCAATTTATATCTAAAATCATAGATTTAACTATAATAAGAAAATATAATTTTATAATTATAATTATAATAATTTATTTTATAAATATAAATTATAAGATGATTCAAAACACCTTAACAAATGAAAATAAAATATTAAGCAACTGTTTTAATTTAGTTCTTCTGTAAAATTTATATATATGCATGAGATTGCAGAATGTTATCGTTATATTAATTTACGTAATTTGGAATCAAACACTTTAGTGTATTTTTTTATTTCATTCTAAGCACAATATATCTTAAGTTATAAATAATATTCCTAAAATATATTTACATATCCAAGACAAAAATCAACCTAATGAAAATAAGAAAATTAATCAAAATTTAAATATATTTTGAAAAAAAAATATTATAATTGAATTCAGAGAAATAGATGCAACCTAATATATCCAAATGATAACTAAACCGATTGTAAAAACAACAAAAACGACTAGATATAACATATCTAAAATTATATGTCTAATTAATTAAAGTAATATAAATTATTAATATAAATTATGAATAAAACTATAAATTAATTTAAAATTAAAAGTAAATAGCAATCAATTATTATAATATATATTTATTTTATAAATATTTATATCCGTGCATGAGCATGGGAAAATCACCTAGTATATAGATAAACACGCTGGAAATTCAAAAAGAAAAGTCTTTGTGGTAATCTTAGACTATCGAGGTTTACCTCAATTTGAACCACAGAGTATCCTTTAGGATTGTGTGATATATTTCAAGTGATCGTAACATATGTTTTGTTTTGATTTAATTTAAGTCGTGGCCCAAAAGATCCCCTATATGTTGTGATAGATTACCGACGTGACACCATTTACTTTATTCAACGTCAACCATTTCCCCTTTTATTCGTGTCCAATTTGTTCAAAATTTAGGTTAATAAGTGTATTATTATTATATATACTAAAGAAAATATGTAGTTTAAGAGCATCTAGTTTCTTAAAAGTCCCATAACAATACGAAGCAAATAAATTACAAGTTTGATAGATGTAGTGTATTTGCTAAAAATATATGTTGTTAATATTGTCGGACATCCTCTCCAGCTAGTTACATCAACCCATGATACTATACAAGCAAAATATATTAAATAAAAATCCCGTGAATTTATTTAACTTATTACTGGTTTTGAGGGCATCTTAAGCTGTCAGAAGTTGCATTCCCGTATAGATACAGCTGTGAAGCCATATAGTTTGCATCTATTTATAAATTTTCTCCTTATCTTTCAGTTTGAATTCCCAGGCAATTCATATAATTATAATAATCAAGTAGTAGTTTTTTTTTTAATTTTCCGAACAGACTCAAGATTCGTAAGAAGATATGTTGTATGTTCTGTATTCTTTTCCTTTGACTAACTAGTATATTTTCTTCTCTTTTACAAAGTATATTTTTAGATTATATATATGGTTAATAAACATAGGCTCTGTTCATTTGTTTGTTTGTCGATGTAATGCGATCAAGTAGTGTTGTCCGCCTGTCACAGAAATTTTCAATTCTCTTTTGATGTCTTATAATCATAGCAACATATTCAAAACGTAAAATATACATATATGCCTCTGAATTCTGAAATAAAGAGGAAGGAGAAGCGTAAAAATTCAACAGCACGTGGTGGACTTTTGGTACAGCATAGAAGATTGTGTGGACTCGGTGTGGAGAGTCTCTACACTCAAAATAACAAAAATATCAATGATATCGTGATGAGCTTATTGAGCTCATTTAATATTATTCTCTTCTGGCAAAATGTTAATATATGTTCTTAATTATTTTTTGCTGCCCATCTTAGTTTATTGCTATTTCATTATAAAATCATATACATACGTAATCATACCGTTCAATGTATGATTCTTTTGTTGACAAAACAATAATTGATTTTTGATTACTCTGGTAGTAAACAAATCATTATTGTCTTATAGCGTCATGGTCCAACTGTCAACTGTCAAGTCAACGAATTTTGAGTACCGACACTTCCAAATTAATTGTTTATGCGATGCATTAGATGATAAATAAGATTTTAATCTCTGTGTGTTGAATACTTGAATTAATTGATATATTGTTGTTTGCCTTATAACTTTGTTTTAGCAATAGTTGTTCTTAAAATAGTTCATATTTCAGAGTTTACGAACATCTACGTGTGTAAAATCAAAATCACACTGAAAATGCGAAAGTGGAAGTCAAATCATATCATATAAGAGTCCAAAGATCTTGCCTAATGTTATGGTCGCTTATGATGGCTGCTGCCTTTTCTGCTAAAATTTGGCCCACTTCGCCATTTACTGCTTCTTCAATAATTGGATTCTTTTTCTAACATGATATGTTGAGGTGGTAATACCTGGTTGGCAAAAAATGAATGAGGTAGTACTGAAAATGTACATCTTCTAATTGCTAAATTAAAAAAAAACGTATTTCCATGACTAAATATAGTATTAAAAATTAAGAAACTGGTGTGATCCAGAAGAAATCAAAGAGCTTTCTCATGTACTTGCCCTCTAAAGTCTATATAGATGCATTTATTTATGGATTTCCTTGATCTTCTTAGATAAAGTATTTTAGGTAGTTAGTAACATTAAGATTACCACGCGTAATGTATGTCATATAGTACTCATAAAGTGTAAGAACTAAGAATTTATATTTTTTTGCCGGACCTACAGGTCACTGGACCATATTTTTAATCTCATAAGGGAAAACTAAAGTCGAATTCCGATCCATATGGCAAGTAGCAAAGCTGAACGGGCATAACCCCAACCAAGCCGCTCCTAGAAATCTAGAAATATATTAAACGGATATATGACATATCAAGAAGACAAAATGGTTTTGATAATTACTTGGTTTTTTGTTGTGGTTGTTGTTGTACTTAGATTAATATAGTCTATAAGTAGAAGCAAGTTGTTTGACAATTCTTACTCTTCATAACAACGACTGCTCTTGTATGCCAAGGACTTCTCGACTGATGGTTCTTGCAAGTATCCATAATAACATATATAAATAGCATCTTACAACATTTTGCAGGATTAGTCTTATCGTATTATTGTTAGAATGATAATTTACATCTTATCATCTTCCAGATCAAGACATGTGGCCTCGGACTGTTGGGTGCTTTGACCCGGTTTCTCTAGGGAACCTTAATACTTAATACTTACTCCCTCCGTTTCATTTTAATTGTCGTTTTAGATTTATACAGATTAAAAAAACATTTAATTTTACATATTTCCAAAATAAAAACATTATTACCAGTACATCTAACATATTTCAACCAATAAAAAAATAGATTAGAGAATATTATCAATAAATTTTGCATTGAAAACCTAAAACGATACTTATTTTGAAACGAAAATTCTATCATAGCTACAACGACAAATAAATCGAAACGGAAGAAATAATATATACATTTCAATGATACACACAGTTTAATCAGAAGACTAAAAATCATTTCGTTAGATTAAAACCCATTCATCTCAGTTAAGAACAAAAAAATATTTTGAAAACCGGACCGGATACCGACTCGGTGTAGCTACTGGTTGACTGGTGGGACCGGTTTAACCGGTCGAACCGGATTTTCCATTTATGAAAATTATATATCTATATATATATTGTATATTTATATTATATGAATTTTATTTCTATATATAATACATTCTCTGTTTTTTTCTATAATTAACTAAATATAAACAATAAACATAAATCTAACTATATATATAGTAAAAAAACTGAATAGTGAATACTATGTAAACTGAAATTGATAAAATCATATGATTTACAATTAAAATTCTCATATTTATTTATTTTACAACTAACATCTCAAATTTTATGAATATGGTAAAATAAAGATAGCATATGAAAGTCTTAAAATATATTTTTCACATTGTTTCTTAATAAAATAAAAAAATCAATTAAATAATGATAGTTGAACACTAATTATAAAATATTAAATTTTAGCTAGTAATAATTGAAAATAGTTAATTATATGTTAATTTTTAAGAACCGGATTTTAAAATTGACTCGGATCACAGGTTTTAGCGGTTTTCAGCCGGTTTTACTGGTTTTTCACAAATTCGGGTTTTAAACCGAACCGGATTCAGCTTCTTCAGCGAGTCATGGTCGGAGCGGTTCGACCGGCCGGTCCGAACCGGTTTTTAAAACACTGACAGAAATACATTTATTAATCAACTTTAATTTAGTTAGAATTAGACCTAGGTAAAAAAAAACAAAGAATCTGGAATTTGAACTGACCCGAACCAAAAAAAACTTGTATAGTGGTATAAATATATCCAAATCTGAAGTGTTATCACTCAAATCCGAATTGGTAATCCGAAAAATCCAAATAACCCAAAAAATTCTAAAAAACCAAGATCCAAAAATTCAAATTATTATTCAAAATAAGTATTTGAAACTTAAACAAGTATGTCAAATATTAAATTTTATATTTATTTTGATAGAATGTATATATATAATAATTTTTAATATACGCATATAATATAATCCAAAGCTCCTAATTAAAATCCTCAAATTATGCATATACAGTATAACCTCTTTAAATTAATAATCTATAAATTAATATCTCTATAAATTAATATAATTTCATAGTCCCAAATTGAGTTTTTGGTTCAATTAGTATCTCGATAAATTAATAATCTCTATAAATTAATAAAAAATTTAGTTTTGGTGTAGTCCCAACATTATTAATTTATAGAGGTTTCACTGTAATATACGTTTTCTAGTGTTATAGGTGAAAATATGCACACGTACGTGAATCTAATACATTTGAACCAGAGAATATGCATTATTATTCGTATTAACCTTTGTTTTAGAAATGTTACAAAAAAAAAAACCTTTGTTTTAGATTAAAACAAATTTACATGCGTAAGGACGTACTCTGATAAGTCTCATTGTTGGGTAATTAATTAAGCTCTGCTCAATTTCAAGCAAGGTACGCAGAAAAATATTATATCCAACATTATTGATCCGAATCTGGTTTGTTGATTGATTAGAAAATATAATATCCAATGTTATCGATCGAATCTGTAAACTAGATGTAAACTTATCCTATTGGTAAATTTTATTTATTTATTTAGACCAGTAGGTTACAGAGTGAGAACGATTTTTAATTCTAATAAATAACATTATTTGAGCTAAGTGTATAATCTTCGGTAGAAGTCGACACCAAGAGGCAACAACCTCACATGGGCTAATGTATTAGATTTGCCAAATCTCACTGTAACCTAGTATGCCGTTTACCGGTGTACCGGACCGCTTGTACTATTCCGATCCCCTTTCCGGGGTTGAATTTATAATTTTTTTTTTCAAAAAAAGAAAAGAAAAACAACCTCACATGGGGAACAAGTAGCCTTTACGAGATTAGCTTTAAGCTTTTTCACTTGTATCTTTGATCGTGATCATTCTATTTTGGTAGAGTAAAATTTTTTTTTTAAAAAGTTAATTATATATATAGTTGTACAAAAAAATTATATATAAAATGAACGTTAAGTATAATTTGTTTCCGTTCCTCTAGTTATATTTTTGTTCTCTAAAAAAACATGCAAATGTAATGTTATACCATTCGCATTGTTGAAAAATTCCCTAAGTTTTTAAAACAACTTTTCTTAAAATTCTATTTACTTGACAAGTGTCAGGAGAGTATCTCCAAAAATTACTAGAATCTCTCAAATAAGAAATTCTCTTTCTTTCTTTTCCTATTTATTATTTATTCACTATAATTTTTTTTGAGACTTATGGATACAAATACTTTACATGTATATTTGGGCAGTGTTCCCATTGCCTTGGACGATCCTGCCCTCTCCACGGAACTTTAAATACACATGTCTATTTAAGACACAGCTCTCATTACCTCAAGTTGTTGTTAGTATACTCAGTCCTCACATCTCTCTCTCTTTCTCCACTATCTTTCACTAAATGACAGGTTTGACGCCGGAAAACCAATCAGTCCCGTCGACGGCACAGGCAACAAAACATGTCCCGGAGTTAGGTCCACCGGTCAAACCAAAGAGGAACAAGTATGCATTCGCGTGTGCAATCTTAGCTTCCATGACTTCCATCCTCCTTGGTTATGGTTAGTGTTCATTAATTATTAATTATACAAGCACATACGTTCATTAGTTTTCAAAGTTCATTAATATTTTTTTAATTAATATGCAGACATAGGAGTGATGAGTGGAGCACTGATTTATATAAAGAGAGATTTCAAGATCACTGATCTTCAAGTCGGTATTCTCGCCGGAATACTCAACATTTTCTCACTTATCGGTTCTTGTGCCGCCGGTAAAACCTCGGACTGGATTGGTCGGCGTAACACAATCGTGTTTGCCGGAGCTATATTCTTCGCCGGAGCAATCCTCATGGGAGTGGCTCCTAACTACGCTTTCCTCGTGTTCGGGAGGTTTGTCGCCGGAATAGGAGTCGGTTATGCTCTCATGATTGCACCTGTCTATACCGCCGAAGTGGCTCCGGCATCTTCTCGTGGCTTTCTCACCTCCTTCCCTGAGGTATAAATATTGCGAACGCCTAACCAAATTAAGTAGATTAATCTCCGTATTCTTATGGATAACTATAAAAATGATCTTTTACTATATACTCAAAATGTTTGCAAAATGACATAGTAGGCCATGATCCATTGATTATTTATATAGAATTACGTTATTTTAGCGCATGACGTTATGTATTATTGCAGTAGCTAGAGGACAAAAAATGATTTGAATTATATGGCTACAAATAAATGGTTATTTCTAAAAGGAATATATCATGAATAAAAGGAATGAAATTTTGTAGACTAGAAAAAAATGGAATGATGAATGAAATAGAATACAAAATGTATTTGTCCATTCAATCATGGAAATTTATAATATAAAACAAAGGAAATAAAATTTTACAAACGATTTATGATAACTAAGTTTCAAAAAATGATATTTCAAATATAATATTCATTGTAACTGATAAATATTCTATGGATGCTATTAAATGATGCAATTCCAAACAAATATATCCCACAAAATCATATAACCTTTTTTTTTTTTTTACTTCTGTTAGTTCTTAAAGAAAATATATGTGATTATCAAGAAATATTTGACTTTTCATTCATCATCTTTATAACGATGCATGGTTTTTTAAACGAGATGATGACGTCGTGTACAGGTGTTCATCAACGCGGGAATAATGCTCGGCTATGTATCGAACCTCGCCTTCTCTAAGTTCCCTCTGAAGCTTGGATGGAGATTCATGCTCGGTGTCGGATCCATTCCTTCCGTTATACTCGCGATCGGCGTTCTCGCCATGCCGGAATCTCCACGGTGGCTAGTTATCCAAGGCCGTCTAGGAGAAGCCAAACGCGTCCTCGACAAGACCTCTGATTCTCCCTCTGAAGCCGCTCTTCGCCTCGAAGAAATCAAAGAAGCCGCCGGAATCCCCGCCGATTGCCATGACGACGTCGTTCAGGTAAACACAGCAGTCTCTAACAAACTCTTGGTCCCAAGTTTTGTCTCTAACTAACCAATAAGTGGTAGGCTAATGATACTAGTAATGAATTATTTTAAGATATATTGAATACCAAGATACCAATTATTAAGCACAGTTAAAGTATGATTACAAAATGAAACCAAGTTTGTAAAGTCAAAACAAAAAAGATTGTCATATAAAAAACCTATTGTAATAAAGACTAGCTAAGCTGACTTAGATAAATTTTAAATTCTGATTGAAATACGTTTAAGTTTGTGTATATATATATATATATATTTTTTTTTTTTTTGAAACAGTTTAAGTTTTGTGTATATATATCGAATTTTCGATGTAATTTATTAATATACGACACAATAGTACAATTCGATATATATACACTAACTGGACACATTAGACTGGACTAGTTATAGGGATTTGTTCGTCTTTAGTTTTTTTCTTGATTTCTCAATTATTATAATTATCTTCAATCCACTTATCATAACTGGTATTGCTGTAAACTCATGTTAAACTTTTTTTTTTGTAACACGAACTCATGATAAACTTAATTTAACAATTTTGATCACATAACATTTACAGGTTTCAAGGAAGACCAGCCACGGCAGCGGAGTATGGAAAGAGCTTCTAATCCGTCCGACTCCAGCCGTCCGCCGCGTCATGATCGCCGCGATGGGAATCCATTTCTTCCAGCAAGCCAGCGGAATCGATGCGGTGGTTCTCTTTTCCCCGCGAATCTTCAAAACGGCCGGGCTCAAAACAGACCACCAGCAGCTTCTAGCGACCGTAGCAGTAGGAATAGTGAAAACATCATTCATACTAGTCGCCACTTTCCTCATCGACCGAGTCGGAAGAAGGCCATTGCTTCTCACCAGCGTAGGAGGCATGATACTCTCTCTCGCGGCGTTAGGAACGTCTCTAACGATAATAGACCATACAGAGAAGAAAGTGACGTGGGCTTTGGTGTTAAGCATCGCTACGGTGATGACTTACGTAGCTACGTTCTCGATAGGGGCGGGACCTATCACATGGGTTTACACCTCTGAGATATTCCCGTTGAGGTTGAGGTCACAGGGGTCGAGTATGGCCGTGGTGGTGAACAGGGTGACGAGTGGTGTGATCTCCATGACGTTTCTTTTGATGTCGAAAGCCATGACGACCGGAGGTGCGTTTTACTTGTTTGGAGGGATTGCGACGGTGGCTTGGGTGTTTTTCTACAATTTCTTGCCGGAGACGAGAGGGAGGTCGCTTGAGGATATGGATGAGCTTTTTAGTGGATTCAGGTGGAGAGACTCCAAGAGTAAGCCTATGAACAACAAGAACTCAAATTCGAATCCCGAGGTTGAGATTGGACCAAACAAACAGTGAGCATATTAATGTAAAGATCCAAAGATGCATAATAACTTATTAAACAAGTGAAATCGTTTTGAAACTTAAAAAAAAAACAGATTTACAGCATGTAATAAAATCTTTAGATATAACTGTTGAAGAAAACAGAAACAAGTGAGCTTTGTTCAAGCAAACAGGGCAGCTCCCACAAACGTGAAAGCTTGACCACTGTGGAATGAAACACGACAACAGTTTGGAGCTATCCTTATTTATTTCCTAAGGGTGATAGTTATCAAGAAAAATTATTAAGAACCAAAGGATAAAATTCTAGTGAGTTTAGTCTCATTCAAGTTATTTACATTACATACATTCGCGTGGTTTCTTCCAAACAAATGTAAAATAATTGTCTGACACTATATGACTCAACAACAATGTAATACCTTTTGCAACTGCATACGGTTGCTGAGCAAGAGTAGTAGCAGCTGAAGATGACTCATAAACTGCAACACAAGTTTTCACAAGAATGAAGAGCTGATTTTTAACAATGTTAAGCAGCATAGATATGTATCAAAACTATACAACTGAAAATAGTATCTTTTAGTTTCTCTATTCGATAACATTGGTAAATTCAGCCTCATCCTTCATAAAAACCAGAGGATAATCCTTCAAAAGACAAAACACCTCCCCTCATTACATATCTTTAGTGAAGCAGATAGTTTGAGAAAACAAACCCTCCAGAGGAAGTGCGATATGACCACAACGGCGAGGGCTATAAGCTTCATTTCCAACACAAGGAAGCAGATTAGGATCATCGACATAACCAACTCTCTCTGCACCAGTAGAAAACACCCATAAGAAACTAAACAACTTACGAGAATCAATGTAGAGTGTTCTGCATTTACTTGCTTTTTTCTCAACAACAAACTCCATGACTCAAACACCAAAATGAACTGAAATAATCTGTCTGCTTCAGTAAGTTTGCACTGTTAGCTTGAAGAGCAAGCCATGGACTGGTTTGGACCGATAAAGTTTGAAAACAATACATTATTGGCCAAGATTAGTCCTTTAAATGAAAATGCCCAAATGTCTACTGAAAACTATGTGTATAATAGGTCGTTGTCAAAAAAAAAAAACTATGGGTATGAATGGTGACCAGGGAATGACGGGGAATAATGCATTCCTCAACATTCCTAAAAAAATTCACCATTCACAAGGAATAAATTTTCCTTCTCATTCCCCCTCATTCCTTTTTTTTGTAGAGAAATAAAGAACAAAAATGTTCCTTGTAAAATTTGAGGAGGAACAACCATTCCTTTTTATTCCTGCCATTTTTTTCCTCAACGTTCCTTTTCTATCCATTCCTTTTGTTACCAGAATGGTCACCAGTCGGACTCTATGTGTATTAGACCTGCATGTTACATATATTTGATTTCAGATATATAAACTCGGCTTTTCGTCTAATACAATTCAATTGAAGCTTATTAATTGTAACAATTATTTTTGAGACGAAAATAGTTATATAGATACTTGATTGTTTATGACTTTGGAAACTTTGACTGTTTTTAAAAGTTGGCTATTAAAAATTACTGTTAAATAATAACAGTGGTCTTTAGAAATTTTAAGAATCATAAATTGTGGCTTTAAGAAAAACAACTTACGTTAAGTGTAAAATCAAATATTATGGCTTTAAAAATTATAGAGTTAAGTTAAAGCTTCTAAAGCAAAATCCCAATCGGAGCCATGAACTGATTGATCGATTAAGTTTTATCTATGTTAATTTTCTTTTATTAATTTGTCCATGTAATTTCTAACATTTTTTTTGTAAATATTGTTTTATAATATTTTGATGTTTTTGTTAAGCTGAATACTATTATTCCTTAGAATCTGATTGTTTAAGACATCAGTATTTTTTTAAAAATTCCACTATATTGTGAAATTCTTTGATTTTGATATTATAATATGTAATCAAATAAAATGGAAAATATAGCCCACAGTTATTTAGAGTTTGTAGTATAATGGTTATGTTAGTGTTTTCCCATGTTATAACCATCTTTAAACCGAATAATGTGTGCATATATTAGATAATAAAATAAAAATTAGATAATATGTATGAATGAATTAAAAACCTTTTGTTAAATCAATGAGTTAAATAAAGATCACTATAAAGATAGTTAGCCAATACAAAAAGGATAATCATGATGATTACTAGCAAACAATGTTAGACAACCTTTATGTACAATTAGTGTCCATAACAAGCAATATCAAATACAATTGGAATTAAATGTTGGTGTAGGGTTAGGTATTAACCTTAAATCTACATCACCAAGTGATTAGTGTTTTTTTTCTATGCCTTTACCGAACTTTTTGAATATTTATGTCTTTACCAAATTTTTCTTATGTTGTACTTTTTGAACTCAATTTGCTTTAAGTATTAGTTTAGTCTATCATGTGATCAAATCCATAAAAACATTTTTTTTCAATTCTTAATGATGCATGTTTTGCTTCATTCATGAAAAAATGTAGGTGGTTTGTCTACAATAAACTTAGAATATATAATTGTTTTGCCTGATATGTAACTCATAGGTTTTGCATACAATCTACGTATTGTTTTACTCTAGAATAATCCTAATTCAGCTTTCTGTTTATGATTGATGATAATTCTAGACCTATTACATTGACTAATCGGGTTCTCCTTTCTAACTTCTTATTGAAGATGAATTTTTGATTGATTTTAAGTGGAGAGACTCCAAACCTAAGAATAAAGAGATCTCGAGTTCCAATCCGGAAGTTGAGACTGGACCAAAAAAAAATGAATTTTTTTTTTTTGTTTTACTTTTATTATAAAAGTTGTAAAGATTAATCAGATATGTGATTTGAAAAAATAACAAGCATGAAAAATGGGAAACAAATGCAGTCTCAAAAGGAAAAATATTTGAAAGATTCTTTAATGTTTCAAAAAATATAAGAGCATATTTTAAAAACTTTTTAACTTTATTAAAACAATGTAGCTAAACCATCATATATTTTAGAATTATAATGTTTGTTTATCGTTTTTCATATTACTTGGAGGCATGCAAAAAAGGCTGTTTATAGTTAAATATCCAAAGATGCATAATATACTTATTAAACAAGTTAAATCGCTTTGAAGGGTTCTTTTACCCACAGCACAACAATGTACACACACCAGTTTAATATAATATCTTTTGAGAGATAACTGGTGAAGAAAAGAGGTAATGGGAGGAGAGACAAACTTCCCATTGTTGAACTCAAAAACATTCTTCTGGGAGAGAATCAATCCCTTAGCATTCACACCCTGTAGGCCTCTGTTGATTGCTTGTCCCAACATCGATTGTGTCTGGCAAGTACCTAGAGAGAGAAAGAAAAGACCAAAACGTTGAGACCACCAAACTCATGACATTAAAAAGATGTATGGAGTCAGGAACTGTTTTGAGAAACTTACAGCTCTTCCTCTTCTCCGCTCTTCAATGCGTTCTTGGCGATGCATTCGAATGCTTCCTCCACATTGGTGCCTTCCTTAGCAGAGGTCTCAAAGTAGGGGATGTTTCCCTTTGAAGCACACCAAGCTTTAGCCTTTTTCTCTGAAACCTGTGTGATCAAGATTGATGTTACATTCTCAGAGACATTCATGCACAATGGAAAATTAAGTACAGCACATCATACATACCACTCTGCTGTTTCCACCATCCACGTCGACCTTGTTTCCAATAAGAACAAACGGAAAGTTCTCTGGATCCGATGGACTCGCCTGTAAGGGAGGACAATTACACTTTGTGTTACTGCTTTCTACCTATTGTGAAATTCTTCTGTTCACAAAGGGGTGAGAACAAGCTACCTGGATGAGAAACTCTTCTCTCCAGTTGTTGAGATTTTCAAATGACTTCATGGAGTTGACATCATATACAAGAACACAGCAATCAGCACCACGGTAGAAAGCTACACCAAGGCTCTGAAACCTTTCTTGTCCAGCTGTATCCCAGATCTGTAATCACACACACACCCATTTAACAGAAAAGACAGAAACAAGTGAGCTTTTTTCAAGTAAAGAGGGTAGCTTAAAGGTTAACCGCTTTGGAATGAGACACAATACTTAGAACACTTTGGAGTTTTTTTTAGGGTGATAGGTATCAAGAAAAACTATTAAGAAACCAAAGGAAAATATTCTAGTGACGTAAGCCTCATTCATGTAATTTACATCACAGATTTCTTCCAAAAAACAACTGTAAATAATTGTCTGGCACTATCATAAAACTAAGTCAATATAAGTAGCAAGCATGGTTCACAAACAAGATAAGCCTGATTTAGTTAGCGTTTTCTAAGCCAACACCTTCCTCATACAATCAAAAGCTCTCTATTGACTTAACCACATACAAAATGACGTAATTCACAGATAGAGATTAAAGCCACTGGTAGAAAAAACCTGTAAAGTGAAAAGTCGATCTTCAAACTGAACTTCCTTAGTCAAGAAGTCAGCTCCAATGGTGGCCTTGTACTGGTTGCTGAACTTTTTATTAACATATCTGAAGTTAATCGTGTTAAACCCAAAAACAAAAGCGCAAACTCACTTAACTCTAGAAAGATCTAGGCAAATCATATAACGAGGACCAACTAAACAATCTTTTTTTTTTTTTCAAATCAAAGAAAATATACTAGAGCATACTTGTTAATTCAATGAAACAAAAGGCAGGATACTGATTCATCAAAGAGGTTTTCCCCACCCTGCAAAGATTACAAATAAGAAAATTCCAAAATTAGTCTCACTCTAATAAACATAACATCTTGATGTTAAGCACACAAGTCTCAGTATTTCATAGTTCCCCCACCCCACACATCAAATGCAGGCAAGAACATGCAAAAATCTATAAAGAAAGCAAACCTCGAATCATACGTTTGCAACTACTATGTTGATATCGAGAAGACAAAATGATTATAAAAAAAGAAGAAGCAAAAATAAGTTTCACTTTTTTTTACAATCTATAGAGAATAGACACTCAAAACATGGTGCAGACGTGCAGTAAACTCAAATTTTAGCAAAGAAACTCACAAAGTTGTAAGTTTGATCAACAACACAAAAAGTAAACCTCAATAAGAGAATCATATCTAACGAACGCCAGATAAGCAATGATTAATTGAAATAAAGGGAAAACAATTCAACAGCAACGAGATCAGCCAAACTAAGAGATCACTAGATCATATCAGTGTCTAAACCACGGGAAAGGAGTCAGACACCTAAATCTCAAAAACCCCAGCCAACAACAATTACTCCTATTCAAACCCCAAATCACCGTTTTGATTGCATACATGTAGAACAAGACACACAAAAGAGAATGTCTTTGGAGAAGCCTAACCCGCTATCGCCGAGGATGATGACTTTGAGGAGGGTACGTCTCCGGGAAGGCATCGAATCGAAACAGTAAACGGATCTAAAAGAGAGAGCGAGCGAGAGATTCTACGATCTCTGTGTCTGGTATATTCTGAGGAAGAAGGTGTTGTTCTCTCTGTGCCCAGAAGAGTCTAAGCTGTTCCTGATCTGTCTCCTATTACTTCTTAGGCGACTACTGTTTTGTCTTTATATGGAGAGGAATCATTCTGTTACATAACTCGTTCTTATATATTATACAAGACGGAGTATTAAACAGCTCTCGTAGCTCAGTTGGTTAGAGCACCCGTTTAGTAAGCGGGAGGTCTTGAGTTCAACTCTCAACGAAAGCATTATTTTTCACCTTTTCCATGTGTATTTTGTAACCAGTAATTATTGTCTATCTATCTATGTCTTCCTTTCCTTCTTTAGTACACCAATCAATTTTGTTTTTTCTTAATAGACACCCTCGAGTTCTTGCCTGTAATTTCTTTTTCTTTTTTTACAAATTTAGCTGAAGGTACATAATTTGCATGGCTGTATTAATCCCCAAATATAGACCCTACAAAAATAAGAAATTTGAACTTTTGAAAACACTCTTAAAAATAGGATTTGGAACACAACAAAGAGCTTTTGTGTGTTCTCTTTGTTCAATCTCTCTCTCTCTCTTTAAGAAATAAAAATCTTAAGGAGAGAGCTTCCGAAATAAATAAAACACAAAGAAAACATCCAAAAGACATTATGGCGGAGGGGCAATCCCCGCAGAACTCACCTCCGTCACCTACACCTCCATCTCCTCCCTCCTCCGACACCACTCAACAGCAATCTCCTCCCTCTCCTGACTCATCCTCCTCCTCCTCTCCTCCTTCCTCTTCACCACCAGCTTCTACTCCTCCGCCCGATAGTGCTTCCTCTCCTCCACCCCCGGATAATGCTTCCTCTCCTCCACCGCCTTCTTCAGACTCACAATCTCCACCATCGCCACCACAAGGCAGCAACAACAACAACAACAATAACAATGGTGGAAACAATGACAACAACAATGGTGGAGGAAGCAACAGTGGTAACAACAACAATAATGGCAACAGCAACAATGGCAATAATAACAACAATAATAATGGCAACAATGGTGGGGGAAGCAACAATAATTCGCCTTCGCCTCCTTCTAGAAACAGTGGAGGAAGCAACAATAACTCTCCTTCCCCACCAAGATCGCTAGCTCCGCCTAGATCAAGCGGTGGTGGTGGTGGTGGCTCAAGCTCGTCACGTAACGATGTTAACACCGGTGCTATCATAGGTATTGCGGCTGGTGCTGGTTTGTTGCTTCTTGTTATGATCTTGTTCTGCGTCTGTTGCTGTCGCAAGAAGAAAAAGAAGCATCAAATGCCGTACTACACAAGCAATGGCTACGCCACAGGCAAAGGTAAACACATATAAAGTCAGCACCAAGTCACAAACCTAATCCCTCCTTGCCTAGCCTAACCTAGTTTCTGTTTTTAGAACCTTTCTTGTGCACCAAGATAACTCGATTAATAACCTAACTCAATCAAATCTTCTTACCTTCAACCCACATTTCAAAGTTTTGTGGAAAACCCAAAAATTTTATTTTCTTGTTACCCAAGAAAGAAGGTTTAAAAGACTCACCGACCTTAGCGTCCTAGCATAACCTAGTTTCTGCTTTGGAACCTTTCTTGTGCACCAACATTACTCAGTTAACAATCTAGTTCGATTCATAAAATATTCTTACCTTCAAACCACATTTCAAAGTTTCCATAAAATTTTGACGATGATATATTGTGAAAAACCAATTAAATTTTGGTTTCTTGTTATAATAGAAAGAAGGTTAACAAAGTCTCTGGTTTCTTGTTATAATAGAAAGAAGGTTAACAAAGTCTCTGTTTTGTTAATCATAGGTGGGGGTGATCAATACCAACAACAGTACAACCAAAGTGGTCATGTAATGAATATGTCTGGTCAATATTCTGGATCACACAACGGCAATAACAACTGGATGAACTCACCACCTCCACCACCACCTGGAAGCTGGCAACCAAATCAACCACCCGTGTCAGGCGGTTTCAACAGCAGCGAGATCTACTCAGGTCCACACGGTCCGCCTCTACCACCACCTCACCCTTCAGTGGCTCTAGGTTTCAACCAGAGCACATTCACCTACGACGAGCTAGCTGCAGCAACTCAAGGCTTCTCTAAAGATAGACTCTTAGGGCAAGGTGGGTTCGGGTATGTTTTCAAGGGAATACTTCCCAACGGGAAAGAGATCGCTGTCAAGAGTCTTAAAGCAGGAAGTGGACAAGGAGAGCGAGAGTTTCAAGCTGAGGTCGAGATCATTAGTCGAGTTCACCATCGGTTTCTTGTGTCTCTTGTTGGGTATTGTATTGCAGGAGAACAGAGGATGTTGGTTTATGAGTTCTTACCTAATGACACACTTGAGTTTCATCTCCATGGTAAAAATGGTACCATGCTTGATTGGCCTACAAGGCTCAAGATTGCTTTGGGATCAGCTAAAGGGCTTGCTTACTTGCATGAAGATTGTGAGTCAAAACAAATCTTTCTATGGATCCTATAGAGACTTTACTAGAGATGTAATCAAACTTTAACTTGAATTTGTGTGCTTAGGTCATCCAAGAATCATTCATAGAGACATTAAAGCTTCAAACATTCTTCTTGATGAAACCTTTGAAGCCAAGGTTTGCTCATGATTTTGTTATTTGTGTACTATCAGATTCTTTGTTATTTGTTTCTTTATTTATAACTGGACTTGTCTCAAATCTTCAGGTTGCAGACTTCGGTTTAGCAAAGCTATCTCAGGATAACGCTACACATGTGTCCACCCGTATCATGGGAACTTTCGGGTAATAAAGAACGTTGCTATTTTAAGAACATGTTCTTGATTTCTGATCTCAACCCAAGAATCTGTTTCTCTAATCAAGAATCTCCTATTCTGAATCAAATGGCAGGTACTTGGCTCCAGAGTATGCGTCAAGCGGGAAACTGACAGACAGGTCAGATGTTTTCTCCTTTGGAGTGATGCTTCTTGAGCTCATAACCGGACGCCGTCCTGTTGATCTCACTGGTGAAATGGAAGACAGCTTGGCTGATTGGGTCAGTAACATAAGATATACAATCATCACAAACTGTTCCCTAACAATCTTTGTGACTTAACGATCTATACAAACTGTGTTACTTTGTTACACAGGCAAGACCCTTATGCTTAAACGCAGCTCAAGACGGAGATTACAGTGAACTAGTTGATCCACGTCTCGAGAACCAATACGAGCCTTACGAGATGGCAAGAATGGTGGCTTGTGCTGTTGCAGCCATCAGACACTCAGCTAGACGCAGGCCTAAGATGAGCCAAGTAAGTTTTAGGACGAAATGAAAATCATAATCACTAATGGGTACGTGCCAAAGCAAATGTTCTGAGTCACTCTATGATTCTTAACAGATTGTCCGAGCTCTGGAGGGAGATGCATCATTAGATGATCTAAACGAAGGAGCGAAGCCTGGACAGAGCGCCCTCTTCGGGAGGGGTTCAAGCTCGGACTATGACTCCGGAAGTTACAGTGCGGATATGAAGAAGTTCAGGAAAGTGGCGTTGGATAGCCAGGAGTATGGTGCAAGCAGTGAGTACGGGAACACGAGTGAGTATGGGCTTGACCCATCTTCCTCGAGCAGTGAGGAGGCTCGTAGGGGAGGAGGAGCTAACAACAACAAAACAACTCCTAGCCGAGAGTTTTGATTTAGCTGTTAGATTCAAACAAATCAAACATTGCTGTGTTTTTGTGTTTTGTTTCCCTATGAAATCTTTATTAACTCTTTTTATTTATTTTTTTTTGCGTCAGATTCTGACCGTTTGATGTATTTGTGTTTGTGTCTGTGAAGAAATATTCAAACATTTGATTGATTGATTGATTATAATGCTAAATGTCTATGCTAATATTGAATATTTCTATTTCTCTATCAACAATCTTCTCTTTTCAGATTCTACAAGTGAGACATGAAATGAACGAGGGAGGAATTGAACAACCCAGATTGAATCACACCTTCAAGTTGGACACTCAAGAGTTCTCTGGCTGCTAATATATGAACACATGCTAGTGGGTGGTTGTTTCAACTTATATATCTCTGCATCTGTCTTAAACCAATACTAGATTTTGATTCTGATTAGGAACAAGAAATTGATAGCGATCTAGAGAAAGACATGATTCTGTGACCCGCAAGAATTGAAATATTACAAACAAAGAACAAAAGGCAGAGCTAACATAAAAGAGAATAAGAGTTTGTTTCTCACGCTTCTCCCACCTTATGTCCCACACTTTGTTCCGAGAGGCAAAGACTTAAAGCATGCCATCAAAACAGCTCATTTAACTGGATTTAGCCTGAGAAGGTATAAAGATTGATCAGTCTCTCGCATTTATCATGATAGTACAGTAAATAAAATAATACTTTGCAACCACTAACTAGGAAAGGTTTTCTAATTTGCCAATTACAATGCCACATTTCTATCTAAGCTTCATCCATAAGGGTACTAACTTACAGTATTCTCAATACTGAAATTATTTTGCGATAGAAGCTAAGTGCTAAACAGATTCAATCATCACCTCGAGTGGTTCTATCTGTGGATATTGAGCATAGCTTTAGCCTCCTTCTCCTGCTCAACCAAATCCTCACTAGCATACTCTCTCAACAACTCCATCTTCTTCTTCCGCAACACCATCTTCTCAATCTCCTTCTCATCCGGCAACGGAACATGCACCACAAACTCCCTCTCCTTCTCCTCTTCCCTCTCCCTCTCCTTCCTCTCTTCCTCCACAACATCCTCCTCCTCCTCAAACAACACCTCCTTCACAGCAGCTCCAACGCTCACAACCTCCGCGGCTCCCTTCCTCGCCTCCTTCCTAACCTCATCCAACCTCCGCCACTCCTCCACCTCCCTCCTCCTCATCACCCCCTCCGCATCCTTCTCCAACCCCTCCAACACCCCATCCTCCTCATCTCTATACCCATAATAGCTAGCGTCGATCCTCTTATAAATATCGTACCTCGTCCTCCGCTTCCTCAGCTCCGGAGGCTTCTCGAAAAGCTCTCTAACACCAGGAAGCTTCTTCGCCGCGCCGAAGTAACGGTATCCAGGACCTCGCCCGCTCGTATTCGGCACATCAACAATGTTTCCCTCGAGATCCGTCATCTTCGCGCCGTGCCTATTGTAATTAGGACCTCCCAGCTCCACGATCCGTCTCTCCCAGTGCCACCTCTCCCTCAGAAGCTTGTTGATCTCGTCGTTGAGGTCGCGGAGACGGTGCTCGCCTAGTCCCTCGTTCTGGATCTCGGCGACTTTGCGGCTGATCTCCCGCATGATCTGCTGCCTCCATTTGTCCGCGTCGGCGAGATCTCGGCACTCGGAGGCGAGGTAAGGGCGACGCTGCACGGGCTTCTTCTTCTCTGATTCCTTCATGGTGACGAATCTGTTGAGCATCGACTGCGCTTTCTCCTCGTTACGAGCCATCTTTTGGTCTTGGGAGTTACGATTACAGATTAAAAATCTTCAGATGAACGAAGCAGTGACGAGAGATCGACTCTTCTTCTCTGAGTTTTTTGGTTTTCGCTTAAACCCTAATTTGCACGAATGTGAGGGGGAGAACTGGAGAAGAGACGATGAAGGAGAAGTGATTAATTGGGGATAATTGAATTTGAAGCTGTAGTATTTTTTTTTAATCCTGCGGCCCAATTTAAAAGCCTATATACTATTTATAAGGCCCGTTTAGTGAAATAAATATGGAACCAAGGTAGACTTGGTTTGAGCATTGGCGTATAAGCAAATGTTCTGGTAATTAGTAACTGACAAGATCAACTCCTGAAACTTTATTATAATTTTCTCCATCATGTAAAAATATTATCAATGATATAGTAATAAGGAAATCAGTTCTTGCTTATTCTTGCATTATTCAAGAAAAAAAAATTGGACTCTACGAATGGGAGGTGTGTAATGCCTTACCACCCCTATATGTTTGTCAAAAAATGATGTAGTTGAATCTACTACAATACACCTCTGTCAATGTGTGGATCCTTAGTTGTTGATAGAGATCTCTGGGCATCACCGCATTGGTCAAGTCTCCAGCCAAGTAATACAACTAGTTTTGGAGGTTAATGATAAGAAGTTATAACAGTTGAACTGCTGCGGTTAGTGTGTGATCTGTTATATTGTTGCAGTTAGTGTAGTTATGAAATGGTGCATTCGAATCTGACTTCCGCTTTGTGAGATGTCACAATATATTCTTTTTTCGTATATACGTGAGTGGAATTATATTAGGCCCCAAACCATTCAGACTCTTGATTCCAAAATGAAGTTGAAACTTTTAAAGGTTGCATAGTTAGTAACACTTAGAAGCCAAACTCAATAAAATCTCATCCCATACAATACTTATATTAACAAATAACAATGCAAAGAGTATCAAAGGTTCTTTCTTCCCAGTGTTTGAAAGAAATTATAGAAAAAATAAGGCATCAATTCGATCACACGAGTAACAAAAACAATGGACTATAACGCAAAACGAAAGCTGTTTCTTTCAAACGCAGACGTAAAGTAAAAACCCATAGAGTTTGTTACACCGCAAGTGCACAGAAACAAAAGAAAGAAAATGAAACAAACAAATGGAAAAGGAAATAGGATACGAAAAAAAAAAGAAACTTTGATCCCATTCGTAAAAAAAACCCACAGCTTTTACTTGAGAGAGAGAGCTTAGAAGCATTTTCTGTGAACAATCCCTGGACCTGCCTCATCATACTCAGCCTTGGAGATCCACATCTATTCAATAACCAACATATAAATGATTATCAGTATTTGCAGATTCGGAGGAAATTGAATAATCATGTTCATGTCAATATTTACCTGCTGGAATGTGCTGAGGGAAGCAAGAATGGAACCACCGATCCAGACACTGTACTTCCTCTCGGGAGGTGCAACCACCTTAATCTTCATGCTGCTTGGTGCAAGTGCTGTGATCTCTTTGCTCATACGGTCTGCAATACCAGAGAACATAGTGGTTCCACCACTGAGCACGATGTTACCGTACAAGTCCTTCCTGATATCCACGTCACACTTCATGATCGAGTTGTAAGTCGTCTCGTGGATTCCAGCAGCTTCCATTCCCACGAACGACGGCTGGAACAGGACTTCCGGGCACCTGAATCTCTCGGCACCGATGGTGATCACCTGTCCGTCGGGTAACTCGTAGTTCTTCTCGATGGAGGAGCTGGTTTTGGAAGTCTCCATCTCCTGCTCGTAGTCGACAGCGACAAAGGAAAGCTTCTCCTTGATGTCTCTCACAATTTCCCGCTCTGCTGTGGTGGTGAACATGTAACCTCTCTCGGTAAGGATCTTCATGAGGTAATCAGTAAGGTCACGACCAGCAAGGTCAAGACGGAGGATGGCGTGTGGTAGAGAGAAACCCTCGTAGATCGGCACAGTGTGAGACACACCATCACCAGAATCTAACACAATACCTGTTGAGAGATAAAATCAGCACTCAGTTTCAAAACGATAGTTCAAAGAGAGGCTTAAGATGTACTACTAACCGGTAGTACGACCACTAGCGTACAAGGAGAGAACAGCTTGAATAGCGACATACATAGCCGGAGAGTTAAAGGTTTCGAACATGATCTGTGTCATCTTCTCTCTGTTGGCCTTCGGGTTAAGAGGAGCCTCGGTAAGAAGAACCGGGTGCTCTTCAGGAGCAATACGGAGCTCATTGTAGAAAGTGTGATGCCAGATCTTCTCCATGTCATCCCAGTTGCTCACAACACCATGCTCGATAGGGTACTTCAAGGTGAGGATACCTCTCTTGGACTGTGCTTCGTCACCAACGTAAGCATCCTTCTGGTTCATCCCAACCATGACACCGTGATGCCTTGGCCTACCAACAACGCTGGGGAAAACAGCTCTGGGAGCGTCATCGCCGGCGAAACCAGCCTGTACAGAGAAATTATAAAAGCCATCAAAAAGAGAACATTCCAACAGATCTGATAAAGAGAGTAAAGAGACTGAGAAGTAAACTAACCTTGACCATACCGGTACCATTGTCACAGACGATGGGTTGAATATCATCAGCCTCAGCCATTTTTTAATAAGCTGCACAAATGAAGCAAGATCAGACTAGCTCTCTACTCAACTATAGATTCACAGAATCGATAATCTTGCAAGTTTCAGTTACATCCATGAACAAAGCATCCCTTAATCGATTAACTCCATCATCTGAGTTCAAGATTTCAATCTAATCTTAACAGTTCAGATTTGAGTTGACAAAAATAGTGAATCTGAAGATGGATCTATCACTATTGAGATCAAGATCAATCATCAAGACTAGTCAAAGCTAAAGATGATCGGTCAACTTCAAATTCGATTCTAAGAAAATCATAGATTCGAGTTCAACAGATTCCAGATCTCTACGAAATGGATCTAGATCCAACAGATAAAGTAGATCCAGAAAGTTACCTTGAACGAGAAAGATCGGAAGAAGATAGATCGAAGAAGAACTAAGGAATCAAGACGATTCTCTCTCTCTTTCTTCTGGCTTAGTCTTCCTCCTCTCTCTCTTCTTCTCGACGGAGATAATGAAGCTGAGGATAACGAGAGACAATTCAAAGAGGGAGAAACAATGTTGAATTTAAATAGGCGGGCTTATTATCTGTATAACTTTATTTTCGGCCTTTCAAACCAAAAAAAAAAAATTGAATCAAATAAAATAAAATAAAATAATTATCGACAAGGACGAATCATTTCGACCACAAGAACAGATAACGTGACCTGGCTGTCAGACAGCCTTTTCCCTCGTGTTAACTGTACTTAATTCCCCTTTTTAAAATTTAAATTTAATCGTCTCAGCCGTTAATTAAGATTTTTAATTTTGTCATCCGTTAGATTAGTTAAGATTTAATTTGTAATGCTGAGATGGCTTCACTTTGATCGGCTCGCCGTAAACTGACAGCTCCATTTTATTGTTTTTTTTTTCTTTTTATTAGCTAGTGTTAAGTTAGCCGAGTCAATCCAGGCAACGATGGTCGTGGTTGCTTGTTCGATTAGATTTCACAAAATTCAACTCTATTAATTCATTTTCTATTAGGACTGAATCGTAGTTATTATATTTTTTTAAAAGTGGAATAGTAAGATCAGGCCGTGAAAGAAAGTGACTTTCATGATGTGTTAAAATATAATATTTCATTCCACTCGAGATTAACGAATAAAATAGTTCCTACTACATGTACATCCGAAGTCGTCAAAGCGATTGCAAATTATTTATACATATTTGCTGACACACAAATAAGAGTTTTTGAAATAGTTATCTATTCTTCACCATATGTGATTGATATAATTAATAATGTCAAGTTGAGATACAAAATATACATGGAGTCTAGGCCTTTTTCTATATATATATTTGCACTTATATAATGATAACATACATCACCTATATCTATCGGTACATTTGAGATTATAACTTCGTTCTGAGTTTCACACGCTAACGTTACTAATGGGTATCTTGACTCTTGCCATTGGAGGCCTATGTATTAATAGCTTTCTATCGGGAAATAGATTTAACCTATGCAATTCAAAGTATTTTTTTTTAGGTGATTTGATTACAAATGCATGTATTAGTGGCCAATTTCCTCTGGACCCGCATTCTTTAGGTTTTCATGGACCACATCTTAGTTAAGATTACAAACTGAGTATATTTTATTTTTTACAAACTGAGTATATATAACGTATGATAGTTAGATCATATCATCGAAGGCATAACAAGTTAAAGTGTTAGCAGTAACGCTACAATCCTCATGTTCAAACCCTAAAAATTAACAAAACGACTACGCCCCCATCCTTATTAACTTTTTCGTTAAGAGATGAAAATTTTAAAAGTCAACTTTATGTGATCCACGTGAATCGCACATGCTGAATACAATCGAATCAGGCCAGTGAGAGAGGGAAAGTTGGAAAAAGAATGTGGGAAGGTTAAGCTGGCACGTACGAAAACGTTGTGTCCATCATTACGAAACTACTTGTGGTTTTCATTGCTGCTATTATGATTACATTTGATTCTCACTATTTATTATATGATGAGGCAGGCCATGTTCATGTTTTTAGCATAATATAAAAGTCACACATTTATATATGTAGCAGGCCACATTCATGTTCTTTTGTTGGAGAAAAGTCAATTAAGGTTAGTTTTTCTCTGGATTTAGAATGTAATTAATGGGTTGCTTGATCCTAGAGATATATAGCTTTTTCGATCCCTCTCAGCTTTGCTAGTAGTTGCACACCACAATCATGAATCCACCCATAAAGTTGTATTGCTTTTTTTGGAATATGGATTTAGTTACCTCTAAAAATTCATGTGGTTTAATTAAGGCTTTAAGCCTTACATGTAATGAAATTTAAATGGATTCTATATTAATACTGTTTCAAAAAAAAAAAGAATTCTATATTAATACTTCATGTTTTTTCAACTATGAAGTTCCAGATTTATTAATTTAATAATGTATTGTTTCCATTGATAGTATACTTATTCAAATTCTTATAAGTAGTAGTAGTATACACACAACAACGGAAAACGATACAAGCATGAAGCATTCATCCCTACAATAATGTAATGTGAAATTCGTTTGGCTAACTTTTCATTTTAGCGGTAGTAGCCTGGTTGTATTTTTTTAGGATCTGGTGTGTATCCACATTGTTTCGGAATCTGATTTTTGCTGGTAATTAAATTGTTTCAGCTTGGTTAGTCTAAATTTGGGTTTCAATCTAAGTGATTAATATGGTACTGTAACAGACAATAGATCCACCTCTGTCATTAGTCAAAAATATTTAAATTAAGGTTATATAGAGTGATATGCATTTGGGGTATACTCTAAAGTACTGAGTACGTTTCTCTTTACGATGATCAGATAGTCGAGAGGGTTTATAAAAAAACTTTTCATCTTAAATTTTTTTAACCAAATTATTCAATAACTTAAAAATGCCGTTATGATTTCATTGTTAAGATAGCTAAATAAATAGTTGAAAAGAAATGTGTAAGAATAAAACAAGAATGATATCATAATTAACTATATAAACCGAGTTGTTTTTAACGATTCATTTAGCGACTTCCTCATTTAGAGGAGGTTCAATACATGATGAAACATAAAATAGGAAATAAAGCTCAAAAAAAAATTTCTCTATTTTGCGGACTGATACTTATACAAAATGAATGACGTGGTTCAATTATTAAAGTTATTGAATTATTGTTGGAAAGAAAAGTGAATTATTACGCGAATCAGCAAAACATGACAATAATAGATAAGGACCTAACCTTTATTTATCTATGGTAATTCAGTTCAGGCGAACCATTTGAATATCCGGTACACCATACACCCAGAGGCCAGGGCTGGTCTTGGATATATCCAATAATCCAAGTGAAATACTGGTTTTGGGCTCCTTAGTGTTTTCGAGTTAGTATATATGAACATAAGCTCTCCAATTGTGAATTTTTGTTCACTAAAGTCATTACTAAATTGTGTAAGGTTTCTAAAATCTCAGGGTCGGCCGACCATGCGTACACCAGAAGCTTACGGGCTGTGGTGGAAGATCAACTCAAGGGTTATCTAGAACTAAATTATTGTTTTCCAAGCAAAAAATGATGATTAATCTGTTTAGTAAACTCTGATATCTTGGGCTTTGTTAATAGGCTCAACAAAGACCTGACCACTATCTTTGGTTCTTATCTAATGAACAAGCATTCATGTATAAATGGTTTGTGATTTCTTTCTGAATTCTAGATGTCCGTGTCTATATTTAGTTGGTATTGAAAACCATGGGCCTTTGGACCATAGTCTGAAGCAGTTTGTCAAGTTTACTCAACTAGTTGCTTGTCTCTTTCAAGTACTCCAAGATTGTCTCTTTAGGTGCAGTACCAGTATAAGCCACACCATTTTTGTTAGTACTGTACGTTACATTTGATGCTCACTCAGTGGCTTTTCAGTCTCGAATGATTGAATTTTTTGGCACTTAATGGTCTATAGATTCTGTAACCTCAATTTTGATATTTGACAGCACCAACACTGGTTGTTAATTCATCGTACCACTTTACTTTCTATTAGTACAAATATTTAAAACCACATATTTATTTGTTTATCTTCTGATTTGACTCTATGGTGGTTTTCTTGCTCAGATTCCATTCTTCTTTAAGCCGTTTGTTCTAGCTGTATAACCTACATATCTTTCTCAATCTTGGACTTGTTCTCGTTTGGGTGGATTATATTAAAGCATCTTTTCTCTTGTAGGGTCTTTTTTAGTATCCCTTGTTGCTTATTTTTAGTCACGTTTTTTATATTATCTGATGCCTACTCACTTCAATACAAGTTTGGTAACCAAACAATAAAGGTTTCCTTCTTGTTCTTTAGTTCGAAATTATTTTAATTTTCATAGCTTGTTATGTAATTAATTACTGTTAAATAAACAAGTTGATTTGATACCCTCACTTAAGTGTTTTGAGTTGTTTATGTTTTGATTCACTCAAATCTTTTATTGGGATGTTATTTTGTGAAATGTAAACTTTTAGACGTTCATGAATGAACAAAGCAACATGTCATACATAATCTTTAAAACTGTACAGTGGAAATGATAACGCTATCTTGAATATGAAACTACATATAAATCCTTATTTTATATATCAAGTTTTACAACATAAGTGCACCCAAGTCTACTTGGATTGTGTTTAGAAGCCGTGTATCAATCTTTCTGGTCCTGATGGTGCTATATGCACGCTAATGCTGTCATGTGGTGGTTGATTACGTGATGAGGACGCCTCACTGCAGCCAGCTATCTTTTGGCAAGTCTGGATGAGGCAGTACCTGCAGGTGGGACAGGAAGAGTGTGAACTTAGCCATTTGTCTATACACCGGACATGGAATCCATGGTGGCACTTGGGCAGAAGCTTGACTCGCTCCCCGGATACAAACTCGGAGAGACATATGGCACACTCTGTATCTAGGCCAGGCAGCTTAAGCTCTGTAGAGTAACTTAACGTCTGGAAACTCTTCAAAGCTTTTTGTTTGACCCCTGTGTTGGCCAAGCGAACTGCGAGCTCGTTACTAGCTTCGGATGATAACAAATTGGAGTACCTCATCACCACTCTTATGATGGAATGCAGTCCAAGTGAGCAAACTAGTGCACAGAAGAAAACTGAGAGGACCATGACAATGTTTGTATCAAAGCTCATATGGTGGGCATAAGAGAGTGAAGCTTCTTGAGTGTCTGCAAATGGTGGCGGTGCTATGGTAGGTGGTTGGGAAGATGTATGAAGTAGTAGTCTTCTTGAGTAGAAGTTTCCAATAACATCTTGGAAGAGCTCACTTGGTTTGATAGTGGAAGAAAAAGTTGCAGTCGACATGATAAAAGATAGATCTTTCAGGTTACACTGCAGGTTCTATATATATAGTGGAAAGGTAAAGAGGTTTCATATACTTTCTGCTATATAATGTAAATTAGTTTTAATGGAATTTTCTGAATTAGGAGAGGCCCTTTAGTGTTTTGTTTTATTTATTAGTCTGCACCTTATATGGATTCTCCACTGAATTTGTATGATCTTAGTGTGCTTTCCGATTGAGAATGGGCCCTTCTTACCATTTACTGCAACTGTAGACCCATGTGGCAGTAAATTTGGCAAATCAAATCCTCAAGAGTTGCTAACAGGGACCCATGAGCTTTAGCTGGAGCAGCCATGAACCTTCCCTAATCTTTGAAGTAGGATTGAGATATACACCTCTTGGGTTTTGGCTCATGTATACTGACCTTTCTCTGTTCTATTTAGATATTATGGTTTTTAGTATATCTTATGCCAAAAATTGTTTGATGCAAACTATTTTTTAATGACTATGAGGTTCGGGACCCTAATTCATGTACATCTTCTACGATGAGGCACAAATTGTATTAAATTAACTCTCCTTAATATAACAGATCCCTCCTAACGGAAATGGAACCTATGACTTGTACAACAAAATTCTCTCATATTCTTTCATCGATAATATGTTTTTCTTGGTTGGTTGGTACTTATATTCTCATGTGTTTTTGGAACAGTGATTCCAAGTGATGCATCGGTTAGGGGTAGATTTTATGTATTTTGATGTTGCAAAGCAGGGGAGATCTATCTTTTTGGCACCAGTCTCAATCTGAAAATTACATAAAGACTGTAAGCCTATCTGAAAATGATTTGCCTTTTCTTTTGTCTGTGCCACTAGGTTCCATATAACAGATAGTGGACTATTTTCTTATCCCTTCCTGAAAGTGATTAACTTTGCCTTTGCTGCTTTATGTTGCTTGGAATACCATGTGATACTCGTGCGTTCTTTGGTTGACATTAATTCTTGATTTGGTAGTCTTCCTAGTACGTGATTAAGTGAAGGAGTAAAATGTCAATAGATTACAGTTTAGAGCATGATTTAAGGCTGTATCAGTTTACTGTATCTCTCCAGATGGCTTGAAAGAAAATGTTACTTAAGTGGAACAGCTGATGATGTGATAGGGTGATAATTGAGGTATCCAGTATCCTTGGGGCAACAATTTTAAGAATATTTTTCAGAGTGCATTTGATTTTGATGTATTAAATAATATAATTAGTGATCAGTTAATTCTGATAATATCCGAAAAATTAGGATAATCATAAAGTTATTGTTTAGTTTTGGAATCATTTTGAGTCATTCGTTGACATCTTTATAGATTTACCAAAAACAAAGATATTAATCAAATCATAAACTATATACAACTTTAGACCTTAACGACTATTTATAAGAAAGGAAAATTAGAACACGAATACATAACAAAAAAAAAATATTATTTTTCTTATCCTAAGAGCAATCTCAAGCATCGATCTTACTCTTTCTTGTTTTTTCTTCATCTTTTTTTCCTTTTTTTTTTCTCCCCCATTCCCAATTTTATTTGATATATCTTTTGGATCAAATATAATTTAATCAAATAATTATGTTGGTAAAAATATACATATTGTTCTACATATGTCATAACTTAAAAATTCCAAAACAGATTTTTTAAACAATGTCAGACAAAAATTATACTATATTATATATGAATTATATTAAAATAAAATAGTACATCTAATTAAATGTATATGCAAAACAATGTTTTACTAGTATTTATAGTATACTATTTTATTTACTGAAATAATATAGTTTTTCCCCGAACTCCTCCTCCTCCTTTTCAAATGCGCATATTATTTTTCTATACTTTTTATTTAATAAATATAGCACATTATAATACATTATTTTTTATGATATGTTAGATCCATGTGACACGTGCCCTAGGAGAATAAATTCAAAACTGTGTCAAATTGTCTTATCATCTTTTGAGTAAGATGTATTACTGTATTGTAACTATATTTTTTTCATTTTATGCCCTCTTATGAATATTCAAAAAAAATCCCCCCTATAAAAAAACCATAAAACCCTAGATAAACACTATGATAATTATCTTATTAATTAAATATGAATAATAACATAAATAATTAAGATTCCGTCTGCATCAGATTTTATATTGGTTTGGCCTCATCAAATGTGTCTGAAGTGATATAACTGGTTTTATGAGCGGGGTAATTTAATATCTTCTTGTGCTGAATTTGCTATTCTCTAATACAGAGCTTTTGGCTCTTTTAGTTCCATTATTGATCTTCAATCTCTGGTTTGTCTATGAAAACCATGTGCCTTGTACATGGTCCTGCCCCTACACAGTTTTGCTTTTTAGGGTACTAATAGACGGTTCATCCCCTCCCACCAAAGGAAGACCGGCTTAATTGAACACTATATACAACATCGAGTGCATCAGGAATCAGTTTCTCATTAATAAAAGGGTTTGATAATGATTGGTTGCTTTTTAGCCAGCCTCAGTTGTTTTTGTAGTTGTACAATCTTAGTCCAACGGGTAGTTTAACTGAAACTGTCGAGCGTTGACCACTGTAAAGTCCTACATTACCTTACCTGTAAATCAAATTATTAAGTTGTTAACTAATGTATTAACTACAACGGTTTGATAGTGTTTTAGCATAGGTATATATCCTAATAAACGTGTTTCATCACTTAGGCAGATAGTTGAATTGGAGCTTTCCATTAATGTCTCATACCACGTGTGATGTGTCATGTGTGTTGCCTGATACATTACAAGACTATAAGTATTCCTCAAAGTAGCTTTTGGGTTTGACTATTACCCACTCACTTAGTGACTTATAGGTGGTTTTCTTTGACCTTATTACGGGTTGGGTCCCTTACCCTATACCTTTCCAGACACACCGAGCTGATTTCTTTATCATTAGGATCGGACCATGAATTCATAATATACTCTTATCCCAAATACTTACCATGGGGTCAGTTTTGGGGCATATATAATATGTTGTTACTGTACCAAGGTAGCAGGCCTAAATGGCTTCATGTAGTCTTTGTTCTGCTTCGTCTTGCAATACTTTGGTTCCCTAAGCTTCACAAAAACAAATTCTTTCTACTCTATGCATGTTTGTGATATGAATATGCAGAATATTTCTCTGAAAAGTTTTTTTTTTTTTTTTTGGTAGATATAACGGTTTCAATAGTGAGTATTGCACATGAGTAAATAATTTATATACCGCCCAAAACTTAAAGAAAAATCTTATAAAGTTATGATGCCACAGGAAGCTTAAGATAAGTTCTTTGTGTACACACATGGCCGGATGTAAGATTTAGTAGACGATAAACATTTTTGAATTAATTTTAATAAAGAAAATTGACACTTTTGGGGCCATGTGTCCTATTTTTATTTAAAATTTAGGGGACAAGACGAATGTTACATCTAGCTGTGTCAAGAACCAGCCTCGTGTATACATTTTGGGCTTCAAGGAAAAAGAAAAAAAAACTCATCCTATTGGCTATGGACATGAACTATTGGCATGCTCTAGCTGCCTTCTCTAAAAGTGTTTACTCTTGCTTCAGATTCTAGAGGAGCAATTATGACATCTATGCTCTCTGTTGGTGTTGCTGCAACCTGATCAGCTACATCTTCCTCGCCTAAGATCTTTTGGCATGTCTCAACCAGAGAGTGTCTGCATTTCGGACAAGTCACATGCTGCGTAAGCCACTTGTCGATGCAGCGAACGTGGAACCCGTGGTTACACTTTGGAAGCAGCCGTACCTGTTCTCCCGCTACGAAATCAGACAAACAAATGACACACTCCTCTCCGACCCCTGACAAGTTCACCTCAGGTGAGTATTCTACTACCGGGAACATCTTGAGAGCTTTCTTCTTGATCCCTTTGTTTGCTTCTGAACCTCGTGATGTGGACGGGCTAGAGATGGGATCGGCGATCATGAAACTCGAGGAACGTCTGAATATGCAACCAATTACGTAATGCAACCCGATGGAGCCGATGATACCGCAGACAAGGATAGAGAGAACCATGAGAACGTTGCCGCTCAAGATGTTCTCGTCAGGTACATGAGCTTCTTGTTGGTGCATGTAATTGTGATCAAATGGGAGTTGCTGAAGCAACTTTCTGGAGATGAAATGTTCTTGGAAGACTTCAGAATACATCTTTACTCTCTTTTAGGTTTGCTTTGGCTTCTCTTGTGATGTTTTGCTCGGTGTTTATTCCCTTGAGTGATTGAAATTGGTGTTTATATATAGCTTTAGTGCTACTTAGTTAGTGGTGGCTATAAGAATTAAATATTTTAAAGAGCATTAAGTTGTTGGTTTTGGAAAGTTCATTCTCTATCTCTTGAAATGGGATGAGGAGTTTGGGACCCAGAAAGTGCCTAGGCCAATGCCATGAGTCCTCGTGTACACGTTGTGCCTCCGTCCATATCTTTTCCAATTAGAAAATGCTTTTGTAGGGACATTCATTTCGTGTTATAAATAACTTGTATATCTCTGTTTTATATTATACAATTATACAACATAAATAAACGTGATACCTGCTATTGTATGAATCTTATTATAATAATCAAGAGGAAGGGACCTTGTTGTATCTCGATAATGATGTGGCGAGTTGTAAAGGAGTGTATGTTCTGTTGCTTTTATAATTCTTTGTATATATTTCCATGTGTTGTGTCGCTGCATAATTCCCTCTATACTACTAAAAAGATATATACAATAAAGTTCTCAATAAAATATTTTTATTTTTAGTTTTCTCTAGTAAAATTTCCTCATTTCGGAGATGCTTGCAAGTAAAGTCAGTGAACTTACTATATATGTACGAATGGAATTACGTTAGCTTATCGTGGACGGTAAAAAGATCGATCTATGTTGTTTAGACAATTGTTCCTTTCATTTCATATCTTACATGTAATATCTACAAAATCGTTTTTGATAGTGTAATGATTATCCAAGATCTAAACGATAATCTTGTCTGCATATATGTGAACCTTTCTTGGACTATTAAGTTATATATAACCTATTCATTTATTCGTTTTGCAAGAAGCCAAAAGAAAAAAAAAAGAAAAAGAAAAAAGGGAATGAGACATATGTGATCGCTCTATTGCCCCTTCTCGCATACTCCATAAACATTATGCTTAGTTGCTTTTAATCAATATTTTCGTTTCAAGAATTTTACATGTACGATGCACAAAAAAAGGAATTTTATATGTACTTATATAAACTTAATAGCTTCGTTGGTATCTGTGAGAGTCGAATTCAACATAAAAAAAGGAATTTTGTATGTACTTATATAAACTTAATAGCTTTGTTACCATCCTTAGCATATATGTTGAATTCGACTTTTACCATCCTTGGTATGATTTTAAATCTATAAGAATTGATATCTGTGATACGAAAATTTATTTAAGGTATTGGCAAGCTATAAGCTTCATCAACTTTGACTGATAAACATATACCTTTACATGTTCATCTTAATCAACACAGTACTCAAAAAAAATAATCAACACAGTACTCTTTGAGTGAATTATTCATATTTTCTAACTAAAAAGGGACTTTAGTGTATTATATGATACGTTGAATCATAGATAGAGACTTGGAGATTGCTATAATTGAAAAAAATGTGGTTGTGGACATGAATTAGAGCACCCCGCCACCCCCCAAACACAAGTGGGATACTTTACTTTTCTCAATATTTGTTTGTCTCTTTGATTAATTTAATGAGTGGTGATGAATAAGTCATGAGATATAGATTTGTCTCAGTAGTACTTGGTGACTGGTGTATCAAGGGTAATATTTTGCATGCCGCGTAGCCTAATGACAAGTTATTTCATTTGTATATGATTTTGTAGTAAGTAGTAACCTCATTACCAAAAAAAAAAAAATATCTTGCAGTGCGTACGTTAAAAGATGATTTTCAGAGGAATACTATTTTCCATATTGAAATTATTGTCATAGTTAAACTTACACACAGCATAAAATTTGTCAGACTTTTAAAAAGATTCTTTATTTATGTGCAGAAATCACATTTTTTTCTTTTGGTGAAAATATCACATATTTGAGGACTGAATCTCATTTTTTGTAGATAATGTAACTATGAATTTATGTATTTTCTTGTAATGCGCTCCGGATTTTCCAGACATCTTTGTTTGTTCAATGCTCATTTTTATATATCCTTAAGGTGGGTCTGGATAATACAATAAACTTGTAGGAATTGAGACGGCTTGAATCAGATATGAATGTAACATGTTTGAGACCATGTTGTTTCTTTTATATTTTTCATATTATCCAATAGAAAACTTATTTAACGTGACAGTTTTATTTATTATACATAAAAATCATTGTTGGTACACAATGTATACACTGTATTACAAAACATTAAAAGTAATAACATATACTGAAATGTCATGAGAAACTAATTTACTTTTTTGAGAAACTAATTTACGAAACGGAATATTGACCAAATAAATTTTAACTCAGCATCAATCAAATATAATAAAAAATATTCAATATATTAAAAAATCTCGTTATCATTCATCACTAAGATATGTTATTAACTATTCTATTTTCAAATTATATAACTAATATTTAGAGCACACGATTTTATATAGCTAAAATTGTATAACATAATTATATAGCTAAAATTTTAGGATACATAGTTTTATATAACTAATTCTACATAACATAATTTGCATAAATATAAACTTACATAACTTATACGATAGTAATAATAAATTAATAATAATGATAATAATTCGAGAGCTATATATAAAAATTGGTTCAAGAAGAAAGGAAGCAAAGAAAACAAACAAAGTAAAGCAGTGAAAAGAAAAATCAAAGCAAACAAAGCAATATGGAAAGAAACAAAAATGAAGCAGAAGAAAACAAGAAATCAAAGAAGTAAGCAATGATCTAAATAGAAAATCAAGGAAGCAACAAATCACAAAGCAGAGAAACAAACAATGAACTAAACAATTGGTAAGTTTCTTAAGTAGGAGCCTTAAGTGAAGAGTATTATTCATTTTAAAATTAATTTAATTATTTAATTAAAATAATTTTTTTTTTATAAACTGAACCAATTAAAAATGGACATGTGGTGTCCTAAGTTTTTAATGATATATAATATTATCACTTTTAAGATAATTTTCTTTGTCTCTCTCATAATTTTTTAATTTTTCTTTAATTTTATTACTATGAAACTCATTGAGTTCAATGGTTGGAGGTGCAACCAAGGAAGTAGGGGGAAAAAAAAGTAAACAACGCAAGAATGTAAGAAAAGAAGCACCGTTGAAACTAATGAGCAAGACAAGAAATCAACGAAATCAAATATGCACGAATGTCTGAAATGATGATGCATGCATGCATTAATGCACGCAATGTGTTTTCAAATCACAACAATCAAACTTTATGTGGATCAAGCAAGCAAATATATAATATATATGAATGTATGGATGTATGTAATGATGCAGGTATGCATTGATGTATGCAATATGTTCCGAAATTACAACAATCACTCTTTTTGTAGACCAAGAGCAAAAATATATGTAGTATGTATGCAGGAATGCACATGAACGCATGAATGTATGCAAGGTGTTCTGAAATCACAACAATCACACTTTCTGTGGATAACGTAGCCATTGTGATTTCGATTGTACGTACCTATGTAAAACGTCACCTACTACTGCAAAAAAGAAAAGAGAGAATGATAACTTCAAACCATTGGGGGAAAACGTAAGACTGGTTATAAAGAACGAGACTGAATACCATACCTGAAGTGCTGAAGCTTTTTTAGTTAAAAGATGCAAGTTCTTCTTGCACTCCCAACTCTCTGGCACTGTTTATAGGCCATAAAACGAATGATAAGAAGACATGTACTTGTCATATCTAGATTTAATACAAGGTTAAACTGTAATACCTTATTCGGTTTGGTACGTGTAACATTTTTGAAGTCTTTGATATCACAAAGACACACACACGATTTGTAAGCTTTGATTATAAGAAACCCTTTCTTATTAACTCTTGAGGAAACTAACACAAAACCTCAAGCTCTCAAACACATAAAACTCTTAAGTGTTGCAACAACCTTGCAACTCCTTATATAGCATATTATTTATCCTAAACTCCTTAGGATTAACACAACTCATTATTTCCTATTCTTTTCTAGATAAACACAACATTAATAGGAAACTTATAACTCAAGTAATCTTCAAGCTTATCCAACATTCTCCCTCCTAAGCTTGAAACCTCCTTGTGTCACCTCTTGCACTCCAATGAAATCTCTCATTTCTTTAAACTTGATTCTCCCCAATGCCTTGGTTAGTATATCTGCCTTTTGCTCAGTTCCAGGCACATGTTCGACTTCTATAAGCTCCCTTTCAACACATTCACGTATGAAGTGATATCTCGAATGTATGTGCTTGCTCCTACCATGGAAGACCGGGTTTTTTGTTAAGGCTATCGCGGACTGATTATCGATTCTGATGGTAACCTTTTCTCTTGGACGTCCGGTGACTTCACTCAACAAATCGCATAGCCAAATTTCTTGTCTAGCAGCCTCTGTGCCGGCCATGAATTCTGCTTCACAGCTAGACAACGCAACCGTGTCTTGTTTCTGCGAACACCATGTAATGGGACTTTTTCCTAGGTAGAAGATGTGTCCGGTGGTGCTTCTTCCATCGTCTGGATCCGTGTTGTAGCTGCTATCACTATAACCAATTAACCTTGGTATCTTACTCACTGATCTCTCAATAACCAGACCGCATTCTAAGCTTCCTTGTAGATACCTTAAGCACTGCTTTAAGGCAACTCCATGTGACTCTCTAGGACTGTGCATATAGCGACTTAGAACTCCCACAGAGAAAGATAGATCAGGTCTCGTGTGTAGCAAGTACCTCAAGCACCCGATGTTTCTTCTATAGTACGTAGCATCAATCTCCTTTTCTTTCTCTGCTTTTGACAGGTTCAGTCCGAGTTCCATAGGAGTTTGGACAGCATTACACTTTGACAAACCTGCATCTGCAAGTATCTTCATCGCGTACCTCCTTTGATTCAGCGTAATCCCTTGATCAGTTTGATGAACCTCTATGTCGAGATAATAGGTTAGTTTACCTAGATCACTCATATCGAACTTACTTGACATATCCTTCTTGAACTCGACAATAAGCTTCTTGTTTGTCCCTGTCACGAATAGATCATCAACATAAACAGCCACTACAAGAAGTTCACCGTTCACCATCTTTCTATAAACCGATGGTTCTTTCGTGCATTTAGAGAACTCAAGTTCCACAAGTATCTGATTGAGTTTGTTGTTCGAGGCCCTCGGTGCTTGTCTCAGACCATATAAAGCTTTGTTGAGCTTGTAAACCTTGTTCTCACTTCCTTTTACCTCAAAACCCTCTGGTTGTGATACATATACGACTTCTTTGAGTTCTCCATGTAAGAATGCCGTTTTGACGTCTAGATGATGGACCTCCCATCCATTTGATGCAGCTAAATTGATCAATAGACGTATGGTTTCAAGTCGTGCAACTGGAGCGAAGACTTCATCGAAATCGATCCCATGTTGTTGTACATACCCTTTGGCTACTAATCTTGCTTTGAACTTGTTAATGGTTCCGTCTGAGTTCCGTTTAATCTTGAATACCCATTTCAATCCAATCGGTTTTGCTCCATAAGGAAGATCCACTAGCTCCCACGTTCTGTTCTTCTCAATAGAGTCTATCTCCTCTTTGCAAGCCCTAGTCCATTCTTTCGAACCTTTTGCTTCACTGTAATTTCTAGGCTCGTTATTGAGATAGAGAAGAATTTCTTCACCTAGTTCCTCTGCAAGCAAAATATAATCGTCAAGGTACTTTGGTTGAGAGGTTTGTCTTAAGGATCTTCTCAGCGGCTGTGGTTCAATCGGATATTCCTCTTCGTTGGTGCTCTGTTTTGACGCAGAGTTAGTAGTCACGACATTATCATAAGTTTCTTCTATTTCTTCTTTGTCTGTGAGGATGTTGCTTGAAGTTCCTTCTTCTACCCCGTGATTTCCGAATTCTCCCAGAGTGACCACAAAGCTTTGATCATTTTCTGTGGTTTTCTTATCCCAGCTCCATCCTCTTGCTTCATCAAAGACAACGTCTCTGCTTACAATCACTCTGCGTGTTAATGGATCATATAGGCGGTATGCCTTCGATCCTGGTTCAGTGCCAAGATGTACTAGCATTCGTGACCTATCATCAAGCTTTCTCAACTGTGGTCCTTCTATCTTTGCGTATCCCAAGCATCCAAACACTCGAACATGATTAATATTAGGCTTTCTTCCTCGCAGCATCTCATATGGAGTCTTTGAATCCAAAGCTCTGGTAGCCAATCGGTTGATGATGTATGTTGCGTGTCTGATTGCTTCCCCCCACATGTAGTTTGGCATATGCATATGTTTCAACATGCTCCTTGCCATACCCAACAATGTACGGTTTCTACGCTCAACAACCCCGTTCTGTTGGGGTGTGTAGGGCGCAGTAAGATGTCTTTTTATTCCAGCTTTATCACAGTAGTCATTGAACTCGTGGCTTACGAATTCACCTCCTCTATCTGTCCTGAATGTTTGTATCTTCTCCCCCGTATCTTGCTCTATAAGTGCTCTTAGACTCTTGAATTTGCTAAAAGCTTCGCCCTTCTCTCTCAAAAGTATTGTCCACATATATCTCGTGTGATCATCAATAACGACGAAGATATACCTTTTACGAGCCTGTGTACTCGGCGTTATGGGACCGCAAAGGTCTCCATGGATAAGCTCCAATGTCTTTGTGGCTCGGTATGTGGTTGCTTTAGGAAAACTCTGCCTTGCTTGCTTCCCAAGCATACATGAACTACACACTCTTGCCTCTATATGTTCCTTCGGTATTCCTAGAGCAAGTTCTTTCTTCATCATGTTCCGTATGGTCTCGATGTTTGCGTGTCCCAGACGTGCATGCCATCTACTTCCCTCGCTTTCTGCACTTAGGTATAAGCACGGTGTTTCTTTTATCCCCATTCGTACCTTGTATAGCCTATTCTTCAATCTCATGGCTTTAACAAGCAATTTTCCACTCTGGTCGTGCATCGTCAAAGTCTCTCCTCTCATCCTTACGTCGCATCCAGCTTCTGTAGCTTGCCCCAAGCTAATAATGTTACTCTTTAAGTCCGGAATCCAATACACATCAGTCATCTTTCTTGAATGTCCATTCGTATCTGTGAATGATATCGTCCCTTTGCCTCTTATATCGACTCTGGAATCGTCTCCAAAGCGTACTTTTCCTGAGACATTCTTATCAATTACTGAGAAATATCTATTGTCTCCAGTCAAATGATTTGATGCCCCGTTGTCAAGATACCACATGTTTTCTTCTCTTCCATTAGTCTCGTACTTATCAGGTAATACATTTTTCTCGTTTAGAAACACCACCTCGTGTATCATAAGCTCATCAGCTTCTTGTGTATCGGTATGATCTGTTTCTTGTGCTTCATGTAGTTTAAGCTTCAGGTCCGGACAGTTAGCAACGAAGTGACCTATCTTATCACACCTAAAGCAGGTGATCTGTGATGCATCTCTCTCATATCCTCTGTCACTATTATAGCTTCTCTCATTACCATTATAGCGACCTCTGCCTCTTCCTCTGGAGTAGGAACGACCTCCACGTCCTCTGCTCCTATATGAGTTATAGTAATCTCGATTACTTTGCTCTGTATGATAGTTGTTTGATTGTTCTCCTTGATGTCTGCCTTGAGTATTTGAATCTGTATTGGCGTACATTAGCTTTCCTTTATCATCTTCCTCTTGCTCTTCATCACAAATACGTTCTTCGTATGCCTTTAGACGTCCAAGAATATCTTCGTAACTTGTCTTAGATAGATCAAGCACTTGCTTAAGTGAGGCAACAATATGTATATATTTTTTCCGAGGAAGACTCATCAGGAACTTCTTAACAATCTTCGACTCTTCAATTGTTACTCCTAAGGCAGCAGATTTAGATGCTAATTCCGATAACTTCCCTCCGAAGTCATCTATGCTTTCTGTCTCCTTCATCTTCAAGCGGTCAAACTCTGTCATTAGAGTTTGGAGTCTTGCCTCTTTAACTCGATCTGCTCCTACATGACATGTTTTAATCGCCTCCCATACTTTTTTTTGCTTTATCCAGTTCCCCAACTTGCAAAACCAGAGACTCTGGTATCGACTGAAACAGCAACGCTAATGCCAGATCATTCTTCTTCGCATTCGTTTCAGACTCGACGGCTTCCCATATTTCATGAACTTTAAGAGTGATCTTCATCCTCATGGCCCAGACTGTGTAATTAGTTGAGTTAAGCATGGGACATTGTATAGTTGAGGATCCTCCTTTATCTCGAACTCCTCCGGTTGCAGGTACGATATCCGTGCTCATGTTTTCGAACACAAGCTCTGATACCAAATGAAGTCTTTGATATCACAAAGACACACACACGATTTGTAAGCTTTGATTATAAGAAACCCTTTCTTATTAACTCTTGAGGAAACTAACACAAAACCTCAAGCTCTCAAACACATAAGACTCTTAAGTGTTGCAACAACCTTGCAACTCCTTATATAGCATATTATTTATCCTAAACTCCTTATGATTAACACAACTCATTATTTCCTATTCTTTTCTAGATAAACACAACATTAATAGGAAACTTATAACTCAAGTAATCTTCAAGCTTATCCAACAATTTTTTCATCAGTTTTGGTGCACGTTTCTTGGTAGAACCAACACATCACTGCAGAGACTGATCCTGTCAAGAGATTGAATTGCAGAAGTTTTAATTAAGAGTTAAGACTCTATGGTTAGACATGTGAAGAGACTGATCCACTTAAGCCTTAATAGAAGTAAAATAACCTGAATATTATTTACAGACCACGCCAGTACGAAGGATATAAAGAGTCTACTATAGTATCTCTGAGCAGTCTTTTAATTTTTTTTGCTCATATTTTTTTTTCCTTTAGTGAGATTAAATGCTTACTTTGAAAACCAATCATGTGATAGTGGCAAATTGATATGACAAGACATGAATACTGTACCATTACCATGCTATCATATTCTCCACGGGAAAGAACTTCAGGTGCTATGTAAACTGGAGTTCCAACAGTCGATTAGGCCTAGAATGTAAGTATAGATGACTACACAAAAAAAAAAAGCAAAAGAAAATAAAAACAGATTGAGAATCAAAAAAAACATGACAAAGGTATAAGATTAAGAGACGGGTGAATAGATAATGATAATCTATTAATATGTAATGGATTGGGGATTGAGACCACTAAAGAAGAAAAGGGAAATGAATGAGTGCACACCTAAGAGTAACCAAAATCAACAGGCTTTCAAAAGCGGAGCAGGACTACCATCAAGCAGTGTGTTCTCAAGCTTCAGATCTCTATGGCATATTTGCTGCACAAAAAAAAAGTAGAGGAGAAGTCGGGAAATACTATGCAGCAGAGAAAATATCGATTCCTAATAAGTGAGTTCACATTGATAATATCAAACGAAAAAATGTGGGCTTTGATTAGCTTTTTCTATGTTTTTTTTTTTTTTTTTGAATTATACAGAGGTATCCTGACCCCACAGAAGTGGTCCAGACTAGTCACGTGTTGCCACGTGTCGATCCTCTGTTCCTGGCGATGCCGAAATGTTAATTCCCCAGTGGTCGGGATTCGAACCCAGATAGCGGAACTCACAGCTGTGAGCCCTTTTTCTATGTTTCACCAGGATCAGTAATGGTTTTACTTACAATTTTCTTCTGCGCTGAATTCCTTCTTATGGAGTTTGGACTCTAATGCTTTTCTTAATAAGCAAACATCCTTCTTATGGAGTTTTGAGTTGATACTTCTCATTACCATCACCTAAAGATGCACACACATTACTAGATTAAAAGAACACTATGCCTTCAGAAATGAACTTCCACAAAGAGATAGTTCATAACATTTCTAAGTTAATTCTCTCACTTTCTCATTTTCTGTATTCTGTGAAATTTGATTGCTCCAGCTACAGTCTGACATGGGACTTGAATTCACTGCAACAGAAACTAAATAAAAAAGAAAAAGAAAGGCCACTATTAGGAACTGTGAATAGCAAAGATAACCAAAGTGGTATATGCTTAGTTCTCATAACCTTCCCACAAGTGGAACATAAGTCTCATCGTGGATCATACATATGTTTTCTGGAGTTTCCAAAAAAAATCAAGCGAATGAGAACACTGACATATCTTAGTACTTTTTCTGTTTCTGAGACTACTTATGAAGTTATGAGAACACAATTTTGGACTATATACGCATAATAATAAAAAAGTGAAGACATTACCTGACTGAAGGACTCTCTTTGTGTCTCTGCCATTTTAGAGTTCCATCCGAGCTGGACCTGTTATTTTCAGAAACGTGTCTGTGACTTAAGTAGGATTTGGATACAATACGAAACTGTGCGCACCAAGAAGCATACTCTCTGAAGGTTGGGAAAACTAATGGCTGGCCCAGAAGGGATAAGTTGTTCATGGCACTGGCCTGCAGGTTAGCTAGGCTCTGCACACATGGAAACCATGTTAAATTCCATCATAACACGCGATGACTGAAAGAGGAGAGGCAAAAAAAAAACTAACCAGTAGTCCAGTCGTGCAGTGACTGGTAAGTAAGACTGTTGTTGGAACCCGTTTGGGCTCAAGAACTGTTGAATGCACATATAAAAAGGTTAATAATAGAGACCGTAAGGGAAAACAATAGAGGGTATTGTTGTCTGGAAAGGTGCATTGTCTGTTGAGAAGCTGCTATGGAACACGGATCAGGATATGAGATAGGTGGAGCATCACAATCTGCAGCCTGAATTATCAACAAAATATAAAAACAGTGATTACGCATTGCATTCAAAAATGCATTTAAAGAAACAGAGATGAACAGAAACTATACTTGATCTGACTGGCTACCGTAATTAGAAGTGGCAATAACCATTGATCTTGCTGTGAGCTCTTTACAAGTTCCATCTACAGCATATTGGATAGCGTTTTGCACAAGAGAATCTGATACAGGTTTACAGTTTCAGTTGCTTTAGACTTCTTCAGCTCAGTAACATCCTCAGACGAAGATGTAGACTTGGAGGAATCATCCGGTTCCTGACTCCACTTGGATGAATTACAGGGTTAGACTCCCTGCAAAAATAGGAACAACGCTTTCTCAAGCCCATGTCTGAACAGGGCTGTTAAAAAAACATAGAAGGAATGAGGCTATTTTCAGCTGCCTCTCTGGATATGGGGAAAAAACGATATTCCTCCAAACAGATTAGCAATCATGCAATCAAAAATTGATTTCTCTCTGTAAAAAAAAAAGAACAACCTCGTGATTTTGTTTATGCAATGAGGAGTCTGGCAAACTTGATAAGATTATTTCTCAAATAGGGATAGTTTCCCATTATCAAACCTCTGAACCAAAGAGTTCTTGTATAGGGAAAGCATTTGAACCATATCATCAAAACTCAGCTGACCAGAAAACATTTGATGGAAATAAGTGTTTGCTTCTGCCTCAACATCTTCTCCATAGGACCATATGCATTGGAAGCTGATGAATCTTTAGCCTCGCCATTCTCGAATTACAATCCAAGATTGCTGCATTGACTTTTTTATCTATTCTACCAGTTGAGATAAAGTACTCACATTATCATGAGCTTTCAAAACCTGCAATACATGTCAAAAGAAAATTTAATATGACGCAATAGACTAGCCAAATAAAGGATCATAACTAACTTTCAAAAGCAAAGCTGTTGCATCTGTACTACAAGACAAGACGGAAGATGGTGTTTTTGAGGATGTGTGTTGTTTGAATTCCATTTGTTTGGTGCTTTCTAAACATTTTCTTGATTTTCTTTCATGACTTGTTAATTATTAACTTTTTTGACAAATTACATAGATTTTACAGAAGAACCCGATTTTTTTTTTTTTGTGAAAACAATGGCAGATTCTAAGCAGGAACTCGAAAAGATTTTTGCTAATAAGTTACTTGCAAAAGACCCAAGCCCTATGTATGTGTAGTTTCTTGCTTGTCAAGTGCTTCAACTTGGGCGATTCTGTTCTCAACACTAATGTTGTGTTCTTTTTCACTTTTCTTTTATATCACATTCGTGGGTTAGACAAGGCGAGACTGCAACCTTATACAAAGAGAAAACCAATGTAACTGAATGATAATAACAACCCACATACGTTCATTGGGACTACACGTACAAGTGATACTGAATCAGATGTACTCTTTTATTTTCTACTAAAGATATACTATTATTGTAAGCCAAGAAAGTTCTATTCGACGATTTTATATATTTGTTTATAGTTCGAGAAACTCTAGATAACCTCCTAACATCGTAACGCTCCTAAACTAAGTACAGTGCTGAAACAATGTTCCAAATTCTTAACTCAAGTTTTCCACCCACCAAAAACCAACCTTGGAGCCTTCGGTTTCTACCGAAATCAACTACGAAAGCCCCACAACAAGATATAGAAAACGAAACTCTTAAAGTAGAAAAAGAAGTTGCTTGTTATGTTTGGATCGAGAAAATTGAGTAATGACGATCTTTTGAGACGTAAACAAAAGTTATTAGAAAGCAAATTTAGCTTTCCATGTTTCAGCCTCTCCGGTCTCCATGGCCCCTACCATGGTCCATACTTTGAGAAAATGAGTAAAATGATGAAAGGTTCTATATTCCTTCTCCTTTTAATTTAGCAACCAGAATTTCAAAGCTTTGTATGTTTCCAATTTCCCAAATTTTTTTTATGTTTCTAAAGCCACTGTCTTTAATTTTAACTTATTTAGAAAAAAACATATTTTTCTTATGTACTAAAAACAAAATAATATCAAAATTTTAGATAAACAAAACTGATTGAGCAAAATGGAGTTGGGTTAGTGGCTAATTAACTTTTTACAAAAATTAGTCTATATTCAGTCAATTTATCTTATAAAGTAGTGTTCAAGAAACACATCTGTTAATTATTATATTTTCATATCTCATGAAACATGTGTAACGACTAAAATTAATCAATTGCACCAATTTCTTTTTGTCAGTTGCAACAGATTTTCCTTATAAACATTTTACTAGATATAACAATTTTTGATTGGCAAAATCAAACGATTTTAAAAAGAGCTTTTCACCTTGGAGCCATAATTGGTATATTCGTAACTTCCCTTACCTAAGAATGACCCACTCCCAAAGCAAAAATAATAAATTCGAAAGAAAAATTAAAAAAACAAATTAAACAAAAAAAAAAATTGAAAGTATAAGTGTGGATCGAACGAGTCATGAAGAAGATATCATCACCGTCTCTGAACGAGCAAAGTGTTTGAAGTTCGAAAGTCGACAAAACCTCACTTGGTTTCGATTCAGTTTCGGTTTCTAAGGATTTAAAACCGCAAAGACAAAGCAAGTTTTTCTGATTTAGTAATCGAAAGTTTTCTCCTTTTTTTTCCTTTTTCCTCGTTAGGGTTCTTCCAATTTCGCCGATAAAATCGTGAAAATACCAAAAAAAAACAGTTCGAAGAAGAAGACGAAGATAGGCTTCGAAGTATAAAGGATCGATACAAGCGAGGAAAGGAGTCGGTGGTGAGTCGATAAGGTGATGATGCTTACTGAGTTTTATATGCTCTGTTCTGGGTTTTATATGCTCTGTTCTGGATTTTGTATACTCTGTTTTGTCTTACTCTGTTCTGTGTTTTGTAGATGATCCTTAAGTCTAGTTTTTTACTGAGATTTTGTTGATCATATGCGGAATCAGTAGGCTTTTATTCTGTTCGATTAGTTAATTTTCAGTTTTTGATTCCCAGGAACAGTGTCTTCAGTGTTCAAAAAAGATGAACAGGAGTAGCAGCAGCAATTCAGAAGGTGCTAAAGCAGAGCAGGTCATATTCGAGTTCTTTGCTAAAAGCCTCCACATCATCCTCGAATCAAGGACTCCTTTCATGTCTTCAAGGAACTTTAGCGGTGACCAGATGATCTGCTGTTCCCCTTCCTCATCCTCTTCATCTTCCTCAAGCGTCAGGCCTCGTGACAAATGGTTCAACCTAGCCCTCAGGGAATGCCCTGCGGCCTTGGAGAGTTTCGATATCGGGCGCAGGAGCAGCCTCGAGCCTCTGGTTGTTGATGTGGTTCTTGTAGCGAGACCGTTTCAGATGAGTTTGTCGGATCAAGATGAGTTAGGGTGTGAAACAAAGAACGAGCAGGTAATAGAGAGGTGGTTGGTGCAGTATGATAATAGAAAGGTTAGAGAAGCTGGTGCTTCTACTAGTGGTAACAGGAGGTCAAGTAGTAGTAATAATAAGTTGCAAGTGATGTATAAGAAAGCAATGTTGCTGCTGAGATCACTCTTTGTGATGGTTAGGCTCTTACCTGCTTACAAGATCTTCCGAGAACTCAACTCCTCTGGTCAGATCTGCAAGTTTAAGCTTGTCCCTAAGGTTCCCACCATAGTTGAGCCGTTCACTCGTAGAGAAGAGGCAGAGATGCAGAAGTTTGCTTTCACGCCGGTTGATACCATCTGCGGTAGACTTTGCATGTCGGTTTTACACCGTTCTCTCTCAGACGTCAGTTGCCAACACTCAGCTCCTGTCTCTCCAACGTTTATAACAGACTACGTTGGAAGCCCTTTGGCTGATCCGTTAAAGAGGTTCCCTTCTCTTCCACTCTCGTACGGTTCACCTCCTTTGCTGTCGTTTCAGAGGCGGCATAGCTGGAGTTTCGATCGTTACAAGGCTTCTCCTCCACCTTCGGTTTCTTGCTCACCGTCGCCTACACGGTCGGATTCACAGGCGTTGGTTTCGAATCCTTGTTCCCTTCGTCGCCTTCCTCCTCATCCTTCTGATATACGTAGGAAGGAAAGCTATGCTGAAGAGTGTTTTCCTTCTCAAGATTTCTCCCCTCCTTGTTCTCCTTCTATGGACGCTGTCTCAAGAGGCATCACGCGTACTGAAAGTGCTCCAGTTAGAATCCCTGCTCCTAGTTTTGAGTCCAAACAAAACTTGGTGGCACCTTCTCCTCGTTTGAAATTGTTGAGACAAGCTTCTTTGAAGCCTGTTAGGAACAGTGGTGCTGTTGAATCTGGAGCAGGGTTGGAGAAGGTTAACTAACTCTACATGTCTTTTATCTTTGTTTCATTGTGTGACTGAACGAGTAAAAGCTTTTATATTGTTTCCTCTTTTTAGCTGTTTCTTTATGGGAGAGAAGACTTTAGGAGGAACTCTGGGGTGAGGCTATCTACCAACAGCTCACCGAGGATATCATTTTCTCGAAGTTCCAGTAGATCATACCAAGAAGATTTTGATGATACTGATTTCCCTTGCCCGTTTGATGTTGAGTATGATGAGATTACTAATCCTAGTAGCAGGTATGATCTTAAAGTGTTACATCTCACTGTCTTTTCCACTTTATCTACAGCCGAAGCATACATACAGTTTTCTATTCGTTTGGCTCTCATTGTAGCTTCCAAAGAAGTAATTTGCTAAACCTTGCCCCCATTCATCAACGCGACTATAAGAAGCTTGTTCATGTACTTTTTTGACTTTGAGATTTTGAAGCAAACAGCCATCAGACCCAGATGACTACTGTACTGCTTATTATCCGTGTGGCTAGCTTCCATCAGTTTTAGTAGAGACTAACTCTTCATTGTTACTAATATCATGTCTCATCTATCTGGTTTACTAACTCCAGAACAGTTCTTTCTTTGTGTTAATATAGTCACTTGAAATGGTTCCCTCTGGCGTTTCTGATCACTTGACTATTGTTTTGGAACTACTGCTTATATGAAACTGATATTGCTTTATTATTTATTATCAGACCAGGCTCGTTCGACCAGAGAGGAGATATACATGAACCACCGCTCGAGTCAAGCGGCTCCTACCCAAAGAAGTCGCAAGATGCTGCAGTTGGTGCTCTTGTGAATATGCTGAAGAAAGCTCCGCCTCTCAGACAAGACGTCTCTGAATCTTCCATACCTGAAATTTATTGGAACAACAACAACAACAACAACAACAACAACAACAAACCTGGACGGGGTCAGGAGATAGCAGCAGCGTCTATCACAGCCTCGGGGATTGCTCTAGCCGCAAAGACAACAGCTGATGCGTTGGAAGAGTTGAGGTCGTACAAAGAAATGAAGAATGTGTTGCTTAGCCAATCCACAATGGGTTCTTCCCCCTTTGCTGTTTCAGAATCTTGATCCTTTTAGGTAATTGGTTTGTGGTTTGGTTTGGTTTTTTGATTTTGCATAATGTACCTATGTATAATATGGTCTCGAAGTTTTATATTGGTCGGTATCCATGTAAATAAACTTGTACTAAAAAAGTAAACGGTGGTAAACCTTATAAAAAGACTAGAATGTGTCCTTCAATCTCTCTCTTATGGTTGGTCACTGACAATGAAATAATTCATGGAAAATAACTCTTTTAACAGAAGATATTTTGGCTATTTTCGTTACGACGTCAGCAATGAAAAGCCACATGTATTAATTAAATGCCACATGTATTGACACGTCATCTCAGCATGGGCAAGAGAAGCGTTTCCGCTGTTTTTAGAATTTACTTGAATTTTATCATTTATTCGATTTTATTTTTGCTTAAATAAGGAATTAAAAAGTAGAGGAGGTGATAAACTTGAAACAAACACTTGTTGGTTCTATTTTTCCCCAGAATTTTCTGAATTAGGGTTTTCTGATCATTCTCATTCCTCTCTCATTGTTCTCCTTCTCACGTTGGCGATTTGATCAGAGACACAGCAAACGCTTCATCTCTCTCGTTCTCTCCCTAGGTAAAATTCAAAACCGGAGCTCAGAATCATTTTCGCTCCGCGATTATATATATTATCATCGTGCGTTTTTGAATGCATGGACGAAGTGAATGAGACATACTTTCTCTCAATCTCAAATTTGCTAATGTGTGTGTTTTTATTATATTCGTCTCTCAAATGATGGAATGAGTCAAATCGTAATTATATCTCGAATCTGACTGTTGACCGTAATGCAATCTGGGGAATAAGAAGAAGAATATTGAATAATTTTTTTTTTTGTTATTAATTAAATTTCGACGAGCTTCGCTTGATTCTTCTTCCTCTTCTTTTCTATTGATCTGAGCTGATTAATTAAAGTTTAATGTCGTCTTTTTTGAATATTCGTTCAAATCTTAAGGATTTGTTTATAAGATTCTGTGTGTGTTTTGTTGATTGTTTATGTTGTAAGCTTTTACAGGTGGTGGATAATAATATGGAAGGTTCAGAGGATGCTGCTCCACTTCATGAGCCTCCTGATCCTGAAGTCCTCGAAGTTGATCCTACTCTTCGTTATATTCGGGTATCATATCAACATCCCACCTCTTTTCTTTTTTACTTTTTCAACTGTTTTAAAAAAGGTTTGAGTTTTATATTGTGTGTATGTGTGCTGATTAAAGTCGTCTCTCTTTTTATCATTGTGGGAACTTTCAGTATAAAGAGGTTATTGGAAAAGGCGCTTTCAAAACAGTGTATCCTTTCCCCTTCCTTCATATTCTTTTGTTAATAAGAAGCTTCCTTGAGATACTACTTCTTATATCACGTTTTATGTTCTGCATCTTTTCTTGGTTTTTAACCAGTTACAAGGCGTTCGATGAAGTTGATGGGATTGAAGTCGCGTGGAACCAAGTCCGAATTGATGATGTTTTGCAGTCTCCTAATTCTCTGGAAAGGCTGTATTCTGAAGTGCGTCTTTTGAAATCGTTGAAGCATAGTAATATCATCAGGTTCTACAACTCGTGGATCGATGATAAGAACAAGACTGTTAACATCATTACCGAGCTTTTCACTTCAGGGAGTCTCAGGCAGTACGTATCTCTTTACCACACAACACTTTGACTTCTCTTTTTTTTTTCTGTTGTGGAGTTTAAGTAAATCTTTTTGGTTGTAGTTACCGCAAGAAACACAGGAAGGTGAATATGAAGGCCGTCAAGTGTTGGGCGAGACAGATTTTAATGGGTTTGAGATATCTTCACACTCAAGAGCCACCCATTATACACAGAGATCTCAAGTGTGATAACATCTTTATCAATGGGAACCATGGAGAAGTCAAGATAGGAGATCTTGGCCTAGCCACTGTCATGGAGCAAGCTCATGCCAAGAGTGTGATTGGTATAGTTTCTGTTTCCCGTTGCTTACTTATTCGCATCTCTGCTTTAACCAAACTTTTGTTGAATTTAATCATAGCTATGTTCTTTCTGTCACATTTTGGTTACTACTATACAGGAACCCCAGAGTTTATGGCACCTGAGCTTTACGATGAGATCTACACCGAGCTAGCTGACATCTATTCATTTGGGATGTGTATGTTGGAGATGGTGACATTTGAATACCCATACTGTGAGTGCAAAAACTCTGCTCAGATATACAAGAAGGTCTCATCGGTGAGTTTGAAACAAAAGCCTTATATTGTTATGCTAGTTTATTATTGACTACATTTTAACCCAATCTGGTTCTTGGTGATTTCAAGGGAATAAAACCTGCCTCACTCTCTAGGGTTCAAGACCCGGAAGTAAAGCAGTTTATTGAGAAATGCTTACTTCCTGCATCAGAGAGGTTATCAGCGAAAGAGCTTTTATTGGACCCTTTTCTTCAAGTGAATGGTTTAACGATGAACAACCCTCTGCCACTTCCCGACATTGTAATGCCTAAAGAAGGTGCGTTTGGAGAGCGTTGCCTTATGTCTGAAGGCCCTCCTGCAACACGGCCTAGTAAACCCATGTCTATGGATCTCGATGAAGACAGTAACCTGCCCATTGTTACTTTTAGCGACAACTCAGGATCCAGGTGTATTGAGGTTAGGCGCGCAAAGAGAGGGAATTTCTTTGTCCTCAAGGGTGAAGAAAACGATGAGCAGTCTGTCTCGCTAATTCTTCGTATAGTCGATGAGAATGGTGAGCGTTTTGGGTTTAACACCACGTTTCATTTGGTACGTTCTGAAACTTAACGTTTACTGTTTTCTTGTTGCAGGACGAGTGAGGAACATTCATTTCCTCTTCTATCAAGAAGGTGACACTGCTTCAAAGGTGTCGAGTGAGATGGTTGAGCAACTCGAGTTAACGGACCAGAACGTCACGTTTATAGCGGAACTGATCGACATATTGCTCGTCAACATGATACCCACCTGGAAAACTGATGTCACGGTCGATCATCTCATCCATTCGCAGCTGAACCAGAGCTCAAGAAGTCATCAGAACGAAGCTAAGCCACAGAGTCAAGATGAGACCGCTTTTCACAATGCTTGCGAGTCGGTAAGACACTCCTGGACCTCGGATTGCCCAAGATCAGAAGAGGAAGAGAAGCAGTATGTCGACGCCTTAAAAGGAGAAAACGGGAGCTCCAACCAAGAAGCAGAGGAGGCAACAGAGCCGGTGAGTTTGGAGGAAGAAGAGAGGTTAAGACAGGAACTGGAGGAGATAGAGGCTAAGTATCAGGAAGAGATGAAAGAGATAGCAAAGAAGAGAGAAGAAGCAATAATGGAGACGAAGAGAAAGTTATCTCAGAAGAAGGTAGAACAAGCGGATAAGTAGTTTTGGAAAACAAAACAAAGACATCATTGGTGGTTTTCTTTTTATTTTCCGAGTTTAATTTCTTTCTTGAACAAGAACAAGCACTTCGCTCTCCCTGAAAGTGTAGAAAGTTTCCTACAGTGTGAAGAGTTCCTCATGGTTTTGTTGTTTCTTAAATCGTGGTGGTTGAAGCTTTTTGATTTGGTCAAATGATGTTAGAACATGCAAGAGACTAGTTCTGTTTTTTCATTTCTATATTTGTGGACAGAAACTAAAATGAAGGAGATGATTTAAACCAATAGCTGTAATAGAAATTGAGTTCAGTAGGGATAAGTGTTCAGAAACCAAATTATCATTAACCATCAAGTAGTTTAGAAACCAAAAACAGCCTAACAATCTTTGAAGAAGACACAAAGAGTTTCATAAAGCAGAGAGATAGGACAACAAAAACATAACAGCTCGATCAAAACAACAAATCACTGGTCTCCAGGAAGAGACTTGATGATGTCGGAATCACCAGGATCAACAATGCTGAGGCAAGAAACACGGAAGTACTTTCCACAAGCAGTGCCCAAATCAACATTGTTGCCATTGTAGTGATGAACACCAACTTTAGCAAGCATAGCGTAGTACTCGATCTCTGATCTCCTCAACGGAGGGCAGTTGCTAGAGATGAGAATCAACTTACCTAAACAGAACGAATCAATTATCCCATTTTAAAGATTACCCAACAGATTTTTTTAAGAATACGAACCACAAATTGATCGAATAGGTGAAGAGAGTGTTTTTACCTTTGGAGCTGCGAAGGGACTTGAGAACAGATTTGTAGCCAAGAGTGTACTTTCCACTCTTCATGACGAGGGCTAATCTGCTGTTGATTCCCTCATGGGACTTCTTCGTCTTCTTCGCCGCAACCATTTTCTCAACGCCGGGAAGAGTCGCAGATCGTCGAGCTAACAAGAAGAGAGGCCTTCGGGGGTGTCGCAGAAGCTGTTGGGCGGCGCAAAATGGGAAGGTTAAATAGAGAGAGTGGAAGGAACCCTAATGGTTTTGTTCTTCTTCTCATGATAACAGGCTCACGGCCCCAGATAAAATCGACCTAAGGCCCAAGAACTCAGGATTTAGTAGGCCCAATGAGGCACTTTCAGGTCAAAACAATCATTTCAGTTAAACCAAATGTCTTCTCCTTTTAGACAGTCAACTAGACCTTTTGTAGATACTAAGGATCTCGAAGAGCTTAGTATTTCTGATAATGCTAGAATGGATGAGACTCTGTTTGGTGAGCATATGGAGGGAAGATCAGTCTTCAGAAATTGGACATAAAGAACGTGCATGGTACATGTAAATCCACGTTAGAGGAAATAGATGAACGAACTGCAACGTCAAGTAGTCTTAGTTTACCACACAAGAACCATATATCATCAAAAGAGCTTTCGACAGAGCTTGCAATGGCTAACCAATCGAAGATTCTCGATCTAAGCTACAATGGGTTCTCAGTTGAATTGAAAGCCTTGGAAAATTATACATGGCATGTTCATCATCAGGATCTCGAACTGGCACCGCTCAAAGGCATGTGAAAGACGAGATTGTTCACTTTCATGTCAAAGGAAAGAAGTGTTGTGGAGTAAAACCATGTGGCAGAAAGGAGTGAAGATCTTATCTGAGACTCTATTTGCCAATATGAATCTCTGACTCTTCAGGGATAAAGCCTCTCATTGTTCTTCTGGTTCAACATATGTGTTGGATTAATTCTGACGACAGATTTAAATTGTTACACTTTTCTAATTTTAGTAGTAATTCTTCTTTTTCTCTTTGCCAACAATTTTAGTAGTAATTCGAGATATAAATGTTGAGTATTTAGACCGTTTCAGGATCTTGTACATGTTGATATCACGGTTTGGTTTGGTTTAGTTTGGTCTGGTTTGGTTTGGTTTGGAGTTTTTGCAATCATAAAATGTCAGAACAAAGTTAACATTAGTACAAAACAAAGTAGAACGAGTACAATTATGTTGGATCAAAAGGTGTGGTAAATTAAGATTGAAAACCCACTTATGACTGAGTATACAACTTTTGATAAATTAGAAAATCAATTAAAAATTTTGTTATATGATTAATTAAATACAGTAAAGTGAAATAATAGTGAATAATTGAGAAGGTACACATTACATACGTGTATTTGTAATTTTAGAATCGATTGCGGAATCATCGGATACTACTCAAATCAATCCTTACGATTTAACGGGTAATACAATTATCCTCATCATATCCTACGAGTCATGCGGTGTTGGCCATTTACTCTTCCTCTTATAAAATTAAACATTCTCTTCCCATTAATAAAGAAGTCATCCTTTTACATAATTGTTCGAGCTATAATTAAATAATGGAGTTGATTATAAATGTAACTATTTGGAAGTTAGTAAAGTAATTAAAAGGAGAAAATCATTATCTAGATTAGTATAGTTTTGAGTGAGCTTTTTCTATGTAGCGAGAAAGAGAAAAGTAAAGCTTTTGTACATTTGAATGCATTAGAACCTTCGGCTAAAAAATTTAAAGCTGAACCTTTTGTTAAAACGGCACATCTTTCTGCTTCGTGTCTATTGTAGCTCGATCTTTTTTATAGCATAGATACTTAATCATGTTTTCCATTAAACCATATTAAATAACTTAAAGTGAAAATGTATTATACATACATGCATTTACATATATAACTCTTTTTATCACAATACATATATAGTTTTTTATGATAAAATCATTATGCAAAAAATAATTCGTTATACTACATAATCGTTCCTTAAGGCTCGTGTTTTCTTTACAAATAAATAATTTTTATAAGTTCGAAAAACTGATTGACAAGCAAATGATTCTGTGTCCACTATATTTTCTGTGAAACTCTAATGTAATTTTGGTATAAATTAAGAAAATACAAACAAAAATATGTAAAAATTAAAAAAAAAAAATTATTTGATCAACAAAGACGTAACGAGTGTCAAATCAGTCCGGGTGTGGCGGGATGGGTTATTGGATACTCTGTACATGACGAACGATTGCTATTATTATTTTTACCGATTTATTTTTTGACTAAGATTTGTTTTTTTTTTACCAATTTCAACGCTAAATTATAAACTAACCTTGTGTGATTTTTTTTTTCATTATTTCACTCTTACTGTTAATTTTTAATTCTGTATTATACCTTACAATCAAAATAGCTTCATGCATTTATCTTTTATAAAATAGTATGTTCTTCATCCAAGAATATAACAATTTGAGAGGACAAATCTTTTATTTTTCATATCTCATTTGTTGAACGAGTAAAAGATGGCGATCCAAGGTAACGATAATGAAGTTTTTTTTTTTGTCGACTAATGAAGTTGTTGTTCTTTCTTTTTTTTTAAAGACGATCATTTTCAAATTTTTTTACCAATTAAACTTTACCAATTGAATTATTAATGGCTTTGATATATTCAGAAACAATGAATTGGTTAATTAGGTGAAAAAGTTAAGGATGTTAAATTATGTACGCTTTGAGGTAATTAACGAGATTGTTGCATTCAACACCTCATTTAGTAAACTTAATTAATCTATACAAAAGGAAAAAGAAAAGACTAAGAATAACAAAGTCCGGACCTAACCATTATTATTATTATTGTTTTTCCTAAAGAAACCATGTTATCTTTCACTCCTCTACTCTAAAGAAGTTTACATGCAAACAAAAAACTAACTAACAGATCTAGCAACAACTAGAAGAGGTCAAACATCTTGAAACCCCATGTACATGTCAAAGCAAACAGCAGAGATCGATTAATGGTTTTATAATGTTGTTTTGTACTTTTGTATATGAGTACATGCATTACATTATATTTTACAATGTACTCTAGAGAGGGAGAAAAAGAGAGAGCGCATGATCATGGAGACAACAAGGCTTGTACACCAATGTCGTTGTGTTTTCGTGAAGGACCAGAAGCTGGAACAGGGAAGTGTCTTGGCAAGAACCCCAAGAAATGACCTCTCCTCATGGTATTTTTGTTGTGGTCATTATTAGGGTTTCTGTAGGAAACGCTTGATGGGGATGAGGCTCTCGAGGCGTCGCAGTGGTGGACGAAGAAGAAGCAGATGACCAGAAGAAGAAGAGCTTGTGGGTTTAATGATAATCTTTTTCTCCAGTAATGCGGATGTGTAGGAACCATCTCTTGACTTCTAATCTGAATCAGAGAAAGAGATCAATAGATGCGTTTTTGTTTGTTTCAATGTGAGTAAAGTGGGTTTTGGTTGAGGAATTTTGATGGAGTAAAAGATGGCAAGTGGTAGTGAGATCAGCAGATTCAGTGAGAGAGAGATGAGCTTTTGAAAGCAACCCCTTTTAAATAAGTCTTTCTCTGGCTGGAACAATTATAATGGCCAGTAGTAGAACTAAATAAAGGTCAGGGTAAGTACTGAACTTTCATTTATTGCATTTTATATATTTGAATCACTGAACTGAACAATCACTTGTGTGAACATTTTTTTATAAATAATTGTTTCTTCTTTTGAGTCCCTTTATATATAAAACGGAGTATGATAAAAATCATGGATTTGGAATTTATTGTTTTATATATGCAGTGTCAGGTGGACCGGGGGACATGAGAAGCAGACTATAAGGAAATGAATAGTATTAAAACGAAAAGGCAAGAATATTAGCATTTTTGAGACATGTGTTTACCTTTTTATTTCTCTAAATCTCTTTGTGATACAATTTTTTATTATTGTATAGTATTAGTTAAGAACGCATTGAAAAGTTTTCGCCCACAACCTCTCTTATAGTTTGAAGTTAATATATATAGCTAATATATTTGTTAGCACACTTTGCACTTCTAATATCTCGACAGAGAAGGTAAATGATGTTCCTGTAACTTTTGAAATAGTATATTGAAATACCAGAACTAATATATTTACTTTTTCTCACCAGCTTCAAACATAAGGTTTTTTTGTGTTTTCTTCGAATGTGAGTTCTAGAAATACAAATAAAGATTTTCTACGGATTTCTTCTTTTCTTAGCCACTTCTATTTTTTCATTTCTATCAGCTCACCGTCAAATATTTTTCCGGTTGTAATTGTATCCGACTTAATCTATGAGAAGTTTAGTTTTAATATAAACATTAGTTGTTAAAAAAGGTTCTATCTTATGCATACCTTCTATCACACAATGGTTTACAGAAAATGTTAATATAATGCATTGAAACAAAGAATTGTCAGAATTAATTATTTATAATAGCAAGATGGATGGTCAATGAAGAAGGGTTTTGGGTCCCCATTCCCCAAAGTTAAGGTTCAAGAAGATAGAAAGTGGGAACAGGTTCATCTGTCCTTTTTATTATATTCTCAGTATTTGCTTCTTGTCTTTAGATTTTTTATTTTATATGGTTCGTGCCACTTGTAGAGTCTGATGAGCCAACTATTTGTCCAAGTACTTTTTCTTTTTGTCAAAAATAGTCCAGTTACTTAATTATCAAAGTTTAAGTATAATAAAGACAGGGATATTGGAATTTTTTGGTTTATATATCTAGTTAACGGTTTTTTTTTCTAATAAATTCTATTGGCTGATCCGGTCGAATATAGAAAGATTCATTACACAAACAGTTCAGTTATCCAGTTTTTAACCACTTTCATGCTAATTCAATGTTAGTTTATTTATTAAAAAAAACGATAACCGTGGAAATTAAGACATAACTGCTCTGCTTTGACTAGAAAAAAACATAATTTCCATTCTTTGTTAATCATCAAATATTAGCCCTTTAAGAGCATCTTTATCGCAACAAAATAAAGGGTGCTTAGTTCTTGGGGCCCCACCAAAAACCCAAGCAACGATGCTTATGCATGCTAAATAAGCGTCCGTTTTCTTTGTTGTTTGTACTGTTCGCGGACCCTACCGATATGTGGTGGTCCGCGATTGTTTTTTTTTTATTTTTTTTTTGACAAAAAAAATAAACACTCCTAAATAAATAAGGTGCTGGGATAAAGATGCTCTAAATAGGCTTATAAGAGTACCCATTATGTTTACTTATATCACTTTTCTAAAAGTTCTATTTCCTGGATAATAACAGGAGTCTGTGATTCAAATAAGACACATTACTGGAGATCTTATTCTTTATGCATACGAATAATTTATATAGAAAATTAAATATCAATACATTGGTTTGATATGTTCTGTTTCAAGCACAGTTCAGACTCTGTGGGTTGAACTTATATGTATATATATATTATGATACATTTAACTGTACAGTTATCGATAATTAATGTTTATTTTAAATTAAAATGTCTAATAAAGTAATACAATTCAGTATCACTAATTCAACCGGTGCATTGGTCATAAAGAGTTCTAGAAGGTTTCGAATCTGAATCTCAACGATGAAAAGGTGACTAAATGTGCATGTTAATATTGATCTCCGACCCAAATAAATGTTTTTACAAATACGTGCATTACATATGTATACGAGACGTAGAAAATGTATATGTATAACCCTCGTACGTGCGAAATGCTTTCAACAGTCCTTTGACCCTTTCGAGTTCTGCTCCTCTTGAAGTCTTGATTACATATAAGTGTGATCAAAAGCTTCCCGTATATTAAGGAACAAAAAGGATGATCTTTATTCCATGATATAGTCTAAAATTGAACTGTTATCTAGTTATTCGTAATCGCACGCGAATAAATTTATCATTATCACCCATTTTGCTTTACAGTTCCTCATTTTACTCTCATCATCTTCCTTAATTACCCGTAGAGTGCGAATATCTTCATCATTAAAATTATATTATCATCACTCCAACTTTTAAAGTTTATAATGTTACTATCCTACAGTAGAAGCAATATTAGTTTAGTTTTATCCATGACTAATCTATATACTTAGTACAACTATATGTAATCAAATTTACAGAAAAGTTGGCATGCATGTATAAACACACAAACGCCCACATGCATGTAACATAACAATAATACATAGTGCTGAACCTGAACCTGGAGAAAGAAAAGCTGACCAAATCTGATAAATTCGTTACAAAAATTCTATATAAATTTCATATATATACAGCTCACTAAGAATTGGATGATGTTGACTTAGAATGGAACATGATATTGGATATTGGTTTTAGAATTGGATCATGTTTCAAAAGAAAAAAAAACATGATATTGGATATTGTTTTTATTTTGCATATGATGCAAACTAGTTGCCTCTGCCCCTGGCAACCTCTGAATAATATTAAACACAGCCCCACTTGGAACTCGATTCTTCTTCATATCTCTATCTCCCTGTATTTTTGAACTATTTGGACCATCAGTATGGAGAGCTAGATTTTGAATACGCGTCATGCAGAATTGTCTTTTGCCATTTAACCAGTACCATATTATATATGCTAAAACTATATAACCGAACATGATCTAGTCCCATAAAATAAATTGTAAATTCACGGAAAACATATGAAGTTATCGTAGCGGCAATATATTTTTGTAGTAGATGAGTTAGGAGGAGCTGAAATATTATGGCTACTTCTGCACCATGCATGAAGTTTGAGAACCAAATCTCATAACACGCATGCAAAATAGGGTAGGTTGTGAACTGAAGTTTATGAAGATTTCACCATGTTGAGATATGAATTGTTTTATGATACTCGTTCAAGTTATTGAGAATAGGATTGTGCCTATTTATAGATACGCAGACCTAACATTTAAAATGTATTACTAGACAGCATGCTAGAAGCAAAAATTAGGACGTAAATCTCGTTTTTACCCATTTCACATTAGTAGTTTTCTGTAGTAATACATCTTTCTATTAATGAGAAATTCATTTTCCCCAATTATATACAAACATGCAAAGGAAAAAGAGAGTAAAGTTCTTACATATGAGGACAAACGAAAATTATTGTCCACCAACAACAATAATGGATGAATAAGACGATGAGTAAGGTAATTTATCGAAAGACGAGACTCTAGAAATTGGCGCGGATTTTGTTTTCGGATTTGCCATAATTGGAGATAACGGCCAATTCCTACTTCAACACAGTTCCGCGGTCCCGATCAATACATATACTGGTCACATGTGCTAAAACATACATCAACTCAAAAATTATTCGAATTTCATACATCAACTAATAAAAATTGGTTTTTACATACATTGACCAACGTTGACCCGAAATCCGTGATTTAGCCGTTAATTAATGGTGACGTAGCATTGACGTGTCGTATAAATCACTTAAAATATTTGTTTATACAAAACGACGCCGTTTCATTAAATATTTAAAAAAAACTTTTAAAAAAAAAGATGAGCTTGGATAGGGTTGAACCGTGGTGGGAAGGGTGAGGGTAAGACTTGAGTGATTCGAGAAGCCACTGAGCTATGAGATACTGTCGTCATAGGTTCCACTATAAAATTATATTTCATATAGTATTCATACGTTCTTCACTGTCTTGTCACTTACATTTAATGTTATGATACAATATTAGCCTATAATAAATAGATCCGGCCACATTAAATTTTTTATAAAAATGTGAAAAATCCTAAAAAATACTAATAATAAACATAAAAAGGAAGATTTGTATTAAAATAGATTAAATAAATTTATTTCATTCATTTTTCATCACAATTGTAGTGGAATATTTTTTTTAACATTTTGAATAAAATGGAATTATTTACTTTGAGTAAAATGGACAATAAAACAAATATTTTCTTAAAAAAAATATTCGACCACAATTTTGATGAAAATGAATGAAAAGAATTTATTTAATTTGTTTTAATACATACCTTTTTATTTTTATTATTAATATTTTTTAGGATTTTTCACATTTTTATAAAAAATTTGAAAAACATATGAACATTATATGAAATATAGTTTTATAGTGGAACTTATAATGAGAATATCTCATAGCTCAGTGGCTTCTGGATTCAGTCAAGTCTTACCCTCGCCCTTCCCACCACGGTTCAACTCCCCTCAGGTTCATATTTTCTTAAAAAAGTTTTTTTTTTTAATATTTTATGAAACGACGTCGTTTTGTATAAAAAATATTTTAAATTGATTTATACGACACGTCAATACCACGTCACCATTAATTAACGGCTAAATCACGGATTTCGGATCAACGTTAGTCAATGTATGTAAAAACCGATTTTTATTAGTTGATGTATGAAATTCAAATAATTTTTGAGTTGATGTATGTTTTAGCACATGTGACCGGTATATGTATTGATCGGGACCGCGAAGCTGTGTTGAAGTAGGAATTGGCCGTTTTCCCGCCATAATTGCTAATTGTAGACAATGATACACATCGCATCATTATGTTTTAACTTTCTTTCGGTGTAATTTTACCCTATTATTTAAGCGATTAGTAAATTATATGCTCACGAGTTAAATATATACTCAATTCATTCGTTTGCTATGAAAATGATTATAAGAGCAAAAATGGGTATAAAGTATTTGTAGTTTGATTAAATCATTAAAATGCTTAATTACCATTCCTTGCACTTTAAAAAACGGACATGTTATATATTTTTCTTAAATAATACTAGTACATTTATCGAGTTTCATTTAAGGGTTGCTAAGATCTTACGCTCTTTAAGTGGCTATAACTCATGAGTCATGATCGTTCCTGTTTAATTATGCTAAACCTAACCGAAACTTGACCTAATTATGAGTAACTTAATTACATAAATACAAAATACTACAAATTGTTTCGTACGAGTCAGCGAGCATTTTAGCCGTTTCCTAATCCTACCTATGAAATACAGAAATATTTTCAACACCTAAGTTTGATTTTTCGATTAGGCCAGCAACTTTCGGTCACCCTGCTTTCATCATCCACCGAACAAAATTAAAAGTAATAATATAATTTTGTATTGTTAAAATTCAATGTAGGAGTAATAGAGTATATATATATATATGATCATTCAATTAAATTACCCATGCATGCAAAAATAAATCAATGGAGCAAGGGAGAGATGGTAAACAAGTTGAAAATACAAGAAAGAAAAAGAGCAATGAACCACACTTATAAGTTATAAGGGGGAAAAAAAACGTAGAAAAAACAAACAGATTAAAACCAAATCGCATCACTCAAAGACTCTCAAACCTTATGTATTAAATGCAATGCACCCACACCCTTATTTTGTAATGGCACAACCGTACGTGATCAATAAAGCGATAATAAATGAATAAACGGAAGGACCAAACTTAGTCCATTGAATTTGCATTATTTTTTCAATAATTATGCAACTGCTAATTAGTTAGTCAATTATATGTCTTCATTAGACGATTACTCAGTCTAACCATATTATATGTTTGAGACAACTAAAATGTTATGGATCTTCGGATACTTTTCTAATCTTTTTTTTTAACTTTTCTATAGAATGCGTTATTGCTAATCACAACAAGTTAAATTATCTAACAAACATATTAGTGACCAAAAACGACAATCCAAAAGAAATAAAGGCTTTTGCTTTCCACCCGTATCAAACATCTCACTCGAATAATAACTTTTTTTTTCTTTATCCTTTGTGGAAGCTAACAACACAACTTATATTGTTAATGTTTTACTGACATTTAACACAGATTTAAATGTCAAAAGTATAATTCGCCATGACCAATATTGTCAGCCTCTATATATATATGCACCACATCTTGATATTTGCTGACTCCGATTTTGTTCTGCGTTAACGCAAATATGATAACGTTGTTTTGTAATGATTGTTTGGTTTCTGATATAGAATTGTATTACTAAAAATAAGACAGATTGACCAAAAAATAAGACAGATATGGACCAAGTCCATGTGAGTGCCCTCGACGTGGTCGGAGGCCACTCGTGCAAATTGTGGGTCCCATCATTATCCACACGCTTCTGGCCTCCTAACTCACACGTGTATGAACATTAGCACTATTGGTCAAAGCTCCTGTCAAAACCACAGATCTAACGGTTACGCCATTTGACCGAGATAGACAGCCACAGCAGACGAACTTTGATTTTTGACTCAAAAGAGTCAAAAATTATTAGTTGAATCTCTCAATATTTTGTATTACATATTAGAATTATCCCATTCAAGGGTTTTTACACATATGCATTTCAGGCGGAAAATTCTACGGCAAGTTTTATTAAGTTAAAAATATTAATTTATACAATTACTTGCAAAGTGATTTTTTCATATTTGAGTTCTCATTAAAATCATTAACTTAAAATATTATATAACTAAAAAAGAATTTATGTTAATGATATTAAATTTATATGTTATCTAGATAATTGGTTATAGATTAATATAACAAAATTGTTAAAATAAAAACATATTTATGACAATAAAATAATTCTTATATATATTGTGTTACTATTTTAAAATAATATTTGTACCAATATATTTTGATGAAGAATTTGCCATATATAAATGTTGAATTTAAATATTTTAAGAATATAAATAATAATTTATTATGCTGATTTTAAATTAATAAGATATAAATTAATAAATATTTATAAAAAGATTATGTTCGTATATATATATGAGTAAAATACCTATGGTTTAATAAATAATTAATTATTGTTGGTTGTCATATTCTGATTTTATTACTTAGATAGATTCAAATTTGAGTTAAAATGATCATTAGATACTAAAAATAGTTTTTATATGTAAATTTGAAATAATTTTAAAACTTAAAATAATATCTATTATGTACCTAAACAAAATTTAGCAATAAAAAAATCGAATGCCAGATATAAATAATCAAGATAGACAAAACTATTTTTTTAATTAAAAAATTATACATCATTTATTTCAAATGTTTCCTAGGAGATATATAGAGAAGAAACAATTGGGAGAAAGATCATTTACGATGTTTGGTTTCTAGCAAAAAAAAAAAAAAAAACAAAAAAACACCTTTTTATTTACTAAAAAAATTGTTTCCTTTATTATATGAATCAAACGATCTGTTAACTCTTGAAAAAAAAATTGTTTCCTTTAAAACTTCTCGTAATATATATTTTTTTGATAAGTGAACTTCACGAAATATAATATAGAGGAAGTATCTAGTTTATGATTTTCATTTCGTTAGCATTTTTATACACATAGTATACAGTCATCCAGATATATATGAATGAAACTGTCATGTCTGGCGAATGTTTTTCTTCATTCTAAGAATATTAACAAAGTTAGTTCAAAAAAAAAGAATATTAACAAAGTTTAAGCAAAAAAAAAAGAGAATATTAAGAAGAACAAAAAAAAAAAGGGTTTAAGGGTGACGCAAGCGTGCCGTTTGACTCTGTCTTTAAAACCACCTCCACTCACTTCCTTCCCCATCTTTCACTTACCAATACCATCATCATCATCATCATCCTTGTCTCTCCGTCCCACATTTTTAATTTTTATTTTCCCGCATTTTCTCTGATTATTTTCAAAACGCAGCAGAAATCGATGGGGAGAGGTGAAACCGAGACGTACATTAGTACGGTGCCTAGCTTCTTCAAGTGTCCGATATCTCTCGACGTCATGAGATCTCCCGTCAGTCTCTGCACCGGCGTTACTTACGACCGTGCAAGTATCCAGCGGTGGCTCGACGGCGGCAACAACACTTGTCCCGCCACTATGCAGATTCTCCGAACTAAGGAGTTTATTCCGAACCTCACTCTTCAACGACTAATCAAAGCCTGGTCCGATTCCGTCGGCCGTTACGCCGCCGCTTCTCCACCGTCTTCTCTGAGGATACCGACGATGGAAGAAGTGAATGAGTCGTTGAGGAGACTGAGCCTCGAGAAGGACGACGACGAGATTCGTCTGGAGATTGTGTCGAGGATCGTTCGATTCGTGAAGGATTCGGAGGTGAACAGAGTGTTTCTCTCGGCGAAAAAGGATCTCGTACCAATGCTCGTCGATATCATCGCCGGAGGTACACGTACGACGACGACGACGAAGATCAAGCTAGTTCTTCTCGCGATTAAGATTCTGGATAGTATAATAATCAAGGGAGCGAATGAAGGAGATAGGAAACGGTTATCGAATCTTATGTTAGCGAACGGTGGCGATACCTTGACGTCGATCCTCCTCGCGATTCAGCGCGGGAACGTCGAATCGAAAATCGAGTCCGTTAGAGTTTTGGAGGTTATCTCCTCCTTCGACACGCAATCAATCGCAGAGCGGGGTGAGATTCTCACGGAGATGATCAAATCAATCAGTACAGAGTCTGATCCCACCTTGATCGAAGCGAGCCTATCATTCCTAATCACGATCGCGAGATCGAAACGAGTGAGATCGAAACTGATCGCGGCGAAAACGATCGCTAAGATCGAGGACATTCTCCTGACGGAGGAGGTGACAAGCGTCGCGGTGACGGAGAAATCGCTGAGACTGTTGGAGACTCTGTCGTCGAAGCGAGAAGGTAGATCGGAGATCTGCGGCGGAGAAGGAGGGAGGTGCGTGGAAGGAGTGGTGAGGAAGGTGTTGAAAGTCTCGACGACGGCGACGGAGCACGCCGTTACGATTCTGTGGTGTCTCTGCTATGTGTTCAGGGAAGATAAGAGGGTGGTGGAGACGGTGGAGAGGAGTAACGGCGTGACGAAGCTGTTAGTGGTGATTCAGAGCAACTGCTCGCCGATGGTGAGACAAATGGCGAAAGATGTGATTAAGGTTTTGAAGGTTAAACCATCTGCTTCCGCTTTGGTTGCTTACGAGACCAACACCACTCATATTATGCCATTTTGATTTTTACTGTGATAAAAAATATATACATGTTATCAACTATTTTGAACGTAGATAATGTAAATCATAGGACAAATTTTGTTAGTGCAATCAATTTTGGTTTCGCCTAATTCATCACAACTACCCAATTTAGTTTTTTTTTTCTTCTATATTTCAAATTTTTATTAGGTGTTTAAAACACTATTTCCTAACAGTAAAAAGTGGTTAAAAGGATAGTGTATGTTTTAAATTCTCATCATACTTACAACATTAGGAATTCAAAGTGGCATATTTTTAATAGGTTAAAAATTATGTAATTTGATAGTAGGGAAGGGATCAATCAAGTGACTATTATCATCTTATTATTTTAATTTGTTAGCTGAGGCTATGTATTAAAATTATACTGGATGAACACCCACACTTTAGGTACTATCAGATTCAAATGACAGCTTCGTGTACCTAATAAGAATAAGATTAGTCTAAACATTTGGTCCACTGAATCTGGCTAGAACTTGTATTAGTATGAGTGAAATGGATGGTTATATATATTTTGCTTCCTAAGCAAAAATAAAGGAAGATTCCTTTGGACTGAAGTGTTCAATAGAAAAATGCATGGTCTCAAATGTTTAAACCTTGCTTGCAAACAACCTTTTTACAATTTACTTTTTTTTTTCTCTTAGAGGAATTTGTAAGATTTAAGGTCATGCCTCTCTCACACACACTTTATATTATCTTCTTTGTTCCAAATGGGATTTGGATGGTACTTTGGTAAATAATTTCGAATACACAATCCAATAACACAAAAATTTAAAACAAATGATGAAATAATAACTGAATAACAAAAGAATTTAATGGAAACTTTAGTTCTTTAAAATCCAGTTGGATTTCTAAATTGAATACACAACCTTACTCTTATGGTTCTTTGAAATTTTAATTGCGGTCCAGAATTAAGTAATTAACCAAATTGATTGGGCTAAACCAGAAGCAAAATGTGGGCTTTAGAAAATGAAAGTCTATTTCGCCAAAAAAGTCCATTTTGCAAATGACTCAAGTTCAATTGAATAACCAGATTTTCTATTTGTGGGTCAACAATAACCAGATTCTATTTGGAGAAGAAACAATAAAAAGTCTCCATAATCGACCAATCACTAAATTACTTGTTTGCACACATACCAAACCAAACCAAATATGGTAAGAAATTTCCGGCAGAGGTTAAAGTATTATTTTAGATGTAAGTTACATCCTATACTTTATCCATTTAAAATAGGGTAAGCATGGTGCTGACAAGTTTCATGGAAAATAAACAGATTAATTTTCTTTTTTGTCGTATTCCTGAAATTAAATCAACTTATTTTCATTGTTAGTATGCCAAAGCCAATTACACATTTCAAGCTGCGATATATTGAATAAAAAAATCGATGTTCTATTCAATTTTTTTAGTAAAACATGATATTTATTGTGAAAGGAAGATAAACAACTCATGTTAATAGGTCTAGTAGGCTTACTTCAATTGCAAACATATCATGCAGTGTCTGTCATCGTATTATGAATTAAATTCCATAAATAATTATGTTCGTTACTTGTGTGTGGCGGTCTAACGTCTACATTGCCTTAAACTAATTTTATAGTTATGTATTTGATAAATTTCATCTAAAATTACAAAATAGAAATACAAAATCATCTTAAATTTTCATAAAACAATCAAATATCATTAGTTGTTTATAAAAATAATTTTAAACACAAAATAAAAATTTACACATTTTTTTACAAATCCTTCACTAAATTTATGTAATCAAATTTTTTAATTATATTTATCTCAATTGATAACAGAATCAGTCTATTTAATTGTTTTGTAACATATTAGACCACACAAAATTAGTTATTTGCTCTAATTTCAAAAGAATTAGAATAGTTAACAATATATAATATACAATTTATGTGTTTTGATAAGACTTCTCCATTTTCCAAAAGAAAAAGTATCTTATAGCTCTTCCAATTTTTTTTTGGTATTGATTCACGTAAAATCTTTTTAGTTTCATAAATAAATCATCACTAATCATGACATATATCATATTTTATAGAACTTTTTAGATTCAAGCAAGATAATTCAATTATCGTAACTCAATATATATAACCAATATTATTTTAACTACAAAATTATCTATTTTTTATCAATAAATATTAATAAAAATAAAGTTAAAATGTACCTTTCTAAAATCGGATCACCAAATTACCGGTTTGGTTGGCACATAAATTAATCATTTGAAACATTATTAAAATGTTACTGTCATTGATTGATAACGAGTGATTCATTAGAACTTTCCTACTAGTTTCAATGGAAGACTATGATTAAGAACTTCCTAAACTGAGCATGTGCCGTAAAAACACTAGTTGGATGCAAAAAGTCAACATTTTAAAAGTCAAACTAATCGGTCGGTCTGAGAAACCAAATAATTTTGTTTTCGTTTATAAATGTTTTTGGTCAATATCAGCTCCTCGACAAAGATTCATTTCGATTCCCAAACCAAACAACAAGAACACAAACTCGCTCGAAAGAAGCTCTTTCGAGTAAACAATGGATCCGTCGGAGTCTTTCGCCGGCGGCAATCCTTCCGACCAACAGAACCAGAAACGTCAGCTTCAGATCTATGGTCCTCGTCCTTCACCTCTCAGCGTCCGCAAAGACTCTCGCAAGATCAAGAAACCTCCTAAACACCCTGCTCCTCCTCCGCCTCAGCATCATCGCGACCAAGCTCCGCTCTACGCCGCTCGAGAGCCGGTGGTAATCTACGCCGTCTCGCCCAAAGTCGTCCACACCACAGCCTCGGATTTCATGAACGTCGTCCAGCGTCTCACCGGCATCTCCTCCGCCGTCTTCCTCGAATCCGGTAACGGCGGTGATGTATCTCCGGCGGCGAGACTCGCCGCCACGGAGAATGCTAGCCCGAGAGGAGGAAAAGAACCGGCGGCGGCGGCGGCTAAAGATGAGACTGTGGAGATCGCGACGGCTATGGAAGAAGCAGCTGAGTTCAGCGGTTATGCGCCGGGGATACTCTCCCCTTCTCCAGCTATGTTACCGACAGCTTCTACCGGAATATTCTCGCAGATAGGTGGGATGTTCTCGCCGGGGATACCGCCGGGATTGTTTTCGCCGGCGGGGTTAATGAGCCCGTTTGGTTTTGGTAGCTTGGTTGCTTCTCCAACGTTTGCTGAGCTCTACAGTCATATTTGGGATTGATGTTATAGCCCCCAAGGGTTTAAAGTTTATGTATACTAAAACATTCAGACAATAGATTCTTCTGACCTAAAGATACTATCTATATTAAGGAAGTAGTTCTAATGTTTCTTTTTATAGTAAATAGTTTCTTTCATGTGGCTGTGACCTTCCAAGTTCCTCCAATCAGTGTCCCAACTTTCTCTCCTTTGATCGCTTTAGCGATGTTTCCAGGCTCAGATAGATTGAAAACCACAACTGCAGAATCACAGACAAGAATGATCATATGGTTTTTAAGGTTTTTAGAGAGTGTTTTTAAAAAGCAAACCTGGGATGTTGTTTTCTTGACATAAAGTGATGGCAGTCATATCCATTACGGAGAGATCCTTTGAGGTTACTTCTTGGTATGTTAGTGACTCGAGGAGGCGAGCGTTCGGGTTTCGTTTAGGATCATCGTCAAAGACTCCATCTACATTGGTTGCTTTCAGGACTACTTCTGCGTTAACTATGTCAAAAAAAAAAGGAGGAAAGCGTTAATAAAGACAAAAACTTTTAAACAAGAAAATATTTTTACGACTTACTCTCAGCACATCGAAGAGCTGCTGCAGTATCAGTGGTGAAAAAGGGGTTGCCTGTTCCAGCTGCAAATATCACAACCCTGCCTTTCTCTAGATGTCGAATTGCTCTTCTTCTAATGTAAGGCTCTGCGACTTCCGACATGCGGAAAGCGGTTTGAACACGTGTTGGGATGCCGATGCTCTCCATTGTCGCTTGGAGGAATATCGCGTTCATCACAGTTGCCATCATCCTGGTCAAGTTTTAGATGAACCAATGAGACCATAAACTGGAGTAAGAAGAATAAGAACACTGTGACAGAGGATACAAACAAGATTTGTGTGGCAGCAGAGGTGAAGAAGGGATTAGGTACCCGATATAATCAGCAGAGGAGCGATCAAGGCCACTGCAACCAGCCCAGGTGGATCCACGAAAGATATTTCCTCCTCCAACAACAATCGCAACCTGCGTAGTTAAAAGCATATTAAGATCAAGACAGAGAGCATACAGTAACCAGACCCATCAATCCTTTGCGAATGTCTAGAGCATAAAAAAATCTCCGCCTCATGACTTAAGCACATGTTTCCAACACAGGCAATCATCAATACTTTCATTATACCATATGCTTTGTCAATCAACATGTCTAGGAAACAGCTCAAATCTCAATACCTAAGCACTATAAGAACTGAGTCCATAGTTACAGTAACCAAATCACAAATAGAATCAAAAATGTTGGAGAATAACCTCAATGCCAAGGCGAGTCACTGCTGCAACCTCCCTTGCAATGGACATAGTAACCTGTGGGAAGATGGATGAGAATGCTGGAGAAAAAAAAAGGAAAGAGAGAGAAGAAAAGAAAGGAGAAACCTTTGGATCGATATTCTGTTGGTGGTCACCAGCAAGAGCTTCTCCACTAACTTTGAGCAAAACCCTTCTCCATTTAAGTGGTGGTTCCGATGCTCCATCGAAGGACGCCATTCCAGGAAACGATGGCTGCCCGTTTAACCCACTGTTAATAATCACACATGATGGCAGCATAGTTAGCCAGAGTTCATGATAGGTTAACATTTACTTCAAACCAAGAAGAAAAAAAAATCGAATTTCTGCAATACTTTTTAATCAAATTCTAAACTTTTTTAGCCAGAAGTGTCTTCATTGAGGAATTTTCGCAAACACCTGGTGGACGTAAAGGTTTTACCAGTGAGAATTTATACCTCCCGTTCATGGACTCTGGAGATGAACCGTTTTTCGAGGAGCAGCTGATAAGTACACGCATACTTAAATTCTGGTCGGAGAGAAGATACGATGGCGTGGCGTGAGAGGGACGAAAGAGGTTCGGGAAGAAGAAGGAGAAGTTGGGATTGACGAGTAAGAAGTGAGCTGCAGCGGAGTCGCCATTGCCGGAGAGGGAAAAGAAGAAGATGATTGAGATCTAACCAGAGATTAGAAGAGATGCGCCGCCGGCAAAAGAGGAGGGATTTGAGTATGTCTGCGAGGATAAGGTCTGGTTCGAATAGATTAACTCTGTCCTTCTCTCACTTGAACAATGTTTCGTTCTTTCTTGGTAAATAAGAAACAAAAACCCAAAGGATTCACCCAATGTTATCTTATTATTAAAAACATTTAAAATGATTTAAAATTAAATACATATATATTATTTATAAATTTAGGTGCAACTCAATGATATTAACATATGTTTTAAAAAACTTTTTAAAAATAAAATTCTGTTATGAAGAAACTGCATAAAATTATGATTATTCTGCATTAATATAATTTTGATGATTTTTTTTTTAAATCTATACACACAACTTAACTAACAATTCTGAAATGAATATGATTAAATATTTTGAAATGGATGTAAATTAAACTAAGTCGGACCTATATTAAAAGATAAAAACTAAAACAAACAGGTGGATTAAAAAACTGTATATCAACAACAAAAGAATGGAATCATCAAATGAACAGACTATCTATGAAAGATCCGCATATAAAACTTAACAGATCGGTTATGATGAACAAAGCCTTATGAGCTAAGTGTCTGCGTACAAAATTTTAGACCAAAACCAACATGGTGTTGGTCCAGTGTTTCTGTGGAAACTCGGTTTCCTCGGTTCGATCTACGTTGAACCAACCAGTCAGGATTAAGCAATCGATCGGTTTTTGTCCTTGGTTCCGTGAGGATTAGCCAGGTCGTAAAATCTGAATTACCAACCAATCTACCAAAAACAATTTAGACCGCGTGATCATTGATCGATCCAAAATACATAAAAATAAAATTGAAATCGATTTGAGTAAAGTGACCATGTCTATACAAAGAAAATGTTCATTTAAACATGAATAATCTATCTTTGAATAAACAATATATAACATTTTAATTTATTATTTGGACATGGTTGATAGTTCAATTGGTCATAGTTCTAATTGGCTTTAAATACACAACATAGACTTATCTGGAGATAAACATTAACTTCTAAAAAATGTGCTTTTATGAAGGTGGATAATCTTTTTAATTAGATTTGTATATCTCTTTAGATACTATATTAAGCACAAGAAGCTGCCGGCCTGCCGCCAAGTAAAAAACCATCACAAAAAGCTATGACGGTAAGGTGATTTGTTTTGGTAAAATGTGATTTGTATTGGCAAGGTGATTTGTTTTCTCGTATGACCCACAATGGCGAGATATTCATTATGAGTATCTGATGAGGATAATATAAATAGAACTAGTCTTATTTAAATAAAGAAATAAATTTTAGACAAAAATTAGAGGTTAGACTATTGTAAGGTGACAAGTAAGAGCATCCACAATGCTGATATCCATTGTGGAATCCTTAGGTTTTTTATATTAATTTTTTTTTCTTTTTTTTTTTTGTTTGAATAGTTAAGGATTTCAATCCAAAATGTATATGCAATGGTGTACTCCACTTTTGAATCCTTATCATTATATCATCTCATTTTTACTTTTTTTTTTCATGATCAAGGAGAAAAGCTGAGGAAGAAAGTGAACGGTTTCGTCTAAGAGCGTGGCCACTAGCTTCTGAATCGTGAAGATCACATCAACCAAAAGAAACAAGAAAACAATAAAGAAGTGGGATTTTGTTTTTACATACGAACGAGTTAAACAGATTTTGTATTTGACTCTGTTTCTTGTATGATTATCCAAAATATTTGTAACAACTTGTTTGGCAAACAGATAAATACACATGAAAACACCTCAAAGTTCTTACTTGCAAGTAACTTCGTCTTTAAAATTCCTAACCTACCAACACCACCACCACCTGCAACCTCTGCATCCCCACCGCCATCAGCAACCGGCGTCAGCACCTCTTCAACCACCGTCTCAAGACCTCTCCCACCATCCTCACTTCCCATGACCGGATCTTTGGTCTCATCTCCATCCATACTCACCACCAACGTCCTCCTCCGTTCACGCAGCCATCTCTACATCTCCAATCACACCACTCCCACAGAGTGCTAACCGTTCCAGCTTCTTACAGTTGGAAGCAATAGCAGACAAGCTCGCATGAGTCGCATCAACACCGATAAGCACAGGCTCTTGCAATAACAAGCAGTGTTTAGCTAACGCCATCAGACCTTCGTCACCGATCCTCTTAGTCCTCCACCCATCAATGTGAACAAAACAACACCCAGAAACTATAATTGGCTGTAAAATCCAACATAAATCCTAAACTTCCCACTTTCATTGTGAACAAAACAATACCCAGAAACTATAATTGGCTGTAAAATCAGAATTCAGAAACTCACGCAGTTGGAACGCTAAAGACCGTGCTGGCTGAGGTCAATCACCGGTGCTTTTTGGAGACGAAGCCGTGGCGCGACGGTTGTGTCACCAGAAGCTTTTTACCTAACAGAGGAGGAGGAATCAGGGATGAAGAAGAGGGAGATCCACTCCGCCGGGGAACGACGACGGTCGTCAAAGGGATAAAGGAAAGCGTGTACGACGACGCCATTTTCTCGGGTCTAGTGTAAAGAAAAAAAAACAAACCCCAAATCGAATCAAAATACCTTTGGATAACGATCGATCAAACCTTGAGCTTTTCCTCTCCTTTGAAAAGTTGAACAAACTCGGAGAGAAGAGAGACGAGAGAAGAAGACGAAAGAAAAGCTCTGACGAGTACCAAGCTGCCACGTACACTAAGGACTTGATCCTTGGAAGCCTTAGTTACGGATTTATCCGTACTGAATCCTTCGCTGACTCAGTCTAATTAATATTATTTATATTTCAAAAAACTTACGGACTCGGCCACGGACCTCCCGTTGTGGATGGTCTAAGATAAGAGTCTCTAACAAAATTTTGTAGAGTCTCTTAATAAAGAATGTTTCTACTTTCTCTCTTGCTATTCCACCATTATTTTCGATATTATCAAGAGACTCTATGAGAGACCTTTGTTGCGGATGCCCTACCAAAACATACTATATAACAGAAGACTGAATGCAAGATGTTTCTTAAAATATCTGTGGGTAACAGAACGCCAAAGAGACGAAAAGGAGAAAAATGAAAAAAGAGGGGTCAGGGTTTTACTCTTTGGGAGCAAAACAGAACGATTGCCTCTATATGTTCTAAGAAATAATAAAATTTCATCAAATTATTTTTTTTCACTAATTTACATTCACTAGCTACACTTTTTAGTTTGCACAAATAAAATAAATAGCTGTTTAAGTTTTAATCAAAAGTTAATCACTGTTTAGATAATCACTATTTTTTAGATAAAGACACGATTATTCCGTGATACGTGATTATGCGGAAAATTCTAGTTGTCCTGATCCCAAGGAAGATGCATACATTAATATGTTCTTCCTGTTTAATCTTCTATGTGTGCCATCAAATTCACCTACTTATGTGGCTTGTCTGTTTTCATCCAATTTATTTGGTTATTAACTAGAGTAATTGTGATATAAAAACATGTTGTTGTGATATAAAGATATGTTTTCTTAATTACTATTTGACCGTTTGATTCAGTCACGTGTGTCGTATAAACGTTCAGAATTTAGATTGAACAACAAGTTTAAAGGTCTTCATATTTTGTGTGTTTAAACGTCTGGAAGTTCGACAACTGATTTTAGAATTTCGATCTTAGTTAGCAAGAATAACTCTGTAATATATATATAAAAGTTACATTGTAAGATTGAATATATCTTATTGGAATTGGTTAAATTTAATACGTAGTCACAGAAAGAAAAAGAAACTTTGGTGAATTTGTAGGCCCTTGGAGAGGAAAGACGTACAAGATACGAAAATACGTTTGCTTTGCTTCTAATACAATGTCACTTTTCAACAACACGTTCATCCAAAACTACGTAAATCTGTATGTGCGTATATAATACAGTATGACACTAATGAAGAAACACCATTTTTGTGATGAGATATTACTTATGTTGGATACTCGAATAAAAAGTTGTGTAATTGTAAAACAATATCTTGAATCATACGTAGCGATGGCCGATAGGTGCAAGGCTCCTATCAAAAACATTTCTTGAACTTTCAAGTCCCCACCTTCTCCTATGTATTCAGGCTCAGCTAGTCCTTCTGTCCTCTGATCGACACATGTCCTTCCCTACTTTGTCCTTCCAAGTGTTAATGAAGCTTAGAAGTTAATTAATAAAACTATTTAATCTCATATATACAACTTTCGGAGTTAATCAATTATGTTATCATGTCCTTCATCTAGATCATATACTTGTTACTCACATATACGACATTCTCTAAACTTTTATGAGTCAAATGTATCCATCGGCCAAAAGATGTGACAGTCTACCCACAAAGAAAATCTTATTATGCTCATATGAATCTAGGCATCTATTCCTCATTGACCAAGTTCATCTTCTTATATTTTATTTGCTTTTGCCAACGACCAACAAGTTAGATTTTCGTTTTCATCTGAAATATTCAAACATATGAATAAGTTGTAAGAATATAATATAAGCTTACACTAATTTAGCGTTAGTTGTTTCTACACTAATCTCAGTTAGTTAAGCCACATAATCAAGATTAGTATATATTGCGATTAAATCAATAAATAAATACAAATTCAAAACACTAGAAGGTTTGGTGGAAGCAGTTCTTGAAAGGACCTCCGAACCTTGCAAACCATGAATCAATGTATTAATGTGCTAGCTGTCTTGTTGTGTTACCTTATCTTCACCTTACTTTGCCACCAAGGCTTAACAACACGTTATGTATCATTTTTAGTATTATCAGTTTTTGTTTGTTATGGTAACGGTTGCTTTGTTATTAAAATACGTCATTAATATGTTTTGATAATGTTTCAAACTAGTCGAAACCAGATAATTTTTAACTTTTTTTTTGATTAACCTGGGGTATCCCAGACCCATGGAGATGCTCAGACTAATCCCCAAGAGAAGATACAATCTACAGATAGACCCTCTCTCCGGATATTCAAATGGACCCTAAAGTATGGGTCCATATCCGTGTTTGGTGACCATGATAATTTTTAACTTAAAACAATTGTTATATTTATATGTCAAGTGTTAACAGTAATCACGACTCCACGTTCTCAAAGTGAAGAAAAATAAACGATGACTAACCTTTCAGGTTTTTTTGGCCTAATCAAATGAGGTATGTGGCCTTGATGTATTTTTAAATTATTTTTAAAGTATATATCTTATTTTGTTTTTTTTTTTTTTTTGAATAATTTCTTGCATTAATATAGAAAAATTAGGAGTAGCAAAAGTGGTCAAGGCCCACTTTAATACAAACTATAAAATAAAAAAAACCCAGTAGAAACCCATAGAACCTAGAAGCCTTTTGGCAAACCTGCCCAAAGTCCAAAATGAGACTTTACCAAATTGAGAACAAAGAGAATGATCGAGAGGATAGAAAGATGAAGGGTCCCTGGAAATCATCGGAGACAGTTTGAGATGAGATGAGTGGATGAGAGATACGATCATCAGGAAAACATGGAGAACCACAACTGGATAAGCTCGCTGGCAAGTTGGTTGTTTTCGGGTCTTAAGGCAGAGATCCTGTTCTTGATGATGGAGGAGATTTTTGAGATAGAAAGCTCGGGTGATCGGTGGTTTCCTCTGTGGAGACGAGCGTACCGTTCCCACCAGATGACATAAATCGAAGCTTGCCAAACCAAAGTGATGAGATACTTGCGATGCCTTTGTCCCGGGAGTGAGATAATCGCCTGGGTGATATCATCCCAAGATGGTGAGGGGGCAGCGGTCCCAAGCCTTGAAGAGAAGTGAGCCCAGACGGTGGAGGAGTAAGAGCAGAGAAAGTACAGATGATTCCTTGATTCATTCTCCTGGTTACAAAGAAGGCAGAGTGGAGATGTTTGGAGACCCCAAAAAAGCAAGCGATCCCTTGTTGGACATCTATTAAGGAGCATTAACCAGGCAAGAGACTTGTGCTTGGGGATTCCTTTCTTTAGCCATATCAATGGATACCACAGCACTGGAGCACTCTGAGGAGACAGGGCCTGATAGATTTTGGAACTGGAGAATGATCGCTGAGTTACCCCATTGATGGTCCAGTGAGGCGAGTTAGGAGAATCTGAGAGGGAGACAGTCGTGAGATAAGTAAGTAGTTCCTCCAATTTTTGAGATCTTGCAGCTCTTAGTGACCAGCCACCATCTCTCCATACGTCCGCCACTCTAGCGTCCAGGGGAATACCAGTAAGGCGGGGGCCATTAGCACCAATAAAGGATAGTAGCTGTCCAAATTTGGTCCAAGGATCCTTCCAGAAACTAATTGATGCACCATCCCCAGGGTCAATGTGGAACCATTGCAGAGCCGTTTGCCTCTCTTTGAGAATTTGCTTAAAAAGCCAGGTATGGTTCTGTCGAGGTTTCATGTGCCAGAAGCTCTCGTCTTTGATTACATTATCCTGAATCCAGGCTGACCAAATAGATTCTGTTCTGAACTGTAGGAGCCAAAGGAGCTTGATCGTGGAGGTTCTGTTCCAGAGTTCAAGATTGCGAAGCCCCAGCCCTCCTTGTTGCTTTGATGTGGTTACTTTGTCCCAAGCTACTCGAGCAACATAATTGCCCTCAAGAGTACCTTTCCAGAGGAATGCATTGCACATCTTGTCAATTGCGCTGATGCATTCTTTAGGTAAAACAAATGCTCCACACCAAAAATTAGTAATTCCAGCTATAACTGTTGAGATCAGTACTTGCCTTCCAGCGAAAGATAAGTATTTTGAAGTCCAAGCATTTATTTTTGATCTGATTTGTTGCAGCAGGGGTTCACAGTTAGTCATTGAGAGTTTTTTGGAATTGAGGGGGAGACCAAGATAGCGGATTGGTAAGGAGCCTAGAGGTATGCCAGAGACAGCAGTGATAGCGTTCGATTCTGCTTCAGTAAGTCCACTCGGGAAGATACACGATTTGTCAACACTGATGGAGAGGCCTGACAGAGCTGTGAAGTCCGAGAGAACCTGGAGCACCCCTTGCACTGAGGTAAGGGATCCATCCGTAAAAATCAGCAAGTCATCTGCAAAACAAAGGTGGGTGAGATTCGATACTTGGCAATTGGGATGAAATCCTATTACTCCTGCTTGAGCAGCATCATTGAGTTTTTGAGATAGGGTGTTCATGACAATTCCAAACAGGTATGGCGAGAGTGGATCCCCTTGTCGCAGTCCTCTAGTGCCATAGAAGTAACCATGAAGTCTCCCATTAATTCCCACTGAGAAGCTCGGAGAAGTATAGCAGGACGAAAGCCATTGAATATAGGCATCAGGCAGGTTTAAAGATTTGAGGCAGGCGAGGAGATAGTCCCATCTCACGGAGTCAAAGGCCTTGGCAATGTCTATTTTCAGAGTAAGTTTCTTCTGTCCTCTATGGTTGTGGTAGCCTGATACAATTTCTGCAGCTAGAAGACAGTTTTCCGAGAGCAATCTGCCTTGGATGAAAGCTGTCTGGTTGGGTAGAATAATGGCGGGAAGGAGGGGTTTAAGACGGGCAACCAGAAGCTTGGAAATTACTTTGTAGAGTGTGTTGCAACAAGAGATAGGCCTGTAGTCTTTGATAATGGAGGCTCCGGGGAATTTAGGTAAAAGGGTGAGAATAGTTGAGTTGGTGGATTTAGGGAGGATGGATGATCTAAAAAACAGGGCAATAGCACTGATCACTTCAGGGCCTAGAATGCTCCAAGCCGCCTTATAAAACCCAGAAGTAAAACCATCAGGACCGGGGCTTTTGTTTTGATTGAGGTTGAACATGACTTTTGTTATGTCTTCTGACGTAGGTAACCTGGACAGCTGTGCTGCTTGAGCCGGAGAACAAGAGAACCTGTCAGTTCGAATCATGTTGGCTACTTGCAAGACCATGCTCAACGAGGTGTGATGCGATGGAGGACCAAGAATGTTAGTGAAGTGAGCTACGGCTACGTTTCCGATGTCTTCAGGGGAGTTTGCTACGAAGCCATTAAGAGCAACCATGATAGTTATTGAATTGTAAGCTTTCCTCGCTTTTGCAACTTTGTGGAAGTAACTTGTGTTTAGGTCCCCTGCTTTAAGCCAGTTGATGCGCGAGAGTTGTTTAAAATACTCCTCCTCCACTCTTTTCAGCATGTTTAGTTTGGTTTGGAGCTCCTTTTCTAGTGCAAAGTTGATAGGATTTGGTTGCTGAAGAGATACCACCTGCGCATCATTAAACAAACAATTAGTTTCACTCACTCTTTTTTGAATTTCTGAGAAATTTTCTTTATTCAATCGCTTTAGCTCTCTCTTTAACTCTTTTTGCTTAACACTCAACAAGTGAAGTGAGTGAATCTCATTTTCTGTGCAGATCCAAGCTTGAGCGACCAAGGTGAGGAAGCCGGGGTGGGTGGTTAGATAGTTGAAGAATTTAAATGGTTTGGTTCCAGCAAGAGGCAAGGGGCAATCAAAAGCAATGAGGCAAGGGGTGTGGTCTGATATATCAGGGGCTAGGAATTGGGCAATGCTGCGGGGGAAGATGTCAAGCCATGATTCATTGATCAAAACTCTGTCCAACTTCTTTGCAATAGGATTCTCAGGACGTTTATTAGACCAGGTAAATCTGCAACCATGGTAGCGAAGGTCTCTTATTTCAAGCTGACTGAGGCATGTATTGAATGCAGTCATTGGAGGAGTGATGGCAGAGACAGAAGGATCAGAATGCTCCTCTGGGTGCGAAATTTCATTGAAGTCCCCTCCTACTAGCCAAGGATGATCCTCAAGGGATGGAGAAGAGTGCAAGTGTAAGAGATTAATCCAGAGATCGTTCCTCTCCTCGGCAGTGTTAGCGGCATACACAGCAGTCAAGTAAAAGGAGGGTGCATTTGGAGAGTCCACTCTGCATGTCAATGACTGTCGAGATTGCTGGAGGACAGTGATAATAAGCGGAGGTTTCCAAATGAGAATAATTCGCCCGTCAGGGTCGGATAGATGGTTTGAGCTAAAGGACCAGTTTGGACAAAGGGAGGCCATAACAGAAGGCAGGGAAGGTTCTTTTATATGGGTTTCTAAAATAGCTCCTAGACTAATATGGTGGGTAGAAAGCCACCTCCGAAAATTGGTATGTTTGTCAGTGTCATTTATGCCTCTGACATTCCACAAAAAAAGGTTTTCTAACATAGGAATTAAAAGTTGTTTGGTTTCTCTCCTTCAGGAAGAAGAGAACCCACAGCGGGGGCAGTAGGGGGTTTAAAGAGGGTGGAAGGAGGAGAAGGAGAGGGAGGGTCAGGGTCTAAACAAGCAAAAGGATTGACAGAGAGGGGGAATTTGGATTCAGCAGAAGGGATAGGGGGACGAAGCTTATTGGGAGAAAGAGTTTTTATTGGTCTGGGATGAAAAACAGCAGGGAGAGCGAGTAAATGGGTGATTTTACTGGTTTGAGATGGAAGGCTAGATTGAGAGAAAAGCACTGGAGGGGTTGAAGGGGAGGAGGGTGAAAGGGGTGGAGAAGAGCGGATGGGTGAGGAAAAGGTGCTGGTAGAAGGATTGGGAGGGCGGGTCGGGTGCTTGGATGGGGAACTGGGAGGAGAAATGATCGAACCATCTGGTGCTAGAACCAGCGAAGCTAACGGTTCCTCACGAACAAGTGCAGGCTCCAGGTCAGACTGGGGGGCAACAGAGCCAGCAGCAACAGGGGCCATAGCGCAAGAGGAGTCAACAACATTAACCGTAACAAGAGCAGGAGGAGGGGTCGTTTGCAGATTTTTCTCTTGAGGTGGAGGACTCTTGGGGGAAGAATGCGATTGCTGCGAATCCGGTTTGTCAGAGGACTTTGACTGGGCTTTAGGATTCCATTTTCCAGATGGGCAGTGAGCTTCTAGATGGCCAATAGCACCACAACAAGGACAGATGGGGGGGACCCAGGGGTAATCAATGGAGACAGTAACCACCTCGCCATTATCTCTTTCGATCTCACCAAATCTAGGTAGGGGTTTCGTACAATCAATTCTGCATTTAATATGAGCCACATTAATGTTTGTCATTCTCCTTGTAAATTCATCTACTTCCAGGGGATGACCAAGTAAATCGCCAACCCTTCCAAGACCTTCTTGTGTATAAAGATCAAATGGAATACCCCTGAAGTGAGCCCATAATGGCATGGTTGTAAAAGTAGGTGGCTGCAAGGCAACAGAGTCAGACCATTGAGCAACATAGAAAAGTACGTTCCCAACATGCCAGAATTCTTGCTCTACAATCTTGTTTCTGATGGTTGAATTAGGGATCCTAACCAACATAGACCTAGTTTCTGGCCGCAGGTGGATTTCGAGCTTCATACCTCTACCCCAAATGTGAGTGAGGACGCTCTGGATGTGGCTGAAAGAAGGAGTCTTACCAAGAAAAATTCCCAGAATAAAGTCTTGGTGTAGATCTGCTCCTTTTTTGAATACTGAGTCTGGGATCTTGATCCTCGGAATACCCTCACTGGTGAAAGTAGGGTTGGCGACTTTGGTGAGACATTTGTCAGTTGATTTCTTTAGGGTTTGAGCCCAGTTCGCTGGAAGAGGGAGGTTAGAACTGCTAGGGTGATGGCTGGAGGAGTTAGGTTGCGGATTAGAGGTTGGGGGGACAGGGTGAGAAGGGGGGGCCGAAAACTGATGGGGAGGCTGCAACGGAGGGAACTTAGAGGGGTCAAGGGGATCAGGAAGGAGGGGTCCCGCTGCTGAAATGGGGGAAGGAGCTTCCAACATAGTTGTATCTTTATCTTTTTCGGCTGCTTTTTTGTTTGAACTTGGAAGAGGGTTTTGAAAAGTGAGGTCAACGGCTGGAGAAGAGCACCCAGTGAGAGTGTTTACATCTGATGAGTGTTCTGAAATCTGCTCAAGAGAGGCAGTAGTACTTGCAGATTTTGCAAGTTGAGGCAGGTTCACCAACGCTGATGAACCAAAAGATTCAGCAGATAAAGAAGGAAGATTCCACGGGGAACCAAATTTAGAAAACTGATTAGATACAAGAGGAACAGAGGAGGAGGGAGAGGAGAGAGGTGGAAATTTGTTCAGGGAAAGGTCGGGAGCGGAGGTAGAGGAGGCTGGGTCAGGCGGGGGAGGCGGTTGGGGAGGGTGGGGCGGCGGCCGGAAGAGATTTCCAGCCATGGAGAAGGTTGTCGGCAACAGGGGAGCAAGGGTTTGCACAGAAAACGAGACGCTAGAGAGAAAAGAGATTTTTCTCATCTTATTTTGTTTAGATCATTATTATTTTGAAATAAGTTATTGTGTTATTTACAAAGAAATGATTAAAGTTTGGTGGACATATATCAATCCTAAGAAAGTTTCAAACTGAAAATGGATTTTCAACCAAAAGCGTGCATATTATCTATAATGGAAAATAATGTTAAAAAACTTATCTACATTAACAGATCAAGTTGAATGTGCCTTATAATGCTCTATTGGACCTTACTGGAAAATCATGTTATATATACAAAATTTGTAACATTTTAGAAAATGACGATAAAATATTATTCTTAGAAAAGGTGGGTGTGCAATGTACATTTTTATATTTCCAGAAAAATAAAAAATAGAAAAAAATGGAAATATAATATAAGAAGATTAAAAGAGACGTTATGTCTCACCTATATTGCTCTCCTCTCCCTTCTCCGGTTCTAGTGTTTCCATCCACCAATTTTATATGGCAAATTCCCCCGCCGCTCCTGCAGCCACGGCCCCACCTGGAGACTCTCGGCGCCGCCTCACCGCTTCCATGTAAGCACATATTAGTCTCGCATTGTCCATACAATATTCAAGACTATAGATGAAACAAATCGTAAAGGTCCGTGTGTGTGTTGTTTTAACTTTTTAGCAGTGAAGCAATATGCAAGCGAAGATTCCGGAGAAACAGCAAAGGCGGTGGCAGACCGGATATGGTGAAACCATTTAATATCATCAATTTTCCGACAGGAGACAAAAACAGTAGTTGTTGCTGCAGCAAGTTTCAGATCGTGAAGGTTCTCTTGTTTCTCCTTCTATTGGCTACTCTCTTCACCATCATCTATTCCCCTGAAGTTTATCATCATTCTCTTTCCCACTCTTCTTCTAGGTAAAACACTTTTTAAAAAAAATTATAATCTTGACCTCATATTTTTCAATACAATTTTGATATATTTTGAAATATATTTTTTTTTCATTTTCATCACTTTTTTCTTCTATGACTTTCATTTAGTAATCCAAGTAACGATTAAATTTTCATTTATCAATAACATAGAAGTGTTCTTTTAATACGACCATGTGTGGAAATTAGATGGATATGGAGAAGACAAGATTCAAGATATGTTTCGGACCTAGAGATAAATTGGGACGATGTGACCAAAACCCTTGAGAGCGTCGTGGAAGAAGGCCGTACGATCGGTGTTTTGAATTTTGATTCCAACGAGATCCAACGGTGGAGAGAGTTAGCCAAGACTAAAGACAATGATGATGAGGAAAACGTTGTCGTACTAGATCTGGACTACGCAGACAAGAACGTGACTTGGGACGCACTCTACCCAGAGTGGATCGATGAGGAGCAAGAAACAGAGGTCCCTGTTTGTCCTGATCTCCCAAAGATCAAAGTTCCTACAAGAAAACTCGATCTGATCGTCGTGAAGCTTCCTTGTCGGAGAGAAGGGAACTGGTCAAGAGACGTCGGGAGGTTGCATCTGCAGATGGCAGCAGCGACGGTGGCCGCTTCAGCGAAAGGGTTTTTCAGAGGCCACGTGTTGTTTGTCTCTAGATGCTTTCCGATTCCGAATCTTTTCCGGTGCAAGGATCTAGTGGCTCGGAGAGGCGATGTTTGGTTATATAAACCTAATCTTGATACCTTGAGAGACAAGCTTCAGCTTCCTATAGGTTCTTGTGAGCTCTCTCTTCCTCTCGGCATCACAGGTGAAACAAATATTCCCTAACTTACTTGTTTCAATTTGAATATAGATGATGCTAAGCAGAGCCGGATTTGATATTTAGGTGGCATAAACATTTTTAGGTAACCTTAATTATAAAAATATTCGATAAATTGGGGGTTAAGCTACAGAGCTACTTATGCATATACTCCCCTCTGTATTTAAAAAGTTGATGTTTTAAGTTTTTTTTTTTTTATTATATTTGAAAGATTGATATTTTAGTTTTTAACTTAAAAATATATATAAATGTAAAAATGTAAGTGGTTAAATTTTATTGAGAAACACATAAACTTTTAAACTAATTAAAAGTAAAACTAAAAAAGTAATAGACAATTTTTTTTCTTGAAAAAATAGTAATAGACAAAATTAAATATTTAATTTTTCTCAATACCTACAAACAATCTTAAACAATAAATTTTTGTCAAACTGTGCTCGTAACCGGTCATGATCATAAGTTTTTAGTTTTCTTCCTTGGATTTTACAGAGAGACCAAGTTTAGGAAACCCTAGAAGAGAAGCATACGCTACCATCCTCCACTCAGCTCACGTTTACGTCTGCGGAGCCATTGCCGCGGCTCAGAGTATAAGACAGTCCGGTTCAACAAGAGACCTCGTGATCCTCGTCGACGACAACATCAGCGGTTACCACCGGAGTGGACTCGAAGCCGCGGGGTGGCAAATCAGGACGATACAGAGGATCCGAAACCCTAAAGCGGAGAAAGATGCTTACAACGAGTGGAACTACAGCAAATTCAGACTATGGCAGCTCACTGATTACGACAAGATCATCTTCATCGACGCGGATCTCTTGATCTTGAGAAACATCGACTTCTTGTTCTCGATGCCTGAGATCTCAGCGACAGGAAACAATGGAACCCTGTTCAACTCGGGAGTTATGGTGATCGAGCCTTGCAACTGTACCTTTCAGCTTCTGATGGAACATATCAATGAGATCGAGTCGTACAACGGTGGAGATCAAGGCTACTTAAACGAGGTCTTCACGTGGTGGCATCGGATTCCGAAGCACATGAATTTCTTGAAGCATTTTTGGGTTGGGGATGAAGATGACGTGAGACGCAAGAAAACAGAGTTGTTTGGAGCAGAGCCTCCGATTCTTTATGTTCTCCATTACTTGGGGATGAAGCCTTGGCTATGTTACCGTGACTATGACTGTAACTTCAACTCCGACATTTTCGTTGAGTTCGCGACGGATATTGCTCACCGACGATGGTGGATGGTCCACGACGCAATGCCTAAGGTACGATGCTACATCTTTTTCTTAAACAGTAATTCTAACACATAAGCACATCATTTTTTTTTTCTTAGGTAGATGTTAGCATGTGTGTCATAGGCCAAAACGGAAAAAAAGAAGTAAAAATTATATGGCATCATCAAAATATTTTTCACTGCCAAATCACTTTTAAACAAAAAATAATAATTAACTTAAGAGGTTCTGGACATGTAGACCCATACATCCGGACAAAATCAAAACCGTTTTAAATCTATTTCACTTTGGAAATAATTTTTTTTCTTTACGGAATTTTGAATACTGAAACACCTATTAGATAATCTAAAAGTTGTAAAACGTGAAAATATTGTTTTAGTGATAAATTTTCTTTTCTTTTTTTTTTTTTTTTGACAAAATTTTAATGATAGATATGTAACGTTGTTTTGTAGGAGCTTCACCAATTCTGTTACTTGCGATCCAAGCAAAAGGCACAGCTGGAATATGATCGCCGGCAAGCCGAGGCCGCGAATTATACCGACGGCCACTGGAAGATAAGAGTAAAGGACCCAAGATTCAAGATTTGTATTGATAAGTTGTGTAATTGGAAAAGCATGTTGGGACATTGGGGAGAAACAAGTTCAAATTGGACCGACGACGAGTTTTTTGTACCTACCCCACCGGCTATCACCGCCGTCAGGAGATCCTCGCTTCCCGGCAATAACTTGTGAGGTGATACATATAACCAACTGCATATTAATGAATTTCATGAGTGTTTTTTTTCCTGCGAGATCAGGTAAATATCAGATGTATAACTAATTTTTCATATAGTTTTTTTTTCTTAATTGGAATAAAATGTTTTTATTTCTTCTTTTTGTAGTTTAGCAACATAATTAAACACATGTCTTATATCATGTATTTACATCCCATTTTTATGCTATCATTTCTTTAAATAGAATAATTCGAAAGTCAATTTTGAAAACCTGATAATGTTAGTAAAAATAAAATCCAAAAATATATTGTAGACTTATAATTAAATTAAATAATTTAAACGATGACATCACATGTACTTAAATCCCATTTCAATGTTATTATTTATTAAAAAAGAATAATTTTAAAGTAATAATAATAATGTCAGCAAAATTCAAAGTATTTATAATTTTTTTAACAACCAATTCAAAGTATTTATATATACAATATAGAATATAGATTTATAGTTAAATAAAATAAATTAAGCACTGGCATCATTCTCAAGTTCTCAACGTAGGCGGTCGTTGTGTAGCATGTAAAACATTACACACACAATCTGTTTGTGTAAAGATTTTCCTAATTACTAAGCCGAAATTAAAAAAAAAAATCTTATCGAAACAAAAAAAGGAAAACCATATCACAAAAAGATATTCGAATCTAACAGATATCATTTATGATCTTCGACATTAATAACCAAAAATGGAAAATCTCAAATTAATCTTCTCTATATATTTAAGAAATATGTAAACAATAATCACAAGTTCAGTTCCCTTTGTCAAAGAAAAAAAAATAATCACAAAGTTCAGTTCACAATCACTGACGCAAACATAAGATGTCGTCTTCTTTGTCTTTCTTTCCTTCTTCGTCTTCCTCTCCCATGACGAAGAAAACCACTAAAGTTTCTCAACTTCGAGCAACCCTCTTTCAGAAAGCTTCTTCTTTGAAAGCCACGAGCTTAGCTAAAAGGCAAGAAACCGTCTTCAGGAAAGCTGAGGAGCTTTCAATCCTCTGTGGAATCGAAGTCTGCGTCATCTACTACGGATCAGACGGTGCGCTCAGAACATGGCCTAAGGACAGAGAGAAGGTCAAAGACATGGCTCTACGGTACAGTCGGTTAAGCGATGTGAAGCGACACAAAAAACAATACGATCTTGAACAGTTTCTGGAGGAGATCAACGAGGATGATCCCAAGAAGAAGAACAAGAAGGTGAAACTCGAATCCAGTAACAAGTATCCGGATTGGGATCCGAGGTTTGATAACTTCTCTGCAGAGCAACTCGCGCAGCTGATTCAGTCCTTGGAGAGCAAGCAAACCATAATGCAAGATAGGCTTCGAGCAGTTCTTGAATCACAGATGCAGATGAATCATCTTCAACAGCAACTCTCTAACCAAGCTCAGTCTCTTGCTCCCCTTCCAGACTCACTGACGGTATACCAGTATCCGAACATGGATATGTATTGGTTACTTGGTGCGCAAGATACTGGAATGAATGAGTTTCTAAGCACGAACATGCTACCCTACAACAGCTTCAACACCAACTGTGTTAATATGTTTCCAAACCAGTTTAATCAGAACTGTTCCAAAGTCAAAGATTACTCTGTCTTTCCTCAAGGAACTGCGATCAACAACATGAATGTGGAAGATTATTCCGGGTCACTTTGGGCGCAAGGGACTAACGGGTTGCAGAACATGGACATGTACGGCTACAACAACACCAATGGTTTCTCGCCTCAGCTTGTTTAGTTTCCGGCACAAAGAGCAACACCTGTTTATCAATATATGGATGGGTCAAACACAAAATAACAGACCTCAGTATGAGATTTTTTAATCTCTCTCGCAATGTCAGCATATTGATATATATTTTTCGTTGGCTGATGCAATTATCAATTTAAAACATCTATCCTTTTCAATTATGTCGCTATGTGCCAATGTGACTAACTATATTATGTTTGTTTTTGTGTCTCTTCTCTGCTTTTGCTATTCTGAGCATTCTCTTATGATAATATCATTAATTTTGCTTGATTTAACACTTTTGTGGAAAGCCTTTTTTGTGACGTAAAGGATCTATCACTAATCATCATCACTTGGATAAATAGAAGGAAAAAGAGTTGTAACTTGTAAAGAAAAGAAAAAAAAGTACAAAGAGGATCCAACAAGTGTTTAGCTGTTTCGGCTAGTTTAAGAAGTAACCAACGACTGAGATCAAAAGAGTTTTAAATCAACGGTTTAGATTCACCTAACATCTTATTACCTTCAAAGTGGGACCGGACCCACACCAATCACACAAAGAAGCAATCTCTTTTAGCGAAGATTGTTTTTTTTTTTTGGTGGAGGCTGCTTCCTTCTCCTTCTCCTAAGAAGAATAAGACCTAAGAAGAACACTCTGAATCAGTTAATATTCAATATTCGAGTATTCGAGCAGTCTCTTACAAACCCTAGAAGCGAAGAAACTCTTGTGTTAGGGTTTGTCTCTCTCTCTCTCTCTCTCTCTCTCTCTCTCTCTCTCTCTCTCTCTCTCTCTGTTGGCGATGGCAAGTTCTATTATTCGAATTCAAGTGAGTTCTGTTTCTCTTCTTGTCTAATTCTGATTCTACGGTTTGTCTATTAAAGCTCCAATTAATTTCAATTTAGCCCGTATATTAAATATAGTCTCGGGCTAATTCCAATCCCTGTTCTGTGTACTTATTGTTTCGTTTTAGATATTATAATGGGGATTTTATCAAGATCAATCTTTTCAATTGCAAGACAAAATCTTTCATCTTGGATTCTGAGTTTAACTCACTCGTATAAACATAAAAAGTGTTTTTTTTTTTTTTGGTCGTGGATTGTATTTTCTGTTGATGGTTTCAGTAGTTGGAGATCTACACTATGAGGTTGTGTACCTGATATATTTTAAAAATAAATTTCATATGTGACATCACCAACAAAAATTTCCACTGTTTCTGCAGATTTTTTGGTGGTAATTAGTTTTTGAAGCAAGCTAATAGGAGTTGAAATGAGTGGTTCGGGAAGGAAACATGTTTCTAAATGGGATTTGAAGGAAGACACACTTCCTAGCATAGATGTAAACTCAGATTCTCATCACCGTGACAAGGAGGTTGAACCTGTCCGGTTCAACGCAGACAGTAATGCGAGTAGGAGGTCTGAGGAAGATCACCAGCACTCTCGCCAAGGCAGGACTAGAAGCAGAGTTTCACAGAACAACGATAACAGTTATTATTCTGAACAAGATGAAACTAGGCAGCAGTTTTCCCGTAGGTTAGTATTTGAGTTTTATTATTATTGTTTATTTGTTTCTTCAATTCTTATTTTTTTAAGTCTCTTTTTTTCTTTCTCAAGGAGTGATAGTAGAAGTAGAAGCCGTAGCAGAAGCCCTGTCTATAGAGCAAGGAGAGATCATGCAGGATCTTATGACAGACACAAGACCAGAACACGAGATGACTTCAACATGAGAGGCGGTGATCAAAGCAGCAGTGACTATGGTTGGGAAGATAAAGCTAGTAGAAAGCCAAGGGAGACTAGATATCATCATCACTCCAATGATTTCAGAGAAGAGGCATTGATGGTGAGAGGTGCGAGGTCTTCAGACTACGATGATGATGGTTTTCCCGAGGAACGTTCTAGAAGGGAGCATTTACATGATGGTGTATCAGACCCGAGGCTGAGAAGACAAAGAAGCGAGCTGGCGGTAGAGAAAGAAGCGCAACGAAGGGATGGTGATGGTGAGGGACGGTTCCGCAGGAGTTCTGATATCCCTTGCAAGTTTTTCGCAGCAGGGAACTGTCGTAATGGCCAGCATTGCAGGTTTTCTCATCATGGTGGTGCTGATAGAAACCAGCCTCAAGACAACAAGAACAACTTTTATAGACAGGACTGCAACTATCATAATAGATGGAATGATGATGAAAGATTGGATAATGGAAAACTCAGTAAAGGGACTATGGAGATGTCTCCAGATTGGAATTATGGTGCTCATAACTTGAAAAATCGTATGAAAGATGAAGAGCCTGGTGTTGGGAGTATTGGTCAGAGTTCAAAGTCTCGAGTTGATGATCAGAGGAGCAGTGGTATGTATTCTTTATATGATGGTGACAACAACAAACCCATGCTTGAGAAACCTATAGCTGAGTCTCATCAGAACTACAACATTGCTCCAGTTCAAGCATTCAACGAGAGTCATAATGTATTGCCGTACCAAAACTCACTAACCCCTGGAGGAACTCAACAACAAGTGATTGCTCCTGCTGCCGCTGCTACAGATTTCTCCTTGAACTTGAGCAATCCTGAGAGCGGAAAAGCTTATCAAGATAATCATCATTCAACTGTGGAGAAAGCTGTTCCGGTCCAGAGTGGTGTCACCAGGGAACAATTAGACCAGATTAGCAACATCTCAGCAACTATAGCGCAGTTTCTTGCAAATGGACAGGCCATTCCACAGCTTTCACAGGCATTGCTTTCAGAATCTTCCATGGCTGTTCAACCAAATCAGGCTACTCAGAGTAACGATCCACTTGGGATGAGGACTGACACTGATGAAGTCCCACCGGTAAATCCCAAGGCTTCTGAGGAAAACGGAGACAAAAAGACCACCAATGAAGCTAGTAAAGAAGAAGAGTGTAAGAAAACTGGAGAAGATGTCAAAGATGCTGAGAACGTTGTAGACGAAGATGATGATGATGATGGGAGCGATGAAGAAGAAGACAAGAAAGAGATGAAAGACCCGAAAGGAATGAGGACGTTCAAGTTTGCACTCGTTGAGGTTGTTAAGGAGCTTCTGAAACCAGCTTGGAAAGAAGGTAAGATGAAGAAAGATGGTTACAAGACCATAGTGAAGAAAGTAGTTGAGAAAGTGACTGGTTCAATGCAAAGTGGAAGCGTTCCTACAACACAGGAGAAGATTGACCATTATCTATCCGCTTCTAAACCAAAGCTTACAAAGCTCGTTCAGGTTCCTTCTTACATAAACTTTTGCTTTCGAAAACTTAATTAACTGCAAATCATCTTCCTAACCGTTGGTTTTGTTTCTATCTTTTAACTTTCAGGCATATATCAGTAAAGTCAAGAAGACATAAATGCAATAACTCTTATTCTTAAAACCTGCTTAGTCTTTTAAAGAAAGATGAGAAGATGAGGTGGGGCTCTGTTGTTGTTGTCACCGTCTTTCGTCTTTCAGTTCTGTAGATATACCTTTAGAGATTTCCCCCCTAACTTTCCTTTCTCTTTTCCGACATGGTGATATGGTCCAGTCACATAGACCAAGATTGTGTTCTGTCTTATAGAAACGTAGACCAGATTTTCAGTGATCCTCATCTCTTTGTCTCAGTGTTGATTTGTCTTTAATCCCTTTGGTTCATGTTCTAATCAACAAAACTACCATAGTTGAAAGAAACACATTCCCCAAATGTAAATTAATCAAATTAAATGTCTCAAGTACCTTAGTTGAACGAAACACATCACCATAGTTGGTTCATGTTCCTCGCTTCCTTCAGAACTTAATATGGCTCAAGTAGTCTTTCTTTCATAGATATAGCTAATATCCACAATACAACACCTTTTCTTAAAAAAAAAAAGAACTCAGAAACCAAAGATAAATGTTTGGATTACTATGCAAATAATCTCACTGATTCACTGATTCTCATTTTTACAGAATGAAGTTAAAGAAGCACTAGGGTTTAAGACACAATTCATTTCACACATAACTAATGATTGATGCCCGCAGATGAAAGCGGTGAGGTTTGAGGCTTCTAAGATTATGTTTCATAGTATTGCTGGTTATTGGTATGTTTATGTTTCTAAGATTTTTTTCCATCTTTTGAAGGTAAATACTGACAAGGCCCTGACAGAGTGGGCGCAATGATTAATTAAGATACTTATGACACATCTCATTATCAGGCTACCAACTTTGCTGACATGGATATTGCTTTGCTTTGCTTTGCTTGAAAGTGGTACAAGCATGGCCACGTGCCACCTTGCGATGATGTTTCCTGGTATAGGTCTGATCTTTTTAATCAAGTAGTCAAAGAGAACTCTTTACTATATACATTATTTAGCTTTAGATGGCAGCGGTATAACCAAAAATTGGTTTGCTCTACAACAATCTGAAATGAGATATTGTATTAGTTTACTTGGATAGTATTCATGGTTTTCCATGTGTTTTTCTTGATTTTTCTTGCAGACCATAAAACATTTTACCTTTTTGCTAGCCATTCTGTTTTCTTGTCAATTGTTGGATATTAGCTCTTATACTTATGGTTTTTGAATATGCAATTACTGATTTGCTCAGGATGCTCGTTTTGCATCCTCATGAAGCAAAAGTATACTTATTAAGCATGTGGAAAACAACAATGGTAATCATCTCCTGTGAACATGTAATAAAAGTATTAGCGAATGTTCTTCTAACAAGTGTTGGTGTACTGGTGAAGTAAATACTATGGTTAATCTCTATTCATCATAGTCAAGTAAGTCGCTGTTCCATGTAAAAGTGTTGGTGTTCAAGAATTGATCCTTCATTTCATTACTTGCCTATAGATGCTATCATAGTCAAGTAAATACTATGGTTAATCTCTATTCATCATAGTCAAGTAAGTCGTAGTCGACAAGTAATGATGGTCTGGTGGTCGCTGTTCCATGTAAAAGTCTCACCTCAGCCTCTCCAATAAACTATGAGTCTGTTGAAGTTGCTCTTTAATAGGCTTGCGACTATTTCTTTTGTTGCTACAAAAGTATGTACAACTTAAAAAGTAATGGATGATTGGTTTTGTTAGAAGTACATGTAAGCTAGCGAGAAGCTTTAAAATGTTGAAGTACATATAACAACTACATATGAAGTCATCAGTGACTGCTTTAGATATTTTTATGCAACCCCTCAGATATTGTTTGGAAACAAAATTTACTATATATATTCTATGAACATATTTTTTCACAAACGAGATGTACAAACTTTGCTCATCTCCATTACATGTTAGTTCCAAGCCTCCAAGTATGATTAGTGTCTCTGAATGAGCAAAAAACAGAGGCTATCAATGGAGAGAGTTGGTATCTGAGAAAATTAATGTCGCTTAGAGATTGCAAGACCCTGAGTTTTTTTTGTTAACTATCTTAATATTTTGTTGAAATATCAATATTACCGTGACTGCAGAAGAAAGAGAGAGAGCCATCAATACAGCTAAAACGTTCAAGCCAACAGACCCTTTCTTCAGAGTTGTTCTACGACCATCTTATCTATACATAGGTTGCATCATGGTAAGCTATAAAAAAACATATCTCAAAATCCAGCTCGTTATCAAATTGCTGAATTAACACTAATACTCTACTTTTGAACAGACATTTCTCTCGAGCAAAACAGCTACTCGAGCAAATGGGGAATCCCCCCCCCCCATAGACTGGCAACTATAATCTCTTAAACCGCAGTCTTGAAACCAAGACGAAGCATGAGTGTTCTTCGGAAGCCAACCATCTTTTGCAGTCCCTTATGACGAACAGAGCTTGAAGCTTTATCCGTTATAATGCTCTTCCTCTGTGAATTATTATCTTAGTCACAGAATCCTATACTGTTAAAGGTGTATCCGAGTATGAACATGATTTTTCACAAACCAGATACAAACTTTAGCTCCAAACCTCCAACACCAAGTATGATTAGTGTCTCTTGGATGAGCAAAAAACCAGAGACCATCGATATAGGGAGTTGGTATCTGATAAAATTAATGTTATGCTTAGAGATTGCAAGACCCTGTGTTTTTTTCGTTTAACTATCTTAAAATTTTGTTGAAAAAAACTATCTTAATATTTATTTCTAGCTTTAAGCTTTTGAGTCTAAAAAATCAAATTAATCATTTCGTGTTAAAATTTTCTACTGAAAGGATTTTTTTTTTTTGATAAAACACATCGTAATGAATTATGGATATGTGAAATTTTGCACATATTCGTTTCATCGAAATATTTTTTTTATTACAATAAAGTTGGGTAAAATTATTTGAAACTTTACTTTGGGGTCGGAACTGAAACACTATTACTTATCAGGGGGTTTCCTCTCTATAGTTTATTCTTTTAATTTAAGGAAAAAAGATTTATTAAAAAAAAAAACAAGTCAAAGGTTACAACTTGCAACAGTGGTCGTTAAACCCTAAACCTGTTTTTTCTTCATCTCCGCCGCGGTATCACTCTCATATCTCTCCCCCTCGCTCTCTCTCAAGTTTCTCTTCGCTATCGCAACCTTCAGAAAGTAATTCCTTTTCGAAGTAAGTTTCGTTTCTTCAAGTAAGTTTATTTACTGCGTAGTAGTTCCTTTTCGAAGCTCTGTTTCGATCAGAAAATCAAAAGTAATGCGATTTTCGTAACCCTGATTTTTATACACGAGCGGTTACAAACTTTACCCATCTTACTATCTTAGTTTGGTATATATATAAAAGTTAAAACCTTTGGATGTGAGGATCGAAATTGACGGTTTTTAGACTCTAATGGTTATGACACAGAACCTATTCGTTTGATGTCGACGAAACCTTGCCTTGTCTGTCTTAGAACTTGCCCTATTTCACGGATTTAAAAAACTACTCCAACATTTGTTGATTTATTATGTTAATTTTTGCTGCAGAGAGTTGGTTGATTAGGATTTAGAGATCAGACATGGTTGAGCTGGAGAAGAAATCCAGTGATGAGCTGAAGAAGAGGGTAAGAAAGCGAAACCGTGGCAAGAAGAACGAGCTTCAAAAGGTGGAAGAAGAAGAAGAAACTCACAACGTAGAAGAAAACGCAGATGAAATTCAGAACAAGAGAGAAAAGAAGGTTAAGAAAGTGAAGAAGCTGCAGGAGAGTGGCAAAACTGATGACGAGGAAGAAGAAGAGGTGGAAGCAAAGGAAGAAGTAGAAGAAGAAGAGAAGATGGTGGTTGTGGCGAAAGGGATAATGACTAATGAGACTTTTGAATCCCTGGACTTATCTGAGCAAACTTTCGAAGCTATCAAGGCGATGGACTTCAAGCACATGACTCAAGTATGTAAAATCCTGAACCAATTTCTCTTGTTTACACCAGATTTGCAGAACAGTTTCTTGTGGAATACTAGTACACTGTTTCTAAGCCTCTTGATCATTTTGCTATCGTTTTAGATTCAAGCTGGATCGATTCCTCCTCTTTTGGAGGGCAAAGATGTTCTTGGTGCTGCCAGGACGGGTTCTGGTAAAACCCTTGCTTTTCTCATTCCTGCTGTGGAGTTGCTGTTTAAAGAGCGTTTCTCTCCTCGCAACGGGACTGGTGTCATCGTTATTTGCCCCACAAGAGAGCTTGCTATTCAGGTAAACTCCCTTCTTAATCTAGAAAACTGTCATTGTGAGTTGATGAGTCCATCTTTCATGTAGATTAGTCACTGTAATTGCATCCGTTTTTGTAAAGTGTGAATGTTGTTGTACGTTACTGAGGGCTCCTATCCCCATTTGATGTTTCAGACAAAAAATGTGGCGGAGGAGCTAGTGAAGCATCATTCACTGACTGTCAGCATGGTTATTGGTGGAAATAACAGAAGGTCGGAAGCACAACGTATTGCGAATGGTTCAAACTTGCTGATAGCAACTCCTGGGCGTCTTCTTGACCATCTTCAACATACCAAGGGTTTCATTTATAAACACCTAAAGGTACTGTCCTTTTCAAATGGTTCTAATTGTCGCATGTTCTTGTCTTATTTTTGACAAGTAGATGTTGAAAGCTCTGACTACTGAGCCACATAGACATTGCTTTTCTCTACAAGTAAAAGTGCCATAGATGAATTGTATTCAGCAGCTTATGATGTATTCATTCTTCGCCTCTGTGATAGAGTTAGAGAGGGGAAACTACTGAATGTTTGGCTTATAATTAGCCTAGGTTGTACTCGTGCTGTTAGTTGAAATTTGATTACTCGACTTCAAGCTGTAATGATTCTAATGAATATATATCTTTATATATGTTCCTTTAAATTGCAGTGCCTTGTGATTGATGAAGCTGATAGGATACTGGAAGAAAATTTTGAGGAAGACATGAATAAGATTCTAAAAATTCTACCAAAGGTAAATGATCTCCTCAGCTAAAGCTCACTGGCGAAATAGTTTAGTTGGATTTTTGTATGTTCAAATGTGTACACAAATCATGTGCCCCGAAGTATTTAGCACTACTATGGTTTGGAGTTTTGTACTGATGAAAGTTTTTAACATGTTTCTACAGACTAGGCAAACGGCACTATTCTCTGCCACCCAGACTTCGAAGGTATATCTGTTAGCTTCGGTATCTTCATTATTAGTATTTGATGTTACTTACTTATTCTTACTCTTCGTGAACCGTTGCAGGTTCAAGATCTTGCTCGGGTGTCATTGACGTCTCCTGTTCTTGTCGACGTCGATGATGGTAGACGCAAGGTATGAATCACAAGAAACACTCTGGTAATGAAAATTGAAGGACCATGCCATGGAAATTTTACTTAAATAAGTTTCCAAAAACTGTTAGGTGACAAATGAAGGATTGGAGCAAGGCTATTGTGTTGTTCCGAGCGAAAAGAGACTTCTCCTTCTAATTTCGTTTTTGAAGAAGAACCTAAATAAGAAAATAATGGTGTTCTTCTCGACGTGCAAGTCAGTGCAATTCCATGCGGAAATCATGAAGCTAATCAACGTGGATAGCTGTGACATCCACGGAGGACTAGACCAGAACCGAAGAACTAAAACCTTTTTCGACTTTATGAAAGCAGAGAAAGGTATTTTGTTGTGTACTGATGTTGCTGCTCGTGGTCTCGACATTCCTGCAGTGGTACGTATAGGTTCTTACTTTGATTATCAACGCTTTTATATACTCACTAGTATTACTGAAATCGTATTCTGTCGAATCTTGTAGGACTGGATTATACAATATGATCCCCCAGACAAGCCAACGGTAGGAGATATACTTTGCTCTTCTTGTTGTTTTTTATCCGGTTCTGTCTGTTTGTGTGCATCTTAGATTGTTGATGGTTGATGTTGTTTTCAGGAATATATCCACAGGGTTGGTCGAACAGCTCGTGGAGAAGGAGCAAAGGGAAAGGCATTGCTTGTTTTGATCCCTGAAGAGCTTCAGTTTATTCGATACCTTAAGGTATGAATGTTTTTTTCTCAGAATCTTCTTGTGGTTAAACCTACTTGTTTTAACTGATTTGTAATTAAACCCGCAGGCTGCAAAAGTACCTGTAAAGGAGCTCGAGTTCAATGAGAAGAAGCTTTTGAATGTTCGGTCCGCTCTGGTAATTGTTCTGATTCAGTGTCTTTTTGTGGGTGAATGACTTTAGATTCGTTGTAAGAACATCACCGTTTCTTTCTCTTGTCCTATAGGAGAAATATGTGGCCAACGACTATAATCTGAACAAAATAGCCAAGGAAGCGTACAGAGCTTACATCGCAGCATACAACTCTCATTCTCTGAAAGACATCTTTAATGTTCACCGGCTCGATCTTCAGGTACTGTTCAGACTATGGTTCTTGCAAAGGTTGAAAGATAATTGGGTTTTCATATTTTTTGTCATGGGATGTTACAGGCGGTTGCTCTATCGTTCTGCTTCTCTTCGCCGCCAAAAGTGCATCTGAGCATAGAAAGCGGAGCTGGGAAGGTGAGGAAGGCGAAGAATCAGCAAGGTCGCAACGGCTTCTCTCCTTACACTCCCTATGGCAAAGGCAAGTCCACACCCACAAAGGCATGAAATGTGTTGACCAGATTAAGATTATTTGCCTCTCGTTTGGAAACCTTTTATGTTTTATTAATGACCAAGTTTTGCCTCAACTGTACTGTTGTTTTTAATTTTTATGTTATGTTTCTTGTAATACTTCAGGTTTCTGTTTTGTTATAAGATTAGTTTAATCAATTAAAGGCAGCTTTCTCCCCCAGATTATTATGTAATAAGAGACTACAAAGAAAAGTGAAAACATGTAGATTGGAACCTAAACCGGTCCAGTCAATGAGTTATTTAGAATAGTCACTACTTAATAACAAAGAATACTTGTAGAACAAAATGCTAAACCGGAACTGAATCTTCTCTAATGCCAAACTAAAACCGAAACAATAAGAACCGCTAAGCCGGAACTAGTGAACTGGACAGCAGTTTTCATTGCACTGCTCTTCTTGGGAGTTGAACCCGGGAGAGTAGAAGATGACGAAGGAGGAGGAGAATCTGGCGAAGACTCGGTCTCAATGACTTTAATAATCATCTTCTGACCCTTTTCACAATGGCCCGAGACACCGCTGATGAAGTAAAATAAACCAGGACGGTCTAGTTTGAAAACCGTATCTTGGTTGTTGGAATAGAGTTGCGGTTTAGTAGCCTTGCATTGCTTGTACTCGTCTTCTGACACCACCAGCACCGAGTCTTTCTTGTACTTGAAACCTTAGCCAAAACAAAATCCCTCAAAAAACATATATGTAAAGATGATGAAAAAGAAGGGAATAAAAAATAATTACGGATAGTGTCGCCAACTTTAAACCGGTTGTGCGAAGCCCATTGGTTAAACATATTCCCGTGAGTGTTGTTAGAAATAGGTACCACCCAACCATCTTCTCCTCCAACTTCAAGTTCAGTGCTTGAAACACATGAAGACATAAAAAATGATACAAGAATAGAAACAAGAGTGATCTTCTTAGATGGACTCATTTGGTGTTTTTCGATTGATATGTGCTTGGAAATCAAAGTTATGGGGATTGATATTTTTTCTTTTCAGGGTTCTCTGCGCTCTTATGGCTTGTGAATGCTTTGAGGCTTTGGAGTTTAAAAAGAGTGTGGCATCGAGGTCTGTTAGTCTTGTCCACTTCTTGAGGGATAATTAATGTATTTTGACTACGTATTTTACTCAATTTTTTGAAACATGTGTGAAAACATTATGACTTGGAAATTGTTGAGGAATATCCGATTTTGTGAGATATTTGCTTTTTGTTCCGAACTACTACTAAAATTGTGTTTTCCAAAAAGAATTCTTACTACTCCCTCTGTCCCATTATAAGTGAATTTTAAGGTTTTTACACATGGATTAAGTAAGTACACATTTTTATGTAATTTATCTTGGTAAGATAAAAATATCATTAAATGAAACTAGTTCAACCAATAAGAAAATGATACAGTATTTTTTGATTGGCCACAAAATTGAAATGATATTTAATTCTATCTAGATTTGTGAGAACATCACTTAAAATGAGACAAAAAATAAAATCTAAAACACACTTAAAGTGGAACAGAAGGAGTATCAATTTGGTAAAAATATTGATCACCTATGCATGGTTTTTGCTCTAGAATATATATTTACATCTATGAAAAATAAAAATATAGATACTCTACATAGCAAATGTTATTTTGTAAAGAAAATATTATTTTAATTTTTTGTTGAAATTAGATTATCATAACTTAATTTAAATTATAATTTCGTATTGTAGTTGAATCAATATGAACATCTAAAAGAAAAAACTTACGGCTAGAATTTTCAAATTAGGGTTGAAATTTCATTATTAATAAAGTTTCGGTAATGTTATTGAATTTCTACATAATATAGGCCCTTTGTACCAAAACCTGTTCTAATTAGCTTCTCCACTTTGATATCTCTTTAGGGTTTAAGACGTTAAACCCATCCGAGCTCAAATGGCGAATTCAATGGCTACGCTTTCTAGAAGACTCTACCGATCTCTCCTATCCAACCCCAGATTCTCTCAAGCTCCCAGATCTTTCTGCACCAACAACAACATCGACGAGTTATCCTCCTCCATCTCAGACACTGAATCGCCCCACGAACCCAACGCTACAGATCCGAATCATCGATTCTCCGGAGAAGATCCCGTGATGGAGGAGCGTCCACTCGAGAACGGTCTCGACGCTGGCATTTTCAAGGTTCCTCTCGAAACGGTTTCTCGCTTCAATGGATACATATAGTTTCAATTGGAAATGGTATCTCTTGCGATTATCTGAATGTTGTTGATTTCAGGCGATTTTGGTGGGGCAAGTGGGGCAGCTACCTCTGCAGAAGAAGCTGAGGAGTGGGAGAACGGTTACTCTCTTCTCTGTGGGAACCGGTGGGATCAGGAATAATCGGAGACCGTTGATTAACGAAGATCCGAGAGAGTATGCGAATCGTTCTGCTGTGCAGTGGCACCGTGTCTCTGTTTACCCTGAACGTTTGGCTGATCTTGTGCTAAAGAACGTTGAACCTGGGTTAGTTATCTCTTCATGTGATGGTGTTTTGATCTTTTGAGATTTGTGTTAGAAGTGAATCATGTTCTGAATTGGTGGAAAAGGATGGAACTTTAAGCGAGTTTTAGTTGCTAGAATCAAAATGGTTAGATTGCTTTTTTCATGTTTGTGTCAACAGCACCATTGTCTACTTGGAGGGTAATCTTGAGACGAAGATTTTCACTGATCCAGTCACTGGTTTGGTTCGACGTATTAGAGAAGTTGCTATTCGTAGAAACGGTATGAATTGACTTCACTCCAAGAATCAGATATGTTGCAGTGTACATATCTTCAGATCTTGATCTCTGTTTCTTCTTACTGCAGGCCGAGTTGTGTTTTTAGGAAAAGCTGGTGATATGCAGCAGCCAAGTTCTTCTGAGCTTAGAGGCGTCGGCTATTACTGATTCTTCAACGAACAAGTTGATTTGAGGTGTTGTAGTGTTCGTCTCTTCTTGTAACTTGAAGGTTTGCTCAGTGTTCTTCAATTGTCACTAGCCCTTTTACATTTTTGTTTTGTCTTTTTTGGTAGCAAATAAACCGAACCAATACATGTTTCAACTAACCGAATCTAAACCAAAATCTCGGTGTCAGACAATGGAAACAAAGACCAATCTCCACGTGTTTGCAAACCATGCATGAACGCTACCTCATAGTTGAATTTGTCTTACGTTTGTTTTTACCCGTTTCTGTTTTCTCTGTCACCCACGCACACAAAGGCAACAATCACTCTACAATGGCGGAAACGATCTCTAGCAGCGAGTCCCGATATTGGCCCATCTACGGTACCAACACCACCGAAAGAAACAGCCCTTACACCTCGCTTCTCCGCCTTCTCCGATCTCGTTCACCAACCTCCTCACGTCTCTTTGGTTTCCTCGCTCTCTTCATATCCGGTGGACTCCTCACCTTCCTCCTAGGTGTATCCCTGACGGCCACCGCGATCTGTTTCGTTGCGTTTCTGCCCTTGATCATCATCTCGGGTCCGATCTGGCTTCCGGGTTTTGTCCTTGTTGGCGGTTGCTTAACTGCCGCCGGATTTGTTGTTGGAGCCGTGGCTGTCGTATCGTGGACGTACCGTTATTTCCGGGGAATGCACCCGGCTGGATCGGATCAAATGGATTATGCACGTGGTCGGATCTATGACACGGCCTCACATGTCAAAGATTACGCTAGATACTTCCACGGTAGGGCTAAAGATGCAGCCCCTGGTGCTTAACCTGAATCGGTCAGTATTGTCTGGTTGAGGGTAAGATACAAATTATCTTAAGCTTTTTGATAAATTGTACGAACAAAGACTTATTTTAAAAACCATAGTATAATATTTTTTTATACTTAATTTATAAAAAAATGAGCTTCACTTCACCCAATTTTTTTTTATTTTTTCTGCAAACAATTTTTATTTATTTTATCAACCGTTTTTATTCTAGACACTATATTTTTACCTTAGCATATCAATATATACATCCTTCTTGAAAATGGAGGTCCACAGAATGAGTAGTAGCCCCATTAAAATGTTTCATTTCCCTGTGTATAAGCCCGACTTTGGGTAAGATAACTGACCGGTTCGGTTTATGGAGGATGAACACGATTCATGCATGGTACTAATATTACATTTTGTTATTTTATTTTCGTTTATCCGGTTATGTACAAGCTCTATGAGACTTTGGGTGTGCGAGTTCGTCCCTTGAAATGATCCATATTTTTGGTGAGTATTTTAGTTTCTTTTTTAAGATACTTATATGGCCAAATGTTTTTCAGTTATATAATATTTTCTGAAGAATGTCGAGCGTATCTATATATATTAGATTTTTTCTCTTCTAGTGACATTTGGAAGGAGGATTTGTTGACATGTATCCACTTTTTTCTTCATTTTACGTTTTAGGTCATTCTTCTTTTAGATTATTGCAATTTGGCTCACCACTTTCTAATTATGCACTATCCAATCTTTTTCACACTAATATTTATCATTTGAATTTTGATAATCTATTTTATTGATCACAAAAATACAAGATGAATTGAGAAATAAATAAAATAATATAAATCTATTTAAAATATTTATTTTATTCACAATAACATAAAATTTCAATATTTTATTATTTTTACTATTTTATATTATTTCATTTGTAGTTAGATATTTATTTTAATATTAACTAAACTAAGAAGAATAAATTGGAGCATAACACATAATCTAAACATAAAATCTCCATAATCACATAGAAAAGCAAAATGCCAAAAAATACTAACTCAATAAAGATCTAAAACTGAAAGAAGATCAAGAACGGAAACTAACTTAAAATCAAGAACGGAGACTAACTTACTTCACTTTATTATAAAGCATCTTTGCCAGAACAATCAGAAGTCAGAAAATGGTAGAAAGATAAACTCTGAGACAAAGCAATCCGTTGAACATAAAGGAGAACGATTAAGAACCAACACGAAGAACAAATAAAATGGGTTAGAGGAAGAATAATCAACTGAAGGCTAAAATCAATATGAAGCAGGAAGACACATGTCTAACGCACTATAAGCACAACCACCAACTAAGAAGTATGAAGCACCTCATAAACTAAACAAACACAAACAGCACGCAAATCCAGCGAGAGACCACAAAGCTATGGATAGAAGAGACCAAAGCTCCAAGAGACTAACTCCGCACGCTAATACTAAAGGAGGCAGGAGAAGAAGAAAATCAACCTGAGGGGGGGAAAACGGAAGCCAACCACCGAGAAACCAGAGCCCAAGCTTGAGATCAGAAACAATCTTCCAAATCTATAGAGCATACATGAAGGAAATCATTATCCAAACCTGGAGTGGCAAATATGGCGAAAGGAAGAGCCACAAGAGAGACGAGTAACGATGAAAACTGAAACGAGATGAGAGAACATAGAGGAAAGGGTAAACAAAATGAAATCAGAAAACCATAGAGCCATCTCCGAATTATGAAAGAGAGAATATAAGGCAGATCATCAAAACCCTGATCTTGAAAACCAAGAAGAGAAGGGACTGCCGACGGTAAGCCAACGACGAGGAAAATAATATCAAAAATGGCTAAACTCTGACCCAACCCAAGGCGATGCAGTTCCTAACATCAACCAAAAACTAAGGAAGAAGAGGAGCAGCCAATATTGACCGGAACAGCCAACAACACCGTGAGAAACAACCGCACAACTGGGAATTTAAAAACCTGATCTATAACAAATACCAGATAATCACACTGGAGAAAAAATGTGAGGAAGAATAAGAGCACGAAAGTGATTCTTTTCCGGTGATGGTGAGAAGTACATCACACCAGAAAGGTAAACAAAATACATAAATCATAATGGCTCAATATCAAAATATGGAGAAAACGCAAAAAAAACATCTTAAAAAATAACGTTCAAAATTTTTTTTAAAAAAATATCTTTTTAAAGCTAAATCTGTTAATCTGAGAATCAACAAATGTCTAAATGCAAAGTTATTGAAATTCAATATGCTTTACATCAGAGATTCACTTCACCACTAATGAGTAATATTATACACAATAACGCATTATTGAAAAAACAAACACATAATATATTAACATATCATCTATTACTACATAACACAATAAAACACCAATTAATGCTATTACAAAATAAAAACGACCACATAATTACATCATCCAAAAAATCATATTTAACAACAATAAAACAATATTCCGCGTGAAACACGGACACGCCCCTAGTACAGTATAAACCAGCTGATAACTATCATTTGTGTAGTTCGGACTAAGTAGTGATAGTTATCATCTAAACTATACAGATGATAGTTATCATCTAATAGTAAGATTGCGTTTTCTAAGTAGTGCATGATTAATAGTAGTATCTTTCTCATCTTCCATCGATCCTTGTTGTGTCCTTTTCTAATAATGAAAATTATTTGTATGATTATAAAATGCAATCTCGTCAAAGGTTTAGAAGAAAAAAAAAACTAAAGTTAATTAGAACCTTAAATTCCTAAAAATGGTTTACGACTCTAATTATAAGTCTCCTGAACATGACAGTTGTTCATCTTTGAATTGTTTTGTATTTATAGTCAGGTTGAAAGTTGAAACTCTGACCAACAAAAAATTAAAGCTAGATTGATTCTAAAGAAGAAGAAAAAAATACAGTGGGAGGCAAATATGTTACGATTGAGTTAAATTGTATGCCGTCTCCAGAATAAACAATATGAGTAAAAAAATTGGAATGGTAAAAAGCTTATTCATGAATTAGTCTAAAATTATGTTCACTGATATTAGCTTGACAAATTGAAAGATTCCAAAACTTTTATAAAAAATATCTTAATTCTAAATTTTACACATGCACTTTATAGAATTGGTTGGCTAAGAAAAAAATCTAGTCGTCCGGACTTCACATAGATTGTGGGTTATTGATTCATGAACTGTTGTAGTAATCAGTCATAAATTGAATAGTCATACGCCTAAGAGAAAATACGCTCGAACGTGACATTAGGGATATAAAGAATACTAGCATACAACTAAGAATCTAAGATAGTTGAAATCATTTTAACCTCTACTTTTCTTCTTGGGTTGCCTTTTTTTAGTTTGATTTGTGTTTGCTTTCTTTTATTTTCGTATGGGATATGATTTGTTGATTCCTTTGCCAATTTTTTTTTTTTTTTTATAAATTTACAAACTTATTCGGTTTGTTTTCTTTTGTGATATGATTCTTTTGATCCTTTCCCAAAATTTTATAGATCTACATATTTATTCAACTTATTTTATCCTAAATTTTGTGTTTATTTTCATACATATCCCTTTCGTAATCTTATAGTATCTTAATTCTAAATTTTACACATGCACTTCGTAGAATTGGTGGCTAAGAAAAAATTCTAGTCGTCCGGACTTTGCATATCTTGTGGGTTGTTGATTCCTGAACTGCTGTAGTAATCAGTCATTGGTTGAAGACGCCAAAAAATATACGCACGAACGTGACATTAGGGATATAAAGAATACTAGCATACATAATTAAGAATCTAAGATAGTTGAAATCATTTTAACCTCTACTTTTTTTCTTGAGTTGACTTCTTTGTGTATTGATTGAAGTCAAAGTCAGCAGACAAAAAGCCTCCGCCCATTAAGTCAACACCCAAATTTGGCCGGACGTTAACCGTTGATCTGGTCCAAGTATAAGTCGTTTGTATTTTGTAATCATTAACACGGCTAGTAATGCCATTGCTGAAGCCTTTTTACCGCATAATGGATTCAAACTTTAAATATATAAATCATTAAAAAGTCGCTTTTTTTTTGCATGCCTTTAGATATTAATGAACGGTTAATAAAATCTTGCCCTTTATTATATATATATATATTGGTTTTTCCACTAAACTTTTTAATTTTCCAAACGTAATTAGATTACACAACAATACGCATACAATATGTGACATCATCTACCAATAACAAGCCAAGAATGAAACTTCTAGAGAATTTAATTACCACTCACCTCATGACACACCAAACAGAAAATCATATCATATTCTCATTTCATTTCCCGTCGGATTCAACATCGACCCGACATACGAACGGGTCGGGCGATCCGGCACCAAACTGGCGCGTGGCGACCTCGGAGGCAGTTCCTTTAGCTGCTGTCCACTGCAATCGTAGTAGATCACACCGGAATGATCCAACGGTTCACATTTTCCTCCCATCAAAATCTCTCTCTGCCAAATACCAAACTCCTCCTCTTCCTCCTCCATCACCATCTCCATCGCCGTCTTTTTCTTCGCCGGTGTACCTCCGACGTCGTAAGCTTTATTTTTCCGGCCAACCATAGTCTTCGCCTTGTTGCTCAGAGTCGTCAAAAGCTCCTTCGGACGTGCTCTCATCGGCGAAAAAGCCCTCGCCGGACTCCATCCAAACCTTCCTCCTTCTCCGCCGGAGTTAGGGCTCTGGAGATGGTCTTCGAGATGAGTTGCCTTACGAGTTGGCTTGAGTTTAAGCTTCTTGGAGACTCGGCTTGCATGTCTAGCACAAAGTACCATAAGAGATACGATGAAATTCACGTTTAGACGCTTGTGCGTCGAGGAAACATGTTCCGGTCTCGAGATGTCCATGTTCTCCCTCGTTTTCTCCGGCAGGTGATAAGAAAAAGGTTTAAACTCAACGATTGGATACTTTTTTTGTGTGATTTCTCTTTGGTCTGAAATATGTGAGTTACGTGTATTTATATAAACCCACGCGCAGGTGTAGGGTCCATTAATGTGAAAATGTGTTAGGTCACCGGCTGATCCGGTAGCCTTTGCGTTGACATATTTTATTGTGTTGACATTTTCTTGATTTCGTGTAATGATCTCGTCTTTTGTATAATATGATATCAATGAATGACTTCTTAATATATGAGATCGATGATTGCATTAGATATGCTCTGTGTATGAAACCTAACGAGCATGCGAGAGACATGCATCAACGATCTCTAGGTAAAATACTAACGTGTTTGGACTCATTCCTTGGAAAAATAGTATTGTCTTACAATTTGTGAGCTCTACAACAAACAGTATTTAAATTTGCTTTGCTTTATATGTTTGTAATGTCTAATTACATATTATTATTATTATTATTATTATTATTATTATTATTATTATTATTATTATTATTATTATTATTATTATTATTATTATTATTATTATTATTATTATTATTATTTTGTTTAAAGTTTTGTTCGTTTGATTAGGATCATGTATATCAAGACGAGCACTACTGGTGGGGCAAATGTCAACCACGCGATTAAAGTGTGGTGAAAACCCCACTCAAAGGTGTTGGCCGGTGTGCAATAACTTCTCCCTTCCATGTTTATCACAAATTCACAACAAACATGCGTCAGCATTTTTAATTAGTCTCTTTTTAACTAATGAACAGATATTAAAACCACAAGTGGATTATGGGGGATAAATTTCATCGCAACAGCTTTTTTTTTTAAAGATTATTTGGGAGTACATATAAATTTAGACTAGATACTGATCCGCACTATGCGCGGATATTATTTGAACAAATCTTCCTAATTGTTATTGAGTAGGTCTGAGCATTTTACCCGATATCTGAACCCATATCCGAACCTGACCCGAAAAACCTGAATCGAAATCCGAACCGAAGTAGTAAAATACCCGAACGGATATTAAACTAAGAGAAATTGGATATTCGAACCCGAACAGGTAGTATCTGAACCTGAATGAATATCCGAAGATAATCGTACATATCTATATTTAACTTTATATTTATAGTTTACTTCTTTCATTTAATTTAAATATTCGAAAATCCGAAATACCCGATCCAAATCCGAACGGCTATCCGAACTCCCACCCCTATTACTGAGATTAGAATATATGATTTTATAAATATTCTTTTTTTGGCCAATATACCGTCTATTTAAATATACCGTCGATTATTTTTAAATCCAAATCCGAACTGAAGTAGTAAAATACTCGAACGGATATTAAATTAAGAGAAATTGGATATCCGAACCCGAGCAGGTAATATCCGAACCTGAATGAATATCCGAAGATAATCGTACATATGTATATTTAACTTTATATTTATAGTTTACTTCTTTTATTTAATTTAAATATTCGAAAATCCGAAATACCCGATCCAAACCCGAACGGCTACCCGAACTCCTATCCCTATTACTGAGATTAGAATATATGATTTTATAAATATTCTTTTTTTGGCACGATAGTTTTTTTATATTTTTGTTTATAGTATATAGCATGTAGATATATTTTATATACTATTTTTTTTTTGCCATATACAGTATAATATATTTAAATGTTTGTTTGTTAAGACCCAAATTTAAAGACCCAGATCAAAAATAATTTATAAACTCGTATGACCCAATAATTTGCAAACTAATAATACTTCTCGTCTATCAAATTGGCCCATTAGCTACACTCATAACACTGGTTTTGTTCTATTACCCGATGGTGGTATACTGGTTTTGTTCATTACCCGATGGTGGTACGATTTAAATATACCGTCGATTATTTCATTAAGTAGCTTCTATGTAATATTACATCATTACATGTAACTCTTTAGAAAAATCTAAAGGTCCAATTTTAAATCACAACTTTCAACAGTAGATTAAAAATAGGATTCTATTTTAATAGATTAGATGATGAGATTTTCCATTTTCTAGAGTTTACATTAAACTAACTCCCAAATACATAGCAGAATTTATGAATTTTGTTATATTCGGTTCACTCCTGACTGGTAGTTTTTTAAAACAAGCTTGATGTAAAATAAATAAATGTTAGATACGGTCCTTATGTTAAATGTGTAAAGTTCTTAATGCAGCCTGTCTTTATGTAATGCATGTTGGATCTATATCCTAGTCACAATTGTAAAGTGCAGTTCATGATCACGATTCACGACTTACATTATCCTCTACGTGTTTTGCGAAACACGTGTTTAAGTCTTAACACTCACGAACCAGATGAGATCGATCAGGTTGGGTTAGAGATAGTGGACCCAATTTGCCAATTGGCTTCTCATCAAGTTGATATTAATGTGTCAATCAAACGATAACACAACACGAACGGTGACTGGTAAAAGGGCGGGCCCACCGAGTTTTTTTATTTATATTTTCGTTTGTGAAACTCTGACTCAGAGGTTGATTGTTTCCAGTTTTTGGAGTAGTTTTTGGTTTCTGTTTTTTCAAAAACTATTTTTAAGCCAATCAAGCTTTTTGAGAAATGGTTTTCCTAAAATTTAGGGAAACTAGCTTTTTAGATAACTGCCTATTTCTAAGTAAAAACCAAAATCCAACCTTTTCTAGTTTTTTGGCTAAAACGTGTTTTACATTATTTATTATTACAAATAAAAGTTATTGATCCAACAAAACTACCATATGGTATTTATAATCCAACCCTGCACGGCTGCACCCATATAAATTACGGCATTTTCTATGCCACTTTCTTTTTGGAACACACATCTAACAATAAATTGATGTAAAATACAATATAATTCAGATAAATTTTGAAAATTACCAATAATAAAAATTTATTTAATTGAAGTTAGTCATTACAAAAATTTATAATAAATATATTGTTAAAAAGTTTTTATTTTATTTAGTGAAATGAGTTTTTTTTTATATTTTACTGTTTGATACATACAAGTTATTTAATATTATTTTACTGTTTGATACATACAAGTTATTTAATATAGTTTTTTTTATTTGCAGTTATTAAAAAAAATTGTGTGCTTTGATAATAGTATTTATATATTACTTTTGCAGTGTAAATATTTACTATTAATATTTTTTCATTATCTAATTTTAAAATCAAAAACTAAAATCTAAAATCCAAAATCCAAAACAACCATTCATGTTTTTCAAGAAACTAAAATCTACTGCAAAATCAAAAACCAAAAACTAAAAACTAAAATCTAAAAACCAAAAACCAAAATCCAAAAACCAAAAACTAAAATCTAAAAACCAAGAAAACAATCATCACCTCAGTCTCTCTCGGTCGTTCATTTTATATTTTTATATAACTGTTAGTTGTTACGATTAGGGCTGGACAATTTATCCATTAAATTTGATTCGATTTATTATTCGGTTCGATTCGATCTGAAAATTTCGAATATCGTAAACTTTTGAAGTAAAGCAAATACTAAAAATCAATATCCATTAAAATCGAATCAAATCACAAATATTAAAATTTTGGAAAGCGAATATCCGATCCGAGGGAAATATATAAATACATGTATATCTTGATTATATTTTAAAGTTTTAAATATATAAAGTATATAATTATTATTCTAACATTTGATTTGACAAATTATATTCACATTATTACTTATATAAAAGTATTACATAAAAGAAAGAAAAAATTTATGATAATTATATTTTTTTCTTAAGTTTTGTGTTATTATAATTGTTAATTAAGTTTAAATTTTTTAAAAAAAATATGTAGATTCACTACTTCTTTAATTTTTATTTTATATATCATACAAAAAAATATTTTATAAAACAATCTTGTATCGAATTTTTAAGATTATTTGTATTAATCACAACAGATTAGATATCCGTAAGTATTCGTAAATATTTGTAAATATTTATTTATTTTCCGAATATCCGTTTTTCCGAATATCCGTATTTTTTTAAGCAAAGCAAATCGAAAAAATTAGATATCCGTGGCATTCGAAGTAAATCATAAATACCCTCAAAAACTCGGATATTCGATCTGTGCCCAAGCCTAGTTACTATACCTTTGTACGAAGAAGTTGATATGATTTTGGGTATTGATTAGCCTAGTGTGTTCGCTTAATTATTTACATAAGAGACTGATTAGAAAATTACTACGACCAATTGTTTCTTGTTGTTTTCACATCTACAAAGCAATCGAAGTTTGCCAATTTTTTTAATTTGGTGTATCTATCAATTAATCTCTTTTAGTTCAATAGTCCACTTGATTCTCAATAAAATTAACGTATCATTCACATATAAAAATACCTAACACTTTACGTGGGTGGTTAGCCATTTTAATTAAGGTTCATTAATTAGAACATTAAGGGACGCTAAATGTAGTTGACCGGAACAACCTGTATTTCTTTATTAATCCACTAATCAAGTTTGATTTTCTGTTTATTTTATTATTTCTCAAAGTCATTACAAGTACTACCCCTATCATATTACCAAAAGCTCTAAAACGCGATATGTTTATGCATAAATAACAACATTTTCAACAACATTGGTGGAACATGAATGTTAAACTATTAAATTCAAATAGTTTGGTACAAATAATTAACGAAGAGGAATCGCTGTTAAAGGGGAGTTAGGAAGCACGATATCAGGAGTGTTAGGTAGCCTCCCCCCTACAAAAGAAGAAGGGATGGTTACTTCAAAGTTCAAACAAAACCATATAATTCAAAGGTATAAATGTATAATACTATTATATCACTTTTGCGCTTTAATATTCGGGCTATCTTCATTTTCTCACCAGTATAAAACCAAAACAATTTTTCTATTAAATCATGGTGGGCTAGGCCCCACTCAATCACAAGGTAGCTTCGCCCCTGAAAGGAACCAAATGAACAAATATGTGAATCTTCTCACTACGTGGTTCCAAGAACTGTTGACGGTATAGTGCACGTTTTGGATCATTGCATTGCACACAATAATTTTCGACTTTCAGATTATAGTGTTCTTATTATTAATTTGCTAATTTGTTTCGACTCATTTTATATTAATTATAATATTACTATATGGTATACATACTATAAACTAGTAGAGAATCACAACCACATCTATAAAAGATATTATCCAAATAAAACAGAGGCAGGTCGTCCAGGACGCTAAATGTAGTGCACATATCTTCCTAAAACGTAAAATGGTTTTATGCATTAAATTATTAAACTGAGGAGCCGAGACTATTATGCATTATTGTTTCATTTGATATAGGTGATCTGACTCGGACTGAGGCAGAGGAGATAAAATCTGTGGGCTTTGGTTCACGTTAACAGTCCTATATATCTAAAAAGTGATTAACGTTTTTGGGCCTGTTTATTTCAATGGCCATACCTACCATAGTGACCCACTGCGGCCATTGGATATCGTATTCTGTTTTATTTTGAACTAAATGGCCAACATAGAACCATTTTAGGTTTTAGGAAAGATGTGTGATCAGGGGCAGATGGACATTGTGGGGTATGAAGTCACGTGCCCCCACTGTTTTGAAATTTTTCTTAAGTACGCTGATTAATTTGGTTAAATTCTTCATAGTTTAGTGAAGAAATAGGTAAAACGCCCCCGGTTCAAAATTCATTTGTTATTTTAAACCTTGTGTTTCCAAATAAAAATGTTTCTAGATCCGCCCATGTGATATGATGTGCCAAAGAAATGAGGACTTGTAAACCAGTCGTCTATTCTCGAGCTCATCAGTTATCAAGTGAGTCACTGTAACCAGTCAAAATTCACCACCAAAGCAAACTATGCCACTAACTTTACCTTGGATCCGTTTTTGTTTTATTGGAAAACTATTATGCTGAACTTGTAGCGGATTCAAAGAAGATAATTTTGTTTTGAGAATTATAAGAGAAAAAATCTTCCTAACGACGAAAGGGATAATATTATATATAGTTTTAACACTATGCTTAAAATAAATATAAAAATATTGGTGGTTTTAATTCAAAATATATCTTTTAGTCTAAATTAAAAAATGACTGTGTATATATTTTATATGTTTACGCATGATTAAATCTTGTTAGTTTTTATTTTTAGGAAATTTTAATGTGTTTCATAGGTTTTTATTTATAATTTTTAGTTTACAATTATTTTTATTTTTCTTTTAGACTATGCATGTCAAATTGTTATTAATTGGGTGTTGTTACGTAACTGCAGAAAACATCTTACCAAAAAAATCTGTAGAAATCGTGACAATCGTATTGAAATTTGTAAACAAAGGAAATTACAAAATGAAAAAGAAAACTAACTTGATCCAAAGTCAAAATTTTTGTGCACAGACAAAAAAAGATGTACTATAAAGAGAATCAGAAAAGGAAAGTCTCGAACACCGATACCGGGGAGAAATTCTACTATAATCTTCTGTGATCTCCAATACGAAGAGATTGTGGGCTTAAATTATTAGAACTAAACCAATATATGTCGAAGAAACCATGAAAGCAATGACAATGCTAAATATCACCGTGAACAAAGTGAGGTGGGTTCATTACTATGATAGATATTAAGTTTAAATTAAAACTATGCTTTATTTTTTTATTTTTTTATTTTTTTTGGAAACTGTACTTTAGATTGGCGTTAAATTAACCTAACGAGCCACTCACCAAGGAAAAATGCGATGGCTGTTTGGCAACTGAAAAAAAAAAAAAACTAAATGAGCCTCTTCCCATCTAATGACTCACTTCTCCATTTGAACCAAACAACAACAAGAATCTTTACTTAAAAAAAACAGCAAAAATCAAGAATATTTGCCGGAAACCCCTAAAAATCAGCCATTGATGCCGGATGCCTACAGTTCTTTCTCTACTCCTACTTGTAGGGTTGGTATCTATCGTTCAAAGCCACTCTCTCTCTTACTAGGGCTTTGAATTATAGTAGGGTTTGAAAACATAGGAGAGAGAGTCGGGTAATTAATTTTGCATTTTCTGGGTCTCATTCTCTTATATATACATCTAGATCTGTATCTCTAGCAAGTACATCTAAGGTCGGATTCTTTAGTTTTTATTTTATTTTTGGTGATAACAGTCAAAGTTCTGGTTTCTCGCGATCCAGATCTAGGGCTTTTTTGGTAACTCAAATTTAGGGTTTTTTTTGTTACCTTCATCAGTTTCGTAATTTCTTCTTGTTTGCTCTCTATCATCAGGGTTTTTTACAGCTTTGCCGAGTGGAATTGAGAAGAGAAAATCTTGCATATCCATCTGGTTCTTGTTTTGTTCTGCTTAATTACCTCTTAACAGAGTTTTTTTCTTGATAAGGAGATTAATCCCCTCTAATTATTCCAAATTGATCTTTTTGACGTTTCTACATTCAACAAGATAAATTATATGACTAATCATTTACTTTCTGTTAGTTCTCTAATTACTCTTCAGTCTAAATCACCACGTATTATTTTTTTTTTTCTGATTTCGTAGATTTTTTTTCTTGTCAACTTTTGAATTCTAGAGAGATATTACATCTTGACAAATGGGGCCACTTCATGGTATATTTCAATTTTTGTTCTTATTCTCATATAGTCGATTTTGTTTTTGTTTTTCCTTTTTTCTTATACCATCTTTTTCTCTGAGAATAATGTAACCAAATGTGGTTTAAGAGAATCATCTAAATTTCTTTCTCCTTTCCTCTGAGAACAACGTAAACTTGCTAGTGCTTTGCTTATTCATAAATCGTACTATATTCTAATATTCATTATATTTGTTCAAAATAAACCCAAAAATATTTTTGATAAATTATATTTTGAATTCTTTTCGTGGAATGGTGTCTATACACGTAATGCATTTTCATTGTGTTTACATGTTTGGCATTCCACTTGCATTCCACTTCACAGTATTAGCAAATAGACATTTTTTGGCCGACTAGTTGATATATAATTATCGAGTTGATATAAGATATATATTTACATTGGCGGTGCGTAAGGAAATGTTTAAAAGATTATAAATTTTTTGATATATGCATAACCTTATATAGAATTTTTTGTTATTTTTTAATAATATCTGTTTGCTCATTTAACATATGTTCTCCTTTCGTAGATTTTCATTTTAGTCACTTCTAATACATGTTCCATATTCCTTTCTCTCAAGAATTGATCGACACTTCGTTTTTTGACGTCTTTTAATTCTTCGTAGATAGGACGTTTTTGGACGTAAACTTGCTAGTGCTTTGCTTTTTCATAAATCGTACTATATTCTAATATTCACTATATTTGTTCAATAGGACCTATTCTTCCATTTTACTGATTACCTAGGAACCAATTACAGTTAAAGAAAGCTTTAAGTAAAAACAATACACAGAATATTTTTCCCTATATCATCTCTGTCATGTTTGACATTATTAGTAACTAATGTTGTATTTATGTCTGTTTATATGTTTGGCAATGCGGTTCACATGACTTTACAAATATATAAATAGATGTTTTTGTTTTCTTATAATTGATGTGTGTAAATTAAAAAAATATCACTGCAAGAAAACATGGTTGACTATTACGAGACATGTAATTTTTATTAAGTAACATGTGTTTTACGGGGATATAATCAAGATTAGTATTTATTGTTTAGTCACCCATATAGAACAATAAAGTATTACAAAAAATGTTACATAAAATTTTACACTTCCATCAAAAGAAATTAATTGTCAAATCGGATTAATTAAATACTTAGTTTTCGAAATTGTAATTTCCCTAATTGGCTCATAATATAAATATGTGCAATGTTTGTCGGGTAATTAATATACAGAAGTTAGAACATTCTATACTGACTGTGTATCACAAAACTGTTACAGACTTCTAAATGGTGTGATATATGCATAGTGTTCTTTCGTTTTTCTTTGTGTACTTACTCCCTAATTGGCTCATAATATAAATATGTGCAATGTTTGTCGGGTAATTAATATACAGAAGTTAGAACATTCTATACTGACTGTGTATCACAAAACTGTTACAGACTTCTAAATGGTGTGATATATGCATAGCGTTCTTTCGTTTTTCTTTGTGTACTTATTCGTTTTTATCCTTTTCAGATGTCTCGTCACTCATTTAACCCACTTTTGTCATTTTACAGTTTCATTTTAATAAAACAGTTTAGTGTCTTTCATATTCCTCTCTAAAAGTTAATGACACATCGATCGTGGCTGGGATGACAAAAAAAAAAGATCGTGTTTGGGACTTCTTCTAATCCCACCTTTCATGTGTAGTGTGTACACTCTTCCTCCATTGTACTATTTATCCAGTAACCAAATACAATTAAACCAAACTTTACAATCCAAACACAACACTATATCTCTTCTCTCTTTAAATTCATGTGTAGTGTGTACACTCTTGTCTTTTATGTTTGGCATTAGCCTTGCAACTATCATGTGTGTTTGTTATTACCAACTAAGAGACATTTTCAGACATATCGTGAATCATAACATATTTACGAAACTCTTAAACGAATTCTAATATTGATAGTTGAATTGTGATTTTTTTATCAAAAATAGTTGAATTATGATATTATTCCAAGTTGATTCAATTTTCCGATACGACCATTGAGGACTCCTATATAATGTGTTTGCACATCTATTATATATTATATATATCACAAATTTACAGTCACTATCTCGGTATCAGATGCTTACATATTTTTCAATATTTATTCTATTTCTGAATAAATGACGAAATTTATGAGGTTGTAGATGGAATTCTAGTAGATATTTTTGTTTCATGTGGATGTGTTTTATAGGAGCCACCAGAAGACCAAATAAAAATGGAGAACCAAGGTACACAACAACACATGCTACTCTAGGAAAAGCAAACTATGAAAATAATATGTATTGCAAGCATATGGTGAGTGTGGTCTGCTCAGAGCTATATGTTTTACGAATAATCAAACACTTCTACGCTGGACTACAACTAACTCAACCACTAAAGGTTTGACAGATAATCAATATATAGGTCATCTCAAGTGGCACCAAATCATATAAAAACTTCTTTTCCATGAGGCTATCAAATTAGTGAGGGACAAAAATTCTATTAGCATACAGATGGAACACAAGGACGTTAGTGAAACAAGCTTATTGTAGTATATATATATATATATATATTATATACTTTTTCTTTTTCTTTTACTGATTTTTTGCAAAGTATATATAAGTTTCTGTCTCATTATCGTACTTTTGGGATGTTTTTATCAGTAGTTCGATCCAGAATAACTTCGAAAACTTCAATCCTTTTATAATATATGTATATATATCACTGGTAAAAGGAGAAAGTAAATAGCTAGCTTCACATCATTAAGATAAAAACTAATTAAAAAGTGATAACGTTTCTGAACAATATATCCAGACACATATGAACTTGTGTGTAAACCTAAAGCCACTTATACATAATAGTTATCATAGGTTGATCCATTAATTAAGTTAATAACCTCGAAAAGTTTTGAAGTTCTTGATTTTGGCTTAATGGACTATACTAGAATTGACGTAGATGACTCATAAATCATAAAAGAGAATCAGTACAGACTGAAAGCGTTTTTTTCGTCAACATAAACATATTCGAAAATACTCTGCAAACTAAATTGGTAATTCTGTATCTATATTAACAATAAATGACGGTTGTTTCCTTGCAATACATGTAAGACTGTCCATTCTTAATTTATGCGTCCAGAATATATGAATGATCTCTTAATTTTGAAAGTTTCTTTTGAGGATCTTGATATCTTCCAAATAACTTGTAAAAGCTGGTCATTCTTCTGATTCTAAAACTATCTTCATCAATTGAGAATAATCCGTTGCAAATATGACATACATTTCATTGCCCCTATGAGAGCTCTACTTCCAAATGAAGCGGTGATAGACTAACTTTAGTGATTCTTGCCACCATCAATCCATCAAATCATTTTAATGTGCTATACCAACTTTTCCCTGAATGACTTTTATGGTCTTTCCATAACCCATCCATGAATCATCATCTGCCCAGTCTAGAAGATAAAGTAGTAACTTCTCCCTCTCTATTTTGAAAACCCTTTGTGTAAATAATACTTTTTCTGTTTTTAATATTTCCGTTTTAAAAAACAATTGTTTCAAATTATATAACATTTCTAATGTAAAATTTTTAAACTTTCTCTATGTTGTTTGACAATTTATATTATAAGATATATTTTCTTATTAGTTGATTTGGGATTAGGTGAATATTTAATGATGTTTTAATATAGAAATAAATAATTTTTAAATCTATGTGTAGAAATCTAAAATATAATTTAATAATAAAAAATCGGAGAGAGTAGCTCACAATTTCTTTTTCACCCACTTGACACAATTCCTGAATCCCTAGAGACAGACGATTGTGCACAAAGTAATAACACATATTTTTATTTTGGAAACAAGAACACGCACATATATTAACAAAATTGCTTTTTATGCTATGAATATAAGGTTCCACTCGAACTATATATAAAAACAAGATATTATATAAAAGGCATTGATTGTTTTACATCGATTTAATATGTGACAAGAAGGTGAAGAACAAAAAACTTCATAAGATTCACATATACACAAATTATTATTAATTTGAGAAATTAACGGTAGATCTATATATTATCACATATTATGATAGTTGTACATGAAGTCTCTTGGTTTCTCCAAGAAGTGATGAACATCCCTAACCTGTTGTTGTTGCTGCTGCTGCTGCTGCTGCCACAAGGAACGAACCCAACAAAAATAACTCGATGAAATTTGGCAAATACATAATATAATTAACTGAAAAACGGTGCCTTTCAATTATTTTGATATGGAACTATATGATATATATTGAAAGCCTTTTCTTCAAAAAAACTATATGATATATATATATATATAACCAACCCACAATACATAAAACGAACTGATAATCTCATTATATAGTATTAACTAATCAGTACTGTTGGAACTTAATTAGGGATTTGAGGTAGCCTACAAAACTTGAATTTACTAGAAACCAACAAAAAAACTTCTTAAAAATATGGAATGAAATGTGACTTGTAGATATAGAATAAGTTACCTCTATGGAAGTAGCTACGCCTTGGCTGCGATGGTGAGTAAGCACTGGAAATGATGAATTCAATTTGCTGATCATATTATATGATTCGTCCGAAATGTGATCTTTTTTATTCACCACAAAATCGTTGTAATCTGCGAAACGATTGTTCTTGCAAAGTTCTTCCATATTTTCTCCGCATGGCGTCACCTCAAAAGTAGTATTCCAATTAACACCAGTATTATTATTCTTTACTACCTCATCAAGCTGATTATGAGCTTCTACTTCTTCTACGGCATTTACTTGTGGTCTTCTCTTCATCATCTTCTCCATTGTTCTATCCTTTGCTCTCTCTCTTGCTTTGGCTCTGGCGTCTTTAGACATCTCCTTCAAAATGGGCGTTCGCTGCGACATCCTTCTCTTCCCTCTCATTGTTCTACCATCCACCTTATTTTCTACGAAATGATGAATAATATAATATGAAAAATAATACAAAGAAAAGACATAACATAGTTCATATGTTAGTTTATAAGACTTCCGACAAAAAAACTTGTTACAATTTCCACTTCTTTATCAAATTGTTACAGTTTCCTTTATTTTTATATCAATAATTGTAAAGAACATGCTTATGTATCTTGTAAAGTCTTTTTAATATCAATATAATTTGTTTTTCGAAAAATATATATACAATTATAACTCTTTGATAGAAAATTGAAACTATGTAACTGTAAGAAGTTGGCAACGGTTAACGTACGTACCGGTCATGCTAGTATTGCTGCTTCTATCCTCGACTGTCCACACAGATGCAAGTTCGCATAGATCAGACGATGTTTCCATTGATCCTAACGCCGGTCCTTGGTTAATTTCGAAATCACAGTTTCAGATTAAGCATGAAGAATATCAAATCTTTTCATTAAAAAATGAAAACATTAGTAAACTTAAAACTAGAAAGAATGTATAGGTACGGGTTTGGGAGTCATCTCCGCTGCTGAAGCCGCCGTTGTTAAACTGGTTAGAAAGACTGTTGGCGATCTTTATGATCTCGGGTTTGGCTTGTGTGAGCAACCATTCAACGGTCTTGCTGGCTTTGTCGAATCCAAGCATGTCTTGTAAGCCGAACAATTCTTTGGCAACATCTAGAGAGAGTCTCATTCTACGATCTCTTGTCCCTTTCGCCGTTTTGATCTTGCTGTGCCGGTCCGTTCTGCTTGGTTTCTTGGCTTTTTTCATTTTCGGGTCTTGAGAAATTGAGATTCTCTGGGAGTCTTCGTTGTGTGTGGTTATGTTCTCCGAGGGTTCAACGAGTTGGGATTCTCCAATAGTGTTGTTCAAGGGAAGAAGTGATGGATGATGATGGTCATTGGTGGTGATGGGTTGGTTGTCATTATGGCCAATGTTTTGTGGGAGGAAAGAAGGGAGGAGGGCAAAGTCCTGGACGAATTCAAATTGAGAAAAGGGAGAAGGAGCTTGAAGGAATTGATGATGATGGTCAAGATGATTGTTTGATGTGTTGGAGTTGGAGTGAATCAAGAGGTCGTTAATGGAAGAGGAAGGGCTAAAGGGGAGTAATGGTTGTGAGCAATAATTGTCATTATAAGGGAATGACATGTAGTCTTCATTGATGGTGCTAGTAGTACTGAAAGTCTTGTTGTTGTTCATGTCCTTTTGGGTGTTTTGAAGCAACAAAATTAAAACCTAAAACAATTTTTTGAGAATGACACTTGTACCAACAAAACCTTCTTCACACGCACCAAAAAAAAAGAAAAAAAATGAGAGAAAGCATAAATCAAAGAGAAGATTACTGTTCCAGTGACGAAGACAATCAAAACTTTTCTTCCTTAGCCTGCGAAATCACGAAAAATGAAAGAAAGAACAGTAATAGTGATTAGGCAGATAGTACAATATGTCTTTGTTCAAGAGAATCTATGTCTATGTGCGGAGTGAGAGAAAGAGAGTATACCTTTATCGAAGTAAAGGACTAATGGTTGAGAAAGACAACACAGGCAATGTACTTAAATAAGTCTATGTGCTATGAACTAGAAGGGAGAGAGAGAAAAGGAGAAAATAGAGAGAGAGACAGCTATAGAGAGAGGCCGAGAGATATCATAATGGAGAAGGAACAACATCAATTTGAGAGGAGGGTACACTTTTGAAGAAGAAATTATTTTCTTCAATTTTGTTTATTTTTTTATTGGCATGAAAAGAAGTATATATTCGTTTTTGTTTTTGTGAAATATGATGGTAAATCTCCTTCTTATTTGGTTCTGGGGATTGTTTCATGAGAATAGATAGGACCTTGTATTTGTTTATCTTCTTAGATTTCCTTGAGATATTTCATTAATACAAATTAGCTAAGAACTCAAAATAAATCTTTGATACATATAGAATTGTTGACAACTATCAAGAAATAAATAATTAGAGATTTCATATCTATATATACCTTTAGAATTTAATATTAAATCGAAATATACCTAGCAATAGTGATATTTATTGATATTTATCATCTAAGCTACAAAACTTATCTTTGAGCTATCACAATAATATTTTTTTATCAACTTCATAGGATACTTTCCCGTTTGGGTTAAATGTGTGTTTGTTGATAAAACATACTATATTTTTAAAATTTTGATTATTATACTAACCTTAAAATTTTACTGAAAGAATCTTTGGTTAACCAATAAAAGTGACACATGTAGTTTAGTCAGATAAACTCTATCAACTTAATTACATCATTTAGCATATTTTAGTAAATAAAATAAGATATGATAAAATGACAAAACTGGAAGGAAATAAGATTTAGTTTAATGGAAATGAAAACTATCAAAAAGATTTAGGCAGAAAGTTTTATATTGCATATTAAGAAGATCATCAAAATTAAGAAATTTGAATACATAATAAATAAAATTTTCAAGTATTCACCAATCAAGGAATATATCTTTCATTTAAGTTATATGCCTTTTAAGTAATTAAGAAGAAAATGAGGAAATTTGACATTTAGTTTTCATAAAGAAAATGAGAGGGAAGGAGGAATTTAGATTTTATGCATTCCAGCATCAGAATATATATATATATATATATATATATATATACATATATATATTATATAAACGTCAAAAACAAATTTTGATTTCTATTTTTAATCAAATATGATCAGTTTCACATTCTTTTGATAGTTTTCGATTAAGTCCATTAAAATATCACATTTGTTAACTTTAAAAATATATAGCTATACTTAGATTTCTTATAGTATGTTATAAAAATTCTCGAAAACAACTTTCATCACAAAAACAGTAATGTAAAATGTTTTCACTAGCACTAGATTAATTAAATTTTCTAAAAAAGCTTTCATATTTAAAACATAAAACAAAAGCAATGGACTCGGGAAAGAGAAGCCCGGAAAATAGACAGATCTAATTGAACAGCCCCAACACGCTAGATGAAAACTTAGCCGCTCCTTGGCAAAAGTCCACCGCCAGCAGATACACAAGCTCCAATGACAGAGACCACCAACACCACCACGAGACAAAAAGGATACTGAGACTTAGAAAAATAAAATCTAGAATATAACCATAAAACCGTCATTTGATAGATATAAACCATCAAAAACAGAAAATGACTATGAGCGGAAAAGTTCCTTGCGAAAAGTTAAAGAGAGAAAAACGGTGGCAGCAGCTAATGACGACATCAAATTTTTTACATAATAAAATGTATCACCAGTGAAACAATTTTGGATTTGAATAAATATTTATAATATTATATATTGGGATAATTTAAAAGAAAAGCATGATTGCATTGCATGGCACGAAATTTCTTATTTTAACAAAAAAAAATCCAAATGATAGATCTAACACACACACCCTAATTAAATAAATATCTTTTCATGTGGCATTTCTAGAATCATTCTAATCAAATGGTGAAGCAACATATTGTTTTGTTTTTTTTTTTTTGTCAACGATTTCCTTTCATAAACTCAAAACTGAGTAATCAAAGAACATAGTTTGGATACAACACTCATTGTGAAAGTAACAGCAAAACAAGTGGCTGCGCATTGATTAAAAGTACAAGATAGTGGAGTGAAAAGAGTGACAAGGTTTCTGAAAAGAAGACCTGTGATCTTAATCATGTCCAGCCATGAACGCATGGCAGAGGAAAGGACAATAGAGTCCAAAATTAACTGAAGACTTGAGAGTCTACAAGTCTTTGCTGATTGAAGAGCTTTAATCATTTTTCCAGCTTCGTTGGCAAGGGACGAACCTGCGCTCAAACTGATAGAGGAGCCTTGGGAGTCACGGGCTTCTCCTTTTCCATAGATAGACCACCCAAAACCTCCAAATTTAAAAGCTTTAAACCACATTCCATTCACCAAATCAGTCGAAAGGATTTTAACATGAACAGCTGGGGACCTTACAGCTACAAACACAAAGACAACAAAGCCATGCTTTATGAAATCTGAAAGCTGTGAAGAAGACCACCACTGCCAGCTGAGTAAACCTGAAATAATTGAAACCAAAACCACAAAGGCAAATGTCCAAATAACCTCATACTTGGGTAAGAAACTGGTACACCACAGTGTAATATCCTCATACTGAGGTAAATAGAGTTTCATGAAGAAACCCACAGAGCCTGCAACATCCTCAAACTGAGGTAAAAAGAGCATTAAAGAGAGCACAACATCCTCATTCCAGAGTAAAAAGAGACTCCTATTGAGATAATTAAAACTGATACTCAACGGGGGGATGGGAGCTGAGGTCAGGCTGAGAGGGAGGACTCCGATATTACCGTATCGATACCCATAGCTCTCCCTGAAACCTAAGCTAAACCGCAAGCCCGTAGACAAATCCGACACAGGAATCGCCTTCACCTTAACGGTGACTCTGAAAATAATGGAGCTTGATGACAGAGCGGACGAGTCAACAAACTTAAAGAACTTGATAGAGCGTGAGTCAGCATTGGGTGATGGGCGCTGAGCATCAGGTGGTGGAGGTTTAATCCCATCGGGACAGTCAAGTTCCCGTGCGAGATGGATTCTCGGAGCTTCTTTCCGGTTTGGTGAAGCGAAGACACAGTGCGGCGGAGGAACGAGCACACGGCTGATGGTTACTCTTTCTAAGTAAGGAAGGCGATAGACCCACGGTGGTGAAGTCGTTTCAGTCGGGGGAGATGGAGATGCGGTGGAGAAGAGCCGACCAGATCTTGTAAGTTCAGCATCCACGGTGAGAGGAGGAGCGGTGGCGACGGTAAGACGAGGAATGGTGGCGACAGGAGAAAGCCGAACAGATCCGGTGAGCTCACCCACGGACTGAGTAGATCCGGTACATTTGTACGTGCGGAGGGAGACAAGCTTGAGGCCATAGATCTGAAGCTCAATATTGGAGCTTATGAAAATCATCTTTAAAACTTCTTGGCACACAACTATGGAGCGTGAGGTCACAGAGTCGTCAAGGTTGCGGTGAAGGCGAGACGAGGTGAAGCTTGAGCAAGGTGACCGGATCTCCTTGGAGAAGAGACACATACCGGTACGAAACAGAGACGAGAGCTTGATAACAACGAAGTAGGAAACAGAGGAGGAGCAGAGGATGAACAGAGGTGAAGAAGATGAAGAATAAAGGCGACGCCGGCGAGCCTCGACTCCACCGGCGTCGGGAAACGACGAACGAAACGGCGCCTCGATGTCTGTGCCTGGGAGAGAGCTAGGGCGAACGATTTGCATATATGCAACATATTGTTTTGTTAAGTTTAGCAATTACATCTAGAAAAGATAAATCAAGTAGTTTCTGAAAAAGGGCAATTGCTTACGTCGAAATCCTCTTCAGTTCAAATTGGAAAAGTGACGAAAGCATTGACACTTTTATTTGGGGGGGGGGGGGGGGGGGGGGGGGGGGGTGTTCTATTAAAATGAGTAGTCTTTTTTTGGACGTAGCATTGGCAAAGGCCAAAAAGAAAGCTAAGTATCCGTTGAAATCTATCTCTACCTATGAAAATGTAGGATCACTAGTTAACAAACTTACTTCAATTAGTTTATTTTTACTTATTAGGTTCGAGTAACTCATAGATACTATTCTGATTCATGTTGGAACAGTAAGATATTTAAATAGTAAATTAAAATAATGAAAAATTGGGTCAATGATACACATTTTTCCATTAATAAAACAAGGAAGTATGAAGCTAACAAAAAAAAAAGAAGTACGAAACTAAACCAATAAAGTACAGAATTATTATAACGCGTTTGTTTAATATTCGTGATAACGAGGCCTGGAAGATAGGATTAAAATCTCATAGCCTTGCATCAAGAAACCCTTATGCTTAGAATGATTTTCATGAAGAAGATGAAGTTTTTTTACAAAAAAAAAAAAGATGAAGTTAATTGTTATCGATGATTATCTAGTAGCCTGGTAATAATAAAATTTGTCCAATTGGAGAAGATGTAAAGAATTACAAGTTTTCGTTTTCAAATCGGAGGACTGCACGTGGCAGTGTGAAACCCTAAGAAAATGAAGCTGCAATAATTTTAGGAAGAACAAAAAAAGCTTTAGCCCTCTGTTCAGTGTGCCATGAGCGACCAATCTTTTATTTTCTTTTGACTATCACACACATATCTCATTCATATGTTACATGTCGCTTTCTCTAAAAAGAGAACCTCTTCTTCTCTCGTGCTTATCTTGTAAGCTTTTGCATCACTTTTTCTTTTATTTTTCCACATTTAACTATGAAAAAAATATACTAGATATATCTTCTCTATACAGAAAAGAGAATATTAAGAGATAATGTGTCATTCTAACATTTAAAGCTGAGTTATGTGGTGAGCTGCTGGTGATGTATTAACTTTTTATTGTACATCTATAAGACTATTATAACTCACACAAACTTTTCATTTTAAATTGGGTATTACGACACAATAGTATTGGATACTTAGTGTATATTGCATATAGTTACTAATAGGTGTATATAGTGAGAGTATATAGGAGTAGTTTGTACAGTTGAACAATAACATTAATGATATTTGATACACTTTAATATGATATCAGAGCTTTAACAAACTTTCTTCCGTTTTTTCTCGACATGTTCTATCATTCTCACATTTTCTTGTCACTTTCTCTTCAATCTTACCTCGATTTCATTGATTCTTTGATCTTCTAGTGCTTGATTGATGAGTTCCTCGGTTCAATTTATCCTCTCCAAGCTTGTTTTCACTGTTTTCTTGGCGATATGGTACTTTTACAAATCTTGAGGAATTAGTTGAGAGGACGAAAGAAGAGTCGTTCCAACCTCGTTTATGTGTGAAAACCGAAAACAATCGTTTTTTTTTGTAAAAGGCCGAACACAATAGTTACAAGCTACCCACCAGTGCCCTAGACAAGTAGGTACGCAAATACAGTATATGATATATTCATGTATACGTACACACTGTTGGAACATCATGGAGTTACGTGCAAAGATAAAACACTGTCATTGTATACAAAAATCTCCTATTATAGTCATCCATTGTTATCCACTCTTTCCATTTATACATGCCGCCTTCTCGTACCTAATTATCAAGCATCCCGTGCTTTCTCTTCTTTCTCTCTCTTCTCTCTTTATCTCCCTAGGCCTGCCATTATCAGGAGGACCACATGACTATAATGGAAGGACTCGCTGGCTTCTTCTAAGGTTGCTTTCAATTTTTCTTTCTCATAACCCATGAAGAAGACAGCATCATATGTATCACAATTTTAGTTTTTTATTGCGAATCAGTTTAACTTGTTTATAGTGAAACTCAAAATTAAAGTTTCAATCTTCGATTAATCTTTTGAAACTTTTTTTTTGCAAAGTGGGTATTGGTTTTGCTTTTCCCCTGAGTGCTTTCATTATGTGTTATATTAGCTACCTTCTGTTCCCAAATTCGTTGGTTACAAATCTCAGTCACTCATTATCACTACCAAAAGTACAAAATTCCAACTTTATTTATATATCATCTATATTTGTTGTTTTGGTTCTTGAATTGATAATGAATCATTTTCTATTTATAGCAAAGAGAGTCAATGCTCTTTTTGATTATCGTTCCTTTGCGCAGTTCCCTGTCAAGGAAATGTGTTCTGGAAAATAATGTGTGTTTGTCTCCACTTTTCTTCATGGAGAACTCAGTATTGACTTCTTCCTTCCTTACTCTTAAACTTCTTTTTATTTATAGAGATTTTCTTGTTTGTAGACAAAAATGTATAAAAGTTGTATAAGAAAATTAAATTAAACCGTCATTCTTGAATCAATACTCGTAAAACTTCGAGATTTTAGTTATGTTTTTTTTAATTTGTTTTGTATTCTAAAATTTTAATAAGAAATTAGCTTTACATGTTCTCAAAAAACATCAACAATCATTGAATCTTTGATATTTTGGTAGTTTCTTTGACTGTATGTTGAGTTTTACTTTTTTATTTCTTTTCTTAATTTTATTTTTTCAACGGATAATAAGTATACACTAAGTTTTTATTACAATATAAGATATTTATTATATTAATCCTTCACTTACCCGTCCACACGTAAGGCGGGTTTACCTAAGTTGAATATAAAAATCTTGTTTTGATAACTGAAATTTAAATTGTTTGCTCGTTTTGTTAGAATGTTGTTAGGATAATTATTCAAAATATGGTTAGCATATAAGCGAATCTCTTGAATCAATAACAAAACAGATTTTGTTTAAGGTATTAGGTGAAAAACAAAATATTGTAACTAGCAAATATTGTTATTTTAAAACCTTACCATAAGTTGTTTCAAAAAAAAAAAAACCTTACCTTGTCTGCAATATTATAAATTTTATTATTATTTATTTTTATCAAAATTTAGTAAAGGGGTTGAAGATATGTTTTAGGGTTTAGACTTTAGTTTCGAGTGATGATTTTAGGGCTTATGGTTTATATTTGAACAAAAAATAATTCTTCATATTATAGTATATTTGTTATAATATACTAACAATTATTGATATTTTAAAACCCTGCTTTGAAAAGCGCTGCTCAAAATAACGTAGTGTGATGCAATAAATAAATGGTCATATATAATTTTATTTATGGTAAACAAAGATCCTATATCAACCGCAGAGAGAAAACGAGTAAGGAACACGGCGACCTAACTCCGGCCCGGTTAATCCGGCGCCGGAGGAACCTTCCTCCATCCTTCCCTCTAATCTCCTTTTATTTTGCTCTCTACACCTTCGTCATGTCCGTCTGCCGAGATGCTCGTGTATTCTGGGTTTAAGGAAACTCATCTGAAGCCTAGATTCAAGGAGGACGGTGGCGAATCCCGACAAGATCTGGAGTGACGGCGAGGCTTACGTGGCGGTGGTGGTGTGGAGAGTCTCGGCTTTTAGTGTAGCGGAGAAACCGGATCTGTTTTTCCCTTTTTAGATCCCTGGTGTTTCCGATTTGGCGACGGCGCGTGAGCTTGTAAGACACCTCCTTTCACATGGATCTTGGCCCTTACGAGGCGGTGAGATGTGAGGAGGAGCTATGTGAAGTAGTGTCTTTGTAAAGAGGTTAAAAAAAAAAAAAAAAAAAAAAAAAACGCTCTCTAGAAAAGGCGACGGGTTGAAATTTCCGGGAGACGGAGGCTCATTTAGCTTCGTCGACGCCGGCCCTTGTTTCCGAGAGGAGGAGGCTTCCTCAGCTCCTTTTTCGCCGGCTATTGTTTCCGGGGCGCCAAAGCTTATATAGTTTGACGTCGCCGGCTCTCGGTGTTGAAGTTCCGTCGTGGGTTCGGGTTTGGGGACTGATTTGGATCCGGTTTTCTTCGGTTGCGGTCTGGTACCGATGGTAGATCGGGGTGGTCCGTGGTGTTTGGTTTCCGTGATTGCGGTTAAAGCTCAGATCGTTAAGGTCTCGATTTGTTCGAGGCAGCTCTCCGTGGCGAGAAGAAAGCGCAGTGGTTCCAGGGGAGGCTCGGTACTTTACGAGCTCCGGCGAGTCGAGAGAGATGCTCAGACGAAGGTGCGATGCGGCGGTGGTCAGGCCGAGGCGAAGGTGTCACGTGCAGCTTCAATTGGTGGTCTTGATGAGATTTCGGTATGTCTGATGGAAGATCTCGGTGGAGGACCGCCTTTGTTGTTGTGACCGTGCGCTCGTCTCCGGTGACACTCATTTCAGATTCCGGCGACGCCGTTTGCATGGAGGTGGAAGAGCAAATGACCGACTGTGTCTAGGGTTTCCGCGGGATGATGGGCTTGGACTGGGCTCAAGCCCATCTTGCTTTGTATGTTTTTGTGGTTTTCGGATTGGGCCTTGGACCTTTGTGTCGGTTGACCGTGGGCCTTTGTAAAGTTAATGGGCTTTGTCTCTTTATTTATCTAAAATCAATTTGAGTAAAAAAAAAAACAAAGATCCTATGATTTTGGTAAAGAATAATATTGTTAGGTATTTTTGTTAATTAAATGCATGTTTTCTGCTGTTTAAATAAAAAGAAATTCGGAAAATACAGAATTAAATAATTAGGGTTTAGGATTTTGTTTCAGTTTCTATTGGGTTTGGTAGATAGGATTTTGAGGTTTAAAATGGGTAATAATTTAACAGTGATGATCTAACGATGAATTAAAAACAGGCATTCGAATAAGGAACTCTTCAATACTACAAAAATACTCCATTTGTTCTATAATAAATGTCATTTTAACCATTTTTTCTTGTTCTATAAAAAGTATCATTTTACAATTCCAATACAAATTATATTTACTTTCAGCTGAAAATTAATTGCAAACTGGATTGATTTTATAAATAATTTTATTTATTCTAAAATACTATTGGTCAAAGATGTGTAATTAATAACAATTTACATATATTTCAATCACTTTCTTAATCTGTGTGAAAAAATGTCAAAGTGACACTTATTCGGAAACGGAAATAGTATATTATATCAGGATTATTTATATATATTACATGTCAATTTGTAAACCTTGAAACGTTGAATCTGTTGTGTTATTAGACCATGATATAGCGAGTTTGAGTACCTTACTTTATAAGTAATGAAAATTGTGGTTTACAATTAACAAAACAACATCTTCTTTATAAGATAGTTAGTTTTTTTTATGGTTTACTGAAAAACATATCCGTGACAAAATAGGAATATGTAGATAGTTTTTTATGTTTAACGATTGAGCTGAAAAAAATAAATAAATAAGGTAATATAATGTTTGTTAGAGAGGAAAGATTTTGTTGGATAATAATATAATTAAAAACATGTGTTTTAAATAAAAAAGTGACATGAATCTGTAAATACTTTTGAAAATCAAGGTCATCTAAAAAAATAGCGTTGTGTTTTAATAGTATAGATAAGACCATATTATCGTGACAAGCTTATGGTAGAGTAAGACGTTGATGTAGTGCTTCTTCGAGGTTTAGGGATAGCGAAAAGATAGAGATATAGGCTATACATTATGTTCCTACTTTCACGCTTAAGTTCAGGAGATTTGACAACACCAAATTTTCATATTATTGTTCTTTTTAGAAATTATATAACTTTGGAATCTAGAGATGCATGCCATATTTTGATCAGATCGTATGGGATCACTTAAATATGCTTATAATTAGTTAGAAGCATATTTTTACTGTAAGTTCAATTTGGTAAAATGTGTGAGTATATACTTTAGAACTAATTATGTTTTGTTCAACATTTTCAACTCAGAAAAATCTCTTTGGTCTTTATATCAGTGATGTAATCTAATTAGCCTTTCTCATATCTTGTACATGTTGAATTGCATTATTTGTGGAATATGGTATATATATATATATGTATATACTCAAACGAATTCATTTTATGATGGTTTATCTTTATTTATTTTTGTCTAATTCCAAACGAAGATTGAGTTTGCATTTTAATCTTTAACAGGTTTATTAAAGTTAAGAAATTGATGTTCATTTCCTCCTGGCGATGTAACCTCATGATACCAGACCTTTTATTTTAATCATTTCAAACCTTTTTAATGTCTTCAACCACACTCAAATATTCAATTTGCTTACTTTATCTCTGCTCCATCATGCTTCACCTCTAAATTTGGTTTATGATGTAACAGCCTGTTTATATACAAACATATATCCTTATTTATGTATTTTGTATGAATTATCATAAGAAGTCATGTCTTGATATAGTTTATGTAAAGTTTGAAATCGAATGGATGATCAATAAAGCTAACTCTTGCTCGAAGACGCACAAATCTAGAGATACTTCTACAAATATATCCAAATTTAGTTGCGATTTTATCTACTTCTAATTAGAATACATTTCCATATACATATGGTAAAAGTATACTTTGAATTTTTTTTATAAACAAATAATTTTGATAACAAAATTGGAACAAGATAATTATCGGGTACATGTACTAATCCATAACTAATCCTTGGATATGACGGATGGTTTTACTTTTGGATGATGGGTTTGATAATTATTAGACGTGTTCTAATTGGAACTTAGTGTTCTTAAAGTTTGATGTCACACAATGTCGAAGTGGGAAAAGACATAACAAAATATGTTTTGTCAATTATAATTGCACAAACACACACTATATAAAATGTATATGTAAATGATGTATGTTGTGTGTATATGTCCGTGCGTGTGAATTGTTTATTATATGTTCATAGATAAGTAAGTATGTGTGTTATATCATGGCTTGGTCAGGTTGGCTGTATCTATAAAGTTATAAAAATATCATCATGACAAGAAACTGGGGACAGTTAAATCTGTGATAATATCTTCTGTCAATAACAATTTCCCTAGTGTATAAAAATAAATAACACAATATTTACTGTTAATTTCCGATATCCATTTTCTTGACTGTAACTATGTAAGAATAAAGATGCGACAAACAGTAATACAATGTCAACATTCGTAGTGTTTCAGTATTAAACTCGTATCTAATTGACATTTTTAGAAAAAAATTCCCACAATAATAAATTGTTAATTAGACGATGCACTCAATTTTTTGAAAAATGTAAAAATGAAAACAATTGGACCTTTTATGTGTACAGCAGACTCACTTATCCCTTATAGCTTTTGCTTTTCAGTATCATCCATGAAGATCACATATGATCAAAGATCATTATAATTAACAGAATATATCAAAAAAAAAAGAATGAAACTGATGAATATAAATAGGGAATCAATAAAAAAGGGGAATATACCTGACTATTTGGAACCATAAGTAACATAAAGATAAGTTCATATGACTTTTGTGGCTTATCAAAGGCCATCATCGTCCTCTATAGCCAATATAGTGCTTTCTAGTACAAACCTTCCACTTCCCTTTGTCCAAAGTTTTCCTAGATAACTTATCATCTCTATATATATATATATATATTAATCACATAAATTATATGGATAATGATTTTTTGAAAAATCTATCATCTATTCATCCATCCAAATAATGTTGTCGTTAATCATGTTTCCACAAAGAAAGGAAATGTTTTCCTCTTCTTCTTGGTTGCATATACTCAAAATTATTGATTTCTGATGTTTGTTAGGCCAAATAAGCCCAATATGGGTATATGGACCTTTGTATTCAATGGATCAACATCAACACACGCGTGGCTCACATAACGTTGCTCCACGCGCCGCAGCCATCCGTTTCCCGCCAAATTCGACATAGTTTGTATGGTTTAGGTGTTTAAGGAGTTAGCATGGTTGCTTTCTGAAATGGATGTTTTAATAAGCTTTTCTGATTTGGCTCCATACTGTAGGCCAGAAGTCACCTCTTTGGTTAGTAGTAGTAGTACAACCTCAAGCAGATTTGATTGTTACTTCGCAGTTTTATAAATCGTAATGCTGAGAGAATGTTGGAGACATTATACTAGAAGGAAGCAGACATCCATGCGGTAGAAGCTCAATATTCTAAAAGGAGCTACTGTTAAATCACTGACAATAATCGACGAACTGGGGGCGTCCGTGGAACATCAACCTATGATGGTTCTTGGTTAGTTTAGTTTAACTGCAACTTCTCTTCTTTTGTTTAAATTTTTAGTGAATTTTGATGTTGTTAACATTATCTTTGGTGACTATATCAGGTCCAGCATGGGCAATATGTGAGCATCTGGTTCAAGTGAAGAAAGCCCTTACTCTGTTTGCTACTCACTTCCACGAACTTACTGCCTTGGCTCAAGCAAACTCTGAGGTCGCAGGTATCACCGTTGGTGTTGCAATTCACTTCAGTTGTTTCGTATTTGTAAATTGGCTTGTAGGCTTGTACTAGTTGTTAATCCTTTGGGATGAGACGAGATAAGGAGAAAAAAACGACACGTAAAATTCCTTTATCATATGAGAAAGCTTCAGACTAATACAACTCTTTCTGACACTTGGAACAGAATTGAGATATTTAGATTAGTGTCCTGAGATTACGTAGAAATGCTACATGGTATCAAAAGATTTGCGTTAGAATGCAGTTGCTACGAGGGCTTAGGAAGATGTGCTTCTAGCATCTCTTCAATCTTTGAACTCATACGAGCAGAGAGAAATAAGTTATACAAAAGCTTCTTTCGAGCCCATTTCCACCACGTGGGAACCTGAACAAGCTTCCTTTTCACCTGAACAAGCTTCCTTTTCACCTGATCACCTAGCATATGTGTCATTCGAGAATAACCAGCTGGAGCTACCTGAAAGTAAAAAGAGTAAACTTGATTTTGCTTAAAACCACGATTGAACAGAACATTCTCTGATGAAGTGCACAAGACAATACCGACTCCAGAAGTTGTCAATTACAGTCCTAGAATGTAAAACTTACAGCACAGCATCCTAGTGGGTCTCCTATTGCCGCATCAAACCCCGCTGATACAATGACAAAATCAGAAGAAAACTCAGAAGCTGCAAGGGAAGGTTTCCAGTTAGAACTAGACTAAATACAGAAGATTGGTTCACTTCCTGAGCATATTGCCAATATATTTGTCATCAACTACACCAAAGCCTAGTTTGTGGAAACAATATATTTGAAAAGACTAGAGAGTTTAAAAAAAAAATCGAAAGGAAAAAGCAGAACACGGCTATGTAATGTACCTATGGGAATAACTACATGCTGCATAGATATAGTCTTTATCACCAACTCCATGGAACATTTACACAATAACCCTCACCGCCATTTGTCCAAACCTGAACCGCATAACAAAAATTAATAAGTTTCACATCCATAGATGATCAAGACTAGATAAAAGAGCACCATGTAATACAAACTGAACAAAAAGCCACTATATAAGTCTGCTGATGTACAACCGAAAAGCATATGTACCTCATCAGCAGCTCCGGTGCCCGGATAGAAATTTCCTCCTTTCATGTCTGTGCAAGGAGATGTACAATACCTATTCAATTGTTTCCCAGTAATCAGTGTAGAAATGATCAAGTTGCAGCCTGCAATCTGAACAGAATCCCACACTCCATGGGAAGACATCTATCCAACTAGGCAAGCTTACAGATTTATTTTTCTCGAATATCTCCTGCGTTCCATTTCCATCCTGCAATAATGGAGAAGGTATTCATAATTCGCCAAAACACATGATGCAGAGAACATACACAAAGAAGCTTGAAGCTCTCTACAAAAGCACCAGCATTTAGTTTTCAGAGACATTACCCAGTCCACAACCAACACCTTCCTTGCCCCTGCTGCTTGTGCTACTAATGCAGCAACAGCTGGATTATTGGTGAAGGCAAAACCACATAGCATTTGATGCCAGCATGATGACCTGGAGGTCTAACCTGATTCAGTCAAACACTTTTTTTCAAAGCTGATTTGGTGTAACTTCAATTTCAGCCAAATGTATAGTTGCATCTACAAAATTTGACATACCAAAGCGAAACCATTTTGTAGCTAGATCAGCGCACAAGCCTGCTGCAAGTCTAGCAGCACGTGCTGAAACTGCTTGGCGTATGTGTCAGAGGTGAAGTAGCTGCCATACAATGGAAAAAGAAGAGAATTTGAGAGCCAAAAAAAAAAAAAAGAGAACAAACAAATCAGGTAAACAAGCATGTCTTTGCATAGTGAACACTGAAAGAGTTACCAGCTACGAGCTATAGAAGTAATACGAGAAGTAATTGACTGCAATAGAAGTAAAGAAAATTCTTCACGGCTACGAGCTACCACGGTGTCGCAACAGAGCAGAAGCTAGAGACGACGACGACGACGAAGTGATGAAAGATTATTTGGGCTGAATAGCTATGGTCCACTTAGTGAACTAAGCGATGAAGATCCAGTTAAAAAGCCCAAAGCCCATTACTGAATACGAGAGACAAATCCTACTATTTTTTTTTACATTTTCCTAACAGCCGGTTTGAAATAGACACAAATCTGGAGAGGCAAACGGATGATACAAAATCAACATTAAACATATTAAAAGTAGAACTTCGACTACCATGTGCAAGTTTATAGTCATTGGATTATTTACTCTTGAAATACGTTAAACTGTAAAATTAGGGAAGAACTCATTAGATCATTAAAATTCCTTTAAATTGAATGTGAAAGCTGATCATTCTACATCAGTTTAGACACTATTTGTCACCAGTCTGTTACAAATACCATTTCCTGAAACGATTTTCATTGACTCTATTATTACTAGCTTATGCACATTCGGTTTGTGAGAAATTTAACAGTTTAAAATTTGAAAGAACAGAAGTCAAAAACATTTCGGTCGTAACGTCAATCTTCAGGAGAATAATTAATGCAGATGGTTTTTTTCCAGTTTCTTACTTCGTTTTGTTTCGTCATGCATCGATAAGATATGATGCTCATGTTTCTGATCCATCAATTCATATTTATAGCTGATCTTTCAGTTTTTTTTCTTCTTCTTTCGGGTCTATATAATCATAAATCTTTGAATCTCACTTTCTCATGTTTTCTGGGAATACTCTCTAATTAGATAGGTATATATAATATATGTATATGAGAAACGTTGACATGGATTTCTAATTGATTTATAGTTGATCTCTAAATTTCTTTGGTTCTCGATGGCTCTCTGAACTATAAATCCTAATACTAAATCCTAAATCTTTGGGTAGACCCTGAGCCCTAGGTAAATCTTTTTTTTTTTGTAACACAAACGATTATATTAAATCTAAAAAGAGTTTAAAGCGATTACATCCGGAGCTAGACTCAACGGTAAAAAGATAGTAACCGGAGGGATCCTCAACGGTTTGATGAACATCATAAAACATAACACTAAAAAAAGGGATAACAAAGTTAACGAGAGAGTCTTGCTCGGTAAATGGAGAACCGTGGGAAGCATCCGCTGTGCCCCTGAATAGGTTACTACCGCGAGCATGAAATAGTCGAAATCGACGTTGATTAGACCAAATGACAAAGTTTGGAAGAAGGTGGAACGAGCGTGGACAGCTCTAGCTCCGACATCGAGGCTCTCCGAAGAGACTATGTGAATCTCAACAGAAACAGAGAGTATAAAGGTCTTGGATATGAAGCTGACGACCAAATAGGATGGACCTTGAAACCGAGTAGCGCCAGTGCCAAAATCAGAACTAATGCAAACTCTACTGACCTGTGATGGATATACAAATACTGGCAATTTAAGCACAACATCACAGCTTTGGGCTAGGTGAACCCTTTGCACTGGGGCGTGATGGCAGACCATTGACAGACATAATGCTTCAGAGGAAGAATGATGGCTCAGGTTCAAAACAATCGGCAAGTTTAAGCTCCATAAACTATTTTGGTTCAGACCAAAGCATGTGTCGTTTGAGTACCAACGGCTCTCGGAAGGGATTGGAGTGACGAGGCGACGCGGCGGAGGTGAGGTGATGCTCTTGACTATCAACCATGAGGGAATGGGAACTGAGATCCAGCTGAGAAAGTGACCTTTGATATTACCGTATCGGGTTCCATAGTTCTCAACGATACCTGAGTTAAACCGAAAGCCCCCTACAACACAATGAAAGCTCACATCAAGAGATCTGTCGGGATAAAGGTGTCTGAGGAAATACATGACCGACGATTCAACGGCTTGAGATGGTGAAGAGACGGAACAGAGGAGAGGAGGATCTAGCTGTACACCAAGCGGAGAATTCACGGTTCCGAGAAGACGAGTAGATCTGGCGGTTATAGATCCGGTGTTCCTTCTCGCTCTGAGATGATGGGCAGTGACGAGCCGAGGAGCAGGAGAGACAACAGTGACCAGGAGAGGATGAAAGGAGGCGACAGCGAAGGGACTCAATGAAACGACGGTGTGCGAGACGACGAGGAAACGGCAACTAGAGCTGGAGACGACGATGGAATGAGCAGAGAGCGGTGAAGAGCAACAAACTAAACAGAGGACCTGACGCCGGCAGCCAATGGCACCACCGGCGTCGAGGAGGAACGGTTGCGGCGCTACCTTGAAAATCGGGATAGAGAGCTTTTCTCTAGGGCAAACTGAACCAAGTGGTAAATCCTAAACTTGAGGATCTAGGGTTAAGGATTTAAGTTTTAGTGTTATTAAAATTTAGTTTTTAATGTTTATGATTTAGAACTTATGGTTTACCCAAAGATTTAGGATTTAGTGTTTTGCTAGCGGCATTAACAATATTTTTTTAAAAATTGTAATTACTACTATTTTTTATTTATTTTAAAAATATAATATAACTTGACAAATTCTTATTATTTTGTTTTTTTAATATATTAAATCTGAATAATTAAATCGTATTGGTTGGTGAACCTACAGGTTTATCCTATGGAGTGAACCCAAGAATAAATCTGTAACTAATGTGAACCAAAATAAAATTTTAATTATCGTCTATTTTTCTCCAATTATTAATACTAGTTTAAGTTTCTTTTTTTTAAAAAAACAACTGCATAAATTTGAGGTAATATGCAAACTTTTACAAAGAAGAGAAAGGTAAAGATGTAAATATATGAGCTCTCTCTCATTTTCATACATCTGTCATTATCTGCTTATTGTACCACGTACTGTGGGGTGAAAATGATCAATTTGATCACTCGTGTGAACAAAGAAGCATGGTAATACATTTTCCAATAATGTAGAACTTTCCTTTCTTCTTGTTCAGAACCTTCCCAACTCCTTTTGGTGAAGAACACTTCTTCTTCTTCTCCCATTTCTTCACTGTCTCCTCCTTCGACTTCTCCCTCATTCTTTGTTGTGTTTCCATATAACACGTTTTTGTTATTATGGCTAATGGTGTAATTGATGCTTGTGTGATGTTTAAAGGGTGTATTTTAAAAGGAAGTGAAGATTCGTTATTTATAGTGGAGTGAGAGCTAGAGATAATGAGAAAGTAATCCCCACCTTTGCTTCGGGACCCTTCAATGAAACAACCCAAAAACAAAGACCACTTGTGGAGAGTGACCGACTAGCTTCCCATTATGGTTGAAAATATCTGATGTAATGTTTTCATGTCTCCTTTGAGTTCAAAGATTCATCATATTCATAGGTAGATTGGATTCACCAAGAACGTAAACTACTATAATTTTCAAAAGAACCGTACCCACTCTGCTGACTCCAGCTATATACTATGAAACTTGGCATTTAATCTCTGGAGGTCATCTAATAATACAACTACATGACGAGCTTTCAGATCAATTTAATCAGTCTTCCTTACTGTGTAGACAGCTCTTTTCGAGTAAATCGCCAGGGAATAAGCAAAATGTTCATAATCACTGGCCTTTTGTTTTCTTATTGAACCACAGATACACTTCTCATTTAAACTACTGTAGTTGACGCCATTAAAGAATGAATAGAAAAGTAGTAACGTAGTATATATACATAAGGCTGTATATATATACACAGTATAGTTACTTTCTTGAAATTTTCCACGAGTTTTTTGGCGGTGCAATATTACTGTACGTATAACCTATACTGTATATACAATGTTATTGGGGTATGAGTTTTTTTTGTGGGATTTTGTTAATAATATTAATCAAAATGCTTCCAACCCTGTTTAATACTATTTTTGGCGGTGCATACCTGGTTGTTATTATATTTCATAATAATTTCCACTAGAGTGAAACTCGAGCTATTTGTACAATGTTTTTTACGGCTACTAGTTTAATGAATTGCATAGAAACTAAAATGTTTACAAATTACAACGACCACACTGCTTAGTCTAGATAAACATGTAAAAAGCGATTTTTCAAATATTTTACTAATCAATAAAAGTTGCGTAATGAAAAATAAATGCAAAAATATAGGTTTGTATTTTTTGCTAGCAAAAACACATTAAATTTTTATTAAATGGAAAAGTGAGTTTTAGTATATTATTTACAAAATCAACACTTTCATTATTAAATTATATGCTAATACCATATTAAAATTTTAAATAAACAGTAATAAATTTATAATGGTAAAAGTTATGTTGTAAATATAGTTATGTTGTAAATAAAGTTATGTTGTAAATATAGTTATACTATATTTTATTTTATAATATTATAAAATTTCAAGCTATTATTAAAATATATTGAAAGATTAGCTAAATATTTATAATAAGAACTATAGTATTTTTCATAAACTTTAGTTATTTTTCACATTTTGTAATAATTAGTTGATATTTGTTTTTTTCTTATAACACAGTGAATATCATATATGATATTTTAATCAATTTAATATGTATTCTATCGTTCCGTAAATTTTAAATTTTTCTAGGACTTAATTATTTTTCCGTAATTTAACTATTTTTTTCGCGATTCTTTGATAAATCGATGGTTACTAATCGGAGCCATCTATCTTTAAATGTTGGTGATTTTTTTTTAAACATACGTTTCAACTGAACCCACTGATGGAAGAGAGAGGAGAAATGAGAGATTTGACAAAGTTTTGTCAATTCTTTCAAGACGACAAAAAAAAAACAGAATAGAATGTTGAATAGACTTGTAAAATTGCATAGCCTCACAATTTCCTAAAATTAGAAATGAGGACGACCACACAAAATACCGTTATCTGATTGTGCAATCTACCTGTTATAATTTAACCAGTTCCTGACTTCCGGCTCATTCAATTCATAGGCTTTGTGCTGAAAAAAAAAACTCTCTCAAATTGCAGGTATATTATTGTAATTTGAAAATTAGGACCCTAATGTATTTAATTTAAAATAAATCAGGATCTCAATTTTTTAACAAAAAAAGACCTAGTGCAAAAGCACCCTCAGCCCATGCCATAAGCTGGCATCTGACTTTAACCTGTCACAATTTTGGGAGAGTTATACCTATAATAAATGATTTTGTGTCTAGTAACACGAGAGAGAAGATTTTTTAAAAACAAGAACTTACTCTAAACTAAAATATATTCGGATTCGAATAGTCAAATCAGTGGTACAAAACTAACATATGAGGTAGATTCCGAATGTAAGCATGTCCAAGATAGTATTCATTGTCTATGGTATGTGTTGAAAGTTAGCGAACAACTCCGTATGTTGTTGATATTTTTTAATATATATCCTTTATCAATTATCATATGATCTGATCAGCACCAGGAGAAATATCTTTAGTACTACATAGTAAACTAGCTACCACACTGGTCGAGTTTGGAAAACTTTCGACTAATGATAAGAGGTACCCAAATCGCATATGATATCAAAATATAATTTAAAACACAAGCTCGATTCTTCTATATGACTATGATTTTGTTTGATGAGAGACTCGAATCCCAAAAAATGTCATAACACATTTTCAGATCTTGTGTTTTGTGTTTTGACTAAAGGCTTTCAATTAAAAACATAAACATTCTCAGATCTTGCCAACAACGTAATCATTGATCATAGTCATGCCGGCGAGAGAAGATATTGTTTCAGTTTTGATGTTTGTATAATGATAATTTAAGTTTGGTAAATCTAACAGAGAATATTCGAAAACGAGTTTTACATCTATTGGGGTTATGAATTCAGAATTTCTAAGTTTTGTTCAGGTAAGGGCGCGACTGGTTTCCCGTTACAACCGGAACACGCAGCTTTTGCTGTTAGTAGCGGTTGGTAGCGGTTGTTGGTGTTTTGCAACAATCACACAAAACATTACAAATTGCATCAAATCGTTCTAAAGCTCATAAAATCAAAAGTTAATTCTCGCTAGCGTTCAATAAATATAAAAAGTACTTTCAATTTTTTTTAAAATTTTTTAATTTAAATTTTAAAATTAAAATATTATATATATTATATTTAAATTTAAATTCACTAACAGTACTATAAACCAAAACTATTCAATATAATTTTTAAACATTAATATAATAAATTTATATAAATATACATTTATAAATAAATGAAATAAAATATTATACTAAAAGTTCTAATATAAATCTTCAAAATAAATTTTATTGAAATTATAACTTTCATTTAAACTAATCAAAAAATAAAAATAAATGTAATATTGTTATTGATTATAGTCTATTAATATTGGTTATATTTTATCATAGTAGCATATTATTGATATTTTTATAACGTTAAAATGTTTTAATATTGGTAATTTATTATTAAACCGCTGAAGTATCTCATAATCAACCAGTCACAAATATCTCACAAATGGAACAATTTCTAACCGCTGTACCGGTCGTACAAATCGCTTAATAACACTAGAAACCACAGCCATCCATATCCACAAACTTCCGCAGCCGCAACCGCAAGCTGTGTTTCAACCAGTCGGACCTAAATTATTTTCAAGGAGTCAAAATTAGTGGTTTCATTTTCTAGAAAAAGAGGAAAATCACATGGGATGATTTTATATATTTCCAAACGTAGGAAGTGAAATGTCTAGTCCATCACACATTTTTCATCATGAATGAGAAGTGAGAACGTAGTAAACAAACTTGATTAGGATCCTATATTATTACACTAAAGGGCAATGTGTAGGGGATGATGCACCATGCACGTGAAGTCCATGCGGACAAGACATCTCTTGTCTGTTGTGTTGGGCCGGCTGTTGCACGCAAAACCTTTTTTTTTTTCATTTGAAACTAGTATTAAAAACAACTTAATTTGTGAGACTGAGTAGGCCTGAAACTTATTATCTAGGATCCGGATTCGATCCGAGATCCGCTCCGGATCCGCTCCGAAAATAGGATATCTGGGACGCCCGGATCCAAATCCGGATAGTAAAATCAAGGATCCGTCAAAACTGAATCCGGATCCGGATATCTTAATTTTTAAGTCCGGATATCCGGATCCGTACTTTTAAAATATATTAAAATTTTAAATTTTATTAATAATTATATTTGATATATTAATATTTATTCATAAAATTAGTTTTATAATACTATATTTTATTTTTTAAAATATTATATTCATATTTATATTTATAAATCTTGTGTAAATAATTAATTTATGTATTATTTTAAAATTTTAATATTTTTAAAAATATTGTTTTTTATTTTATTAATTATTTTTACGAATCCGAATCCGGATCTGGATATCCGCGGATAGTATGATAACTAGACGGATATTCGGAATCTGGATATTCGGAATCCGGATATCCGGAAACCCCGAATCCGGATCCGGATACTATATTCACAGATCCGGTGAATCCGAATCCGGATCCGGATATTCCAATTTTTTCGGATATCCGGATCCGTCCCACCCCTAAGACTGAGGGGCTTTTTCCTATATATTTATCTATTTGTTTGTTCTTGCTATACTGGCTTTATAGAAACCCATTTATGTCACGTTTTGTTATTAAACGATATCAAGCATAGGAAGTGAAATGTCTAAATCCATCATATGCTAGCAAATGCTATGAAAATAACAGATATCAATCCTAATTGAAAGACAGACTTGTTAGAGGATTCATCAGGGAGAATATCAGAAAAAAGTCACAGAAGATTATAGTTTGGATGGAACATGTACTATATTCTCATGTAATAAGATATCATGGGTATTCAATCTAACATTTGAGGTGGTTTGATTTTTAATAGAGTTTTAGATGATTTTAGTAAGTTGCAGAGATTTAGTTGATTTTTGTTAAACCACTTTAGAATATCATCTAAAATCATGGGATTTGAGTTTTAATTTTTTTAACTAAGAAACTCCACCCAAACACCCTAAAATCACCTGAAAACTTTAAAATCCCACAATCTAAAATATGTTCAATAACAGTGGATTTCAGAGTAGTTTAAGAAATGTCAAGTTCAATAACAGTGGATTTTAAATAAATTTTTAAAATTTATATTTGAATAACACTAGATTTATCATTTTAATACAAATCACCTAAAACTCTCAGTTGAATACACTCCTCTTAATGAATTTATTCTGTAAGAAACCTCTAAATCCCATATATAAAATAAAACAGAAGAAGTTGTCAAAAAAAAATAAAAATAAAAATAAAACAGAAGAACATATAAAGAATTTTTTAAAAATTTTATTATTGAAATTTATTAAAACATTATGGTTGTTAAAAAGAAATAAAAATATATTAACTTGTTTTTTCAATTATTGAATATTTTCAAAATATAAATTTTACTAAAATTTAAAAATATGTGAATAAAGAGTTTAACAAACATATGCATTTAAAAGTTTCAGAAAAACACATATGCATTTAACTAGTGTTGATATATATATATATATATATATATATATCTTTACAAAAAAAGTTGTCGTTGCACATTTCTAAAAACCAACAAAACATAGATTTTGGTTTTTCATTGAAAACTTGGTCAATCATCGAAAATCTAGTTTCCCTATTTTATAGGAAAACTCTTTTGTTAAAATTTTAATTGGCAATAAAATAGATTTTAGTTTTTCTAAATTGTAGAGAATGCTTTTAAAAAAATCTTGATTGGACAAAAAAGTAGTTTTTGAAAAACAAAAAACAAAAACCAATCTAAAAACTACAAACAATCAACCTCTGAAACTTTATCATAAGGCCAGACCGAGAATTACAGGAGAGAAAGTAGAAATTAACAATCTCTTTTGGACATTTGATCGAACACTTTAAAGGCATGCTCTCACACGGAAAATCAGTAAAAGCTAGAGTGAATCTTCACTGATCAGACCGAGATTCTCATCTTCTTGTCTCTTCTTTATTTCTTTCTCGTATTGCCTTAACGCTTCTTCCATCTTCATCTGCAGTAAAACTCAAATGTAAAAGGAACAGCCACCGGACTCTAAAGTCGATCGAGGACAAGCTTTTCTTAGAGAGTAAAGTACAAGCTGACCTTGTAGCTAACTTCGATGCGATGCATTACATAGAAACCGAGAGTCCCGCCGACAAGTGTTCCAGCTATGATCCGTGCGTAACCCCAAGTCAGCGAGCTCAACGCCATTTCCTCGCTTTCTTCTTCTCCTTCCTTAGAATTACAGTTCACACAGCTATTATCAATCTTGAAGCTCTTTAGATCTCGGTTGTTGCCCATATCAGGCCCATACAAAACCATTTTATTTACGCTGCTATAGCCCATTATCAAGCCCATACAAAAATAATCCCATGCTCGTACTCGTTGCAATCATCAGGAAACGAAAACCATTGTAGTCAGGATTCTCCAAATATTTCGTAAAATTAAAGAAGTTATTCAATCAACCAAACATGACAAGAAAAAAAATTGAAACTAATAAACAAACTCTAGTAGAATTAACGGAAGCTTTGGTACGAGCGCAGGATTCAGTGCGACAAAACAAAATGTTTTTATACAAATTTTATGTTTGTACATTGTTAAAAAAAAGATATACGTCCTTACTAATTTCTCTTCGCATGCCTAGTATAATGGCACAGTCGCCCTAACTGAAGCATCAATTATACTGTCTGTTCGTTTCTTTTCTTTGCAACCTTGCCTTTGACAAAGGGAAACTTTCATTATTGCGTCTTCATTATAATGTTCTTAAAGTTGTATAGAACTTAAAAGTGATTCCATATCATGTAAAGTATATAATAAACCGTTATTGATTTGATGCATAATCTTGTTTATGGAAAAATTAAAGTGGGTAAAGAAAACGGATATGATAAGATGAAAACAAAGATATAAATGAAACGCAACAACCAAGGCCAAAAAGGGTGCGTTACCATTAATTCTGGGAAAGCGAAATAAACCCAAATCTCATCTAACGAAGTTAACAACTTACCCACTTCCCTCATTGACTACCATTTCAACCTAATCTAGATTCACCCCCTTCTCTACGTAAACATATTGAATTCTTATTAGTAGAGTCCAGAGAGATCAAAGCCATTGATGGCTAATAGTACAAGGATACCCCCAGTGTTTGTACAAATAAATAAACGATTAATTACACGTAGTCACACATCTCTAGGACAGGTCCAATCCCTATCAACTACCACCAACTACACTTGACCGTACACTTAGCTGTCAATTGTAGGTCTGTGCATTTTAACCTGGACCCGAAAACCCGACCCGGAACCAACCCGAAAATATCCGACCCGAAACCGAACCGAAAATTTACAAGTACCTATTGGATCCAAAATCTTTTAACCCGAATGGACCCGGACCCGAAAAGAACCGACCCGAATAGACCTGGACCCGAAAAGGACTCGACCCGAATAGACCCGACCCGAATAGACCCGATTCAAACCCGACTTTAAAACTTTAAAATATCTTTTTATTAACAATCTTTGTCATTATTTTGTATTATTTCTAAGTAACATGAAGTTTGAAATGTAAAATATAGAATTAAAAATGTTCTATTTTAACTATTAATAGTTTATTTTAAGTTATTTTGTAAAATTTTAGATATATATGATAAATTTTGACTAAATTTGATGGAATTTGAATATTTTATTTTCTTTTTATATCCTAAATACCCGAACCCGGCCCGAATCCGACCCGGACCCGATCCGAATCCAAAAATTATGGGTATTACCCGAACCGACCCGGACCCGACAAGACCCGACCCGAAACCGACCCAAAAAATTATGGGTACCTAAATGGATCTAAATTTCCAGGACCCGAAAGACCCGGACCCGACAAGACCCGACCCGAACCCGAAGACCCGGATGCCCAGGCCTAGTCAATTGTGTTAAATTCTACTACTCAGTACAATTATACTCAACTATGCAGTATTGTTTGGGTATAAGTACTAGTATTATGTTGGGAATCATATGATAACATTGATATTTATGATTTTTAAAATCATAAATAAAAGGTGATAATATGAATCCCAAATAGTTACATCGATGGATTTTATTGACGTAGCTTTTATAACCACAGCAATTCTGGCGTGACTCTCTCCGCAACTTTAATTTTTTTTTATTTTCCTATAAGAATAACAACTCTTCCTCTTTTCAGTCTTCCACTTTAACTCACTATATTCGCCTGAAACAATGGCTTCCGCGCGATTGTTCTCTCTCCTCTCCGTCATCACTCTCTCCCTTCTCCTCACCACCACAGATGCTTCCTCTCGCTCCATCTCAACTCCACACGAAACCACCGGCCTCGACGTCGTTTCATCTCTCCAGCAAACCCAACACATCATCTCACTCGACACGACTCTCTCCTCACTCACCACCACCACCACCACCGCAATACCCGGATCCGACCCGGTTTTCCTCAACTCATCTTCTCCACTATCTCTAGAGCTCCACTCCCGAGACACTCTCCTCGCATCACAGCACAAAGACTACAAAAGCCTAGTCCTGAGCCGACTCGAGCGAGACTCATCCCGAGTCGCCGGAATCACCGCCAAGATCCGCTTCGCCGTCGAGGGCATCGACAGATCCGATCTCAAACCCGTATACAACGACGAGACCTCATACCGACCCGAGGATCTAACAACCCCCGTCGTCTCCGGAGCTAGCCAAGGAAGCGGAGAGTACTTCTCCCGCATCGGAGTCGGAACTCCGGCGAAGGAGATGTTCATGGTGCTCGACACCGGTAGCGACATAAACTGGATCCAGTGCCAGCCTTGCTCCGACTGCTACCAGCAATCCGACCCGGTTTTCGACCCGGCTTCTTCCTCCACGTTCAAGTCTCTCCCCTGCTCGGCCCCGCAGTGCGGTTCTCTAGAAGTCTCCGCTTGCCGCTCGGACAAGTGCCTCTACCAAGTTAGTTACGGAGACGGATCTTTCACCGTGGGGGATTACGCCACCGATACGGTGACGTTTGGTACCAACGGTAAGGTGAACGACGTCGCTTTGGGGTGTGGGCACGATAACGAGGGTCTTTTCACTGGAGCGGCCGGTTTACTCGGTTTAGGAGGTGGAGCTTTGTCTATGACGAATCAGATCAAAGCGACGTCGTTTTCCTACTGCCTCGTCGATCGCGACTCGGGGAAGTCCTCGAGTCTCGACTTCAACTCGGTCCGAGCCGGAGCCGAAGACGCGACGGCTCCGCTTCTCCGCAACAGCAAGATCGACACGTTCTACTACGTCGGACTCAGCGGGTTCAGCGTCGGCGGGCAGCAGGTCTCCATCCCTTCGTCGGTGTTCGCCGTCGACGCTTCCGGAGCCGGAGGAGTGATCCTGGACTGCGGAACCGCCGTGACTCGTCTCCAGACTCAGGCCTACAACTCGCTGCGCGACGCGTTCGTCAAGCTCACCTCGAATCTCAAAAAGGGTACTTCGAGCATCTCGCTGTTCGACACGTGCTACGACTTCTCGTCTCTCTCCACCGTGAAAGTCCCGACGGTGGCTTTTCATTTCACCGGAGGTAAGTCGATCGATCTGCCGGCGAAGAATTACTTGATCCCTGTCGATGATGCGGGAACGTTCTGCTTTGCTTTTGCACCGACGTCGTCGTCGCTGTCGATCATCGGGAACGTGCAGCAGCAAGGGACGCGTATCACTTACGATCTGGCGAATAATCTTATCGGACTGTCAGCGAATCAATGCTAAAAAGAAGTGGATGATGATTGATTAGTAGTTTTACAGCTGTATCAGTAAAACTCTTTATTAGTTCTTGTTTCTTTGTAATGGAAAACAAAATCCTTAAGTGTGAATTTTTCTTTTTTTTTTCGTTTTAATTAATCAGTAGTTATTTTCGACTTTTTATCGATTAATAATAGATTAATTATTATAAATTTGAAAATGTTTTGTCTGAGCGAGAAGCCTTTAGTTATTGTTTGATAGTTTGTTGTCTTTGTGTGGGAAAGAGCTTGTCAATTAGTTAAGTAGGGTCTCGCTGTAACAAAAAGAAAAGTCTTCAATTGTGGCCCCTATCTTTTACTATTTTAAACTGTTGTCTGAATCTACCAACTGTATGAAACAATCAATGTGAAAGCACAGCACTCTTTTTTTTCTGCCTCGAATGTGAAAAGTTAAGCCATAGTATTTAAATTTACATGGAACTGTGAGTGAATCAGAAAATCTATCCAACACTGGATTGATTGTCGATTAAATAAGGGGGGGCACCTTATCCACAAACAGACAAAGTTATACTACTGGTATTAATAATTGCAAAAATATACGATAATTTAATTTTTATTTTGGTACATTAATTACGTCAGATATTAAACAAAATTTTGAAAAATTACCATTATGTGTGCCGTGTGCGTAAGTTTACATGCAGAAAGCCACGTCTGGTACGTGGTGGACTTTTAGGGTTTATTTTGCTTAGCCATTTTTAGCGACTATAGAGTAAGATAGAGTAAGACATGTGCGTATATGAAGTCACGGGCGAGTGAGTTGTTTTTTTCCCCTTTATTTCGTCTTCAAGTTTTTTTTTTTTTTTTTTTTTTGTAAATATCCATTTTCCGTAACTGAGTGATCCGCATTTTATAATGATGGACATTGGACAGCACCAACACGGTTGACTATATGCGGTTGTATACAACGTTTTAAAAACCGGATCGGATACCGACTCGGTGTAGCTACTGATTGATATATATGTATATTTATATTATATGAATTTTACTTCTACATATAATACATTCTCTGTTTTTTTCTATAATTAACTAAATATAAACAATAAACATAAATCTATATATAAATATAGTAAAAAAAAACTGAATAGTGAATACTATGTAAACCGAAATTGATAAAATCATATGATTTACAATTAAAATTATCATATTTATTTATTTTTAAAACTTATGTAGTATCATTCCAACCCTTCTTGTATATACATTTGCTTTTGTCTTGTTGGGGTATTCTCCCTCTCTCTTACTCACACAGAAACTGTGTGATTTAAGTGTGGGGGAGGTACCAAGTATTTGATCATGTTTGCTTTGTGATTGAGAATCTTATGCATTGCATTGTACATTTATATATGCATAGAAAAAAAAAAATTTTTGAATCATGTAGATTGCATCATTTGCATCCTTAAGATTGAGTCTAGAACATATAGGTTGCATTCATTTGCATATGGAATATTGCCTTGTAAAGAACACTTGTTTGCACTGAATTTGACACCCTAGTTAAACATATCAAGTGGCCTAAGCATCTTTTAAAAGGCTTGTATGCTTTGAGCCTTGAAAACTCTTCTTGAAACTTGTTTATTTACTTGATATTGACATTGTTCTTGGAACAAGCTCCAACCTGAACTTAGACTTGAATGAACTTAATTTCTCTTGCATATGGGCATTTGCATATTTGATCATGGATCTCATACACATTTGAGTTATTTTTCCCCATTGTACCACTCTTTGTTAACACAAATGTCACTTCCATACCCTTGAACCTATCCATTCTTTGAAGCCTATATTTTTATGAATATGGTAAAATAAAGATAGTATATGAAAGTCAAAAATATATTTTTCATATCGTTTCTTAATAAAATAAAAAATCAATTAAATAGTAATAGTTGAACACTAGTTATAAAATATTAAATTTTAGATAGTAATAATTGAAAACACTTAATTATATGTTAATTTTTAAGAACCGGGTTTTAAAATTGACCCGGGTCACCGGTTTTCAACCGGTTTTTCACAAATCCGGGTTTTAAACCGAACCGGGCTCGGTTTCTTCAGCGAGTCACGGTCGAACCGGTTCGACCGGCCGGTCCGATCCGATTTTCAAACACTGGTTGTATATGATATAAGCTATATGCTGAGTATAGTAAAAAAAAAATTCGTTAACATTTTAACAACTTCAAGAAAATGCAATATCATTTTTAAAGCTAGACGACGTGAACGGTGCAGGTGACGGCCTAACATTTTTAGCGGAAATATAAATTGCTATTTATATTCTCGGATCAATCATTTTGAGAAAATTTCAGAAAACTTGGACTAACATATTTGCATGTGTATGTTAGATCGATCCCTTTATACGTTTAGTAGCAAATCTTTCAGCATAATTATAATACATTGTACACCAAAGATTATATTTACAAAGATATATGTATATAGTAGGATTCTTTTAAAGCGAACTTACAAGTCCCTTTTAAACATATCTCTCAACAATATCATTACACTCTTGGCTTACACCACTAGTATCACATTTCCTAATGTTTAATTAAAACATTAGAACCTCTTCTCTTAATATTTTGTACTTTTTAGTTATTTACAAGTTATAAGAATCTACATTTATGCTAAGACTACGACTTTCAGTGATGACCCTAATACAGTAGTCGAGCAAAACTACTTGTATTCAGTAGCCAATCGACTAACTATAAACTTCCAAAAGATATTACCAAATTTTCAATGGAATGTTCCAGAGTTTTTTATGAAAACTTCATTTCACACGATCTCATTTCTCCAAATTAGAACTCTAGTTGCTTACTCTTTAACTAATTTTTAAATTGACTTTAATTTGGTTATCGATCCAGATTTCAAATCTTCGGCTCTGGTACATCTCAATCATTCTACTCACATATTTGTTGTAGCAGATGATATTGTATTTCTAACTGATTCAAGCTGTCCACCTAATGTTTATATCTTCACATGACTTTTTTGATTTTAGTTAAACTAGCCTAACGAAATCATCGTCGAACAAGTTATTACATAACTTGTATATATATTGTTTAGTCTTTCTATCCATAGTCATCTACATACATAATCTCATAATCTTAATAGCCAATTTTTGTTAAGGATCCCAGTTATTTGTTTAGATATCCACGGATGACTTCGTCTGGAGATATTTTCTCACGATTGATTCAAAAAGGACTATAGCGTGAACTAGGTTTATATATGGACCAATTAAGTTTGATATAACATTTTTAAATGCCAGCAACAAATTTTTGCGTGAAGGTGATGCTTGATCCAAAATATAGCGATACAATATACAAAGTTGAAAAGAGAGAATCTCTTGTAAATAACTTATCTCAAATAGGAAATGGATTTGAATACTTAAAAAAATAGCTAGCTATAATACATGTTGGATCAGGTTAATGTTGAAATTTCATAAACAGATAAAATATTCTCCAACTCTCTTGCTAATGAAAATTTCATGGTAAATTAGTAATTAAAATGTCAGTCTGTTCTTGAAGTGTACCTACTATATCGATGTCTAGCTAGTCACCCATAGATGTTTTAAAAAGTTTACCAATGGACGTACTGTGGGCGTTGAGAGATGTGAGTTAATTAAGATTCATATGAATGATGCCTACACAATTTCTGTGAATATTTATTAACTTACCTATCTCAACGCCCATTTCATTATGCTCCTTTTACAATGGCATAAATATGCTACCTACACTATTTTTGTCTTTAAGATTAAAATAGAATTGTGTTAAAAAAAGATTAAATAGAATCATAGTATTATAGTTAATTTTTTTTTTGTAACACTAGTATTATAGTTAATTATAAAGCCGAAAGAAGTAAAATAGTAGCTACATCCTATGAAATTTAGAATAATGATCATTTGTTTAGTGTCATGAAATATTGTATACCAACATAGCACACTTTAATTAGATCATTTACAAAGATTTACTGAAATGTTCAAGGTTGTCTTGACTTACAATCAGATTTGTATGTAATTAATTCTGGAATAGTTGCTTTGTAGTGATGTATTAGCAACTATTGATTGCATAGAAGTGATGTATTAACAAATTTAAGCGTCGTAATTAGACACAAGGGACAGGAAAGTAAAGGAGCACCGTTCCTTCGTGGTCCCCATTACGCACCCGGGCCCCACCGAAACCAGTTTGTCGGCAGGATCTTAACCCAGGAGTGAGACGACACGTGTCAATGTAGCCTTGCGGATGATGAACTACTAACCAGTACTAGTTTCACATTAGATTTTGCGGTCACGTGGATATAACTACATGACGCTACATATTAGCCGGTACTAGTTTCACATTAGTACTACAAATGATCATACTACTACTTATCAAGCAAACTGAAATTAGCCGGTAGAAAAATGATCATACTACTACTACTTATCAAGCAAACTGAAATTAGCCGGTAGAAAATGTATAGTATGTAGTTTGTAATTAAAACGTCGGGATTGGTAAAAAGACTTTAATTGAGTTTCACTAAATGTTCGTGATGTCGCTATATGTGTTATGCATCTATCACTCCCCACTTGTCGTTGGGAAAAAAAAAAATCAAGACTCGATAGATTTCGACGCCTTCATTTAAGAAATTACAAATTAATGAAAATAGAAGATCAGATAAATAATCTCTTAGATATACTTAACAATTTTCACAATACTAGAACATCTATAAATTACTAGACAAAAAATATAATCAATTGCTTATGATAAGCAAAAACTGACGTTGTCCAAAAAAAGAAGAGGCAAAAACCGAATTCTATTTATCAAAATATGAAACATGCGGATAGATTAGTCAATGGCATAACTGCTCATAACAATATGCAGAATGATTATTTTTAAATACGAAAAATTGGGAACATGCAAAGACAACAGAACGCGACATTAAAATAAGTTTTGTTTAAATGATTTACGTATTAAAGACACTCATGGAATTCATTAAATTCCACTTACAAGTTCCAAGATGCACATCACATTGGATACTTCTTCTCGTGATTACTCTAGTCACATTGATTCCTTTACCTGAATCTCGTTTCTATTGACATACTTCTTCCGGGATGAACATACATAATATATGTATGTGTGGGGGATAATACACACACAGACAAACACATCAGTGTAGGGCCTAAGCAATTATTATATCTTTCACATCTAAGCTTGAGGGGAATGGACTTGTTTTAAAGGGCGATGACAAGTAATTATGGGTAGGCCTAATAGTGGGGGACCTTATTTGTCAAAGCAAAAAAAGAAAAAGAGAGGACTGGCTTTTTAATGTTTGTAACTAAAACATGGGGACTGAAAATGAATGGATTTTCATCAAAAGAAAGGATAAACCATACTTGTTGGTTGTTGACCAAAGTTGACGGATGTATGCATGAATTTTATTTTGGTTTGCGATCTTTGTGTGTGAGTTTTTTTACCTAGTTACTCTTTTTTTTTGGTTAATGTGAACACTTGATTATTTCATCGTCTGTATACCGTAATATATTAAAATTCCGCATTTTCTTAAACTTCTCTATGGCTTATATGTATGTAGTCTGTACAAAATATTTCATAATCCCAGATTTTTTTTATGCCCAGAAGACCAAAAAAAAAAACAAAAGAAAGACGATGAAAGATTAAAAACCGCGAGGAAGGTTTGTGGTTGTTTCTGTGACTGGAGTCTCCTCAGCTCCATGGCTAAAAAAGAAAGAAAAGAAAATCAAAATCAAACAGATAATGGAGTTTAAAAAACAAATACAAAAAACAAAGATTTGGTAGAGTTTTGTTTTACCTGAGATAGCTGAGAGCAGACATACGGTAGAGACAAGTGAAGACAAGTACATGCAATCCTATTGTGTAGAAGAAAGCAAACGTCCTCGCATACCTGAAAAGAAAACCGAATAAGCTATAATGTAGTTGATTTGAATATGAAGAAAAGATAAGGACGAGCGGCGGGTTACTTGTTTCCTAGAAGGAAACGGCCACTGCTTAGCGTAATCCGATCTCTGATTCCCAAATCTTTGATCCGTTGCTCTCTTTCCTGTTCCAACACACATATACTCGAATGGTATTAAGTAAGGCTTGCATAGTAGACAATAGGAGAATCTTCCTTTTTTGTTTTTACCTTTTTCGAGAATGCAGCAAATGGGTTTATATCATCCTCGTATATCTTCTTGTATTTCGACTCCACATCCGAGCTGAATCCACTTTCCACATCTTCCACATACTGAGGTTGGAGTACATTTCAATCAACCATGGGACAGAACAGGGTTTACGGTGAATGCAATATCGAAAAGAAAAATACCTTTTTGGATCCTCGGGAAACAACTTTATCGTGGTTATAGTCTTGGACATAACGGATTTTGCCATAGAGTTTGACGTTGTCTGCTTTGGTCTTCTCCAATTCGTCTGTGAGAAAGCCTATCTTCTCTTTTAATCGCCTTATTTCCTGTGCAATATCAAGAGACCACCCGAATATTCAGCTTAAATGAGTTTAAGCAGGAAATAGACAAGACAGAGGATCTTCCAAGTGCACTACTGTTTACCTCTTCTGTTTCCCGCAACCGTGCTCGGAACCTATCTCTTTGGCTGCAGATAACTTTCAGCATTGAGCTTTGATCTTGATCTGATGGAACATGCTTCTGATCCATAGGCTAACCAAAAATGATAAGGAGCATTAATTAGCGATGAGTTTATTATTAGACGTTTTGGCACCGAATGTCAAACCTATATGTTTTCCTCACGACATAAATAAAAAGGCAGAGTAAGAATAAATTATCTACTGAAAAGCTTAAAGCTATATGTTACTGTACTGGCTCATCTAGATTCTAGTTCTGAACCACTTGATCATTTCCCTTTTCTTTCGAGGACTTTTATCAGCTTCAAGAGCGTTGCATGAGAAACTACACGACTCATATACATAGGTCAGATAAAAGTACCTCAGACTGCTCAGGTACACCTGCTTCTGAGAACTCCCACTCATTAAATAGAGCACCTTTTCTCTCTTTTGAACTGTAACCCTGTGTGACAAGTAGAGAAGGTTTAAGTATAATCAAAATTTCTGATATGGTTTCTACTCGAGTACCACATACAATATTTATTTGTATAGAATGAGAAAATCCTCATAATCTCAGAAACATAGTATAAACCACAAATATAAAGAAGAACCATAAGAGGAAATTTAAAAACAACAAACGAACACAACGAGAAGAGATACTCTTACATACCTTCAAAATATCATCCTCCAACTTTTGAATCAGTCTTTGCCGTTCATTAACCTTAGCTGCTAACTCTTCTCCATTGGCCTCAGCCTTCTCAAGCAAGGAGGTTTTCTCAGAAAGTTGAACCTGGGATAAAAAAATTGATTTAATTTACAATATACATTGACGTGTATGTTCATGTCACTGAAAAGGGAAGAGCAATTAAAGACAGCATTATAGATGGTGCCGGTTCATTCTGTAAAAGGTTATGTACCTTTAATTGAGTAACCTCATGCTCCATTTTTCTGTTTTTATCAAGAAGAAGCGACTCCATTCTGCTCATCTCTTCACCAGTGGTAGCAGCATCCCAGTCCTCGGCCTCAATTGAATTGTAACCTACAGCCTAATCCGCAATAACAGCATTACATTTTACACATTAATATTATTACGAGGAAGAATATAGGACGAATCTGTGGCAGGAAGCTAGATAGAAGTGAGAATAAGTAAGAAACCAAAAAAACATCAAAACTGATAAATACCTGCAGAATTTTCACTTTCTTGCGCAGATCGTCAACTAATTTTGCTGATGGTCTTTCTTGAAGCTCTTTCTTCATCTCTTCAATGACAGTATCCTAGTTTAATACAAAAATGACGGCATGCTAACATTAGACATGGAAAGTGACGGGAAACTAATTTTCAAAACATAAGTAAAAACTCTCTGGCATAAACGACAAAAGATATCACAACTTTCACCTTTTTATTGAGCAAAGAATTCAATTTCTTTATCTCGGCAACATGATCTTCTCGCTCATTTGCTAAAGCTGCCTCAACATTGTGAATCTCCATATTAAGCTCTGATATAATCTTCTCTTTTGCAGTTAACGAATTCTCCAGCATGCTATTTGAATCAACATTATCACTGCAGTGAACGAGCACAACAATCAAAACAACGCAAAAACTTTAACGGGCCAATTTAAATGTATGTGCCTTGTTAAATGGACACTCAAGTGTCAACTTCCCCACCTATTCTTGTTCTCAGTATCTTCATTAGCTGTTTGCAGCTGAGATCGTAGATGTCCCTGTTACAAACCAATAACAAAATTAACACGCCAAATTTCGCGGATTATCTTGGGCCATTCCCTTAATTCAAACACGACACTTAAAAGAGCATTCTGTAAAAGACCTTTTCCCTCTCAAGTGAAAGGAGTCGCGTTTGAGCACGCTCCACTTCATCCATCAATAGACTAAGTTCAGATTGCTTCGTCGCTTTTTCTTCGTCTGATGTTGTTGATAAAAGTAATGTGTATTAAGAAGACAAGATAGAACAAGGAAATAAGGAAAATTGAAATGAGAACTGACAATTTTAGAAGACTATCCCGATTATGCAAGCACAAAAACGATTAACCATATTAAGCGTCAAATGCACAACCTGATTGAGCACGAAGTTCAAAAAGTTGGCTCTGTGCCAGCTCATGCAACTTTTGCATAGTGGAGACACTGTCTTTTGCTTGCCTTAACTGATCTTGTAAAGCTTGCTCCCTGTATAAAAGATGAATATGGAAATGTTGGTGCTGGCTCAAAATCTCTTAAACACCCCGAAGCATTCAGGGGAGAAAAATATATTTTACCTATCCTTTAAAAGCTCTAACGTTTTCTGATTTTCCTCAGCCAGATTTCGTTGCTTGATCTCAACAACCTCCTTTATTTTTTCTTCCATCTGAATCCGAATAAAAACTACACAATATCACTGTGAATCTTCAACATTATCATTTCCAGGATCACAAAACAGCATCTCTATATGGCTCGGTGTATAAGTTCGAATTTGACCTCCCGGAATAGGCTCAAGCATTCAAGAAAGCTAAGATTTACTGACAACAGTCACATTAGTTTAGAACACGAGAAAGAAAAACAAAAGCTGACCTGCTGCTCAAGCTGGCGGTTCCGTTCTTCTAGTCTCCTTATTGTGGACTGTTGATTTTTCAGATGAGTCGCTTCGGTCCTAAACTCCTCGAGTTCAACTTTCATTTTTCGATTCTCAGATTCCACTTCAGATAATTTACGCTCTTGCTCCTGAAACACATCAAATAGTACGTTCAGTTGCATATCATTCAGGACACAGAACTTAAGGTATCTATTATGATAACGTTAGGTAACTGGAGAATTACAGAAATAGAGGCAAGAGCAGGAAACGGATCTGGTGCTTCATAGAGTTTCTGATAAATGTTTAGGAAAGCATTCTCCCCAAACTTGGCCCTCTTGGTAATATTATCTACTTCTTCCTGATATCCCTTGAGCAAGGAGTTAAACATACCAAGTTTGTCCTCAGGCGATGCTTTTTTGAAGTCTGCAACCAAGATAAACCATACAATATGTTTAACATCTCCCATATATTCACCAAACTGGTACGTCATAAACACTAAACAGTTATATCCCCTAGGATTAAAAATTGAGGTCTTAAGCGGATTTTAAGGTGAAACAAAAAAATAACCTCTCGTGCTCTCTGCAAGTTTTCGTCGATTCTTCTGGCTATTTTCTTGATTCTCAGCTATTCTGAGCCCTTGCTCGTCAAGCAGACTTTTCTCCTTCTCCAAATCAAATTCTGAAACAAAATATTTGTAAGACTGGTGAAATCATTTAAAAGCAATCAAGTGAAACTTTCTCAATCCGATCACATTAAGCCCTCATTGCCTTCTCTGGAATATCCAATTGGCAATCTCATCACGTCTCTAGTTCGATTCAGTCCGACTACTTACAATGGAATCCAAAATAAACCTAAACACTATCTTCTCCTAAGCTACACCTCAGCTTCACCTAGGAATCGAAGCAAAAGGAGTAGACATCTCTCTTCATTTGAAAACAAACCTTTCCAAAAACTGGTGACGACGGGAATGGGAGAGGAGGAAGAAGGAGGAGGAGTTGTTTTATCTCTCTCCGATCCATCTGGTAAGGCATCCATTTTCTCCTCGTCTTCGGATCTCGATCTCGCTCTCCGAAGAACAGAAGCAAGACTTCAGTACGAAGAAAGTTTCTGGGAAAGTGATTTCTTCTTCGAATCAACAAGTGAATTTTTCCGAGTGTTGTTTTTTTTTTCTTCCTGGAAAATTTTCTGATCCGATCGGATCTGCTTACAGTTTTGGTGGTAAAATAGTAATTTGTTACTTGAACGTTTCTACTTTCGTATGGGCCGACACCTGGGCTGTTCAAATGCTCAACAGAATATCCAAAAATGTACTGAACTCTCAATGTTCCAACATTATTTAAAGAACGGGAACTTTACTATGGTAATTTTTTATATTTATTCTTTCTACTAGTAATCACGAAATTTTTAACAGATGACTATACAATATCTATACGTTTGCCGATTTTTAATACTACACATATCTCTTATATAAGAGTTCACGATTTTTTCTATTATTATAGTATAATTGATGAAATTAACTTTTTGATGTAAAAATATTAGTAAGTATTTTACCAAGACTAATGTTTTTTCACAGTATTTGAGATTATGTAGCATATTTTAATTTGTTTCAGCACTTGAATTTATATGTAAAAATGCGTGTCCAGAAAATTCTTACGACCCTATACACATGTATATGATAGAAGGGTTAAAAACGCCTCTGTTTTTGTTACCGTTATTATACTAGTTTAGTCGTACATGTTGGGTTACTTAGCTTACAATTAACAGTTTAAACTCTATTATCTCTCGCGCGCTAAAGTAAAACGCCGATGCAAATTTTCAAACAAAAAAAACTTACACACCGAAACACCGGCGGATCTTCCGACCAAGTCCGTCTCTTTCTCCGTCCAGCTCCACATCCGAGTCCGACGTCACAATCTCCGGCTCCTTGAAATTAGCTATCTTACTCAACTCCTCGAACGCGTCGACCACTGTCTGCAACCGAGCGACAAACTCTATGAGGAGCGATGCGAACGTCGCCAGAGACAAGGCACTCGCGCTCTCGTACGTCTCCGTCGTCTCCAGCAGCTGGTAGTTCCCGTTCGTCGTCTCCATATGCGTCGGAAGCACAAGCCGTGCAGGCCACGACACCTGTTTCGAGTAAGTAGGCCTGTGATTCAACGGCTCACGGTGATTCTTCTCCCCCCAGCTCTTTGGTATCTCAAGAACCGCCTCGCTTCGGGACTTGAAGGCGTAGATGGGTTGGTTCTCTGGTGGATCCGAATCTTCCATGGAGAGTAGTTCTTGAGGCTCTGACCGTGATCGGTTCCCGATCTCCCAGCACTCGGAGTTCACGAGAAGGTAAGACTTCTTGTCGATCTTGTGTTGTAATTCTTCGGCAGCTAAGTGGACTTCGAGGAGTATGTCTTCTGGTCCTAGCTTCTCCATCTTCTTCACCTTTTCACCGAGCTCTCTTAACAGCTTGGAACCTTCTACGCCAACTCTTTGAAGTTCTTGTCGGAAAACTTGTCTCCTTTCTCCAGGTGCCTGTTAAACGTTTCTAAACTATGAGCAACTGTTACTCAGATACGAGGAGCACTGAAGCTAGAGAGAGAGAGAGAGTTACCTGGATTTCTGAGAGAATGCAGCCGTGCAGTGCCATCACAGTGAATGCACAATGCTTGAGAGCGCCACTGAGCTTGACATAGTTCTGCCATGGGTAGCTAAATGACCTGTATGGTCCATGAGGCGGCTCCCATATTGCAAAGCTCATCTTTAAAAAAAAAAACAAATTGATTAATAGACAAAAAACAAAAGGAAGAGAAACAGAACTGTATAGGATGAATCGGCAATGAAACGTACCAGAGACTCTTCTTGGCTAGTAGACTCGATAGCTGATCTGTAACCCTTGTAAACTGGATCCTCCGAGGCTTGGTAAGTGACGATTTTGGATGGGATTCTCTCGTATTCAACACAGTGGAGGTATCCATTCACACAACCTGTAAAAGACCAAGTGACAGACAATATCAGCCCATCATCTTCCCGAATCACAAGACTCCAAAGCTAAAACTTTTTTGATTACTAACCTTCAAGGGAAGTCGCTACATTCATGAAATTCTTGACAACCAGGTTATGAAGATCCTCTCCAGCCCAAATAGGATAGATAAACATATTAACACCCAAACTAACGCCAGCACCAAGAGCTATAAGCAGAAACCGGGAGATAGCCACTTCAATAAACTGTCCAGTTCTGAACCCAGAGATGAGAATGTAGCAATACGTAAGCAAGAAAACCCTGAAACCGTACTCGTAAGCTTTCATCGCCGGATACAGTTTCATAAAAGTCGCAATGAACCCTGAAAACAAGAGAAGCCTAATGCATAAGCCCACATAAAAAAACCAACAGAAAAGATGACGTAAAAGAGGTGAAGAACTCACCAATGCAGAAGATACTAACGGTGCAGAAGAGCTCCTCCCAGTCTCCAGTAAGTGTGGAAAGCTCAGCCATTCCAAGTGCAAGACCTCCAGCTGATAATGTCCCAAGCGCTCTATTAAACCCTTTGCTTAGTGTTGCTCCTGTTACCAAACAATCCAAATTCAGATTATTTCAATTAGTTTCCATATGAATAAACTACACGATGACAAAGATTCTTAAATTCGGATTTATCATAGAGTTCTAGTATTCAATAATTAGCAATAAATTGACCATTAGTTTTCATATATTAGTCATAAGATTTAAACAATTGTTAAATGATCAAAAACTAATTTAGAAGCAGTGCCATGCTTACCGATTGTGAATTCGAAGACGACGACGACGGTTAGAATAGCCCAGACGGAGTAACGGCTTAGATCCGGATTAGGTTCCTGGAAGAAGATCAAAACCGCTACAATCGTCAGAGCAAGCCCAATCTTGGCGGAGAAGACGATCTTCCTCGGATCAGAGACACCCATCGCCCACGCCTTTCTACCAACATCTTTAGCATCCTCATACACTCCGGAGATTCTACCGGATATGTCACCGCACGAGCAGCAGCAGCACAGCCGCGTACGTCCGTGACTCTCGCGGCCTTCGAGAGGATCGTTGGACTCGATGTCGCTGAATCTCAAATCGGAGAAACCGTTGTTGGAGAGAAGCCGCTCGCGTTTCTTCTCGTGGATTCCGTTTCGGAAGGAACCTAGCTTCGCCGCCATTACTTGAAAGGATCCTCAGAAAAGAGAGGAAAGAGAGAGAGAGAGAGAGCGGTTACTTTAATGGAGCGGAGATATTATTGACTGACGAGAGAATCGAAACTGCTTTTAGTGAATGGTGGGGGATGGGTGGTGGTGTGGTGGCCCCTTGCAAGGTGAAGTGTGAATGGGAGAATAAAAAAGTGTGATCCACTGATATGAAGCAAAGTGACGACGTTTTTTCAATTCCAATTTTTTTTGAAAAATGATATTTATGTGGGCGATAATGGTTCTGAGTTCTGACTATAGACGTTTGTTACGTGCGTTACGTCACGTTACGATTCTTTGTCAACATTCGAATTTTTGTCAATCTACGTACCTAAAATAGTACGTTTCTTTGTCATTTTTCTTAATCTATGACTTTAATATATGCCAACACGACACATAAGGAAACAACCTTTTTCTATAATCATCGATGCCATTGTTGCTAATTCAAGAAGCTAAGCAGAGTTTTATATTATATAAGAGAAGGTAACCAGAGAGAATAATTACTATGATAAGTATCCATCTAATCAATTGAAAATAGGCTTAAAGAAGAAACTTTCTTTTTAAAGACTGAAAGACCTGCAACGGTGTGATCAAGTTAAGTTAACATTTAACAAGGATTATTATTATTCTAACAAAGTGGACAAGTACCTGATGACATTTTTGAGTTTAACCATGTATGAATCTCAGAAACCTGATCCTTCCTGTAACCTGCTTCCTTCTAAGAGCATGAGCAAGAGGGGTTCACCAAATTTTTTTAATATATTTTCGTGGGGTCATGAACAATTATGAATCTGTATTTGTTGTTTTCTGCATTGGTGAATCCGAAAAAGGAGCTCATAGAAATAAAATAATAATATTAATTATTTTTTTAAAAAAAAATCGAAATTATTCAGAAAACCTGAATAAAATATTAAAATATAATATAAATTTATGAAAACATTTTATTCAATACATTAAAAGTAGATTTTTGACAAAAATTCTTTAATTTTTCCTTATCAATTTTTTTTTCTTCATTAGGATTTCATATTTGACAAGATTAATTTTTTTTCCGTGTAAGATGCTATGTATTTCATCTTTAAAAAAATTGACAAGATTAATTTCATTCTTTTTTTTTTCTTAAATTTCTTATATTTTTTCCTTATCAATTTTTTTTCTTCATTAGGGTTTTGTATTTGAAAAGATTAATATTTTTTCCCCTCAAAATGCTATGTATTTTCTTTTCTTCATTAGGATTTTGTATTTGACAATATTATTTGACAAGATTATCAATTTTTTCAATGAAGGAGAGATGTCAATGAAGGATCCAACAAGTAATGCAACCATAAGTTCGGGGGCACAAGACAATACACGTTTCAAAGGAAAATAGATTTAGGATTCATTAATTCCCAAGAAGAGATATGCTGATGATCATCAGAAGCACCGTTGGAGAAACCTTTCCTCATTTCAGTTTAAGTTTTGGCTTTCGATATATGTTTTAATATTTTGGTTTGGGTTTTCAGATGTAGAAAAACTATGTTTTAAAACTTTATGTTGTTTCTTAACTTAAAACAACCTCATGATCAGTCTACGCATTCAACAAAGGAATCAAGTTCGATAATGCTTAACTTACCATATAAGTTCACATAGAAAAACCATTCAAGTTTTACAAATCGAAAGACATAAGTTGATAAGTTGCTAATGAAACAAAAGGAAACAAGTTAAGATGATAGAGAGGAAAGACAGCAAAAGAACCATCTAATTTCGTGAGGTAGAAGCAATGGTACCTGTAGAAGAAGAGAACACAAGTTAAAGCAGAAGCAAAGTAGTAACATTGAAGATATAGGCAACACAAACAAGTCAATGGAGAAGACTCACCATTGATTCTGCTGAAGTGATTGATCAGTAGTTCAGTACCCTCTTTCCTTTCCGGACATACACACAGTAATGGAGTTGTCGTCCCGTCTCCAACCACGTTGAAGACAAACAAGTCTCCGTTGCTGCATTTGTTATCACGGCAAAACTTTCTCCACCCTCTGCTGATGTAATATGCGCCGTCTGATTCGCTAAATCCGAAGCTCGCAGTCCATGACTTTCCGTCCTTGTTGACAAGTTTTACCTCTTTGCATTGTTGGTTCAAAGCAGTACACCGCATAGCTTCCACAGGAAGAAACTACAAACACAGAAATAAAAGAGACATAAATATTCATAACTGATATGGTGTATAACTATTAAAAGTTTACTTACCAGGTGGTCTTCCTTTTGATTTGTAGTAGTGACCTCAGCCAAGAAGCAGTAGTCGAATGAGAAAGAAGGAGCATCATCTGCGTCGGCTTCTTCCTTAACGTTGTGAGGATTTGTATACTGAATCTCACAACTGCTAGAACCAAAAGGAGTGACATGAAAGACCAAGTCTCCTTCGTGTTTGAAGATGACAATGTCACCGATTCGAAGAGCATGTGCTGTGGCAAACTCTTTCCAACCTTTGGTGAGTGTCCTGCCTTCTCGTATCACCTCCCAAACTTGATCGGAAGCGTCCGATCTTAGTTTCCATGGTTTATTCTTCTCACTCCCTTGTATGTGTTTTGAGAAGAATCAAGTGGTATTGTCACGCCACTATGAAAACCAGGAAGCAGAGGCTTGAAGAAATGAGGTTCCTGGGGAGTTGTCATCTGCAAACAAGCAAAGAGTTTGTAACTAAAAGTAGTGTCCGAGCAAACAACAACAATAACCACACCACACCAATAACTACAATAACCGCAGTTAACATGCAACAATACACCAATAACCTACTCTACTCTGTGGGAAATCACTAACTACAAAGCAATTAACATGCAACAATCGAGTTCCAACTAACTACAAAGCAATTAACGCTAAATCGAAACGATAAAGTCAATTACGAACCCTAACTTGAAAAGCCCCAAATCGATTTCAAATCCGACATAAACGAACCCTAACATAAACCCACATGAAGATTTTAAACCATAAATCGAAACCCTCTTATCGATTTCGAACCCTACAAGGAAACCCCCAAATTCGATTTTCATAAACCGAGAACCCGATACCCTTTCGAGCCCTAATCGAGGAGATATATCGGTCAAAAACGATGATACAGACCTTAGATCGTCAACGAGAGGCTCCTTGGTCGATTTGGTCGAGAAAATCTCCGGCTCTCGCGAGAAATCGAGATATCGCCTCCGAGAGAAAGAAACCCTAGCTATTTTGAAGAAAAGAGAAAATGTGTCGACACACGCGGAAACCCTGATTTCTTCCTCCTCTACGCGCTTCCCTCCAACCAAACACAACGCGTGGCTTGAACCCGAGTCATACGGGTTCAAGCGTAAGGCCCGGTTCACCGATATTAACCCATTTTTCATTTAAATTTATTCGCCGGGCCCTAAGATATCGAGCCCACGAACTCGTCATGATCCGCCGATGCGGATGGTCTAAGCATGACACCACCAAGGTAAAGCACAAAATCCATGGTGGTGAAAAAACTTGTTTGCTGAATTTTTAATACTATATAGTGTGTACTCACTATAAAGAAACGTGAACATGTGATATTTTGATGCATGGTTAAGTAGCCAGTTATCACATACGTTCAAAACGTGTTTATATGGTCACGTTCAAAAACGTGTTTATGTTGTATCTTTACCCATTTATCAACAAACCTTTTTTCTTTTGAGAAATTTTATCAACAAACCTTGTAAGGTAGATGCCTAAAACTAGTTGCCAACTATCAACCCTCTTTGTCCATTGACTGGTCTGGAGAAGGAGATGCAGTGCTGCAGAGGCTGGAAGATACGTCAGCTGTAGCTAAAGCTGAGAATACTGTGAAGGAAATTAGAGACGTGAGAATGGTCATTGCGCAGATACAGTTCTTGCATAAGAACATAGATGATGCATTGAAGACCTACGAGCAGCTGAAGAAGGCCGAAGCGACGGTACAGTTTGCGAAATAAAGAGACCTTTCTCCAGAGAAATTTGAAGATAAAGAGTACTTGAGAACTCCATTATCTAGGATGAGGCTCTCTGGCAGTGAACATAGTTAATTCAGAATAGCTTTCAATCATAACTAAAGCAGATTGATCTCCTGAGAAATCAAGCTGGAGTTTTTGACAAGTTAAAAAACTAAAGGGAACGAAGAGAAACATGAAAATTGACTTATTTGGGTATCATAATGAGAAACCGATGTTGAGTGTAGATTCTTCAATACAGTACTGAAGCTTATAAAACCCTTACATTGATTCGCCAGTCCAAAGACTGACATGTTTGGGAAAAAACAAAAAGAACAAACAAGAGCAAATCTGCACGGTCCAAAGACCATTTCATCATGTCCTGTATTAAAAGCTCAGTCACCTGCAGAAGCAAAAACAAAAAGAACATTACGATCACTAAGTTCGCAACGACTTGAGAAGTTTCACCTAGACTACACACTTGTATGGGTCCAAAACATGTTCCATCCCTCATAATAAACCCATTGTAAGATTAGCATTTTGGTGGAGTATGAGAACATAGCAGATTGAAAACTATTAACCACCACGGCATTACCTCAAAATAGAGCCATTCAAACTGTCAAACATCTCATCAGTGAATTTTACAAAAAAAATATACACTTTGGACTCTACTTTCTTTCATAATAGCTACAAATGGTTACTTATCACTTAGTTGAGATCAAACAGAGGCTTTTTTATTTGCTTCAGTGGTAACATACCCTAGTAAAGACAAAGCATGGAACTTCTTAAAGTTACATATCCAGAGAAACAAATACTATAATCCACAAACTATCAGCAATTTCAACCAATTCTAGCGCCAGTAATGAATAAAAAAAATTCGTATATCTTTTAATTAATTATCATATAAAAACACGAACCGTAACACAGAACCAGTTACTCACCTCAGATTGATCAGGCGCAACCAAAGCATTATTCAGCTTCAACAGCCTCAGGTTTGGGACCTAATCATTACAATTGGTCCATTCATTAGCCGAGATTCAAGACAATAATAAGTTAATGTTTAATCCAGCAAGACGCTATCTGATTGAGACAAATAAAATAAAAAAACCTAAAGGAATCGAATAAGATGCAACGAGATACTTTGAAGACGCAAGAACTCACCGTGGAGGGAGACAGGACGGTGGTCTTTTCCCCAACCGACGCCGCGAGTGGAGTCGAGGTACTGCTGGACGAGATGGCGGCATTTCTGGTAATGGTTGACGCCTTCGACGCGGTAACACCATTTGACCTTCTCCCGCATGATCTTCGCCTTCTCGATCTGGATCCACTTCTCACGGACGATGTGCTCTCTCATTTCCACCATCGCCACCGGATCCTTGTAAGGATTCGCCGGATCGAAGCCATCCGGCGCCGTCTCTTCGAACTCCGGTAATCCCTTCTTTCTCCCCATTGCTGCCTCTCTTTCACTCGTCTTGGCGATTCGCTTCTGGATTTTTAGTTGGTGACTTTGCTTTTCTAAAAGTACCTTTAGGCCTAAATGGATCCAATGCTCGGCCCAAACTTCAAGCCCATCTTATAACTGTTAAAGTGTTGGTTAGATGGAAAATATTTTAAAATGGTTGATCTTTTTTTTTTTTTGTCAACAAATGGTTGATCTTATATTATTTTTTTTTTTGGTCGATGGTTGATCTTATATCTATAATAAAGTGAATTATGTCCTTAGCTTAGAGAAATATTATAATATATGGTGTAACATAATTTATAAAAAATCATAAATGTATCAACTAAGCTTTAATTATTTTCAATAATGTTGAATGTTACTTGAGAAACTTGTGTTTGTTGTCTACGATAATGTAAGAAAGAAAATACTTTTCCACATGGATAATGACAAAACATACGGTCTTACACGATCTTTCAACGTTTGTAGAAAATCCACCCGAAAAAAATGAAATTTAACGTGTAGAGTGTAGACACATTCAAAGATTTTGTGGACTCTGATCTGGTGATTTTTTTTTTTTTGATCAAACCAACTTGTATTAAATTCAGAAGAGTTTAAGCTCCATTAAGGGAGAGTACAACAAAGCTACAAAGAGCCCAATGGAATATGAAACAGATAAACCTAAGATAGAATGAAAATACAAATCACAACAAGTAAACATTAAAAATCGCATCACAACGGTTTCATGAGTTTCTTGAACGATTGCATCTCGGGTAACTCTGAGAGTCACAACCACTGCACTAAAGGCAGGGAAGAGCGTTAGCCGGGAGGAGAATCCTTGCAATACCAGCCACACATATTCATCCAATTCACTCCATACATGAGGAAATATTGGGAAAAGAGACTGCTCCAAACAGGAGCCAAGCGGATAATTAATACCCGCCATAACTATATTCACCAAGCAACAAATCACAATGATTGTCTCTTTCAACTGCCACCAAGAAGAGAAACACACAGACGCTGCACCACAAACCAGGTTGAATATAATAATAGGACTGCATACTGCAGTAGAGAGTTGCATCAACGCAACATAAAAACCACTAAGAGGCACAAAGATATAACCAAAGAACACTGAGTCCATCAGTACACTACCAAATAAAGCCAAAAACCACAACTCCAGAGTCACCCACATATCTAGCATTGCATCCTTTTCAAAAGAATAGGAGTAAACAGAGAGTAAGGAGCTAAAGTGGACCTGGACATCTATAAGTGGATGGATAAAATGAAAGCTGGAATAAGAGCCGGGAGAAGACCCATTCCCGAGCTGACAAAGATACAACCTGTATACCACAGGAGAAGAACGCCAGTTGACAAAGATAGTGTCACCAGTGAATACAAGAACAGCACCATCATCACTGAGCTTACTTGAAACCCTTGAATAATTAAACATCAGATCTAGAACTTGAGTAGCTTGTGGAGAAGAGCTGGAAGAAGTGAAAAGAACGAGGCTGACGGAGACGTCTGGTGGGTCTGGAGGTTCTGGTGGCTTGACGGGAGGAGTTTCAATCGGAAGATGCTTGTTCCGCGCCGGATCTGAAGGAGGCCTGGGCTGTGAAAGAGGAGGAAGGGCTGTCACCATCATCTTCAAGGAGGAGGAGCAGTGCTGCATCAAGCCAAGGAACGACGGCGGCGGCGGATCTGGAGGGGGGCGGAGACACGACGGAGGAATAGTCACCATCATGGCTATGGAGAGGAGCAGGGCTGTTTCAGAGAGAGGAGGAAAGAGCGGCGTGGTTGGAGCAAGGAAGATCCATCGAAACGGCGCCTTGGGATGTGGGCTCGAGAGAGTTTCTCTCTAGCGATGGCGTAAAGATCTGGTGATTTTAAATTAATTATTAGGTGATCGTTCAACCTGATTATATCATTACTTAAATGTGGAAAATTTATTTAGGTAAATAATATGCCAATTGCAATGTATGGTCGATTCAGGAAGCTACATACTAAATGACCATATGAGGAAGAAATTCATAAGTTATACTATCTTTTACGTAACCATCATATTAGATCAATCACTCAATCCATATTGATTAACTCGCTCGCTCTCTTTTTTTTGCCAGCAAAATCACGTATACTTTAAACAGTCTTGATTTCCCAACCATGAATATAGAATAGCTATAAATCATAGCCGATGGAGAATTGTATGCTCTACGTACGAACCCACTCATCTGCCTTTGAATTAGTTGCTTTTGGAATATATCAAATAACGAAACTAAAAAGAACGCCTTACATGTTCAAATTGATCAAAATGGTTTGAAAAACATGCCATTTCCTTGGTGTAAACACCATCTTCACCAATCTACTATATGTTACAAATACTATTTTTCGATATTGAAGAATATATATACATACGTTCTATGACCATATCAATGTCTCCCATTAATGGGAAAAACTGCACCGAATATATACCCCTTTACTACAATATCATCATTGTCTGTATGGATATGTATCTTTATAAGCTTCATCAACATAACACTTTTCATTTGTCATTTGTTTCAGAATTGATTTCTTTTGGCATAATTGGTTAACCTCTTTTATTTTAATTTTATTTATGCTTCCTCCCACGATTGCCCTTTTGTTTCTACAATTCATAAAATTTTGTGTGAAAAGTTCTTTTTATTCATAAAAATATTATCGTTTTAGTTTTCTAAATATATCGTGTTATCTATGAAAATATATGTTTCGTGTTTTTAATTGTTTCTAAATAGATAATCCATATTTGTATTGAGTGAAATTGCTCAAAAAAATCCAGATGTGCTGGAATAATAGATCGGGCCATGTTTGTGATAAACCAATACTTGTAACATTCAAAAGCAAAACATGATTAATTATTGATTATTGATTTTCCGTGTGTCTCACATCAACTATAGTGACCGTCACAATTTATTCCATGGGACTGCAAATTCATATTTTTTTTGGTTAACACTGCAAATTGATGTTGACTGGGCCATATTGATCAACCTAATGGTAGAAAAATTATCATTTATTAATAAGGAATTACAAGAAACGTTCGACAGAATATATAATGCTATAGTTTTTTTTTTTTTTTGGGGGGGGGGGGGTGTTAAAGAACAGCGATTTATTTGTCCACCATCATATCATATACACAGAAAACAGTGCTTCAGATTTTTGTTGTTGCTAAATGTTCTTCAGATTTTAAACAACGAATATAATATATTTTAATTAGTTAAACTTATTACTAGACTATCATATTTCATTACTTGACATAAGATATCTTTTTTTTTTTAATTTTTGACATAAGTTAAAAAAGATATATGAGTTTTTTTTTGTAAATGAAGATATATGAGTTATCTTTACGTTAACACAAGTTTTCTGTTACTAGCATCATGAATATACGTGTGCGTGATTCTAGAATGCTAGAAGCCAGTAAACAGGGAAGGGACAAGTATGAAGAATAATAATATAATCAATTGTGAAAGTTTTCAAATGGTAGGATTGACATCCTAAATACATATTTATGACCCAATATCTCTCTGCAAAAACAAAAATCTCCCAGTAAATCTGCTTTGAATAACATTAGTTAATTATTCCGTGCGTTTATAATAATACAATGCTGATCACATTCCATTAGGTTGGTGGGATCTTTAACCACCCTCCCAGTGTAATTATTTTAACCTTATCTAAAATAATGAAAGTTGAAAATAAGTAAGACCCGCAGGCTTGCATTGTAAAAGGATTCAACCAAAAATTCCAATGCGAATACAAACTGTTATTTATATCATAGAATGGGTTGAATAAAACATAATCTGAAGGAAAGCAGATATCGTTTAAGAAAATAAGAACTATTCTACATACTAATAATCACATAAATCTTTTGTTTTTTTTTCCAATGTCTACAATTATAACAAATTAAGTTCATTCGGGAGAATAAAAAGAAGAAGACAAGTTACAGACTGTCATTTCTATATTTTTCTAGGTATGCATATTTTATATGAAAGACAAATATACAATTTGGCATATTTATTTACTACCAATCAAGAAATCGGGTCCAACAATCAATATTTTTTTTAACACAATAACACCCGACAAACGTGGAAACATTTGCACGAAACAATTTAACGTAAAAGATGAGTTATACAATTCGAGTTACGTATAACTGTATAAGAGCATCGCAAACCGATAAGGATGTTCTGTATGCATATACATGTTTATTTGTATAAATATATATGGCTGTGAGATAAGCAAAAAAGACAAGTGTCATTAAGGTGGATGGAATGTTAAAACTGGAAGCATTTTCTCCATAATCGCTATAAAATTTAAAAATATATATAACAGCTATATATAAAATTTGTCGATTATTCTAGATTTAGTTAGGCTTATAGCTTTCATATCATAACAAATAGCTGATATGACCAAAGAATTGAGAAGCCATGCATGCATGTTCACATTGCATTGGACATTAGGGTTTCTTTCATGGTTGGTAGAATTGGGTGAAGTTGGTTGGACAAATCTCACAAAAATCCATTACATAGAAAAATAATTATAGTTATGCAGATATTAAGACGGATATCGTTTTATAAACAGGGTAATGTAATCTAAAAGGAACATTAATATATACGCCGACAAATAATTTATTAGACACTGCAGTTAGCATATAAGCTCATGTCTACGTGTAAGTATATATGTTAAATCATAAAAATGACTACGTATGCGTGGATGAAATTACCTTGAATTGTCAAAATGTTAGCTGTAATAAGGAACAGTTGAAAAAGACTACCGCGGCTGCTTCTCCCTCAAGATCAGTATTTGGTAGTGTACACAAATCATTTTCTTATTTTAAAATATAGTTTAGTTATATATGTGACATATATAAACCCCATCTATGTCACATTATTAAAAAGCTTTTTGCTGTCAATCATCTTTGTTCTCTTCAAGGGAGCTAAAGAGGCCTTTTTAATTTGCTGTTAGAGAACACAAAGAAATGGAAGAAAATCTTCCTCCAGGGTTCAGATTTCATCCTACAGACGAAGAGCTCATAACACATTATCTTTGTCGGAAAGTCTCCGATGTTGGATTCACTGCTAAAGCTGTCGTCGACGTTGATCTCAACAAGTGTGAACCTTGGGATTTGCCAGGTAAACTAGTATAAATTATGTTTTGTGTGTAAAGCAAAGCTTTAGTGTTCGCATGCGTTTACATTTTTTTTTTACATAATTTCCAAATTGATAGTTTAGTTGTGTAATAAAAGTAACAAATGCATAGATGATGTGAGCATGCTTCCTTTATTTATTTTTTTTATCTACATGGATTTCTTACAGTAATTCTAGAAAACATATACAGTAATAATACTTAATGTATAATCAATCATGTCTTCGCCAAATAAGATCGCTAGAAATGGACCAATCATACCATTTCATAACAATAAAGACATACCACACATATCTAGCTATAACAATATATAGATACAAGCATCATATACCTATTAATATGGCTAATATATATGAAACCATCGATTTGTTACTTTGATTTAGTAATCGCGTTCCTCATTTCTCTTGGAGAGTAAATTAATTATGTTCTATATATAGGTGCATCTAGCCTACCAAACATGGGTAGACTATGTACATACATAATTATATATGCATATAAAAATTCTCTGGCTAGATGAGTATAGTTTAGTAACATTATACTTGGATTATTATATTATAGTGATCCAAAAAAAATGTTAGTATCCATATGTTGGTCAATGTAATAATAACAAAAATAGTGTGCGAATATTGATGCATATGTTCAGACAAGGCTTCAATGGGAGAGAAAGAGTGGTACTTCTTCAGCCTACGAGACCGGAAATACCCAACCGGGTTAAGGACAAACCGAGCAACTGAAGCTGGTTATTGGAAAACCACCGGTAAAGATAAAGAGATATACCGAAGTGGAGTACTGGTAGGGATGAAGAAAACCCTAGTTTTCTACAAAGGAAGAGCCCCAAAGGGTGAGAAAAGCAATTGGGTTATGCATGAGTATAGGCTTGAGAACAAACAACCCTTTAAACCCGCTAAGGTAACATATATATTTACAAAATGCTAATTATTAAGCAATTAGGAAGTTAGCTGAATCATATTATTATTTTTAAAAAGATTCTTTATCTTATATATTAAAACAGAAATCATGATTTATTTCATATGTGATTTTTTTAATTTGGACCACCCCTTAGAAATTTACTTAAATGATTTTTTATATACATATTTAAATTATTCTAAACAAACAAATCAAATAGATATTCCCAGATTTTCTCTTAATTACATCCCAATAAAATCTTTTCAAATCTTTTTATTTAAAATTTAAATATACATTCGTATGAACTTAAAATATAAATGTATATTTTGTTTTCACTTAAACAAACCCTTTAAATATTTAATTAATTTCATAATTATTTATTATATACATGTATATTTTACTTTTACTAAAATAAACCTTTTAAGTATCTAATTAATTTTTTAATTATATTAAACTCATGTACAATATTGTATTATATTTGTGATATTAATTTAATATAATATTTTTAATGTAGATTGATATTAATTACACTTAATGTAGGTTATTTAGTCAAAGATTTAAATCATACATATAATTCGATTAACATATATGTACGATCAAAACATAAAATAAAAGTATAAGAAAAATTATTATCTAAGTTTATAGTAAGTTGAATGGAATTTGTCATAAATATCCATATTGTAAGGTTTTAATTAGTGTTCATGTATTAATAAGAGAGATATCACTAACAATTCGAAGAAAAAAAAATACATGCATGCAAACTATAAAATTGTTGTGTTTGAAAATATATAATAAACTATTAATAATATGATAATATCAAAACTATATACCACTAATTATGTAAACTAAGTAGTTATATTTATAAAAATGAAAATAATCACCCGCACGGTTGTGCGGGTCGAGATCTAGTTTATATTAAAACATTCAGGCTTTGCCTTGCCTAATTTTATATGAAAATATTAACTCTTACTCTTAATTAAGTTGACAAAAACTAAATGTATTATCTGCTTTAATTTCTAAAATGTTTTTTGGACCATGTGTTTTATGCACTTTTGACATGCCCAAAAACTAGACATGTATGCATTCAATATGAAGACCGAGCAACATTATCCACCTAAAAATGGATTTACTTTTCGTGCTTAATAATGATAAATAGTTGATTTTGGTTTCAAGAAAAGTTTAGTAGAGTTTCGTTTGTATACAACAAATAATTATTTTTGGATATGCACATGAATTACAATCTAATACATGGTATTGAATATCATTTTAATTTTCAGGAGGAATGGGTTGTGTGTAGGGTTTTCCAAAAGAGCGCAACAACAAAGAAACCACAAGAACAACAACCTCAATCATCTTATGGATCACCATGCGACGCAAACTCGTCCATGGCAAATGAGTTTGAAGATATCGAGCTTCCCAGTCTGAACTCAAACTCATTAACCGTCGATCACAATCATATTCATCAACAATATTCACAAAACAACGTTTATTCAGACAATATTACAAGTACGGCTGGTCTCAATATGAACATGGCTACTAATCTTCCGGCTTGGACAACAAGTCTACTTGGTCCGCCTTTATCTCCAATCAACTCTTTGTTGCTCAAGGCTTTTCAAATTAGGAACTCTTATAATATCAATCCTTCTCTTCTTCAACAAGGAGTTTCCAATGTTATGCAAGATGGTTCGAGTTCATCTCAGCAGCAACCGCAAGAAGAAGCGTTTAATATGGACTCCTTGTGGTGAATAGAAACCACATATATATTTGAATTTCTTGTTAACTTGTTCTTATGTAATCTCCATCAATTTCAATATTGTATCACTAATTATACACACATAGATCTTCTAACGAGGTCAAGTAAATTTAATTAGTGCATCTTTTATGTGAAACATTGAAAGTATGGAAAAATTTACCATACATGTCCATGTCCTTTCATGTTTATAGGTTATACAGACTTTTATAAACCAAAAACTGTGTTATATAGCCTTTTATAAACCAAGAAATGTCTTATACATGTCCTTGTCTTTTCATGCTTCCAATACACATAGATTTGTACCCTCTCACAATAATTATTTTTTCCTCACATTTTCGGGTGTTTTTTTGTTAACTATGAGGAGTTTGGACCTTAGGTTTTAATCTTATCTTAGTCTCGGGCCAGCATTTTCTGATATCAGTGATACTGCGTAAAACCTTATTCCCACCGAGTTTCATAATAGAAGCACAACAACACTAGGCTACGCGTAACCACTAGCTTACCAAGTCGTCATGCGGTGCACATTGTAAGGTGTTGCTAAAAGTAAACAAAAAACAAAGAAATGGCAGTACAAGGGCTATTTGAGCCTGAAAAACAAGAGCATAGCAAAGGAGCCCAAAACAACCAAACAGTGGAAGCTGATTCGTTTTCTGGGTTAGTGTATATGACTTTACAAGAAAAGATGATTTCTTGAAGTGTCTTGAGTTAATGTTCAGTTGCTGCACAACCAAGAGCGTGTGTAATGAGGACATGAAAGACGTCAAATTGCATGCATAGTCACAAAATCAGCAGTTGTTGTATAGCCTTATTAGCATGGTAACAAGCAAAGCTTTAAAGAAGATTCACAAATCATTAATTGCTAAGCCAACATCAATGGAGATCAAAACTGTTACCAGACTTGATGACAAAGTCATAGATTGACGACAATACAGTTGTTAAAATACTTAATTAAATTGTGTACAATACAATGACAAAAAAAATACAATTTTTGATACTTGAGACCTCGTTGATAAGATTTCTACATCTTCTTCTCGACTTCATAATGGGCCTGCTTAATGGGTCTTTAAAAAAGCCCTGACTATAAAATTAAAACAAAACTAAAAAAACTACCTGGCGGAAGAAAATTTATGTTATCCGGTTAGGGTAAAACCGGTTTCGTTGCCCCTTCCTTGCGTGATTCACCTCACCGGGAATTTAGTGAGAGAAACTCCGATCGATTTCACTTTCTGCCGCCAAGTTCCGTTATTTTTTCAATTCGTTCTTCCTATCTTCGCGCTTGTTGTGTTGGTGAAACGAAAGAGACAAACTTGCGATGGGTCGACCTCCCAGTAACGGCAGTCCAGCGTTCCGATTCAACCTCGCCGAGGTGAATTGAGTCTTCTGATGATGTTCTCTTTGTAAAGTTATGTGCTTTTTGTTGCCTGAAGGGGGGTTTTCGATGTTTCTGGGTAAATGTTTGGTTTGCTTAGATTTAGGGTTCGTGAAAGGGTTTACTCTCGATCAATTCAAGTTTCCTTTTGTGAAAGTTTTGTAATTTATATCACTTTTGGGGTTTAGATTCATAGGGTTCGTGATAGGTTTACTCGGATCACCTTTTGTGAAAGTTTTGTAATTTATTTATCAGTATGTGCCCTTTTGGGTTTAGATTCATAACTGGTTCTGTCTGTTGTGTTTGCTTTGGCTGATCATTTTGAATTGTTTATAAGGTGACGGAGATGGAAGCAGTATTGCTACAGCATAATACAGCAATGCCAGGTCGACATACTCTTGAAGCTCTTGCTGATAAGTTTAGGTACCTTTTATTCCTTGTGTCTTTTAAAAGCCTCTATTGTGTGTGTGTGTGTTGATCATCTAAAAAAGTGGTTTCTCTTTCTCAGTGACACAGTGGAGCGGAAGGGGAAAACTGTTGTGCAATTCAAACAGGTACTGCTTCTTTTACTCCCATGATTCATAAGTTTTGGACTTGCCTCTTTTTTTAATGGGATGTTGTTTTTCTTTCATTTCATAACAGATATGGAACTGGTTCCAGAACAAGCGATATGCTCTAAGAGCAAGGGGAAACAAAGCTCCTGGGAAGCTAAATGTGTCTTCCATGCCGCGTCCTCTGGATCCAACAAACCCCATGAGAAACGTGCTTCCACCATCAGCCGGTCCTAAACCCACTCATATGACTGGACACATCATGACGCCTTCCCCTTCCGGTATATTGCCTGCTTATGTATTCTACTCGCTATCACATAGGTTGAATAGGTCTCTAGATCAGTATGGTGTATATATTGCATTGATGCCATTTTTCTTAATTGTTTTACTGCTTATTTTCTTAGTTCCAGGTGTCATGAGGAGTGGTTCAGACAATTCTTACTTGGAATTTGAAGCCAAATCTGCTAGGGATGGTGCATGGTGTGATTCCCCTTGCTTTTCTTCAACTTCATTACACTCCATTGTGTTTTCCTCTTACATGTTTCTCTTTTTGTTTACTTACAGGTATGATGTCCAAGCTTTCCTAGCTCATAGAAACTTGGAGATTGGTGATCCGGTAATCCCCTAACCGTTTTACTTTGTTCCCCCTTCTTCTTTTTTTTTCTTGCTTTTAACAGAAACTTTCTGTTGGGGGTATTTCAGGAAGTGCAGGTTCGATTTGCGGGTTTTGAAGTTGAAGAAGATGAATGGATAAACGTCAAGAGGCACGTCAGGCAACGGTCGCTCCCATGTGAAGCATCAGAATGCGTTGCAGTTCTTGCTGGAGATCTCGTACTTTGCTTCCAGGTTTTAAAACTAAGTTTTAATTTCAAGCATTCAGCGATAATAAGGTTGTTACGTGAGTTTTATCTCTGATTGGTCTTTTGTTATAAAACATCTTTCAGGAAGGGAAAGATCAAGCCCTTTACTTTGACGCCGTTGTTCTTGATGCACAAAGAAGGAGACACGATGTCAGAGGTTGTCGTTGCAGGTTCTTGGTGCGTTACAGCCACGACCAGTCCGAGGTTTGGACTACTCTCATTCTCTCTTGCTGTCTCTAAACCATATTCTTTTTAACCTGTCAGCTCCATTTTTTGTTATTCCAGCAGGAAATCGTCCCCTTGAGGAAGATTTGCAGGCGGCCGGAGACGGATTACCGGCTACAGCAACTTCACAGTGCTGCCAGTGACCTTGCTAATAACTCGAAACCCGCTCCAGACGGGACTGCAAAAGCTCCTCTTCCGCAATCGAGCGCCTCAGTTCCTATTGTTCCACCTGATGTGAAAGATCCGAGCTTGAGCGCCGCCGCTTCAGGTCAGCCTGGTTCCAATTCAGCCACTGTCCCCGCTGGTTCTGCATAGGCTATCAGCTATGTCCTCATTTTGTAAGCATGTTCAAAGTCGCTAGCTAGATTCGTAGAGGTTAACTTTGGGATCAAAGAGCTTTTGTAATCCGTACAGAATGACCCAAGTCATCTAAAACTGTATCTGGCACTATTTTATTTCAATCCTTCATGGATGATGGAATACTTATGGTTTAGTCCGGTCTGTTCACATCTGTTGATGGTCATCATGTACGCTTCCCAAAAAAACATGCTTCTTAAGGCTATTGCTTACAAGTTAGGAATCGTAAATGCATGTTGAAGCTGAATCATCCAGATGCTCAACCGAAAATATAAACGCAACATTCGGATGTAACATCTTAATAAGACGTCTAAATTCAAATGTAACATCTCAATAAGACATCAAGGATTGTCCAAAAGCTGCAAACACACAAACAAAAGAGACTATAATGGCTCAAAAATGGAAGTTGCAGCTGGGAAGAACCATGCCCACTAAACGTAGGTTTCCTTTATACCCACATACACAAAACTTTGTTAGGTGAAATTTTTCAACAAGGAATGAATATAACTATATAAGTGTATCATCACATCATTTTCAGGCAAGATCACCTATGTCCCACTGTCAAAATCTTTCATGGTCTACTAGATCTTATGGAAGTAATATATATATCTAGAGCCTGGTGACATAAAAGGTAGACAAATTCTAGCAAGTCACAAGTGCTTCTTTGTAGTAATATGAAGTCAATGGGTCGAACTACAAACATATATCTTTTCTTGTCCTCAAATAATAGATGACGAGAGTTAAGTTCGTCTTAAATGTTGATTCTATTCTTTTCTTGTCCTCAATGAGCAAAAACGAACTCTGTTCCCACCATTATAGATAACGGAGATAACCATCAGAAACATGTGACTGATGTTAAAAGAAATAAAAAAACATAAAAACATGTGATTAACAATGAGATCCATAAATTTCTCAGTTAATTATCTAAATAACCATCACGTTTTTCAAGTTTAAACCTGGATTTCAGCAATCTAGTGGCGTATATTTCTTAACTGTGTTAGCCTCAAAAAAAAAATATTCTAACTAAAACTAATTTAATTACATAAATATTCACACGTGGCCTGATATATCCACTTAGAATACGCGCCAGAATACACGTGGGTTGCACGCTGGAACAAGACAAGAACGTTATAAAAGCCACTCCTCCATCACACTTCAACATCTCTCTCACACAAGACACTATCACGAATGTCATTTTGTTTCACTTTCAATAATTTTTTTCTTTGTTATAATTCATTTGTTTACTTAAAACAAAAACATTACTTCTTCAATTTTTTTTTTTAATTATATTAAATGAACTCAACGTACAACGACCACCACCATCTGAAAAGAGAGCCTAATGACAACTCCGGCGTCGGAATCATATATCCTCCGTCGTCACCTTCCCCGTTGCTAAAACTAAACAAAGACTCCCACGTCATCAAAAAGCCACCCTCGCCGTCGTCCTCCTCCTCCACAGCCGCGAAGCCTCGCCAGCCGGTGATCATCTACACCAACACGCCCAAAGTCATACACACCAATCCCAAAGATTTCATGGCTCTCGTCCAGAAACTCACCGGAATGTCTCACTCCGAGGAAGATTCCGGCGTCACCGGAGGAAAATCAACCAACCGGAGTAGCGTCTCTGATCTCACCGTCGACAGAAAAGTTAACCGGACTCGCTGCGGTGGCGGAAATAATAACAGCTACAACAACAGAAGCTATTCCGGTCCCGGAGGAGGTAACGTCAACGGGAAAGGGATTTTCTTCAGCAACAACACGACGATCTGCGAAGATAGTGAGTCGTCCTCTGTGATCACGACCGATGAGAACATGGGAGGAGGAGAGCATGGACCGTATTCAGCGGTGGTGGCTGTTTCTCCCTTTCCGCATCCTCCGCCACCACCGCCGCCTCCACCGCCTACTACTCATCAGTCCATGTACGATGGGACGAATGGGATTAACTACAGCTCTTACTTCTCGACGCTTTTGCCGGTGAATAATCCAGCTGATAATTTTCTCTGTGGGAATCAGAACTTTGCTGGTTTTGATGATCCGCTTTACTTCATGCCTAATATGAGAAGCTCTTTCTCTTCTTCTTCCTCTTCTGGGTTTGATGGGTTAACTGAGTTTAGAGATTTTTGACATTGTTTTCATCGGAAAAAAAAATACATTTTTTTATTTTTTTGATTATTTCTATTTTTTCCTATCAGGGAAAATAAATTTTGCTATTTTTTATTGGAGGTTTTGAGAATGAACTAATAAATTTTGCAATTGTTTATGATCCCTTTACGTTTATTTTATAGCTGATATAATGTTCTATGTGATCATGTTTTGTTTTTGGCCATCTTAAAGATGTATACATTAAGTTACTATAAAAGAGTAGCCCCACACAGACAAACAAGACAAGGTGGGTACACTCAAACCAGTTACACAAAGAGGCAGAGAAACCTCAAGAAGAGGACACAACTCACTTCATTAACAAAAGATGTGATCAATTTTCCTAGTTTAGTCCTTTTATTCTTTGGCATTATGATGCCATTGACAACAATCTTTTCATTTTAGTCCAATCTTTCAATTTCATGTTTTCCTTTCTTCTATTTTTGATAACTTACTAAATCATTCTATTTTTTTTTCTTTAAATTGTCTTCACCAATGGATAGTAAAAAAACAAGGAAAAAGAAGTAGAAAAATGTGAACAAAAATCTCTCTTTTTTTTTTCCGGTAGATATAAAACAAGCTACTATAAGAATTCGAAGCCACTACACTCTCTTATCCCAAACTTGTAGATACTTTTATTAATTTCAAGATTTAACTCACGAATATTGACTCATAACACACAAAAGCACGAAAAAAAAATTCCATGCATAAATGTACATATATGCAGTAAATATAGAACATAAGGTATGTACATACTGTGCAACTATTAAAAAAAAAGAAGCAAACTTCCTTTACTCATTTTTTCTTCTTGGTTTCGTTCTTGTCATCATGTTGGAGGATCACAGGAGCTGCCGGTATACTAAACCACCACTCTCTCAACCTCCTAATCAGCCGCTCCGTGCTTGCTCTTCGTGGCGGCGAATACCTTGTGAAAAGCTCCACAAACACCACCAGAAGCAAGTAACGTCCTGGAACGAAAGCCAGCATCGTAGCTGCAACCACCATAGCAACTGCAAACTTCTCGCTAGCCTGAGATAAGCAGTTTCAGACTTTAAAACACAGCGGTGTGGATGACTGAGTGTGTTGAGAACAAGAGGGTGCAGCAGACAAACCTGAGGGAAAAGCGAGAATAGTAAGGCGCGGAACTTCAGGAGAATTATGTTGCCGTCTTGAATGTTCTGTTCTAGCTCTGAGATCCCGTTTTGGACCGCTAAAAGCTGTTCCATCGTGCTCATAGGTGGAGGAGCGGTTACTTTCAGCTCCACCATGAGTTTCCCTCTGCTGAAACATCTAGTGAGAACCATGAAGACTGCGGAGAAGAGAGATGCAAGAGCAAAGACGTAAACAAGCCATCCTTTCCAGATTATTAAACTGGAGAAGAGACAGAAAACAGTAGACTTCATAGGATCGTCCCAATACAACAGAGACAAAACCACGTTCCATGTCTCCATTAATGGAAGCATCAGTTCCTTCATGACGGCTAAGTTGGTGTCAATGCCTTCCATCTTGACACCATTAACCGTCTCTTGTGCAAGCACTACCTTCTCGTAGTTCTTACGTGACTCCTTGACTGCTCTCTCTAATGGATTCACATCTCCAACCACTACTTCACCCACCACAAGACTACTCGTCTTCTCACTCGTTCTGCTCCTTGGACTCGACCCTCCAAAAACAGAACCAAGCTGTGAAACCATGTCTGAAGCTGAGGATTGCAATGTCCCTGCTAAATAAATTGCATATATATTAGACATTAACTGCACACTCTTTCAGCAAATTATTTTGAAAAGTAGTGTAACCTGTATCTTTGGATCTATTTGATCGATGAAGCTCTCTCGAAGTAGACATCTCCGCAAGCGTCTCAAGAATCAGATCTCCACCAGGAAGCTGATCACAGAGATTGAAAGGTAGAAGATTTTCGTAACACATGGAGTTTGTCAAGCTGAGTTCTTGGATAGCTTGGACACGTATAATGCCAAGCACAGCCTTTGAGAGTGCTTCGTCTCTCGCCAAACCCGTGATCTTGTACTTGTTTATGTACCTGTGAACGTATAACACTTCTCGTATAATAGCTAGCCAGTAATCACGCCGTGTGTGGCCTTTAAGCTCAGGGAACTCCATAACCGCTGGTTCTGATCTAAGATCAAAGAGTCAAATAGAAGATGTTAATTGGTCATTCACAAAAACAGAGCATTTTTTTTTTCAGTTTGTACAATGGCCTTACAGAGATATAGACTTGTAAGAGACAGCCTTGTCGAAAAGCCGAGTGCCCCAAGGACCGGTTAACTCGGGTTTGACTATTTGCTTTAGGTCTTCAGATAAGTCATATCGCTTTGGTTTGTCGTAAGAGACAACCTTTAAGGCCTCAAAATATAGTGAGTGGTCCGTTAGAATCAAGCGACCTGGCCATGTTGACATTCCAACATGTTCAAGAACTGGTTGTGTAGTAACTGTCCCGTCTATTTCGAGAATCTTCTCCTTTTTTGGTCGAACACCAGAGAGCAGAGATGATTCAGACTGAGTCCTCATCTTCTTTATTGCTCTATCAACAAAAAAGAACTGTCTACACAGTGATTCAAGGAAAAGAAGTTAGGCTTACAAGGAGAGAGACCTTACCTCTCAAGTCCACATAAGTACTTGTCGTAAACAGAGAACTGGAGTCGACCACCCGTTGAAGAAGTAAGCATTCCGAACAGATTTTCACAGATGATGACATCAGCTATAATAGGAACTGCTGGTGCTATCCGTGAGAAGGCTTCTAGACTCACTGTTGCATCTTCTTCCACCTGTTTTATTTTTTTTTAAAAAAAGATGATTAAAGAATGAAACTCTTACAATGATTGTTAGAATAAAGGTTTCTTACACTGAGCAAAGCCTGGCTAGCAACAGCTGGTACTTCCCAGACAACCATCATGTCGAAAGTTAAACGTCTGAACTTTTTATCAGCTAGATGACCTGTTACTCCCACAGAGAGTGAAAGTGCTCTGAAACAACAGTACTCTAGAAAGTTCCTTGCAAATAGAGTCGGCTGTTTCAGAGATTCAGATGCCTCTTGTTTGAAACTATCTCGCAGGTCATTCGCAGAAACACCGAGTATTCTGCATACAGTCCAGAAACCACAGTCATATAAACACTTGCACTGAGAGGTATGTCTATAACTAGCTTATGTTGATGGAAGCCTATCTACATTATTCGTACAAGACAACTTTTGTGAGCCATTTGAATACAGAGAGATGAAATGAAACGTACTTAGAACACCTGCGGACAACCACATTGGCGACAGGAGAGAGCTCAGGGATCCAATTGGTGCCAGCAGATGGGGATCTTCCCATCTCCTCGATCTCTTCGTCGAAGGAGCTTTGTTTGCCGAGCAGCCATTTGAAAGAAGAGTCTTTAACCAAACCTTCCAGCATATTCATGGTTTTGCTCGACATTGGCATCGAACTTCGGCCTTACCTTGTTTACCGACCTTGTTCTGTCTGTAAAAATCACACTCAATTGAGTTCAATGCAAATTTTATCAGCAATTCAGCTGAAGGGTGGTTGGAGAGTAGGTTTGATAGAGATCATTAAAAAATATATATATTTTCCTGATTAAAATTAACGACTAATGGCCTGAAATCTACAGGGAGATTTTGACTAAGTCGAAAGCATTCCAGAAAAAAATTAACTCCAAGAAAAAAAAAGTTTTTCTTTTTATTTGACGAAGAGCATTTTGATCAGATGATCTGAAACGAACGCACCTCAGATCTTAAGGTTTTCGAAGAGATAAGAGTGTTTCCCTACACAATCCAGACGCTTGGTTTTCGAAATGATCTCTATCAATTTTAGGGTTTTTTTAATTGATTCCTCCAGAGAAAGGAACTGTATACAATAAAGGGCTTTCTCGATTATCAGATTCTGCCTTGATCTAGGGTTTATCCAAAAAGATAACGAAGACAGAGAGAGAGAGAGAGAGAGAGAGAGAGAGAGAGCGACGGATGACGGTAAGAATAAGGGCTTCCGAATTGTTCTCCGCCTTGGTGGTCGTCTCGTTAAGACACTCGGTCACACGAAACACGTGTTTTTAATCCACGTCAGCAGAATTAACGGTTCCGATTGAATCAAATGACTTTCTGCTATATGATCCCTACACGTGTCCATTGGCAGTTAGTTGTCGTAAACTTTATCCTCTTTATAAATCAGTCGTCGTCAACCTCCGACACTGCAAGCTTTTTTTTTTTTGAAAGTAAAATTCTAAAAAGATAAACTCAAGAGCAGAAAAAAAGGATAAGCTTTGTCCGTACAACGATTTATGAATCACTCTGTCATTAAAATTAGAATAGGTTTTAGAATTTGAAACATAGCTCAATTTTATTTGGACATCTTTCTGTATATGAAACATGATTTGATCCATACATATTAAAATTTATGTTAAAGCACGGAACGGAACATTAGGTTGTTGAAACATGTGATAACACCACACCTTGTTGAAATATCACATTTTCTTTTTGGATCCAGCTCGCTCCATTTGAACTAAACTTGAACACACAACCAAGAACTTGAACCAGCAGCAGGAGAATCTTATCTTAACAGCCCTGATCATGGCTTTAACTGCAAGCTGGTTTTGGATAATTCTATAGAGCCAGCCGATGGCTAACTGCAGAGAAGTTCTTGACCCGAAAGTGCAACCACAAGAAGGTTTCTGAATGATTTTTTCAGATCATTATCAGTGTTTGCATTATCTTTAAGGTAACATTAAATCATAATATCTAAAACCTAACTGCAGCAAAGAGCAAGTGTCACAGCTCAGGTGTTCTACATATTAAGAATGTTTGTTAATTCAACTTACCAGAGAGAGAAAGGAAGCTGTCTTAACAGAAACATTGTTGCTCAGCAAGTTGTTGACACAAAACATGCTCAATCTTTCTTACCCAAGTTCAGATTCTTTTTTTTTTTTTTTAAATCTTAGCAAGATATCAATTGAAGTCACTCCTGTGCTGCTAACAGTAGGCAACAAGAATACTAAATAGGGATCACAAAGGTGGAAGAAAGTTGCAGAGAGCTGCATTATTGACATATGCTGGAGATTACAATTAGCTTTGGTAATGAAAAACCACCTCTTTTACAACAAACAGAAGAATGTTAAGAAACCAAAGTGAAAATATGGCTTCATTCACTAAAAACTGCTACATTTGTTTCTTCCTTTTTAACAACGGAAGAGAATCAGAAAGTAGAAAACAAAGTTGATACACAAGAAGAATGTGTCTTGGGACTCCAAATAGAAAGGGAATCAGACAGACCTTTTGATCATGTTTCTGCAGCCTCAGGTACGTCGTAAGAGCCTTCTGTTACTTCTTCTGCTAGCCACAATCCGGGGAAAAGAGTCTGCAACCAGGAAAATTCAAATGAAAAATTTGTAAGCAACAGAGCAAACATAGAGAGAGAGATTGAAAGAGAGGAGTTTTTTTTTTACATTCATTTGCTTCTGAACAGTTCTTGGTCTCTTCTTGGGTCGTCGAGGAGGTTTTTTCCCAACGAAGGCTGTGAAATCATCTTCGATCTCTTCTCTCAACAAAGAAACAGAGAATTTCAATTTCTGCGATTCTCCATCACCACCGGTGATCCTCGTGGGCGGCTCATCTCCAGGTTCGTTACAAGCAGCTCTCCTCGTCCTCAGATTCCACGGCCGAGCTGCTGCCGCTGCTGCTGCTGCAACGCCATCATCCTTTGGTGGTTTCCCATCGCAGCACACGAGATCGAGCTCTCCTCCTCCAGCAACAGGGGGAGATCTATGATCGGGAGAAGGAGAGGAGGAGGAAGAAGAAGGTAGCTTGACGCACTTGAGGAATCTCTGGTGACCCCATCGGAGATAAGGTAAGGTGAAGTTATGGAGGCGTTTTGATCTCTCCGGTGAAGGAGGAGGAGGAGGCAATTCCATTGAGAGTGATTGATTGAAGATTCTTTTATCTCTCTCGTCCTCTCTCTTTGCGATTTTGGTTGAGTTTTCCTTTGGAGCAAAGTTCAAAGTTTCGTTTTTCCTTTTTTTTTGGGTTTTCGCTGTGTATTTATTCTCCACAAGTTTGCTTCTTCTTTTTTTTTTTTTTTTTTTCTAATTCTTCTGTTCGAATTATTGAGAGAGAGAGTCGCGATGTAGGTAACTTGATCGGACTCGTCTTAAGAAAGTGGTTATAGCTGGTGGTTATAGCGATTAATAATCCATATAAAATTAAATATCACACCACTCAGAATTCGTCACTATACAATAGCACTTTGGTTTTATTTTTCAAATTATTTACATAAAAACCACAATGAATGTTACCTTATTTTTATCTTCAAATAACTAAAATTTCAATATTTCTTTCAAGTAAATATTGACTATACTGTTTTTGCCCTCCAACTACTTTTTTCTCTTTATTACAGAATTACGTATAATGAACAAATAAAAAAATAGATTACTCCTACGGATTATGAAGTGAGATATGGAGTAGGATCGGAGAATTTCTTATTTCATAATCACTTTTAGTCCATTTTAGAAGAAAAAATGGAATAGGAATAGAGATACCCTTGCAAACTCATGAGTTAAAACTCCGTGGTTCTTTGCATCATCAATACTCGGCCAATAAGCCTCCAAGCGTGTATGTGATACTTTGCTTAGATGTTAGGTTTGACAAGTTATGGTTTATCAGCAAAGAAAGGTGCTATTTTATCAGATGGGGTTTTGAGAGAGTTACTAGACAAAAGTAGATGTTTTTTGAGTTGTGGGTTTCAATAGACGCTGAATGGCCAGAAGCAAATTATACGTATTGTCCCCCACAAACTCTTTTTACAAGCTCTGATAATAACTAGCAAGTAACAACAGATTAGAAGGATAACACAAAGGGGGAAATAGAAGGTTTTTACATTAACAATTGTAACTATTTACACTCTTCAAAGAAAGTCTCAGCTTTATGCAAGAAAAGAAAAACAAATGGCGGACATGTGGAGAAAGGAGGGAATGGTATGGAATGTTACAGAAACAAACGAGTTTTGGCTTTGCCCAAAAGCCACAATATATGGTGGTAACCTATTATTAGACTCTTCAAAATCTTTAATATCTCAGAGACTATACAAATAAAAATTCTACCAACGAGCTCTTGAAAAGACATTGTTGTGCGGAACAGAACGAGTGAAGAACCTCTCACATTGTTTTCAGGATGAGGTTGGGCAGTCTGGGGCGGTTGTTTCTGACCTGATCACACGGGTATTGTAAGAACCGCAGCTACCGCATTTATGGTACAACCAATGGAATCGTGTAGTTCCCTTGCGTTGACAGTCATTACACAGAATGTCCTAAAACATGCGTACGTGATAGTGTGTCATCAAATGAAATAGACTAAGAGTAAAAAGAAACAACAGTTTTTAGTGTTCCTCACCTGACAGCGATCTTTGTACTCTTCTGGAAGTTCTTCTGCAGCTAATAATGCATCAAGCATACCGAAGTAAACCTGTGGAGTTCGTGAAAGAAATAGTTAAGTGAATGATGTGATTTGCAGATTACGCTTGCTCTGAGGGACGGGGATTATCTTACCCCCATATCTCCTAATGTTTTTCCACAGATTGGACATGTGTAGTGGCTGCAAGTGTAAGCCTGAAAGAGACCAGAGAAACAGCAAGTGTTTTGATTTCAAGGCGATGAAAGAGGTAACTCAAGTTTAGTGAGAAAAAAAGAGAGAGAGAGATATGGGCAAACCTGGAAGCAAGCTGAGTGCATGTAGTGACCACATGGTAAGGCTCTGACTGTTTCACTTGATGTGAAAAGAAACTCGCAGCAGATGGGGCAATTTGTCTCAAGGCTTTTCTCGAGGCACTTGTGGTTTACTAACTTCATCCCCAGGCAACAGTTACATGTCATGCAATGGAAATAATCGATTCCCAGTCCCTCACCGACCCGACAAAGGTTGCAGAATGGACAATGGTACACGGCCCTGAAGGAAGATAATTGTTTCTCAAGTTTTAATCGCTGACCCAAATGTCGCAGTTAATTATTATATGCATAAAACTGTTGGGGTTTGGCTTACCTTTCATCATCGAAAAGCTTGCAAATACTGCAATAGTGCTTTGCCATTGGGAATCCATCGCATGAAGGCGTTGTGCAAATGGGGCCAACAGGTTGAACCTTGAGGCACCGCATGCAGAGCATTTCCGTCACCAATTTTCTGGAATGTGTTCCAAATATAAATCATTTCACTAATAAAGAGTTTCAAATTTAAGCAGGGGAGATTGGCATAAGATCAGATCTTACCTGTCCATAGAGTGGTCGCTTACTTTGTCATGGCAAAACCTACAAGTGAACAACTGATCACAACATACAGCCCGAAGCTTACAGTTACGCTTGTAATGCTCGCATCCATATATCTGCTTCTCGGGATCTCGAAAAGAGGGGGAACATCCGAGTGCAACATCACCATTCAATGCAGTTTCTGTTTCCTTAGGTAACTTTTGCTGAGCCGCTATCCATCGGCTGATAAAAGCACAAACATCGAAATTTAAAATGAATGTTATTCAAAATGAGATGTGAATGAGATTACAGGTTTGTTATTGTTCAATCAAGGACACAGACATATGTCAATAGACACACGAGTTCGTTTCGGATTGGAAAATTGTGAAGGAGAGGAGCACCCTCGTTCATATATTCTTCCATTATGTAAGTTCTTTTCCAACTAATACAGGGGGGAATTATCGAATCGAGGTTCTAAGTCAAGTCAGGTACGCATGAAAATGTGGAATAAGAGACCCATGCAAGGAATAAGTGAATGAAATCTGACCTGGTTCTCCAATTTTGTACCAGATAATCTTTTCTCCTTGGATCAAGTGTTGTGTCCTGATAAACCTTCCTGATTTCAGCCTCTAGTTCGTTCTGATTCATGCGGAAAATATCTTTCCACCCCGGCTTAAAAAGTTGACCAGTTTGGTCCACGATTTCTTGATGATCATCATCTATATGAAAAATAAACTTGACATAAGCAAAACAAACTTACCAGAGAGAAACTACAGTAACCAGCCGAAGTCTGAGTTATGAAGTCCAAAGCAAAAACATCCATCAAGTTGGTGAAAACAGTTAGGCAATTGCTTTTACCTCTCTGTGGACTATGTTTGGATGTTTCCACTGAGGATGAGTCGGGCGATCCTTTCCAGCATTCATTAAGCCATTCATCGAACATTGTGTTCTTAGTTGCCTGCTTCCAGGTATCCATCATCCTATTTTGCTCATCTTCAGAAAGGGCGGACGTCACCCATGGTAACATAGATTGAAGAACTTCAGCACCCGTTGTCCCGATTATACGACCCACAATCTTGTCTTGCTCTTGAATAGAGAAGTGTTCGTCAAACAGAGGCCAGAGCTCCAGTTCCTCTAAGAAAATATGCTGATCCAAAGTGATTTTAATGGATTTGCACATCCCTTGTAGCTTTGTAGCCAGCTCGTTGTACTTCTTCTTGCAGTCACCGCTATCAATATCAGTATGAACAGTGTCAGACTGAGTTACGTCCCCCATCATAGAATCACTCTGCAACTTCTCATGAAGCACTGAAAGTTCAGTAAGAACACTATAAATATCTTCAAACAACTTCTCCTCCTGTTTATGGTCGAGCGTGTAAGAGTGACTGACATTGTGAAGCGCCTCCTTCGATTCCAAAGCTGGGAATAGGATATCATCTTCGGCACTACTATGAGCTTTGTAATAACCCCAGAGTAGGTGAAACCGACCGATAAATTGACGAATAAACGTTTCATCGCAATCAATGAGCTTTCCAGATTCAACATCAAGAAACTCCAGATCTTTGCTTATGGCCTTGTGAAACGCGAATATTGTAGCAACCGGCCGCTCGGCATTTCCAGTACCAAAGCTGCTACTATCCATTTCACAACCAAAGAGGCTGGAGTCAAGAGCGGGTGCAGCAGAGTTTAGCGAAGAAGATCTCATAGCTTTAGCTGCTGGAAGAGAACCAAGTCCCAGACAATCACTGCTAACTCCGAGATCCGGAACACAGCATGACCTACCATTTCCAGATGGCTTAGACCCATTTGCGCTTTCTGACGAGTGAGGGGTGGCATTTTTTTCACAAGACGATACAACAGTTCGCTTGGCTGGCCTTTTGTCCTGATGCTGGCAACAAGATTCTATACTCCTACTCGAGCATGGCATAGACACAGTGTTGCTTAATGTTTTAACAGGGCATAAACCATTCCCGTTAGGAGACAAGCATTCCCCGGCTTTGCGTCCTTTGCATGCCCACCCAGAGAAAAGAGTAACGAGAGCAGCATCCGACTTAGGTGCTGAGGCCACAACGAACCCATGTAATCATGAAAAATTGTGAGTAGCTGATAAATTTCTAAAAAAGGTAAAGTTTCATCAAAAATGAAAAAGATTGTACCTCCAGCTTGCAAGTTCTTCAGAAAATTCTTAGCTTCATCTTCTGTTAAAGATGCCGCCAGCCATGGCAAAACACGTTCAATTAATCTCAAGGGCATTATACACAGGCTTTGGTAGAGAAGTTCTTGTTGACGTTTAAAGGTGAAGTTCTTTCGTGCAAGGGGTAGCACCTGCAAACATTATGAAGTTAGCTGACATCCTAAACTGGCATCTTGGATCTTCGTACCCTATGGGATCAACTGATCTTATGCCGAACTTTCATACTTTCACTTGTTTACAAAATCATAACACTTTGAAAAAAATTTCACCTGAATTTCCTCGTTGTGGAAGTGTCTTTGAATAGTTTCCATAATTTGATCAGCATGTGAGCACAGCTTGGTGTAAAATTCAGCAGCGGAAGTAGAAGAGGCTCCAGCACTCTTGATATTTTCAATTAAGCATCGAAACTCGTTAAACTGGTTTTCTTCTTCATCGTGCTCCTCGGAAAATGAAAACTCCCCATCTACTGCTGGAAATATGATCTTGTCTTCTGCAAGACTACAACAACAAAATAGTTATCATCTCAGAAATCGACCCATGACATTCAAATCTCTGTCAGAAAATAGAAAATAATATGTCGATATGAAAATCTGAGATAACACATATAATGATAACAATCCAATGCACAAACTTGCTCAAACATGAGAAGAGGAAAGATGAACAACATCCACATGCAAAACTGAAGATATTCAGTTTTTAATGTATATAAAAGGATGCAACAAATACCTGTGGAAGATGCATACTTCAGCAATATATTGCAAGCGTTCATCAAATGCAGATAGATCCGAAAAATCTCCAGACAGCTGAATCTTCCTAGCCTCATCGGCTATTTCTTTCATCTCCTTGTTCATTGACTTGTGCCAAAGCTTTATCTCATCAATTGGGTGCATCTGGGCATCAAAAGAATCATGATTGGTAAGCTCTTGGTACTTTCTCTTCCCGACCTTGGATCCCTCACATGCGCACTGTGCTCTACTAGTTTTGCAAGGAAGCATGCTGCTAGAAGAATCTATACAGCACTGGAATTGAGAATCTTCTATGCGACAGGAAGCCGCAGTATCGCTTTTCCTTCCCAACCAGGTGAAAATAACCTTCAAGAATGAAGAAAAACATCAGACAACTCTAAAACTCTTCCATCTTTTAAAGTCGGATTTAATTCAAAAACTTACCTGCTGAAGGAGCTTCTCGTCTGGAACTATCTTGCTTAAGCACGTCTGCATCTCCTTGCTTTCATCAACTGAAATGGAGGAAGCGAGCCATGGAAGAAAAACGGCAAGCATATTCACAGGAATGCTGCAGAGAAACCGCCAGACAATGTAAGCTTGCTCCTCATGCTTAAATTTCTCAATAAGTAACGGGAACACCTATTGGCAACAAAAAAGAAAAACTAATATTAATAAAGGCCAATGCTTTATCCTTAATATATGCTCTGTGTTAACATAGAGCATCAAACAAAACGTAACCTGTTTCTGTTCTTTAGCCAAGTGCTGGCTAACAGAAGTCTGAAGCGCTCCAGTGCTCCTCGCCAACTCCCTTCGATAACTCTCATCAATCTCAGCGGCGGGATTTAGCAGCTCAAAGAGATGATCGAAGAGGGTGCTTTCGCCCTTGTGTTCGAGAGAATACGTCTGCGCTACATTCTTCACGCGTATGTCAAGAGCTGAAAAGATCACCTACATCCACAGATTCACAACCGTCAACACCTTCCCCTCATAACACACATTTCATATCCCCAAACCACACATAGAATCCAAAAAGTCACAAACAGCAATAATCAATACAAGCAAGGGTGAGCTACATTCAAATCATCATCTTTTCCGCATTACCTCGTCCTCGGCATTGCAGTGATGCTTATAGATCGACCTCAGGAACCGGTACCGTTCGCGAAGGAGCCGGAGATCGACGCGGTGTCCCGTGGCGAACTCCAACGCCAACCTATGAAGCGATTCGAGCTCGCTGCACACCGCCTTGTGAAAGAAGAGGAAAAACAGGATCGGAGATATCTCCTCCGCGTCCTCCGAGAACGAATTCGCCGCAGGAGGACGAGAGGAAGAAGGTACGGAGCTCGAAATGACCGTCGCTGATGAAGAAGAAGCTGCTCTCGTCGCGTCGAAATCCGGTAAAGGCGTCGCCATTTTTGCGGCGAGTTTCTCTCTCTCGTGTCCGTCGATAAAATCTCCACCACTCGGTATCCTTCGACGATCGTCGATTTTTTTCAAATCTGGGATGGTTTCGTCATGGTTCAACGGAGACGATGAGAAGGAAAGGTCTCGAGGATTTGTGTTGTTATCGATTTTTGATTTTGATTTTTCGTTTTATTAATGGTTAATCTGATAAATACTTTTTAACTGTTGATAAGTTGAAGTATTTATACAAGGATTATAGATTAAATAATGGATAAAGGAGCTTGGGGATTGGGTGGGTGTTTTCTATTACAAGGTTTTCTAGCACGTGGCCATTACTATCGCCACGTCGGATGCTGATGCAAACAGTCCACGTTGGCACGTGACCGATTACGTCTCGACGCGTGCGAGCGTACCTACGATAACGGGTCTGCTCCGCGAGACAGGGACGCTGGTTCTCGGAGAATAAGGGATTTCTATGTCTTGATGAGGAGGTGCTTCTATGTAGAATTTGACTAGGCCTTTGCTCAAAATAAATCGATAATGTTTGGCCTCTTTTGATTAGAGATAACAAATGAATTGATAATGGTTGAGGTTTAGCTTTTTGGCTTTGAAGTTTATTAAAAATAATATACTAACCTAATTAACCCATATTCATACTTTGTTCGACACTTGATTTTAATATTGAGGAATGCGAGAGAGATGGGATGCACACCCATTCGTAGCATGAAGGAGCCACATAGCTTTGTTAGTATTTGATTAGCATATCGCTTCGCAGTTTTGATTTAATTAATAATTGCGATTACAGAGATTTTAACTTTTTTATTGACCTGCATGTGCTCCAAGGTTTACTAGATTTTAGTGAACTAATGGTCTACCATAATCTTTATGGCCACTTATAATATTGCAAATAGTAAAAGAAAACTCATGTCCATTGTTCTTGTGTAAAGATAAAGAGACAGTTCGTACCAGGCTCACCACGCTTGTAGCGCAGGGATTTATAAGAAAATAATATGCTTTAGATGGTCAACTAAATAATGTCAGACATGTTCTAATCACTAGTAAAAAATAATACAAGTTTGAAGTTTAACTAGGCATAATTGTTTTTTGGCAAAACGTTCATTGAACTATACTTTTTATGTTAAGCAAAAAAAAAACAAAAAAAAACTATACTTTTTATTACTTACAGAAAACTACCTTTTATCCAAATTCAATAAAAACTATACTTTTAATTGTGAATAGTTAGAACAGTTGGTTCGTTTTTCAGTTTTTCATATATTTCCTATAAATATACAAACATGAAAATTAAAACTAACATAACCCATTGTTTATTTAACTTGTAATTTATTAGACGACATTTTACCAAAAAAAATATATGTTACACGAAATCCAGCATCGTTTTTTATTCTGTTTATATATTTACAAAACAAAATGAATAAATAAATTAGAAATGGTGATTTTTGAAAACCAGTGTTTCAAAAGGAAGAAAAAGACAATTTAGATATAGACAAATAAAATACTTTCATATCACTCTTAAATTTTATAAGAAAAATATATTTCAACTTTCAAAACTATTAAAATTATATTTTAGTTTATTAAATTATTTATAATCTCTAAAACTGATTTTTCTTAAGGAAAGGGAGTGACGAAAATAAAGACACAAGAGAGACGTGTGGCAAGTGTGGCGACAATTGGTTAGCAACAAGTTCCACTCGCGCTCTCTTTACCACAACACATTCCCTTTTTCTCTGTTTTTTTTATAACTCATTCCCTTTTTCTCTGTTCTTCGATCATAAACCGTATAAGAAAAATAAAGAACATTTATTAGGGGACCATTTTATTAATCTCATAATAGAGAATATTACTCAATAATATATATATATATATATATATATATATATATATATCTTCATTATTGTTTCCCGTGATCTCACAACAACATAATTATTTTATAAATATGGCAAATGAGTAGTTCACCTTTCTTGACTATATAAGAAACCAAAAACGATTTAGCAAAAAAAAAAAAAAAAACCAAAAACGACACTTGTAAAGGTATTTAGGGATCAACATTATTCCACGTCATTTTGTACGGTACAATTTACTACGCATGAACAATACATGTTATTATTACTATCGAATACTCAAAATCTTGTTCTTTAAATCCTACTAGATTCTAACCCGCCCTTGAAAGGGCGGGTATATGTTTTGTTTTAATTTTCATTTTGAGAAATTAAATTTTTCTATTTTTGTTTTTTGTGATGTTATTTGTGTTTAATATTAATTTAATTTGATATAATTTTTGATAGTTATATTAAATAAATCAAGTTGCATAACTATACACTTGTGTCATATACATTTCAGAAATTATTTTAAAATTTAATCCTAAAGTTTGCAACATGTTATATTTTCTTAATAGTTACGTAACATAGTTAGTCAAAAAAATATTTGTATAAAAAAAACCGACTCGGAATCTATCTCATACTCTATTAGATTTGACATATATATTCGAACGGTTCTTAAAGTGTTATATCTGAAAACCAATATCAGACATAACCCGCACCGAAAACCGAACAAAAGTTTTGAAAGATGTTTGAAAAAATAAATTTTAATATACTCTGTTAAATATATATATATATATATATATGTGTGTGTGTGTGTGTATTTGTGTGTGTGTGTAAATAGTTAGTATGGTCTTCACTAATCAAATAACCTATTTAAAACCCATTAAACTAAATAAGCTTATATGAAAATTTATTTCTATTAAAAATCCACTTAAACCTAAATTTTATATTGATATTATACATACAGACTTGTATTATTCTGTTGGTGTTGTTTTATACAGTATAAGTGGTATCGGGTATGAAGAAAAAACAATTCTGCTAATAGTGAAAATGCTTGCTGTCAATGATTTTTTTCATGAATAATGTGATAAATTTCATATGTAGTTGTAATATAGATTTTAGTGGAATTTATATATAATGTATATGTGAATTTTATTTAGTATAAATGAGAATAATAGGTCCCTAGATTATAGGAAATTAGGGGAAGTTATATTACGTAGTGTTCCAAGAAAAAAGGGGGAAGTTATATTACGTATATTTATATGTGACTAATAGCAGTTGATTAGTAAAGGTGTTAAATATAATTGAACATAATATTTATCAATTGGTCATGATCCTCTTCTAATAGAATAGATTTTCGCAAATAAGACTCAAAAACTAAGAAATTATGTTGTAGACCGAATTCAAAAAATCCTACAAAAATATAATGTATACTCTGTTTGATAGAAGTTTTGCATATATCAAATTGGTTTAAGAATAGAACAAAATTGATAAATATTAAATCAACCGAATTCAAACATTTTAGCTATAAACAGGTCTACGTAAGTGATTTAGATGGTTTCATTGTCCAAATGTGAAATAGTCAGAATACAGATTTTTTGTAAGAAAAAATAAAGGTTTTTTTGTCAAATAAATTTTAACCGGTTTGTATATATGGTTACGTGAGATAGCTATTGTTAGGTGATAAACAAAGATTCACTTTCTAAAATAAATTCTATAAATTAGAATATAAGCTTTAAATAATGTTGCCTTTTATAACCAAATGATAGTTGTTTGGCTAATTAACAGGGTACAAATATTATTCCTAAATAATAGCTATAGATTAAATGTTAGTGGCATTCAGTGGTAATTATTTAGGAAAAGTCAGGGTTAATTATCAAATGTACTTCAATTTTAATAGTTTAGATAGTTTAGATAGGATCATAGTCATATATGATAGTATGATTTTTATTTCCTTCTCCAATTAATGCATCAGTGAGGCATCTACCAGTACATACAACCCATAATTGTGATCATACGGCTAAAATGATTAGACCGAATACAAAATTTAATTAAGAGTTAATAGGAACTAATATATTTAATTGTGTTGATCATTTAATACCTTTTGTTCGTAAATATGTGGAACTATAAGTACCGTGCAAGTGTGCAATGCAATGGGTTGGCTTTATGATTATGATCCATCCCTCATCTTTCTCTTTTCATTTATCCTTTTCCTCACTTTTTTTGTTTCTTTGCGTCAAAGGATAATGCCTATTGTTTACGTGTGTTAACCTTTCAAATATATCTTCATACGCATCGCTTATCAACATTCTATATTTATCTTTCCGTTTTTGATGAATTATCTTAATTTTTTTTTTTTTTTTGTAATTTTAAACATTCAGTTTGAACATTCAGATAGATACAAAAGTCTAGTCGTCTGTAATATCTCTTTGTATTTTGCTTCCCTTGAACAGATACACACAACACAATATTCCTCTAGAAAAAAAAAATTCCTCTAGAAGTGAAATTGGGCAGATGGTTTTTAATACTCAGATTGCACTAACAAAGACGAGAGTCACAAGACACTTTATCATGTAATGTGAAGATCAACCCATGACGCCTAGCCAGAAACCACAATCCACATAAAAACCACTGCAGATGTAGCATATCTAAATCTTCTTAGGTCTTACGTCGCCGAAGCCAACTCAAAATTAAAAATAGCCTCATATTCATATGCTATTTATTAATATATAAAAAGATCCTCTAAAATTAGCTGATTTAGCTTTAAATTCTTGCGGTCCAAATAGATAATTTCAGTTACTTGTATTCTGAACTGGACCTGCATTTTAAACTACAAAATCAATTAGTAAACCATGTCTCGGGGTTAAAATGACATTTATGTTATTAAAAAAATATTTTCTAGTTTAGGAATTTATTCTTTTTTTTGTCATCAGGCAATAATTTATTCAAAAAGTAAAAAAAGGTTGCATAATTTGTAAGTGATGCACTTTTTGATGGTTTGATGATTTGTAATTTCACATCAAGTGTTAAATCTAAATAAGTTATCATCACTCATTCTATATTTTACCAAACTCTAGCGTTATTAAATTATGAATGTTTAAATATGTTCTCATAATTTTTAAATATCATTTATTTTCTTAATATAATAAAATTTTTGTCTTGTTTATTTATTTATTTTTTTTGTCGTAAGTCAATCATGTCTAATTAGCTATCTTAATGCGATGGCCCATGTCTATCTAGTTAAAAATTCCATGTTTTCCCAGCACAGTTTACTGCAGCTAAATAAAAGTCTACAACTAAAATGATTTAGCACAAATTAAAACATGTCAAGTTTTCAAAGCTTTAGTGATAGATTAGGGATGCATAACTCAACGTATATGACTCAATGCAGTATAGCGACATATGCACAAAACTAGAATTTAATTATGCACGTAAGTCAGTTAAGAAATAGTTTAGTTTGCTAATTAAAGAGTTAACAAATGGTTGACCATTCTTACTAAATCCATAAGACTACCAACGTTCATCCATGTTCATGCCTAGTTCAATGAGCCAATGTATATATACTTCCTGTAATAAAAAATACAAACAAAAAAATAGTAGATTCCATGTTTCAATATATTGGAATAACAGACAACTGTACTACGTTGACTATACAATGGAAACGTTCCCCGCCGTGTTTTCAACTTGGAATATCCATTTTTATTGCTATCATATCTCCTACATGGCTCTTGTGATCAAAAAAAAAAAAATCTCCTACATGGCTCTATACTAATTGTGTCAACTATTTATAATGACGTATATTAAAAATATGAGTTGCGTAAACAATTTGCTTTCTGTCTAGGAGAAAATAAATAGAAAATCTCTTCAAAGCACTTCAACTTTATATTTAGCCTTGTTCAAAACGACAAAACCTTAATAGGTCCATGAAAACGAGAGCTTCCATCAAATCTCATGTACGTTAATTCATGATAATTGTGTACTGATGTTTCCTTTTTAGTTATAACTTTTAACATTTATTTTAATTTCTGATAAAAAGACATTGCTTACGAGAATATTACCATGATTTATAAGGTCTCTACTTAAAGAATATATAGAATATATATACCTCATGTAAAAAAAAGGAAAATATTGGTTAGAATTAGAAAGGACGATAGTTAGGGAATATTCGGAGGTTGGGGAAAAGATGAGAGGAAATCTTTGGAGGCTTTAACCAAAACAATATTTGGAGGTTTGGATATGTAGAGAGAGCCAACATGATATTCTTTTTAAAGGTGTGATAAATTTTGCTGCCAAATGTCAAACGTATAAACATTGTACAATATACATATTAGAGGATAGAGTCGAAAGTATAATACCTCATCAAACATAAACATATGAACATTTTAACAACGGACAGGTTTCAAGTTTGGATGGAGTCGAAATTATGAGGATAGGTTTCAAGTTTAGATGCGACTAAATGACATATGAACAACGGACATACTAGACAATATTTTATAGCGAAACACATAGATATATCTTCACTGACTTGAATATTTGACTTCATCATTAGTGAAAATTTTCTAGATATCTTCAAGAAAATTAACTTATAGAGACAAATACAAACAATGTGTCATACACCATTAATGGGTCATTTATTGGACTTATTATTCATTAGGCCCATTTATTTCTTAACAAACAAAACATGCCGTTTTCTACATAAAGCCTAGAAAAACATTGATGATTAACAAGCATAACATATGCCGTTTCTACATAAAGCCTAGAAAAACATTGATGATTCTTCCGTTCTACTTTCAGAAGGATTTACCATTGTGAAAATTAGTTGTGTGCATTTAACTAAACCCAAACCGCAATCAATCCAACATAACGTTGAACCAGAACCGATTCGGAACTTCTAGAAACATATATGGTCAAGACGATAACCGATTTTAAAAAAAAAAATTTAGAAACAATAACCGATAAAAATTTACCCAAATAAACATGAACCCGATAAGAATTGATTCACACTCAACCTGAAAATCCGAATATACCTATAACTTTATGAATTTACTTTTCTATATTTTATTTATAATTTAGTAACAATAAATCTATATTTTCAAGAATACAATTTTAATTATAACTTTGTGTGTTTACTTTATGTAGTTACTGCCTACTGGTCTTAATGCGAATGTGAATGATTTAGAGAGATGGGTGGTGGATCCACAGGCGGTTTTAAATGGATCGACTTTTTGTGTGACCTAAACGGTGAGGAGATCAAACGTGAAGACAATGACCGACACACGATTGAAGGAGGAGGACATAGTTTTTGTTTATCAGTTATGTCCAAACAAAATACTACTTCACTTCTACGATCAACGTTGGCCCATGCCATAAATATGTTCTACAATGACAATGGCCGAAGATGGGTGGTGTAATCGGTTGTCACGCTATTGTCACATGCTAAGGTCCGTGTACAGTGATTCTTATATGTACTGTAATTCTTGTTTCTAGCTGTGTCTCTGACCAATAAAGCTGGTTTGTTCTTGTACAGGGATTCTTCTGTGTTTATGAAACATATATATATTTATATCATATTGTCTCAATGATTACACCATCATATACTCATAACACCTCTACACTGATCAAAAACCAGAATAAGACAACAAACAAAAGTTGAATGAAATTAAGATGCATACAAGCATATCATCACACATTATTATTACTCAAGGGTACGTAACACTTACTTCAACAACTCCTTAATTAATTATCATAGTTAACATCCTTTAAACACAAACCAAAAGTAGGATTTAAACATATATATAGGATGATCATAAATAGCAAAACGCTTTTTTTTTAAATAGTTTTCAACACCTAGGGATGGGGAGCTTGCAGCGGTTAGAGACTTTGCGAGCGTTGGGAGAGCTGACGAAGCGGCGGAGGCTAGGGTTTCTCATGTACCCACATAGGCATGGCTTCTGCTCCTTAAGCTTCGCACAGCACAATGCTGAAGGTTGAGAAGACGACGTTATCGCCGATGCACATGGGGTTAGCTGCATTGGCGAGCACGTCACCGCTTCTGCCGGCGGGACTAGGATCACTAGGAGCATCGCAGCGAGAGCGAAAATGGAAACCCATGTGGCCTTGATCATCACCATGTTTCTTCTTCTTCTTCTGTTTGTTTGAGAGAGAGTTTATGGAAGTGTGTTCTGGTGTTCGTTTGGTTTTTGATATGTGCATCTCTTTTCTATTTATAGAGGGAAAGTGAAAAGCTTTTCTGTTACATTGGCCTATTTATTATAGTATTTTCTAATTTGAAATTAAGAAATATGGATTGAACATAACTTTAAAACACACAATTTAGTCTATTAGTGCACTTGCTTATAGTGCGGCGTCTTATCATTTTAGTTAATTAACATTGGAACAACATAATTTATAACCTAATATATAGTTTCTATTGTCAAATGTTTGATCAAAAGCTTAATATTATTAAGCTCGAGGTTGTGTATTAAGAACTCTCGCGACTCATTCGACTTAAGAAAAACATGGGATTAAACAATAAAAGAGTGATGGCTAAAAATGGGAAAAAGAATTCAAATAAGGCGATATATTACAATCTTTTTGTTGTGTGTGTTTTAAACTTTTATCCGTTCTATTTCTATCCGTTCTTTTCATTTATAAGTGGCAACGTAGCACTATGAAGTGGGGATAATGCATTTAGAAACTTATTATAAATCATAAAATCAAACACTTGTATAAAATTTTGAACTATATATCTCTAACGTTATCTCTATATATTGATTGTCGACCAAAGGAAAAACAAGTGACTGATGAGACTAAATATATCAGTATTTTCACTATCAAAACATATAGTAAAAACAAAAATGGTGGATCGAAGTGTGAAGAAAGACAGGAGGCGAAAAGAACTTTCGGTGATAGTACTTGTGTCGTCCCAATATTTGATGTCGTCTCCTATAACGTCATTATTACTTCTATCAATCTCCCATATACACTGTGATAATAATAATATACTAGATTTCGATCCGTGCAACTGCGTAGATGTTTAATTCATTTTATAAATGTGTTATTTTGATATTATTGTAAACACTTCGAATATATATTTTACACTTTCGTGTTCTATATCGTATAACTCTATAATTTATTGTTTATATTTTTTATTTGACATTATAAAGATTTGTTTTATACAGTTTACATTATTATTAAATATTAATATATTTTTCGAGCTGACCAAGATACTTTTATAATCTGAAATAATCAAATACAAATTATCCTTCAAAATATATTCTTTTTTAATTTCTACAGTTTGCATACAAACCATTTTTTTAAAAAAATTAAGTTATAGTATAGAAAGAATACTTTTTAAAGAAATTTTATATTTTCATGTCGTGTTGCTTTAACATCTATCATTTTAATAAATTTAATACATATTGTTAAAAAAAATTAAAAACGATAGATGATACACACATTATTATCAAATCTTTATTATTTAAAATCAGTAATTTTGTTATATATTGTAATCATATTAGATAATTTCTTGATTTTTATTTAAGGAAGAAATTAATTTTATACATTAATAATTAATTTGATGATTAGCTTAATGAAAAGTATATTAATATTTAGATGAACCAACATATTTTCTAAAGATTCTAAAAATCATTCAAGTTAAAATCATTCAAATTATTATAGATAGTATCATTCAAATGTTGTAATGCTTTTCAAAAAATATATGAGGGATGGTACAGAAAATACAGTCCAATTTATTACGAACCGGTTACGTTCAGAAAATGCAGTCAATCTTATTATAACCGGTTATGTCTGATTTTGATTTACTTATAAAGTATTTAAACGAACCGGTCCTATAGTTTTTCATTATTAATTTGGTTCATGATATACACATGAATAGTAATCAAGAAATTGCTATGATATTAGTTTATATTTTTTATTTTGGTACAAAACTTGCTATAGTATGACACTATAGTATGATACATCATGAATAATTACGATTTTTCTATAACAATATGAACCAAGAAAGTCAGTCTCTGTTAGAAGAAGAAGTTACAGAATGAAATGATTAAGAATTAAATATATATATGTATGTTTTTATTTTTGTTAGAATAAACAACTACAAAATGAGTATGCTTTACATATATTAAATGTATACAAATGATCATGTTAGACTTAGACGTTATGATTTTGTTAAAATGGTTCAATTACATATGTCTGTTATTTCTGTTACTTATTTGATGAAATAGAAAAGGGAATTAATATATTGTTAGGATTTGATTATGTAAATTAAAAATAATAATGTAAATAATTTTCTAAGAGAAGGTCTATTTCAAAATATCATATATAAGAGAAGTGATGACTTCGCTTTTAATATATAAGATGATGGAAAAATGCATTCGTATATGTATATAAACATAACCAATTCAATATGTTAACAACAACAACAATCAATTTATTTGTCTATGTGCTAAATGATGATTTGAGAAGAAGCGTGCGTTTGGGGATACGTGTGAATAATCATTGCCACAATCACTCATTGAACATTCGTCTTTTGGCGCAAGTGTAGTAAATTAATGAACATGCCCTGTTCTCTTTAGTGTAGCTGTAATGGAAATATTAGTTGTTTCATATTCTTTGGTAAGTAGATTTTGTAAACCTAAAGTTTAACATTCGTTGGAACTTATTTTTAATGTACCACATGAAAAAAAGAAGAAGCACAGATTGGAATGTGTTTATCAAACAGCTGATCGGTTTGCTTAGTACAATTACTATTTTTTTAAGAAAAGAATATAAATAAAAGATAACGTATGTAAATATGAGCTCATACATCATAATCAAGAAACACTTCTGGAAGGAGAAAGAAATGTTCCGTGTGTAGATGTTCACTTTTTTTTTGAACATGTGTAGATGGTCACTAAGAATATGTTCACACACTGGTTGTTGAAGTTGTAGCACATGCAAACATGTGTCTTCTACTTTGAAGTTTGATGTTGTTAATTTTCATTATTTATGCTTATTATTTTTGCGTCAAAGTCCCATATATATTTATATATTTCTTTTAACGCTGAAGAAATTCATTGAGCCTTGATAGGCAAAAAGTTCATGAATACATTAAGAAGAGCGGCTAAAACGAACTCGAAGCTTCACAGATTATGCAAGAGAGATGAAACGATACACTGGGCACATGTTGATGAAGACATTGGTTCTTGTTCATTAAATATGTTAACCACCGTGTCCGTAGACAATTTCTGAGATTATCATCTGTTCCAGCCAACCCGGACCATATATTTATGCTTATTCAAACACTTAAAAAAACACTTAAAATGGAGATTGAATTTATCTATCAAAAATTTTATGATAGAGAACCAACGCTAAAACAGTGGTATTAAAAAGAGTAAATGAAATAATAGAAAGTGGGTCCAAAGCATCGATCGTGATATAAACTTTATGATTCTCACGCCTAGTGAGTAGTGTTACAATTTGAGCTGTTATTATTGCTCCTCCTACAAGTAAAAATAACTTGTACATCCAATTATCTTAATGCACGAGATTAAAGATAAATAATATACTTTAGAAGAATTATTTGTTTTTCTAAGTGTAGTTTGTTTTTCTAAGTATAGTTTGTTTTTCCTTTAGGTTATCCTGGTTAGTTTTAGAAAGCAAAAAACGGATTTTACCAATCTATCTATAATATTGTTTGCGAAGTGATATTTCACATTCAAACTCTCGCGTTAAAAATAAAAACAGGTAATGTCATTGATACCTTTGATAAATTATTATATACTATATTATTTAAAATTAGTCATTAACCAAAAATGGTAAACATGTTTTAAAAAGGAAAAGATAATTCCACATTTTATTATGTGTTTATCAACATTATTTACTAGATATTTTTAAGTTATTGATCTAAACATTTTTTGTCATCTCTAAACATTTAATTATATATATATATTATGTAGTTGTTGATATGTATATATACTCGAATAAACCTCCTTTTTAATTCTTCTTTTTATCTCTTTTTTAAAGGAAAAAAGAGAAATGAAAACTAAAAATATTTCTCTGTTTTATGGTTTCAGATGAAAGAGGGCAAGTGTTTCTTTTTTTTTTCGTTATTCTGTATAATTCATATCATATATATATACAGAGAATATTTTATTTTGTTGTTATAAAATGCAGTTTAATTTTCATTCTGGTGTCATTAATAAATAATAAATTATTGATTGTACCTATTATATGATTTATCATATATTAATACAAATTGACCCCTGAAACTTATTTAAAACAATATATTGCGCTATTATCCAAAAATAATAATGACTTTTATTTATTACATTAGACTATTGATAAAAACAAATTTTAAATACTTTACATCAAATAATTCAATAATTTATATATTAAAAATTAGTCAGAAAAATAAAATGTATTTTAATTTTTTTAAAATAATCTCTATATATATTGTGCTATTATTTGAAAATAATTTTTTAACTATAAGAACTAAAAAATTAAGAAACAGAAAACACATAACTAAATATTAATCAAATAAAATAATAATTTTATATAGCTGAAAAGAGAACATTGGATGATTGCAAAGATTTATTTATTAATAAAAATATACTATCTAAAATAATAATTCATAATTTGTTTTTATAAATTTAAGGCAATACAATTATATATATTTCGATTAATAATTTTTTCTTATATAAATAATTTTATTTCCGATTTTAAAATTTTGGGAACATAAACAATAGTTAGTCATGATAATCTTTAAATTATTCATACATGTATCAATAAGTAACTGTAAAATGATTATACTTGACAAAATTGCAAGTACAAGATTAAATATCGGTTGCTAACATTTTCTCAGATAAAAATCAAATAAATCATCTAACTTTATGATTGGACTTTACCAGAAATATTCATCTACTTAGATTTTCGCGCCTCACCAGTCAACACCACACCTACCATAACAGGACAAGATCATGCAAGATGAAGAAAACAGAGAGTACCTTTGCAGCCATCTTGAACGGGATCACCAGCCCATAAGAAGTGGATTGACCAAATTCATGAATCTTATATTCACAGGCAGGTTTGGAAGTAAAATTAGCTTGAGGCGGAAGGAGAAGAATATACCATCCAAAACATCTTATTCTTACCTTATTCTCTTTGCCATTGAAATTATCACATGTACGTAATTCTTATTTAGGGTCTGAATTGTTTATGCAAACGTGTATATGAAGAAACAAATAGGAGAAGGATTAAGGACAAAACCATTACTTATTCTTTGCTTCATGAAAATGTGTTAACTTTGTTCCCAAGCCTAGAACCAACCTCTCTAGTCTGTCCACCTCTTCTTATATTTCCAACAAATTTACATAATCAGCACGTTAAAGTTCACTACTCTTTCCATTTATTCCGTAGGCATTCATCTTAATCCAACATCATGCCGGTCTTTGGGGGATTTTCTGATTCTGAAGACGAAACAACGATGTATCAACAAACTAAGCTCTTCAATCGCCAGCGATCAATTCACTCTATATTCGGAGGAGGCAAAGGTATTTACTTCTCTCATTTCCTTAACTTTATATCGGCCAGTATTATGTATATGTGAAAATAGATACATATTTTCTATCTATATCAATTTTCAGTATATATATATTTTTATTAGAAGAATCTTTATGGTTTTCAACAAATGATATTTTAAAAACGAAATTTGATATTTGTGATTTACAGTTGCGGATATTTTGTTATGGAGAGAACCAAAAATAGCTGCAACATTGGTGATCGGAGTTAGTCTCTTATGGTTCTTATTGGAAGTAGTGGAATACAATTTCATAACCTTAGTTTGTCATGCTTCCATGACCTCTATGCTTCTTTTCTTCATTTGGTCCACTGCTTCTGATTTTCTCAATTGGTAATGTTTATCTATCTTTGATTAATCTTTTCGATTTCTTGGTTCGGTCATAGAAATATATAGTTCCGAGATTTTTAACTAATCAATAATACATGCAGGGAAAGGCCAATCATACCAGAAGTGGTACTAGACGAATCTTCTTTCAAGGAATTAGCAACAAGCTTTCATGATAGATTCAACCAAGTCCTCTCCAAGCTTCTTGACCTTGCTTGTGGAAGAGATCCTCCACTTTTTTTCCTCGTAAGATATTGACATTTAGTTATTTCATTATAGTCTCGATTATATGTTAACCCTAGTTACGATTATTTCCTATAATATTGTATACAATTTTTTCCAGACAACAATCTCACTTTACATCCTATCCATCATCGGGACATATTTCAACTTCATGAATCTTCTGTTCATAGGTAAGAAGTATAGTTATTAGACTATGTAGATTTAACTATTGATTAATTAACAGAGGATTAATTGATGGACGTCATGCCGTGTAGGGTTTGTAAGCATGCAAACATTGCCGGTTATGTACGAGATGTACGAGGATGACGTGGATAGAGTGGCGAGTAAGTTTATGAGAAAGATGAGAAAGCTGTACAGGAAAGTCGACTCGAATGTTCTTAGCAAGATCCCAAGGGGAACTGTCAAAAGCAAGAAACATGCTTAATTCTTCATTGGTTACTCACTGATGTAAAAATAAAATTTATATGCATATGGTGACAATGATTTATATAGTTACCGTAAAACAAGTTTAATTCCTAGTTCAAATAAATAAAAATCTTTTGGTTTCTGTGTTTTTCTTTCTTACAAGTTACAAAATGAAATAAAATGACGTGAATCAATAACCTTAGGAAGGAAATTGGAATGCCCATTTGATTAATATCTATGATATATGAATTATAGTTAGTTTTGGTCCAATATTGAGTAATTATAATTTATGGTCTTGCATGTTTCAACATACCATAGTTAAAATTCCCCGAGTTCAGTAGTTAAATCTATGTTAAACGGTGACCGTAGGATCAAAACTTTCTCCTTGAAAACAACAGTGAACAATCCTTGGTGGAAATGGATTTCTCAAAGTTGGAAGGTTCTTCAGCTTTAAAGAAATGTAGTAACATTTCGTTAAACAGTAACATTTCGTTAAACCTTTACTATTAGCACACGTTTAATTTCTTTTCTCTTCATTTTTTCTTCTTCTAGAGAAGTGACATAAACCATGGTTAAATCCAGGGTCGACTTTGAGCCATGCATAGTGAAACATTTACAATAGACCTCCAAAATTTTCGAAAAAAATTATATGAACATAAACCCCCAAAAATTATTTTAGACTCCCAAATTTTTAGAAAAAAAAATTGCATAGACATTGCAACAAGTCCCGAAAATCTCAGGTCGGCCCTGGTTAAATCAAACCATACATTTTGTTATTGTGTTAGATATCAGTCCTGGCCTTAACCTCTAATAATGTGATGTATTAGATGTGTATGCGCTAAGCATTGTGATTGTGTTTAGGGAATGCATCTAACTTTGGAACCACTAGTGCGTGTGATCCCAAGAAAAATGAAAGAAAACTTTAAAATTTGGATATGTATATATATACGTTTTTATATAAATATGTTTAATGGTAGATGAAAAAAGATTCCAAATGAAAAAGAAGAAGAACACATATTAGGCTTTCGCCTATAAACATTTAATTTGAAATTTAATTTGTATAGCCAAATTTTCACAAACAAGGAACACGTAGTCCACGTGAAATAGAAAAGAGAAAGTTATAGCTTTTCATGCCTAACCCGTCATTTGTTCTTTCTCTGGACTCTTGTATATTGTTTTAACTTTTAATAAACTCACTACATGAACAATGATAAATAAGACAGTTAAACACTGCATATTATTTTAACATAATTTTGGATTTAACAAATTTAACTGAAAGGCCAGTCAAACCTCAAGCTCTATAAAAACATTTTAATAAACTACAAAGCAAATCAAACTGTTCAATATTTAATATGGGGTTTGACTATTCGCACCAGAATTTAGTATGGTCAACATAAAACAACTAAATTTCCTCGAAAAATCTAGAGTAGAAGTATGTACGCAAGATCTCAGTTACCTAATACACACATGAGCCAGAAATATCTTAAAGACAGTATTCTTTCTTGACCTATATTTTAATAAACCCCTAGCTAAGTTTGAACTTTAAGTTTTAAATTATTCAAAAATATATATAATTTGTCATATAAATTACAACAAAGTCCTTGTGATTATGCCAACATTTAAACACCGAATCCCATCAAAAATTCCACATTTAATCGTGTTTGGACCATGCATGACTTTTTAGAAGTCTTTTTTTTTTTCTTAAAATTTATATAAAGAACACATATTCTTCTTAGAAACCTTATAGTCAAACCGAATAATTTATTAAAAAGTCAATGGTCTTACGTACGAATTTATCAACAATAAGTAGGAAACCGGCCAATCACGTTAAACAACTCAATCCCATCTACTTTCTCAAAAAAAAAAAAAAAAAACCCAATCTCATCCACATTAAAACATATCTTAGCTAGAGAGAGAGATGGCGAGACATATAGAAGATGTAATGATCATGGCGACAAAGACACAGTTCCATGTTAGCTACCTTCTTCATGTTGTGTTCTTGGCTCTACTCGGCTGTTGTGTCCTCTCGGCTCTATTACTCTTTTGCGCCGATGGAGCCTCCGACGACAGAGCCACTTCTGGTAACACACCCGCTGCAGGAGGTTGTGGCGGAGCCGGTTGCGTCGGTGGCTGTGGAGGTTAAGCGTTCATTCATCTTCATCGTGGAAACAGAAATAAAAGTCGATTACTTTTCTATTTATGGTTTCTGTAGTCAGCTTACGTTTTATTGTAATACAGCTCTTTCGTTGCTTTTTCACATAATATAAGTATAAGAAACCGTATTATTAAAGCATGCAATACTATTTTTTGAATTTCGATTTGAAGTTAAAATACATATGATATTAATTTATTGCTATACATTGCATCTAACTAAGAGCACAAACAAAACTGGTACTATGTTTTGTTTTTTTCATGAGTTGCTTTATTTCTAAACCGGTAAACCGATCCAAATCCTATTTTGAAGCCCTAATTTCATGGGAGAAGAGATTCATAACTAGAGTTGGACATAAAATCCAGAATCCGAGATCCCGACCAAACCCAAACAATAAAACTTAATCCGTTATCCGATCCGAAATGTAAAAAAATATATCCAAAAAGGTCTTCAAAAGTGGTACAAATATTTGAACCAAATGTTATTAATCGAATCCAAACGGTAACCTGAAAAATCTAAAATCAATAGTTAATATAAATATCTAAAATATATATAAATATTTAAAATACTCAATTCAATATTTATGTTGATATGAAATATTTAAATAAATATTAAAATTTAAATAAATACCTAAATACCCAATTAGTTACAAATAAGTACTTCATAATTTGCTCGCTTAAATAACAAGTCTACTCTATTTATAAGACAATGCATATTGTTCACAAACAATTTTTGTTTTCATTCTTGATTTAACGTCATCTTATTGTTATTTTATTAATTTTATGTATGTTGGATTAAGTTATATTTAAGTGTTTTTCCTTATGTTTTGCTTTACAATTTTACTTCAGATGTATCCAAGCCGAACCAATATAATCCGAATCCAAATGATATACAGTTATTTTATGGATTTTATGATGAATATAAATTTGAACTTAACCCAAAGTTTAATTATCCGAACCTGGTCTATACTAATAAAATATTAGAATGAGACGTAAGAGTGTAAATCCAAAAACCAGAAATCCAAAAAAAGGAAGGCTGCAACTGGATCAATAAAATTTGGAATTGGAATATGTGGAATGAGTGATTCCATTAATTTCACAGATTTTTTTACCATTTGCTATGAATAGAATGGAATGGTCATTCCACCAATTCCAAAAGTAATTATATAAAATATAAAGAAAACTATTACACAACAATTTTCTTCATGAATAAATAGAATGCATTCCATTCTATTTTTTTGCAGTATTCCATTCATATCATTCCAATTCTTTTTGTTCCATTGATTCCATTTTAATTTACCGGTTACTCCCGAAGAAGTTTGAATACCATTAGATTGACGAACAATTATATGTTTACCTGGAAGGTAGTTCTTGATCTAGATAGTGTTTATCTGCATTAATAAATTGGTTGGTATTGCTTGCATTTCTTCGTTTTAGTTAAGAGATTCGTAACAAGACAATTGAAACTAATATTTAATCTAAACTAACAAGTTTTCATATACCAATACTTAGAGAAATCATCCAACAGTTTTTATTAAAAACAGAAATAGACATTATAACAATAACTAAAATACTTTACAAAACGATATAATAAAAAGTCTGTATTTATATCTCATGAAAAGGAACTCGACGTTATACGTATTAAGTAAAAAAAAAACATAATCCATTGTCTAATTGGTCATGCTTAGAGCGGTTGAGACGCAGCTATATGTTGTTGTTGCTCTTTGTCACTAGCAAGACTCATCTGCTTAGACATATCAGCTAACGCAGCTGCAGCTGCGGCTGGTGTCATGCTTTGATACGGAGAAGCTAACGGAATAGCATTGTTGGTGGGAAGACGTTGTGCATGGTAATACATTGTCTCGTTTGGCGGATTTGTGTACTCGTACGCTCCAGTACTGTAGTTTGGATTAGCGTTTGCCGTTTGTTGAGAACCTCCTGCGTAACCCATATAATGAAGTTGAGGCTGTTGTTGTTGCTGAACCTGAGGACTCTGTGATATAGGGGCACGGTAAACGTTTTGAGCTACTTCAGGTCTTGGGTTTGTGGCGGGTGTTGAGTTTGGATAGAGCGGGGGTGTTCCAGCTGGGACATATTGCTGAGATTGCGGGACAGACATCACGTAAACTGGGTAGTTTTGCTGCTGCTGATGCGGGTAAACCGGGATGTATTGTGATGGATGAGGAATGTATTGAACACCTTGGTGTAAGAAAGGTTGTTGAGCCGGGAGTTGGTGTTGTTGGTCCATAGTTGTGTATGTACTTGGCTGAGATAGGATGTGTGATGTGGTTTGGGCTGAAGTGGGTTCATGCTGAGGTATGCCGTGGCTAGTTTGGACCGGAGTAATTTCAGGGTGTGTTACCGGGGCTCTTAGCATAGTTGGAGCTTGTTCTTGGTAGTACGCCGGCTTTGAAAATGAAGTAGCAGAAGAAATGCTAGTATCACTGTATCCATGAAAAACACGTGAAATCAGCATCTGACTGAAAGAACAAATCTAAAACATCTCTGATAATGCAATAGGGTTCCTTCAATATGACGAGTTTGCTCTAAATTTTACACAAGCAAACTCAATAACAACTGTACTAATCTGTTAAACAAAATCTAATGTATGCTACAAATACAACACATTTAGATAAAGATAATATTAGATTCTTATGCATTAAACAACCTAAAAAAAATTCTCAGTAATCGTTTGATATAACATAGTTTCAAATCAGTGATCAATCTCTTTAGCTACTAATTAAGCATAATGTCCACATGTAAAGATTAAAAAACAGAGACTAATCTTTACTCCATATGTGAAAAATACCTATATCATTTATCTATTTTTATACAACAAGATAGGCTCATTTCATAACAAATTTCAATCAGTAAAACAGGACATCACACTGAACAATATATTTGAGTAAATGAAGAATGGCAGTAGAAGATGAAAGTACCTTGCAACAGAATCAGGAGATGTCAAGCCATACCCACCCGCACCTCGCTGTGGGATCGCCACTGGTTGCATCGGCAAAGGTGGCTTCCTATATCCAGCCACCACACCTGGATCGGATCGATCATCATGTGGTGAAACCTGGCCATTGCTCATGGGGGCAGCAGCAACAGTAGCACCATCAATAGGTGCGTTGCTATACCCCATGGCAGTATCGGACATCATACCCGATGGGACCATCATTGGCCTATTTGCCATCAAGCCAACACCATCTTCCAGATTCCTCTGAGTTTCCACGTTTGAAAAGCTGATTTGAGCAAACTGTTGTTCCATCCTCTGGTCTTCGCTGACTCTAACGCGGATCGGTGGCAAGTTAGCAGTGGAAGGAGAGGACGAGGAAGAGCCTATCGATGAACCAGCCGCGGGTTCCATCATAGGCGAGTCAGGCATGGAGCTCATATGCATCTCCTGATGGGAGATCACACCGTTCGCGATGTAACCTCCTTGCTTGTTGTTCACGCAACCCGCATCAGCTCCTGGTTTCTGGACCTCAGCCTCACCTTCACCTGCCTCGTCAAGATTCACCAAGGTGTTGTTCACCGCGGCCGAGTCCGACAAACCACGAGGAAGCAAACCGGACTGGTTCAGAGCATTAACAAACCATGTCTCCGACTTCGCACTCTCAAGAAGAGACCCCATGGTAGCAGCGGTCTCGAGCATATTCGCGAAAAGAAACAACCGTATCCGTTGCGTGGCAGTAGCCGTCGCCGATGACGTGGCACGATCATACTCCTCAATCATGTTCTCAAGATCTTCATCGGTGGTGATGGTGACGAGTGAGTCAAGATCCTCGCTAGGGAGCTGGTACTTTAGTGTGAAAGACCGGCCGTTAAGGAGCATACTTGAGAGACGAGATCGTAGCGAGGCCAGTGAAGTGCGTCGATCAATGACCACTAGACGCGTCTCGCCACTAGAGTACGTTAGGGCCTTGTCATGTGGACGAGGCATGATGTGGCCACCAAAGCTGCACATGAGCCGAAGCTTTGCGTCGGGAACGGCCGCCAGTGGCTCCATGTTTCCTCCGGTGTCAATGGCGACGGCACGTGGGGATCCATCGATTGTGGTGGAGACAACTGTTGCTGACGTAAGATTTGAAGCTAGTTGCGATATAGATGAAAGTGGAGTCTCCATATTCAACGGATAGGGTAGTTAATGGATCCCTTTATATATTGATAAATCTATTCAAATTCGAATTAATATTTCATTTTAGTAAACAAACGTTAAACTATACATGTAAATAATATAATAACCAGATATAAAGGTTAACAAAAAAATAAAATCAAATATGTATAATCTTAAAAAGGTAAAACAGAAAATTTAATCATAAATGCTAATAATAACAAAACAAATATAAGCTAGGTTGAAGAAAACTAAATAATTTTTATTTTGAAAACAATCTCCCTCTCTAAAAAGAGTTGTGGAAAATAATCTTCTTTCTTTCACGCTTCTCTCGACCTTCTTCAGTCTCTCTGCCTCTTTCTGTATCTTTATATATTAGATCGATAACACCCCATGTGTATAACTTTGGTACCAGCGTCATATTTTATTAACGTAATGGCAACAAAAAGTACCTCCCAAGCTGGTTGCTCGAATCTAAATTAAAGTTTTCTGAAAATTTAAGATTGGACTTTGTTTTAATATATGAAGATCTCTTAGTTTTGTCGGCGATTGGTAAATAAATAAGGTTTTCAAGATCTAGCCATAGAAAACAATTTGCTTATAGCACCGACATAAATTTACAGTTGTCTTATAGCATTTGATCGGCGTACATCTGGGAAAGAAGTAAAAATGTATATATTTAAGGGTATTATATGTTTTGTATAAAATGTAACAAGTTATAGATTTGAAGCACATAATGAAAGCCATTTATCAAAAAATAGTGTCGATAGTTGTTTAATATAAAACACAACTATCAATGTGTCATCGTCGTGGCTGCAATTTGAGAAAAGGCTCGACCACCCTTCTCGGCCAACATTCTAAAATAAGCAATGCCTTTTCTCAAAAAAAAAAAACACATTCTAAAATAAGCATGTGGGGCCCATCCTGTTAATATTCATTATCTTGAATTGTTTACATCTCAGTTCAAAAAAAAAGTGACATGACGGAAAAAAGGTTTATTACCATTGTCGTCTTATGGGTAAGAGAAAAGGTGGAGGTAAGAGAAAGAAGCCACAAATATTCGATGATGGCTCCGGCAAATACGTCGGTCCAATGGTGCCAATAGTCGTCGACAAGTGATATTCCGATAAGAATTGCGAATATTAATTTCAATGAGATGAGATAAAGTCCGGTTACATTGTGAGTCGACAAACCTGACTGTAAAAGACTGAGTTACCGTGAGAGCATACTGTCTCCAAAACTTTGGCCAGAGAACATATCAACAGGATACAACGAAGAATCTTGCAAAGATAAAAGCGCAGAAAGAAATGTGAGAATCTGTCCAGTCAATCTCAAAGCTAGGTACCTTGTTGTGCCTTGCTGCAGTGCTAAAAGAGTTATAGAGTTCTAGGCTTATAGCCTAGGCAACATACTAATCAATAGAAAGAGTTTTTTTTTTGAATATTTAGAAAGACTACTACAATTTTATTTTTGTATGATTCTATTGCATTGTGTTAAAAAAAAAAGATTCTATTGCATGTAAATGGTTATACTTATAACTGCGATAAGATGACCTTCTTTTTATTTTCATGGGTATTGATACTTCCAAGTTGGATAGAGCTGCCGTTTGATCCCAAACTATAGAGTTCATTTCAGTGAGTGTCAACGACATATAAAGTCATTGTTTCCATTGGGATTAGTGGCCACCGATTGAGTGATTGATTTCTTAAAGTTGGGAGAACGCTCGACCAACAAAATGAGTAGCTTTTGTATGAGGTCAATTAATTTTTGACTTTCGATTACGCAAGTGTTCATGAGCTTTTAAAAGCCTTTTGGTAATTTATGAAAATAGATATCTGACTAATACGTGAACAGAAATGCACCACCATTCATATTGCATTTAGATTGTTATAACGGGAAGCCTGTGAAATCGTCCGTGGTGATAGAGTACGTATATACACTGTCTTTAATTATACTATTCGATAGTATCCTATACTACAAAACAAACAAAACTCAGAAGTATCTAAGGAGACAAGAAACATTTTCAAAATTATATACAAAGAATCTCGATCGAGTTGTAGTGACAGAATTTTCAAAGGTACACCAAATCTGAATTTCAAATTCAATGATCTACAAAAACTCTACACTACAATAAGACACAGAGGGCATTGTAATGAAGAAAATGGGGCACACAAGTTGCGACTTCAAATCAAGAGTGGTACTCATCTCTCTCTCACTTCAATCTATTATTACCACATGTGCCACACTGCAATGAAAATTCCATATTCAATTAATGATTATCTCATCTCTATAGTACTCTTCCCCACTCATTTATTTCTCTTGTCTCTCTTTAAAGTCCTCCAACATGATATCTTGTTATAGTTCTTTCTTTGAACTCTACCGTTTCTCCAATAGGCAAACTAAAATACTTAGTTCCAAAATTTTGACACACTCACTGTTTATCCAAGTCCATAATTGGATAAGACATTCTCCTTGATTTGATATGAGTGGCAGTTTCACATTTTAACCCCTATGAAATAAAGAGTAACTGAAGAATACAAGATAAGTGTGTGTTACAATAGAAAAATGGACAGACCGATCACTACCCAACCATTACGATTTGATTCCCTTCTTAATGCCATAGTCCCTACTTTGGTGATCTGTCATTTTCGCCTTTTCTTCAAGTTTTTATATAAAACTTCGGTTTACATTCGCCAATCATTCTGGTTATCTGAATGCGGTACCACTCTAGATTGGTAGTTTGTTTGCCATTACTTAGTTCTAATGGTGATTAAGAAACATCCATTTAAATATTATCTCTACTAGTCTTTTGAGACAATGTGTCTTTAATCATATGAGTAAATGGAGTCCAATTAAACGGCACTCAAAGAAAAATAAATTTATTAACGGGTCTTTGTTAAAATAAAAATAATCTTTATCCCCATCAAATACATGTTTGGTAAAATTACCACAAGATTTTAAAATATACTAAGACGATTTCAAATATATGTTTAGTCAAGTACCGTTAGTTACTTATAACTCGTTCGATTACAGGATAGTTCTTTCAATTTACCAGACCATTTTCAGGCTCAATGTCATGCATGAAAATGATGGTTTACTATGTATGGATATGTCACAAGTTTTATAGAAAAACTGGTTATAATCTAAGAAAATTACAAAAAGCCAAATATCGTTAGCTAAAAAGCTATGCAAATGTTTATATCGTATTTAAAAGTCATAAGTGATTAATTATATAGATCTAATATTTTATTTATATATATATATCAGGATGTTGTTCTTGTCCTGATTTTCAAAATAGGTTATCCCATATAAGTTTTTCTTCTGCATTAAAGATAATTAAAAATCATTTACCAAAATGAAAAATAATATAAAATATGTATGATCATCTAAAAACTGTTAAGAGATTTACTAATATGTATGAATGCTAGCCAATAAAGTCACGATATAGCTATTCCCAAATGTTACTATTTTTGGTTTTGTCGGTTGATCTATTTGTCCTAAAGTTTGTTGGACAAGTTAAATAGTTTTGCGACCCTATCCACCACTCACATTGAGAACGTACGGTTGGCTGGTGGGTAGGGTTTTTGCCAGCCATAGCTAAACTGTGAAGTCAGAAATATCTCCTCCACATCTCACATGTCACATGATTACCACATTGATTGGCTCGTGTTTCTAGCAAGATTTTGGCCTCGTTAGAGGCGAAGATACAAAAAAAATTCGTTTCTATCCAGTGAATGACTTCTATTTACAGAACAGCATTCTAATATATAACTCTAATTCATAAACTAGCAAACGAGTTGTTCTTCTAAATAAGTTTTCTATCGGTCAAAACTTGGTTCAACCATATATGCAGTTGATAAAAAAAAGACAAAAACAATTTATATTTCTGCTATGATGATGAATGAATGAATTCAATTATATATACCTAGTAGATGCATCATGCATAACAAGAAAATATTATGTTCCTTTTCAAGTCAATCTCATTTTGAAATATTCAATCGAAATAACTTCTCTTGTGATTTAGATTTATGTTGTGTATCGGGTCTCTGTATACATTTATGTGTGGAGGGTCCGAGAGGATTAATGTAGATGTAGATGTAGAAAGAGTCAACGTTTTGGTACATTCTGTGGTAGAGGAGCTCCCTCAGCTTTCTCCTATATATACACACACCGCTCTCCATTACCCCCTTTGTCCCTCACTTCACACACTCCCTATGGTTACACATATTCATACATATAGACTTATATATGCATTATGATTCTGCATTTATACATTCACACACTTAGGTTTGAGAGTGATGCAGGTTGTTGACAGAAGATAGAGAGCACTAAGGATGATATGCAAGTACATACATATATATCATCACACCGCATGTGGAAATAAAAATTCAAGAAAGAGAGGGATAGAGAGAAAAGGAGCCTGCATCTCTACTCTTTTGTGCTCTCTATACTTCTGTCAATACCATTATTTATTCATCTCTCTCTTACCTATATACGCACACAGATAACACATATACATAATACATTCACATATATGCATATACTAACATTAAATGGGAGCATGCATCTCACACATACTTTAAGTGTTTTCTTTTTTTCAACAGCAAACACTTGCTTTCTTGCCACACTTCATCTCATTTGAGGATTTGTTTTTGTTGTAATTTTCGTCTATCATATCTTGTTATGTACATAGACCAATGTGGTAACATGCAATACTTGATAGTATATTCAGTTTTATAAATTTTGATACTTAATTAGCATATAACTAATTGCATTGTGAAATTTCTCACAGCCAAGTTTTTTTTACTACTTTCTATGATTAATTTGGCAGGGATTACAAGAAGTTTCATTGACATGGAAAAGCAACAATCACGATGACGCTGTCAAACATGATTCACTTACTCAAGTCTTCTAGGCAAAGTTCAGTTTTGTAGTGTATGTAATTATGGTTCAGAAGATTGTAATTCACCAAGGCAATGAGTTAAACCAAGAAAGTAATTAACCGAAGATGAAATATACCAACTCCGGTCCATAAAATTCGGTTAAGAGAAAAATCAAACTGTTACTTTAGTTCCAGTCAACGAAGAAATACATTGAGAACAACGTCCACGAGATCATACATAGTCTACATTCTACAGATCATGCTATTTTCGATCGTTTATTCTGCGTTTACATTAGCGTTTGCGTTCTCATATGACAATACTCTAATCATTGTTACATGGAAACGCAGACGCAAATAAACAATCGCAATCGCAGCCATGTTGTTCCATCGCATTACAAAGAAACTCCGCTAATATTTCAACTCTCGAAACTCAACGAACACACACAAGAAAGAAAAAAAACAGAGTAGATTCTACAGAGAATGAACGGCCGATTCGATTTCTCCATCCATAGACTCAGCTATCTCTCTAAACGACTCGCTATGGAGATGTCTAGTGAAGGTAGTGGTCGTGTCCAAGAAATACAGAATCGACGACATCATACAACAGCACACAAACATAGGGATGGGACCAAAGTTCCAGAGGAAGAGCGGGAAGGAGAAGTAGAAAGCTCGCAACCCGAGCGACCAGAAGTAGCTAGCTCTGTTCAGGTTTCTCGACACGTACTCGCAGTGCTCTCTCTTCCCTCTAGATACAGGAACCGTGATCAGGAAACTCACGTGAGCGTAGTACCTGATGGACTGGACGTTGCAGAGAAAGGCCATGAGGAAACACACGAGGATCGCGAAGTTCTTGATGGTTGCGAGGAGAGGGCTTTTGTTCCCGTATATGATAGGAGACCCTGCGGATTTGGAAGCAGAGGTGTTGCTTACGAAGACGCCGATGATGGAACAGAGAGTGATTGCTGTCGTGGCTAATAGAGTCGATGCCATTATGTTGTTCCTTATTGTCTGTACTGCTAAAGTACCGTTCTTCAACGGCTCCTGAACACAATAACAATGAGAAAAATTGAATCTTAGCTAACTTACACTGCTAAATTTTGCTAAAGGTGTCATCTTTACTCGATAAACACTGCTTAATTTTGCTCTATGATGATGCAAATTAGGGTTTATGAGTGCTCAATTGACCTCCAGGATCTCACAATCACGATTCAATTCCAAAGTTCATAACTTGGTGCTCAAGCCTTGAGAAATCTCAATTACAAAGACCTAGATCCACTAATGAAACAGCATAAACCCTAATCTGGAAACTTTGTACCAAAAGAGGAAAGAGAGAGAAACGTACGGTCATCATAGAGAAGACCCATTGCCGTCGAGACTCAGCGTTGAGGGAGATAACAGTTAGCTTGGGACGGTGGATTATAGCGTAGCCGAGCCAGACATGGTAGGCGACCATCACGGCGAGACCCGCGGGGACAAGTATTACATCCAACCATTCCTCCTTCCACATGAATACTCCTCCGCCGCAGAGATACTGGAGATTAGTATGGTTGCGTGATCGGAGGAAAAGACAAGGATCGATGTCTGGAAATGAAGCCAGCGCAGCGCACGAAGATGGAAAGGGACAGTGTTCGTTCACACGTGTTAAAACACTAACGAACAAAGCTGCAAAGTCCTGTGGGATCTTTTTTTTTTTCTGTCTCTATTATTACCAGTCTTAATCAAACACTAACTACTGTTCTAGTTTGGTCCGAGCATTTTTTAAGTTTTAAAAAGATAGGCCCAAAACTAACTTTATTGGACTTTCAGTTGGGCCGTATTTGGTTTTCTAATAGAAAGTTGTAGCCTTGTAATGTAGGAGATTGCTTCTTAACCGGAATAATACCAGTGATTTCAGTTTAAACCAAGGAACCGGAATGTATTACTAGGCCTAAGCGTTTTTACCCCAAACCGAAGTCTCTGCCTACCCCGAACCAAAACAACCGAAATTCGATCCGAAGTGTTATACAATATCACTGTAGGTGGCTAATAAGCTACTTAGGGCATGATTATTGCAGGTCTCATAGGGAGGATCTTTTAGCGAAAATAAGAGACAGTCTCTTAGTTTTTAACTAGAAAAAACTAAGAGACGTCTCTTATCTTAGTTTTTTCTAGTTAAAAGTTAAGAGACTGACTCTTATTTACCAACTTAAATTTGTTATGTAGATTTCTTCAATGATGTAGGTGGAGCAACTCTATGGGTTTTTTGTTGAATATGGTGAAGATAGGGGGATTTTGACCTAGGTGAGAAAAACATGCTACTAGTTGTCTTTAGTTTTGGTTCAATATTCATATTCTCTTTATTGCTATTGCAGAAACTGGTCAAAGCAGTGGGTGCAACCCAGGCTTGAAGAAACAACAAATGAAATGATAAGTAGTAACTTATATTGGGTGACTTTAGAATTTGGGATCAAGCCTTGTAAGTTGTAAGAGTTCCCCCTGTTGCAAGGTGACTTAAAACTTGAGCCCATGCTGATGGCTAGGGCCACAATGGACTATGCTCTTCTTATTTGTGCCAGAAAGTTAGTTTGCACGTTGCACTAAATAATGGAAGAGAGAAAGAAAGATCTGAATGTGTTCTGCGTCTGTCTGCTTATTTCATGGCATGACAAATCGAAATTGGCTGTGAAATGGTACCACCAACTCAATTAGTTGACTTTAGGCTGTTTCATTGAATCCTTGTGAATCTGTTATAAATGACACTCATTTTCTCACCAAACCCGGTTGTCGTGTTTATATGATCATCTACTGATTCGGTTGATCTTTCTATCCTATTCTAGATGAACACACAAGTCATCTTCATTCAATACTTGATCCTATGTGATCTCAGTGATTATTCTTAAACGAAAAAAAGAAGGATTTGATATCTCTGTGTTTGCCCGTTTGTCGTTGATCTTTGGTGATCTCATGATTCTTCTGTTTTCTAGGTATCAATAGATTTTTCATATCACGAGCTGAAAAATATGGGGAGAATCTTGCATGTGTCCCACTAAGTAAAACAAGTACAGAGTACAACTTACTTCAATTATTTTAATTTAAAAAATATCATTTGTAAAACAGAATAGTTCCTTGTCAGTTGTCACATTTGAAATTAGGAAAAACTATATATATATATATATATATGTATAATTAACATATACTTTGACTAATGGTACATTTGGTTGCAGCCTTTTTTTAGAATCTAATGACATGAAAAAAGAACAAGTTAACTGAATAAACGGTGGTTGCTCCATGAATATTTATTTATTGGTGAACTTATTACTCAAATTATTCATATAAAAATGGGATTGATTATTGATGGTTTTCCACATTGAAGACAAGATGCCTAACTGTGAGGTTATATCACATGCTAATTTGATTCCATAAAGTCATTATTACAAAAAGATAATCAACTATACAGAAATGTACACATGAATGCGTAAGCAAACAGGGTTCTCTTCACTATCGTTCACGATTTCATTTTTTGGACCCGAAATGTCTAAAATGGTACCTAAATGCTTATGCCCAGTCGTAACTCATAGTTAAGGAGAGTTGTATCATTGTCATGGTCGTGTCATAATCCAAATAGTGTATGTGGTAATGGAAACACAGAAAATAGATTATCAATTACATATATCCCTACATATCTAAACTCACATAACCATTCAACCTCCAAATCGTATTATTATAAATAACCACTTAAATTATCATTATTCATAATCATTGATTACAAATAAATAAAGTGCCCCACTTGAAGTAATGACTAGATACGAACCCGCGCTGTGCGCGGATATTGTTTTGTAAAATATACATTAAAATTATCGAAATTATAGTATACAGTTTTCGAATTTGTCAGTTTTTTTTGTCATATAATAGGTTGATATAATAATTTTTTTGACATTTATATAATGTATTCTTTTTATAAATATAGAATTGATTTGTACTATGACATTTGTTGTATTTGATGTTAGTTTGTAATGTAAAACGTTTCAAATGTAGTAGAGGTGGACGTTCAGCTACTCATTCTGAAATACCTAAATTTAACATATAAATTAGTTTGACATATATATTTGGATATAAAATCAATAGATATTTCAAGTATTTTTAGTGTTCTGAGTTCTGGGTGGCTATTTTATACATTTACTTTTGATTATCTGTATATATTTTTCAATAATTTTGGACAATTCTAAAATATATTATATTTTTCATTTTTACATATTAATATATTTAAGTATATAAATATATTTTGGATACATTCAGATACCTAAAATACTTTGGCTTGGGTCAGTTTCGGTTCTCTAATTACTAAAATTTTGATCCTATTCGGATATTTAACCAAATTATGTTAAGGTTCAATACTATTTTCTGGATTGGATTTGGTTTTTTTGGATTCAGGGTTCTTGCCCGGCCCTAATATGTAGTAATTTAGTGTTTTGATTTTGGGATTAATCATGATATTATTTTTCTTAAATTAAGGAAGTGACTTTGTTAAAATTTATATTGTTTTAAATTAGCAAATACAAAACAATTTAGTTCAATTAAACACATTTTCTAATAATTTTTACCAAAATAAATTTGTTAAATCTAATTTATTAATTTAGAGTTTTATTACATTTTTAACATTGTAGTTATCAAAGTGTATTATTGAAAAATAAACATGCTTAATTATGCTTTAGAAATTTCATATTAAACATAAAGATTAATAATTTTTTAAAAGTTAGATAGATATTATAATATATATCACAATTTTTAGGTATTTATATAGGTTACATTTATTGTGAAAATGGTAAAAACAATTGGTTCATCTAATATCAATTGATAGTCTTTAAAATCCATTACTTTATCCAATAAATAATATTTTTATTTATGAATTAGACCCATCAAATAAATACATTATGTTTCCAGAAAACAATATTTTTTTAAGGCGTTTAATTGATTGGAATAACATAAAAGAGGTACAGAATATATATATATATATATATATATATATATATATATAAGTAATAAATGAAGACAAATGTAAAGGATTTTTTTTTTAACACAAAACAAATGTAATGGATAACTTTCGTTTTTCGTTACTTTTTTTTACCTAAACATTTCACTTTTTCCGACAAATGAATTTCATTCGTCTTTTATTACTATTTGATGGATTTAGCCCATCAAATAAACACACTATTATTTGTCCATTATTATATGAAGACAGACTATAAGCTGTAGGCCGTAACTTGATTAGCATAATAATAATAATTTAATTTTGTATTGTTTTTAGTAAATAACCGAAGGTAAGACGTTGGTTTAGTTGTATGTGACGACGTTGGTTCAATTTAAGTAGTGCGGTGCATTTCATATAAGTAGCGTGTGATATTATTGTAACAGTTTTGAAAGAGTCCAAAAGTTAATAACAACTTTCAACAGTAGATAAAAAAAATAGGACCCTAAATTAATAGATTAGATGTGCCATTTCTGTTACCTCGAGTCTTAACCCAATAATCCTCCAATTTATTTATTTATTATAAACAGTAATAATTCTTTTCTCTTGTAAATCTCAAGTCTACCACGACACACATTCATATATAAGGGTACCTTTGATATGCTAGCAAACATCACAAAAAGAGAAGAGCTCAAAAAGAAGAAAGAACAAGAACATGGGGAAAGAAATAGTATCAGAGAAGATGAAGCTTATTGTGGCATTGATCACACTTCAGTTCTGTTTTGCAGGCTTTCATATTGTCTCAAGGGTTGCTCTTAACATTGGTGTCAGCAAAGTTGTGTACCCTGTTTATAGGAATCTTCTTGCCCTTCTCCTTATAGGTCCCTTCGCTTACTTCCTCGAAAAGTAAGTCCTTCCATCACTCAGTGTTCCAGAGTTTGCTAGAATGGGTATATGGGATTGTTTGTGATAAAACGTTTTTGACATTAAAAGGGTGTGTTTATTTCTCATATGTTTATTGTGTAACTTCATAAAATTTGAACCTTTGATCTCATCTGGCGTACTTGTTGGATAAGATCTCAAAGTATAAATCTATTTTTTTTGTTTGTCAATATTCTTAACAATGCATTTGTTTCAACAGAAACGAAAGGCCTCCACTCACTATCTCTTTACTGGTTCAGTTTTTCCTCTTGGCACTCATTGGGTAAGCATAACAGAACAAGACCAGAGCTATCTTCTTCTGATCACCAATAAAATAATTGCTAACAAATTCTGAAACTCTCTGTGTGGTGTTAACATCAGAATCACAGCAAACCAAGGATTCTATCTATTGGGACTATACTATGCAACTCCAACGTTTGCTTCCGCAATGCAGAACTCTGTTCCAGCCATCACTTTTATCATGGCGTGTGCCCTACGGTACCTAACAAGCTCTTTCATAGAAAAATCGTTCTCATCAGTCAGTCATCATGTTCTTCTGTGAGTCTAACATTGATCTTCCTCTGTGTTTCAAGGCTAGAGCACATAGACCTGGTAAGGAAACACGGAGTGGCCAAAGTATTGGGAACTCTAGTGAGCATCGGTGGAGCCACAGTGATTACACTGTACAGAGGATTTCCGATCTTTCACAAGAGCCATAACATGCACGAGGAGGAGATGATAGAATCTAACTCATCTCACAACTGGTCACTTGGATGGTTATACCTAATGGGGCATTGTCTGTCATGGGCTGGTTGGATGGTTCTTCAAGCTCCTGTTCTAAAGAAGTACCCAGCAAAGCTTACGTTAACATCGTTCACTTGTTTCTTCGGTCTGGTTCAGTTTCTAGTCATTGCTCTGTTTGTGGAAACTGATCTCAATAACTGGATCATTGTCTCTTGGGAAGAGCTCTTCACCATCCTATATGCTGTAAGCTCTCTCACTCCCTCTCTCTTTTCCTTGATCTGAACCGGTGAAATTAGCTAAATGAAGCATCCATTGATCGTGATTACAGGGAATAATAGCGTCAGGGTTGGTGGTTTATCTTCAAACATGGTGTATCTACAAAGGCGGTCCTGTCTTTGTCGCAGTCTTCCAGCCTCTCCAGACACTTCTTGTCGCTGCAATGGCGTTTCTTGTTCTAGGCGATCAGCTGTACTCTGGAAGGTAACACATTGAAAGCCACATTGTGGAGTTTGCTCATTTCGGTTGCTAGTTCTAATTCAATATTTCCCTTTACAGGATTGTTGGTGCAGTGTTCATAATGCTGGGGCTCTACTTAGTTCTTTGGGGCAAAAACGAAGAAAGAAGACAGGTGCTTGAAGAGACTACTCAACAAGATCCAGAGTCTCTCACCAAACATCTTCTCGAGGCACAAGACAAGAAGGGTAATGCTGAATCTGGAGTGTAAAAGTTTACACTTCTGCAATATTTCTCTGTACATACACACAGGAACTTGGCCAGAGCACAGGCTCCTCTAGTGGATCTATCATACAATGCATAATCTAGTTGTTTATGTTTGAGTTGCAATAAATTTATGAATAATTGAAAAAGATATAATTGACTCAAGTCGACAGTGGAGAACCAAGTAGTAGTTTAAGTCATGATTTTGTCTGGTTGTTGACAGACCAATGTGCTGGAGAAACGTATGTTCATGCATCTGTGTAATGTCTAAATCTTCTTTACAATGAACCTGTAACATTTGTGACTAGGTCTGTGTCCCATAATCAAATATTCGAATCCCAGCCATTGAAGTTCTGATTCTACTTATAGTATTTTGAAAATACAACCAAATCATAATCACCAATCACCATAATAAGCAAAACGAGAAATCTTGATATCAAGTCAATAGAAATAAAACAAATAAACTTAGCACTAAACCACAAAGAAACCCACTTAGGTGAAAGAAAAGAGGGTCTAAGACTCTAAGTTCAACAACCATTGCGAAAAAACACCAAAACAGGAAAAAGAAACAAAGCTTAGATAGAGCAAGAGAACCGTTCTGAATGAAACTACCACACTACCTCACAGTAACGATGTCATCAATCTTCAGAATCATCCTTACGCATTCAGTCGCGAGAGTGATTGCGCTAGTGCTCACAAGCAGAGGCTGCACCACGTTCTCCTCCAAGATGTTAGTGATCTGCCCTTTCCTCACATTGATCCCAGAGTTGATTTCCCCTTGCGCATGCTTGTTCCTGAGTTCAGTCACAATGGCAATAGGATTCAAACCTGCATTCTCAGCTAGCGTGTACGGAATAACCTCGAGTGCCTCAGCGAAAGACTTCACACAGTAACCTTCCATCCCATGGAGCACTTTAGCCCAAGCACCTAGCTGCCTCGAGAGCTCAATCTCTGGTGCACCACCTCCCGCAATCAAAAACCTCTTGCTCACCAGACACCTGACAACACACAAAGCATCGTGTAGACTCCTCTCGGCTTCATCTATAACAAGCTGGTTGGATCCACGGACAAGAACAGAAGTGGTCCTCCCCATATCTTTGATTCCAGTGATCTTCAAAATCTTCCCATCTCCAAGCGAGGCTTCTTCAACAAGATCAGCATGGCCAAGCTTCTCAGCTCTGAAATGTTCAATATTAGCGATCGGCAGACAGTTCAACGTCTTGGTAACAAACTCAATCTCATCCCTCTCCACATCCTTAATCACCATAATCTTAGCCTTAGCCAAATAGTGAAGAGACAGTTCAGTCACAGCGTCCCTCAAAATACTCTTCTGAATCAGCAAAACATTACAACCAGTCGCTTTAATCTTCTTAATCATCCCCAAGATGTAGTTCCTCTCTTCTTTCAAGATCCTATCCATCTGAGTATAATCAGAGACAACAATACTCTGCTCAATGTCAGTCTTCGGAGGCGAGATCTGGAACTGAATCACAGCGATCTTAGCATTCTCCATCCTCGTAGGTCCACCACCAGCACGGCTCACCTTCTTGTCAAACACCAAACCTCTCACAGTGTGTGTATCGTCAACAGTCCCACCAAGCTTCTTAACAATCTTGATATCACGCAGATCAACAATCTCCGGCTTCTCCGGATCAATCACAGAGAGAACCGCATCAACAGCTAACGGAGCAAGCAGAGTAGAGTACTGACTAACAACCTTACTGTTCAGCGACGTGCTCGCCGATTTCACTAAAGGGTCTCTATCAGTGAGCTCCACAGGCACAGCCATGGCCGTTAAGATATCGACGGACTTCGCGCAGGACTTGTGAAGCGCATCCGAGATCACGGTAGGGTGGATCCCGGACGCTAGAAGCGATTGGCACACTCTCAGCAAGGCTCCGGCTAGGACGACGACGGTGGTGGTCCCGTCTCCGGCGGCGGAGTCCTGAGATTTGGAGAGCTCGACGAACATCTTCGCGGCCGGCTGGAGGACGTCCATCTTGTTGAGGATCGTGGCTCCGTCGTTGGTGATGATGACCTCGCCGCTCGCGGTGGAGATCATCTTGTCCATCCCCTTGGGGCCGAGGCTCGTCCGGACGGCGTCGGCGACGGCGCGTCCGGCGTTGATGTTGGCGGATCGGATGTCTTCCTTGCGTTTGTTGTCGACGAAGGACTCCGTACTGGATGCGCGGGGCCTCGATGCCGTGGATGCGGCCGCCATTGTTTGAGAGAGTAGACGAGAGCTTGAAGATCTGATGTGAGATTGAGATCTGAGAGTAAGGTTGATCAGTGTTACGAGGGAGTGAAAGGGAAACTCTAAGTGGAGCCCAACAAGCGAGTTCTGGAAATGAAAGGGAGGAAAGGAGGAGATTTTGAAAATTTTCACTAGGGTTTTACGCTGGTGTTTGGTTACACGGACTAATCTATCTTCTTAAAAATGGGCCTCTTAGAATTTTGTTGAGTAAACCGTAGTTAGCCCAAAAAGCCCATTATGGAACTTCGATTCTCCTTTTTTTTAATGAAAAAGTAATTATGTAAGTAATTAAAAAAAAAAAAAAGTTACGGAAGCACCATAGCTTATTGGTTAAGGTTTTAAAGCTTCTACACAAAACAAAGTTTTGGAAACACTGTAGCCTATTAGTAAGGTTTAAAGACTTTTACATCTAGGTCTGGGGTGCAAGTAAATCTGGTTAGCCATATTTATCCTATATAGGCCATTATAAATTCAGATTTTCCAAAATCTTATAATTAGTCCAATTATGTATCCAAATTCTACAAATACTGAAATGTTGTTCTCTAAAGCAAAAAGAAAAAAAATTGAGCCCATATTCACATAAAAATATTAAAAGATAGCATACATGCTTCAATCCTTACATTTCAATATCAGCCATGTTCGTTTTATAAACTCAGCGACTAGCGGCTGCGGCAGAAAATAAGGCTCGGGCAGAAGCAAATTCTTTGGTGTTCTAATTAAAAACAGCCGCAACAGACAATTGGAGACATGAAACGGAAGTCGTCATTGCCGCTGAAATTCTAGGCGTCGTATTCATCAGATTGAACTTGACGCAGCGACTGAATGAAACAGATCCGTGTTATTTTGTTTGTACAACATCTGCCGTGGCCATGAATTTAATTCTGAGACGCTGCCGCCAATCCCGGCGTTATAAAACGAACAGCACTATCATCTAAAACAATATACAACCAGTAGAACACAGCCGATCTTCTAAAATTGCTGTCTTTTAATATCTCTCTCTATATATATATATATATATATTGTGGAGCCTAAAACTTGTGGTTTAGCCCAAGATCAGCTATATTTCTGAAACATTGTTTTGGCTATCTCTGACGGGTTTCCCACGACTACGCTAAACAAATGGTGGGTTTCAAATCTGTTTAGATTTAGAAATGTCTAGATTGTTCTTATTTTTTAGCAAATAATCTCTCTTGAAGGAAGCAGGAATTCCTCTAAGTGTTTAATAAGTTTAGGAACAAAGTAGGTCAAAAAAGTGGACTCAATTACAGAAGTGAAAGGTGATTAATTAAGAAGAAAGTGGGCTCGCTATACAAATATGGTCAAAAGAATATAAGTTCATGTGTTTATCTCTCTAAATTATTTTCTCAATTTTATGTGTCGGAGTGCTGGATTTCTCATGTTGAATAAGTTTCCTTTTATAGACATAATAGCACTTGAAATATGAAGAAATAATAGATCGCCGTCTTTGTTGGTGAAATTGTATATTTGTTGTACGGCCTTACACGAAGTGGATGTTACTCGCCTCGTCCCAAATACATTTAATGCTAGTAAACTGTATTCTCCGTACTCTGCAAATTGTCAGGCATGTTTTAATGACAAATGGTTCTGCGGAGCCTTGTTTGTACCTATGTTACATGGAAACGGAAGCGGATTCGCGGAAGCGGAATCGTATGGAAGCGTAGAAGCGAGATTTTAAAAAAAATTAGGAAGCGGAAACGTATCAGAAGCGTATATTTATATGTGTGTATATATATACATATTAAAATATAAAAATTACAAAAATGACTAAAAATTAGAACATCCAAATTAAAAATAAAATATTTATTCATTTATAATAATTTTAAAAGATTTCATGCTAAAACAGTGAAAATATATATAAATTAAGTTTTAAAATATTATTATACTAATTATTTTTAATATTTCGTAAATAATTAACACAATATATTTGAATATGTATACGATTTATCTCTAATAAACCCTCAATGTATAAAGATAATTTATAATATTAGTTTTAATATTTGTATATTTATATTCTCTATTTCACTATTATATAAAAATAAAACAATGTTTCTTATATTTTATTTACTTATGACATTGTATTTTTTTTAAACGGAAGCGTGATTCCAAAACGGAATCGTAAGCTTCCAACGTGTTTTTTAAGAGGTATTTTTGGAAGCGCATTGGAAGCGAGATTCCGAGAGCTTCCACAAGCTTCCGATTCCGATTCCGGTTCCGAAGCGGGAAACGGACATATGACGAAGCTTCCATGCAACCTAGGTTTGTACAACTTGTTGGGGTTTGCTAATAGACTTTGATCTTGTGCTTTGGACTTTTTTAGTAAAATAGACATTTTTTATTTGGATGGGGCATGTGAAACTCATTTCTATCAAATTCATTTGATTGATTTTGACATTTAAGGAGAGCATCAATCTATGAAGATATTTGTAAAAAGGATTGTGTTCTAGAAATGATGTACGGAGCAAGTTTTTTTTTTTTTTTTTTTGCTTGAGTATGGAGCAAGTTGTAATGCCAATTCATGTCTTTACTGTAAATGACTCATTGACTTGGATTTATTTGAATAGGATAAAAATGTTGAAACTACCACAACTATTTGATATATGGAAATGTTTTTTCTTCTTCTTGTCAAGTCATTCTTTTATAGTGAATAATTTAAGGTGTGTGTTCAATCACATGCTTGTGAATCCTCAAAACTGACACCCGTGTTGCATAGTCTCAACTCTCAAGGTGCCAAGAATAATCCCGTACGTAGGAGTCACGTTTGCATGAAGAGTCTTTGTGCTGTATCTTGTTTTATACAGAATCCTTTTTTGGGTAAGATATACATAGAATCTTGGAGCTTATATAATGGTGATCCATCTTTCATGATGTAGTTGTAAAACAAACATTTTGACTTTAATTAATAGTAGGTATTAGGTAATATCAAACATTAAAAAATCAACTTTCATTTCCTTTGAACGAAAATATTAGAATGTGATTGATCGTACAGATCACTGGAATACGTGTAGTGTCTGTGTCCTCATTATTCAGGAGGCTAATATACAATGTAAATTTTCTTAGTAATACGAACATGTTTGTGCATAAAAACACCAAGGCTGGGCTTTTATTTGAATATTTGATTTTTTCATAAAGTGGATATTAAATCATTAAAAAAATTTTAACGATAAATATTCATACCCCGAGCCGACTACAAGAATTTACAGTATACGAAATACAGAATGCAGTAAATATCTAATTTACACTGACTGCATTTGCAATAGCTCAAAAGCTTTGACAAGAACCGGTCTAAACCGGTTTATATCAACGCTCACGTTCTGCTGTACCAAATAAACCGACTGGAACATTTCCCACCCGCGTTTCCCAACCGCCGATGGATCTCTCACGATCTCGTGATCGCGTCCGTACCGCCGCAAAAGCGTGCTCTCCTCCGCCGCGATCTTGTACTCCAGATACCTCAGATTCATCCCCTTCGAAGGCTCCTCAAAATCCGTCCTCGCCAGCCACTCGAATCCCCCGATCGGAAGAATCTGAATCACGACGGCGTTCTCCGGCGAGAACACCATGTTCGTGAGCCCCGCGCCGTGAACGCCGAGCATCACGTCGCACGAATTCACGGTCTGCGCGAAACTCGCGACGTCAGCGCTCGCTTCAGCCACCACGACTTTGAACCCGATCCGCCTCGCCGCTCTCGCGATCTCGCCGGCGTTCGTGAAGGCTCGCGATCTCCCCCTCGCCAGAATCAGGATCCGCGGCCGTCTCCGCCGCTGATTCTTTCTCGTGGTCACGGGCCTCACGGCGTCGTTTCGCAACGAGTATGCGTCTCTAAGGAATTTTCTGAAATCGGCCATCGAATACTCGGAATTCGAAGGATTGATCGTCAGCTCTTTGTAATATTCGCGGTGGCGGTTGAGACCGACGATGACGCTGCTGAAACAGTGCGTTTCGTCTTCTTCGTCGATATAAATGAGCTCGTAGTTCGAGAGACTCCTCAGTATCTCCTTGAATTTGTTGATCCACGGTTGATTCTTGTTCGTCACGAGGAACTGAACCTCACCGTTGAATCTACGCGACGTCGTGAACAGAGGAATCACGATATCGGTGAAATCGTGGAAGTTGTTCATCGAGTAGCCTCCGAGAGAGAATAGTATCGCCGGAACGCTGTGATTCCTAACGCAACGCGATAAATTAGCGTTCTCGGCGTTTTGTTCCAAATTTACCGTCCATTCTCTCACTCGATCCATCGCCGCCACGTCACCTTTTCTCGCGTAAGGTCTAATATGCCACGTGGAGTTTCCTGAAAACGGAAACGCGATCGCTGCATGAACCGTCGCGGATTTGCCGTGTATTCTTACGTCGCCGTTTAGTTCGCATAACTCTGTTCTCGCTAGCTTCTTACATATAGGTTTTATTGTTTTCTCCATTCTATTTCCTTCTAAAAATCCACAGAAAGAAACATAATCAGATTCATAAGTACAAAGATATTAAGACCATAATTATTAATTAAGATAATTATTAAGAATGTAAACCTGAAATAACTTGTTCTTTGGAGATTGTAGTGTTAGTAGTAGAGTTAAACGAATCAAGATGACTCTTGGACAAGCTAGTCTCGTTGTAGACACTAAGCTCATGATCTCCAGAACTGATTAAGCTCTGAGGAGTGGTTGCATGTGATGCAGTGTTAATTTGAGAATCTCCAGATGTTGCATTGCTGCTGCTCCTTGTAGCTTGAGGTTTCTGCGTTTCTGTTATTCTCAGCATCCTAAGACCAGCGTTCACTGGTAACTGCAACTCCACTGAAGAAAGAAAGAAAGAGAGATGTTGGTTTATGTGCTTTAATTTCATGCGTTTTGAAAAGTTGGTAAGGGACTAACCGATTGGTGGTAAAGGGCTGAGATAAGGTTTAAAGACGGTGCAAAGAGTGAAGACGAAGAGAAGAGAGGCAATGAAAGCTCCATAGCCAAGTCTCTTCTGCTCGTTTTTGCTAAAGCTACGAGCAAGTATTGTATCGTAAAGAAGATTCTTCTCTGTCATACTCTCTCTCTTCTCTTGAGCTATAAGACAAAGATTTATTACTTTCTTGTGATGCAAGAAAACTCTTGAACCTGAGTTTACGGCTATTTTAGAGAGGTGTGAATATGATTGTGAGAAGGGGTATGAAGTATATAAGAAGAACTTGTTATTACGACAATGCTACTCGTGCTCAATGATTGTTTCTGTAAATGTCGAGATCTTAAGACAGGATCACGAAGAGAAGTTTTACGTGTTGAAAATCAAATACTTTAAAAGTGATATTAGTGTACTATTAAAAGAACAGAAATTTATTAATTTATAAGTATGGGGATTGTCGGCACTGGAGGAAGGATTTTGAGGGCATGCAGTTGTTAGAAAAAGTCTTGGTAAGCAAATGCTCCCCACGATTCTTCTTTTTAGCTTCGTTTTAAGTTAATTAATAGATAATAAAATAATGAAAACCAAACAAAACTATCTAAACTACGACTTACAAGCCAAAAAGTCTCGAAGTCTTTCATTTTGTTAAGAATATGGAAATTTAAACGTTTTACTTTGTGAATAAACTTGAAATTGTGGATAAAATGAACTTTTTTTTCTCACAATACGATATCCTATGTGTTTTAAAATAGGTAGTGGTAAATCGTAACCATGAACATTTATGTTAGGAATCACAGCCTCGTGCTTCCGTATAAGGTGAACATGCTTCAATAGCTAGTAAAATGTTTGTCAGTCTTTAAACGACGGGATCATCTAAATAACCATAAATCATGATGTTTCGTTAGAAATGTTCAAAAATAATTTAATATAGAAATGAAAAGAAGTTTGTAGTTGACTGTTATGACACAATCAAAATCTAAATGATTGATTGATTGATTATTCATTGTTTAGCCTTTGTTTTATTGAGACCACTTAACGAAGGAGGCAGAATCAAATTTGGCCTGAAAGCTATGAATCAACTAACAGTTGGTGAAATTTTTCTAGATTTATGTTAAGCATGGTTGTTAGATTGTCTTTAGACTTTCTCCAACAATCTCTTATTATATTTTTCATATAAATGAATATAATTCATGCATATAATCTTATTAAGTTGTAAAGTATCTCCATCTAATTAGACATAGTTGAAAATTTATCAAGTTTCAATTAGATAGATATACTTTTAAATTTTTTAAAAATATCTCCATCTAGTCAGATTGTAAAGTATCTTCATGTAATAAGTGAATACTTATCACAACCGTTATCTAATATTAAAGGATGAAAATAACAAAAAAGTTCATTCTGACTTTCATGTCGTATGTCGTTGTGATTGGTCAAATTCTGAGATTGTATCATCAATATCATCCACCAAAACCTATAGTTTGGTTCTAAATAAACTCATTGGTGCAAGAAAAGTTTCAGTAATGATTACTTCTGTTGATATGGCTATAACTTGAATCTTACTACTGAAATTTGGAGGACTAAATCTACTTTTATTTTTATTTCGTAGAACATATATTTAATAATCCAAAACATGCGTTGATTACCTCAACACCCAGTCTTAATCTTTTAAGAAAATATAGATGTTTTTTTTTCTTCTTTGCATTAGTTAGGTGATAATTAACTAATAAGAAGGATCATAATAATAGCAATTATAAGAGAGTTGTTAAGTAGGAAAAAGACATTCTAACAAGTTCCGTGTCTTATAGCCTATTTGGTGGGTCGCATAACGATGTACGTGTGCACCTTCCAGTATACGTTTTTATAATTGTAATGTTGAATTGAAAAACTATGTACATACATATATGCATGGTATATATAAATGTATATATAAAAAGTATTGGTTGTGCTATCAGTTATAGAAATTAATAGTTATACAATAATGTTTTTGATAAATTTGCAAATGCAGAAGAATTGTCTACAATATACAATGCATGGATCTATAGTTCTATGCAGACTTATTAGTTTAATGATCTCTACAGACGTAAACGTAGGTCTATTTGAAAATACACTTAAACCGACATGATATAATTTATCTGCCATACTAAGTTACTAACACAAGCAATTCTTGCATAATATTTTCTCTTATATTATACACGATATAGTTTACCTGCCATGCTAACACCAAGGAATCCTTACGTAAATATTTGTCTCTTATACTATATTAGCAAAAGAGATTTTTGGTTAGAAAACTCGATGAATTAGCAAGGAGTACTTGGAAATTTAAGTGTGCAAATACGTCTGCTTTCGGCTACATCATAAATGTCACACTCGCAATGAAAAGGGTACTCAGGAATTTTATTGAGTCCTTTAATGCAAGTCTTGCTTCCATCCCACCCACAATTCGGTTCGAAATTGTGCCTTTGTGCACACTTTCGCTTTGATCTCCATAGCTTTCACCTCTATCATTTCGTATCAACCATAGAAACAAAAAGCTCTTTAGATTACTGTGTTACAAAAAAAAAGATTACTGTGTAATTAACAGTTGATCATGCAGCAGTTATGAGCTTAAAAAAAATTGTAGAAACGTTGGTTATATTGGGAATAATTACTAATATGTACATTACCTTTCACGTGGACGAGAAGGAATAAAGAGGGAATACAAGAAACCATGAACAAAGTAAAAAAAATTCATGATTCGACAAAAATGAAGTACAAAAATAGGTGTTGAAATCATCAAATGGAAGTCATCCACTGGATCTTAACTATGTATCTTTTATTTTCACTTACACTTACAAAAGAGATATAACATCTTCGAGGCCATATTTAGCTTCTTAACGTTTCGACCTAAATCCCTAACTGCCTAGTCTAGCTGTCTAAATGACCTAACAAACCAATTCTCTCATAAATTGTAAACCGATCGCATTGCATAAACTGAAACACTCATTAACCTAAGAGGTTTCTTATCAAATCATAATCTTATACAATAAAGGATAATATCTGATAAGCAAACATTCAGACTATAGCGGAGAAATCATAAATCGATACAAGGTTTAAAAACATCATTTTCACTAACAAAATCGTAAACGATATGCTTAAAACATATCAGTAATCGCAAGCAAAGATCGGGGCCAACAACCCCAGCATGGTTTGTCTCACTGCGGTTGAAGCGGCTTGACACTCTCTAGTTTCTCTTCTAAGTTCCATCCCCTGAAACACAAACACAATAAGTTTCAGTTTTGCCCTTAAATACAACTCTTGAGCGATGCAAAAAGATACATTTTCTTTACCTTTCAGCAGCTTCCCTTTTGAATGAATCGATTTGTGTCTCAAGCACGGCACAAGCAGACTGAATCTCCATATTCTTCACACAGAGCTGTCTCCATTCTTGAGATAGAGCATTGAGCTCGTACGCAGTGGTTTGCTGATGTGGCAACAAAACAAAGTTTCAGATTACCACATAAACTAAAGAGAAGACTGCAAGAAAGAAATGTCTAAAAAAAATACTTCAAAAGTGTTATCACCTGATGATACTTCCTTTCACGATTTACTTTTTCAATTTCTTCGTTCTGCTCCTGGGCTAGTTTTTGCATTCTGGAAAAGAGAGATCAAGTAGAGTGATGAATCAATCTCGCTGGTGTCTAAGTTCTAAAAGCCAGTAATTAGGTAACAGTTAAAGAGTGGTATGTCCCAAGAGCACGAACAGCACTTATATCTCATAAGAACAAACACAGAAAGCACGTGAAGAAAAACAAAAAGCAAGTTTTATGTGTGGAAAACCCAAAGAAGCATTTTATGCAACCAAAATCGACACCAAAGTTATCAAGAATGCTTCCACAGAATATATACAATCCATCAACTAAAGAGCTTGAAACACTTTAATCACAATGTAACGACTAACAATTTAATCAATGCTGTATTTGAACAAACCTGGTCAAGAACACTTCTAGCCGATGGTTGTTCTGTCTCCACAGCTCGGGACCATGTTTAGACATCATTTCCAAATTCTCAAGCCTGTGTATTTAACATATCCAAGAGTTAAGAGAGGAAAGCAGGCATGTGACAACAACTTATCAGAAGAGAGTCATGCATTAGAAAGATAAATAAACAGTGCTTACTCGATCATCTTCTGTTGCAATGACCGTTGATTCTTCTGGAGATACTGCTTCCAGGCAGCATCATCATTTTTCTTACTAGCAGGCGGCAGTTCAAGCTTGTAACGGGACTCAAAATCGATCCGCACTGGAGGCTTCCCAGCTCGAACACGTTCATACTCTTTGCCAAGAACGGGGCAGTTCTGATATTCGTTTTCCACCAACCAAAGAAGACAAAAAAAAAGCAATCAATAACAGAAAACACTGAATCAACAAGTTCGCCCATTTACCTAAACATTGAAACTAAACTACAAGATCATAAAAGTTCTTCTACTTTTCAAGAAGTAGATACAGATAATCTGCTCATGAGCTTCCATCCAATCTCAAGATTCTAGTTGATTCAAAGTTAGATAAATCACCTAAATTCTCATCAACCACTTTCTCTACTCTTGAATCCTAAGAGAACAAAGAGAGAAGAGCTAATATAACAAAGTAGAGATTGACACTCTTTACTGTAAATTCCAATAAGATGCAAACACTAATACGAGAAAACGATCTGATCTCACGAAAACTTCATCCAATCCACTCTACACACTAATCCAGCAAAATTTCGTAACCCTAGCTACAAAAACGAACAAACAAAACGATTGAAAGGATCCATAGTGAAATTCACCTCGAAATCGAACTTTGGGAGAGGAGGTAAGTCCTTGAGAAAGTCAGCAGGTTTTCTGGAGCTCCGACGCATCTCTTCCTCAACAAGGCGATCGACCTCCGCCTTAATCAGTGGATTGCCATAGTCGTCGTCGATATAAGGAAGCGCATCGATAACTTCCGCGTTCGCCGCGCTCGCCCAGGGCTTCGTAGCCTCCGGCGCCAACTCTAGCATCAACACGTCCCCATTGTTCGTCGCCATTACCGCCTCCACTCCAGAAGAAGAGAGAAGACCCAAAGTGAAGAAAAACAAGTAGTAGTTATTTACCGGCTCCGTCGACCCAATATCATTGGGCCTTGGGCTTTTTAGGGCCCTAGAAATTTAAATATATGTTTATTTTTCGCCAATATTAATGGTGTCTTTTATAAAAGAAAAAAAAATCTGCAGAACTATAAAATCGTCAATAAATCATATACTATTATGCCAATATTAATGCTTCTTTCTACCAAAAAAAAAAAATCTGCAGAACTATAATATATCAATAAATCATATACTTTTATGCCACTATTTAATGTATTGATACATACTGAACAATTATTTGCTAAAAGAACTTTTTGGTGAAACAAAAAAAATGCAGAAGTAAACAAACAACCAATATGGCAATTTGCGATTAAAGTGGCATGTTTGAGTACAAAAGAGTAAAAAAGAGTTTAACTTCAGGCAAATCTCGGATGAGTTGCAAGAACCGGTTCTTGTCCGGTACAGCTGAAATCTCCGGCACCGTCTTCTCAATCTGTGGTAAGAGCTTCGCCAACTGTATCCCTGTGGCCAAACCGGGCTGCGTTTCCATCTCCTCTAGGACCTCTACTAACGCTACGGTACAAGACTTGAGTGCCATCTCTGCTACATCTGTAAACTCAGTGCTGCAACAAGTAAAATAGACCAATAAACACTTACATGACTGCAACGAAGAAACAGAGCACTAAGCATATATGAGGACAGGTGTGTACAGAAGCGAAATTGTTTGTCTTTTGTAGGGTTAAAGAGCAGGAGACAACTTCACCTTGTGAGAACTTCACGTGTCTCGGTTATGAGTCGATGAAACTTAGTGACAGTTGCATCTGAAGAGGAAACATCAGTGGTGGTGTCTTGGGGCATCATTAAATAATCAACCCAGTGATGTGGACTTCCAGTGCTCATAAACACATCAAGAATCCGGATCACAGTTTCTTCAAGGGTTCTTGTGGTTAACACATCCTTTAACTGCTTTCTGCAATCAAACACTAACCATTAGATTTGTTCTTACTTGCTGAAACAATAAATCAACATTCGAGGATGACAAACAAGGGAGAGAATTCTGATAACGGAATGTACCCTTTAAGGACATCTTTCACTGCACTCTTCATATGGGAAATCAAACTCGGCATGCTATTGGTTGCAAGATAATCAGCAGTTGTCAAAAACTTTTGTTCATCCTCTCTATCTATGAGATCTAACTCTTCCTGTGGAAAAAGCACATAAGCAAATAAATTGGTAGAGATTTGGTAAATCCAATTAACGCAATAAGAATTAGATGTAAGACCAATGAATACAATAAGGAAAGGAAAATAATATAAGGGATGTATACACAACAGTAATCCATACACCACCCTTATATCTCACTTTGAAATATTGATATTGATACATTGCAAGATTGCAACAAATGAAATGCAATTACACAACACAACTTTATCAAAATAAGTCACATGCCATTCATAAAAGAAAACAATACTTCTTTAGACATAACAAAAAAAGAGGTTATTAAAATGTCTTACAAGTAAATGGGAGCTGCCAAGACCTCTAGCAGTGTCGATATATAAGTGTCTGCCCAAAATGTTGACTTGAACTCTAATGTACAAACTCAGCATAGTCACTGACCACAGCGACACAACCATCCTCGTGAAACCTGCGTTTAACAAGAAGATCTAACGAAGCCTACATATATAAGTATGTACAGAAAGAGAGCGATACGCACTCAAAATTTTGAGCTCAGTCCAAAGATGAAGCTTCTCAGAAGGAACCAACGTTCCTTTTCCTCTGCTTAACGTCTCCATAACACCAGAGACATCGATCTCCTCAACAATGCGGCCACTCAAGCGACGCAGTGCGTGAGGCAATGTAGTCGTGTCAGCAATCATCTGAATGTTCTCGAAATGAACCTTCATCCTAGCAAGAGTTTAAAACAAGCAACAAGGCAAGTTATTGAGAAACTGTAACAAGAGACGTGGCACAAAAGCAAAAGACTGTGTTATCTTTCAAGAACGTAACTGGGTTTTGATGAGTTCGTCATTGTGACGCTCGTTGGCAAGCTCGCGTTCCAAGTCGGCGAGTTTACGAGTATGAGCATTGTAGAGCTTGTAAAGCAAATACCCACTTCCTAAACAAGTCGTCGTCACCAAAATCTTCCTTCTATGTTTACTCCAGAAACCCCTAAACTTGGCCACAATAAAAAAAAAAAAACAAATCAATCTAATAAAATACCCTAATTTTCTCAGTTGCAGACAATATCTACGCAAACCATGAATAAAGGAAATGAACAGGGTAGAGGAGACGAAACCTGAATAAATCCATGGCCTTTTGAAGCTATTGGATTCGAACCAACGAAACCATGATTTCTACAAGCTTTTTAAAAATTAATAAAAACGAAAAGATGGAAGAGAGATTATACAGAGAGATGAAGGTATGAGAGATAGAGAAGGAGGGCTGTGGTATGAAGGGGGAAGATAAAACTTTCCGGCGAGAGATGGCTTTTTTAGTTCCGATCTCGGTGAATAATGAATGACAGTGACACACCGAGATTCTTTAATTGGAATCTCTTTTATTTTATTTAACCGAACTTAACCGAACCGAAGTAAATCTGTCTTTACGAAGCAATTATATCCCCGGTTCAGTTATATTGAACTGAGCAAGTGCAAGTGCGAGTGCAAGTGACCGATTCTATTGGTTTTATATATCTTCGGTTTAGACAAAGTCAACAAATTTGAATATGGTTTTGGCAAGAGAATTAAACTTTAAAATCTTTATAACACAACATTACTGATTGTCAGCTTCGGTTTAATGAAAATTATTTTTCAAGTGAATGCTTCAGTTTCCTCTAATTTTGTAGCATGCTCTGGTACCAAGTTTGGGGCGTTTGTTTGAGGCCATAGTAGAAGTATAGCTACACTACACTTAGAAGTTAGAACATAACCAACATTTAAAGGTTTAGAATATGCTAGTCTTGCTTATGTAACATTGAGTCTCACATTGTCCATACGACTTGTAGAACATGGAACATCGTAACCTGCTATGAACGGAAATGATATCCAATTGCCGTGGTTGTTGCTTGGATCGCAAGAATGATGCCAGAGAACAAAGGTAAGTAGGAATTAGCTTCACTTTGTGTATTTGGATCTTTAGGAATTTAAATAGTTATGTTGTTTGTTGCATCTTGTGGTGGCAATGTCTGTTTACTAGGTTTCGACTTGTAATTGAAATCGTTTTATACATCTTAGCCAAAAATATATAAAACATCAGTTGATTACTCTGTTACATTCTAGGTTAGTAAACATGAGAAAAAGGAGCATGCACCAAATTAGATAAAACTGCAACAAAGTTAAGACACCAGTTTCATTAAACAAAAACACACTTGCAAACAACAGACACACAAGTTAACAAGGGCATCATGCTACAAATAAGAGAAAACTGAACCAAACATGTTGTCTGTCTTAGGCTGAAACATCTTTAGGATCCAGTTCATTGTCACCTCCGAGATTTCTGTATTCGTAGAACCAAGAGCAGGCGAGAAAATATCCGAAATTCAAGACTCCCACAAAGACTAAAACCCAGTAAACATTGTCAACTCTTCCGCTGTTAATGTCATTTGGTAACCACTTGGTGGTCCTTTGGATCAGATCTATCAGAGCTGTGCTCAGATAGAAAGAGATTCCAATCACCATCGAGGTCAGTGAAGTCGCCGTGTTCCTCAGAGACTCCGGGAATTCTCCATAGAACAGTTCAATATTTCCCGGAAACTGGAAGGCCTCGCCTATTCCCACTATAACCAGAGGAGGAAACAGCCACAGCACTGACATGGGACGCCCGTTGTTCTCAACTGTATTCAGCCTCTTTGCTTCCACAACCGCGGAGACTACCATGCTCAGGACGGTGAACACCTGGCCTATCCCGACTTTTTGAAGCGGTGTTAGCCGCTTATGGGTGAGTTTCTGGTACATTGGATAGATAAACCAGTTGTTCATTATGATAAAGACAGATGCAGAGATCATTGTTATGACTTGGAGGGACCCAGCCGGGACTTTAAAATGAGGACCAAGCCCACGGTCCGTGAGTAGAGCCTGGAGTACAATTAAGCTCGTTTGCATCGCTATTGGAGTACTAACAAATATTATGGCTACCCACAGAGGAACGAGTCGGAGAATGGCTTTGAAATCTTCTACTTCCTGAACAGAGCATAGCCTCCAGATGCTGTTAACTGAGCCGTCTTTATAATTTAAATCGTCTTCGGTTTTCAAGGCTGCACGATTCAAGAACCTGCACATCTAAACCACTTTCAGTTCTGATGGTATAAGATACTTATGGAGATTGCGGGTTTAGCCTGAACCTCCTGATATTCAAAAAGAAAAAAAAAACTTTTTGTTTTTATCTATAGAAAAGGGTGTTTGATTCGGTAAAATCTACTAATTAAAACCCAAGCAAATCGAAATCTAAAAATTAGTTTGGATTTGGTAGTATTGAATAAACCGAACGGAAGTTTTTAAAAAAAAATCTGCAGTATATGAATATGGTTTGATATATAAACCGATTAAACCAAATAAACTGAATAAACCAATTAATTAAAATATATTAGTATATCATATATAAATTTTATTATAAATTCAAAATATATACATAATTTATTTCCTTAATATGACAGTGGTTTCAATAATTTATTATTTTGTTTTTAAGTTAAAAAGGTTATTTTATGTTCTTATTTCATCAGATTAAATAAAACATAGTTTTATTTTTATTGGTAACTATTTATACTAAAATATAGTTATATAATAATATTATGGTATTACTTTTGCTTTTCTTACTTTTATATTAATAGTTAAATAATACAGAAAATATTATATTTAAAAGTTAAAGTAAGGAATATATATTTAACTTATGATAAATGTGATCTCTAATCATATAATCTAAAATTTGTTATAAAAATAAATATGATTATGGTTTTTTGGTATAAATTTAATAAATCGAAAATTGATAGTATATAAACCAAACCGAAACAAATTAGATATGATTTTGATATAGTTGCTAATTTTTGTAAATCTAAAAACCGAACCGAACTGGACTGGACTCAAATGTGGATTGAGAGGCCTACCTATAGCTATTGGAGGGCACTGCAGCAGAAGTCTTGTCCTTTTCTCCAGGCCCACGGTGATAGTCTTCTTCTCTGGATGAAATCACAGCCTTTCTTTTCACTGTAGCAGCAACTACAACCCTGATCATGCTTTTGAAAGGACTTCCCATGGGTTTCTCGTTCTTGTAGAGTCTCTTCCCGCAGAAGAAAACAATGAAACTTACCATATTTGCAGCAGCGCAGAGGCCAAACCCCAGTTTCCAGCTAGCATTGTCCTGTGTGTATACAATTGCTGTGGCGCCGGTAATAGCCCCAGCATATAGCGTGAGGAAGTACCAGTTGAAGAAGCTTCCTTGATCCTTAGGTTTCTCGTATTGGTCTGCACCCGCGGATGCCAAGGTGAACCGTGTCCCACCTCCTCCAGTGGTTACTAGAACTAAGGCTGTATACAAGATCCCAAGCTGGAGTTCCGATGGAAACTGGCATAGGATTGATCCGGTTTCACACGGTCTAGGTTTCAACGAGTCCAAAGATGCGATCAGAGTCAGGAGAAGAATGCCCTGAGTAAAAAAATGTTTAAATCTCCTTTAGACTGCTGGTATAATTAAGAAATTAACAAAATAGAAGAGAATCAGTCATGAGTTTTGGACTTACAGTCAGCGAGATAAAAGTAGAGGCCGAGATGACGACAATGTTTCCAAAGAAAGAATCAGCTAAAATGGCTGCTACGACAGGCAACATGCTGAGGCATCCGTTGACAATGTTTGAAATCTGAGCAGCAGCGATGTTCTTGATGTTGAATTCCTCGATCAAGAAGACGATCAAGTTCATTACCCATCCGAAAGAAGTTATGGACATACCTAACAACGTAGCTGCACCACATACATTTAACATATGTTGATGTCTTGCCTTCAAAGAAACATAGAGAACAGCAACAACAAAAACTAAACACACAAACCAATCATGAACGGAATAGTTATCCAGCCACCGCGCTTGCTTCTTGTATCTCCAGCGCACTGCGCTTCCGTATCACCTGAAACTGGACCAGCCATGGAAGAGAACAAGGGGAGGAATCAGAAGTAACTTGTGATATTTGTGTGCGTGTGATGTTGCGGATAAAAAGCTGTATATATAGAAGCAAATGCAGAATAATTATGTTGGAAAATAATTATTATTATTATGTTGGTGCAATGATTTAGTAATGATATTCTTTTAATCCCAAGGCCAAGACTACCTAATCATGTTTTGACAGTCTATCTACTTATGTACTATTCTGATATCAGATTGGTGAACCAACCCAAAAAGGATTTGGTCGGACCGTTAATGGTCATCAGAATCCACTTCGAATAGTCTTTGTATAAATTAAGCAATATACTTACGAAGACACGAGGATCACGACATATAGTATTCGAGTCCCTTTTACTTCGAATATTTTTTATATAAATTAATCAATATTCTTACGAAGACACAAGGCTCACAACCACAGATAGTGTTCAAGATGCCTTTACAGAGCAGTAGAGCACTGAGTAAGCAGAACTAACGTGAAACGTGTATGATAAATAGATAATTCTTAAAAACTATATATATAAGGAAGTTCAGAATAGTTTTTCAACGGTATCAGCTGTCATCCAAATAATACCTAACCCAGTTTTTCACATTTATTCTCTGTTTTCGTTTTCAAACATTTGGTTGGTGCCTCTAAAAGGAGTATGATTCTTACAGATATGAATGGGAGGAAAATGAAAATTAACGTGAATCCATTCTTTTGTTTAACCTTGTTTTATCGAGACTGATTTAGACCATATTATAACATAGGAGAATATGACAAAACAACAAACACTAATGGTCTTTTAACACTGGAAAATAGCAAATATAAACATAACTAATGATACGTTATCAATATCAAACTGGTCTTGTTTTGAAAATAAAGTTAATTAGGTGTTCATGCTCTAAAAATATGAATCTACTCTATGTAACCTAATTCAATTGACATTACTTCTTTTGGTAAAAATCTATACTGTTAATTCTGTTGACCCTCAAAATATTGTCCGATTAATACCCTCAGGGAACGAACTTCTCTAAAGAGAATTTGATTAAGAATTATCAACACCTAAATAATAATGATTTTATTAAATTTCCAAAAACAAAAAAAAAAAACTTTCCGGCGAGATGACTTTTAGTTCCGATCTCCGTGAATAATGAATGACAGTGACACCAAGATTCTTTAATTGGAACATGAGCGCGGATGTTTGATTTAACTTGTGTTTAATGTAGGTTTGAATATTTTTACCTCAACCACCTACCTAAATCCGAATCAGAAAAATCAAACTTGAATCCGAACTGTTATATAAAAGTATCCAAATGAGACTTATGAGCTTAGTACTTTGGAAAACGGTCATAACTCGAACCAAACCGAAATCCGAACTAGGATCCGAAAATATCCGAAATTAGTTAAATATATTAATGTTTTTATATATTTTAAGGTGATGTAGATATTTTAGAGTTTTCAAAATATTTTTGTAGTTTGTTTTATTTCTATTTTGAATACTTTTTTACTAATTTTGATAGTTTAACTAATATTTAATTAGATCTGTAAATAATTTATATATTTTTTAAAAAAAAATTATCAATTTTTAAAGTTTAAAAAATATATTTTTGGTCGATTTTAAACATTGGTACATCCAATCCAAACCGAACCCTGAAGTAATTGAACCGAACCCGATCCAATAATTAGTAAAATCCGAATGGGACTTCTGGACATAATACCGAAAATCCAAAATCCGAATTACCCGGACGGATACCAAACGGACCACTGAACACCAGGCCTAGGTCAAAGTAAATTTATAAACGCTGATTTTATATAAAAATCCATGTACATTTTTATATTTTGTAATTTACGTATAGAATAAAATATATTATTTTATAATATAGATGTTTGATAATAATTTTTGTATTTGTACATAATATTATATTAAATTTTTTATAACTTGATGCAATTTGATGTAATTGTACTATTCATATATTAACCTGTTACTTTTTGTTAATTTATTTTAAAACAACATACTAAAAATTTAATTTTTTGCATTATTTTCTATTAATTATTATTAGTTTTATGATATTTTGTTTTCTTGAAAATTGAACTCTCGAAATTTTTATATTTTACTAATCTAAATAAGGTAATTCTATATTTAAAATGGTTTTATATAATATATACTATATATTTCAGCTTGTGTTTTTATTTTCACCACAAATAAACAACAACCATAAATTGCTACATAAAATTTATTGTACTTTACTTTGTTTCATATAGGAAAATGTTAGATAAGCTTTGGAATTGTAATTAAATAATTTAAGGGGGTGTTAGTGGGAGTTAGATTCATATAGAGTTTGTTAATTTTAAAAGTTGATAGATTTGTTAAATTTGGAAGAAGTTGTAGAGAATTTTGTATATTGTGAAAATGAGTAGAAATAAATTATTAGATAGATTTTAAGAATCTAAGGTAAATATGTATTATTCTCTCAATCTTGTCTCATGAGTTAAATGTTTAAGAATACAACTCTCAATAACACTAATTTTAATAGATTTATGGAATCATTAAAATCTAAACATTTTGAATAACAAAATATTTGTAGAAAATTGTAAAATCATCATACCAATAACAAATGATTTGTAGATAATTTTAAAATCATCATACCAATAACATTAGATTCTACAAATTCTTAAAATCACTAAAAGTCTATTTTCCACTAACACCCCCCCTAAATTGATTTTAAATATAAGGGCAGAATCTGTAAATAAAAGGAGAAAAGAGAACTATTTAATTTATTGTAAATGCAATGTTTAAATGTATAAAGAAAAAATATTTAATTTGCTATCCATATTTCAAAAAAAAAATTATGCTGTGTGTATTTTTAAACATTGTCAAAAGTTGCTTCAGTTTTTAATAATATAGATACTGGAATAGCTGGAATCGCTAACCGAGAATCTCTCTTATTTATTTAACCGAACCGAAGTAAATCTATCTTTACGAAGCATTTATACCCCGGTTCAGTGATATTGAACTGACCAAGTGCAAGTGACCAGTATACTGGTTTTGTATATCTTCGGTTTAGAGACAAGACAAAATAAATTTCAATATGTTTTTTGAAAGAGAACTGGAACTGAGGAAACAGAAGTTACTTTCACTTGCGTAAGATAACATAGAAAATCCTTAACACTAAGGATAAGAGGCCAAATATTTTTTGGACAGGTTGTGCTGCACATACGATTGATTTGATGCTTGAAGCAATTTCTAAGTTGCCTAAGTTTGCAAAAATCATTGATCAAGCTAAAGCGCTTACGATTTTCATATATGCTCATCACAAAACCTTAGCATTGTAATTTTTAGGCTCAGCTATTCTAATTTTTTCCTTCTGGACAGTAGAGGTTGCATGAGCAGTAGAGGTGTCGGTAACTGATAAGATCTGGGCAGACTCCAAAACTGGAGGCTCAATGGTATCTTTGATTTCGGTTGGTGTAAAAGCGGATTGAGATTCTATGGAAGCATACATGTCTTCAAGAACAGAAATTGTAGCTAGTGAGATGAGATTGTCTACTTTCGTAACAGTATTTGGATCAACTGAGTTCAATTCCTTATGCGCATCCAGAAGAATGTCAGGAGATACCTCATTATCTGAAACCGGCGCTGAAGTAGTGTCGGGTCGAGGAGATTTAGGAACAGTGACAGACGAATCTGTTGACACCTTCAGGAAAAAGGATTCTTAGAGAGAGACCGGTTAAACCATCAACAAAAGCTAAGGAGATGCATTTGTATTCTTCGGTTCGTGGAAGAGAAACCGAGGTCGTGGAAACCGAGGTGGGTGCAGCTAGAAGTATCCTCTTCATAGTATTATAAGTCGATCGAAGCATATGTTCGATTGTATTCTGGTTCATTTCATGTTCCCCTTTCTTGTTGTTTGTTAAAACTGTATGACTTCGGTCATAGCATCTATCGTTTTAATTTTTTTTTTTTAAAAAAAACCTTAGCATTGATGAGATCACATACCAAAAAGGGGAAATTGTGCGGCCAGGAGTTACGAGATAGTTTGCGACATCCTTTTTGACACCACAAAGCTTGTTAGAAAAGAAGATACAATTAAAAGCAATGTTTAACAGTGAAGAGTTGTTGGACGTATGCAAACATTCACAAAGTAAGAAGGGGAAAAACAGTTTCGTAACTGTTATGCGTTCTATATTTTGGAAAGGTGTGATATTTGTACTAAAGGTTTTTGGACCTTTAGTAAAACTTCTTAGGGTTGCTGATGGAGAGAAGAAGCCTTCAATGAGTTTTATTTTTGGAGAGCTCTTAGAAGTAAGGAGCAAGGAGTAAGATTAAGTTAGCTTGTAATGACTTGGAGAGAAACTACAAACCTATTTTGACATCATTGATGAGAAAATGAAGGGTCGGTTGGATTCTCCTCTGCACATGAGCGCCTATTTACTGAACCCATTCTACTTCTACAAGGAGACAACCACTGAGCATGATCAGATATGCTAATTGATGGATTTGTAAGTTGTGTTGAGACGTTTTACTATGGTGAGTACGATAAACAAGATCAAGTCGTAAAAAAAAAAAGAAGAGTTTAATGTCTACAAGACAAAATCTGGTGCTTTTACAAGAGGAATAGCTCTGAGAGGATGTGCATAAGTTGATAACAAATTTGATATCCTTTTGATTTCATAAAATGTGATTATTCTTGTATCAACCATTTTTTTCTTATTCTAATTTACATTTTAGGTAGTTGGTGGTACATGGTTGTCATGTACCAGCTTTGCGAAAGTTAGCAGCAAGGATTCTATCTTTAACATCTAGTTCATCTGGTGTGAAAGGAATTGGAGTGTTTTGAAGGGGATTGTGCTTTCTGGTTATATATATACATATATATATATATATTTGTATCTATCTTCTGAACTTTGTTTGTTGACTTTGTGGGGGGTTTTACTTTCTTATTTCTTGCAGATTCATACTAAAAAGAGGAATAGACTAGATGTTAATCGACTTAACAGTCTAGTTTATGTCCAATTCAATGCTAAGTTGTTCAACAAACAAAAAAGAATCAAAGATAAAGATGTTGATGCGATTCTTGAGGATGGAGATGAAAGTAAAGCAGAAGAATATGGCTTGTGTGGATCCACTTGAGAGTGAAGAAGCGCTTGATGGAGAACCTGGTTTCCAAGAACCAAATGATTTTGATTCCGATGAAGAACATGACATTGAATATGAATCTGATCATGAACAGGTGGTGAACATGGATGGGTTTGCTGTCGAAGAAAGTTAGAGATTTTGTTTTTGCTTTATACATTTAGGTTTTTATATTTTATTGAACATTGGTTGATTGATTTGAATTTTATGGTTTTATTTTGCATTGAACTTTAATAGCTTCTTGTTTAAGCATATGATAACAATTTTTTTGCTGAGATTTTGCTATTATGTTTTAGTTTTACTAAGAAAACTTTTAGAACAGTAGTAAAAACACTCATTTGTATTTTCATACTTAATATAGTTACATTAAATCTGAACATTTTAATATTCCAAAATACATTATAAAAAATACAATATAAACCTAAAAATAGTAAGATAAGTTACACATGAATATATCGATAAATTGTTGTCAAAATATATATATCGATAAATCTAGGCCCCGATTAATATGTCTAGGCGCTAGGTCCCTATAAAACGCCTAGATGCCGTCTAAGGATTTATAGAACATTGGGCTACTACACTTAACATAACCAACATTTACAGGTTTAGATTATTTTAGTCTGGATTATGTAACATTGAGTCTCACATTTTCCATACGATTTGTAAAATATGGAACATCGTAACCTTGCTGTGAACGGAAATGATATCCAATTGATGTGGTTGTTGCTTGCATCGCAAGAGTGATGCACTTCTGTGTCATATGCCAGAGAACAGAGCTAAGTAGGAGTTAGCTTCACTTTTTGTATTTGTTCACAGAAAAAATCCTTAAATAACAGTGAAGCTGCTTAACTGATTTGGTTTTTATGAATTTAAATTAAAATAACAATATTGTTTGTTGCCTCTTGTGGTGGCAATGTCTGTTTTCTAGGTTTCGACTTGTAATTGAAATCTTTTTTATAAATCTTAGCGAAAAATATACAAAACATCAGTTGATTACGAGAAAAAGGAGCATGCAACAAATTAAACAAAACTGCAACAAAGTTAAGACATCAGTTTGAATAAACAAAAACACACTTGCAAACAACAGACACATAAGTTAACAAGGGCATCATGCTACAAATAAGAGAAAACTGAAGCAAACATGTTGTCTGCCTTAGGTTGAAACATCTTTAGGATCTAGTTCATTGTCACCTTCGAGATTTCTGTATATGTAGAACCAAGAGCAGACGAGATAATATCCGAAATTCAAGACTCCGACAACGGCTAAAACCCAGTAAACATTGTCAACTCGTCCGCTGTTAATGTCATCTGGTAACCACTTGGTGGTCCTTTGGATCAGATCTATCAGAGCTGTGCTCAGATAGAAAGATATTCCAATCACCAGTGAGGTCAATGAAGTCGCGGTGTTCCTCAGAGACTCTGGGAATTCTCCATAGAACAATTCAATATTTCCCGGAAACTGGAAGGCCTCGCTTATTCCCAATATAACTAGAGAAGGAAACAGCCATAGCACTGACATGGGATGTCCGTTGTTTTCAACTGTTTTCAGCCTCTTTGCTTCCACAACCGCGGAGACTACCATGCTTAGGATGGTGAGCACCTGGCCTATCCCGACTTTTTGAAGCGGTGTTAGTCGCTTACGGGTAAGCTTCTGGTACATGGGATAGACAAGCCAGTTGTTGATTATGATGAAGGTAGATGCAGATATCATTATTATGACTTGGAGGGACCCAGCCGGGATTTTGAAATGAGGACCAAGCCCACGGTCCGTGACTAGACCTTGGAGTACCATTAATCCCGTCTGCGTCGCTATTGGAGTACTAACAAATATTATGGCTACCCACAGAGGAACAAGTCGGAGAATGGCTTTGAAATCTTCTACTTCCTGAACAGAGCATAGCCTCCAGATGTTGTTAACTGAGCCGTCTTTATGATTTAAATCGTCTTCGGTTTTCAAGGCTGCACGATTCAAGAATCTGCACATGTAAAACCTTTTTCAGTTCTCCGAACTTCCTGGTATTCAAAAAAAAAACTTTTAGTTTGAGTAAGGAATATGTTTTAATAAATATGATTTCTAATCATGTAATCTTAAATTTATAAAAATAATATAATTATGGATTTTTAGTATAAACCGAATAAATCGATAAATTACAAGTGTATAAATAAAACCTAACCAAATTAGATATGGTAACTAATTTTTATAAACCGAAGAAACTGAATAAAAACCGAACTGAAACTTGACTGAAATCTGGTTGAAGATGTCTACCTACCTATAGCTCTTGGAGGGCAGTGCAGGAGAAGTCTTGTCCTTTTCTCCAAGCCCATGGTGATAGTCTTCTTCTTTGGATGAAATCACAGCCTTTCTTTTCACTGTAGCCGAGACTACAACACTGATCAGGCTTTTGAATGGACTGTTTCCCATGGGTTTCTCATGCTTGTAGAGTCTCTTCCCGCAGACGAAAACCATGAAACTTACCATATTTGCAGCAGCGCAGAGGCCAAACCCAAGTTTCCAGCTAGCATTGTCCTGTGTGTATACGATCGCCGTTGCGCCGGTAATAGCCCCAGCATATAGTATGAGGAAGTACCAGTTGAAGAAGCTTCCTTGATCCTTAGGTTTCTCATATTGGTTTGCACCCGCGGATGCCAAGGTGAACCGTGTCCCACCTCCTCCAGTGGTTACTAGAACTAACGCAGTATATAAGATCCCAAGCTGGAGTTCAGATGGAGACTGGCATAGGACTGATCCGGTTTCACACGGTCTAGGTTTCAACGAGTCCAAAGATGCGATCAGAGTCAGGAGAATAATGCCCTATAAAAATGTTTAAAACTTCTTTAAACCGCTGGTATAATTAAGAAACTGACATTGACTCGCACGTCTATGCGGATTACTTTTCATTTATAGTTTCATGTTCTATTTATAAATAATTACTTTTCATTTATAGTTTCATGTTCTATTTATAAATATATTTTAGTATATAGTGAAATTTTATGACTAGATATATTTTCGATTTAAGTTATTTAGCCTTTTTATTTTAGTATAGATATATGATGTTTTTAGATGTTATGATATTAATTTTTTGACTTTTTTATTAACTTAAATTTTCAAAATATAAAACCACTTTAATTTTTACAACATATATTTCTTGTGTTGCATTTCAGTTAAAATTATACTTTAGCATCTATAATTTTTCTTTTGTAAAATTTAGAATATTATCATTTGAGTTTAAAATACTTATTTTCTAAATTGTATGATACTATTAATATCTATAATGAATATTAAAATTTTAAAGTTTTCTGAAACACACATTTTGTAAATAACACCATAACTAAAGGTTAGTTATATACTATATATTTGTATATAATCAGTTTTAAATAATATACTGTGCAATTTTCAAAATAAATAAATAGATAATATATAGTTGTAGATATTAAATTTTAACATATGTTAACGACTTTATTTTGTATAAAAATATTATATAGTTTACTAATTTTAATTTCTTTGAACAGTGATGACATTTTAATCATTTAAATGGTGAATTGTTTTTTTTAAATGAAAGTAAGTTTTTCAAATATGTTAATTTACCAGTTTAATATAATTTTCATATTCAAATATATTAATTTTATTTTAATATAATATAGACTATAATAATAAAATTTATAAAATATAGCTAATAATTTTTTATAATAATTTTTAAAAATGTTAATTTATAATAATATCATATTTTCGTCAGAAAAGAAACTAATCAATGCACTAAATATTAAAAATATTGTGTGGATTACTTTTCATTTATAGTTTCATGTTCTTTTTTTTTTTGGTCAACATAGTTTCATGTTCTATTTATAAAAAATTTAATTTATAATAATATGTTTGTTATTAGAGAAAATTAACAAACATAGGGGAGAATCAGTCATGAGTTTTGGATACAGTCAGCGAGATAAAAGTAGAGGCCGAGATGACGACAATGTTTCCAAAGAAAGAATCAGCTAGAATGGCTGCTACGACAGGCAACATGCAGAGGCATCCATTGACAATGTTTGAAATCTGAGCAGCAGCGATGTTCTTGATGTTGAATTCCTCGATCAAGAAGACGATCAAGTTCAGTACCCACCCGAAAGAAGTTATGGACATACCTAACAATGTAGCTGCACCACATACATTTAACATATGTTCCTCTGTCTTGCTTTCAAAGAAACATAGAACAAAAAAAAACACACAAACCCATCATGAACGGAAAAGTTATCCAGCCACCACGCTTGCTGCTTGTATCTCCAGCGCACTGCCCTTCTGTATCACCCGAAACTTGACCAGCCATGGAAGAGAACAAGAGGAGGAATCAGAAAGTAACTTTGATATTTGTGTGCGTGTGATGTTTCAGATAAAGAGCTGTATATATAAGCAAATGCAGAATAATTATGGTGGGAAAAAAATAAATTTTTTTTGCTAACTAAAACTGTTTTGAGTAGATTTTTACAGTGATCAGTCTCTACCGTCTGTACCACTGCGCTGATAGAGAATAGAACGTGCGACCTTTGGCATACATTTATGAGAAGAGGGACCACTAGGATATACAAGCTCTTCTTTGATAATTACGTTGGTGCAATGATTTAGTAATTATGTTGGTTTAATGATTTAGTAACGATATTCTCTAGTTCCGAATCTACCTAATTATGTTTTGACATTCCATCTACTTATGTCCTATTCTGAAATCAGATTGGTGAACCAACCCGAAAAGGATTTGGTCAGATCATTAATGGTCACCAGAATCCACTTCGAATAGTCTTTGTATAAATTAATCAAATAATATACTTACAAAGACACGATGCTCGTAACCACATATAGTATTCAAGTCCTTTTGTCTTTCTTCGAATATTTTTTATATAAATTAATCAATATACTTACGAAGACACAAGTCTCACAACCACATATAGTGTTCAAGATGCCTTTACAGAGAGCACTGAGGAAGCAGAATTAACGTGAAACGTTCTCAGCTGTCGTCCAAATAATACCTAACCCACTTTTTCAAATTTGTTCTCTGTTGTCGTTTCAAACATTTGGTTGGTGAATGGTGCCTCTAAAAGGAGTAATGATCCTTACAAATATGAATGGGAGGGAAATGACAATTAACGTGAAGCCGCTCTTTTGTTTAATACCATTTTATTGAAACTGGTTTAGAACAAATTACATGAGACATTCGTTCTAGAAACATGAATCCATTCTATGTAACCTAATTCAGTTGACATTATTTCTTTTGATAAAATCTTATACTATTAATTATGTTGACCCTCAAAAGTTTGTCGGTTTAATACCCTCAGGGAACGAACTTCTCTAAAAAAAAAGATTTGATAAGACTTATCAACACCTAAATAATAATATCATTACTTCTTTTTAACGCGTGATAATTATGCTATTATAACTATGAGAAATATCACAGACGATTCCAACCGCCCTATTGGATCCACGCTTGACGGTACTTCTTACATCATGCTGCAGATCTCTTGTAAACTTTTTTCTCCTTAATTCGCATAATTCCGTCTTCTCCGGAAATTGAAATCTAGACGTCCTGATGTAGAAGTATTAATGAACCTTTGGTTAAACCACTGGACCAATGGAGTTTCCACAATAATATCATTATTATTAAACTTCCAAAAACAAAACAAAAATCTCTAAAAGTTCTTTTCTTTTACTAAAAAATCTCTAAAAAATCATAAAGAAACGCTAATATTATTCATTCATTTTTGCATGTCTTTACAAAAACAAAATATAATAGATTTGATTCGTTGGACTAGTCCATTTGCATATGCTCCGAAAGGCCCATGTAATCCAACTTCAGCCCATTAAGTAGTCTCCTCGCTGAAAACCGCACCAAACCCTAACTATAAATACCTTCATTTCCCTCGACCTCCTCCGCCACGCCCTTTTTGGAACTAAGAAGAATCAGAAACCCAAAGAGTCTCTCTCCCAAAAACCCAAAAACCATGGCCGAGGGACTCGTACTCAAGGGCACAATGCGCGCCCACACCGACATGGTCACCGCCATCGCCACCCCGATCGACAACTCCGACATCATCGTCACATCATCCCGCGACAAATCAATCATCCTCTGGAAACTCACCAAGGACGACAAGTCCTACGGCGTCGCGCAGCGCCGCCTCACGGGCCACTCCCACTTCGTCGAGGACGTGGTCCTCTCCTCCGACGGCCAGTTCGCTCTCTCCGGAAGCTGGGACGGCGAGCTCCGTCTCTGGGACCTAGCCACCGGCGTCTCCACCCGCAGATTCGTCGGACACACGAAAGACGTCCTCTCCGTCGCCTTCTCCGTCGACAACCGTCAGATCGTCTCGGCCTCTCGCGACCGCACGATCAAGCTCTGGAACACGCTCGGAGAGTGCAAGTACACGATCTCCGAGGCCGACGGACACAGGGATTGGATCAGCTGCGTGAGGTTTAGCCCCAACACGGTCGAGCCTACCGTTGTCTCCGCGTCGTGGGATCGGACCGTGAAGGTGTGGAATCTGCAGAACTGTAAGCTGAAGAGCTCTCTCGCTGGACACTCTGGTTACCTCAACACCGTGGCGGTTTCGCCTGATGGTTCGTTGTGTGCGAGTGGTGGGAAAGATGGTGTGATCTTGTTGTGGGATTTGGCTGAGGGGAAGAAGTTGTATTCTCTTGAGGGTGGATCGATTATTCACTCGCTTTGTTTTAGTCCGAATAGGTATTGGCTGTGTGCTGCGACGGAGAGTAGTATTAAGATTTGGGATCTTGAGAGTAAGAGTGTTGTTGATGAGTTGAAGGTTGATCTCAAGGCTGAGGCTGAGAAGTGTGATGGTGGTGTTGGAACTGGTAACCAGAAGAAGGTATGTCGTTAATTCATTATAAATCTTTGGAATATTTCGTTTGCGTTATCTTTAATTGTGAAAAAAAGTTGAAATTTTTGGTTTGAGTAGATTAGAGGAGGAACTATTTGCCATGTAACTCTTTAGTTATGTCTTGACTTTTGAGTATTGAGATTGATGATGTTTTGTAATGGGATTAACCAAGAAAAAATGTGTATAATGAAAAAATGCAGGTGAACTACTGCACAAGCTTGAACTGGAGTGCAGATGGAAGCACGTTGTTCAGTGGTTACACTGATGGAGTTGTCAGGGTCTGGGGTATTGGTCGTTACTAGAGACAATAAACCAAAGAAGAAGAAGAAGAAGACATGAAGAGTGTAACGCAATTTCCAGAGAATTTTATTTTCTCCAATTTTTCTAGGCTCAGTTTCAAGTTGTTTTATCTATAAAAACCCCTCTCAGACCTCTATTTTGGCAATTTTTGTTTAATTCAAGAAGAAGAAAAAACAAGTTTTCTTTGGTTAACATCACACTACCAAATGACATGACTTTGCATTTTTGCAAATAAACATTCGTGATCTTCGGATTTATTCAATCTTCACGGGATGTGACCATCTCTGGTCTCCATTTTTAGTTTCAAATCAATGACGTCTATGTCAAAATTTTGAAAGTTGCAAGAGTGCCAAAATGTGAATTTATTGCTAACTTGAACCTTTTTTTATTTGCGTTGAAATGTCAAAGAAGGAGATAGTTCAAGTACAATTCTCATGGATACATCCAGATCATTTCTTGTTTCGTTTCAGAAGTTGCCTAAACCATTGTGCAGACATCTTGGGGTACCTCTTCAAAGTCTTGTAATCAACATAGACGATCCCAAACCTATGCAATAAAGAAAAAAGAAATACATAAACAACAATGCTTCCATGTCCTCCGAAATAACATACATCAGCATTCAGCATTGATTTTACTAACTAGCTTACCTTGAGGTATATCCTGACAACCATTCGAAATTATCAAGCAATGACCACGCGAAGTATCCCTTCACATTGGCTCCATCATCCACAGCTTTCTTAAGTTGAGTTAAGTAATCTTTGTAATACTTGATTCTCGTTGTGTCGTGTAGTCCTTGAGCTAGAGTAACGTTGCCTGGATCATCCATACCTATAAGATATATTCGACAGTTTTTATTAAACTTCGATATATTTCTATATGTTCTCAGGAAAATAATACAAATGAAAGAAAAGTATAATAAGAGATTGTTGTGTCTTTAATACCATTTTCGGAGAGAATCATTGTTGGGTTGCCATAACGTTCCTTCATGTACATCAAAGCTTTGTACATTCCCCATGGTACGTTGTATAACCAATACGAGTACGCCTATGGTAAATGGATTTAGATTTAATTTACTCGCTAATCAATTAGAGTTAAAAGAACATCAAATATAGTCATGTAAATTAAGCTCACCCTTGGACCGATTGGCTTCCCCAACTTTGCAACTACAAGTGTATAAATGAAAAATGTAAATAGAAACTCAAAATCTACTCATATTTGATATGGAATGTTCCAGGAACTTACACCCGAAAGTAGCATTCCAATCTTGTTGGTAACCCAATTCCTTAGGTATGGTGGAGTTATGAGTATCTGACATGAAATAAGTTGTGTATTGATTTATTCCCACGAAGTCTATGGAACCTTTCACCATTTTCACTTCTTCATCCGTAAATTTCGGAAGCCTATCTTTCACGATGTATTGCATTGTCTTTGGATACTCTCCGTATACTATTGGGTGAATGAACCTTCCAACATTATTAAAAAGAATATTCTTGTAAGTCCTCCAAAGAAAAAGTAAGTAAAACATGAGTTCTTTAGATGTTTTAAAGTTTTGAGCAATTACCATCCGATATGGAAGTCTCTTGCCCTTTGAGCTGCAAGATTATCTGCTTTGCTTCTAGTAAGCGGCTCGTACCAAACGAAATCTAGAAGAATCCCAATTCTTCCCTTTTGTTTCTCCTGAAAATTTTCATAAAAAAAAGAGTACTCAGTAATTAGTGTGACAAAAGAGATATATGTTTAATTACACCAAGAATATCCACTTATAAGCTGTTGTTTACTTGGTAATATTTGCGGTATCTTTGGGCGGCTGCTGCGTGGGCCAAGATAAGGTGATGGGAAACAATGTATGGCTCAGTAGCTGAGTTCCCTTGCGTGCAGTTGCCATATGTTTTAGAGCATCTACCCGGTGCGAATATACCATTATCATAACCTAGAGCAGCTACCACACGCGGTTCATTAAACGTCATCCAGTTTTTCACTCTATCTCCAAATAGATTGAAACAAAACTCAGCATAATCCGCAAAATCATTCCTGCAAATTTGAATTAATCAGTGTTTACAACTTTAATCCGGTTAACAATTTGCAATTGAGAGACAAAGAAGAGTATGCATATATATAGTTGCAGGTTGGTGCTTACACAACTTGTCTACCAAGCAAGCCTTTATACTTCTTTTCCAAAGCCAAAGGAAGATCATAGTGGTACAGATTTGCATACGGTGTAATCCCTAAGCATTCAATTATATTCGTTATATTTGTTTTTGTAATCAAATCAATTGTATATAAATGTGTTAATAGTTTTATACCTTTTTGGACCAAGTAATCGATCAATCTGTTGTAATAAGCAACTCCTTTCCAGTTGATTTTACCGGTTCCCTCTGCATTCATAAAGCTTAAAGTTATAAATGAATCTTGATCTAAAATATACACTGATTACTAATATGTATTATATATGAATACCAGGGAATATTCTGGACCATGAAATGGAAAATCTATAAGCATCGAAGTTCAGATTCTTCATTAAATCTACATCTTCCTGAAATGTGATTATCATGAACACACATGTAAATAGAAAATGCATACTTCTAATAATTTAATTAAAAATATATTTGAATCTCTCAGATTAAGTACCTTGTAACGGTGATACTGATCAACTGTTACCTCAGCAGTGGCATTCTTGGCGATAGTCCCTGTTTTGTTTTGTTTTGTTGATATCATTATTAATTAATCAATTCTTGATATTATGTAACCAAACAAGAACAATATGTTTGAATTGTAGTTTACCAGGAATCTTGACGAAGGCGTCCCAAATGCTTGGGCCACGACCATCTTGATGAGTTTCGCCTTCGACCTGATAAGCTGACGTGGCGGTTCCGAACAAGAAGTCCTTTGGAAAACTCTGTCTACTTAGACCGCCGGTGTCGAGTTTACTTTTCTCTTCGAACGGTGAGGATTCGCCGGAACTGAAAAAAGAGAGGAGGATGAGGGTAAGAAGAAAGAGAGGCCACGGAGGTGCAATGAGGTGTCTCATGGTGGTGAGTGAGTCCTGACTGTTGGTTTGAGGATGATACAACTTGTGTGTCTTTAAAGCTTATTTATAGGCTTTTTAAAGATTTTTTTCTATTTTGAAAATAATAATAATTATTATTATTATTATACAATGATTGTATAAATAAATATGTAAGGATGCAATTCAGTGACTATTTAAGATTTGGATAAGACTATAGTTTGATTTAAATTTTAAATAAATTAATGGTTTACAGTTATGTAAAAAATTTGGATGGTGGATCTTTTATGACAAATCTAGTAGAGTAAAGACTCTATAAATTAATAATATTTAGAATATGATAATTTATTAATTTATTAATTGAAATAAAATTTCATTTCTAAAATTTGTATCTTAAGAATATTTATATTAAAAATAAAAATTCATTCATGATATTATATATTAATTTAAGTTTATAAATTTAGATTTCATCTTTTTATTAGAACATTTGATATATTTTACATGTTGAATACATTTCACAGGATACACTTTTATATGTTGTTCAACAAAATGAAATACAAACCAATGATAAAATTTATTTTAAAGAAAATAAACAACAAAATGGTTTGTTTATGTTTATATAAAATTTATATTTATATAGTAATTAATGATTAATTATTTTAATGAAATTATACTAAATTTTTGTATAAGAATTTACTAAATATTATTATTTTATCATGTTATATTTCACATTAGTTAATTTAAAATAACAAAAGTATGTATTTATCATATTTATTAATTTATCAAATATTAATTTATATAGATTCTACTGTATGTACAAACAGAAAAATTGTCTTGGATGATGGATGAAATGAAAAAAAAAAACAAATAGTGGATGTCCACCAGTTTTCAGATTTTTAGACTAAAAAGAATGATACAACTTTGTAAACAAATCTTGAAAATTTGGTAAAAGATCCTTGGTCAAAGAAAAATTTGGTAAAATATCTTTACATTTACAGAATTTGGTAAAAGATCCTTGGTCAACCGGATTGTCTTTGACAGAATTTAGAACTTTTTGTCAACTTCTGGTAAAATGTTAAATCATAGGTTTTCTGTAAAATTAAAATTGATTCATCCACATTTTTATTTTTTACGAAAACAGAAATTATTATATAACAAAACTCAAATCCGGTTTTTGTTACAAATAAAACCAGAAACAGAGCCATACGATTGAAAACAGAGCAAGTAGGCGAAAAAGCCAGAGGAGATACAATTCTTGACACGTTTTACGTGATTATCCATTTTAATATAACGTGTGATAACATTTTTAAAGTACGTAACTCATTAAATAATTATGTAACAACAAAAGCAATACTAAAGAATAGTACGCAGGATTCCAGACAAGGTTTGTTTTTATCGTGCTGCGTATCAATGGAGTCATATTTGCAATCGAGGATTTGATTTTGATATTCGTTCATTGTTTGCAAATACTATATTACAGAGATTCTTGTCTTCTGTTTTTCCCCATAAATATTACTGGATCTTGTAAATTATGATCCCTTGGAACATGTTTATTGGGGATTTTTAGCTATAAATATAAGAAACCGTCTCTTATATTCCGCTAAAAATTCTATCCTAAAAACCTCCAATAAACATGTTCTTAAGTTTTTACATAGGTTCAAATGAGCTCATGTGTCCAATGTCCGGGCGATGTATATATTCATTCTTAAGTTTTGGAGGTCATCAAGCCAAAGACAACAATTTCAGAATATATATATATTTGTTAAACGTGGAGGTTCAAGATCAATGTCTCATTTGTTATGTCCACGGTCAGCTCTAACGACTCTCTGTCCATCCATGACCAGTGTATATAATATATTCAGTAAGGCATAATGGAATCCCTTAAAAGTTATAAACCAAGTGTGAATTTGTAAAAAAAAAAGTGTGAATATATGCAAACTTTAAAAGAATAAAAAAGGATTGAGTTATTGTGTCCGACCCACATTTTGAGAAAAGTCATCACGCAAATCGTAAAGGGCCAAAACCAAAAACGTGGACGAACAGAAGCCGACAAGGGGAAAGCAATCACATCGCAAATAAGTTCAGACCTCGTGGATCCATAGGCAGGCAGGACTGGACCATGCCCCCACAATCTTCACGTGAAAATGTCCTCTTCCTATAACACTCTCCAAAGCCACTAACTGCGAATGAGATGAGAATAACGACAACACCAACGTTAAATAAAATAAAACTACATCTACGTTTGATCCTATACGCAAATGCAAACGCACAGATTCCAAAGAACGTTATTTAAAGCTGAGAAAATGTTATTACAAAAGCTAAGGAGATGCATTGGCAATCCGCAAGCCGTGGGAAGGGGAACCAAGGATGAGAGAATCGTGGTATACGTGGTTAGTGTTGTTCGGTTACAATCTTTTTTAGTCAGTATGAGCGTTAGATCCTATTGTTTATGGTTTATTTTTATGATCCCTTCTCCTTTGTAAATGTTTTTTGGAAAATTGTATGACTTCGGTCAGAGCATTGCTATGTAACTTTATATTATCATAATAATACTAAAAAGTTGAGAAAATGTGAAAATAAAAACTAAATAACATGTGGTGCAAATCGTCGTGCTATAGTTTTTTAGTCGTAGGAGAATGATTACATCGCACTACTGAGTCTAAAAAGCAAGATAGCATCTACCTAGCTCATACTATAATCTCAATAGTCGTAGTCTATGAAGACTCCTTAATTATGTTATGTACAACTTACAGGAACAGGTTTCTACAACAAACATGACAATGAACTTTTTGTTATTACCATGTTAGATGTAGTCCTGAGGATGAAGATGATCATGCTGAGAAAATTCAGTGTGAAACGCCAGACACATTATTGAAAGTTACAAAACGTATTTACAAGAACAAAACTTCTTGCTGCTGAAACTTTTATTAGCGTTGGAAAGTCAAATGACGAACGAATATATCTAATCATGGACACACTGATCTCATCACTGGTCCCGTTTCAAAAGACGTCTAAACCACAAAGCAGACATCTTGGGGTATCGCTTCAAGTCTTTGTAGTCAACGTACACAATTCCAAACCTAAACAAAAGCATTACTTTAGACTTACATACTATCAGAAAATAATCACATAAACAAAATAAGATTCATTAGTTAACTTCTGTACCTTGAAGTATATCCAGATAACCATTCGAAATTATCAAGCAACGACCACGCAAAATATCCAGTTACATTGGCTCCATCGTCTACCGCCTTTTTAAGCTGCGTCAGGTAGTCTCTATAATACGTGATTCTTGTTGTGTCATTTACTCCTTGGGCTTGAGTAATGTTGCCCGCATCATCCATACCTATAAATATTACATTCTGATGTAACACTTCACATTCCTATAAATCTTGGAAATATATCAAAGAAAGATATTTGTTAATACCATTTTCGGAGAGAATCATAGTAGGGTTGCCATAATGTTCCTTAACGTACATCATGGCCTTGTACATTCCCCATGGTACGTTGTATAACCATTCCGAATGTGCCTATATGAAATTAGATTAATTCATAATCAAACACTAAGTAATTAAGGAGACTTAAGAAAATCATTACTCACCCTTGGACCAATTGGTTTCCCATTCTTTGCAACTGCATGTGTAGATATTGACGGTTCTCAGTAAAACTACATATTAATTGTCACAATGCAATCTATGAACAAGAACTTATCATTTGCCAATGAACGTATATATATGAACAAGAACTTACAGTTAAAAACGACGTTCCAATCTTGTTGATAACCTAAATCCTTAGGCTTGGTTGTGAGATGTGGAGCGGACATGTAATAAGTCGTGTATTGGTTTATTCCCACAAAATCTATGGAACCTTTCACCATCTTTACTTCTTCCTCAGTGAATTTTGGAAGCCTCTCCTTCACGATGTCCTGCATGGTCTTTGGATACTCTCCATATACTATTGGGTGAATGAACCTTTGAAAAAAAAAACACCCATTAAAAGGATACTTATCTAAGTACGTCCAAAAGTTTGAACCATTACCATCCGAGATGGAAGTCTCTTGCTCTTTGAGCAGCGTCATTGTCTGCTTCACTGCTCGTGAGAGGCTCGAACCAAACGAAATCAAGAAGAATGCCAATCCTCCCCTTTTGTTTCTCCTGAGAATTTACGGACTCGATAAATAATCATCATATATATTCGAAGGAAGGACCGACCCTGTAAGCGTTACTATGTACCTGATAGTGTTGGCGGTATCTCTGGACGGCTGATGCATGCGCCAAGATAAGGTGATGTGCAACGATGTAAGGTTCAGTGGCAGAGTTTCCTTCAGTGCAGTTTCCAAAGGCCTTAGAGCATCTAGCCGGTGCGAAAATACCGTTATCATAACCTAACGCAGCTACTACACGTGGCTCGTTGAATGTCATCCAGTTCTTCACTCTATCTCCAAATGTCTTGAAACAAAACTCTGCGTAATCCGCAAAATCTTCCCTGTAGATTGCCTTATTAGATCAAACTTTTTGAAGGTTTACCAGAAGAGACTAGAGAAAGTGAAGATAATTACAAACTGGTACTTACACAACTTGTCTACCAAGCAAGCCTTGGAACTTCTTTTCCAAAGCCAGAGGAAGATCGTAGTGGTACAGATTCGCATACGGTGTAATCCCTAAGCATTAACGTATACTCAAAAGACAAAAAAAAAGTTACAATATAAACTGTCTATAAAAGTGTTATGAGTTGATACCTTTTTGGACCAAATAATCGATTAATCTGTTGTAATAAGCAACTCCATTCCAGTTGATTTTACCAGTTCTCTCTGTGTTCATAAGCTTGAAGTTATACCAAACCAATCTTAATCTCTAATATAAACAATGTGGTTACTTTATATATGTCACACACTAATACCAGGGAATATTCTGGACCATGAAATGGAAAATCTGTAAGCATCGAAGTTCAGTGTCTGCATCAAATCTACATCTTCCTGACATTGAATTTAACATTTTATTATGAACATTGAACACACTTATAAAACTAAAACAGTAATGATTAGATTGAATGTATACGATTTAAAGATTAGTGGTATTGGTACCTACCTTGTAAAGGTGATACTGGTCCACTGTTAACTCAGCCGTGGCATTGTTTGCAATCTTGCCTGTTTTTTTGGCCAAACAAAACCAAAAAAAAAATCCAAATGGTTAAATATTAAGCAATTAAGTGAAACTATGAAAGGGTGATTAAAATTGATAATGATGATTAACCAGGAATCTTGACAAAGGCATCCCAGATGCTTGGACCACGACCGTCTTGGTACGTCTCGCCTTCGACTTGATATGCTGACGTGGCGGTTCCGAACACGAACCCCTCCGGAAAACTTTTTCTGTTAAGGTCACCGGTGGCGGTGTCTCCGGACGGCGAAGATTCGCCGGAGCAGGAAGTAGAGAGGAGGAGGAGGAGAAAAAGAAACATGAGAGAGGTAAGCAAGGGACAAGATCAAAGATGTGACAGATCTGGAGAGGATCAATATTGATATTCACACTTATAATAGTGATTAATACTACTATTGTTAATTAATAAAGTTGGTTAATTAATTAATTATTCAATCAGATAATTAACAATATATATATATATATATATATATGAATCTTATTTTCACAAGAAAAGCTTTACATTAGACAAAGATATGCACACAAAAAAAAAGATTCGAACACACCGACACGAAATATACAGAAATTGGAAAATATAAAATCTTACCACCTCATTATTGTATCGTGCACTAAGTTTAAACTTTACAATTGAAGTTTAATTTATGAATTATGTGATACATGTGCGCAACCGGTTACAATACTTCAACCTTCTTCTCCAAAGCGAATAGAAAGCCGCAACGAGAACAAAGCAAAAGCAAATGGAACGACCAAAAATCGTTTCAATGTCGCCTCGACACTTTCTCTCCGCATCTCGTGTCGCACGCTTCTAGTAGCACCATACACATGCATAATAACATATATATAATACACATATAGGTAGGGGTCAATATTTAATTTACATTCATTTAATACGACTAGAATCGTTGGGCAAACTGAAGATGAACATTTAAGGTTGTCACGTCTCTTAGAGCACCTCCAATGGAAGATTTTAGACTAGAATCCTTAGCAAAATAATATTAAGATATTTGGTGGGATCCACATTTTACTAAGGATTGAAGCCATAAAATTCTTAATTAAGGATTGATTGTTAGCAGATCCTTATACTATTCGCGGGTCCCACGACACGTGGCTACCCACAATTAGTTCAGTTTTTATTATTTTTTTTAATAAAACGGATAAAAATAATAATAATAAAAAAATTGTTAAAAGAAAACTTAAGAACTCCAATGATAGTCTCACCATTGGAGATGCTCTTAGTATCTATCAAGATTAGTTAGTCAACGTCTCAAGTACAGCGCCGGTCCAATGATTTCTAAAACTGTCAATGACTCTAAGCCAAAACAAAATTATGTAGGGAAAATAACAAAAGGAATATATATGTAATGGATTTTTTTTTTTTGCACATGCATGTGCCCTAATCTCTCGCTTCCGTTGCTTATGCCACGGACCGGGCCTGCTCAAGTAGAACCAGAGACACATACAATCTTCTTTTTCTTCTCTGTGAGAGAAGTGTATATGAATCAGCAGTCTATTAAGTTCCACTCCAATACCCCAATCAAGTAAAGATCTGCCAATGCCTGTGTATACTCACACACACATATGGTATATAAATGTTATCTTGTCTTGGAGCGATCGAAACTGGTCTGAAATTTGAAGTGCAAATAAGGATAGAGGAGGTTTTTACCTCTTCAGCTGAGGGATGGTCTTTGGGATCAAATGCAAGAAGGCGGTGCAGCAAGCAAAGGGCCAACATGAGAAAATTTTATGAGTGAACGGAACTGGCAGTTTTCTCCATGTTGGCAGCATTTGTACTTGTTTTCAAACTCTCCAGACCTCAACATATATTAAGATGATCCGTTAAAAGCCAATTCAAAGCTGAGGCGCAGGAAACAACAAAATCCGCAATGTAGTGTTTTGATCAAATATTTGACAGTTCCATTAGGCGGTTACTAACAACTATCTATATCATCAATGGTAAGCTTGTATTGTTCCACCATTTTGTAAGCCACTACGCACCAGGAACATTGTCTACTAATACATCTCAAGTTGTCGCCTTAAATCGAGTTGATATTGTTGGGTTTGTTATATTTCATGTCCAACTTTATATTGTCCGATTATTACGATATTGTCCACTTTAAACATAAAAGGCAAACCCGAATGGATTATTTTAGGATCCTTTTTAAAAGGTCTCATACTAAGATTCCGTACTAATTAGAGTTTGACTTCTTTTTATATAGTAGACACTCTCTATCTAGTCTTCCAATGTGGAACATAGTTTGATATCTCAGATACTACTATGGGGACATTGGCAGAAACAAAACATTTGATACCAGACCTAAGTTTCAGTTCTGAATATGAAGAAAACAAACAGATAAACGGAACAGCAACATACCCAGAAGATTTCTAACTATAAATACGAATCTTTTCTTTTTACGAGGATCCATTTGAATATAGTTCCGTTCCTTCTTGAGCCCTTTAAACCAGAAATGTCAAAAAGTACGAACCTTTTTATGCGCATCTCATGTTACGGCCCATTATAGAAGTAAGCCTTGTGTTGATGGCTGGCAACTGGGGCCCATTAGCATGTGGAACAAATGGTTTGATGTTGTTAATACTGATATTGCCAAAATCCCAGTGAACATCGGTTCATTTAAAACATTCGAACAAAAGTTTATGATCTCTATACATTACTTCGTTAGACTGAGGCCTTCCTCATTTTCCAATATAGAGAGTACAGTATACACATTTTTCTTTTCATTTCATCTGCAGTTTCGTTCCCTTTTTATTAGATGGGGCATATAATGTTTTTGTGTGATCACTTTGATATATGTTTATGACCAAATATGTATAATTTATTATATGTATTTATTTGAGCTACACATGTCTATAGATCAAACATTTACCCACTAGAGACAAGCCTTTAAGTTTTTGACAAAGCAGCCACTGGAGCACACACGTTTCCACCAGAACTATAGATCATGTAACATTTTCCATTACGAAGTACGTAAACATGTGGAAAATATGATATTCTATAGATGTTGATAAGAATACTATTGGCCAGATAGTATGATAGTAGCGTGATTCGTATTGTAGTCATTTGTTTCTTTGACTAGTTGGTTGTCGTGCGGTCTCTCTCTCTCTCGTCTTTTATTTGCCGCATTTTTTGTTTGTTACTGTGTTTGACTTTGCTTAGATATGATTTGAGCACAAGCACGCACACAACACGCGCAGATATAACAGACAAACGTAGGTAGATGTTGCATTGAAAGCGACTTGGCCAAGGTTAAGTTTTGGAGCCAGAATGTCACCATTATCTGCTATATACACTGTGGTGAATGTGATAAATGTGATGTATTATAGTTGTTGTGTTAGATTGGTAAGCATGAAGCGGGCAACAAAAATAAACATTGGAAAGACTTTAAGGAGCACATTATGGTTAGATTCTGTCAAAATATAATGGTACCTTGAGAATTCTTTTTCTTTTCGCAATGTTGCTAACTTGGTATTTTAGATTTCTTTTTCATTTGTTGATAATTTTGTCATGTGCAGTAATATACATGTTTCTTATTTAGCAATCACATATCATATATGCTAGTAAGACGATAGTTATACACACGTAATTTTCATATATCAGTATATTTTATATTCTGTTCAAACGAGTTGGACGGTTATAGAAACATCCAGCTTTGTAGTGGAAAATTCGGAAGGAAAAAAACATTTTTTGTATTTTTCTATGTATCTAACAGTGATTTCTCTGCTTTGTTAGTTTGAAACTTGATTTTCAAATTTGGATATCTTTAAAAGTATCGGGAACAACTATGGTTGACTCCAATGTTAATATGGTCATGACTGTTTTACATAGAAATGTTAGAAGTTCAGTGCATCCAATAATTAACTTTTCTCAGTTAATGTTCCCAGCATAATTTCTCTCTAAATTCGACCATATTATCTCAGATTCTCAGTCAACCGACGTAGTTATGCGAGGTATCCTTTACATTTGCTCATCATACACTCTTTTATGGAATTTTATTACAGCCAGCTACAAAATAGTGGAGTTTATTACAGATGCGAGCCATCCTCTATAAATGCAACAATGCTTGCTTCCTTGCTTTATATGTACGAGAAACAAGTTGACAATTCTTGATTTTTAAAAAGAAATATTTCAATCCTTGTTTACAAAATGATTTACACTGAAAATGAGGCGGGTCTTTTAGAAAAAATTGGCGGTCCATTTTTTTAATTTGAGTACATTTGGATCGAAAATGCAGCCATATGGTAAAAGCCCAAATAAATAAAATAAAAACTAAAGAAACACAAATCTCAAAATAAAAATACAAAAACCAGTCGACACGTCATCGATCCTCGTCAAAAGGCAATGATAAAAAAACATCCAACGGTGAGATGGAGGTAATAGCGTCCAACCCTATCATCTCTCTCGCATATCTCTATCCTCCACCTCTCTCTCAAACCTAACTCTTATCTCTTATATTTCTTCCCCCACATTTATATAAATTTTTCACAATAACAAAACCAATTTATATCAAAAGAAAAAAAAAACCCTAAAAACTAAATCTCACCTGCCGCTGTCTTTTTTTTTTTTCTTCTTTTCTTTTCTTTGGTTTCACTGTTTCTCTGTCTCTCCATGGATCCATCTCTTTCCAGCGATCCTCACCGTCCTCCTCAGTACGCTCCTTTCTCTCAATTCCCACCCTCCAACAGCCCTTTCGTATCCGCTCCGAATCTCCCCTTTTACGGTGCTAACCAAACTCCGTTCAACACCCATGTCTCGCAACCGCAAACGCAGACGCCTCCTTCTCAGGCAGCTCCTCCGTACTCTGAAGTAAGTCCCGATCTTTAAAGTCTCCACCTTTCCACTAAATTGAGATGACCCTTTTAACAAAGTGCTTACCTTTTTGTGTTTATATGTAGTTGATTGTGGAGGCGATTGCGCATTTGAACGAGCCAGAGGGTTCGAGCAAGATGGCGATTTCGAGGTACATCGAGAGATCCAACCCTGTTCTACCCGCCGCTCACCAAACTCTCTTGGCTAACCATCTCAAGACCTTGAAGAACTGTGGCGTTCTCTCCATGGTCAAGAAGTCCTACAAGCTCGCTGCTTCTTCCTCCGCCCCCGAGAGCGTCGCTGTCGCTGCTGCCGCCGCCGCCGCGGGTCTTGCTCCTCCCAGATCTGAGTCTCCTCTGAGCAACCCTGCCCCTCTCGATCCGGCGTCTGGTTCCGCTTCTCAGCCGCAGAAGCGAGGCCGCGGACGTCCTCCGAAGCCTAAACCCGAAATTCCACAGCAACTCGCCAGTGTGCAACCCAACGCCGTCCAGCTTAACGGACAGCCGAGCTGGGAGCAGCCTCAGTTTCCTGTAGCGAGTCCGGCCCAGACGGGTACGGATTCGGTGAAGAGAGGTCCTGGTCGTCCGAGGAAGGACGGATCTGCTCCGATCCCTCGACCTGCGGGTATGTCTGTGATCATGAAACGTAGAGGCAGGCCACCGGGTCGCAGAGCTGCTGGGAGGCAGAGGAAGCCTTTATCAGTCTCCTCTTCCGCCTCTGTGTTTCCTTACGTCGCTAACGGTGCTAGACGCCGTGGAAGGCCGAGGAGAGTTGACTCTGGAGTCGCAACCGCTGCTCAAGCTGGTGGAGAAGCTGCGGCTGCTGCGCCAGGGATCAAGCGTGGTCGAGGAAGGCCGCCTAAGATCGGTGGTGTGAAGAATAGGCTCATCACGAAGCCTAAGCGTGGACGAGGACGTCCCGTTGGTAGACCCAGAAAGGTAATGACTTCTCAGTATCCTATGTTACTACTGTGCATAACTGTTCCGCCGTCAGTTTAGGGAATGAAAAGGTTCAAACTTTATGACCAATCATTTGTGAATAATGTCAGTGTCACTTTCCAGCTTTTGAGCTTTGTCTGTTTTCGAGCGTCTTAAGAGAATCTAAACCTGAGCGTGTTTTTAATTATATTCGTGTCCTTCGCATTTGGCTTATCCTTATCTTTGATTTTTGTTTGGATAATTATGGTTCAAGTGGTAGGTGGTGTTTCGCTTTTGTATGATGATTAATCTGGTTTAATGTTTACTTAGTTCCTTATCTTCTTTTAAGTAGAAACGTGTGTCAATTGGTAGTAGTAAAGTGTTGTCTTTATTTAACAGTTATTGTCTGTCTTGTATATCTAACTTTTATTCCTTTTATGAAACCTAGAACACAACATGGCCTGTCACGGGAGCTACTGGTGCACTAGAAGCTTCCTATGGAGAACTCAAGGCAAAGCTTGACCTCTGCGTAAGTCAAGTCTATTTAATAATAAACAGTCTTGTTCTTTTTAATTGATACTTATGTTTTGGGGTTTGTGTCTTTGAATGTTTCAGAAGGAGAAAGCAAAAGAAATCCTCAATGTGTTGAATGCTGGTATTACAAACAACGACAATCAAGCAGTGGCGGAAGCTGCAGAAAAGCTTGGAGGACTATTACAAATGATGACGGCTGAGCCACAAGCCGTGGTGGAAGAGGTGCAGCCGGAGGAGGCAGCGCCACAGACTGAAGCTGAAGAACCACAAGGAGATGGAAATGTACAAGAAGGAGAAGGAGCAGGAGAAGAAGAACAAGCCCAGACCCAGACTCAGGTCCAGATCCAGACAGATGCAGAGGCAATGCAAGAAGCTCTGTTCTGAACAATAATATGATCGGAAAAACAAGCCTAGACATTAGCCTTGGTGTTTGTGGTTTAGGAGTGTTCTTTTTTAGTATTTAGGTGTTGGATCCCTATCTTTAATTAAAAACCTATAAGGAATTTTAGTTTGTTGGAAGAAGCAAAAACAAAGACTCTTTTGATGGGTGTTGTGTCAGTGTGTCACACTAACTAAACATTAAGAGGTTGATGTAAATTAGGGGATATTTCCAGTCTTGGATGTTTTCTCTGTTATGAGTCTTTCTTTCCATTCTTACAATTAATTTCATATTATATATTTGCTAGTATTTTCCAATCTATTTCATGTCTTGTGCACAGCAGAAGACATGTCTACAGTTAGTTTAGTCAACTAGTTAGCCCACAAAAAATGGAATGGATGTAGAGAAGATAATTGTTTCATATTTGTATATTACAAGATGATAATTTGTGTGTAATATGCAAATTACATTAACCATATACCACATGATAACTGTGGATTTGCATAACAACATAAAAACTGATGGATATGTAATCAAAGACAAATTCTTACGATCATCGTCCATGATCATGATCTTAAAAATGTTTACAACGTATAAAGTTAGTAAAACAGAACCCCTTTTAAATTCACAGAAATCCCAAAGCAAGTCAATTATGGCGATGTGCTATCTGAATCCTTTACCAAGAGCTAAAAAGGCCCATACAAGAGTTTTAAAGGCCCATAAATACGGAATTAACGGCCCATTTGACCAGCTAGAATAGTCCTCTCCTCTCTGTATCTCTCTCTCTTCCCTCTAAAAACATTTTGATATTTCTCGAGCAGATCAATCATCTCGCTAAATCCCTAGATCTGCAACGGTTTTCAGAGATCCATGGAGAACGGCAAAAGAGACAGAGAACACATGGAAGTGCAAATCACCACACCACCTCGAAAGCCGCGCGTGCTCCTCGCCGCGAGCGGAAGCGTCGCCGCAATCAAATTCGGCAACCTCTGCCACTGTTTCACGGAATGGGCCGAAGTGAGAGCCGTCGTCTCCAAATCGTCTCTCCATTTCCTCGACAGGCTCTCTCTCCCAGGGGAAGTCGCTCTGTACACCGACGAGGACGAGTGGTCGAGCTGGAACAAGATCGGCGATCCCGTGCTCCACATCGAGCTCAGACGCTGGGCTGACGTCATGGTCATCGCTCCTCTGTCTGCTAACACATTAGCCAAGGTGAATTAAAAAAAAAAAAAAAATCTAAATTTTTCATTACAAAACCTCACTTTTTTTTGTGTGTCTTTTTTTTTAAAAAATTAGATTGCTGGTGGGTTGTGTGATAATCTTCTGAGTTGTATCGTACGAGCCTGGGATTATAGCAAACCGGTTTTCGTCGCGCCTGCGATGAATACGTTGATGTGGGACAATCCTTTTACGGAGAGGCATCTTTGTTCGCTTGATGAGCTTGGGATCACTCTTATTCCTCCGATCAAGAAGAGATTGGCGTGTGGTGACTATGGTAACGGCGCGATGGCTGAGCCTTCTTTGATTTATTCCACTGTTAGACTCTTCTGGGAGTCGCAGGCTCAGAAGCTAAGTGGTGGAACAAGTTGAAAACCGTAGTTGTGCATTGGTTGGTTCTGTTTTAATGCTTGTCTTTGTACATCTTTAAGTAGCTGTCTGGATTTGACTGATGTTGCTGTAGGAATATTTAAGTTTATTGCCTCGCTGTTTGGTGTTCTATTTCATTCTTTTAGTCTCCACTCATGGAGCTTTCTGGCTCCTACAGTAGTCGCTGATTTTACCACCTGGTTTAAACTCTGGATAATGTTTTGTGCTGCAATCCGCTACCTCAAATTCAACCGAGCAGTTAAAGTCCAATGGCACGTTCAAGTGCAAATGAAATCATGTTGACTGAGAGATCAATACCAACGAGACATGAACATCAAAGCTCCTGAGACCTATAGAATGTCACCCTCCGCCAATGCCACAACCAACATCTAACACCTTCGGTCCTCGTTTCAGATTCATTTTCTCCACAAATTATTTGGCTGTCTCTGTCACAAGAAATATAACACAAACACACATGTAAGTACTGATAGATTTTAAGACGCAGAACATCTGACACACAAGAAAAAGTAAATTCGGACTTTACCGATTCCACCAGTGCTCACATACCCTTTGTCCAAAGACACGTTCATAACGTAGGATCCCACTGGATTTGTATTTGAACATTGTCCAGGATACGTTGGAAGCCTCTGTCATTTACTGAGCTCACTTTCTGCCATATCCAACAAATCTGCATCCCACACAGCAAAGAGTGTTATCTTAAGGTTAAAGTAAATCGGAAACTAGACACTCTTGAAACACCTGCATTTTGTATATTACCATCGGTAGACTTATAAATGACACATAACTTTCTACGTGAGTGAACTTCAGTATTTTAACCAGTGTCCAAATCGCTTATATATTATTGAATTTTCTTTTATCTTTCTGATACGTGATCTTTATCTCTAACAAAAAAGATATCGTAATCATATCCTATAACCTTTATTATTGAAAAGAATATCCTATATTATTATTATTATCAGAGTTAATCGTAAACAGAAGACCTAATGGATCTGCATGTTAGCCTTCCGTGGGAACTAGAGGAAGATATACTCTCTCGTCTTCCACCTCAATCCCTTGTGCGATTCAGAGCCGTGTCCAAGAGATGGAACTCTCTTTTCAATGACAAGAGTTTCATCAACAAGCACATGTCTCTCTCCCGTCCCCAGTTCATCTTCCTAACCAGTCTGTTCCTAACCAAATCAAAGATTTATTCAATAGACATCATCGATCAAAGGATAAAATTGCGTCAGCTACACTCGTCTTGCAGGGATTTAAATTTGCAATACGGAGCCAATATCACTACTTACGATGATCTCTTGTTCAATAAATATCCATTCTATTCGAAGAAGGAGACGGTGCTCTGGAATCCATGGTCGAGGCAAGTAAACTTGATCAAGTTGTCCGTGGGGAAAGAGTTCAATGTTGTCAGCTTAGGATACGAAAATAGTGGACCCCAAAAGGTTCACAAGCTTTTACTGTACTACCCCCAAACCAAGGAAGTTGCGATCTACGAGTGTGCCTCTCACGTGTTGAGGTATATTAATACACTTGACGAGGTATACATACATGGAATACATAGACAGTCACATGTGTCCTTGTATGGAAATTTGTATTGGATTGCTTGGAATCTCCAGACTCGTCAGTATTTCATCCAAAGCTTTGATTTCACTAGTGATATTTTCAAACCCTTTTGTCTCCTTCCTTTACAAGGTAAGGCTTGTTTGTATGAACTTCTCCTTGCGGTTTGGAAAGGAGATCGGTTTTCGTTGTTAAAGCAATCCTATTCTGCCTATTCAACAAGGAAGATTGAAATTTGGGTAACTAAGAATAAGATTGATGATAAAGAGGAAGTGGTGTGGATAAACTTGATGACCTTGACAGCAAGTAACTTGCCAAAGTTATTTCACAAGATATCTGGCGTTAGTTACTTCATCTATGACAAGACCCTATTCATGTGTTGCAGCGACGATAAAGATAAACATCCTTGCATCTATATTGCGAAGGGAGATGTGTGCAATAAGATTCAGATAGCGTATGGCCAGGTCGGTTGGTTTTCTCACTGTGCCTATGTCCCAAATCTGAACTCGGTTCCTTTAGACTTTTAGATTGAGTGAAAGTGTTTCAAGTCTAGTGTTATCAGTTTTTCTTTTAAGTTGTTCCCTGTCTTTTGTTTTATTTGAAATTTTTAAGTGATTGGAATGTTTAAGTCACAGTTTGATAGCAATTATATTTACTAACGGCTGCGTAGATAACGAACTATAAAAGTTAGTTAGGCAGTTACATTATTCAGTTTGTATATAAAACAGCCACCGTACTGTGAACAAGTTAACCAGATTATTCATTTTACAATTTACTCTTCTCTCTGTTATTAGTCCCAATAACAAATAAACACGCAAAACCCTAAAGATATCTTCGGCCACAACGTTGTTGCTTGAAAAAGCAAAACATTCAAGTAAAAACAGTGTGTGACCCAAACCAAAGCTAAATGAATTTGATTCTTAAATATCAACTGATGATTCCAATTTATTTATCAATTGTAATAAGATCATAAAAATAAGGTACCTCAGGTCGTTCTTCCTTGTCAAGATCAGAGGCTCTAGAATCGAGCATCATAGCTTCAACAGTCAAATCAGCAGAATGCTTTTCAAAAATAAATATATATATTATAAATCAACCCGGGAAATGGTTTTGGTTATAAACTTGATTCATCAGAATCAGCAGAATGCTATATCCAGTACCTCTCCTGCACGTCACGCTCTTCCTATGCGCCCACATTATTTTCATCAATAAAAAACAATCAAATCAGATTAACATTCTCTTTTTCTTCTAATATCTCCAGTTGAATGGTAATCATTTCAACGTGCTATAATAAAGAATACTAAATTATCTTCCGGATACGACGTATATAATATAACAGAGGTCTCACCGTACGATGCTGTCATTGTGGGAAAGGTGTTCGTCGGGAGAGAGAGAGATAGTGGCCTTCAACGGCGAGCCAGGATCTAGAGAAGCTTCTTGATCTACGGTTTACGGATCGTCCTCTCCGCTGCATCAATTCACAACTCGCGAACAAATGTAACTGAGAGAGAGAGAGAGATAAGTTTGCAATTTTCTTGGCTCAAACTGTTTGCTACCGCGCGTCCTATTTTCTAAGGTAACGGTGGCCTCGCTTTTGCTGTAAATAAAAAGAGGCATCCGGTAACAAACATAACATATTTTAGTTGGTCAATCTCTCGTAATATGTGTTACTCGTGTTGTCGATGTATTATTACTGAGAAATCTCATGCAGAAAAGCCATGTTTATACTTCTTTGTGAGCCAACACAGAAGTTCGTCTTAAAAATAATTAAACAATTTTTTGTAAGATTTTTGTCACTAATTGAGTAGTTTTGGAGAGTTGGTGGAAGAGAAATCTCTAGATCGTTCATTGGGAAACCTACTTTTGGGCCCCGTGGGATCTACCAAACTTAAAATGTGATAAATAAAAGAGTAGTACTACTTAGAGTCAGATCCTTTTGTTTTGTAAGACGCTTCACTCTTAACACAGTCATTTGCCACATTACTCCTTCAGTGTTTATCATCCTTACAAGTTGTATCAGAGGACAAATATAGTTCACTGAAATTGAGCCTCGAGTTCTCTATACATTCTACGTGTGTCTTATTCTGAGAACGAGATCATGGACGAGCTTCCCATTGACCCAAGTGACTTCTTTAGACTCCTCCGCTAGACAGTTACGACGACTTGGCTGAAACACAAAAAAACATAAGAAACCTTCTTATTGTCTACTCTTATGCATAACACAGTTTTCCTTCTATCCTTATATTTTAAACATATAAACATTTTTAACAATAAAAATCATGAAAAGATTGTTTTAAGGAAATGACATATGTTTAAAAACATATGTTCTTTGATTTTCCCTAACAAGAAAAATATATATTGGATTGAATATGCTATATTTATGTTTCCTTTTCATTAACAAGGAGTAAAGTATTAAGTTTCGTGGACTTAAACACATGAGACTTTTTCAGTCGGGTAATTTTTAAAATTTATGGTTAATTCAGTTATCACCGATTGATTATAAGTTAAAAGCCCATAAAAACCCAAGTTTAACATCGTTTATATTATCGAATTTACTTTTATCCTTATCTTTCTGACGTGGATCTTTATCTCCAACAAATAGATATCCTATACTATTATTATCAGAGTTAATCGTAAACAGGAGACCTAATGGTGGATCTTCTGTATGTTAGCCTTCCGTGGGAACTAGAGGAAGATATACTCTCTCGTCTTCCACCTCGATCTCTTGTCCGATTCAGAGCCGTGTCGAAGAGATGGAACTCTCTTTTCAAAGACAAGAGTTTCATCAACAAGCAGCTGTCTCTCTCCCGTCCCCAGTTCATCTTTCTGACCAAATCAAAGATTTATTCAATAGACATCATCGATCAGAGAATAAATTTGCGTGAGCTGCACGCTTCTTTCAGGGATTCAAATTTGCAATACAGAAGAATCACAACTTGCGATGAACTCTTGTTCTGTAAATATCCTCCATTCTGTTCGAAGATGGAGACAGCTCTCTGGAATCCATGGTTGAGACAGGCTAACTTGATCAAGTTGTCCGTGGGCAAAGAGTTCAGTGTTTTCGGCTTAGGATACGACAATAGTGGACCCCAAAAGGCTCACAAGCTTTTGCTGTACTACCCACCCCTGGAAGTTGTTATCTACGAGTGTGCCTCTCAAGCGTTGAGGTATATTGATACACCTTACGAGGTATACCTAGCTCAAATAGATAGACGGTCACATGTGTCCTTGTATGGAGTTTTGTACTGGATTGCTTGCAATCTCCAGACTTGCGAATATTTCATCCAATGCTTTGATTTCACTAGTGAGGTTTTCAAACCCTTTTGTCTCCTTCCTTCACAAGATAAATCTTTTTTGTATGAACTTCGCCTTGCGGTTTGGAAAGGAGATCGGTTTTCGTTGTTAAAGCAATGCTTTTCAACAAGAAAGATTGAGATTTGGGTAACTAAGAATAAGATTGATGATGTAGAAGAAGAAGTGGTGTGGATAAACTTGATGACCTTGACAGCAAGTAACTTGCCAGAGTTATTTCACAAGAGGTATGTCGTTAGTTACTTCATCTATGACAAGACACTATTCATGTGTTGCAGCGACGATGAAGATAAACATCCTTGCATCTATATTGTGAAGGGAGACGTGTGCAACAAGATTCAGATAGGGTATGGCCAGGTCAGTTGGTTTTCTCACTGTGCCTATGTTCCAAATATGACCTCGGCTACTTCAGAATTTCAGATTTGAGTGAATGGTTGCAAGTCTAGTATTATAAGCTTTTCTTTTTTAAGTTGTTGCATGTCTTTTGTTTTATTTGAAATTTTAAAAGTGATTGAATGTTCTTTTCATCAGTTCGAGTGATTTGAATGTTTATGTGTTCAAGTTGATACCAACATGCAACAAAATATCTTGTTGCAACCAGATGGAAGAAATGGATATAAAGTGAAATTGTGTCTCTAAATGACTAAATGTAATCTATTCCCTGACTTTCATAAACTAAATAATCTCAATTTACTACCACAAATTACACTAGTTTTCTCTCTTATCAATCATTATTTCTGAATAATCATTCGGTTCTTTGTTGCTGTTATTGAACTGCAGCCCATTTTTTTCCCACAGATTATGATTACGATTTTTTAAAAAATATTGAATTTACACAAATATTAAAATACAACCGACAGACTTATCCTCCGCCTCCGCTGCATATACCGGTTAAGGAAACCGGGAATCTACAAAGTGCCGTAACCGCCGGCGTACCTTCTCCGCTAACAACCTCAGCTGAAACCGGAGGAAGAACCCTCCCGTCAGCAAACAACGCTCTTTCCCCCGCTACCGCCGGCTGCTGTTCCCTATAACGCGCCACCGCACCCTCTAGCTCCGCCTCGGCGGAGCCATAGACAGCTCCATCACCAGACCTCCGTTCCACCTCCAAATACTCTCCGAGCGATGACCGTCTACAGTCTCCGGACCCACGGTGCATCCCGTTTCCGGCGTCGTCGTCGTCGTCGTCTCGGCAAAAACGCCACCACTTGCGGCGGCGATGCCGCTCGGACGAGTTCGGAGGAGGACGCTTCCTCTGGTTGCGTCTTGTCGCGTTGGAGCTGGAGGCACGTGAGATTGAGACGGAGGGAGACACGTGGCGGTGAGAAGAAGCTCGGAATGGCATCATCGGCATGGTTGCTGTGAAACTAAACCCCATGAGTGTTCCAAGTGTGATGCTTCTGTCATGGAAGAATGATCCTGTCGACTAATATCAAGATCGCCAATACAAAACTCAATCAAGACTTCGAGTTAATCAATGTTCAATTCAATATGTAATAAAAAAAAACACAAGTTAATTTAGTTTTGTAATAAAAATGATATTTTCAAGGGATTTATGGGAAAATAAGGTTTAATCTTTTTGATTTAAGATTTATAGAAACTGACCTCTGTATCAAGATCGGAGGAAGAGAGGGAGGAGATGGTGGGAGACGGTGGAACATGATCGCGTGGATCTTGCATTTTTCTGTGTAATCGCTGGTCGATGATGTCTCACTGAGATATTAAACGACGTCGAATCGGGTCAGTTTAGTGATGTGATGAGAGGAGAAAGGAAAGTAGTGTTTGCTTTTGGTTTGGATGATAGGTGAGGAAACAGGAGAAAGTGACAAATGCTTTGCTTTTTTGAAATGATTGTGCTTTCTATTTCTCTCTATGCTTATGCTTGAGCTTTGATATCTGTATATTTTTTTAGATGGGAACCAATGTTATATGGGAATATTGTTTTCGGGTAAACTTTGCATAAAGGCTGCTGGACTTGTTTGGTCGAGAATTAATTCAAATTTACGAAAATAAAGAAAATTACAAAAAAATTGATGAACTTTTATATGTTGTGTCGTTTTTTTCATAGGATACCTGAAAATTGAAAAAGGTTACCGCTAGATCTAATTTCACGCGAAGAAGCAGTTTGATCGTACATAACTATTAGTGTTGTTCCTTCTTTTCTCCAAACCATAGATAAAATATCTTTTTCTTTCACTTTCTCACAATATATATATAATCCAAGAAGTAAAATATTCCATATTTTTACAATATTACTCGAGATTTATAATTCAGTGCAACTAAGATTTATAGTTTCTGTAAAAAGAATAAAATTTATTTTTTATTTAGTTCACTTTCTCACAATATATATATATATATATATAATCCAACAAATAAAAAATTCCATATTTTTACAATACTAGTCGAGATCTATAATTCAGTGCAACTAAGATTTATAGTTTCTGTAAAAAGAATAAAATTTATTTTTTATTTAGTTCACTTTCTCACAATATATATATAATCCAACAAATAAAAATTTCATATTTTTACAATATTAGTCGAGATTTATAATTCAGTGCAACTAAGATTTATAGTTTCTGTAAAAAGAATAAAAATTATTTTTTATTTAATTTATAGTTTTGGGTCATAAAAATAAATTTACGGAAAATAATTGAATTTATGCTTGGGCATAGTAACCGGATCCAAAGAATCAAACTAAACCTGACAAAAAAGTAGAAACCAAATTCGAATCCGGATTAATTAAATATTTGAATAGATCTAAAATTAAATATATGAATATATTCAATAAAAATTATATAATTGGATATATAAATTATTTTAAAATATATGAAAATATCCAAAATTATCACAAATAAATATCAAAAATAGGTAAAAATGTTCAAAACACTAGAAATATCTAGAATACCTACTTGTTCGCCACCCAAATATCTGAATTAAATAAAATTTATATTAATTTTAAATACTTAATCTTACATTCTTTGAATTTATATGTTGCATTTTTTTGGATTGCGAAAAATTTAAAATATATTTAGATTTTTTTATATTTTACATGATTTAAATAGATATACGAACTCAAACAGAATTTACAAAGATTTAAACCAAGTATGAACTAATTCAATTCTAATTTTGAAAATGAGGAGTTATATATACAAATACAAGAACTACTACTCGGCCATGCCAACAGAATGATAGAAACTGGATTCAAATTTTCTGTTTTTTTTTTCAAGGATTTAAACCAAACCGAACTGAAATCTAAAACCCGAATACTGAATCCAACCATATATCCCAACGCCTAGTCGCCTACCCCTACACTGTAGTTAAACCAAAAAACAAGAGAGGAGTTTGGTATTGAGATGACGTCAGCACCGAAACGTTAGGATAACAAAACTGATCACTTGTTTCTCTCTTTACATACCAAAACAAAACCTAATCACTTGGCATCTCCTCCTCCTAATCTTAAACCCTATTTGACCTTTGAAACTATCGGTAATGGCAGATCAGAGCAAGAACAACACTCCTGAGATCTTCGAGCTCAACAATGGATCCATGCATGTCAAGATCTCAAATTATGGCGCCACCATCACCTCCTTGTCTGTCCCCGACAAGAACGGTTCCTTCTCTTTTCTCTTCCTCCGTTTTATATGTTTTCCTCCACATGCCGACTTAATCATCTGATGATCGAGTTTGATTTTTTTTTTTTTTTGAACAATTGAAAAGGGAAATTGGCTGATGTAGTTCTCGGATTCGACTCCGTGGATCCGTACGTGGTAAATTCACCTAACTCTTTCATTGATCTCGACACAGTTTCATTGGATCTAATAAAAAAAGAGAGTTCTTATTAATGGCTTTGGATGTATCTGGTTTCAAACTCCACATAGTGATTTCTGTTGTCTGAATTTGTGAATAAAGTATGTATAAGAAACACCAACAGATGTGTCTGAAATTCTTAGCGTGCATAGTGTCTGAATCATTTTATTAAGAAATATATATGTTCACGTCTCTTGTGGTACGACTTCTGATGAAATTTTTTTTGCTTATGATAAGTTACAATAAAAATATCTGGGATGTTGTGACAATGGTAAATTGGTAATGTGTTTTATACTTTTTATCTATGAATCTGAACTGAATATAATGTATAATATGATTGTTACAGAAAGGCCTTGCACCGTTCTTCGGGTGCATAGTTGGTCGTGTTGCAAATCGGATCAAAGAGGGCAAGTTTAGTCTCAATGGAGTCGACTACACTCTTCCCATCAACAAGCCTCCCAACAGCCTCCACGGTATAGAAACCATTCTCTCTAGTCTCTTCTTCTGTAGCATTTCTCAAAGTTAATCAGATGTGTGCAACATAAATGCTACTCTCTCTATATGCAGGTGGTAACAAAGGTTTCGATAAGAAGATATGGGACGTTGCAGGACACAAGAAAGACGGTGATAAACCTTTCATCATTTTCAAATATCACAGCGCCGATGGAGAAGAAGGTTACATTTCCCTTTTCATATGAATATATTTGCTATATCTATGCGATTCAATAAGCTAAATATAAAATGTGTATTGTCCCCTTATACAGGTTACCCCGGTGGGGTTGCTGTCACGGCGACATACACCCTCACGTCAGCAACGACCATGAGACTTGACATGGAGGCAGTTCCGGAGAACAAAGACACTCCCATTAGCTTAGCTCAGCATACATACTGGAACTTAGCGGGTCACGACTCAGGAAACATTCTCGACCACAAGATCCAGATATGGGGGTCTCATGTCACTCCTGTGGATCAGTTCACAGTTCCTACAGGGGAGATCTTGCCGGTAAAAGGAACTCCTTTCGATTTCACCGAGGAGAAACGGATAGGCGAGTCTATTGGAGAGGTGGGTTTAGGATACGACCACAACTACGTGTTGGACTGTCCTGATCAAGAGAAGGAGGGGCTGAAACACGCGGCGAAGCTCAGAGACGGTGCGAGCTCGAGGGTGATGGACTTGTGGACCAATGCTCCGGGGATGCAGTTTTATACGGGGAACTATGTGAATGGAGTGGTTGGGAAAGGGAATGCGGTTTATGGGAAGCATGCAGGTGTGTGCCTTGAGACGCAAGGCTTCCCAAACGCGATTAACCAGTCTAATTTCCCGTCTGTTGTGGTTAAGGCTGGTGAAAAGTACAAGCACACGATGCTGTTTGAGTTTTCAGCTTGAATGAAACTGGTGGTTTTATATGGATGTTTTGGGTGGTTGTTCAAAATAAAAAGAGAGGATGTTTTAGCCTTTGTGTTGGATGATTGGAATAAAGGGCCGGTTTGATTGCTCCATAGAACCGAAAAGAGTGATCTTAATTTTATTCTTGTCCTGGTTGTGGGCAGGTAAACAGTAAACCAAACTGAACCGGATTTCTAACAAAAAATAGTACTCTTTGTTTTGAATCAAGGGTGTGCGTTTGGATACAATATGTTTATGTGGGTTTTAGTTTTCTGTGGCTAGAGATTTAAATCCCGTTCAGTTATTTATAAATTTTGATTCATGTTCTTATTTTGCATGCTTGGTTCGGATTCAAATGTCATTTAAATTTTGTAAAGAACTACTTTTTTTAAATACATCTTATAATAAAAAATTTAATAATGTATGACAATATATTTAAATTAACATGAAAATTAGTTCGGTTTAGATTTAGTAAGACTTTTGAAAGAAGTCAAACTCAGACCTATTATTCTCTACGCCAAAGAATTGACTCTTTTTGTTTTTTTCAGCAAGTGGAGGAACAACTAGCCGAGCAAGAAAGGGTTTTGCTCATGTCAAAAACCCTAAGCGATTTCTCTTAAATCCCAGAAACCCTTACTTCGAGAAGACGCTAACTAAGACGAACACAGTTCTGGTAATAGTTTTTAGCATTTTCAGTTTTTTTTTTTTTGCAGACTTGGCTTATGAATTAAGACTTGTCCTTTTTTTTTATGTTTGTACAATTAGTATGTGAATACTTGGGTGATTGAGGAGTATAACTTGGAGTTTAGTCCTCGTAATACCCACATCTACTTCCTTCTTCCCGACGGGGAAAGACTCGATGGCTACACCAAGGATTACGGTGGTTCACATAGTTTCCTCGGCTGGGCTGCTGTATGTCAAAAGTACAACTTGAAAACAGGAGACACTGTGGTTTGTGAACTTGAACTCTCGGGACGTGTGGTTTCCGCTGTCAGAGTGCATTTCATCAATGCATGACGAGTCAACTCTAGTCTACTTGTTAGTCAGGTCTCTAAACATTAGTTTTTTAACCAACTTATTATTGTAATGCTAGTTGTGATCTCTATGTTGGTCTTTTTCCTGGGTACATATTTCTCTTTACTTTGGTTGTCATGCTAGATGTAAGATCTGTAACTTCAAAAACCATGTAAGACCCTTCCTACCTTTGCATTATCATGTCTACAAGTTTCTATGCTACTAAAGTCATTCTTCCTAGTTAGATTGTATATAAAAATGGATTGCTATGGTTTACTTTTTAGAGTGATTTGATGCAGAACTATCATTAAAATTGACAATAGACCATATCCATATAAGTTATATGATATAACTAAAAGTACAACGAAAGAGTCAACGACATTGCCCCCAAATATCTTGCCGTCAGTGGAATATTCAGATTTTAAATGAATAAAGGTAATGTGATTTGTATTCCAGTGTGCTCCTTCAGATTATTAAACTTTTGAACCTAAAACCACATCATCTACAGCAATTATTACTTCAGCAGACACGTGACAAAAAGAATGAGATTTGATTTGAACAGAGAAAGCTTATCTGCCGGCAGACTTTGGCTTGAGCCTCTTGTAAGCCATGAAAGTGACAGCCGCCGAGAGAGAGTACCTGTTTTCATCATACACGGACACAAGCGCAAATCTCTTTCGTTAAACCATAGCACAATTGCCAAGAATAACAACTCATGTATCTGTATGTAGTTACCATGTTATTGTGTAATTGAGATGGTCCTGTGGCATGACTTTACTGCGGATCAAAGTGTTCATGTCCCTGGGGACAGGATACGGTCTACTCCGATCTCTGTCTTCATGAACGTCTTCTACGTAAATTGTGTCTTCAGGAAGACCTATGGCACGAGCCATTGCAGGAACGTCTACGTAGAACCACTGCCCTGTACTTGGATCATTGGCTGGAACAAATATGCTCGGGTTCTCCCCTCCCCTAATCACACCAACAACTTCTACAGACTTAACCGTTGGCACATCCTCCTACAAAATTTCAGTTTTCACAAGTCATAACGTGTGTAAGAGATTTGATAAAGACGCAAAAATGAAAAGAGTGAATCTTTGCAGATAGGTTAACTCAATCTTGTCTCCGCAGAGATCCTAGATTTCTATTCAGATGCAACCACATAATTACCAAATCTGTAGGAAGCCGGCATTATAACAAGACCAACCTTAGTAATCACTGGCGTCTTAGACCAAAATTTCCACCAGGAACTTTGTTCATGCGAGACTGGTTTAGCTTTTGTTGACTCATTTGCAACGAAGTCAGCCTCAGTAGATTCTGGGGGCTTGTCTCTCCAACTCCGAGGAACCCATCCGCGATTCACCAGAATAGGCGACTGCATGCTAGTTGACAAGGGCTACCAAACTTCAGAAAAGGCCCAAAAAGTTCACAGCTAGGACAAAAAACTGACAATCAAAGCCAAAGACAAGGAGAAAAGGATCATTACCCTCACCTATCAAGGCCACCAGGGATTGGCATCAGAGGTGTGATGACATAGAATCCATTTTCAGTCACTCCGGATATGGACCTAGACCGTGGACCCAGATAGATCGACTTTTGCTCGTCAAACACACCCTTGCAACTAACCCGTCTAAATTCCAAGGCATCCAGATTCTTCTCATCAGGAGGATGTTCCGTATATAGCTTCATTGGTTCCATTTTCAACCGTTGTTGTTGGTACTCCAGCGTTTTGATCTGCGTTAACAAGGATACTTAAGTTCTACTCAGCCAAAGATGAATACTTCATTGATTCGAAAGAGCTGAAGAAGAAGAAGAAGAGAGACCAACCTTCTCCTCCCTTCTGACGATTTGCCATGACCCTAGGCCGAAGGTAGTCGCTGCAGGCAAGAACAGCAGCAACAGTGACCACTTCGACCCTCGTTTGCTATCTGAAACTAAAAAAGGACTCGATTCGCTAGATTCAAAGCTCAAGCATTAGAAGAGATAGTTATGAATGATGACATTACCTTTCGGTGGAGAGGGAGAACTCGTTTGGGTTTCAAGCGGGGCGGAGGTAGAGAAGGAAGAATCGGCGACGGCGGAGAAGCGTCGTAGCCAGAATTGTCTCTGAAGGGAATGGGAAGTGGAGATCGTGGTCGAAGTAGAGCACACGTGGCTGTGAGTTTTCGGTTTCGTTAGGAGTTTAGACAACGATGTTGCCATCTTCTCCGTCGTCGTAGTCTTCCCCTGAGATTTTTGATCGCCGGAGAGGGTTAAAGGGTTTTTTCGCTAGATTTGCAGAGCTATGATCCTCTGCCTTCGGGTGCATCTAACTTCCGGTGCTCACCACATTCTTTATGCTTTCTATCTTTAGATTTCATGTCCAAATTTTCTCCCTCATATCTTTGAGATTGTGACCATACGACTTATCTGACTTCAATAATGTAGAAAATACATTTGCAAATACAATGTTCAAATAATTAGGAGACAAATTTGGTTTTACATCATAACTTCTCTTTCAAACATCTTTGGATGTTTTAAACACGCACAATCTTTTGAATGAGCCTACTTTGATGAACATGGTCTGTGGAATGTCACTGCTCACAGTTTTAAATAACTCTTTTTAGCTCTACGAAAGGCTAAAAAGAAGTGGTATTGGGTAAAAGATCAAAACATTCCAGAGGAAATGCTTGACGTTGCGTTTATCTTCAGTGACTGCTCTGGTATGTACCTACGACCTGTCAACACACACACACACACAAGCCCCATTTAATGTTTCAGTCATTAAACAGTAGGAGCATCTAACACTTTATGATTAGGACTCACATCAAACCATACTGAAGATTCTTTATCAGCAAAAAAACGTTTTGAAGATCATACAATGAGCAGATCATCATTATTTATTTTCGAGACTTGACTTGTTCATCTGGAATGTTTTCATGGAAAGGGAGAAGTGTTTATGTTTTACCTTTCTCCTTGACGTGGATTTGGAGAGTATCAAGTGTGATTATGCCGTCAGTCAAAGGGAGAAGCTCTAGCTTGATCGTTGCCGTAGATTTCGAAGGAACGCATCTGATGCATTTAAGAAAGTAAAACCAGGTTATCAATTTATAATGGTAACACCTGAACTAAATCATGTTGGTATTATATAGGTTTTACCCCAAGGGAACTCGACTTTGCAGCCAGAGATGTGTACACCCTAAGCCGCTCTTCGGAACAACATCTGAAGGGTTGGAAGAAGCAAGATTCATTTCATCATTTGTTGTCTCTGTCCTTGTCTCCAGTGGCATTGGGGGTAACGATTGCACTTTACGCCTTGCTGTTGTGTTGCGTTTCTCGCTTTGTACCCTCTCTGTGAACTCGGAGAACCCTAGGAATGGGCTTAAAGGAGAGGTGGGCGTGGAATTTAGGGACACCACAGACGGAGGCGATGTGAAGGATGCTGGAGCGAGAACCGTTAATGACAGATCTTCAGATGTCAAATTTGATGCTTGTAGAGTTAAAATCTGAAAGCAGTAGAGAATGAGTATGAGCTATAAAAACAAAAGACTACATTGGAGTATAAGTTGGGTAATCTTTGTACATGGCCAGTAATTGATTTAATATGAAGATTAATACTACACTGCAATCAGGTGCTTAGTGACTAGTGCATAGTTTCGTATTCATGAATACAAAGCCAGCGTTAAACGAGGAAGGGAAAAACTCCTAGCCACAAGTTAGTGTTAGCAACTTATGCAATCACAATTTAAAGACAACATCTTATTAAAGTTTGAGTACTTTGGGTAAACACAAGCAGTTACTTGCAGCTGCGAATGCCTTCCATTATTCATGCATTGTCATATTTAACTTCTAGAGATAGACATAGAGAGAGAGAATCACCTGAACAGGTAGCTGGGAGGCCCTCCCATGGGGGCCACAAGGCTCTCCTGACATTTCAGACGCAACAGAGATCATCAGGTCCCTTGAAACTCTTGGTCTCCACTTTGTCCGTTGTTTGAAAAACAGCCTTGATTCTGAATCCAACCAAATAAATAAAAAACCCATTGAGGCAACAGCAATAGACCTGATAAATAAACAAACATGGCCACAAACCACATCAACGAAGATCTACCTGTGTAGTTGCATCGACATGACACCATAACCGCATACTGATCACCACTTAAACCGCTCCCTTTTCTTTCAAAATTTACAGATGGAAGAGACAAACTCGAAGATTTGAGTTCTTTTCTTGCAGCAGAGGGCTTCAGATTACTCCCAACAGAAAATGCAGGTCTCACGATGAATGAGTGCTCTTCACCTTTCCTGAAACGTTGGAAGAAAACCCAAGGGTATGTAAGTGCACTCTAAAACATTCTAGCTTTGGTTTTAGTATTCCGCCCACTATGCTCGTTAAGGAGAGTTACTCTAAAAACTCGCTGGATCTAATAACTAGTTCTACAACAGTTTGATTATTAGTACCCAATATTACCCCTTATACTAAGGGTTTTTTTTTTCATTATTTCACATTACTGAAGACTTCTGAAACCTACAGGTTGTTAAAACAAACCTGAGAGTTAAATTTGGCAAACTGTGCTCGTTTCCAGCTTCAATACATGCAATTGGTACTGAAGAAGGAGAAGCACTTTTCCCTGCCTCTTCAAAAACAATCGTTATAGCGTCCACGTATATTACAATATCTGGAGTGTGTGTAGGAGCAACATTCTGCCAATCAGAAAGGCAAAGTTAAGATGCATCTCAGAAATCAATTGACCAGAGTTAAGCCAAGTTTACACGCTGCAGAGACACACACCTTAATCTGAACGCAGAGAAGATCATCTGTATTGCAGTCAGCTGCAAAAGTATTGATCTCAATAGGCTGAATGATTTCGAGTTTCCTCCTCCACCTCCTACCAGGAATGCAGATGCCTTGAAGTCCACAACGAACGGAGAACCTATCACGCTCCAATGGGACACCCCGGAAAGATAAGAGCTCTTCGGCCCCAGACTTCTGACCGTTTCGTAATGTTTGACCTGAGTAACTGTCCCAGTCTTCAATGTCAAATGATGGTTTAGAGCTGTGGGTTTTTACGGGTCCAGTAACTGGTGCAGTGTTTGGCGGCAGAGCGGACATGGAGTAGCTTCTAAAATGGCCGAATGAGAAGAGTTGAGAGCCTGAGGCAGAAGAGATCGCTGGCTTGTGTGCAGTGCTGCTGAGACCTGGGCTAGAGCTTATAGGAGGTAGTAAAGAACGGGATTGCTGAGAAATATTGTTGTCCAACGGTATCAACCACTTTAAGAGATTCCCATATGGATCCTTGTGTTCATGATCCGAGTCATTATCGTTGTCCTGATGCTTCTCAAACTGCAGTATCTCAATGATAGGTTCTTTGGGACAGTCAACAATATAAACTTGTAAAGAGACATGCCCAAACAAAGGTGTTGTGTGAGAATCAGTAACTTAATCAACAACTTATAAGTAACAAAAGTACCATCACATACCACTATGTCTCCATTGGGTAAGGCGCAGCATTTAGCCCTACTCCTAGCTACACCTCCAGCAACATCAGGATCAAAGTCTCCTCTATCCACGAAAGCACTAACACAAGGTCTCTTCTCCCCGCTTAACCTCTTTTCATCTTCCTCTTCGAGAGAGCTTTTCTTTGACCAAAGTGGCTCACCAGACTCTGCAATCCTAACAAAGAAATGAGACTTCTGAAACCTGGAGAGCAAGTCTTCTGTCCGTCTCTTGTGATCTTCCATCCTCAAAATCGATTCACCATCAGACACATCTTTTTGAGAATCCACACTCTCTTTACCAGGACTGTGACCATTCTGAGTTGCATCAGGAGCCATCTCTCCATCCCCTAATGGTATACTCTCGTAACTCTCACCATCAGAGATAACAACTCCGTTTTGTTTGTCAGCGAGCTTTCTCTGTACAGTTTTGCTCATCACCTCAGCAACTTTAAAGGGGGTGATAATCTCTGTGTCTACTTTACTGTCGGATAAGCATGCTAGGATTTGAATCTGTTCCCCTAAAATAGAAAAGCGTCACTGATGTTACAATAGCTAGCTAAAGGCAAATGATGAGATGGGTCTGAGACGCAGCGAATACCAGGAAAGACAAAGGACCGATCCAAGGACCGTAATGACTGAATATCAAGCGACTCAGACCAGTTGTCAGGGATCTCCTCTGTAATAAGAAGAGATTCAAGAGAAGGGTGGTTAAAGTTCAAAACTTTTTAAGAAATCGAAATTTGAATGTATGGTGGGAGTGATAATACTTACTATATGGAATAGAGATCCATCCTTCTTCCTCAGATACATCTGAGAACCTCTCAATACCAGAGCCACCGGTGTTTGCATTTGACTCTTCAGATCCATCAGCCGCGCGATGTAAATGATCCTCTAGGGATGGATATTGTGGGAAAGGCTCTTCAGCTTCCAAAATTGGTTCCGGCGGAGGTTTAGGCGGCGTTGGTGGTGGTGGTTCGCTCACCGGGGGGCGATGAGTGGCGGAGGAAGCAGATCGGAGTAAGAAATTCATTCCTCAGAAACTGCATCACAGAAGAGCCAAGTTAGGCAATTTCTGTATATTCATGGGTTAAGAGTTTTATTTGATCCTCAAAGTTTGCAGATTTATCGCCAGAATCCCAAATTTTTTTCTAGCATCTTTACGGAAGATTTTTTTTTTTTATTAACTTGAATCCAAAAGAGGGGAATAGATGAAATGGATCCAGATCAAACTTACATGACGCCTCAGAAATTGAAGAGCTTCAGCAACGGGAAATGCAGATTCGAGCGGATACCTGATGGAGATCCTCAGTTCGATCTGTGGATCGCCCAGAGATCTTCTGCGAGAGAGTGTCTCCGACAGCGAAACACAACTATTCCTTTAACTGCATCACTTGTCAATTTTATTTTTCAATTATGACAAAACCCTCTAAACAGAGAAGAAAAAAAAAACATTTTATTTCACCTCAAAGGTTTTTTTTTTTTTTAAAGAAAAACATTTCTAGTGGTTTGCTTTTAACTAAAAAAACTGTAATAATTAGGAGTTAATAACTTAATTAGATGGTAATAATAAAATAAAATTTGAAGATGGATTAGAGGATTACCAAGTCTGTAAATGTAATTCAGTAAGGACACCAACTCACTTCTCTTCTATGCAAACTATTTTGATTGATTTTGAGGTGCTTGCTCTAGTTCTGTTCTGCCGGCAAACCGAGTATTTTTTTAATCATTGATTATGGGTTTGTCATGGTGTTCCCATAAACAAAACTTGTAGCTAAGGTAGGGGTGGGATGGATCGAGCATTTGAGAAATTTTGAGGTATCCGGATCTGGATTTATCTAGTGGATCCCTGATTTTACTATTTTTATCAGGATCCGGGGTTCTTGGATATCCCGAGTGTCGGATATCTTTTTAAATATTGTAATATTCGGTGGATATCTGAATCCGGATTTGGAATATCAAAATAAATAAAAAATAATATTAAAATATATAAAATATTAACAATAATTTTAAAATAAAAATGTATATAATGTTTTAATTATTTTTGTGTATGCTATTACAAATTTTATATAAAAGCTATATATACTGTTATAAAAATGAAAATAAAATAAATAAAATTAGTTTATATATATATATATATATATTGCTATTTTAAAAATAATTACTAATAAAAATGACGGATCCGGATATCCGGACTAAAAAATTTAGATATTCGGATCTGAATCCGGTTTGAACGGATCCAACATTTTACTATCCGGATTAGACCCCTCCAACTATCCGAATTTTCGGAACGGATCTGGATCGGATCTTGGATAATAAGTCTCAGGCCTAGCCTAAGGTAACATCTTTTGACCAACCACACTTGTAAAGTTGTAATTACAAAGGCATTATTAAGTGCATCGAAGTTAACAACCACTACCAATCTAGTACTACTAAACAAATAAAGGAGTTTACCTACCCTAGCCGAAAGACTGAAAGGCCCAATAAGGGGAAGATAGGCTCATTAACATCAGGGTTCACGAAGCGTACAATTAGGGTTTTCAAGATGTAGCTGTCAGTATGTAACTATATATATATATAGTACACGCCCATATCAACAATAAGTCATCGTTGGTTAGGGCCCGACTGGTTTAAACACAGCGGTTGCGGTTGTGGGTGTGGGAGTTTGTGGATGCGGGTGGTTGCGGTTTCAAGCGTTATTAAGCGTTTTGTATGACTGGCACAACGTTTGAAAATTGTTGTGTTTGCGGGATATTTGTGACTGGTTGATTATAAGATATTGCAGCGGTTTAATAATAAATTACCAATATTAACATATTATAACACTAGAAAATCTTTAAAAAAACTATTGTAATAAAATATAGTAATATTTATCAGTATAATATGATTAATAAAAATATTATGCTTATTTATTTAATTTTTTAAATTAGTCGAAATTTATAATTTTAATAAAATTTGTTTTGAAGATTTATATTAAAACTTTCAAAAGAATATTTTATTTCGTTTTATATAAGTGTATATCTTTATATACATATGTATATTAATTTTTAAAAAGTCTAATGAATAGTTATTTTAATGTTTTTATAAAACAATTTATGATAAAGTTTGTGAATTTAAATTAATATATAAAATATTTTTATATTTTTATTTATAATATTTTCATTTTTAAATTTTGAGTTTTAAAACTTGAAAAAAAATTGAAAATAATTTTATATTTATTTATCCAGCCGCAACCGCCCGCAACCGCAACCGCAAACGCTAGCTAGAACCAGCTTTTGATTTTCAGAGGTTCAGAGCAGTTTGAAGTGATTTGTAGCGGTTTGCATGATTGTTTCGAAATGCTGTCAACCGCCAACAACCGTAAAAGCTGCGTTTGCGGGTGGTAGAGGGGAAACCAGTCGGCCCCTTAGTCTCTGTAAAAGTCTCTGCGTCTATGAATTTTATGTTATTGAGTTGATACAAGGGCAGTACGTCACTGAGCGCTTGAGAAAGTGGTGCTTCAGTCCTTTTAGCTGCCAAAACTGAGAAATTCACGGGAGCACTAATGCTTTCGTTTGCCGTCTTCCCTCGGCTTATGAACGCTGTTGCTCCTACATTAGCATATTTCTCCTCATTCAATCTATGCGTTCTAATTATTGCAGATATTTCTTTTAAAAAGGACCAAATAGTAAACTTAGCATGTCCTCTGATGTTGAATCTCTGGTGCCATTTCCTTGACATGATATCGTATTTGATTCATGTCTTGTTCACCTCTGACATACTATGAATTCACAACATTGCTAATAGCAAAACTGGTGTAATAATCTAATATCGCATTCCTAAACGGCTTTTCCATATTGAGACAACCTGATTGAACTGATTGAAGAAAGTCATATATATTTTCTACAAATATCCAAGTAATTGTTCCATTCAGCCAAAATAAGATGATCGAAGTAATACAACTATTGAAGAAACCGAGTGTATGTAGCGACAGAAAAAAAAAATTACACATGTATAAGCAGCTAAGAAGAAACTCAGCGTAACCAGAGGAAAAGAGAAAAGGAAAATTCTGTAACAATAACCTAAAAAAACCACCATTGAAATGCAAAATATAGGCCTGGAGTGGTCTGAAGCAAAGCAGAGCATCACTGCAAATGAGTTAGGTTGCAGAGCTGAGAGAGGAACTTATGCATTCAGACATTGGTGTGCGACAATCTGTTGATGACTTCTTGTCTAAGCAATATGGAGATACGCTTGTCACCCTGCAAAACCAAAAAAAAAAGTGAGAGTTAAGTCAAGAAAACATTATTTGGTTTTAGTCTGTGAAGAATTGATGTGTGTACCTTTCTTTGCGTTTCTCTAAGAACCTAGCCAGAGATGCTTTCCGAGCCTGAGGTAAAGCCACTGCATAAGAAACATAACGAAATTGAAGCTACCACATTCATACAAATAGCAGTAAGCTAGGCGAGTTTAGTTAGCCATTAGGTATAAGACTTTGCTTTACCTATTTTACCTGTTTGAGGTACATTGGCAGAACAAGAAACTGCCGCTGAAGAGTTGATATTGGATGCGTTAGTTTGGTTGTTGAGGTATGTTGTTGTAAAGCCTCTTGCTGCTTTAGCTGCTCCGAACCCATTTGAACTACTTCCAGCTTCATGGCTAAGATAAGAGACTGTAGGCTTCATGAAGCTAGGAGGCATAGCTGAAGAATCAACCGAAGCACGAGCATGATGGACCACTTGTTGATGAGTTTGAGGTGGTGAAAAGGCTTGAGGCATAGAGGAACCGTTTCCAGCAAGTAACATTATTGCCTTGGCCTGTCATGGAGGAATGATACTATTAAAGCAAATGAGTAAGCATATACATGGGAGAAAGTGATTTGAGTTACCTTTTCAGGAGATATGTCATTATAAACACAAACTGAACCAGCATAAAAGATGGTCAACTGAGCAGGTGATGATCCTGATGGCTTGGAAGAACATCTAGCAGAAAAAGAAGTTTTGAGTCAGCCATGTAATATATACCTTTCAAAGAGATTCTTTAACCACAATTACATGATATGGTGACTAACAAAAAAAAAAACAGAGATAGAAGCAGTGGGTACCTAATATCAGTTGTCCCAACAATGGAACCTGGAGGAGGAAGGACTGATACTGGAGGTGCCATGATAGGAACTCCTACCAAAGGTTGCGAGTTCACGTTGTTGTTGATGAAGCTTGTTCCTCCTGGTGCATAATGAGACTTGAGACCCGGCCTAGACATGGAAACTGAGATAGCTTCTTCATGTGGCTTGGAACTAGGGAACATCCTAACTCCCTGAAACCAAAGAGCCATAACGTAAGATGTAAGGAAAGTGTTTAGACTGAAGCTTAGCCTACAAAAGAATCACTTTGCCATAAACTACCAGAAAAAAAGTGTTGGTCGATGAGGAATACCTGAACAGAATTGTAAGGAGTGCTCCGGTTGGAACCATAAACATCAGCTACGGATGATGGCATGAAGGAACCAGAGTGTGGCAGATGATAGTTACCAATGTTTCTATGTCTGTCTTCTTGGGATGGCCTGAAAGCTAGAAACTGAGGAGAAGAAGTAGTAGCAGAGGCTTTGTTTGAGAGTGACCACTTCATTCCTCTACTCGGGGCTGCAAAAGGAAACAATACGAACTACATCAGTTTAAAAGTTCAGACATAAAGTGGTTACCGTTAAACCATAAATGTCTCGAGATCTTACAGAAAAAATAAAGAGACAGGTAATTCAACACCCAACCTAAGAAAAAGATGTTACCAACTATGTAAAAAAGAAACTGATAATACTCTTTACAAATTCAACGAGGCAACAAAACCACCTTTAGAAACCATGTTCCAAATAAATAAATAAAGCATTTATTCAAAAGTATTAGTATATCGAAACGAGTATAATTTTATACTATATTTTGTTTAAATAATTAAAGAGAGATTCAACTTTAAACATAACACAGCACATGTCGACGCACTACTTTCACGGAATGCCACGTTTTGGCTAATAAGAAAACAAGGTGGACGTAATTTGTTTATTCTCGTCGTGAGAAAACTATTCATTTTATTGTACCTTCACATATATTCTAATACCCTAACGCCATTTTCGCTTAATCGACACACAATCTATATTTAATCATCGTACTTAAATAATCCAACTCGAACTTTTTATCTGTATAGACCAATCTTCTACCTACTTATCCAACCGTCTCTATTCTACTTTATTTTTGTAACCGTCTCTATTCAACCATTCTTAATTTCTTTCTTTTTTTGATAAAAATCTATTTAACCCTTCTTTTCCAACATTTTACGTATTCGTTTTTAAAAATTAAAAACTAATTAATTAACTTCACTTTTTCTCAATTATTAGACCCTTCAAAACGAAACAAAAAGTTCTCCCTAGAGTTTGATTGTGTAACAAGAAAAGCAATCTTAAGAATTGTTGGTCGATGTAGAATTATAGTACTGTCGACCTAAAACATGTTTTTCACCGGTTTTCTAAAACTCACAGTTCCTTTCCCAAGAAAGCCAAGGAAAGTGTTCTCCTCCAGGAGACACAATCCAGTTCCCGACCAAACTATAAAGTCCGGTTTCTAAAAAACAAATTCTCAACCTAGTGATAACTCCTAACACACAACTGATCTAGGATCCATAAAAAAGGGATATGGTTGAAGACTTTAGCCGAAGAAAGAGATATAAAATCAACCAGGTTAATTCAAGGGGAAACAAAAATATTAACCTGAATCTCTGGAACTCTCGCTGGTTTCCTCCTTCACAGTGATAGGAGAATTTTTTGAACCCAACCCGAGAAAATCCCTCTCCATGTTATACAAAGCCGCGGAGAAACCACAATGATTCGATCTCAAACTTCTAGCGATTATAAACCGCCGGAATCAAACAAATATCTACCTGAAGAAAAAGCTTAAGCGTCGCCGAAAAGGGAGCAAACGAGAAGTTAGTTTATGTTAGGCTAGTTTATGTGACGGAGGAATAATGAAAAACGTGGGGCGAAGTTAAACACACACACCGAGTTCTCTCTTTTTAAGCATCGCATGAGGCATGTGAACACCACGATTTATTTATTCGTAAGCTTTTTAAAAAATTTAAAATAAAACGAAAAAGATTCCTTTTTCTCCTTTCTATTGGCGGAAAAGACCGCTACAGGTTTGTCCGGTTACGTCACCGGATATAGACGGTCTTAAAGCACGTGCGTCGTCTTGAAGTGCGATTTATGCGTGTGGCGTTTCTTTTAGTTGTTCGACACGTGGTGATTCACGTGGGTTATTTTACGAGCTCCAGTCCAATTTTTAACGTGAATGATTCACGAGATGCGAAGCGCCAATTTAATTAATTTACCTTTTTAACTTTATTCGTAAGAACATGCGATACTGTCGGCTGACTCGCGAATGGAGCGCGTGAGTTTTATATGCGTGTGTTTTTTACTGAATTTTTCTTTAATTTTAAAAAGTATTAATTACTAGTATTATTATTACTTCCTTGCACGTTCTCTCTTGACCAAGAAAAACATTTGCACGTTTAATCATTTTCTGCGAACAAAAAAAGAAAAATTACATATTCTCTATATTAGGGATGCAACAGATCGGATATCCGGGGTATTTCGAGATATCCAGATCCGGATTCTTATCCGATGGATCCATGATTTTATTATGTTTATCTGGATTCGAAATTCTCGGATATCCGTGTATCAGATATCTTTCTAAAAATTGTAATATCCGGTGGATATTCGGATCCTGATTTGAAATCTTAAAATAAATTTAAAATAATATTAAATTATATAAAATATTAACAATAGTTTAAAAATAAAAAGTATATAATGTTTTTAATTGTTTTCATGTATGTTATTACAAATTTTATATAAAATCTAAATATACTATTATAAAAATGAAAATATAATAAATAAAATATTTTTATATGTAGGTATTACTATTTTTAAAATAATTATTAATAAAAATTACGGATTCGACTAAAACTTAAGATATCTGGATCCAGATCCGGTTTTGAAGGATCCAACATTCTACTATCCGGATTCGGATTCGGCCCTTCTAGATATCCGAATTTTTGGAGCGGATTCGGATCAGATCCTGGATCGAATCCGGAACTCGGATAATAAATCTCAGGTCTACTCTGTATTTTATAAATCTATAGTTTAATTCTCAAACCACCGGATAGTACTAATAGTTTAATGCACCATGTGGTTATGTCACTACTCTGATATTCGATCTTTAAAGATAGTTATTTTTGTCAGTGTACTTTTTTGCAACTTTTGTTAGTGTACTTCAATAATAAAAATACTATATATTCTTTTGGATTAGTTAGTACTCCGTAATATATATGTTGCTTAAACCGTAGTTGTATTAATGAAACTATTGGCACCAAAGAAAATGTTTTTTTTAATATATTAATTTACTTAAACGAGTCGTTGACATCGTTTTGTTGAGTATTTTATATTTGATGCATGTGGTCCTGTGGAGGAAATTACGCCATTTCGTGCGTCACGTTCTTGTTGATATAGTAAATTTATACAATAATTAACGTTTTGAAATGTTTCAATACAGTAAGAAGCTTTTATAAAATGGAAAATTGGAAAGCAGTCAAGCACACAACAACTTGGCGATCTCTCAGCACGATAATATCGTTCTTTCGAGTCTTGGAGAAAATATAGCAGTGCACACGTCATTTTCTCCAGCCTTTAATTATATATTTTCTCGATATATAAAATATTCATCGATATGAAAGTAACCACGATGCAGTTTTTTGAAAACACAACATTCCATATAATAAAGATAGTTAAGATCAGATCAAAAGTGGACCTACACAGAGAAGATGATATCAAAAGATGCCATAAACGTATCTTTCACGGTGCTCCAGATTGAACATCCAAGTCTAACGACAGAGGTTTCGAAATATTGAATTGAATGAATATTCCTTTAGTTGGATTAGTTTTTAGCTGGTTTTGGTTGGATATGGTTGATTTTAACATGAGAGTAAATTTCATTAGGTTTCTAGCTTTGCGACTTCTCATTTTAGTAAACTCAGATATTGCTAACTCTTTCAAACATATATCCATTAGTTTTTTTTTTTTTTTTTTGATAAAGTACATATATCCATTAGTTCTTTATATCATATAATCGAACTCGGATATGATTGCTGCGAATTGGAAAAAAAAAGTTCAAGTGATCATTGATCAATACAATTACCTTGGAATACATTATGCATGCAATCTCTTAGCCTAACCTACATTAAGATCTTCGAGGGAGGTTGGGCAACCTTCTCAAACCCCTGAGAGGTAATTGTTGTTCAAAGTACGACAAAAGTTATCGATGAAACCGTAGGAAATGGATGCTATCGTTTATATTAACCTGAACATGAAAGAGCCCGAAACTAACCAACGACATGTTAAAGGCTGCTCTTCCCTGGATTTGGCTCGACGATGAATGTGAGCCATCCAAGGATCCATTCAAGCGCCAAAGTCAAGAAGTAAAACATTTAATTGAGTTTTTAAATATTCTCAAATCCAAATTTAGCTGAGTTTTATCCTCAGTTCTAGAGGTGTCAAATGGGTGGTCCGCCCATGGGCTAGACCAGTCCAACTGAGTTTGGGTGGGCTATGGAGGCAATCAATTAGTAAATGGTCCAATTGGAGAAAAGACCAATCGGTCTATGGTCTAATTGGACAAAGACCAAATGGACAATGAGTGTCCATAGACCTCTTAAAAACATATTTTCATGATTTGGAAAAAATATAGATTTACAATTTATTAAGAAAATAACATTTTAGTGAAAAAATCAAAATTTTATAATTTTGATAGAAAAACGTAATTTTATGGTTAACTGAGTCAGTTCCCAATTTCGTAAGATGCTTGTTGTTTCCCTATCATATACCTTTATTTATGGCTGTGCATTTTATTCGTTAAATTTGATTCGATTCGTTATTCGTTTCGATTCGATCCGAAAATTCAGAATATCCGTAAACTTTCGAAACAAAGCAAATACTAAAACTCAATATCCGTTAAAATCGAAGCAAATCACAATTACTAAAATTTTGGGAAGCGAATATCCGAACCGATCCGTCAATATATAAACACATGTATATATTAATTATATTTAAGGTTTTAAATGTATAAAATTTTATAATTATTATTCTAACATATGATTTGACAAATTCTATTCTCATTATTACTTATATAAAAGTATTACATAAAAGGAGAAGAAAAAATTTATGACAATTATAATTTTTTTTCTTAAGTTTTGTGTTATTATAATTGTTAACTAAGTTTAAAAAATTTACAAAATATGTAGATTCGCTACTTCTTTTAATTTTTATCTTTTATATCATGTAAAAAATATTTTACAAAAAAAATTTATATCAAAATTTTAAGATATTTATATTAATCCAAACAGATGAGATATCCATAAGTATTCATAAATATCCGCAAATATCTATTTATTTTCCGGATATCCGTTTTTCCGAATATACGCATTTTACCGAAGCAAAGCAAATCGAAAAGTTAGATATCCGTGACATACGAAGCAGATCACAAATACTTTCAAAAATCCGGATATCCGATCCGTGCCCAGAACTATCTTTATTTCTTGAAGTTATATCATCTTGTAGTATCTTATATTGTGTAGGTTTCTCAACTATCTAAGATATCCATATAATTAAATTTTAATAATTTTTAGTTTAGATATTCATGTGAGGTAATACTATTAAAAATGTTCTAATTCTATTCGGAGAAACTTCTCAACGTTTTACCAAACTTCTTTCTATATAATTTTTGTCATGTTTGGTTCATCTACCACCAGTTTGGCCAATCATGTAAAATCAAATTAAATTCCATTTAGATATTCTGGAGACAAACTAGAACCAACTCTCTCTCTATATATATATATATCAAAATTAACTAGTCTTCTGTTTTAAAGAGATCTACAAGTTGTAGAATACGATGATCTTATTCAACTAAAGTTTGAGAAAATAATATGATGCGACAAATAAATGATGTTTGGCATAATATACCTACCTTTTTTAGAACATATACCTACTTGAAACATAAAAATGTTGGAGGCAAATATTTCAAGTATATATAGTTAGTACTATATATTGTCCAGAATCATATAAACGGAAGACCAACAACCAACGAGGTCGTCGTAATCTAATTTCACTAATTAATAAATAAAATTTTGTTTTCCACACACATTTACAGTTTTTTGAGGAAACAACTTAAAATCAATCTAAACTAAAACAAAATAGTAAAATCATAGCTAGTTATATATAAACCAAAGCATACAAAAAGATTTGTTTCCATAGTATCCAAAGTGTTTAAACGAATTAATAAAGGAACATAAAGGCTGTTAATCAGAGCAACTTCAACGCTAGTTTGAGAAGGAGTTTTTAATTTAAAAAGAAAAAAGATGAAATCATATTGAAATTAAAGAAAGTGAGCAAAAATTCTTAAACTAAAGGATTTTAATACCGGTTGAAACTGGGGGTGGGCGTTCGGGTACCCATTCGGGTTCGGTTCGGGTCTATTCGGGTTTCGGATTTTCGGGGTCAAAGATTTTAGCTCCATTCGGGTATTTCTAAATTTCGGTTCGGGTTCGGTTCGGATCTTTGCAGGTTCGGTTCAGGTTCGGATAACCCATTTAAATTATTTTTAAAATTTTAAAATTCATTATATACTTTAAATTTCTCAAAATATATAAATAAAATAATATATTACAAATAAATTTAAATAACATATGTCAAAATATCTAAACTTAACATATAAATTAGTTTGATTTGAACATTTGAATAGAGAATCAGTAGATTGTTTAAGTATTTTTGGTGTTTTGAGTATGCTTTAGCTATTTTAGACATTTACTTTTGACTATTTGTATATATTTTCAAGTATTTTAGAAAATTTAAAAGTATCTTATATATTTTGGATATTTTTAATATACATTAAATCTAAAAATAGTTAATATATTTAGATATATAAATCTATTTCGGATACATTCGGGTATCCAAAATACTTCGGTTCGGATTCAGTTTCGGTTCTAAAAATACCAAAATTTTGAATCCGTTCGGATATTTAATGAATTTCGGTTCGGGTTCGGTACTATTTTTTTGGATCGGATTCGGTTCGGTTTTTCGGATCCGAATTTTTTGCCCAGCCCTAATTGGAACATTAAAGCAATAATGTTTCAAGAGTTGTAATAATTAAAATATTAGTTTATTTTTTTTTTCTTTTATAACCTTTCACCGTATCTGCCATATGTTAATGCTGCTCTTAAGTACTAGGGTTAGCAAATAAATAAATAAATTAAGTATTTTTTTTTGTCACTGGAAAATAAATTAAGTACTAGTGAAAGTCCACCACGGCCAATATGTTTTTATATGTCGTTTTGATAAGTCTATTATTATTATATTTCTATAAAGACTTTTATTTTCTGACCGGATCCAGAGAAAATAAAGGGAAATTACGGAATCATCTTACAAATGTTAGATATGAACAATATTTAAAACCTAAATTGAAAAATATGACATTTTGAGGTTGGTGCTTGAACAGATTCTTGGATGGCGCGACGTTCTTGGATGGCTAGTCGCCTTTCTCGTATAGAGAAAGAAAAGAAAGAGCTTGAGATGCTTCTATTGTCATATGAAGGAGTGATGTTTTCGAGATTTTTTTGCGGATGTTTCTTATATGCGGGTGTTGTGACAAGTCCTCCACATCTAGTTATTTATCGGAAGCTTTTCTTGCTAACCATGGGCCTCTTTTTCGGCTACTGCACCGTTGGGATAGCCGTAGACATTTATATCCTTCAACTTAAGAGGTCGGGAAGAGATTTACCGAAACATGAAGATGAAGAAGACTGCCTTATTTGTCTCGAGCATCTCAATGTAGGTTTTGGTTATACTAGGCTTAGAAATTGCATGCACAAATTTCGCCGTCATTGCATCGATAAATAGCTTTTTAAGTGTGCACATTGTCATATATGCCGTTCTCTTGCATGCTAAAAATACTACTTGTGAGTTTGATTAAAGACACATAGTAGCTAATACTATGATAAAGGACTGTTCCACTTTTCGGATTATTTGTTATGTAAGAGAAATATACATTTGGGAGAATTTGTTAACATTATTGATCACAATTGTGTTCTCACATACACACAACTTGATTCTATTTCACGGACAGAGGTCATTTATTTGTTTATGAAAGAGTCTGAAACTAAAATATGACACATGTTGAAAGCCTCTTCACTGGATTTGGCTCCACGACAACGAGGGTGAGGCATCCAATGATCCAATCAAGCATCAATCAATCAAGCACCAAATCCAGTCCTCGATTCCGAATTTCGTTAGATGCTTCATACTTGCTGCTTTTCTATCACATCCCTTTGTTTTCTTGATGTTGGAGCATCTTGTAGAATCTTAATTATATTGTGTAGATTTCTGAACTATATGTGAGATAATCATATATCTGAATATTAACATCTGTAGTTTAGATATTCGTATGAGATACTACCATTGAAGATATGTTCTAAGAAGTAAGAATGCTACTTGGAAAAAACTTCTCAACATTTAACCAAGCTTATTTCTATTTAATTTTTGTAATGTTTGGTTCATTTATCTCCATCTATTTATTTTTGTATGATTTGGTTTATCTACCTCCAGTTTGGCGAAACATGTAAAGTCAAATTAAATTCCATTTAGTTATTCTAGAGACAAACTAGAACCTACTATTATTTTATGAAAAGTAATTGGTCTTCTGTTTCAAGAGATGTAAAATGGTAGAAACTTATGGTCTCATTCAATTAAGTTTGAGAAAATAATACCATACGACAGATAAGAGATGCTAGATATCATAGACCTAACTGAAGAACAAAATAGTAGAGATAAATATTTTCAAGCAGTTAGTACTTAGTACTATATACTATCAAGAATCATATTGATTTATAAATTCTTAGACTACTATTTTAGGGTATCTTAAAACAGAACAAAGTTAAGAACTACAATGAAATTTGGTTTTACACATGTTATAAACTTAAAATTATCAATTCTTACACTAATTATATTTCAAGCAGTTAGTACTATATGTTGTTAAGAATCATATTTATTTATATATATTTTACTCTAGCACTTACAATGAAACTTGGTTTTACATATGTTTTTTGCAGGAACTATTGCAAGGAGGAATTGTACATCCACATCTTTACAATACCTACTAGAATACTCGGATTAGAACCATTTGCCTTGAGTGAACCTCTTCCACATACTATTCGGAGTTACAAGACAAGCAAATTATATATTTTCAAATTATATATTAAAAATGGAAAATAGTAAAATATATTTTTTATAGTTTCAAATTGTATATTTTCAAATTCGAAGACTGTATAATTTTTTATTTCAAAAATTCATTTTGACTTTCAAAAATAACTTTTGAAACTATTTTAAAATTTTTTATATTTATTTTAAAATCCACCTTTTAATTCTAAACACTATAGAATATTTAACCATAGAGTATAAATATATATATTTATCTTTTAATAAAAAAGATTTGGTCATTTTTCTTCTAGGAGTTTTTTTAATCAAAATAGACTAAAAAACTATCTAGAAAACTTCTCCTTATAATTTAGGGATCATTAAGTTTTCAAAGGTGTATAAATTAGTGGAAGCATGAAATTGAGGTCTGTTGAAAACAGTTGGTAGATAATGAAAGTTTTTATCGGTTTAAAATCTTAATCAAAAGTCAAAATCTAGTCTTAAGTCTTAACCATTTTTGTTGACCTTTTTTTTTGGGGGACCAAATCTACGGTGTCTACTACAGTCACGCTTTCTTCTTCTTCCTCGTCTCCCGCACCTCGAATACACTGAAACCTCTATCATCTGCAGAGAGATAGGCCAATCAGATCAAAGACAGAGAGAGAGAGAGAGAGAGAGCTAGTTCTCTTTCGAAGTATGTAAATGACAACTAGATTCTGAGTTTGATTCTAGTAACTAACGCAATCGAAAATGGTATTCAAGAACAAGCTCTTCTTCTCCTCGAAGAAATCCGGATCTTCGAGCCCCGATAGCTCCAACAGTCCCAGATCCGTCGGCTCCAGCTCTCCCGCACGATCAGACAAGAAGAAGCCCAAATCCGCTTCCAAGGATGAATCCCCGAGCCCTAATCCGACCTCCTCCTCCTCCGCCGCGTCTGGATTCTCCGGAATCGGGTGTAAGCAGGCGGAGATCAAAGACGGTTCGAAGAAGAGCAAGGGAAAGCAAGTTTCATCTCAACCTCAAGCTCCTCACTCTATCGGCAAATCGAACTTGTCTCCTAGCTCTGAGCCGAAGAAGGTAACTGTCGAAGGAGGACCTGCTTTCGTTTCTCCGATCATGGCTTCGTCTCTGGGATTGAACCGGATCAAGACGAGATCCGGTCCGTTGCCTCAGGAGAGGCTTTTCAATTTTAAGAACGAGCCTCTGTTATCTACGAGCAAACTCTCCAAGGTGGTTAATGATGGTTTCGGTAGTGTTAATAAGAAGAAGGAAACAGAGAACATGGATCACGCTCGAACGAGTGATCGTGATGGCTTGTCTCCTGATACTGGCCCAGTGAGGAGCCTCAGCCCTACGTTGCCGCCGGCGTCATCAGGATCTCGATTGCAGAATGTAGCATCATCTTCATCGGGTACTGGTATGTCTCCACAGATTACTAACAACATTTTAAAAATGAGATTCGGTTGAGATGTAAAAACGCATTGAAAATTTTATATGATGGAGACGTGGACCTACCTGTTAGGAGCATGTTCACTTGTATGATTCTTATGATGGTTACTTTGTAGGTCGCTCTGTGGCATCTGGACGCTCTGGCCCTCTAAGAAATTCAGACTTCTGCACCCCGGAGGTATCTTACTGTTTATTATATTATAATTTTGTAAGTAGTTTATGTTATGCTATAAGTTTTTAAGTGATTTTTTTTTTTTTACTTTTTTCTAGAATTCGTATGAATTGGAAAATCCAAAAGAGTCAGAATCACCACGTTATCAAGCCTTGCTTCGTATGACCAGTGCTCCGCGGAAAAGGTTTCCTGGTGACATTAAAAGCTTTTCTCATGAGCTGAACTCAAAAGGTGTGCGGCCTTTTCCATTGTGGAAGCCTCGTAGGTCGAACAATGTGGAGGTATTCTAGACTCTCCTGTTTCTATTATAATCACTTGTGAGTTTTGCTGTATGCAGAGTCTAATAGTCTGTCTTTTCCAGGAGATATTGGTTCTGATTCGGGCAAAATTTGATAAAGCAAAGGAAGAAGTGAACTCTGATCTTGCGGTGTTTGCTGCGGACCTGGTGGGAGTTCTTGAGAAAAATGCAGAGAGTCATCCTGAGTGGGAGGAAACGTTCGAAGACTTGTTAATATTGGCTCGCAGTTGTGCTATGACTACTCCTGGAGATTTCTGGCTCCAGTGTGAAGCCATAGTTCAGGACGTAGATGATAGACGTCAAGAGCTCCCTCCGGGCGTTCTCAAGCAGCTTCATACTCGGATGCTTTTTATACTTACCAGATGTACGAGATTGCTTCAGTTTCATAAGGAAAGTTGGGGAGAAGAGGAACAAGCTGTACAACTACGCCAGTCAAGAGTTTTGCATTCTTTAGATAAAATACCTCCTACTGGAGCGGGAAGGAGTTCAAGTGCTGCAAAGATCTTAAAGATACCATCATCCACCAAGAAAGCTTATAGTCAGGAACAGCGTGGTTTGGAGTGGAAGGAGGACGCTATTGTACGCTCAGTTCCTCCTATCTCTCCTCCCGAAAATTATGTTCTTAACGAATCTGAATCTCCTGCAAACATTGATAGAATGTCTTCCTGGAAGAAACTTCCATCTCCAGCACTGAAAACTGTGAAAGAAGCGCCAGCATCAGAAGAGCAGAATGATATCAAACTTGAACCTCCAAATATGGTTAGAAATCGACAACCTAGTGATCATGCTGCTGTTTCTGTTCTAAACTGCCCGCCAGCAAAAGATTCTCATGAACATTCGCCCAAGCATCGGCACAATGTCTCTTGGGGTTACTGGGGGGAACAGCCACTAATCTCGGAGGAAAGTTCAATAATGTGCCGTATCTGTGAGGAGGAAGTTCCCACTACCCATGTCGAAGATCACTCCAGAGTTTGTACACTAGCTGATAAATATGACCAGAAAGGACTGAGTGTTGATGAGCGGCTGATGGCAATTGCTGGAACTCTTGACAAGATAGCAGAGACCTTCAGGTATAAGGATAGCCTAGCAGCTGCTGAAAGCCCAGATGGTCTGAAAGTATCCAATTCAAATTTAACTGAAGATGTTCTCTCTCCAAGGTTGAGTGATTGGTCGCGGAGAGGGTCAGAAGACATGCTTGACTGTCTCCCAGAGACTGATAATTCAGTTTTTATGGATGATCTGAGAGGCCTACCTTTAATGTCATGTAAAACTCGTTTTGGTTCCAAGTCTGATCTAGGCATGACGACTTCATCTGCCAGCAGCATGACTCCTAGATCACCGATTCCGACCCCCAGACCTGATCCAATTGAAATGATTCTAGGAGGCAAGGGTACATTCCATGATCACGATGATATTCCACAGGTTTGTGATGGTTGTGCTCCATCTTCATAATTCTTTTTTTGTCTTTTGTGATCCTGATAAAAAATCTTTGACAACCAATAATGCAGATGAGTGAACTGGCTGACATTGCAAAATGCGCAGCAGATGCCATTCCTGGTGATGAGCAATCAATTCCCTTTTTACTTTCTTGTCTTGAAGATTTGAGGGTGGTCATAGACCGTAGTAAGTTTGAAGCACTTACAGTAGAAACTTTTGGGACTCGCATAGAAAAGTTGATCCGGTAAGTTCCTTGGTGTTATTTTTGTATTAGATAGATATTCTCTTGAGTTCCTCCCTCACTCTTCATTTTGCGTGTGTTTATAATTTATGGGAGATGTTTTTGTGATTTCCAGCAATATCATCTGTTGAAAAGTATAACTTTTCTTTATTATGCAGGGAGAAATACCTGCAGATCTGTGAGCTTATGGATGATGAAAAAGTTGACCTATCAAGCACTGTAATCGATGAAGATGCTCCTTTAGAAGATGATGTTGCTCGAAACGTGCATCCACGGGATCGCACATCCATAGATGATTTTGAGATCATAAAACCAATAAGTCGGGGAGCTTTTGGGAGAGTTTTTTTGGCTAAAAAGAGAACCACAGGAGATCTATTTGCAATCAAGGTAAAATATATTTTGCTTTTGTTCTCTTTTTAGTTCTTTTTTCTTTTGTTACAAAAGTTTTTTTTTGTTATATGCATTTGGATGATTTGGTTAGCAAAAAATCTTTAGTAAGATTTTCTCTAATCTTGTGTTGTAATGTTTGTCATACTCTCAGGTTTTGAAAAAGGCAGATATGATCCGCAAGAATGCTGTTGAAAGTATACTTGCCGAACGTGACATTTTGATTAATGTCCGCAATCCCTTTGTGGTGAGCACGTCTCTGACTCTTTAAGCATATTCTCTGGATAGATTTGCTTCTTTTAACATAATTTTGTTTTGAGCAGGTTCGTTTCTTCTATTCTTTCACAGATCGTGACAACCTGTATCTGGTGATGGAGTATTTGAATGGAGGGGATTTGTATTCGTTGTTGAGAAATTTAGGTTGCTTAGAGGAAGATATTGTCCGTGTATATATTGCCGAAGTTGTAAGTTCTGCATGGCTATTTTAAAGTTATGCCATTAAAGGTTAAGAAATTGATTCCGTGATTCAATTTACCTTATAGGTCCTGGCTTTGGAATATTTGCATTCTGAGGGTGTTGTTCACCGTGATGTGAAGCCTGATAATTTGTTGATTGCGCATGATGGTCATATTAAGGTATTATTTTTGTTTTTTCATTGTTACAACTGTTTGGCCATCTTTTGTTGTCTTGCTATTTGAGGATCAGGGATAAATTCTCAGAATCACTGCAACTTTATGGTTTCTTTCGTTTTATTTTTGCAGTTGACAGATTTTGGACTGTCAAAAGTTGGTCTAATCAACAGCACTGATGATCTATCTGGTCCTGGGACATCTCTGCTTGATGAAGAGGAATCACGATTACCGGCGTCCGAGCAGCTTGAAAGGCGCAAAAAACGGTCTGCTGTGGGTACTCCTGACTACTTAGCTCCAGAAATCCTTTTAGGGACAGGACATGGTTCGTTCTAATCTTGGTGTCTGCTTATCTTCGGTTCAATTTGTGTTTTTAGTGGAGTGTGATCCGTACTCGTCTGGGATTGGTTATTGAGTCAGGCTTTACATATCTGTTTCTGCGAATTATATATATATATATATATATATATATATGCTTAGTACGCTTAACTTCTGAGTTTCAGATATTTCTGTTCCGCTTTATCAAATGCCAAAACTGCAAAATAATATGCATACGTGCAATATGTTTCAGGTGCAACTGCGGATTGGTGGTCTGTTGGCATCATTCTGTTTGAACTCATTGTGGGAATTCCGCCCTTCAATGCGGAACATCCTCAGGTAAGAAGACTAATCACTGCGTTGTTTCCTGTTCATGCTTTGATAGAGGAGCATACTTGGGCTGGTCTTGAATTGCCTGTTTCTGTTCTTGTGTTGGTTTTTATTTGAAATAGTTACTTATGCTTCTATAAATAGCACTTTGCATCTAGTTTCGATTTTCAACATTTGATTTACCTTTTTTTTGGTTGCAGCAAATATTTGACAATATTCTCAATCGTAACATACCATGGCCTCATGTCCCTGAAGAAATGAGTGCTGAAGCACATGATATTATAGACCGGTAAGAGATCCTCTCTCTCTCTCTAATCATATGCTCCACACTAGTGTTGTTTCCAAGATAATCAGTTGTGCAGTAAAAAACATTTATGAATAACTCTTTTCTGCTCATCTTCTTGAGTAACTCTCTGTTTCGCTATTAACATGCCAAAGACGTTCGATTCAAACTCAATCCATACAAGATCGAATCCCAGGTCCATAAAGAAAAAGACATTGTATTGTCTGTAACATCATGTCATCTTCTTTTTTTTTATAGATTTTTAACAGAAGATCCTCATCTCAGACTTGGAGCTAGAGGGGCTGCTGAGGTAAAAAAATGGATGTCTTTTTCTGTGATGGCTAGTTCCAGTTTATTTTTTAAGTGTTAATGACACAAAATTCATGACTCAGGTAAAGCAGCACATCTTCTTTAAAGATATCAATTGGGATACATTAGCGAGGCAAAAGGTGCAATTATTTATTTTTTTTCTATTTGTTTTCCACCTGATGGCATATGCAAAGTTTAACTCTAGTTTTCTTTAGGCTGCATTTGTTCCAGCTTCAGAGAGTGCAATTGACACTAGTTACTTCAGAAGTCGCTACTCGTGGAACACATCGGATGAGCAATTTTTCCCATCCGGTGAGGTTGAAGATTATAGCGATGCTGATAGCTTGAGTGGCAGCAGTGGTTGCTCGAGCAATCGCCATGATGAGGAGGGAGAGGTAACATTCACTGACCCGCTCTGTGAATTCAACCTCCTCTTAAATATAGTTGAAAAACTCTTCAATTAGTGTTCTTTGAATGTAACCGAAATGGATCAAATGGTGGTACACAGGTTGAAGAAAGAGACGGGCAAGCAGAGTTTGAGTCTGGCGTACCTGTAGATTACTCTTTCAGTAATTTCTCGTTTAAGGTACTTTTGATCACATGACTTCCCTGTTAAGAGCCTGTTCTGTGCTTAGCGCTCTAATTTGCTTATTTTCTTCATGGGTTTGCAGAACCTATCGCAGTTGGCATCAATCAACTACGATCTTCTATCTAAAGGCTGGAAAGATGAGCCACAACCAAACTCTCGTCAAAAGTGATACTAATACTTTATTACAAGCTTTTCTTAGCCAAAGCCAATGTTCACGGAAAATGAAAATGCCAAAGTACATGTATATTATCAAATCACAGAGACATTTGAAAATCGGTATTATTTTGATGAAAATCAAGAGATGCAACTATTATTTCTGATGCAGTGAATTTGAATCTGTGCATAATTTATTACGTCTACAATGACACGAAGAGAAAAGAAGAGACGAGGGATATTAAAACATCATGGGAAAGAGAGATTGGTATCTTTTTCCTCCATGAGATGAGAGTGGTGAGGTATAGCGTTTGAGTTATAGAGTATCCCATTAGTAACATAAAAGACAAAAGAGAAAGACCTCACATGTTGGAACCTAGTTAGACCTTTTAATGATTTCAAAACGCCATTTTAGGACGCAACCCTACATAACCTCAATAATTTCGTATTTACTAACTTGTCTGCCACAATGTTAGCTACACATTCATTGCACCTTGTTTTTCTTTGGGAAAATTAAAGCATGCAAGACTTGGTCGTATCTAATGAAGTATGAACATAAAGACATTAATATTTATTGTGTCACAACTTTCATGTATTTCATGTATTTAGTTTTTATCCAGTTATCCTTTTTCTTTCTAGTCCGGATACTATCTAAACTATTAAAATTGAAGTACATTTTGTATTTAACCTTAATTTTTTCTAAAAAATTACCATCACATACCACTAAATTAATATTTATTAATTAATTAATCACAAATTATTTATTTTGTTAGATTCTTATCTTGCCAAATTTACCAAATTTAATTAAATAAACACAAATAATTTATTTTGCTAGATTCTTCTCTAACAAGCTTACAAAACTTATAATTATTTTTAACTTGATTATTATCTAACAATATTTTACGCTAAAATAAAAAATAAGTACAAACTTTAAATGTTATATGTTCATATATATTATTATAATATTTCACATGTAAAATATAAACTATAAATGTTTTTATTAAAACGTATGAAGTTACTTTTCAAATATATGTTACATAATTTGATGATAATACAATTCAAATACAAATATTTGAATTATAAGAATATAACAATAAATTTTAATTTAATATTTTGTTCAAAAAAACATAGAACTTGAATTTGTTGGCATATAAAAAACTTAGATATATTTTTTTCAATAATTTAGAGACATCTATCTATCTTATTAAAACAAAAATACATTTTATCTTGAAAGGATATATTTATTAATATACATAGACATAATAATTGGTGTTTTAGTATATAAATCACATAAATGGTTACTATATTAAAATTATTAATTGACAAATATGTCATATAACATATCATTTTGATTAGTTTTGAATCCGATCACAGGATGAATAATCAACAAATCACAGACAATTAAAAATCGCTGATTAATTATAGATATTATATATTACAAATCGAACGAACACTCATAGTACACATTGATGCAGCCATTACACTCTTATGTTATGAAGAATTTATATATTTATTTTATAAAACAAACACATTCGCACGGATCAAAAAGAGACAAAAGGCTGAAACAATACTGAAATAAAGTTAAAAGTTAAAAGCAATAATAATTACAACCACAAGGAACTCCTCATCATCAGTGCACACACATGAGATAAAAATTAAGAGAAAACAAAAACAAAATTAAGAACACCTAATTAACGACCTCAACTCTAATTCCCGCCATAAACGTCGGCGTTTCATATCATTGTTCCAACTAGTAAGCCTCACAAGCCTCTCCAATCCAATGGTCTAGCCCACCAGATCCGAACCCGGTTGGCGCAACACCTGGATCCTCCTCACCACCTCCACCATCACTGGCCTCTTGTCAGGGTGCTGCTCCGTACACTCAATCCCCAGCTGCAGCATTTCCTCCATCTCTCCCTCCACCGAGGCCACCGTCTCCAAACTCATCAGCTCCGAGTCAAAAACCTCACTCCTCCACTCCTCCCTCTCCACAGAATGCACCCACCTCGCCAAGTCCATTCCTTCCTCATTCATCACCGAGTTAGACGGCGCCTTCCCCGTGAGCAGCTCCAACAGCACCACACCAAAGCTATACACATCCGCCTTCTGCGAGACACGACTAGGGTCAGTTACTTCCGGCGCACGGTACCCCGTAACCCGGTTTGGGGTCGTGGATGAGGAGCCGACAAGCTGAGCCAAACCGAAATCAGAGACTCGTGCATCATGGGAGTTCGTTAAGAGAATGTTGGAAGACTTCACGCTTCCGTGAGAGCTCAGTGGATCTTGCGAGTGTAGATAGTCTAGTCCACGAGCTGCTCCAAGAGCGATATGTGCTCGGACTTCCCAGTCTAGTGGACCCCGTCCTGCACCTTTGTTTCCTATAACATAACAATTACATTAATTATAACACACAAAGAAAAATAAGCTTAACTACTATCCCAACTAATTAACAGCAACATTAACCAAACACTATTAAGTATTAACAATAAAGAAAGAGATGTAGACAAGTCTTCTCACCATGTAAGAGAGCAGACAAGCTTCCCATAGGCATGAAGTCATACACAAGCAGCTTCTCGTCACCACTGCAATAATAAGCTCTCAACGGCACCAAGTTCTCATGATCCATCGCCCCAACAACCTCAATCTTCTCCTTAAACTCTCTATCTCCCATCGTCACATCCTTCAGCCTCTTCACAGCCACCAACGTCGCCGCGTCAAGCACCGCCTTGTACGCCGTCCCGAACGTCCCTTTCCCAAGAACCTCCGCAGAAGCTCTCAGCAGATCCTCGAGCTCGAAAACCTTCGTCGCGTTCCCGAAGAACACTAGCTTCCTCGTCGTCCCTGAGCTGTTCACATCCACAAACTTCGCCGCCGCCACAGCCGCCGTGGACGGCTCGTTCGCTTCCACCGCCGTTTTCTCCTCGGGAAATTCGATGGTTTCAACGTCGATGGCTCTCGTTCTCTCGTCTCCCTTCTTCCGGAAGAGAACCATCAGAACAAGGACGATCAATGAGAAGCCGACCACGCAACCGATCACTATCCCGGCGATGGCTCCGCCGGAGAGCTTGTTCTTTCTCTTTCCGGGAATGTTTCCGACGGAGATAGGCTGACTCGGCACAGTCCCTTCGTCACTACAGACATCAAGCGGCTTACCACAGAGCGAAGTCCCGAGGAAAGAACCAGAGTCAAACCTCTGAAGACTCTTGGGTATAGATCCGTTCAACGAGTTGTTAGAGACGTTGAACTGATCCAAGCCCAAGCCCAGGCCCATATCGAGAAGAGGGCCCGAGAGCTTGTTGTTCTCCAAGTAGAGAGTCTTGAGCCTCGTGAGGTTCTTGAACCCCGAAGAGATCTCTCCAGTGAACTCGTTCTCCCCGAGATCCAGCCTCACGAGGTTGCTCAGACCGAACAGGAGCGATGGAATCTCGCCGGAGAATCTGTTTCCTTGGAGGTAGAGTCGCCGGAGGTCGGAGCAGGCGGCGAGATCTACGGGGAGTGTGCCGGTTAGTGAGTTGAGACGGAGGCTGAGTGTGCGGAGATTCGTTAAGTTTCCGAAAATACCCTCGGGGATGTCGCCGGAGAGGGCGAAGCCGGGGAGGTGGAGGGCGGTTACGAGGTTGGTGGCGGCGTCGCAGGCGACGCCGGTCCAGTTGCATGGCGTGGTTTGCTCTGTGTTCCAGAGGAGTGTGCGGCCGCCGACGGCGGAGCGGAGGGAGAGGAGGGCGGATTTGTCGGGGGAGAGGTCTTGTGTTGAGGGGAGAGGGAGAGAGAGGAGGAGGAGAATCGAGAGGAATGCGGAGAGACTCGACATTGAGGGAGGAAGAGAACACAACCCTAGAGAGAGAGAGCGCCGAAGAAGAAAGGGTGTGGTTATTACAGAGAGGAGTGAAGTGAAAGCTAGCAGTCAAACACTTAACAGACAGTCTCTCTCTTCTCTCTTTTTAGGGTTTTGAATATTTATTTTTCTTAAAAATATTATTTTTTTTAACAAAAAGGAATATTTCTTTTTTCTTACAAATAAATTTTCTTAAATGCGACAAAACGGTATTTCTATTACAGGAGTGACGTCATCTCTCTTGTCCATGCTTGGGACAAAAATAATGTGATTGGTTATGTTTTAGTTATGTATATGTTTGGTATCTAAATGTGATTGTCAATGTGAGGGACCTTAGTTATGTTATTGTCTTATCTAATCTACCTGCCTTGTCTCGCTAACTGCTATAGATTTTTTTACCAAAAAATCTGTCGCAGTTGATTGCCATTCGTACGAAAATTAAGAAATTAACAAGTGGATGGCTTTAGTTGGGGACTACTATTAATCTAATATCGGATTAATGGAATCCAGAGGGTTAATTAAAAAAACTGTGCTAAGAATTAAGATGATGCTATCTCTGCATTTGAGTAAAGTGGAGCCCTCTTCTCAAGATACACACTTACTTCTATGTTTTTTTATTCATAAATAAACTTGACTATTTTATTTTTTTTCTCATGTAAACTTGATTTTTCCTGTAGAGTAATCAATGATGCATGGTTGTAAAGGCAAAATGAAGAACATGGGTGGTGGGTTAAAGGACTGGTAGGAGGACCATAACATGTAAAAAAGCCAACAACAATAATTTACAGCATTAAACCTTTTACATAACAAAAACAAAACACATTCTCTTTTACTGTATTTTGTAACTGTCTCCCCTCTGTATCGATATGTTCTTTTCGATATGATCCAGTCTGTAATATCAATCACAAGGGTCAAGGGGTCCCATATTAAATTTGTCACGACGGTCACAGTGTTGTGTAACTGAGCGTTACACTTCGCGAAGCAACGGCTACAATAAACTCAATTAAACTGTTATCCTTTACTTACACCAAGTTCAAAGTCTCTCGCCATGAAGGGAAGCTCTAAATATTTTAAGGCTATACTCTTGTAGATGCATTAGGGAATATATCATTTATAAATATCAGATATTATTGGCTGACAAGAATAAAAGATTAAATACAAATAAATTAAGTTATCTGCCAGAAAAGGTGGAAATATTCTTCTAAAGTTATTCGTTTCATATAGTCATGATTCATATGAATAAATAAATCTCAGAAAATAGCTAATATAAATATATCATTTTTTCAGCAGCGTAATGTTCATATGCAGATGAATTTTCCTAGAGATTTAATGGTTCTTTGCTAATCAGAAGACCGCACATGTAAATAAACAATGTAGTTTTTGGAACGTTGCCTACTTGATTTATCAGAAAAATATTGATTACTATAGTTAACAATTAAAAAAAACATATCTTGAATTCAAAACTGAATAGAGTTCAGAGTTGGATATGATTCCTTCTAGAAAATAGTACACTCATTGGTTTAAGCGGTTTGACATGTATAGGCAGTCATTGGTCAAGTACATTCACTAAACTCTTAAAACATATATTAATGAATCAAGGACTAGCATCCCAACTATATTTTCTGTGACAATCAATTTCAACCTAGAAACTATGTAACTTGAATCGAAGTTGTCCATCTGCATTTAGGAATCATGGACAAGACGACAATACTGATGAGAAAGTTTCCACGAGATTACCTTATGAAACTCTTCATTCTATGCCACAAGACGGTTCTTTTCTCGGCTGTGACTTAAAACTACGCTCCTCTCGACGAGTTTCTACAAAAGGTGATTATCAATTTTCAATTTTCAACTCTTTCGAAGGGAATTAATATTAGTTCTGAATTAGATTCGTATAGTGTTGTATACTGCTAAATCTCCTAAGCGACGAGTATTCGTATACCAACTTGTGCTCTCTCTCGCTTTCTTTTATGTTGTTTCAAATTTCTTAGTAAACAAAATATGACATAAAGATAAAGGGATGCAAGGGAAGTGACGTGACACAAACCTTTGGTTCTTGGGGATCAAAACCTTCACTACAAAGCAATGATCACTACAAACCTTAGCTTCTTGAGCCGAACATGGTAAACCTCAATACCCAATAAGACAGCATTCGTATTAAAACAGTTTTACATACTATTAACGATTTTATATTCTCTTTTGTTATTTTGGTTTATTAGATGCCCCATTTAATTAGATACTAATGTAATTTATGCTCATATTTCTGAAAAAAAAATCCAATTTAAAGAATTTCTCAATAACGATGACTTTTTGGTGTAAGCTGCAAAAATATACTAAAGAAAATATAATTTCACAATGCTAAGCTATAACTGTAACAAAGTGATGAAAGTAACTTAAGGGACCGGCGAATCCTTCACCCCTCATGGCATTCATAAGATATTATCCCACTGAGCTACAAAGATTTTGATAAATTAGCGGTCGGAAATTTTATCATTATAAACACGGCCAGAAGCACATTGCTTCCATGCCTTTTCTTCAGGGTCGGTATTAAAAATAGGTCAGACGTCATGATTTTGAAGTTACTAGCTTTATAAAAAACGTGTTAAAGTGTGATACTAAAATGTTGAGGTTTATTTATTATTTTTTTGATAACCATAGGAATCCGGCTACCAAGATCAACCGACTAATCCCACGAGATCCGCAGCAACCGCGTATTGCAGTCCGGGTGGCTAGCAGGAGTCGAACCCAGGTGAAAGAGGTTTACTACTAACAAATGTACTTGCGTCTTATCATGTGACTTACCAAATCTTAATAAAACGTAATTCAACTTTCCGTCATTTTTTTTTCTTTTAGTTAGCATGGCCAAATACGTCAAAGAAGATTAAAAGGGGGGTTAAAATATTTTCTAAGTGGCGTATTCACGGATATCCCACTCAATAAATAAATATCACATAGATAATTTTAATTGTAAAATAGATTTGACTTTATCAAATCAAGCAAGTCTCAAATTTTTATGCATGAGATTAGGTACTCAGGAGTACAGAGCACGTGACGCTAATAACGGTGTTGAAAAGAGAATATTAAGCATTGTTTAAATAATATTTTACATAATCAGAAAATCTTATCCCTGACGAGTTCAACCACTACAACAGCAAAAATAGTAATAACATTCTTTTTTTTTGTCAACAGTAATAACATTCTTTAGTTTAAAATTTTCACCATAAGAATCCTTTATTTAATTATTCGAAAGGAAACAAAAAAAAACATAAAACATCTGTCAATACTACTAGCTAGGGGCTTGATAATAATTATTCGTAGGGCAACCACAAGCACGAAAATTCGCACATTAAGAAGAAAAAAATGGCTAAACCGGACAAACCAAGCATTAAAATGTGTAATGTTAGTTAACCGAGAATGGTGGTTTCGGCGATCATGGAAGTGACGACATAAGGATCCATGTTAGAAGCTGGCCTTCTGTCCTCAAAGTAACCTTTCCCTTCTTTCTCAGTGTCTCTTCCCACTCTCACCGAAGCTCCACGATTCGCCACTCCCCACGAGAACGTGTTGATATCTGCCGTCTCGTGCTTCCCCGTGAGACGACGCTCGTTGCCTTCACCGTAAGCAGCAATGTGCTCCTTATGCTTCACCTGAAGCTTCTCTATCGCTTTCTTTATCACCGCTAATCCTCCATTGTTCCTCATCGTCTTCGTACTGTAGTTGCAGTGAGCTCCTGCTCCGTTCCAATCACCCTGATCATCCATGCAAACAATACGTTACAACAACATTAACACATAAAATAAATAAATAAAATAAAACACTAACACATGAAGAGCATTAGAGACTGGTAAGAGACTAACCGGGACTGGTTTTGGGTCGAAGCTGACGTTTACACCAGAGATCTCAGTGATCCTCTGTAAAAAAAAAAAAGAGAAGATGGATGAGCCATTAGCAAAATTTTGAAGCTTGAAACTGGTTAAAGTAGATTAGTACCTCGAGAAGGTATCGAGCGATCCAGACTTGATCACCAGCACTAATCCCTTCAACAGGACCGACTTGGAACTCCCACTGGCCAGGCATGACTTCACCATTGACACCAGAGATGCTAATACCTGCGTAAAGGCAGGCTTTGTAGTGTGCATCAACAATGTCACGACCAATGGCTTTGTCAGCACCCACACCACAGTAGTATGGTCCCTGTGGGCCAGGGAAGCCACCAACAGGCCAACCAATAGGCCAGTTCACACCCTTTTGCATCAGTGTGTATTCTTGCTCAATCCCATACCTTTTTTTGAGTCACAGAGAGTGTTAGTATATGATTAACTGATAGACCAAGATGAAGAGGAGGGAGAGTACCAAGGCTCCTCAGAGGCAACTTTTGAGTTGCTGAAGATCTTAGCAGCGTTGTGCCTCTTGTTGGTCGGAATTGGATTACCGGCGGGAGTGTAAGCATCACACATCACCAGAATGTTGTTGCCTCTCCTGAACGGATCACGGAATATAGCCTGAGGGCTATATTAATGAAACAAAACAGGATCAAGATTTGCTTATTTGTTTATTTATTTCATATTACTTGTAGATAGACATGGTGGAAGAACATACTATAAAATGACTTCACTGTCATCACCGGCGGCCTGACCGGTGCTGGATCCGTCGTAGTTCCACTTGGGAAGCTTTGATGGATCGCTCACTGGTCCTGGTAGTGTCTATATAAACCAAAACAAATCAGATCGATCAAAAAAAAACAGAGTAAGAAAACAGAGGATGTATAAAACAGAGGATGTATAAAACAGAGTATCTATTTACTCTGGCTTTGCTTCTAATGTCCATTCCAGATCCACCGATCCTGCTCATTCACACGAAAACAAAAACTCACAAATTCAGAAGACGACAGAAAAAAAAGAGAGAGATGAGCTTTATGATGTACACGTCAATCTCATCGCCGCATGCATGACAACGTTAACCGAGTGAAAGGAATCGTGTTCAGACCGAAATTCTCAAAACCATATAAGAGATTTTTTATAGGAAGAGAAAACATAAGAGGTAAAAAGCTTTTCGATCGTAGCAAATAGTAAGAGCAGAGATAATGAGAGTTGTCGTTAGGGAGAAACAGAGAGGAAGAGAGATCAAACCATATGTATTCGGCGATGATTTGCTTGGTTGTGTCGGAGAGGTTGAGGTTGACGAGATCTGAGAGCAGAGACATGGCTAGGAGATTACGAAAAAAATATTCTAACAGATCAGTGTTGTTTAGGGAAGACGATCATTAAAACTTCTCTGTGTGTTTATAGAGCTATTTTCGTTTATTTAATTATTTTAATTTCAGATATTTACGGTGGTCAATACATGATTCTAGTAATTTATTCAATTGTTGTGTGATAATATTGATCTTTTAGAATTTTAATTATAGTATTACTACATCAATTCTGTTAAGATTCTCCTGAGATTTAAATACAGATTATCTATGATTTTTACACAAAAAATAAATCTATCATTAAATCAGTATAAATAGAATTGTTGATGAACACACCTAAACTAGTTAAGTAACTAAACGAAACGAGTTTTGTATTAATGGTTTTAAAGGTATCATCTAGGGATAGGGATGGACGTTCTGTGTACCTGTTTAGATTTGGTTTGAATTTATTTAGATTTTTGGATTAAAGATTTCAGTCTCATCATATATTTATTAATTTTAGTTCGAATTTCGATAATCCATTTAAACAATTTTAAAACTTTAAAATTCATATATACTTAAATTTCTCAAAATCTAGAAACAAAATAATATATAACATATAAATCTGAAGAATGTATGCTAAATTACCTAAATTTAACATAAAATTAGGTTAACTTGAATATTTGGATGAATAATCAATAGATATTTTAAGTATTTTGGATGTTCTGAGTATTGTTTAGCTATTTAGATATTTTATTTGACTATTTGCATTTATTTTCATGTATTGTGGATAAAATTCAAAATATTTTATCTATTTTTAATATGTTTTGGATATTAAAATAATTAATATATTTTAAGTATATAAATCTGATTTGGATCTATTTGGATATCCGAAATATTTTAGTTTGGATCAGGTCCGTTCCGATTTTTTAGATACCAAAATTTTGAACTCATTCGAATTTTTAACCAATTTCGATCAGTTCAATACTATTTTTTTAATAGGATTCGGTTTGGTTTTCAGATTTGGATTTTTTTTTCCAGGCCCTAGTATCATCACTATGAGTCTATGATGATGAATCAAGTCATGTAACCTTAAGCTCTATTCACTTTCAATTTAATTTATCTTTAAACTTATCTAATCCAACAATCAGTAATCTCAAGTTTCATTCACTTAAACCCCAAGCTTCACTTATCTAACAATCAACAATTTCAAATTTCATTCACCTAAATTAAGTTAAACTATCTAACTACAAATGGCTAACAACACTTAGAGTAAAACTTATAAGATTTTCAATATATTCATATTTACTTTTCAAAAATGTGTCTTTATTTGACTTGAGTTGAAAATGTAAATTTGACTCTAATGAGTATTATAAATCTCACTACCTGATGAGACTTACATCGTCAAATTATATAAACTTGTTTATAACTATATATACAATATGTTTGTAAGAAAAAACCTTTAACAAGTTTGCAAGAGGCTTATTGCTGACCAAATACTGTACAAATCAATTTAGCATCCATTTTTCTCATACCGTTTTCATTAAAATTTTAAAAATTGCAAATAAATAAAGGTAGATACTTCAAATATAGTTTTGGAAATTCTAATTTAAATAAAAGTGTACTCTAGAGAAGTTCAGACATATTCAATGGACTTGTTATCATAGTCATCAATTTATTTTATGACAGTATAATTTCTTATTCATTTAGCTAATTTTCACTCAAATGTTTATATGTCAAATGTTTATTCATTTATCCAGTTTTGTAAACAACTATTCTGAGTCATTGATCTTCTCGTAAATTGATTTAAGCTAATGATATTTTTATATTCTAAATCACTTTCTCTTTATTCTACATTATATTTCACATATTTTAAGTTTTATAATGTTAAAAATGTTAGAAAGCGGCGAGCTCCTGAACTGTTGATGAGGACATTGCTGAATGGTCACCAACACCAGCGTATCACTCTACTAGTCATTACGAGTGCATACCGTCTTTCAACTTGCTTGAAATCTCTGTTAATGACAATTCTATCATAACAAGAAAATAGGAATAATGTTGTAACTGAACAATGTTGGTCGGTTTATGACTTTGGGCTGCGATAGATAATTGAGGCCCACTAGATTCACAAGTATTTTTAGGATCCAAGACTCGATGTAATGGCTATATAAAGCCGGATGTGGATCGGTACGAGGTTATTTTGGCAAAATCTACTAATGCAGATTTCGTTTAGATACGTTCGTTTTAAACATTAACTGAAATATGCTTTAATCTAGAATTATGAGAGAAGATGAGAAATAGGGGAATTAGTTTGACTTTTGTAACATGTTTTAGACCTTAAACATATTGTTTCGATATATAAACACTAGTCCATCTTAAATTGTGGTCCAAGTAGAAATTTACTTTTGGAAGAGTAGCGTAATCCTTTCAACAATCTTAAATACACCAATATCAACAAATAACTAAAACCTGATTGAATCCAAACAAGACTACATACAATTCTTTTGTCTCATGCATTTAATAAGGTTGAAAGCTCATGTCTAGCAGAATCTTAAAGCTTAAAACTCATCTAGACCAAAAGTTAATGTTCTTAAATTTTATTAATTGACTAGATATCTAAAAGTTTTTAAACTCGTCTAGGCATATCAACCATATTTTTTTTAACAGTTATGCTTATCTATACTGCTAAAGCAAAATCTATATTAGGATTATCTTTGACTTTTGATGTAGTTTACATTTTTTTGCCATTCTCTTATTTGGAAATTTTTAATTTAAAACCAGCCATTATATATATATTCAATCAAGACTTTTTATGACCAATCACACTGCAGCACTATTTAAAGCAAATCTAATTAAAAACAGACGTATATAATTACACTGTAATTCTATACAACTTAAAAAACATATATACACATATTCGGGCCTAACTAGCATCATGACTATTACATTCAAATTAAATAATATAAACAACATCAATTTCTGTTTTCGGTTCTAAAAATATAGATAATCATGAACATCGGTTTAGTTTTGGATTTTGATTTATATGCCCATGCCTACATGTAATTTGATAATAACAGAACTTTTTCTCTATTAGATAATTTTTTTTGAAAATCAAATCCCACTTGTAAGAACACATGGTCGCAGTGTATACACAAATGATACACAATGATAAAAAAAAAAAATAAGATAACAATTATTTATCTTTACAAGTGACACTTGAGAAGTTGTGAATGAAGTTTCAAACTTTATTGAAATTTGAATCCATCACTTCATCAAGCTACTGAACTTAGTTAGAAACCATACTCTCAGTCTCCTTAACGAATCCATCTCCGGTCCAATCTTTATCAGATTTCAAGCCTCTCCTCTCGGCTTTTCTCTGCTCAATAGCTTCTTTCTGTCTCCTCACTAAATCTGTGTGTGTTGTGAAGTACTGAAGCGAATGCCTATGCTAACAACAAACAAGTAAGTAAAGGATAAAGATATATAAAAAAAAAATATCTATGAAAAGGGTTATTCATACCCTCTGAAGTCTTCTATTGTCGAGAAGTTGTGCTGTTTCATGAAATCTTGAAGCTCGGCGCATAGTGTTTTCACATGACCATAGCCATGCACCATCACACCTGTGCATACCTACCAACCAAAAGCAACTACTGAGTTTCTTACAGAATAGAGTCTAAAACCTAAAAGTGAGGGAAGTGTTGAATTCAGCCACCTGTACAGTATTAGATCCTAGTAAAATGAATTCAGCTGCGTCATAGCCAGTTTCAACACCTCCAATACCAGAAAGCGAGTAATCTTTCTCACCGAACTCAGACTTGATCATTTTAGCGATGTTCATAACTTTGGCAAGCGCAATAGGACGAACAGCCTTATAAGAGTAGCCTCCAGGAGTTGAGTAACTGCAAAACATTAACAAAATCAGCAACTCTTGTGATGCCATTAAAAGAGTTTGCTTAGAGAGACTAGCTAAAGCTTAACCCTTCAACGCATGGCTCAGGATGCAACGTCTTCAGATCAATTCCCATTACACTCATGATTGTGTTGATGGCTGAGATCCCTTCACATCCTGATTTTAGAGATACCCTGGCCGGCTAAAAAAACAAACAGACACGGTTTCAAACACACAACTTAACAAGTGTGGTGACAGAACAAAAAGACAGAAGTCACACACACCTCTGTTATGTCAGTAATATTAGGAGTCATTTTAGCCCACACAGGAACAGTGGCTTTAGCATTAATCCATCCGCAAACCTCTTCCAAAAGCGCGCAGTCTTGTCCAACAGCAGCTCCCATTCTACGCTCTGGCATACCATGAGGACACGAGAAGTTGATCTCTAAAGCATCCTATACAAATCAATAAGAATCTGTGAGTTTAAAAAAGAATCTTTGTGTGTTGGGGTGTAAAAACTCAAAACTCACGACACCGGTTTGCTCGACGCGGTCGATGAGCTCTTCCCAGCCGGTTTTGCTGTATTCCTCCATGATGGAAGCGATGAGGATACGGTCAGGGTACTCTTGTTTCAGCTGCTTGAACTCTTTGAGCATGGTTTCGAGAGGTCGGTCACTGATGAGTTCTATGTTCTGCCACCCGATCACATCTGTTTTGGCTGATCCTGTTCGTAGCCTGGCGTATCGAGGCGTCACGTTGATGACTTTGGATGCATCTAGTGAAACCTAAACCATAAATCATTATCATCATCATCATACAAACACCTAAATCCTCTGTTCTTGGAACTATGATCAGCGGAATCAAGAAAAAGTCAACGCAGAAACAGATTCGAGAAAAAAAAAAGTCAAAATGAGTTTTTATTGGGAGCTTACGGTTTTAGCGATGACGCCACCCCAGCCTTCGTCGAAGGCTCTCTTCATGACGGTGTAGTTGGTACCGGGCGGACCCGACCCGATCACGAAAGGGTTCGGCATTTTGAGGCCATTTACGGTGACACTGAGATCAGGCTCCGACTCGGCGGCGGCGGAGGAAGAAGAGATCTTGAGAGGAACTCTGTTCGGCGGTAGAAAAGTACGGCGAGAGGAGTGATCGAAGTCGGGTGATAAGGTGGTTTTAGAAGAGAGTCCGGAGAAGCGTGTCACGGCGAAGCTCATGGATGCCATTGATTGATAAATTCAATCTGGATAACTGCAGAGATTGATCAGAGGAGAGTGTCTTAAAAGAGGTAGGAGATCAAATGTTTGAGAAAGCGTAGGATTTTGAAATTGATAGAAGGTAAGACAACTTTTAATAAGAAGACAAGTTATAGAGGAGTGTGTTTGTAATAATTGGTCGGTTTCCAACTTCTCTTTGCTGCCATGTGGAGAAATAATTGAAATTTACAACCAGAGAGAGTTCCTAATTAATTAATGACCCAAATAATATAAGATAGGGAATCCATATTAATCTTAGTTTTAATCATTTGTTAATTTCTGTATCTTATCTCCCCCATTTGTTCTGATCTGTCACCGATTCCCTAAGGGTCAACCGTGTGGATAAACTAAGAGAGACGATTGAATCTATACGCCAACTACTAAAGATTCTCGTGTAACATGTAACGGAATCCCACAGTTAGGCTACGGTTGTGTCTAGAAATATGAGTTTATGGGCCCATATTGAATATTTAGTGGAAATGGGAGATTAGCATAACTGGGTTAAGACAATACTAGTTAGTTTTCATCTGAATTGCAGCAAAAATGCGTTCGCTAGATTCTCAAGACCATTGCTAAACCCAACAGCTGCTGTCAAAACTCGGAGACGTTTTGTGGTTAGAGCTTCAGCATCTGACGATGACGCCTCCTCTGTTGCTAAACCAACCCATCGCTCCGCTTTGCTGTGTTAATTTCTGATAAGTACTTGCTAGTATATTATTATTGATCACGAATACAATCCAAGAACCTAGCGTTTATCCAAGGTTCCTTATCTCTCCCAGATACATCCTCCACCACCACAAGATGCATAACCTCTAAGTACAAACAGCTCCTCTGTTTTTTATAGCATTCTCCTCTTTACTTTTCTGTTACTCCATGTAACCCTCTCTTGATATCTTCATTTACAGCTTGAGACTTGCCACATCCATCTCACTGCTCTCTGCACCTCTTCCCACAGTCTCCTAAGCTACTGATCCTATTAGTTTCTCTCTCAGATTTTGGTTAGCCATCCTCATCTTGTCCCTGCGGCTGTTGAACAACAGCTTGATCAGCTCCCTACCTGGAACTGACATCGTTCTCTACAGGCTTTGCTACAATCTGTGAACACAAGTAAATACAGTTATGCACGGGCCTGAAAATTTGGAACTAAATTGCTTGATCTTAACTTTTGCTTGGAGTAAGAGGTGAAGGCGTCTTGATGTGAGCTCTTACTTGTGTATTATTGTGAACATTTTGATTAATCATGTTAGTGTTTGTTTTTTGACTAATTCAGTGACTAGCAGTTTGGTTGGTCCACTAGCTAGTTAGTGTCTGAAGCTTCCATATACACAGAAGAGTTAGTTCTGTGATACATACACATTGGAGTTTGATTCTGAATGAGAATTGCTTATGTTCTTGTAGGAGAATTGCTGATGTTGATGCAAGGTACCACTTTGTACTAAACTAGAAAATAGTTCTGTATGCAAATAACTATAACATTAAGAAGATAATCATTAAGAGAATCATTACATTACATTACATTTTAAACAATATTTTTATTGGGATAAGCTATAGCTAAATTGATGCTAAACTAAGCAGGAAGCCTACCTAGCCTGCAATAGGACTTTCAAGATATGTTACAAAACTTACAAGGAAACAAAATTTTTATTAGAGTTCTGATCAAACAGAGGAGTGAAGTAGCTGTTTAGAAGTAACCCACTTGTGCAAAACCTCACCAAACACATTGTAGAACACAATCTCTGCATCTGAGTGAGTGAACCTAGCAGACATGAACCCTTGACCATCGTAATAAAATCTCACAGACTTAGGATTGTTGGTGGTCGGGTCAACATCTCCTCTCCAAGCCTTGGAGCCAGCACCGCTCGTCAGAAACTGAATAGGACTGTCTTCATCACTGATATGCTCAAGACAATGGTCGTGTCCGTTCATATAGAGATCAACACCGTTCTCCTTCATAATCGGCAAAAGCTCTTCAACGAGCTCAACAGTGTTTCCATGGTGACCAATGCTTCTCATCGCGTGGTGACCAACCACAATCTTCCACGTGGCCTTAGATCTCTTCAAAGAAGCTTCCACATCACGGAGGAGATACTTAACGTAAGAGTTGCGAGAAGGGACCGCACGCCAGTCGTAGGTGTGACCATCCTCTTCCGTGTAGTATTCTTTAACGAAAGGAGTGGTGTCAACGAAGAAGATCTCGACCAACTCTGCGTCGACGATGAATGATCGGAGACAGGTCCAACGGCTGTCGATTTCCCTGAGAACAGGGCTCAGCTGAGCTTCTGCGTCGCCTCTGTAGTCATGGTTCCCCAAGACTGCGCATCATTTGCAGATCAGTTAGAGAGTGATTACTAAACATAAACTCAACAAAAACAGAGCAGAGGTTTTGGATTATTACCACTGTACCACTGTTTCTGGAGACTTGGAGCAGTGTAGATGTTAGAGAAAGACTCTTTGAAGTTGGGATCGTGTTCATTAAACAATCCATTGTCGTAAAAGTTATCTCCCGTGGACACCACGAAATCTAAACCTATCTTTTCTCCAACCCTTCCCATCTGTAAATTAATTAATTATTTCAAAATGTAAATTAAAATCAATTATTATTTTTTTGGGACAATTTTTTAAAAAAATGTAAATTAAAAGACAGATGTTATTTAAGACAATATGTACGAGGATATATATAGAAGGAAGAAGACTTTTCAAGTATGGTATATTATTTAAGAATATTCCAAACCTGGTAGGCCACGACAGATTGGTTGTAGTCGCCACGGCGACCCCAATCACCGATGGTTATAAAGCTAACGGAACCGTCGCTCTTCGCCGGCTCAATGAATCTCTGAAGCTCACCGTTCGTCATGCAGATACATAGTAGAAAACACAGGCTCGTCGCCGTAGCGGATATTAACGTTTGATGAGAATCCATACGTAAGGTTAACACAAATATATACGGTAAAATACGATATTTAAGGCTTTGAGTGGCTTGGAGGAAGAGAATCTGTATATCTCTTTCTCTAATGAATGTATATACTGAGAAATAGAGAGGATGAATATGTTGGATGGTTAAGGTGTGAAGGATGATGATGAGGAAGGAGGGAGAAGAAGAAGATGCTTTTTAAACAGAAAAAAATTATTAAAGGTAGAGAAAAAGAAGGTGTGGTAAGAGATGCTGAAGGATATTCCAACCAGTAGCCGCATCTTTTTTATTATTCTTTTCATCCTCTGCTCTTTTATTTTTTCACATCCACCTCTCATTTTCTGTTCTGAATCTTAGAGATTTGGTTTTGTTTGTGGAAGTTTTCAAATTCTAAAAAAATTATTTATACAAAACCCTATGTTTAGGTTTCGAGTTTTTAGTAAAAATGAATAATGAAGTTGTGGTTTAAAGTTTACGGGAAAACTCAATTGAAAAAGAATTATATGGTGAGATATAGGAAATTTAATTTTTGGTTCGGTCCAATGTCTAAGTTTGATTAATAATGTAATTAGTGGAAACGTTACGTGCGCAGTCATATGATGGGTTTTTAATATCTTGGAAAAGATTGAGTCACGAGATAGCATTTCTATTGGACCACATACTCACTTTCAGACAAATAACAAATTCTAACAGCGGACAATCCTGCTACAACCTACCATATGCCTTCCCTATTGTCACTGTACACATTCCACTTCCAGTGCTATTCTTTAATTATTCTGTTAAACCTAAGCTTCTTTAATTATTCTGTTAAACCTAAGGTTTAAATCTATTGCTTACTCAAGATTAGAATGTGTCATAAAAATGGAAATCCCAATGATCCATTACGGTTGTTTCGGTCTAGTCAATCGTAACTGGCCGCCTTCCTGTTTGTCCTCGACTGGTTGAGGGTCCTTGGTCCACCTCTTTAGACTAGTCTAGATATGCTGTTCCAGAACGGCTTAGTTTGATTCAAACAAAACCAGTTTGTAGCTAGGCTTCCAAATACTATAAACAAACTGATTTGACAGTTAGATCCGGGCAAATTGGTCAATCAAACCGGACCAGACCATCAACCCCTAACCCGGCTTGGCTCTCGCAGGGCTGTCCCAAAGCAAATGCACATATATTTGCAACGAGTGATATAGATTTCTTGTAACAACTAATCCGTAAACGTCAATTTTCGGGACATGAAATAGAATAGAACATGTTTTGTTTCAAAGTAAGTCAAAGTTGAAAGATTAAACACAAACAAGGTCTGTGCAAAGATTTTATCGAGATAAATCGTGGTCTACTAACAAGCCGAAGTGACATCATAACATCAGAACCAGACTCTGAGGAGACTACTACTCTGCCTTGTATCTCTTCTCTAGTTCCTCCAAATGCTCAAGGTCTTTGTTGTACTTGCAGATGCGATGAATACACCTGCCAGTGAATATGAGAGAATACAAGTCAATTCAATTACACAAGTGTGAGGTGTGTGATAGTTGATGATGAATGTACCAGTAGAGAAGGATCCCAGCCGCACACAGAACCACATTCCTCTGAGCCTTGTAGATCTGCCACACAAGTAAAACTTGCAAGTTTACTGAGCCGAGACATTTTAGGGAAAGGACAAGAGAATCGCAAATAACAGATTGAATATCCGTAAGGTTCGATTTATTACAACGTGCAATCAAAAAGGCTTGGATCGAGATGTTTCAAGAACAGAGGCAGCTAGAGTGGTTAACTCGCATCGACAATCAACAACCAGCATATTCACAAGAGCAAGGCGTAAAAAGAATATGGCACCAGTTACATTCTAACAAATCTATCAAAGAAAGTACATACATCCTGATGGTTCCACTAAAATGAGATTCCTTAGCGTCTTAACCGCAGCTAAGTTATACACGGTATAAGCGAGCTCAGAAGAGACGAATACTAACCACATAACATGAACTACTAATCCCTGCGAGTCTGTGACAAAATACACAATGGATTTGAAGCTACTGAAGAACTCAACATCTAGTTTCATTCAACTAACTTAAGCAATAAACTCGATCCTCGAATGATTTTATCATCCTCAACAATGAAAAATATGAACAAACATACGCTTCGAAAATCAAGTAACAAATGTGAGGAAACGATGCTTACGGATTTCTCGTAGCGATCTCGCTCTGTAGCAGTGCAAACCTCAGATGAACACTCTAGTCTATGCTCATTCTTCCAGTAAATATCTGAAAGAACAAAAAACACGCATATGAGCAAATCAATTCACATGAGTAATTACCAAATCAAAATACCAAATTCCGAAACCCTAATTATAAAGACCATATCGATCACCAACAGGATAGAGCGAGAAATTAAACGATCAACCACAGATAGAGAGAGAGAGAGGCGATTACCGAGGAGCTGAAACCCGGCGAAGGCGACGATGGAGGCGGCAGGCTGGAGTATGAGCGAGACGAGTGACACGATGCGTTTCTTCAGAAGCATAGGGTAAGGGAGAGTCAAGATGACCGCGATCGCGACCTCCGCGGCAACCACGTACGTCAGAATCAGCCATTGCAATGCCATCTTTTTCTTCTCTTCTTCGAGATCTCTCTTTCGCTTTCTTTCTTTCTATCTTTCGGTCCTCTTCTTTTATGATCTGGATTTTGCGAACGACCGACACGTATCTACGCCGTATGCGAGTGCCGGCTTGTCCTTGACTTTTTTTTATCTCCTTGATCTTTTAGTTAATGGGTCTTTTTACGGCCCAATAACCTCACAATTTTATGGTTCTCGATGCTTTTAATTTCATGTCAGTTTGGTTTTACAATTCGGTTCGATTTCTGTGTCAAAAATGTCGTAGAATATTAAGTCCAATTTGGAAAAAAATACAGGAAGTATAATGTTTATACGTATATGCAAGTACCCAAAATGATCTTCCTTTAAAATACAAAAAATGGTATTTTTTTATAGAATTCATCAATAATGGATAAACATGGAAAGTTAATTTTGGATAAACCTTTCATTTTTAAAAAAAAACTGCAAAACCTTGTTCGCTTTTGTATTTGATGTTATATATAGCATCCGAAACAAATTATATCCAAATGTTGTGTATTTAGATGAATGATCTCTGTTTACCGAGACAATTTGTGTAGAAACAATTCTCATATAAAATTTCAGATTCTCTGAAGCTTTTTTTTTCCTCTTAAATATCCCAATAAAAAACGAATTGTAGGACATGTTTGTTTTGGATTAATTTGGAGGTATTCCAGATCCATGGAGAGACCAAGGCTAATTCCCAAGAATTGTACGATATATTTTGCTAAGAAGTTATGACAAATATGAAAGTTCGATCTTATTTTTAAGGTTTTTCTTTGACATATTGGTCTTTTAAGGATGCCCAATATAATAAGAGCAGTTATATATAACTTGCATATAAGTTTCGCAAACATGTATCTTATATGAATTTATGTTATGATTTGCATCAAATGATTTTGAGATATATTCCTCCCTTAGACATATTAAAAATGGTAATAATTAATTTCAACAACCACTAATATATAACGATCTGTTACCAAAAACATAGCTAATTAGACCATATTTAGACTAAAAGTATTTACTACTTCAAAATATATTGACATATTCTGATTATAACCGTTGAAATGTTGAATATACAGTTTACTTTTATCATAGAAGTAAAACTACCAGATATTTTCTGATTTGGTATATAACTTTGAAGTATACCGATTTCCTAAATATATTTAAAATATAAGAGGACATTACAATAACAGAAAATAAAAAAGTAGAAAATGTAACAAAAATATAGTTACCTAAATCAGAAATAAATCAAAAATTCTATGTGTTTCAAAAGAAGTGTTCCGAAAAAATCAAAAAATTCATACTCATGTTCAGACCCATGTGTTCGAACTAAACTCAAAATTTTATTAGATTCCTAATATAGTTATTTGAACAATCCAAAGATCAAATTTACTAAACCTAAATCAAACCTAAATTCTTAAATAATCAAAGAGTTCGTATACATGTATTTCTTAAATCAAAAATTATAACCGACCAGAACCAAACTGAAAACCAAAAGATACAATATGAAAATGAACAAAAACTTATAATATATCATCAGATCATAAAATTATAATTTGAAAACAGAAATTATAAATAATCCTGCACAACCGAGTGGGTCAGAATCTAGTTAGGAATTTAAATCAAGTCTGGTATAAACTCTTTTTAGGATTTTGAATTTTTAGATTTATTGTATATCCATTTGATTCCGGGTGAGTCGATTCTGTTCGGGTAAACATCATAATCTGAAATATCGCTAAATGATATCCATTCAGTATTTTGTGTCGGGTTTGTATTGGTTTGGATTCATTTTTATAGGATCGGTTGGATTCGTATTTTCGAATTCGATTTATTTGTCCGGCCCTAAATGAAATCCACATAAATTGCTGGAAAAGTTTTTTTTTTGGTAAAATGTTAAATTATTGCTGATAAGTCTAAATACAGTAGAAGTAGTAAGATAACTAGACATGTTGGTGCAACCAAGGAATCTGATCAATGGGCTAGAACACCCTAGGACCATAAACGACCTAAAAGGTACACAAAAATAAGGCTAAAGTCTCTGGTCGCAACCCATTCACGTTTTCCAAACACCTTGTACACTACGTTTAGCCCTAAAACCCTAATCTAAATAACGGCCATAAATTTATCTGGTGTGCAAAGCTATAAGCCTATAAATATATATAGATCCGAAAGGGAAGAGGCTGGTTTAGATTACTGAAACAATAGCGGCGACGATGATAACCGATCTTCCAAGGGACATGGAGGAGGAGGTGCTCTCTAAGCTACCGATGACATCTCTGAGAAGAGTTCGATTCACCTGCAAAAGGTGGAACAACACTTTAACAAAAGATGGGAGCTTTACAAAAAAGTACAAAGGGGAAGCAGCAAAGAGGAAGGAGTTTCAGGTGGTGATGATCCTCGACTACAAGGTTTACTTGATGAGCGTCAATCTCCTCAATCCATCTATAGAGCGTATAGGTAAACTCATTAGCCTTGACGCTGCTCACGATGGAGTCGACATGCTTAAAATCTTTCACTGCGGTGGTTTGTTGTTGTGCGTTACCAAAGACAGAACTAGGGTTGTTGTTTGGAACCCTTTTAATGGACAAACACGGTGGATCTTCCAACCCAGAGATTCTTACCGCACATATGCCCTCGGATACGAGAAGAAGACCAAGTACTCGCGGCGTAGCCACAAAGTCTTGAGATTTGTGGATGGTTACGACCGTAGCTCAATGCGCCTAGTATTAGAGTTTGAAATCCTTAGTTTAAACTCTAACTCTTGGAAGGTTGTTGATGTCAATCCAGACTGGCATATACCATATCTTTACCGTGGCTTGTCTCTCAAGGGTAATAGTTACTGGTTTGCCGAAGAGAAGCTTTCACTACAAGAAACAAGAGGAAGACTCTTTTTACTCTGTTTCAACTTTACAACAGAGAGTTTTGGACCGCTTCTGCCTCTGCCTTTTCATTGTCGTTATGGAGATACAGTGAATCTATCTAGCGTTAGAGAAGAGCAGCTTGCTGTGTTGTTTCAGAAATCTGGTGTACCTGCACACACCTTGAAGATATGGATTAGCAGCAAGGTTGATCCCAGTGGAGTGTCGTGGAACATGTTGTTCTTAGCCGTTGATATGAACCCATGCACCGATTTTCAGTTTGTGAATTTCGCTGGAAGTTTATTCGTTGACGAGAAGAAGAAGATCGTCGTGGTTATTGATCGGAACAGAGCTACTCGTAACATGGCTTACATCATTGGCGAAAATGGATACTTCAAAACAGTGGATCTCGGAGGTCTTGCAAACGGAGAATGTTGGCCATTTGTGTGCGCTTATGTTCCAAGCTCGGTGAAAATCTAGCAAGCTGCGCCACCAGACAACCAACGGAACACACCATCCTAATCTATTAACTTGTTATTGTCGTGTTTACCTCATGTTTTTCTTTTGTCATTTTTGATTATTAATTTGTATCTCCTCCCACATTTCTCTGAAACACTCAAATACATCTTATAGGTTGTCTTTGCCTCTAAAAGTGATGACGTCTAGAGTTTGTTCCTTGAAGCTTTCTTTAGCATTGAATATTATCTGAATATCTCTGCTCTCTGGACTCTTTTAACTTATCAAAAATATTGGTGCTGCTTTGAAAAAGAAAATGCTTCTTTTATCTTATATTTGAGGAACCTTTTACTATGTGTCTTTTTTTTTCATATAGCTTCTTAGACTCATCATGTTTATCTCTTGCGCAACATATTGGACGTGTGTATACTTTGATTTTAAAAGAGGTGGCACCTGGCAAGTGCTGGTGCTCTTAATTCATATAATCCGGCTTACAAGGATCTGTAGATTTTCATAAAAGATCAGTTCTACTACACCAGTTCTTGTTTTACTACTCTGTGATGTAGTTCTCTCTGACAATAATAGTATACAACGCACAATTCAAGGGGAAGAGAGAGTCAAGGGGGCGGGATAGTGAAAAGAGGGAGCTGGTTCCTAAATTGGTAAATATAGTTTTGCTTTCTTTCTTTATTTATCTGTAAAATAAAACTTCTGACATCTCTTACTCCTCTTCCGTTCAAACATTTGAGCACAAGTTATTAAAAAAAAAAACAATGGCACTCGCCATAAACTCTGACTCCGAGGAGCATTTGCATTCAACTTTCGCTTCCAGATATGTCCGTGCTGTTATTCCCAGGTTTCTCTCTCTGTCCTTATGCTCGACTCTTTCCTCATCTTTATTTTTCTCTATGTTATGATTGCATTATTGTTTTGCATGTCTTGAAACAGGTTCAAGATGCCTGACAATTCCATGCCCAAAGACGCTGCTTATCAAGTTATCAGTGATGAGTTGATGCTTGATGGCAACCCCAGGCTTAACCTAGCTTCCTTTGTCACCACTTGGATGGAACCTGAGTGTGACAAACTCATCATGGAAGCTGTGAACAAGAACTATGTTGACATGGATGAATATCCTGTCACTACCGAGCTCCAGGTTCCTCTTTTTTTTTTGTCTCTCACCATTTATTTATTTTTTCCATTATAAGTAATAATACATCTTGATCTCTCCTCTTTAGAACCGGTGTGTAAACATGATAGCCAACTTGTTCCATGCCCCCGTTGGAGAAGACGAGGCTGCTATTGGATGCGGAACTGTTGGTTCATCAGAGGCTATAATGCTTGCCGGCTTAGCTTTCAAAAGGAAATGGCAACAGAGGAGAAGAGCTCAGGGTCTACCTACCGATAATCCTAACATTGTAACTGGTGCCAATGTTCAGGTCTATTTATATAAACTTACTTCTCATCCTCCAGCCATCGCATTTGATTTGGAAACTGATTTTGGAATCATCCGGGCAGGTATGCTGGGAGAAATTTGCAAGGTACTTTGAGGTAGAGCTCAAAGAGGTGAAACTAAGTGAAGGCTATTACGTGCTGGACCCAGCTAAAGCTGTAGAGATGGTGGACGAGAATACAATCTGCGTTGCAGCGATTCTAGGATCCACACTTACAGGAGAGTTTGAGGATGTGAAGACACTAAACGATCTATTAGCTGAGAAAAACGCAGAGACTGGTTGGGATGTTTCTATTCACGTTGATGCAGCCAGTGGAGGATTCATTGCTCCTTTCCTCTACCCTGATCTCGAGTGGGACTTTAGGCTTCCATGGGTGAAGAGCATTAATGTCAGTGGTCATAAGTATGGACTTGTCTACGCAGGAGTTGGTTGGATTGTCTGGAGAACCAAAGATGATTTGCCTGAGGACCTTGTCTTTCACATCAACTACTTAGGAGCTGATCAACCCACTTTCACTCTTAATTTCTCTAAAGGTTTTGTATAACCTCTAGCTTTTTTTTTTTTTTAAAGCTGGTTAATTATGCAATTACAAACTATGAGAAAGTATAGCCATTACCTTATCCAATCATTCGTCATCGCATTTCCTCTAATATAAACTCGATTTCTTTTGCAGGGTCGAGCCAAATCATTGCTCAGTACTACCAGTTTATCCGCCTAGGCTTTGAGGTACTTGTTACTCTTATATTGTATCTTCTTTACAGTTTCATCTTATTCTAAAGAAACTATATAATCATAAAAGGGATACAAAAACATAATGGAAAACTGCATGGACAATGCGAGGAGGCTAAGAGAAGGAATAGAGATGACGGGGAAGTTCAACATTGTGTCTAAAGATATCGGTGTGCCGCTAGTGGCATTCTCTCTCAAGGACAGTAGCAAACACACCGTGTTTGAGATTGCAGAGTCTCTGAGGAAATTCGGGTGGATCATACCGGCTTACACTATGCCGGCAGATGCACAGCACATTGCTGTGCTTAGAGTTGTGATCAGAGAAGACTTTAGCCGAGGCCTTGCAGATAGACTCATCACACATATCTTACAGGTACTGAAAGAGATTGAAGGGCTTCCTAGCCGGATTGCGCATATAGCAGCAGCTGCTAAGGTTAGTGGTGGTGAAGAGAAGACTGCTAAGATGTCGTTGGAGGATATCGCTAAGTATTGGAAACGCCTTGTGGAAAACAAGAGAAATATTGTCTGTTAGGGCCTAAGCGGAGATTAGTCTTCATGCTTCTTCTTTGGACCAGTCACGTTCTTGGCATTAGGTCTGGGCACTGATCGGATATCCGATTTTTTTATGGTATTTGTGATTTGTTTCGAATGCTACGGATACCTAATTTTCCGATTTGCTTTGCTTCGGAAAAATACGGATATTCGAAAAAACGGATATCCGGAAAATAAATAGATATTTGCGGATGTTCGCGGATACTTACGGATATCTCATTTGTTTTGATTAATACTAATAATCTTAAAAATTTGATACAAATTTGTTTGTAAAAATATATTTTGCATGATATAAAAGATGAAAATTAAAAGAAGTATTGAATCTTCATATTTTGTAAATTTTTAAACTTAGTTAAAAATTATAATAACACAAAACATAAGAAAAAATTATAATTGTCGTAAATGTTTTCTCTTCTTTTTATGTACTACTTTTATATAAGTAATAATATGAATATAATCTATCAAATCATATGTTAGAATAATAATTATATAATTTTATACATATAAAACTTTAAATATAATCAAAATATACATGTATTTATATATTGACGGATCGGATCGGATTTGTGATTTGCTTCGATTTTAACGGATATTGAATTTTAGTATTTGCTTTGCTTCGAAAGCTTACGGATATCCGGAATTTTCGGATCGAACAGCAACGAATAACGAATCAAATCAAATTTAACGGATAAAATGCCCAGCCCTACGGGTGGGCACGGATCGAATATTACCATATTTTTTGTATTTGTGATTTGCTTCGGATTTCACGGATATCTGATTTTCCGATTTGCTTTGCTTCGAAAAAAATACGGATATTCGGTTTTACGGATATCCGAAAAATTTATGGATATTTGCGAATATTCACGGATATTTATGGATATATTTTCCACTATGTTTAATACAAGTAAATCTAAAAATATTATAAAAATTTGTTCTTATAAAAGATAAAGTAAAACAGTAATGAAACTGTTTATTTATAAATTCTTTAAAATTCATAATTTTTTTTTATAAATTAAATGTTTTAAGAAGAATTGTAGTTTTTTTGCAAAGATCTTATAATTCTTTTCTTCATATTATATTTTTATAAGTAATTTTATAAATAGAATTATATAAGATTATACATTAAAAACTCTATTTAACTATAATATATAACTATTTATATAAAAGTCGGAGCGGATCGGATAGTCGTCTCTAATTTTTTTTAGTACTTGTGATTTGCTTCGTTTTTAACGGATAGTGATTTTTAATATTTGCTTTGCTTCGAAGGCTTACAGATATTCAGATTTTTTGGATCGAATCGAAACGAATAACGAATCGAATCAAATTTAACGAATAAAATGCCCAGCCCTAGTGAACATAGAGTCAAACTAAGCAAATATTGGTAGAAATTTTTATATTATTACCCATATATCTGGTGATTCAAATCTATACATATATATATAGTAAAACAAATTGAGCAAATAAGTGACTTCATCCTTTACCTAAAAAAAATTAGGGTAATATAATAAACCATTTTTTGACGATGAGTGCGATTTCAAGAAAGAAAGAACTTAAACGATGTGGTCGCCACTTCCTTGAAGTGCTTCAAGCCCAACCATTTCAAATTGACGATCTACTCATCAGTCCGGCTCCAAGGCGACAAGCCTGAGTTCATGGTCGATTCATATATAAATGTAAAACTCGTTTTGCAAATTGCATATGTATATTAGGAGATCGTAATTTGGACAATTTCCGCCATGTAAAAAAGGTTTCATATATATACATCTTCCAAAGTTGCTTTGCAAATTGCGTTTGTATTAGGAGATACAAATTTGGACAAAGTTTATAGTGGAAGATGTATGAATAACGCCTGTGGTGTGTGGTGTCTATGGTTTTCTGCAAGGAAATGAGATATGTACATATTGTTATGTTCTGCTCTGTTTATTGAAAAATTACTAAATGTAGAAGAGGAACGAGAAATGATCGGAAGTAAAAGAGATGCGTTAGGAAAAAGAAAGATGAGTCTCCTTGATCGCTGGGCAAGGGATCTTTTCTTTTCGGAAGAGAGTGAGATCAGAATCTTATAGATTTAAACCCTTTAACAAAAAAGAATCTTATAGATTTACACTTTCATCAATCTTTAATTTCACATTTTTTTTCCTTTTTCTGTCCTCTTGTTTAATAAGATATATATAGAACCATCCAAAAACTATATAATCAAAGTTTTTTTTAGCAAATATTATTCACTTTTTTATCACTGGCAATATGATCATATTTTATATTTTTCCTAGTATATATAGTTAAGACTGTTGGAAATCTCTGCTTTTTATGTAATCATGTAAATCTTGGTCTCATGGTCAGCTGCAAAATTTCTCTTACACCAAATCTTTGACATAAAAAAAACGTAGATAACTTGTTCACCCTGTTGTATAGACTCTATACAGTGAAAAAGATAAGAAATATTATAAACCTAAATATCATCGTCCGTTAACTTGATCTGGTTACACCCATGTGAGGAAAAATAACAAAGGTACCAGTGATCCATAGAGCCGTCAAATCATTGGACAATAACAACAATCCTAAAAAAGAAGGAAAAAACAACAACCAACCACCCGCAGGTTTATTCCAACGATTAGTTATAGATAAAGTACAACAAAAGTGTACCTAAGTGTTTGCGTTATTTACCCAATATTCTTTGTTCTTTAATAGTCAATATAAACCGCTTGACCATGTTCCATAGCTGCAGCGTTTGACGACGTAACCCATGCGTCATCTGTGATGAATTGCATCCAAGAATCGTCTTTATCGTCGGCAACGTCTTCTACGCAGGCGGAGGAACCTCCAACTTCCGGTGACAATGTCTCATAATCATTATTATAATTGATATTATTATTACAAGAACTGATCTCCATTGATGCCGTCGTAAAGCTACATTGTCCGGTTTGTAATTGCTGTTCTGTTTCCAACTCCGAACATATCCCGTTCTTTTTGAACACCCGACATAATGCATACGAGTCCTGCACCACCAAACCATTTAAACTAAATATTAAGAATGCAGTTTTAATATATTTATATGACTATTTAGTATAGTATCCGAGTGTAGGAATGTAATTAAAAGGAACAAAATAAAAGTATTAGATGTGGCTTTTTTCTTCGCCGCAGTAAAGCGAAAGCTATGCCCTAAGCTTTTGTCAGCTTACAGCAATAAACGAATATATATATATATATATCATCAATTCCAGCTTATAAGCTTTAATTTTGTATTAAATTACATATCATACTAATCTGTTTTTTTTTCCTATTTTTCTTTAATAATTAGAGTTATCCATGTATCTCCACGTAATTTTCTTTTTTTGTTTGTATGTATGTCAAACATGCAAGTAACTATTCTACTATTGTTTGAAAAAATAAGTATTTCTAGTGATAAAAATTTGGCCAATCACCTGGAGCGAAGAGGAATCACAATCTTTATCGTCGAGACGATACTCATGCATAACCCAGTCCGTACGGATCCCTTGAGGAGCTCTTCCTCTATAGTAAACCAAAGTTTTCTTCATCCCAATCGCTCTGCTTTGACGCGTCACTCTCCTATCTTTCCCAGTCGATTTCCAATATCCGCCTCTCGTTGCTCGGTTCGTCCTATACCCATTCGGATACTTCCGGTCACGTGGCCCGAAAAAATACCATTCTGGATCTCTACTTGGTAGATACGACTTCTCTACAAAAAATTTTAAGCTTAAGAAAAAAAATTATAAATCATATCATATATAACAATACAACTAAACGATAAGACTATGAGTCAAAAGACCAAAACTTCCTAGTTAGTATGTACATGCACATAATTAACAATATAATGACAATAAAACTAACTAAACGATAAGATTATGAGTCCAAGAGCCATGAAGAATGTAATATAACGTACCTGCGAGGTCCCATGGCTCACATTTGTAGAGATCAACCTCAGGTATTATATCTAGCTCGATTTCTTGACCATTAATCTTTCTTTTCAGATAATAGTTTACGAGTTCTTCGTCCGTTGGATGAAATCTGAAGCCTGGAGGTAATCCGACAGGAGCCATATATAAATCTCACAGACACCTTACAAGATCGTGTTCTTAAGAGTGCACCCCATTTCTCTTCTCTTAATCAACTTGATATATATATATATAAACTTTATGGTGCTACATTGATTATTTTAATTGATTTTTGTTCACACACACACACATATATATATATCTCCTTCCTTTCTTTTTGTTGTTTTCATCTTTAGCTTTATCTTTTTGTAGATTCTTGACAAACGTTACCCGCAAGCTCCTCGTGCTTCCTTCGTTATAGAAAAAGGGTTCGGTTTTGATCGCGTTATTATCATGTTACATATGATATTCTGTATACATAATTAATGTTCGATTGGCCGTAGTCTTTTTATAAAATCACTTTGTTATGGAGAAACACAATGTCATCAGAAATGGTTTTTAGTCGTAAGAAGAAAACTAGGGCATATAAGTGAAAATTTGAATAAGGATTTCTATTCAGTTTTGTTGTAAATCACCTGAAAATTAAATTCGACTAAAAGCATGAAAACTAGAAAGAAACCTGATTGGAGTAAAACATTTAAATATTTTTTTAGTAACCAGAATAATAATTTATAAACCCTTAACCCACATTTTATAGTCCTAAAACCTAGATTTCCTATTTTGACCTAAGAGGTTTTCCTAAATGAAAATAAAATACAATTTTGTTTTGACCGAATGTCGCATTGGTGTAAAAACTGTCAAGTTGTTTGGACCGAATGTCGCTTGAAAATATTCTGAACAAATAGTTTTTGCAATTCTGAAAGCAAATAGGCACTTGCTGGAAACCGTTCATGGTTTACCCAAGGGTTTAGGGTTTAGTGATTAGGATTTAGGGTTTAGTATTATTAAGATTTAGTTTTTCATATTTATGTTTTAGGGTTTAGAATTTATTGGAGGGTTTAGGGTTTAAGATTTAGGGTTTAGTATGGTTTAGTAGGGTTTAGTATCACCAAGTTACTCAGTGTGGCAGGTTTTCTTTACAATGGCTATCATTGGACATTTGGACTAGGGCTTTTGCTTTCTGTGAGGCCATTGGTAAATTTGGTATGCACAACTTCCTTAGAGCTCTTGATCGAAGGTAAACATACTCCATCAATAATGTCTCAAAAGAAAAAAACATGGTGGATTTACTTTTGATTCACCAAGTGCCATGATTATTTGTACTTGAACTGTTTTAGTGCTAAGGCGGTCCATTATATATTGGGCCTAATTATCTGGAAAAGTCGTATAAAGAAAAAGAAGTGGGTTACGGCAAATTTGCCTCCTATTAGAGACATGTAGTAGGTGATCCAATAATGGAATATATCTTTTTTTTTTTTTTTGCCATCTAGTTTTAATAACGAGTCGAAGCCCACAAACCTTACAACAAACACATTCCGAAGGCCCAAACGATAGATGTCCAAGAAAAGAAAAAACATACAACTAGGCATAAAGCCCACTTAACTAAACCCGACAAACAAGACATCCCGACACACATGCGTCGCGCCCTCACAGCAAGTACACACACGTGTCAAAGAAAACCCTACCTCATTCACCTTTCCGAGAGTCACCGCCGGAACCTACCCGTCGCCTGAAAACTCACCGGAAAACAAACTCACCGGCAATAATTTCGCAACATTTATTTAAATAGTAGCGTCAAATGATTTATTTCCATAAAAGATCAAAAAACACAAGAGTAAAGGGACCCACCATATTAATAGGCAATGAAATAAAAAGTTAAGTCTTCGTAAATGTCTTGATTTGTGTCTGACGTGGCTTATCTTTTCGTGTTCACACTCACACACACTACGAATATGTCAACGATAAAAATTAAATACACTTGGCTTGACGAGATTTGATTCTACAAGAGACGCCTGACTCAGTCATCGTCTCCTTCTTGGAAACTCTTTAAAAGTCTCTGTTTCATCTTCTTCTTGGAAACTTTCAGCCGCAGATTCTTCTCTTATGCTCTAGCTTTTTTTTTTCTTGATTTTTTTTTTCTCTAGGTGAAGAGTTTGTCTCGAGATGGCTTCCCCCAAGGAGAGTGATGATGACCCCATGCTTCCAATCTCAGACACATCTCGTACTAGGCCTTTCACTTCAAGGTCACGTAGCGTTTCCCTCTCAAACGCTTGTTCCATTATTGACGGATTCGATAGCTCCACTGTGGTTTTAGGCTACACAGGTCCTCTTCGAGCCCAGAGACGACCACCTTTAGTTCAAATGAGTGGTCCTCTTTCCTCTACTCGCACTCCTGAGCCTCTCTTTCTTCTTCCCCCTCCTTCTGATTCAGTTGGCGTCTCCTCGTCACAGCCGGAGAGGTATCCTTCTTTTACTACTCTCGACCATAAAAACTCAGACGACGAGTTCGTCTTGAAACACGCAAATCTCTTGAGATCTGGACAGTTAGGTATGTGTAATGATCCTTACTGCACCACTTGTCCTTCTTATTACAACCGCAAAGCTTCCCAAATCCCTAGTTCCAGAGTTTCTGCCTTCTTTGACTCCAAGGTATCTTGTTTTGATTTCTTTACTCAACAGTCACAAAAATAGCTTGAGGATCAAGTAAATGTAGCTGAAACCGAGTCTTTTCTTTATCTTACTAGTTCCACAATGCTCTGTATGATGATGCTAAAGGCTGGGCTAGGCGGTTTGCTACATCTGCTAATAGATACTTACCAGGAATCATGAATCCTCACTCCAAATTCGTTCAGAGCTGGACTAAGTTCTTTGCCCTCTCATGCTTGTTGGCTATTTTCATAGATCCTCTCTTCTTCTTTCTCATATTAGTTAAACAGGTATGTTTTTTTCCTCTCCATATTTTGCTTCTCATGTAATGTATTCTTGCGTTTACAACAATCTTTGATACTGCAGAATGACAAATGCATTGTGATTGATTGGCCGATGGCTAAAGCATTTGTAGCTGTTAGAAGTCTAACAGATGTTTTATTCTCTGTAAACATTCTGCTTCAGGTGTGTTTCCCTTTTGCTTATGTTATCTTATAACTTATAAGACAATATGTTGGGCTCAAATGCTTTTTTTTATCTTTGATATATTGTTGCAGTTCCGATTGGCCTATGTAGCTCCTGAGTCTACAGTTGTTGGTGCTGGCCAGTTAGTTGCTCATCCAAGAAAAATTGCTCGGCATTACTTCCGAGGAAAGTTTTTACTAGACTTATTCATAGTAATGCCACTTCCACAGGTATCATAATGTTAGAGCCACAAATTCTAAGTAGAAGTAATTGGTATATATATTTATTTACTATAGATTTCTTCTTTTTGTTTACAGATATTGATTTTATGGATAATACCAGCACACTTAGGTGCATCTGGGGCAAACTATGCAAAGAACCTTTTACGCGCTGCAGTTCTTTTCCAGTACATTCCAAAGTTGTACAGACTACTACCATTTCTTGCTGGCCAAACACCTACAGGCTTCATATTTGAGTCTGCTTGGGCTAATTTTGTTATTAATCTTCTCACCTTTATGCTTGCTGGTCATGTTGTTGGCTCTTGCTGGTATCTTTTTGGTCTGCAGGTATGGAAAAAGTCTGAAACTTGTATCAGTCACTTAAATATAACACATCATTTTGGTTGCTTACATTACCCTTCTTGTCCTAACCAATAGAATATGCATAGATATGTAGTGGCTCATTGATTCTTCTCATTGCTTGCCTCCCTTTTCTCTTTTATATCTTTCAGAGAGTTAATCAATGCCTAAGAGATGCTTGCGGTAACTCTGATCATGAATGTAGAGATCTTATAGACTGTGGTCGTGGAGATAGCCATGAAGCGTTTGCTGCGTGGAAAGGTAATGCAAGTGCAAGTGCTTGTTTTCAGGAGGATGGTTTTCCTTATGGAATCTATATGAAGGCAGTCAATCTCACCAATCATACTAGCCTCTTCACAAGATATAGTTATTCTCTTTTCTAGGGTTTTCAGGTAATTGGGTTTATTACACAACTGTTCAACTATTTTAAATTGGTTGTTACATGTTGAACTCTTAATAAATGTATATTGCTTACAACTCTCAAAAGCAAATCAGCACGCTTGCTGGAAACCAAGAACCAAGTTACTTTCTTGGAGAGGTCTTCTTTACCATGGGAATTATCGGTCTGGGGCTATTGCTTTTTGCGCTTCTTATTGGTAATATGCAGAACTTCCTTCAAGCTCTTGGTCGAAGGTAAGTAACCAACATATCATTGTACATAAGAAGATATCTCAAAGACATGGTGGATGGTTTCTAAATAACAATTTTGTCCATCTTAGGAATCTTGAAATGACACTGAGACGGCGTGATGTGGAGCAATGGATGAGCCATAGAAGGTTGCCAGAAGATATAAGAAAGTACGTGGACTATGGCTCTTAAAATTTGCTTCTCAAGTTGAAGAGTTACATTGTCTCAGGTTACGTGAAGTCACTATAAAGCTGAATGAATAGTTGTTTCTACTTTTTTTAGGAGGGTGCGAGAGGCTGAGCGGTTCAACTGGGCTGCTACTAGAGGAGTTAACGAAGAATTGCTATTTGAGAATATGCCTGATGACCTCCAAAGAGATATAAGACGACACCTCTTCATATTTCTCAAGAAGGTTAAACATCAAAGTTTATTTCCCTCAGTGTTGGTTCTGTCTTGTCTGAAACTTGTGTGGATTAAAAATGTTTGTGGGGTTTGCAGGTGAGGATATTTTCGTTGATGGATGAATCAATCTTAGATGCCATTCGTGAGAGGCTGAAACAGAGGACATACATAAGTAGTAGCACAGTCTTGCACCGTAGAGGTCTAGTTGAGAAAATGGTATTTATAGTGAGAGGTGAGATGGAGAGCATTGGTGAAGACGGTTCTGTTCTTCCTTTATCAGAAGGAGACGTTTGTGGTGAAGAGCTCCTCACTTGGTGCCTTGAACGCTCTTCTGTTAATCCTGGTACATCTCTTGTTGACTCTATGTGCTCACAACTCTCAATGTTTTTGGGCTAAAAACTTGAAACATTACATCCCTTGTAGACTCTATGTGCTCATAACTCTCAATGCTTTGGGTTCTAAACTTGAAACATTACACTGCATTTTGTAACTGAGTATGCTTTGGAACCTGCAGATGGAACGAGGATAAAAATGCCATCGAAGGGTTTGCTAAGCAACAGAAATGTTAAGTGTGTGACAAACGTGGAGGCGTTTTCCCTAAGTGTAGCAGATCTTGAAGACGTAACAAGCTTGTTCTCGAGATTCTTAAGGAATCCTAGAGTACAAGGAGCCATTAGGTATGAATCTCCATATTGGAGGCTACGAGCAGCTAGGCAGATTCAGGTGGCCTGGAGATACCGAAGGAGACGGCTTCATAGATTGTACACGGCCCAGTCTAGTTACAGCCTTTAGATTGTGCTCTTCATTCTTGATGATGATATAAGCTTGGTGCTTGTTACATTGGTGATGCTACTTTATTATATGGTAGCTTAATGCTTCACTTGAATTCATTTTGTAAAATGTATTTGCTTTAATAATACCATTTTCACGTAATTTTATATTTGAATAAAAATCTCATCTGTAGTTACCTTTCATTTTTCCCTCTACAGTTTTACATGAGTCTACAGATGAAGCTTGTAAGATATGGAATTAGCAGAGTAGAATTCGCGTGTCTGGGCTGATTTTTTTTTTCCCTATGAACTTCATGTAAATTAATATATATATATATATATATTAATTTATCTCTATAATATTATCTGAGAATTCACTTTTCTAGGTGTCGCGCTCACATTTATTCTCACGGTGGTTGATTATCATGATGCCCTTAATGAATTAAAAAATTACATTAAAAAAATATTATTTCCTTTTCAAAATTTTCCAAATAACAATATAAAAAAAATGAAACATTTATAAATTTTAAAGACTAACTTAAAAACGAAAATATATGTATATATAATATGATTTCATAAAAAAAAAAGTTCACAAAATAGTAATATTTCATTAAAAAAATATTTTTCACTAACATAAAATATATTTTTGAAGTAATAAAATATTTTCCTTATATCTATATCTTCTTAGATGAAAAGAATATTTGTATATAATATGGTTTTGATATTAGAAAAAGAAATATTTTTCTTTTAAAACATAATTTTACACAATACAAATAAATATATTTTCAAAGTAATAGAATTTGTTTATCTGTCTATTTTCTTAGATTATTACATAAAATAATTAAGTAATATAAAATATTATATGTTTAATTGACAAAAAATAATTTATAATTAGTATTATATAAATGTTTTTTCATATATTTAGTTGACTATAATATCTTACAAATACAGCAAAAAATATAAATTATATTTTACTTATATAATATAATTTCTCAAAAATAATCACATTTTTACTGCATATTTTAAGAGATTAAAAAAATAAAAATAAATTTTAACAATAAACATCTTTTGATCAAATAACTACAACATGAATGACTCGACTAATCCAACTTATATCTAAAATCATAGATTTAACTAAAAATAGAATATATATAGTTTATTTATTTTATAAGAATGTATAATTAATATTATATTTATTTTATAAATTAAAATTATAGGATGAGTTAAAACATATTAACAAATAAAAAATAAAATATTAACTCACTGTAACAATTTAGTTCTTTTGTAAAATTTACATATATGCATGAGACTTTAGAATACTATCATCATATTAATTTATGTAATTTGGAATCAGACACCTTAGTTTATTTTTTTTTTCATTTTAAGCATAATATATCTTAAGTTATACATAATCTTACTAAATTATAATTACATATCTAAGACAATAATCAACCTAAATGCAAATAAGAAAAATTAATAAAAAAATAAAATATTTAGAATAAAAAATATTATAATTGAATTCAAAGAAATAGATGGAATCCAATATGTCCAAATGATAACTAAATCGACTGTAAAAACAACAAAACCGATTAGATATAAAATATCTAAAATCATATGTATAATTAAAGTCGTATAATATTATTAATATAAATTGTACATACAAATTGTAAATTAATTAAAAAATAAAGTAAATATCAATCATTTATTATAATATATTTATTTTATAAATATTTATGTCCCTGCATGAGCACAGGAAAATCACCTAGTATGAAATAATTGATGTGTTGATTAAAATTCAATGTTAAATAAAATATAATTAAGTTTTATTTATTTATTTTGTGATTAAATTTTTAAATTTAATAGATAAGATATGTTTGAACATGTATGTTAAGCCTCAACATTTAGCAACACTTACAATAAATAGTATCTTATTAAACATAATTATTTCACTTAAATATCAATAATGAATTAAAAAAAATTAAGGTTTATATTTAAATATCCTAACTAGAATATCATCAAATCATCATAACAAATAAAGAGTGCAATAAAATCTATCGGCGGGAAGTTGACTGAGCAGAGTATAATCTGTGAAGTCGTCTCCTTCGGTATCTCCAAGTCACCTGTATTTGCGTAGCTGCTCGTAGCCTCCAATACGGAGACTCGTATCTTATGGCCCCTAGCACTCGATGGCTCCGTAGGAATCTCGAGAACAAGCTCGTTACGTCTTCAAGATCTGCTACACTCAGGGAAAACGCCTCCACGTTTGTCACGCATATAACACTTCTGTTGCTAACCAACCCCTTCCGCGGCAACTTTATGCTCCTCCCATCTTCAAGTTTCAAAACATACTCAGTTTCAAGCTTCAAATGTTTTAACTTCTTAACGTAATAAATTAGAAGTTGCAAACACATAGAAACACTCACACACATATACTGTTAGTAAACGGGACGTACCAGGGTTTACAGAAGAGCGTTCGAGGCACCAAGTGAGAAGTTCTTCACCACAAACATCACCTTCTGATAAAAGAAGAACAGAACCGTCTTGTCCAATGCTCTCCATCTCACCTCTCACTATGAATACCATTTTCTCAACTAGACCTCTGCGGTGCAGCACCGTGCTACTACTTATGTACGTCCTCTGTTTCAGCCTCTCACGTATTGAGTCTAAGATTGATTCATCCATCAGCGAGAATATTCTCACCTGCAAACCCCCAAACAACACTTCAAAAACGTTATGGTTGAGTATCATAAATGGTTATTATCTATGCCCACTATCTTAATAGTGAGTTTTAGAACTACCTCTCTCCGCAAAGTACACAGAAAGAAATGGATTCTGAGCTAGTGCAATGTATTATGCTTATTACCTTCTTGAGAAATTTGAAGAGGTGACGTTTTATATCTCTCCGCAGATCTTCAGGCATATTCTCAAAGAGCAATTCCTCGTTAACTCCTCTAGTCGCTGCCCAGTTGAACCGCTCTGCCTCTCGCACCCTCCTGCATTTTGTTAAACAACTACTGAGTTAGTTCTATAGACCGTCCTATTACATAGCCTGAGAACTCAAATGTATGACCAAAAGACTATTCAAATTAATGAGATGCAAAGTTGCACAGACTTTCTTATATCTTCTGGCAACAGTCTATGGCTCATCCACTGCTCCACGTCACGCCGTCTCAGCATCATTTCCATCCTCCTAAAACAGGACAAACACAAATCATCATCTCACTTGGCGAATTAAAGTTTCTTTTCTTTTGAAATATTATTGATGGAGTATGTTTACCTTCGATCAAGAGCTTGAAGGAAGTTGTGCATATTACCAATAAGCCGTGCAAAAAGCAAAAGCCCTAGTCCAATGATACCCATTGTAAAGAAAACCTCCCCCACTGAGTAACTTGGGGATAGGTTTCCAGCAAGCGTGCTGATTTGCTTTCAGAATTGCAAACACAGTTTTATATGAGTTAAGAGTGATTTAAGAGACTAAATAGTTTGAACATCAAACAAGCTAATAGAACCTAAAGTTACCTGGAATCCCCAAAAAATAGAGTAACTGAATCTTGTGAAGATACTAGGTTGAGTAGTAAGATTGACTGCCTTCACATAGATGCCATACGAAAAGCCACTTTCTTGAAAACAAGCATTGACACTCGCATTATCTCTCCAGAGAGTCCGTAGTGATGCCGATGCATGGATGTTCCCACGAGCACAATCTATAAGATTCCTACGTTCATCCACTGAGTTATTCCAAGCATGCAACAAACACTTTTTTACTCTCTGAAAAAAAAAAAAAAAAAGAGAGAATAATTAGTAAAACTAATGGGAGTTGTGAAAACATACATAAAAGTAATTCTTATGAAACTGACTTATATACCTCAAGTCCTGAAAAATACCAGCAAGATCCAACAGCATGACCAGCAAGCATGAAGGTTAGAAGATTAATAACAAAGCTGGCCCAAGCCGACTCAAATATGAAGCCTGTCGGTGTTTGGCCAGCAAGGAGAGGAAGAAACCTATATAACTTTGGAATGTATTGTACTAGAAATGTGCTGCGTATAATGTTTCTCTCAGATCCTGCCGTGGATGTGCCTATGTGTGCTGGTAATATCGATAGTATCATTATCTGAAAACAAAGGTGAAATATACTGTAACAAAAAGAAACATCTCTCCGAGTTGACAATACTCAAAGAAACATTTCAAGGGTTGATAGTACAAAACCTGTGGAATGGGTAACACTATGAATAAGTCAAGAAAAAACTTGCCTCGCAAGTAATTGCGAGCAATTTTTCTTGGATGATCAACTAACTGGCCAGCACCAACTATTCTAGTCTCAGGAGCTACATAGGCCATTCGAAACTGCGACAAATATGACGAAGAATTATTAAAGCAAATCGTTTCTTTTACACAAGAGACGAGAGCAAAGGAGACACACCTGAAGCAGAATGTTGATGAAGAATATAATATCAAAAATACTTCTAAGAGACACAAGTACGTTAGTCTTAGACCAGTCAATCTCTATGCATTTGTTGTCCTGTAGTATTCTCAAACTCATGAAAAACATATACAGTCAAACAGGAAACTGATAGAGAACGAGAAGGAAGCATACATGTCGGATTAATAAGACGAAGACGAAGGTGGGATCTATAAAAATAGCCATCAAACATGAAAAGGCTAAGAATCTAGTCCAGTTTTGAACGAATTTCGAATGAGGATTCATGATTCCAGGTACGCATCTACGAACAGAGGAAGCAAATCCCTTAGCCCAACCTCTAGCATCATCATACAGAGCAGTGTGGAACTAAACAAGAAAAAGAAAAGACAAAGACAAAGACACTTGTATCAGTTATGTCAAACACTTACTTGGGCCTCAAGGTAAGTAGAAGAATACATACCCTGGAGTCAGAAACTCTGGAAGTGTGAAACTCAGCAGCTTGGCGGTGGTAGTAAGAAGGACAAGTGGTACAGTAAGGTTCATTACACATCCCTAGTTGTCCAGATTTCAAGAGATTTGCATTTTTCAAGATGGATTCATCTTCAGACGGAACATCAACGGTAGAGGAGGAATCAGGAGATTCAGTAGGAGGAAAGAGAGACTCAGGTCTGCGAGTAGAGTAAAAAGGACCAGGTGGTCTTCTCTGTGTTCGAGTAGGGACTGTGTAGCCCAAAATTACCTTTGAATTGTCACATCCGTCAATGGAATAAGTTGAATTCGAGAGGGAAACGCTACGGTTATTGAAATTGAAAGCCCTGGTGTGAGCACGAGATGTTGCTTCTGGAATGGGAACTTCATCGTTTTCGTTTGGGGAAGCCATCCTCCAAGATGAAGAACGAGAGGTTGAATACCCCAAAAGCCAAGGGTAAGCGTGAGAAAGAAGCAAAACGATGAAATAGAGGACAGAGACTGAGTTTTTTGGTTTAGCTCATCAAGACTTAAGTCTCACTTATATAAAGACAAAGAAAACATGAAATTTGCAGGAAGCTTCTTGATTCGTCAAAATGAAAAGAACGTAACATATTGGATCTTTGTGTAGAATACCTAGCAACGAAACTTCAAACTTCAAAGGGTTTCGTCTTCTTTTTTTTTGTCAACTAGGGGTTTCGTTTAATAAGTCAAGCAAAAAAGTTGGAAGAGGGAAAACCTCAAGAAGCTCCAATTTGTGTTATAGATAACAAAATCTCTCTTTGTGTTAATTTTAAAAATATATCATTTCACATACATCACATCAATAACAGCAAAAACGTTTTTGTCAAAACAACACACAGAGGAAAGATCCCAAAAAGTAACTTTTAAAAAAAGTAAAAACTAAATTAACTTAAACGATAAATCATAATTTTAATTCAACTTCTCAATTCTAAATCTTAAGTTCTAATCATTAAACCTAAATATAAAAACACATATTTATTGTATAATTTATTATTTACATGGTTAACAAAATTATTATTTTTAATTATAATATATTTAATTAATTATTCAGTTATAAATATGAGTATTTATTTTATTTTTAAATATATGATATTTTAGAAAATTTCTTTTGTGTATTGTTTGTTTATAGGATAAGAAGTAGATTATTTATGAGAGGAACAATAACGAATTTAAGAGCGAATAAACAAAGCCGCGTTTCTGAAGAAAATGAAAGCAAATCCTTTTGAATTATTGTACACTCCTTTGTCTGTCCTTGAAAGTCATACCTTCACACCAAAAGCTACGTGAACTGGGTCCATAGTCCAGACTATGCTCCGACAGTTACCAATATTCCACCATGTTTTTAATACATAGTTTTGTAAGACCAGGAGCGAAATTTCGCTTTTGACCCCTATAATATTTATAAATCTACCTGGTCTAAGCCTATACTTGACCAGCTTGCGGTCAAGGCTGGCTCTGTTACAACTACTATTCTAACGTACCATAAATATTGAAATGTCAAGTGACGGATATTTGTTATGACTGGTTGCGCCAGCTATAGTTCAATTGGTTAGAATGTTTCCTATCATAGAGTTTTAAACGTCTGTTTATTCGCCAAAAAAAGCAAGGTCAGCATTCTCCAAGAACCGCATCTATTCACTTCAGTCATCATGGAGCCCTGAGCCCGTCTACGATAAGGTCTCAGCCAGCTAATTTGGCCTGGATAAGCATAAGGCCAAGGACGAGAACAATTCCGAAGAGAAAACTGGATTCAAGTGTGTTTGAACAATGCCAACCTCTTCTCAAAGTGCAGTATAAACCCATCAGCTGCTGATCCATCATGCTGCACTTTCAACTTGCCTAATTACTCTATCCTTTGTTGCATTAGTAGACTATGAACAATGCATACATGACCGTTTATCCGCATAGTCCTGATGCACAGTTTGTTTCAGCCTGGAAGCTATATATGTGACTCGTTTATCCGCCGATGTATGGTTTACATGCTAAGTAACTAATCTTAGTAAACACAACAATGTCATGATCTTCCACACAGATGCTTACTGCTACAAACCTAGACTGAATTTTGGAAAAATGCAGAGAAAACAAAGGCAAAGAGATGACAATGCTTCATCCACAAAGATGATTCTCCAGCTTGATCATGTTCTTGCTGTCGTCATTCATGCTAAAATCAAACCATACAGTTGGCGACAGCTCTGGCTGGGAACTCGACACAAACTATACCAACTGGACACAGGGAAGAGAGTTTCATGCCGGTGATGTCTTAGGTAAATTTTCTAATTCCTACACAAGGATTCCTAAATACAGTCGAGTTTAAATTGCAATCCCGTCTCCTAGATGTGAAACGTTGTTTCAAACACCACCTTGCTAATTCTGTCTCTCTTCTTGTTCAACAGTTTTCAACTACAACAGAGATCAGCATAACGTTATGCAAGTCAACTCCACAGCCTACGAAGATTAAATGGCAAGGAAACATTATCACCAGCGTTTCAGAAAATCATAACTGGGGATCAACGTCATCGACGTCATCGTGTTTGTTTAAGAAGCGGAAACCCATAATGTATCTGTACTCTCCGGTGCCAAGACAGCGAGAGCATTCACATAAACCACTCTCTCCACAGCTCCTGCACCTGTGACCAAACACTCAAAAGTCTTAAAACTTTCTGAATAAAACATGAGAAATACAAAGACTCAACAACATCTTTTTACCATTTGGGCCATTCTCCTCTTGGAAGCATCTCCATATCCACGCAGTTTGTCCTCCCTTTGAATCATAACATCACAATGCAAGCAAACATCATCATAAGATGATGAGACACCTGAAGTTGAGAAACAGAGTTCGTTACCTTTCCCGCTACAATTGAAACAGTCGACTCTTCCAGTTCCATGGCATATTACGCATCTACCCTCCTCCTTTCTCCTCGTCTTAGCGCCACACTGTTAATCTCAGAGCTTAAAGATTATCCTCGTTTTCATATCAAACTCTAGAGATAGAAGTTGAGGAGATTTTTTTCACCTGAGTTGTGTCCATCCATGAAGGTTTGTTGAGATAAAGGAGTATGGACTAATTCAAAATCATTACAAGTTGGTGAGTTGTATTGCTTTTTCATAAGTTTTTCCTTCTAAAATGAACTATTTTTAGAAAAAAAAAACTAATTGACTGTTGACTTGGATACCAAATAATGATATCTGTATTTAAATTCGGACGGTAAGCAGTTCAAAAGAAATTTGGACGGTAAGACTTGGAAAAAAAATTGTGTGCTTACTCAGACAAGGTTGTGTTTCGTTTGATGATTTAGATATGAACAACTTTCACGATATGAATATATACCTCAGTTACGCAGGAACAATTACGTAATTTGAGATATTTTTCCTAAATTCCTTTTTAAGTCATTTACCACTTTTTATTTTTTGTCTGCTCCCAGTGGTAACAGCACCAAGCTCATATCATCATATCAAGAATGAAGATTACAATCTAAAGGCTGTAACTAGACTGAGCAGAGTAAAATCTCTGAAGCCGTCTCCTTCGGTGTCTCCAAGGTACTTGAATCTTCCTAGCTGCTCGTAGCTTCCAATGTGGAGACCTAATGGCTCCTTGCTCTCTGTGACTCCTTAGGAATCTCAAGAACAAGCTTGTTATGTCTTCAAGATCAGCTACACTCAGGGAAAAAGCCTCCACGTCTGTAACGCATTTAACACTTATGTTGCTTACTAACCCCTTAGATGGCATTCTTATCCTCGTTCCATCTGCAGATTTCAAAGCATATTCAGTTCCAAGATGCAGTGTATAATGTTTTAAGTATTTAACCCAAAGCACATAGAGTCAAGGGATGTACCGGGGTTTACAGAAGAGCGTCCTAGGCACCAAGTGAGGAGCTCTTCACCACAAACGTCTCCCTCTGATAAAGGAAGAACAGAACCGTCTTCTCCAAAGCTCTCCATCTCACCTCTTACTATGAATACCATTTTTTCAACTACACCTCCGCGGTGCAAGACTGTGCTACTACTTATGTATCTCCTATATGTCAGCCTCTCGCGGATGGCATCTAAGATTAATTCATCCATAGTCGAAAATACCCTCACCTACAAACCCATTAGTTTTTTCAATAATCTCTACCCCCTCTGATACACAAAAGTTTGAGAGAGGAAATGCTGAGAGAATTAATATCTAAAATTGAAAATATAAAGCATACACTATTAAAATAAGAATAATTATATATATATATATATATATTATTTTAGAATTGATTTCTCGATTATTATATATGTGTATTTAAAAGTAAATTAAATTTAAAAATGGTTATATTTCTAATATTTTAAAAAATTCAGTGAGGGGCAGCTGCCCCTACCTACATCACGTAGCTCCACCCCTGGACTCAGATAATTACCTTTTTGAGAAATATTAAGAGGTGTCGTCTTATATCTCTTTGAAGGCCATTAGGCATATTCTCAAATACAATGTTTTCGTTAAATCCTCTGGTAGCAGCCCAGTTGACCCACTCAGCCAGTCTCACCCTCCTGTTAAAACAACTATTCCGTTAGCTTCATAGCTAGTGACATTACAGAGCCATTTAAGAGGCACGTTCACATACCCTCTTATACCTTCTAGGAACCGTTTATGACTCATTTCCAAATTCCTAAGATGGGTAGGCAAAACACAATCAACAGAGTACTTTGTGATTAGAAACCACCCAGTACCATGTCTTGAGATATCTTCTTTTGTACAATTATGAGAGTTTGTTACCTTCGACCAAGAGCTTGAAGGAAGTTCTGCATATTACCAATAAGAAGTGGGAAGAGCAAAAGCCCCAGTGCAATAATCACCAAAGTAAAGAAGGCCTCACCAAGAAAGTAACTTGGGACTTGGTTTCCAGCAAGTGTGCTGATTTGCTTTTGAGAGTTGTAAACAGTATCACATTCACTAAAAGTTCTACATGTGCCAACCAATGTAAACAAGTTGAACAGTTGTGTAATAAACTCAATTACCTGAAAACCCCATAAAAGAGAGTAAATGTATCTTGTGAAGAGGCTAGAATGATTGGTGAGATTGACTGCCTTCAAATAGATTCCATAGGGAAAACCATCTTCTTGAAAACAAGCAATGGCACTCGCATTATCTTTCCATGCAGCTAACGGTACATGACTATTTCCATGACCGCAATATATTAATTCTCGGCATTCTTGATGAGAATTACCACAAGCATCTCGAAGGCAATGATTAACTCTCTGAAAGAGACAAAAGAGAAAAAGGAGGCTGACAATGAGAGGGATAGATAAATCACAAGAAATATATGTACATCTTTTCTGGTTAGGACAAACTAAGTAGCTTAAGCAACAAAAAGGATATTTGATTAAAGTGACAGATATGAATTTTGAGACTTTGATATACCTGCAGACCAAAAAGATACCAGCAAGAGCCAACAACATGACCAACAAGCATGAAGGTGAGAAGGTTAATAACAAAATTACAAGCCGACTCAAATAGGAAGACCGTAGGTGTTTTGCCAGCAAGAAGTGGTAGTAGTCTACACAATTTTGGAATGTACTGGAAAAGAACTGCAGCGGTTAGAAGGTTTTTTGCATAGTTGTCCCCAGATGCGCCTAAATGTGCTGGTAATATCCAAATTATCCATATCTGTAACCAAAATTGGAAAGACAAAATGTGAAATTAGCGGTCAAATGAAATTCTCATTTACTAATAAACAGTTGTAGCTCTAAACATGACAATACCTGTGGAAGTGGCTGAACTATGAACAAGTCTAGTAAAAACTTGCCTCTCAGGTAATTGCGAGCAATTTTTCTTGGATGATCAAATAACTGGCCAACACCAACAACCGTAGACTCAGGAGCTGCATATGCCAAACGGAACTGCAGCAAAATATAAAAGAAAAAGCATTAAAAGCCAATAAAATCTCTTACTCGTTTAACAAAATGAAAGCAGAACTCGTCTCGGATATAGTGAAGTAAAACACTAGTTTTATACGAATTAATTTTTATTATCTAAAATATTTGATTAATTTCGTATTATCTAAAATAATTATATACAAAATATAAAATATATAACTAAATCTTTATGTTATTTAAAAAATATAATATTAGAAAGATTTGAAATTGTTTATTTACTATTATAACAAATTTTGTTGAAAAATATGAAAATATTTACCAAAATTTCAAACATGTTTTTTTTCAATAAAAGAATGTGTTAATTTATTAACAAAAACTCAAAAGTCATATAATCTTCCAAAATCGAAAATAGTTGTGTAATTTTTCAATTTTTTCTTGACTAAATAAAAATTTTTGAAAATAAATATTCCAAACTCATAATGATAATATTTAAAATTTTACCAAATATAAATAACAGGTCCTAAAGTATAATTTATTGAAATGCAACACGAAAAAAATATTTCATAAAAAATAAAATAGTTTAAATTTTGAAATTTTAATTTAATAACAAAAAACAGAAAATTTAATACCTTAACATCAAAAAATATCCTATATCGATAATATTTAATAAATAATATTATAGATGCTGCTATATATAAAATTTACTAAAATACTAGGGGTGAACTACTTAAACAGAATAATGTTTTTACTTATAAAATCATTTAATATTCAAAAATAATAGATGCTAAAGTATATTCTTAAATATAATATGAAAAACATAAATTATTCTAAACAAATATCATTTCTATAGTGTAACTAAATAGATTTTCAAATTGATTATGTGCCAACTATCGGAATTAAAAAAAATATTTTTTACGTGATTATTTATTTGATTATTTCTTGAATTTATTGTACCAAAATAAAAAAATGTATTAGTACATAATAATAATTAATACCAAAGTTTAATGTATACAACAAATAATTATATATTAATAATGTTAAATTAGAAATTTAACACTAAAGTTATACAATATATAACACTAAAATGTAAATCATATATTTAAACTCAATGTTTAATTACACATTTATAAAATAAAAAATATCCGCACAGACATGAAAGTCAAACTCTAGTACTGAACTAAAACACTAGTTTTAGCCCTCCCACAATTTTAAAAGTTATAATATATATAAGTGTAAGGCCCTAAAGTATTTAAAAAATAATTTTTTTTGCTAAATTCTTTGAAAAATTGTCTATGGCCCAAAACTATAGACAATTTACTATTTACAAAGGATGCAAGCAAAAGTTAACACACCTGAAGCAGAATGTTTACAAGGAATAAGACATCCGTTACACTTCTAACAGCTATAAATGCTTTAGCCACCGGCCAATCGATCATAATGCATTTGTCGTTCTGCAGTACACGAAAGATGGTTGTAAAAAAGGTACACAAACGCAAGAATACAAAACATGAGAACAAAACATACCTCTTTGACTTTTATGAGGAACAAGAAGAGGGGATCTATAAAAATAACCAACCATGAAGCAAATAATTTAGTCCATCTCTGAACGAATTTGTAGTGAGGATTGATGATTCCGGTTAAGAATTTATTAATAGATGTAGCAAATTTTGTAGCCCAGCCTTTAGCATCATCCCACATAGCACTATGGAACTAGCAAAAAAAAAAGGAGCAGAGACTTTATAAATTAATAAACTATTATAATTTTATTATAAATTTAATTAGTTTTTACTGTACTGTACTTGAGAAGGTGGGATTTGGGTAGGTTTGGGGTTGTAGTAAGAAGGGCAAGTTGTACAGTAAGGATCATTACACATCGCCAATTGTCCAGATCTCAAGCCGAGTTCATCGTCTGAGTTATTGTGTTCGAGGGCAGCAAAAGGACAGCTCTCTGGCTGAGAGGAGGAGACACCAATGGAATGAGAAGAACCACCAGTAGGAGTAGGATGAAGAAAAAGAGGCTCAGGAATGCGAGTAGAGGGAAGAGAGGCACTCATCTGCACTAATGCTGGTCGTCTATAGGTTTGAAGAGGACCTGTGTAGCCTAGAACCACATTGGAACTGTCGAATCCATCAATGGCGGAAGGAGTTCTTGCGAGTGAAGTGCTACGAAACCTGGAAGTGAAAGACCTACTACGTGATGATGATGATGATGAGATTGGAAGCATGGGAACATCATCTTTCTCGTTGGGGGAAGCCATTTTGAGACAAATTCTTCACCTAGAGAATCATTATTTTTTTTTTGAAAGCAACCTAGAGAAAAGTTTCAAGAAGAAAAGAAAGCTATGAGAGTTACCGGGAAGATGAAGCAGATATTTTAATGAGTTTTGGAGAGATTGGGCCGATGACTGACTCATACATGGTCGTTTGTAGAATCAAATCACGTGGTCATGTGTATTATTTTTATTATTAATGGATATACAAGTTGAAATTGCATGAATAAAAGAAGATAATTTTGTGGAAGTGGAAGCCATAAATAATAATATTACTTAGGCCTACTATTACGTCTACGACCTCTCTTTTGTCACAAGACTCACTTCTATCCAGAGTGTTTTTTTTTTTATCTATCTTTGGATACCAAATAACCTTCTTGGAAAGTTTGATAGATGTTCTGATGAATGTTCTGTTTTCTGAGTTTCTATAATTTATTAATTATTCTGCAGAATAACGAGAAAAATTAACATAAAATTTTCAATATGGTGCAATTAGAACCATTAAAATCTTCATAAAATAGTTTAGAATGATTCAAGTGAAAATCTAAACATAGATTTTTATACAACATTTGAACTGTCAGTTATAAAAACGTCATTGCATTATTAACCATATTAAAAGAGAATAACAAAGAGTGTTATAATAATAATGAGCCAGACAAAAATGAAGACATGCGAAGACTGACTTTTTATTTCTTTGTCCTTTTTCATTTCGGTCCTGGTTTTTTGATTTATTTAGTGGAATTAAATAGATGAACGTTGCTATTTAAATAAATATTGTAAGATAATTTGAAGAAATTATGTTATTTGTGTTTCCTTTCAAACGAAGATAATTCTCATGAATAACTATTTTTACATGTATAAAACTGAGGATAGAAAAAAGAGAAGAAAATTTTGACCAAAAAAAAAAAAAGAAAAAAGAGAAGAAATAACACATTAAACTGAGAGAAAATCGTTAATGAAGTTGATTAACATAATGCAAATATAATTATATGTTGTCTATATTTTTTTCATAAGGTGATTCAAAATTATCAATTAAACTTTAATATTCATAAAATAATAAATAAAGTTGCTAGTAATCTAGTCGTGTAATATAATATCATAAGACTATAATAAATGAGAAATTTCAATTTTTCCTTAAGTTTAATACCATTTAAAAAAACTGTGTTTTTCAGTTTTCAAATTTACACTTGAAAGATAACCGCTTTAACAAATACTTTAAATTTATGATAAAAGGATTAAATTAACACTCCCAAATCATTTAAAATGTTTAATAATAATTTATAAAACATTTATAAAAGTTTATAAATTCAATTTCACTTCCTAAATATTAAAATTTAACTATTAATAATTAAATTTTTAATTTAAATGTTTATGATATTTTGATTGAGTGTATTAACATATTTTAAGTAATTTTCTGTAATAAAATAATAAATAAACTACCAAGATAAGCTATGCCACCAAAGCAGAATATCTGCGACGTTTGACTTTTTTTTTATTTGTATTTTTATTGCGGTTCTGATTTTTTGGTTCCTTTAGTGGAAATAAATTAGATAGAGGTTACTATTTAAAAAAATATTTGAAAATAAAGAGAAATAAATTATACTATTTGTGTTTTTTCCTTCATGATTCTTTGCATAAGTAGACAAAAAGTTTTATCACATATTTGTAATTTAAGGATGAAAATTATAAAAATAATATTCATTAAAATATGATTAAAAATTACGTGAGAATTTTAGCGTAAGTCTTTGTTTAAGTTTATATATAATTGTCAAATAGAAATAATAATAAAATAACAAATAAATTTTTTGATTACACAACATTGATATAATATATATATTCAATCTTCATGATGTAAGCAACAAGATTAAAAATATTGTACCTAATCTAATGATAGAAACCACCAAACTTACATATCTTCAATGAAGAAAAATATATAAAGAAATCAAAATTCATATAGTACTTAAATCTATATATTTTACATAGACAATATAAAACCACGGGAAGTGAAATATTGAGAATATAAGTTAAATCGAAGACATAGCACCATATTCGCACTAATCATTTTTTTGACATCATCATATTTTAACCACTATTTAGGTAAATTTGGTCAAACATATATGAAATAAAAATGTGTTTTATTAAACAAAAACCTACGACAGAAATTAATACTCACTCCTTTCTTTTATAAATGACGTTTTAGCATTTTGATTTTGTTCCAAAATATTAGTTGTTTCAAAAAATCTTGGCAGATAATAACCAAAAATGACTTTATTTACTCGTATTATGATCAGTTGTAATAATAGCCATTTCAAAAGGCTAGAATAGGTATTGTATTAGTCTCCTAAATTTGTGTGAAATTTTGTTAAACGTCATTTAAAAAAAAGAACAGAGGGAGTTATAAAATAAAACAGTAAAATATCAAAAAATATGACATACAGAAAAAAATCCAAAACACATCATAACAAAAGACTAATGTCAAACATTAAATTAAAAATATAATATCGCCAAGTGTGGCATGGTTGTTATACTTAGGGCTTGACATTTTATCCGTTAAATTTGATTCGATTTGTTATTCGGTTCGATTCGATCCGAAAATTCCGAATATCCGTAAACTTTCGAAGCAAAGCAAATACTAAAAATCAATATCCGTTAAAATCGAAGCAAATCACAAATATTAAAACTTTGAAAAGCGAATATCCGATCCGATCCGGTAATATATAAATACATATATATCTTAATTATATTTTAAAGTTTTAAATGTATAAAAGTATATAATTATTATTCTAACATATGATTTGACAAATTATATTCACATTATTACTTATATAAAAGTATTACATAAAAGGAAGACAAAAAATTTATGATAGTTATAATTTTTTTCTTAAGTTTTGTGTTATTATAATTGTTAATTAAATTTAAAAAATATGTAGATTCACTACTTCTTTTAATTTTTATTTTATATATCATGCAAAAAAATATTGTATAAAACAAATTTATATCAAATTTTTTAGATTATTTGTATTAATCAAAACAGATTAGATATCCGTAAGTATTCGTAAATATTCGCAAATATTTATTTATTTTTCCAATATCCGTTTTTCCGAATATCTGTATTTTTCCGAAGCAAAGCAAATAAAAAAATTAGTTATCTGTAGCATTCGAAGCAAATCACAAATACCTTAAAAACCTGGATATCCGATCCGTGCCCAGACCTAGTTATACCTAGGGTGTCAAAATAGATAAATCAACCCAAACCAAGCCATATCCAAACGGTTCTGAGCTTATATGAGTTATGGATTTACCCAATCCATTTGACAAATGGTCTGGGTAAATCCATAACTCATTAAAGTTAATGGTTTATCCATTAAAAGTACTATTATAGTTTGAATGGTTATTAAATAAAAATATATTATATTTTGGCTGAAAATAAAAATATTTTTTAGACATTAGAAAAAAAGATTTGTGGTCTTAATGAAAAATACAAACTATTTAAGCAAAAAAAAAACTATCTAGACAGGAAAATACAATTTTGGTAGGAAGATTCGATTTTACGGTTTTGGCGGGAAACTAAATTTTACGGTTTTGGTGGGAAAATTTGATTTTGTGATTTTGGTAGAACTCGTTTTACGGTTTTGGCGGGGAAACTCGATCTTACGGTTTTGGCGGGGAAACTCGATCTTACGATTTTGGCGGGAAAACTCGATCTTACGGTTTTGGCGGAAAAACTCGATCTTGCGGTTTTGGCGGGAAAAATCGATTTTGCGATTTTGGCTGGACAACTCGATTTTGCGATTTTGGCGGAAAAACTCGATCTTATGGGTTTGGCGGAAAAACTCGATCTTTCGGTTTTGGCGGGAAAACTCGATCTTACGGTTTTGGTAGTCATTTTGACATCCCTAGTTATAGCATTTCAGCATATTTATTGTCACTATTTTTAATATTCAAACCATTTTAAGTTTCAAAAGTATTTTTAAATGTTAAAAGACTAATTGTAAATGTTATGGACCATTTCCTTAAAATTTATAAACCACTCAAAAATTAATATGCATTTCCTAGAATTTTAGAAACACCTCCCGTAATTTTAAAGATACATTCATGTTTGAGTTTAAGATTGATTGATTATTGTTTAGAGTTTAATAGTTAGTTATATTTGAAAGTGCAGCCTTAACCCATCAGTTGCAGCTGCTCCATCATGCTGCACTTTCAACTTAAGTCTATCTTTTGTTGTATTAGTAACCTATCATACATGACTGTGTAAGTTGCTTTACAGTTACAGTGCCTCGTCCTGATGCACAGTTTGTTTCGGACTGCAAACTATATGCGAGAGTGAATGTATAGTTTACATGACTAACTTATCCAGTAACAAAACATATCCATGATATTCCCACCCACGGAATGCTACTGCTATAAACCTAGACTGAATTTTGGAAGAAAAAAAAGAGAGAAAACAAAGGCAAAGAGATGACAATGTTTCAACCGCAAAGATGGTTCTTCAACGGTTTTCAGTTACATCTCTCTCTTCAACAAAGGCAATGACTCAATAGTTATATCAGAAGCTGGAGAGCACTGGTTCATCTGTGCAGTGGATGGCCACTGTGAGAATGGCCAGAAGCTAAGTATTGTGTAGCTCCTTGAGTATCGTTTATGAGTGATAATCAAAGATACGCAGCTTTTTGTTCTAGTACTAAAATAGTGTAACTAAACTTGAATTAATATCATCTGAATAAATATATACAGGGTAATCTCATTAACTCTTGATATACTAATAACCTTTTTTTTGTCAGTGATATATTAATAACCTATACAGCATAACTCTACACAAATAAACACACATTTATAGCAAAAGTCTTGCAGAGACGGAAGAATTACCCTTAACGGTGGCATACATTTCGTGAGCTTTACTAATGATATCTGTGTCGATTAAATTGCAAAATGGTTGTATCATGGCTTTGGTTCCATCGGTTCGCTTTCTCTTCAAATGCAACGTTATGACCATGAAGACTGAAGACAAAACCAGAGCAACCATATCTAAACATACCAGAGTCTTCACTATTCATCATTAACACACATACAAGAAAACTGGTAAAGAAACATCATCACCAGCGTTTGAGCAAATCATAACTGTGGATCAATGTCTTCGTGTTTGTTCAAGAAACGGAAACCCATAATGTATCTGTACTCTCCAGTGCCAAGACAGCGAGAGCATTCACATAACCCACTCCCTCCACAGCTCCTGCACCTGTGACCATACACTCAAAAAGTCTTTAACTTTCTCAACCAAACACCAAAGATACAAGACTCAACAACATCTTCTTACCATTTGGGCCATTCTCCTCTTGGAAGCATCTCCATATCCACGCAATTAGTCCTCCCTTTGAATCACAACATCACAATGAGACGCTTGAAGAATTGAGAAACAGAGAGAAGACTTTCAGTTCGTTACCTTTCCCGCTACAATTGAAACAGTCGACTCTTCCAGTTCCATGGCATATTACGCATCTACCCTTCTCTTTTCTCCCCGTCTTAGCGCCACACTGTTAACTCTCAGAGACTCAAAGCTTGTCCTCGTTTTCATATCAAACTCTGGAGATAGAAGTTGAGGAGATTTTTTTCACCTGAGTTGTGACTATCCATGAAGGTTTGTTGAGATAAAGTCTTGTTTTTTCCTGCGTAGGTTTTGAATTCGGAACTCCTTCCTCTGGACGGACAGCCATGGCCGCCGGCAGCCGGAGACAAGCGCTCGCCGCCATCTGTGTGTCCTCCTTCAGCGGACACAACTGACAAAATCTATTTCCTTTCTCTGTTCCTCTTACTCAATCTACTCTTTTCGGCCCATATCTCTACTGGGCCTGTCTTTGACTTAGCCCTCAAGTCACTAACATTGAGATACAATCATACAAAATACAAGCTGAAAATGAGGCTGTTGAAGTCATCATTGTTGTCTGTTTCTTTATATAGTTTATAGTATTAAGGAGTATGTACCAATCAATGGATGTTACTTCTCTAACAATTCAAAATAAAAGTACATGTTGGTGAGTTGTATTGCTTTTTCTTTTGGTCCAAAGTACTCAAGATGTCTCTTCCATTGTATTCAAATGATTTAGTTACAAGCAACCAAAACTAGATACATAAACATATATTTAAAGACCAACTTCCATTGTAGACCTTCTGAATTTATATCTGCCAACCTGTTGTTCATAATTAAAAAGCCCACCTGATGATTTGATTTGTTTCACATAAGCTTCATCTTCTTCTTCTTTCATCTCTTATCTTCCTGTTTTATTAACATATAAAGATTTAGAACCATAACAAGACTCACAGAATAAAAGAAAGAAAGAAAAAAGGCAGAGTCAAAGCCTTACAGTCAAAAGTAGCCCAGCTGGAGGGTGGTGCTATGGTTGTACTTCTATTCTTATACAATTCGCTAGAGAAAGTCTCATTCTTTTGATTTGGTTTCTTAACTTCTCTCCCCACTGGTAGAGGTAGAGCATATAGATTCTCCTTCATATCTACTGAACCCTGCATTGCAGAAACAGTCGATGAAAAATGATTCAAGATCCTTCTAAGAAAGCATTCTTGATTCTCGCCACATGACATTTAACTAAACTACCATACCGCTCGAATTCTTGTTTCTGGAGGTGTCACTTGAAGAACATGCTTAAAAAGGAGATCTTCATCAAGGGAAAGAGTTCTTGTTTTCTTTGGAGTTTGAGGCTTATATCCACTCTCTACCAAGTGACTAACTTTGCAGCTTAGCTGACTAGCTATAGGAACCGGTTGCATCCCTCCCGGTGAAGCCCATTTCTTCTCAACGTATCTACGGAACACAAACAGAATCAAACCACAAAAAGATTCAAGATAAAGAAGCAGAAGATGCAACAACACTTTTTTAGCAATAGAAAAGAATCAATTACTTGGCTCTTATAAACGCGTCGCTAGAACTTCTCTCGAAATGAGGAGGCAGTTCTGATTCCCAATACCGATTTGCCTTAGCATTACCAGTAGCTAGATGAAGGGAACAAGATGATCAATCAAGCTATGGGATTGATATTTTTTTTTTTTTTTTTTTGGTAAAATGGGATTGATATTTGAATATCAACTAAATGGGTTCATAATATAACTAAAAAGGGAGGAGCTTACATTGCATGAAAGAAACCTGATCTGGAAGCCATGTATCCAGAGTTATAGACCTTACCTGTTTCCCAAAAACCATCAATGATTTGTATGATCCATGTTTGAACATGGATTTGGTGAAAGAAAGAAGATTTGGTGAAACCTGAGAGATGTGGACACCAAGGCTGCGATGGATACCAGAGCATTGCATACATATGAATATCCCAAGGTTCACACTTGCCCATCTTGGTGCCCTGTCCAAATAAATATAGATCTCAGAGAAGCTCTTTATCATTCTGTAGAATGAGGAAGAACAAGAAAGAGACAGATGGTATCCTTCATGCTTACTTTGATCTACAATCTGCACATTCTCTATTGTCTGGTTGCTTCAAAAGTGCTTCCAATATCTGTAAGAAACATACATAAACAGATCTCTAAGGAAACCATACGTGATCGGCGAAAGTTATCAGGGTGATCATAGAAAAGATGGAAACCTTTGAATGTTTGGCGTTGAGCTCCTTGGAAACAGAGGCCTTCCCGTTCATTCTGATAAAAACAGAGATAATCACAGAGAGAGAAGGAAGCAATCAAAAACTCAAAACGAAGTTTGTAGTAGAGAGAGCGAAGAATGATCGATCTCAAGGAAGAACGGACTTCAAGGAGAGAAGAGAAGGAGAAGGAGGAGAGCTTCTCGTACCCTTTTATATCTGTGAGACTGCGACACGTCAGCTCTCTCTCTCTCTCTCTCTCTCTCTATCTATCTCTATTTTTGTTAAATTTAGGAAAAACAATTAGTTAAAAAAAGCAGAGGAGAAGACGTTGGAGACAGTGAAGGGTCAAAACAGAGGAAGAGACTCAAAACGAAATTGATTTCTCTTCTCCACCGTCATAATCAGCAATCTCCACCGTTTCTCCAACCAAAAGCCTCCTCCTTTTCCTTTACCACAACATCTCCTCAAGGTTAAACTTCTTCTCTCTTCTCACCTTAACGGGTCACCACAAAACTCTGTTTCTATGGTTCTTAACCCTCGCAAAGTTTATGTCTTTAACGTGATTCAAAAACAAACCATTTTATAAAGCATGAATAGTGTCATCCATATCTATGAGTGAGATCTATACAACACTACCATCATCATTACACTTTTAACACTCCCTTATTTCATATCATATTAAGCTCTTTTCAAGAAGCTATCGACTCTCGAATTAGTCGCAGCAGAGAGAAACTTCATGCAAACAGGAGGATTCACACCAGCTATAGCCAACACCGAGCTCGGAAACGACCAGATCCCATCTCCACATATCAAACCAGAAGCCACCGCGGTCCCAAACGCTTCAGCCTTGGCAGCATCCACACTCTCCCACACGAAAAGTATCAGACTCCCCACGCACATGTCGATAGCAAAGTACGGTCCCAAGAAAAACGGTATCGCCATCGCCATGGGAAGAGGGACAAACCTACCGAACTTACTCGGCAAACTATCTTTCACTATGTTCACAAGAATCGCCACGCCGAAGAAGGCATAGCATAGGACTAAACACTCTCTTGGTAAAGAAGCAACGCCTTCGACTCCTAGCTTAGCCATGCTTCGGTACACTGTGGCGAACGGTGCAGGGTACTCGCTGTTCGGGATGCCTAGATCATCGAAGGCCTTGTAGAAGAGCAAGAACACGCAAGGGGAGACCACGCATCCCATCGCTGTTCCGATCACTTGAGATACAAACATCGACTTGGGAGATGAGAGAGTGAGGTATCCTGTTTTGAAGTCCTGTGTGAGGTCAGAAGCTGTGGAGACTATGTTCATCATGACGCCGCACGCCGCTAAGCCAGCTAGCATCCCGCCGTGCTCGGACCCGGCCCATGCTCCTATAGTGAATATGGCGAGTTTGCCGTAAGTTGAAGCTAAGGACCAGTCTGTGAGTCCAGCTCCGTAAGCGTTGCAGAAGGCTAGGACCGGCGCGCAGATATAGATGACTAGGATGTAGTACCATCTGAGCTGGTGGAACATGTGTGGGAGTATGGCTGTGGATGTTGCGGAGATGATGATGTATCCTCCGACGGCGAACCATGTTGGGATCTGGTCTTTGAGGAAGAATCTCGTACGACGCTGGTCGTCGTACGATTCTTTCGGGGTTTGTGGGGAAGCATGAGGATCTTCTTCTTGGACTGTGAAAGATCTTCTTGAAGTGCTTCCTCGTAGCTGTACGAATAGTCCTGAGAGCGTCCGGCTCAGCACTTTGCAGAAGTTGTATAAGCCGTCTCCTAGGATGATAGCAACAGCTATGAACACCTGCAAAAGTTGTACCATAAGAATGAGCTTTATTAAAGCAGGAGAGGATTCGTTTTAGTATATACCTTGTAAGCCTGGAGACCATGCATGCTGCTGGGCTCAACATCTGCAGGAAACCAATCTCCCTTTTTGGTTTCGATGAGAGGCCACATTATACCCCAAGAGAGGATTCCTCCCAAGAGAACAGAGATGTTGATTATGTATGGGCATATCATGCCAACACCCACATATGTTGCTGAAAAATCAAAGTAGAACCTATTTGTACATCAGGCTCTCACCAGAAAGAAAATTCAATAAGCCAATGCTCTTTCTTTTTTTGAGTAAGTGAGTTGTTTTGTTGAGCTTACTTGTATTGATAAGCTTTGAGTCCAAAGGTAGGGAAGTTGGAGAACCCACAGTTTTCTCCTCCGGTGAAGAACCATTGGAAGAAACTCCACAAGAAGCTAAAGGAGAAGAACTTCCCCAATACCCTCACCTGTTTCCTGATTCAGAGAAGCAGTGTAGAGTTAAAAAACAAGGAGAAGTCAAGACTAAAGTGAAGTGAAAAGAACAGTACTTGGCTAGCTTGGCTCCTTGAGGTGTATGGAAGCTGTTGATAAGATGAGCAGTTGCAGTACCACTTGGATATGTTAGCTTGAAGTCTATTACCATTATCTGCAAACACATAGAAACTGACATCTTCAACTCATTGTCTCTCTTTTGGTCCAAATTAACAAAACTGAGACCAACCTTTCTCAGGGGAACAACTGAGAAGAGACCAAGAAAGCTGACAACAAAGAGGAAACCAATAATCCAACCCAATGAAGGGTTCTTGACACCACGTGCAACATCTCCTGATTGCTTTGCAATTCGTTCACTCATGCCAAAGAGGTATGTCCCAAAACCTCCTGTAGAATGAGAAAATAAATGTTCACTAACTAAAAACATATGATTCAATATGAAAGCTATGAGTGTTCTCCTTACCGCTGAAGGCAATGCCGGAAGAAGCAACAACACAAGTCTGAATAACAGTATTCTCCTGGCGAGTGAACGGCTGTTTCAAGTATCCAGACTTATGAAGCATCTTGGTCCACGTCTTGACAAAGAAGAATCCCAGAAGACCAGCGGAGACATTGAGCGACGGTATGATTCCCGTAGTGAGGTTAAGCTTCATAACAATGAAGCTAAACAAGATGCTTAGCACAAAGCTCACCACGAAAGCTCTTAAAGTCAGCTGCTTTGTCCAAGAAGGCACTTCTCTGCTTTCAAAGATCTTCTCCACAGATTCCTCTTCTTCATCTTCCTCTTCATGCTTCTCAGATTCTGGACTAAACCCAACTTCCTGCAACTCATGTTCCACAGCTCTGTCTGGATTTAGACACGCCTTTCTCATCTTCTCTATCTCTCTCTGTTTCTTAGATCTAAGAAAAAAAAAACGAGGTGGTGAGAAAGTTAAGGAATGTATTATTGATGAGAACTAAAATCAAAGGCTCAAAGTTGTCAACTTGGACTCTGTTTTTTTTTTTTTAACATTCTGACAAATCAGATAGCTTTGGTGTTTCTTTATTGCTTAAGATTCTTTGTCGGTATGTCTGTAAATAGCTAATTACCTGGAATTTTAAGTTGTTAATTGTTTATATAATCAACATCAGTTTTAAGTTGTTAATTGTTTATATAATCAACATCATTAAGTTCTAAACAAGTTCTTAAACACATCCAACCATATCCAACAAGCTTGGAACTTTAATAAATATCTTATAATAACAGTATCTTGAGTGCTCTCCAGACCACAAACTGAATAAAAAGTCTACACCTTTTTTTTTGTGCAAAAAAAAGTCTACACCTTTTATTATCAAAAGATAATACTAATTGAAGATAAGGCAAAGAATATGAGAAAACCAATGGTGTATTTATTTCCCTATTTATCAACTCAAAAGGGCATACAATATTACTGAATATAAAATTAAAAAAAAATAGGACCAATCTATAAATTCCACTACAATCTAATTTACACGTCGGGACCACATTTTTACAAATATTTTTAAAAAGATTTGATTTTTTTTTAAAGAAAACATTAAGAGATACAACGGTTGTTTAACCAGTGGAGGTGTGATTGTAAAAGCGAGAACATTGAACAGCAGGTTTTGAGAGCAGATGTGCAACTTCTATCGTGGACAAACGAAGGCTGGTTACAGTTTATACGACAAACAGAGCAAAACAGAGTCTGGTAGTTTCAAACCAGAGTTCCAAGGGAATCTTGTCAAGTAGTTATGTTGCAAGAAGAACGTTTTTGCTGTAGCGTTGCTCAAGATCCTGACGTATTTCATCTGGAATTTTGTCTCCTGTGAATAGGTTATTGTTCAAGAACTGAGACTCTGCTCCGGCAAGGAAAGGAGGTAATCTCCGGAGTCCGGAGATAGAGTTATGGCTCAGATCAATAGTGGAGCCTTTAAGTAATGAAATGGATGCGGTGTTGGTGATTGAGGCGAAGTTGTTTATTTGTAGGAACATTGATGAGAGTGTGGTACCAAAGAGTGAGCTTAGGGATGGCCCCGGTGAAGTGACTCATGCGATGTACGTTAGGTTTGTTAAGGGCGTTAAGGCGTTGATTGTGCTTTGCATTGAGTTTTTGGATAGAGATATGTACCGGAGAGTGATGGGGGAAAAAAAGGTGGGAGTTGGCCGGAGATTTGGTTCCCACGGGAGCCCAACATTCAGAACCATTAGGTCTTCTGTTTTAGATTCAGTTGCTAAATTATATAGGATTCGATATATATTTCACATTCTTGTTAAAAAAGGAACCTATCTATAATATATGATCCATCCAATATATCTTTTTTGTTAGCAATGTTTTTAAACCCTACCAGACACTAAAAAGGACAATTTCATAGATCATCAAGTTATTGTATCGACCGTGGACGAATCACAAATTAATAAATTAATTTTGATAGATAATATTATGTTATATATAAAAAAATATAAGAGATATTTTATATTTTGAAAAATATGTAGAAAATACTTAAATTAAGTTTTTTTTTAATTCACATACAAAATATCAAACATTAATTTAGATTATTTAACAATTTTTTGTAACAAGTTAGAAATTATGATTAAATAAAAAAGTACCAAAATTTAAAATCGATAATTGTTAAATGTCTAATGTAAATAATACAATTAAACTTTAAATTCAAAATAAAAAAGTAAAATTTCAAATTATAATATTTTGCCGATAACAATAAAAAATTTCTCACTATCATCGTTCATTTCATTTTTTTTATGGCAGAGTGAAAATTTCATCAAAATCTAGAAATCACAAATAAAAATCAAAACTGCAAAGCCTAACTTTTATTTAAAATACAAAATATATTTTAATAAGATAATTAAAAAATTAAGAAAGAAAAAGTAAAAATTACAATGGTTCAACAGATAGTTGATTCCGGATTCTAACAGTTTTAAAAAGTTTTTAAATAATTGTTTAAAAAAAAATCCAAATCAGATTATATATAAGATCACTGGATTTACCAGTTCAACCGTGTATTAAAGTCGGGTTTCAAAACACTGCTTGTTAGGAAATTATCCAATATATGTTTTTTTTAAAGTATCTTTCATTAACCAAATCTCTTCACGAACTATTTATGTTAAAAATGATTATAAAATAAAGAATTTGTTATAAATCATATGGTGGACGTCCATAACCGGCCTGTCCATATCGGTCCGTACCGGCCCGTCCGCGAAGATCATAGTCGGCTGGTTTTTCCTTTTATGGTCTGGTCTAGTTTTCATTTTCCTACTTGGATTAGGATTTGTACTCTTTTGATTTATCTATATTTGTAATTTCCTATATAAGGACACCTTTATCTTATGAATAACACACACGATTTTCCCCTAAATTACAACAGAATTTTATTACTGCACGCCCAGGCGATAGGAAAGGAGGTTTTCCCTTTATATATAGAAGAGAATTAAGGAAATTGTTGTCTCGATAAATAATGAAGGCTATATATAGGAATATATAATTAGACAGAAAAAATTAAGTATAGAGATTATGTATATTAGCTTTGTTTAGGGCGTTAAGGCGTTGATCCTGCCTTTCATTGAGTTCTTGGATAGGATAAGTATATGAGAGTGACGGGGAAAGAAGGTGTGAGTTGGCGGGAGATTTGGTTCATCTTTATGTCTAAATGGAACAAGGGACTAGACACATGTTTAAGGTCATTGGATGAATTGGTTTGAAGCTAAAACAAGGACTTTGAGACGTGGAAGTGTGGTGAGAAAGGAGGAAAGAGTGCCTGAGAGTTGGTTATAGCTAAGTTCAAGAGTGTGGAGGTATGAGAAGAGAAGAGGAAAGAATTGGGTATAGGACCGGTTAAGCAGTTTCTAGTCAAGGAGAATACTCTAAGGAGAGGGAGCAGATCGAACAGAGAAAGGAGAGGTCCGGTGACTAAACCAGGGTAGATAACGAGTTGGGTCAAATGGGTTAGGTTGTAGATAGAAGGAGATAACTAACAGATAAGGAGGCGACGCGGCCTAGAGAAGTGCAAGTGAGACTAGAGAAGGAGGAAGAAGGGTCAGGGACTCTGAAGTCCCAAGTGGTGCAGAAGGCCGAGCCGGTTAAAGAAGATTAAGAACGGCTGGTCCATAGGAACTAATGAAGAGATAGCAGAGTAAACAAGAGTGAGCAAAACTGAGACATAAACCTTACAAAAAGTCACACTAAAACTTCAAATAAAACAAAAGACATACAACAACTTTTTTTTTGAACACAAAAGACATACAACAACTTAAAAGAAAAAGTGATAAACAGTAGTAGGCTAAACAGTAGCCTTGCAACAATTCACTCAATCTGAAATTCTAAAGGAACCGAGTTCAAATTTGGAACATAGGCACAGTGAGAAAACCAACCGTCCTCCTCGCCAGAACCTATCTGAATCTTATTGCACATGTCTCCCTTCACAATATAGATGCAAGGCTGACTACATCCATCGCCACAACACATGAATAAGGTCTTATCATAGATGAAGTAACTGACCCCATACATTTTGTTACACAAGAATGGCAAGTTAGTTGCTGTCAAGGTCATCAAGTTTATCCACACCACTTCTTCTTTATCATCAGCCTTATCCTTACTTACCCAAATTTCAATCTTCCTTGTTAAAAAACATTGCTGTAACAATGAAAACCGATCTCCTTTACAAACCGCAAGGAGAATCTCATTCCAAGAATGGTCATCTTCAAAAGGAGGAAGAAGACAAATGGGTTTGAAAATCTCCTTTGAGAAATCAAAGCTTTGGATGAAATACTCACAAGTATGGCGATTGTAAGCAATCCAATACAAATTTCCATTCAAGGACACATGTGGCCACCGTTTGGCTTCGTTAGATGTGTCACATATGTACATGTCCTCGTCAAGTGTATTAACATACCTCAACACGTGAGAGGCACACTCGTAGATCGCAACTTCCTCGGTTTGGGGGTAGTACAGTAAAATCTTGTGAACCTTTTTGGATCCACTACTGTCGTATCCTAAGCCGAAAACAGCGAAGTCTCTTTCCAGGGACAACTTGATTAAGTTTACATGTCTCGACCATGGATTCCAAAGCGCTGTCTCCTTCTTCCGGTGAAATGGATATTTACAGAACAAGAGATCATCACAAGTAGTGATGGTACCATATTCCGAATTTAACTCCCTGCAAGAAGAGTGCAGCTCACGCAAATGTATGGTTTGATCGATGATGTCTATCGAATAAATCTTTGATTTGGTTAGGAAAATGAACTGGGGACGGGAGAGAGACAAGTGCTTGTTGATGAAACTCTTGTCATTTGAAAGAGAGTTCCATCTCTTAGACACGGCTCTGAACCGAACAAGAGATTTAGGTGGAAGACGAGAGAGTATATCTTCCTCTAGTTCCCATGGAAGCATAACATGCAGAACCATTTGGTATTCTGATTTTTATTAACTTTGATATAATATAATCATATATACATATCTTTTTCTCCAAAAAGAAACAATATATCATATAAGATCCAATATTTTTTGTTGGTAATACAATATATATTTTTCTCCAAAAGGAAACAATATATCATATAAGATCCAATACATCTTTTTGTTTCTTTGTAATACAATATATAATCTTATCCAAAAAGGAAACAATATATTATATTCGATCTTGTTTGAGGCTAAAACAATGACTTTGACAAGAGGTCATTAGATTAACTGGAAAGGACCCCGGCCATTGTGTTAGAGATCTCTAGTTCCGTTGACGAAACTAATATTACATGATGTGGTTTTGGGTCTGGGATATTCGGGCTTGTTAATTCAAAAAAAAATAATAATAAATAAAGAAATAAAACAAGGACTTTGAGACGAGGAAGTGTAGTGAGAAACAGAGGAAGAGAGCATGGGAGTTGGTTATATCTAAGTTCTAAGAGTGTAGAGATTTGAGAGAGATGACAAGGAACTGGGTATAGGACCGGTTAAGCGGTTTCTAGTCAAGGAGATTAGTCGAAGGAGAGGAAGGAGATATCGAACCGAGAAGGGAGAGGTCTGGTGACTAAACCAGGGTAGAGAACGAGTTGGTTCAAATGGGCTAGGTTGGATATAGAGGAGATAGTGAACCGGATAGATTAGGTCCAAGAGATAAGGCGGCCATGCGGCCTAGAGAAGTGCAAGTGAGACTAGAGAAGTAGGAACAAGGGGTAAGGACTCTGAAGTCCCAAGTGGTGAAGAAGGCTGAGCTGGGAATGTCGGTTAAAGAGTCTCTAATGGATTCAAGAGTGGTTCGGTCCATAGGAGCAAATGAAGAGAAAGTAGAGTGGACGAGAGTGAGCAAAAGAAGGAAGAAAGTGTAGCTCATGGTTTATATTTTTTAAGTATCTTCTTCTTTCTCTTTTTTAGTTTTAGTTTGGTGAAAGGTTTTAAAGAAAGAGAGGATAGGCCGTGCGAGAGAGTTATAATGAACACATAGAGAGTGTGTGATAGTGAGTGAATGTTAACGTTACGCTATGTATTCTTGTCCGAAAATGTGTTAGTTTATTTATTACATTTTCATTTGACTCGTCGGTGATAATGGCGGTTGTGGTCTCTTGTGCTTGCGTTTTAAACTTTCCAGGAGGTAACTTTGAAGATTGATGAGATTTGGTTTTACGATTTGAGATATTTAGAACCGTTTTTGGGGACGACTAGATGAAACATTCGACTTAACTCCTAAACTTTAAGTGCTTAATATGTATAGATCATTAATTAGCCCCTCAAACTATCTATGAATAATATAGATCAGCGAATTATTTATCCTCTTATTATTAAAAGGGAAGCAAAATTAAAGAGTAACCTCAAATGGTACTATATTTACATGGATGCCATTAGCTTACGTGTCATACAACCAGCCATTCTCAGACCCTTTTTCAAAACATCCACGCTCATCTAAGGTATTTACAAATAATGCCATTGGACTGTCTTTAAACATATAATTGCGGGATCCTTATAAATATGTATATAACATAGTTATATTTTAACTGCCGTGTGCTGGCACACATCAGATTCGCAACCTATATTTCATAATCTCATTCGACAGACAACGGCATGAGATCAGACACGGCAATTCCTATTGGTTATATAACCTGCGATACAATACTCGAAGTTAGTTGCAAACACATAAATCCCTTATTACAACGATGGAAGCAATATATTTTCGAAGGTGATGACAAAGTTGCTAAACCTGCAAATAAAGTGGTACTTTGTTCGTAGGAAAATATAGTGTCACATATTAGTTGTATATTCATCATAGCTTTAGGGCCATTTACTTTAACTAAATTATATCAAATCAATGTAGGAAGATGTATATTCTTTTTTTTTGGTCAAAGGAAGATGTATATTCATCATTGTAATCTTCAGTGTTCTTCTCCACGAATTATGAATTACAGTAGTTTCTATTCATTTTGAAAATCATCAGCCTCTACATCCAAGTTCAAAATCGCTTGCTACAAACCATTTACAAAACTGTATTGCAAAGTATTTCGACCAATCATAATGTTTTCAAATAAATATTCTTAACTAACATTATGGTCAAGATTTTTATAACAAGTGGTTTTATAATCTGTGATATATTGCATAGTATTTCGATCAATCATAATGTTTTCAAAGAAATATTCTTTAACAGTATTTTTATGATCCCATTAAAATCTCAGCGAAATAAAGAAAATGAGATAACTTATCGCCATAATTTTATAATCTTTGATTTAATCTTTATGAACTTATGATAGAAAATTAGGGAAAGTTATGAGTCATTTTCCTCTCCACGCAAATTTGGTTCTCCATTTATTGCAATTTCATATATAATAAGGCAATCCATGATCTGCTATAATAGTTTTCGTTGATTGCCTTCCTTAACGGTAGCCTTAATATAAATTATTATTTGACTACATAATATGTATTTTGAATCCAATACTATCAATCAATCTTTGATTGGAAAATCGAATAGGGTCCTAAAATAGTCTTCTTTGCCATTTATTAACTTCCAAAATTTTCGTAAATATTAAAAAACCTTCAATGCGGATTGCCAATTATTTTGATTAGTCGTATATAATATATATCAATCACATTTATGCCAGTAAAAATTCGAACTTATATAAATACATAGACGAGACTGCTACAAACCTATCATCTTCTCTGTATTCACTTCACTCTGAGTTTATTTTCCCATTCATAATTTCTGGAACTCAACTGATGCATCTGTTGTCCTCTGTTTTTACAGTTTTGGCAAATTGATTGGGGTGTTGGTAATTTACAGTTCTAATTCTAAAAAACAGTATTAGGTGATTTTAACATTTGGTTATGGTAACATTAGTTTTTGGATCATGATCAGGTGGATTCAAGCACGTGACAACCATTTATAGATTTTCTAAAATCTTTTTTGAGCCTGATGATGTTCCAAAGATCCAGTCTTTCAGAATGATGTAATACAGTTTGATTAGTGAATAAAGAACTATCTTGACTTTATATTTATGCTAACTTATTTTAATAATTTAAGTAGGATCCCATTCTATGACTACTGAGGAAAAGAATCTTGGATGATCTGGTTCTAATATTTGATTTTTCTGGCGTTGTTTAATTATTTGTTGTTGCTTCCTATTTTTTTGTTTCTCTGTATGTTTTCGTTTAATTTTAAGCTCATAAGTTATAATATTTTTTTCTATGGTACTATTTTAGTAACCACCAAAACGATCTAAATTTCTACCAGAAGTAAATTATAAACACAATTTCTTCAAACTTTAGATACTAACCTTATGTAAACCTATGTTACATGGAAACGGAAGCGGATACGCGGAAGCGGAATCGTGTAGAAGCGTAGAAGCGAGATTTTTAAAAAAATTAGGAAGCGGAAACGTGTCGGAAGCGTATATTTATATATGTATATATATATATATATTAAAATTACAAATATGACTAAAAATATATTATTCATATTAAAATAAAACATTTATTCATTTATAATAATTTTAAATAATTTTATGTTAAAACCTTAAAACTATACATAAACTAAGTTTATAAGATATTATTATACTAATTATTTTTAATATTTAGTAAATAATTAACACAATATATTTGAATATAGACGGTATATCTCTAATAAGTCCTCAACGCATAAAGATAATATACAGTATTAGTTTTAATGCTTGTATATTTATATTCTCTATTTCACTATTATATAAAAATAAAAACAATATTTTTATATTTTTATTTATTTATGACATTGTATTTTTTTTTTAAAACGGAAGCGTGATTCCAAAATGGAATCGTAAGCTTCCAACGTGTTTTTAAAGAGGTATTTTTGGAAGCGCATTGGAAGCGAGATTCCGAGAGCTTCCACAAGCTTCCGATTCCGATTCCGGTTCCGAAGCGGGAAGCGGACGTTCGACGAAGCTTCCATGCAACCTAGATGTAAACCGCAAGAAGTTTAATTCTCAATTTATGTGTTGTTAGCAACTGGTTGGGGCGAAAATAATCTTCATTTGTTGATCTGACCCCAAGCGTAAATTCAATTTGTAAAAATATAAGGCTAACTGCATTGGACATACATCAATAACTGTTAAAATTGGATGTTATTAACTTTCTTTACTTCAGAGTGAAAAGCAAAAGTAATAAGTTTGTAATTTTTATTTAATTCTGTATCAAATATCGAACCTGAATATCTTTTTGTGGTTCAGATTGTCACCTTCGATCTATTCCGTTACATGGTCAGAGTATTTTGCAAAATGTTGATACGTTCTCCAAGCCTTAACATCAGCGCGAACTTGAATCTTCAATCTCACGAATTCCTGAGTTATTTAAAGTCGTTTAGTAGGAGAAGATTGACCCGACGGAAATCATCGAGATAAACAAAATACACAAAATTGAAGATGAGGAAGCTATATCTAACAGACGATTGTTACAAAGTCTTTGAATGATCCAACATGGTCATGTACCCTAAGTTCCTTACATGTTTTTCAATGCCCCTTTTACTTAAGTTCCCTAATAAAACGATCATTATAGAATTGAAGTTGGAAACTAACCTTTCAGCCTTTGTGCCAAGAGGAAAGGACTATAGGTTCTGTTGGACATACGGACTTCATGTCTGATCTGAAGGACTGAGAAAAAAGAAGCAGAAATGAGTATTAAATCAATGTGTTTACCATAGTAAATTACTGACTTTAAAAACAGAGAATCAAACTACAGTGCATCATATACCAAAATTCTGTGTTGATGCCAGAATGTCTTAAAGGTACATGTTTTCAAACTGCCATATTAGTTGAAGCCCTCTGTTTTTATCGTTTTAGAAAACATTGATAATCAGTATTATCATAATCAAAAGAAGCATCAATAAATCAGTCTACTAAAAGATCTTTAAATCAATTTGGAGCATTGTCTTACCTTCAGTTAAATGCAGAAGATCCATTAGGTCTTCTTTTTCGACTTAGTTACTAAATTATTTCTCTGATAATTTAGGATTTATCTATTTTTCATCCTTGTTAAGAAGGAAACAATATTTAATATATGATCCAATATATATTTTTCTTGTTAGGGAAAATCAAACAATATAAGTTTTTTTTGTAAAACTTCTTTCGTTACTTGAGTAACAAACTCATAAATTTATATTTTTTTTCATAAATGAATATAATAGCCTGTTGAGTCGATCCGAATATACAGTAATTTTAAATTCGGTATTATAATAACATCACTAATTGGTTTTTTAAGAGAAACTTGCTGGTTAGATTTCAGTTTTAAAAATTCCAAGTCGATTTTCATGTGCATAAATAGAATGACAACCATTACTACAAAAATAACATTTTCACGAGGCAAAAGTAAAAACACAGACGCACACTTTTCTTTGTTTGTTTTTGGCTCTGTAATAATAAGCTGATTAGATTCGTTCAGACAGTCGAGTCTGAAATATCTCTGGAAGAACCTTCGTAGTCAACGTCTTCCTCTATGAGCGGCCGTGTATCCGCCGCGGGATCGTATCCCTGAACGACGAGCACCGACGCTGTGGTTGAAAACTCCGACGACGACAACAAACTTCCAACTGGTCCTAACTCCGGACAATCCGTACTGTTAACCAACGGCGCAACCGCCGCGTTTCTCCCCACGATGAAAAGATTGCATTTGCTCATCGCTTTAAGCGTCGCGTTGACATCATCTCTGCTCTCAACGACTCTCTCCTCGTAAGCCAACGACTCATTCCCTCTCGGATCGTTCATCAACTCTCTCAAGAACTCTTCGTCAATCTCTTTTCCCTTCTTCTCCTTCTCGTCTTCTTCTCCTTTGCCGAACCTCTTCAGCGTCCCTCTCGCAGCTACGAACTTCAGAACGGTCAGCGAGATCCCTGGATGCTCCACCATCTTCATCCCGTACGCGAGAGCTTCTCTGTCGTCTAACCCTCCGAAGAACGGAACCACGATCTTGTAATCAACCTCGCTGGCCACGACGTGGGACGTTCCTCCGAGTCCCCTGTCCACGAGAATCCCCACGGAGCAAGGAGCTCGCTGCAGGACACGTTTGTTCACCTCGTGGAACGCGTGTCCTATCGACTCCATCGCTCCGTCTACTCTCTGGTGCTTGTGGAACGGGAGGAGGATCATCGCGACTCGTTTCTGGTGCGCGCTCGTGCATATGTCCTCGTGGATGCTGCTAAGGTCAGAGATGGCTGTCATCGGTCTAACCGCTACGGCTCGGAGATGCTGGTAAGCCTCGAAGGCGATCACCATCTGATCCGTCGATCTCTCCACCTTGTTCCACGCCGGGAGGCCGTTCAGCCGAGCTTTGTGAACCATCGCGATCGCTGATGACCGCTCCGAGAGCTCCATTAGATGCATCGCGTAGACGCAGAGACGTCCTCTCTGTCCCGTCCCTCTTGATGACTCGATCATGTTGATCAATGTAGGGATGTTGCGTGTACTGTGGAAGCAAGCGAGGATCCTTAGCTCGGAGTCATGATCTTTTCTCTGGATCGTTCTGTGCTTGTAAGGTGCTCCTCTTCTCGCAGGCTTGTAAATCGCCATCAGAAGTGGAGTCGTGATGAAGGTTGTGACCAACGCCATTAGGACTAAGATCGCAAACGCTTGATCGTTCAGCACCTTACGGTCCTTGCCGATGTTTAGAACAATAAGTTCGACTAAACCTTTGGTGTTCATAAGGACTCCAAGTGACATGGCTTCTCTGAAAGGAACCTTGCAGAGCATCGAGGCCACAACGGTTCCTCCAATCTTCCCGAAACAAGTGGTGAGTATGACGAGAAGTAGAAGTCCCCATGATTGTGCTCCCCTGATCGTTGTTACATCAGTTTTGAGACCGCTAGACGCAAAATAGAGCGGTAGGAGAAGCCCCGAGACAAGATCCTCTATCTTCTCGGTCAAGATCCTGCAGAAAGGTCCTTCTTTAGGAGTCACTATACCTACAACAAACGCCCCGAACAGCGCGTGTATCCCAATAGTGTCTGTCACAAAGCTCGCCGCTAAAACTAAGGTTAGAGTGACACAGACGTAGAGTTCCTTCACAGGCTCTCCTTCAGGACATCGCTTAGCCATATAAGCCAGGAGAGGTTTGATAGCCAAAACTGCGAAGATCACAAAACCAGATCCAGAGAGGAGAACCCAAAGAGGTACAAGAGGAGAACTTTCGTTTCCTGAGAGAGCAATCGCAAGGGCGAGGAGTATCCAAGCTGCAATATCATTCACTCCCGCTGCTGACATCGCCATGCGTCCAATGTCGGTTGTTAGAAGCTTTAGCTCAGCTAGGATACGAGCGAGCACAGGGAAGGCAGTGATTGACAAGGCAACACCCATGAAGACTATAAATGGAATCTGATGGACTCCTTTGCTTATGGTGGAACTGAGAACAAAAGATGTGCCTACACCCAGTATAAAAGGAAGTGAGATCCCAGCTAGAGCTATCAACAGTGATTTCTTTCCGGTTCTTCTGATGGCGGCAAAGTCGAGCTCAAGCCCAACTAGAAACAAGAAAAACAGAAGACCGATGTTTGCGAGCGTGTCTAAAACGGTCAGGCTCTTCTCTGGAAAGATGGTGTTGATATACACCTTGCTTCGTCCTAGAGCAGTGGGTCCAAGCAGTATCCCTCCCTATGGAACCATCCATTTTAGTCTCCTGCTAAAGTGATTAAATTATATACAAAGAGACAGAAAGATACTCACAATGATCTCGGCAATGACCCGGGGCTGTTTGAGAGGTTTAAGAAGGTAAGCCAAGAGCCTTGTAAACACAACCACCAAGCAGATCTGTAGGATGATCAGAGGAAGCGCGAAATCAAGAGGGCTTTCGTGTTGGAAGGCTCCATTAGAAGAAGCCTTCATTGCAGCCGGGCAACCCCCTGTAACATTGGTGCTAGCCATCCTACTCGCGATCTAACTTCACAGGTTGATGATTGGTCGAGAGAACGCAGCACTGCTTAAACCCTCAATAACGCCTTGTCTGCTCCCTCATTGCATTGCCAGTCGAGGGATGAGACTTGGCAGGGAGGAGAAAAGGAAAACAAGATCTATTCTGCTACGTCTCTGTTTTTCATAAACAGAATCCACTTCAAGAAGTGAGGATATAAAAGGGAGCAACAGAAAACTATTTATGTCCACAGTGCTAAGAATAGAAAGAAGAGAATGAGGACATACCAACTCCAGGGTAAGCGTACACCTGGCACCTCTTCTATTTATAGACAGTCAGTTACTTAACTTCCAACCAAATTGCATCTCTCCTTCACAGACATGAACTGCCTACACTGCACCATCTCTGTTATGCCAGTTTGTCCTAATTTTACAAGCACTTGTACATGTCTCCTGAAAAAGTGATGTCTTACACTTCAAAGATTCTTAAACATCAACCAATTTCACTTATATCATTACATATGCATTAGATAGATAATATGAAATGCACAATATGAGGGGTAAGAACAACTCACAACATTGTGGAGAAAGAAGTCAGCATTGTTCGTGCTGCAGCAGCTAGAGCCACAACGCGTCCGTGGTACGGGTGACCAGTAACCACCACGGTCAAAGACAATGTTTGTCTCATTCACCCATACAAAAAGAAATCAATATATGTAAATCTAACCGAAGCAGAGTGAAGCTAAGTGTCTCATACTAAAGCTGATGCTTCAGCTGGTATATTCTGTAGACAGGCAGGGGTAATGAAGAACTTACAATGGTGGGACCAGCGTGTTGTACCCAAACTCCTCAGAGATGGGAGTCTGGTCATCGTGACCCGAAAATTCAAAATCTTCTAAAAGCAGGAGATTCAATAATGTATGATCAAACATGTGGTTGTGTTTGTGAAACTAGTCACGTATTCATTATGCCAACACTATTTGTAACTCCACTGTAAGAAACACTGTTTTTTTCTTCCTTTAAGCACTTAATTTCATAAGAAAGATTCAGTATTTTCCCTCGAATTAGACCCAAGTACAAGAATACTCACTTGCAATAAGGATCCATACACATAGAACCAAATCTTCAACAACAGAAGAGAAGAAACACCACTAAGTTCTCTAGTCATATGCTAATGCAATGAATGACTCAGTTTAAGCTTCATTCACAACTCTTCCTCATCTCTAAGAATACTCCAGAGATTAACTAAACCTCTCTAGTCTCCGACGCCGCAGCTCATCTAACGGAAGATCACTAGAAAAAGATGAAGAATGTGCCTGCCCCTGGTTCACTGACCATCCGTTTCCTCCACTCCGCCCCGAGCCACACATCTCACAAACACTTTCCCAACCAGAATTATCAAACGTACACGACTGGCATCTCCAGATACCAGGCCCTGCTATCCCATTCTGGCCTCTCCCCACCCTTCCTCTCCCCGTGATCCTCCTCCTCCTCGACCCAACCATACCATTCAGAAACCTCAACGGCCAAGTCACCGCTCTGGCGACACCTCTAACCACCATAGCCACAGGATCTGCCCCCGAGTAAGAACTCTTCATCTTCATGTAAAGAATCCCAGCAAGAATCCCACCTAAATGCCCAAGAAACGAAGCCCTCGGCACAAACATCTGCACCAGAACCAGCTCAGCCCAAGCAGCATACTTCGTCGGGACTAGGACCCCGTACACGCTGGTGTAGTCCTCAGCCTGAGCATTGAGAACAACTTTCAAAGCAAATAAAACTCCCGAGAATCCCACAGAGTACTCGTGGTAGTAGGCTCTCCTGTAGTCAAACAAGACGTGCAGAGACTTGGCTAAGAGCAATGTGACTCCCTGCGACATGCCGAGAAGGGTAACGACCATAGAAGCGAACTGTGTGCTTCCCATGGACGTCTCCAGCTTGATACCTTTCCAGAGAAGAGACATCATGTTGTAAACCAAGTGAGGCTCGTTGAGATGGTAGAAGGCTGATAGAAAGAAGCGTTTCAAGTCCTTGTGCTGTTTTCAAGAAACGACAATTTAGCATATACATCACAATCCCTAATTTCTCCAGAAATTACATAAGAGAAAATCGAATTTCAAGATCGAGATCGAGATCGGCGAAATTGCAATCTGGAATTGAGGAGGTATATACCTTGAGGATGAGGTTTGGATTGAACCAGACCTCGCTGATGTGAGGGATGAGGGGATCGAGAAACGCGGGCCTGAGATAGACGAGAGTGTTCGCGGCTAATAGACCCGCCGTCACCGGCGGTTTCCACGGCAGTCTGTAGTATTCTGCGACGGTGCTAATCGCCAGAAGCGGGAGCATGCCTCCGGTTCCTCTTCGTCTCCCTTCGCCAAAATTCGCCATTGTTTTCGATATATCTGATCTTCAAATAGTGTAGTACTAATTTATTAAATCTAATTTCATTTGCATATTATATATATAGAGAGAGAAATATAGCGCAGCTTGGTCTCTACGAAAACAATTCTCCAGACGCTTCTTTTCTTACAGCACGTGGGACCCACCATCACATTTTAAAGAACACAGCTTCATTAGAAGCCTAATTAATCTCTCTTAAAAACCCAATTACTTTTCTTTTTTTTTTGACAAAGGGTTTAACATGATTGCTTAAATGGTAGTTTGGCATCTTTTTCAACAACTGGTTAGTAATTTTTTGTTTGTAAGCTAAACCATAAATGGATTGGAATGTCATAGCTAATGATGCTGATGTATTTATCAAATTTCATAAATTTCTAGGTAGTAAATTAGATGTTCGATCCTAAGCTAAAATCTAATTACTTACCTTAAGGGTTAAGTGTATTTTGATAGATTTGAAAATTCTATATAAATCTAAAGTTATTCATTTTATGATTTTTCTAGAAAAAGAATGATTTTGATTGAAATGTTAGTAGAGATGAAATGGAAATACTTGGATGTTTATGAACAAGTGGTGAATCTGCTAATAGATGAGGAAGTTGATGCACTTGAAGCTAGAGAAGAAAGTTATGCAAGGTAGAGAAAATTTATTGAGCATGTATATGTCTTAGAGTTTGATTCAAAGTAGCATGAACTAAAAATGTTGTTATATTATGCTTGACTGGATTTTTGGAGAAGTCTTCATCAATTCAATGCCTATGAAATCTTTGAATTTTACAGAAGTCTATAACACACCGCCTACAATATAATGAACCTCTACGTCTACTTTTTCTACATGTGGGTGGTCTCCTGTGTGGCGATTGTGCGCTACTTTTTGGTGTTCAAAAAAAAAAATTTTATTTGAATGTTTTATTGTTACAATAATGTTTAGTTTTTCTTCCAAAAGCAAGAAAAGAAGAACTTATAATTAAATGTAAAGGTTAGTAGTCAAGAAACAACACAAACTAAGAGTTTTCCTCTAAAATCAGTATTAAAATTATGTGTTGTAATTTTATAATTTATGAATTTTAATTCAATGTATGTGTTATACAAGAACTACTAATAAATTTTATTTCATAATAGATTTAGATTTGAATGAATTGGCAAAAAAAAAATCTGTTAAAAAATACAAAAATTCAAATGGAAAAAGTTTCTGGACTTTTAAGTACCACTTAAATGTACACGTTAGATCTTTAGTTAAACTTGTTAATCTATATTATTTTCTAAGTCGATTAAGATACATAAATAACATTTTGTATTTTCTAAAAAACATTTTTGAATTTATTTTCATCGAATATTTATTCAAAGAAAACCTGTTTTTGTTCAAAAACTGTTATAAAATAAAAAGATATGATTTTTTTGAACATTAACAAAAGAAATGATAATCAACACAACATTTGATTAAGTAAAGGGGAGATCTTCTCAGTGATTTTCATCGGCTTTAGGCCTTGTGTTAATAAGCATTTTGCGAAGCATCGTGTTCTCGTTCATCAAGGTAGAGATCTTCTCCTCAAGTTCATCATTGTTGTTCTGCAACTCATTAGCTCTTGATTCCAAATCACTCACATACACTTTCTTCCTCTCCCTCGCTTGTTGTGCAGATACTCTATTCCTCAACAATCTGAAATTTCAAACTCAACCAAAAAAAAAACTCACATTCGTCCCTTTCTTTTTCATTACATGGCAAATTTGCAACTGCATCATAACTTTTGTTACAAAAACGCAAAGTGATTTTACATATTATTTTTTACCTCTTGAGGCTTCTGTATTCTTTGTCGACCGGGTTTCGTCCACGGGGGCGCTTGGCGTTTGAGGTTCCATTTTGTGTCTGGTCAATCTCTTGATTGTTGGCTACGTCGTCGGCACTGCTGCTTACAACACATGCTGATCCAGCTGCTTCCATGTCTGGAACCATCAACAACTCCTCCTCACTCTCCTCTGAAAATTATACAAACCGCTTTTCTCAAAACCAAAATAAGCTAGAAAAAAACAATTTTTTCATTAAAAAACCTACCAGTTTTTTGCGTCTTGGGGGAAGAAGGAGAAGAACTCGAGTTCCCATTGGGTCGTTGAAGAGACATCAATATGTTTTGTTTTGTCTTTTGAGATTTTGATGAAGACCAGAGTAGAGAGAGATTAGAAAGAGTAAGAGGTTAAAGAGAATATCGAACCATATTTAGCTTCTTTTTTTCCTTCTTTGGGACCACTGAAAGTCTGAAACCAATCAAACACCATACAGTTCTGCAACTCGTTTTGACGAAAAATCTTGACTAAAAGTTTTGGTTGGCTTATAAAAGAACACGTAGGTTCATGCAAGGCCACAAATGCAAGAGTTTCACTCCAAAGGTCATCGTGCAGTTGCCGAATGCATTTTCTTTTGTCCACTATACCTGATTTGGTATGTTTAATTGATTATTCTGTTTTTGCCTTTAGAGTCTTTGGTTCATGGTTTCTTATGGAAACAACCTTTATCGACAGATCGTGTGGTTTTAAGACCCATTATTACTTTCTAGTAAGGAAAAAAGTTTCCTAGCTACACGAAGTTTACAGTAATATGGTGGAAACCATCCGATGTATGAAAATGTATTAACAACTACACCAAATTTATGTTAATACATGCCACATGTACGAAGTAAATGATAATATGGTGGCAACATCACAGTCGGGTTTAAGGATCGTCATTCAAGAAGATAGCATAGTAACAACTACGTGTGTATTTGTTTGCATGGCCTAGAAGAAAGCATGCACAACAAACTCATCATGTAGTCATATAGTGGAAATTTTAGGGATCGTCATTCAAGAAGATAGCATAGTAAGGTTGAAAATTTACTTCTTTAGCACTTTTACAAGATATAATACTAAACTAAGAACATATTATTGTACTACCCTTCAAGATTTAAGACTCAGACGGATCTGTATATCTTCCTGGACCCATTACCGAACTTTGGTTTGTGCTTTTATTACTCGTTTTCTTCTTTAAATTGGATCAGGGCTAATGAGAGATGAGATTTGTCCCCCGAAAAAAGGCTAATGAGAGATGAGTATTTGTATATCACTCGAAAGGGACCACGTGCCTTAAAATCAACTACATTCACAAGGTGTCACTTTTTGACGATGTGCTATCCAAAATGATTGATTTTCATCTGCAGCGAGCAGACACAGGGGCAAAGCTACTCATATTTTGGGTGGCGCAGTTGCCCCCTATGGCATTACAAGCCATAGAGATTGTGGCCAAGAGCACTCTCGAGAGAGAATAGAAGAATCATATAGTCATAGTTTGTAGCCTTGTAGGTAAGGTTACAGCTTCTAGGTCTCATCAATGGAGATATCTACCTCTTATTCTCCTTACTTCTTATCCTCTGTCGACAGTACGTGTCATTCACCTTCTGAATCTTCCGTTAATCTCTCCCTAAGCCTCACCTTTCCCTCTACTTCTCCACAAAGGTCTTCACATCACTACTACTCTGTTTTTCCTCTGTTTTGTGAGATCAAATTTGCATTTTGATGGGGTTTTTTTTCTTCTTTATATGCGGAGCGACAAGCCAAGATTGGCCTCCTATTATATAGAAGGCCTATTAGAGAATCTGTCTCACATGTTCGATACTTCATTTATATCATTATATGTAAGTCACTAACAGCACAACATTCTTGAAAAACAACTACATTCGGACACTTTACAGAATGTTTATACATTTTCCTTGGTTCTAACATACGATAACCAAGATAGAAAACACCATATTTTGACGTATCAAAAGAAAGATGGACATTGGATTGATGGTCGGAGATATTCCATGGGAGTAAGAAATCTTAAACCTCCCATCTGACATATTGATAGTTTTTTTTTTCTTTTGGTAAAAGAATATTGATAAGTTTCCTTATACTTGGTTAAATGTTTCTGTTCAGTATGTTTCTTGAAAGTTGAAACCGTGAGAAGACTAAGGATAACGAGATTAGAGAGATGTTAAAACTTGGACCGTTCGGTTCAATGACACTGTTTTCACAGTCTTGAAAGATTTAGGCATTGATAAAGAGTCTTCATGCGGGACGTAGCATTGAAGAACTTGGATGGTTGATGCATCATGCATATATATTTATTTGATACTTTAAGTGTTTTTTGTGTGGATAATAAATAATCTCAAAGGTTTTTTCACACATATTACAATCGTGTTCCTTCGGATGTGCACATGAACATGAAGAAAACACGAACGTTGTTGGGTAGCACGAACATGGAACAAGGGAAGAGTATGATTCTCTTTGAAATTTGCCGGCTCGTCTTTCTTGTTACTTCATCAACGAGTTACTGAATCCATTTCAGGTCCAGTATATACTAACTGGAAAGCCCGCATAAAGTCCAATGTAACAAAATACATAGTAACACTATTCAAAAATAGAAGATTTTCCAAAACCAACTTCATTAATTTTTACGTATTCCCAAAGCAACTTCAGAAATTCATACTTGAAGTTTTATAATTTAAGTATTCAAAACTATTTGTCTTTTCAAATAATTTTATAGTTATCATTTTATTACTTTCATAGATAGTATATAGACATAAAATTTGAGGTAGCTAGAACAATTCTGGAATAAGTTTCCATCTTTTATGTGCAGCAAGGCAACTGGCTTATCAATAGACTTAGTGAAGTCATTCAGCTCTAAGTCGAGTGTAGTTCGGTAAGTGATTTTCATGAATTTACTTGATGTGTAAATTTTCTTAGTGAAATGTCTTCGTGACACATCCTGAGCTTCTGTTTAGATGTACGATGAAATGCCATCTCTTCTTACATTTTGTATCATTTTATAGTAGATGATGATCATGCTTTGAATATGACCTATCATGAGACTTTTCTTAATTGACATGTGAAACCTAGAAAAAGTGATAACAATTCGATCAATAACAATTGTTGTCCATGACCTTGACAGTGAAAAGAAAGACTTGGATGTTTATGCACCATCGGCGGATAACAAATGAGGAAGATGATGTGGTTGAAGCCAGAGAAGAGAAGCATGCAAGGTAGAGAGCTTCTTGTACATGTATATGTCTTCGAGCATGACTCAAAATAAAGGGTAAGGGTAGCACGAACTAAAACTGTTATTATATTATGTTTAACTAGATTTTAGGAGAAGTTTTCCTCAATCTAATGACACATTTGTAACACTCCAACAGTTCTTTTTTTTTTTTTTTTTTTTTTGAACACCAAATATTATAAAACCTCCAACCTAAACAGGTGGGGAAGAAGAAGAGTGTAGAACAGATTTAGCTAACAAATCAGCCTTGCAGTTCAGAGAACGCGAAACAAAAGAGAAGGAAATAAAGCGGAAGCTAGAAGATAGGTTCTCGATGTCGCGAATGATTCCGTAGAGATCCGCCGCATATGACTTCGAGGAGATGGCAGCAATAAGCGCCTGACAATCTGATTTTATGCAGATTTTGTTGAATCCAGCTGCAGCAGCGTGGATGAGAGCCGAGCGGACCGCGAGCGCTTCCGCCATTAGGGCCGATGAGATATGCCTGAAGCTAATTTGTCCCTGCAACACTCCAACAGTTCATGATTACTAAACTCCGGAGTTCTCTCCGGAAAAATGAATAAAAGATAAGATCACTTTAATAATATAGGTAGTCACATTATTTTTTAAGCCTACTAACATACACGACATCTTATAAAATTATAGTAACAAATTTGATAAGACCCTTAATCATATAGAGTACTCCAATACGGTAGTCTAAAACCCTGGTGTATGTGTTTGTGTGTAAATATTACGGGCTTTGGTTTAGAAAACCTGGTCAGGTGAAGCACAAGTTGGTGTGGAAAGAAAAATCGTAGATATTTTACCTCAAAATTACATGTTAGGCTTGCAGAGTTGAGTGAGACCTTCTCTTGATTAAGATGTTCCCCAAACTTTGGGCATGTTCTGAAATTTAGAGCGAGGGAATGAGGTAAAGGAGAAAGGGAGTATAAAATAATTTGAAATGAAATTAAAAAAAAATTAGGAGAGACTCAGAGGACAAGGCACGTTGTGAGAATCAAGTGTCCCACTTGAGAGTTTAATAAGTCTCAATCATCAACCATTAAACCCACTGTCGATATACGGTCGCATATGCTTGTTCAGTGATTGGGTTCCTCTCTAAGCTCAAACCGCTGTCAATCTTAATTATTTCTTTTTATTCGAATAATAATATTATTATTTTGTTGGAAATTTTGTAATTTTATGTGGATATTATTGATCAGTTTTTGTTGTGTATAAGTTATGAGTTGTACTTGTGCCCCTTATTATAATAGTATCCGTGAAGTATATTATCAATTTTTATTTTGAAAAAAAGTTAAATTTATTTAAACTAAGAAAATCCTTTTGACAATGAACGAGCCTTTGAAACTAATTGTTTGGATCTTAATCAAAACACACTAAAGCCATTGATAGTTATCTAGTAGCATACCAAATACTCATTGCTCGATCATAGGATTGATAGTCCATTTCTTTAAAAGAGTACCTAGATAAACCTGATAATTTTTTCCACAAGCTTAATTATCGTTACGTCAAATAGGTGAATACTGTTTTAAAAATTGTTTATTTTATTAAATTTTTGATTATATATAAATAATACTTTTTGGTAAAATGTTAAAATATATATACTTAAACGTTAGTTGGTTACTGAATTATGTATAAATAATATTTTTTGTATTAAATTAAGTACTTATTTAAAAAAATTAAATTAAAGGGAAAATATAATTCAATTGTACAATGACATGTGTAAAGATTTCTAAAAAAATTGAATATCTCAAATGAGATAGTATTTTGTTTTTTTTCTATTGCGTAGAATCCAATTTTCAGTGAAATGAACTATTTATAATATTTAGTTTTCCGGTAAATAGGTGAAACTACTTTTTTACACCAAAAAGAACATCTACATGTATAAGTGGGTTGAGTTTCTAAAAACAACTTATAAATAATAACCAGTAGACAGGTGACATTTCTTGAAAGACTTTTCAGCACTTTGATAAAGTCTCTTCTATGCTAGATGATTTTATTCTCTTCCTTGAAAATAAATAAAAAAATAATTCTTCTCTTTTGTCTCTTTTCTAATTTTTTTAATTTTCTTTTTTTTTAATATATTTATAAGTTCTTAAAAAACCACTAAGATGCCTTCTAGGCTTCTACTGATGATGGCCTTATATATTTGACAAATTATTTTCTCTTTGTGATTATTGATTTGAGTCTACTTGACACTGAACTATTATTTTTTTGTTGACTGAGAAGAGTAACGGCTTAAATCCTTCGATTCTGTCTGTCCGAAGTTAGAAACCTCAACTCATCAGTGGATAAAGCGTGTGTATTGTGACGGCATTACATCGTTGCCGTAAATGCGAAAGTATTATTAACTTCTAAGAGAATAGTATAATAATAATCATATTTCATAATCAATCATAATAATGGATCTCTTTTCTTTTTCTGATTAATACATGTGCAACGTCGGTCAATACATGGCTTTAACATTATGGAGAACTCTGAAAAATAATGCCAATCATCTCAAGCAAATGATATAGAACTCAAGAAAAACATTTTTTCCTCTCCAAAAAAAATCCCACCATAACATAATCTCGTGGATTATGAAAAGAAAAAAGAGTGACATCTAAATCCTCGACGATAATTCGTAGAGAATAAAAATCACAAGACCTTAATAAAAAAGCCACGACCGAGGAATAAGAAAGGATAAGTAGGAAGAGGAGCTATGGCGAGCTAATAACGCTTTTAACATATGTACAAAAGGAGATAAGAAAACCATGTTTTGGGGTTAAGAAGTGAGGTTATTGAAGGAGTTGGATTTGTCAAGAATAGACCACATGACGAGAACATCGTCGTATCCACAAGCCATGACTTCTCCTTGAAGTTCTTGTACGGTCCTCCTCTCGTGCTCTTCCCTCGCTTTCGCATCCATTCTTCCACCACGGCGGCAACCCTTTTGTGGCGATTGCTGCGGTTGGTTGAAGAGTGTTGCTGCCTTCTTGAATGGTGTTGCTATTGTTTTCTTCCATGATGCCATTTTTTATTATTCTATTTACTCGATTCTTGATAAGAGGAAACCTTCTTCTTCTTGCAATCAGAGAATCGGATTGGTGGAGCTCGAGAACGACTTGTTGTGTGTATTTATACACATACACCCTCTCTCTCTCTCTCTTAAGCATATTATAATAGTAATTATTAATTAAGTGGGATTAGTAATGGTGAAGCAAAGGGGAGAGAGAGGCAAGATCCGCAATAAGAGCTCCCAAGAAACATCGACATTGTTTTTTTTTTTTGAACTTTTAAATTTTTGTTAATTTTTTGTTATCCATTTAACCTTGTTTAGGCCTATCCCTACCCTCCCACATGCCTCCCCACGTGATATATATATCTTCTTTCTTATACACACACACATTACAATACAACTTACATTCAAGATCGACAAGTTGTATGTAATATCATGTAACCAAACCGGATAAAACTGAACCTATCCAAACCAATACATATGAGAAGCAAATGAAGTCAAGAGTTTTCCTTTTCCCACTCCTTCGTACTGACAATTTCATCATCGAATGTAATCTGCATTTTGTTCATTCCCATCCACTTCCCACAGTATTATATGTACCCATGCCCATCTCCCATTTTATTTATTTATCATCCATCTTTATATCAATTTCTTTTTTTTTTTTTTTTTTTTTTGCTATCTTCATCAATAGCTCATCTAGTAAGGAAGTAATTTCATGAGCGAGAGATGGATATGTGTGTTGATTACATTTGATGGCTAGAAAACGGTAAGAATGTATAAAATTGGCATGACCAACGATTGAAGGTCACAGATTGGTCAGTAATAATCCCATGGGATTTCCACATGTCTCTCTACTTCACTATCTCTTACCCTCTTTCCATCAACCTCTTCGTATTGAAGCTATATCATATATGTAGTATTTTTCTTACCCTTAAATATACATATATCACCAGTGTATAATTCACCCACTTAACATCATAATAATTCATTATACGCAACTTAGAATAAAAACTTTCTTTCTCTGTTCTTTTGTTCACTCAAGCTTTGCTTTCTTCGATAGTCTATACCCTTACCTTTGATAACCAATTCTTAATCTATATTTGCATATGACTGTTTCAGTATGTTTATATCTTATTTGGCTATTTGAGATAAAAGAAAAATAAATTCAGCCGTATGCACGCTCCAGATTACAAGATTCCTTTTTCATATGCACGATCCATTCTACATTTATGTTTAGTTTAGGTAAAAGGGAACCCAAGTAGTAAAACTAACGTAGTTTAAAAATTAAAAGTAATGCTTTAGTTTTCTTCTTTTGTTATTGGTTTAAAACAATTTTAAAAGCAGTCCATGATTCATTTTCTCGTTACAATAGAATTTGTTGTTTGATTTGTTAACGAATGAAGTTCTTAAAAAAAGATTTAATAATAATAGATATGACCACTCTAATTATGGTCAATTATTTTTAAATTTAGAAATATAGGATAAGTTTAATTTAACATAATTTAATAAAATTTATTTTTTATTTATTAAATTTTTAATTTTTATGGAATTATTAAAAATCGGACTTTCCTACTTCAATTTATCTATAGCATCCTACATGACAGCTAATTTGCTCATTGATGCATAATCATTTTGTCTCTTTCGCTCAACTAATAATTGATATTATAATACCAAGATAAAATTAATATATAGATTTTTTTTTGAACTATTTAAAATATATAAATAGTGCAGAACATGATTTGGTTCGTGGTTCTACGATCACACATTTGGAGGTGTCCTCGTGACGAGACACGATCGGTCTATAATATTTTGATCAGCTGGTTAATTATGACGTTTTGGGGGATTAATAATTGATTATAACTTATAGACTAGGTAACAATATATATGCACCTAGCGCGGATCAAAATATTTTATTAAATATCTAGTAAAAACTAAAATTTTAGAAAAACATATTGTTAAATAATAACAAAGATATATAAAATTTATTTTAATAATTTGATCAAATTAAAACTATAAAGATATTTATTTTTATAAATCATATATGATATGTTTTCTAAAATTTTGTAATTAAAATATTTATATATTTTATATAGTATATTTTTTTAGTTTAAACGATATTAAAATAAATATATTTTTAATATGAATATATAATAAATGAAACTTCATATTCATACAATTTTATGATCATTTATATATTGTTATAACAAAATTTTAAACCATTAATCATAAAATTTTCAATGTGAGGCTTTTAGCAATTTTAATAATTTATAGTTAATTTTAAAATTTCAAAATATGAATTATACGAAAATATCTATTTTTAATTAGAAAGTTAATATTATTATTTAATTTATTTTAATAATATAAAATTAAAAAAAAATAGAAGATACACAAATTGTTATTAATCTTTTGTTATTCAAAATCATTAACTGGCATATATATTTTATTTATATTAGGTAATTTCGTAAGAAAAAATGAAAAAAATTATTTTTTGTATATTATTAATTAATTTTGTGGTGTTTTAGTGGAAGGTATATTATAAGTTTAGATAGAATTCTATGACTCATTCTAATACTGACATGTGTCATATTGTCTTATAAGTTGTAATAATGATTCTGAAATAATATGTAAGGATGTGGTTTCTTTCTTATAATATTATTTTTGTTATCCCATTTTTAAAGGTCGTGATAATATATAAAGAAAAAACAAGATAAATTAAACAGAATTTAAATCAAGACGAGTAGATGGTATTAATTTTTCATTTTAAAACATGTTTATGTATTTAAAGAAAAATACAAAAGCTTTGAATCGTAATGCAAATAAACAGAAAACCCTACATACATCGGAAGAATCGTTTCTAATTCTGACGGTATGGAGTTGCTCTTTTCTCTCTTTAACATATTAATTTACGTTCATAACATGTACTTGTGTAATGTTTCCAAAAATTTAAGATAAAGTTATATAAGAGCTTGGACCATTGAATTATATGTTTTTCTGACGAAAATCAAGTTTTATATCACTGAATTTTGTTATGTATGTAAGATATATTTGTACTGATTCTTACTCTACCCGAAATCTTGAAGTCTTAGGCACATTGTGCTTCTCACGCCGACATATAAACAATACCTTTGGGTTTGACCATTACTATTTTTATAAGTGATATTTGCGAGATGGCAAATTTATCGGAGATGGAAAACTATTAATATGTACTCTAAGAAGTGGTGATATTACTGTTGCAGGATGTGTTACGTACTTCAGATGCTAATCATGCTATTAATTAAGCATGTAATACTTTCAATGTAAACTTAGCAGAAATCGCCATCACCTTCTTTTCCTAATAGTTTAACACTTTATACTCTAAAAAACGAATTGGAACATAGGCAACTTCACAAGCTACAGCTTTAGAGCATGTCCATCCATAGGAGACTATCAAAGGTTCTTAAGAATAATTAAGTAATTAATTTTGTGATTTGAAAGGTTAAGAACTTTTGTTAGTCTAATTTAATTTTTTTCTCCTCCAATGGGAGAACCTTATTGAGTTTTTTAATTTTTTTTTTTAAATGTTGAATGATTGGATTTTATAAGATTGTAAAGGAAAAATATTATAAGCAAATGTATCTCAAGAAATTATGTAGTTATGTATAATTATGTAAGCTTCATGTTTTAAGATTCGAAAATTGAAATGCAAATGCTTATCAGTTAAGTTTACACGATCAGAACATAAAACAACTGAAATGCAAACGTTTATCAGTTCATACAAACATTGCAACACAAGGATCACTGATGAATACAATGCATATCAGTTAAAACAAAAACAGAACATTAAAACACAGATTGTGATGAGAACAGAAACAACAACTAAACTACACCATATATTCTCAATGTGAAGCTGCTTGTTAATGTTTGTTAAGAGACAAATGAGACAGAACAACTTACATGATTGCTCGCCTGGCAAAGGAGTTTGATCTCCCTGAGAGTTCTTTTGGAGCTGAGATAGCTAAAAAAAAAATCTATTTGAAACCCTGAATCATTAGACACATAAAAGATGATCAAGTTGTCATAATTTATGAATGTTAAATGATCTTACCAAAGGCCAGAAGCAGAACAAACAAGTTAGTCGATGCAATCATAAGATGAGTTACATATCTAAAAAAGACGAGAAGAAGCTATATTACGAGATGTTGATGGCGAAGAACATTCTGCTGACTGTTGAATCATCTAAGTAGCACTCAAAACAGTGCCCTAACACACTAACCAAATGATTGATAGATTCCACAGATTGCTTCCTAACGAAATACAGTTTATCAGTAAACATGCAGGTGCAATTAACTAACTAATTCCTTGCATAAGGTATAAGTACATAATGAAACGAAAATTCCAATCAAAAAGACACTTGAAACAACGACAGAAACCAAGCAAAAGTATTTGATACAAATCCTAGTTGCCTATCAACTACTATGAGTAACAATTGACTTCAGCTCTGTGTTTTGCTTTGGTGTGAGATCTGTGTCAGGGTGACAAAAGAAGAACAAAAAGCTACTTGGAGACATATAACAGTTGACATTAGCGAGTCCAGGTAGGTCTGGGACTTATTATCCGAGATCCGATCCAGATCCGCTCCGAAAATCCGGATATCCGGAGGGCCCGAATCTGGATCCGATAGTAAAATGCTGGATCCGGATCCGGATATCTAAATTTTTTAGTCCGGATATCCGGATCCGTAATTTTTATTAATAATTATTTTAAAATAGTAATATCTATATATAAAAACTAATTTTATTTATTATATTTTTATTTTTATAATAGTATATATAAATTTTATATAAAATTTGTACTAGCATACATAAAATAATTAAAACATTATATACATTTTTATTTTAAAGTTATTGTTAATATATTATATACTTTAATATTATTTTTTAATTTATTTTAAGGTTCCAAATCCGGATCCGGATATCTGCCGGATATTACAATTTTTAGAAGGATATCCGACATCCGGATACCCGAGAACCCCGGATCCGGATAAGGATAGTAAAATTATGGATCCGCCGGATAAGGATCCGGATCCGGATACCTCGAAATATCCCGGATACCCGATCCGTTCCACCCCTAAGGGCAGGACCTTCACCAGATTCCAGAAACAGTTCCTTTGCAAGCACATCCCGGACTCCTTCAAGTAAATGCGGCAAAATCCTTCCCACCGACACAAACAATTCTAGAAACAGAGAAACCCAGATCAAAAACATCAATTGAAACCCAGAAAGACAAATCCAGAGGGTAAAACTCAAAGGGTATTCAATAGTCATACCTTTTTCAAACAGAATGATTTGGATATTTCTTCTCCCACAACTTAATCTACCAACATCGATTTCTCAGACAAATTTCTCAGACCAAAAAGAAAAACAACGACAGAGGAAAGGAAGAGAGAGAAGCAAAAAAAAATTAGCCAACAATAAAGAGACACGTATGGGATTTTTAGCGATTCCAAAAACTTTGTTTTAGGCAGCGGTTCTCTGCCTTTATCTCTTTTTCATTTATTCTTTTTTGTTTTTTTCTAAGAACTCCCTTTTAAAACCTCCCGATGGAGGTGGTCTTAGAGGTTGAGATCTGCAATGTGTATCGGTGTAGATAAGTGGTTCCAGCAATTAGGGCCCTGCCAATGTGATGATATTTTCACCAACCTTCTTAGTTAGAGCATCTCCAATGGTGTTACCATCATTGGAGTCCTTAGCATTAGTAAACTAATTTTTTTTGTGTTTGAATAGGTAAGGATCCATCTCAAAATTTGGAGCCCAATGGTGTTCTCCAAAGGTTTTAGATTCCCGAAGGTTTCAGATTCAATATTAGATTTGAAACGCTATGGAGCAAAATCAAATTGGAGATTTGAAATGCGGCGGAGGAATTAGCCGGAAGGACGCGATTGTAGCCATACCACACCACGCGACGCTTGCGTCATGGCTTCGGTTTCGAAGACCGTTAAGTCGGCAGCGGAGTCCGATTTGGTTTGGGAGAAGTTTCTTCCGCCGGAATACTCGAGAAATCATTCGCCATGGCTACGACTACGAGAGATCAGCACCAGTTGAAATTGAAAGACTAAAACTTTTTCTAATCAAATGTTGCTCGAGAAAGAGAGAGATGATGAAGACGATGCCATGTCGCTAAGGACTAAGTTTTTAATCCTTAATCAGGGATCAATCCTTAGGTAGTTTAGGTTTTATAATATTATTGTATTCATATTAACTTAGGATTTTGTGTTAAGGATTCGTGATAAACCTCCATTGCGGATGGTCTTAGCTTCCTACTCTTTTTTTTTTTTACTCTTTCGTTTTCTTCTCTTCATTTTTTTATATTTGCACATGTTTTATCGTCATAAAGAATAGTGTAACTGAGTAAGATCTACAAAATCGTTTTCCAAAGGTAAAAAGAGTTCAAGAAAAACAAAGAAAAGCCAGCTACTCTGTTTATTACTAAATATTTTTTTAAAAAAATATTGAATTATTGGCTTAATAAGCTAATCACCTTTTTCTTTTGCAGCAAGGATTCCTCTGACTTGTCTGAATATGAACCAAACTCGGAACATAACTGAAAAGACGTGGAGCAAAACGTGGTCGTGGCACCTGTAGAGCCTCTATATAGACATTTTTATATGTACCCTCTCCAACAATGTAAACTCTGGTCCTATATTCATCGTCTGTATAACAACACAAGACTTTTTTATTCTCCGCGTCCACCAAGAAACTCCTTATCCTTGTCATAGCATATATCACAACCTTACATACTAAGAATTCGCTCCACGATAAGTCACTGGCCTCATCAGTCTTAGTATCGGTCACCCATATCTTCATGTTTAACGAACCTGTACTATCTGAGTACTGGCATAACAACGCAAGTTTCTCTTCTCTGACAGTCGATAGAACAACCAGCCTATTATGCTCATCACTACTTGAAGGAAGAGGTAGACGTTCAAATTTCTCCGTTGTGAAATCAAATCTGACTATGCTAGGGTTTTCATTAGTCTGTGAATCTAGCCAGTAAGTATCTCCCTTTAGAGATATGGCAAGGTCGTGATAAAGATATGGTAAATCATCACTAATGGCATCAAGAACCCTCCATGAATCAGAGTTAAACTCATATATTTCATATTTACCAGCTCTGATATTGCCTCGATAATAATAGCTGCAGCTCAAGATTTTGTAGCTATCACACGATTTGTTGTTGTTTTCGTATCCTAAATAGCACCTTGGGTAATATGGTTCTGACTGGATCCACCTAGTTTGACCAGTACAAGGGTTCCAAAGAACAAGTCTATTGTCTTCCGTCGTGCATAACAATAAACCTTGACAGTGAAAGATGGTAGATATCTTGACACCTTCTGGATACTTTAGACTCTTAAGTTCACCTGTAATCTTAATAACTTGATGGTGGAATAATTCATCGAAACTGAAGCTGAATGAAAAAGCCGATGCATTATTCTTTAAGATCATCTGCGTTGCTGCTTTGCCCAAGTGGTTCTTGGTGAATATAGGATCCTTGAATAAAGCATACCATCGTTTGCAAGTTAATCGTAGCTGTTTTACAGATGTGGGTGGAACCCTAGAAAGTATTTCTGATTCCAATTCCCACGGGAGATTGGGAGTCACCATTGTTTCTCTGACCTGATCTCCCAAGGAACAAAAAAAGAGAGGATGCTGAGAGAACGGAAGAACGCGTGAGGAAGGAAAAGAGAAAGTAGGGCTTTAGATATAGAGTTATTCTCGGGTTATTTCAGATTTGAAACCAATAGAATTGTGTTATTTCAAATTTGATATCTTTTAAAAAAGGAAACAAAATCTTGTTAAATTATATTATATTTCTAAAAATAAAAATACAAAATAAATAAATAATAATAATCATTAATAAAAATGAAAATAATTCTTTTTAAAAAAAGTATTATAACACTAAACCCTAAACTCTAATTCTAAACCCTAAACCCTTGGGTAAATCATAAACACTAAACCTTAAAATCTAATCCTAAACCCTAAACCCTTGGATAATCATAAACACTAAATTTTTAACACTAAAACACTAAACCCTAAACTCTAATCCTAAACCCTAAACCCTTGGGTAAATCATAAACAGTAAATCCTAAACTCTAATCCTAAACCCTAAACCTTTGGGTAAACCATAAAATAAAAATACAAAAAAAATAAATAAAAAATAGTAATATTTACAAAAAAACAAAAAAAAATATTTTAAAAAAAACACTAAACCCTAAACCCTAATCATAAACCCTAAATTCTTGGGTAAACCATAAACCCTTTGGATAAATATTAAACATTAAATCAAAAATTAAATATTAAACATTAAATCAAAAATATTTTGCAATTATTACTTTATTTATTTATATTTATCTTTTTATTTTAAAAACATAATATAATGTTACAATATTTTTTAAAAAGATTTTTTCATTTTTTATAAATATTATTTTTTTTTTGTATTTTTATTTTAAAAACATAATATAACTTAACAAGATTTTGTTTCCCTTTTTAAAAGATATCAGATATGAAATAACACTATCCTATTGGTTAGTGAACCTCTAGGTTCACCCTAGGGGTGAATCCAAGAATAAGTCTATATATATATTGAGAGAGGGTACAATGGTCAAGAAAGAAACTTTTCCAAATAGTCACAATTAAAGAATTTTTTAATTAACCCGAAACCAAATACAGAGAAAAAAACAATACACAATATTTGTGATTACTTCGTGCGACTAAGGAACATGTGAATTATGAAGGCTGATACCGCAGTTGTTAGGATTCTGCATCCTATGTCAATCGATGGTGGACAAACGTTGTCTATGTTTATGTGTTTATGAACACACAATCTTTGTGTTTGATAATATGACTTGCCCATAGACACATAACAATGGTGTGTTTATGTGTTTCGTGTGAAAAAAGATTCACAAATATAAAGACAGTTTAGATATGATATCTCCGCTCGAAATGCATACGCACTCGATTTATATCACATAAAAAGCAATCAAGTCTTCTTAATCAAATCATACCCCTAAAACTGTAATTTTCTTAACTAGCGTCATGCATAACACTAGCTTTACTAGCAAAATTGACCTCCATGCATAAATGCATTAAGAAACGTGCATCTTGAGAGCATTATCAATGGTAAGTATCTTACCACAATTGTTTAAAAAATATAAAATCATTAATTTGAAGTAACTTAATTAATAACTAAAATTTAAATCATATAAAAAAGCTAAGCCATTCATAAAGCAACACCTATGCATGGAGTATCTAAATTTTTTTGTTGTATCTCTCTCCACCTTTTTCATTTTCTTTTATCCTTAAATCTTTAGATATCTAGTTAAGATCCCTTCATTGGGGTTGCCCTTAAGGCCATCTATATAACAACTTGCTAGTTGTAGTCGGAGTTACTGACGTTTTCTTGTAGTATACCCATCTATATAATACTCCCTCCGTTCCACTTTAAGTGGTGTTTTAGAGTTTGTATTTTGTCCCATTTTAAGTGATGTTCTCACGAATCTAGATAGAATTTAATATGATTTGAATTTTATGACCAATTATAAAATACTGTACTATTTTCTTATTGGTTAAACTAATTTTATTTAATGTATTTTTATGTTACCAAAATAAATTGCTTAAAAATATGTATTTTCTTAATCTATGTGCAAAAACCTTAAAATCCACTTAAAGTGGGACGGAGGGAGTAAGTATATAATAACTGTTAATTGAAGTTTGTCGGAAGATATTTTCATTTAGTATAAGACATTGGACATGGACTCTGTCACGAAACAATGGGATGGATGATGATCAAAATAAGCCTTTAAATCGCTTCACAAATGTGTTTGATTGTGATACACTCTCTTTCTTTATTTTAACATAGTTATGCGAACTTCACCAGGATCGGTAAGAGACTAATTAAGCAGCCGTAAACAATATTGTAATCGAGTAAGATCAAGAAAATGTTTTTCTTTTTCAAAAGCAAAAAGAGTGCAAAAAGAAAATAAAAACAAAGAAAAACCAGCTACTCTGTTTATTAACTAATAAATAGAAAACACCAAATGATAATTGACTTAATCAGCTAATCACCTTTTTTTCCTTCTGCAGCAAGGATTACTCTGCGTTGTCTAGAACTTGAACCAAACTGGGAACATAACTGAAGAGACATGGAGAAACACGTGATTGCGATCCCTTTGGAACCTCTCTATAGACAATTTCAAGTGTATCCTCTCCAACAATGTAAATTTTTGTCCTATCTTCATCGTGATAGTCGTTATCACAACACATGACTTTTTTATTCTCCTCGTCCAACACGAAACTCTTCACATTTGGCATACCATCTATCATAAGCCTACCTAAATCCACTACTAAAAACTCGCTCCACGACAAATCTTCTTTTTTGAACATTGGCTTCCACGACAAATCTTTTGTATCATCAGTCTTAGTATCGGTCACCCATATCTTCATCTTTAATGAGCTTGTACTATCTGAGTACTGGCATAACAACGCAAGTTTCTCTTCTCTGACAGTTGACAGAACTACAACCTCTTTATGCTCACGACTCTTAGAAGGAAGAGGTAAACGTTCAAATTTCTCTGTTTTGAAATCAAATCTGAGTATGCTAGGGTTTCTAATCCCTATATCTAACCAGTAAGCATCTCCCTTTAAAGACATGGGAACCCCGAGCCAATGAAATAACGAATCATCACTGACATCACCATGAAAGCTCCATGAATCAGTGGCAAACTCATATATTTCACATTTACCAACTCTGTGACGCTGGTTAATGGGATCATAATAATGGAACCAGCTCAAGATTTTGTAGTTATCCCACCATTCGTTGTTGTATTTGTATCCTAAATAATACATATGGTGCACTTCGAAATCGTTACTAGATGGTTCCGACAGGATCCACCTGGTTTGACCAGTACAAGGATTCCAAACCACGAGTCTATTGTCTTCGGTCGTGCACAGGAATAAACTTTCACATTGAAATATTTTAGATATCTTGACATCTTCTGAATCCTTTAGACTTCTAAGTTTACCTGTAAACTCAATAACTTGATTGTGGATTCCATGGAAACTGAAGCTGAATGAATAAACCGATTCATCATTCTTTAAGATCATCTGCCTTGGTGCTTTTCGGAAGTGCTTCTTGATAAATATAGGATCTTTGAATAAAGTGTACCATCGTTTGCAAGTTAACTGCAGCTGTTTTATAGATGTGATTGGAACTCTAGAAAGTATTTCTGATTCCAGTTCCCATGGGAGTTTGGGAGTCTCCATTGTTTTGCTGACTTGATCTCCCAAGGAATAAAAAGAGAGGGTACCAAAGAGAAAGTAAGAAAGCGTGAGGAAGGCAAAGAGCAGGATATTACGGCCTTACGGTTAACTAAACAAACAAGAAAGAGAGAAGAGATTAGGGTTTTAACTTTGTAATATTCACAACTAGTATATATATCGTATAGAAGTCAAAGAGAGAAAGCTCTCGAGAAAAGGAAAATGCATACCAAAAAAAAAATATGTTGACGGCATAATTTAGTTAACAATACATTTTGTATTACCTTTCTTTAGTTAATAATACATTGAGTTGTTTTTTTTTTAATTATTTTTTCATTGAGTTGTTAATTATTCTTCCTTAGTCCTTACTACGCTGCCGGATTTGGGTTTGGGTTTCACTTTAATCTCCTTAAGTCTTCTTACAAAGATGGTTTCCAGTCCATGCTTGTAAGATTTCTCACACTAGATAGTCACATGCAAGGACATTATAACAATATGTGTGTATAGGGAGGAAAGTGTACGGTTTGGTTGTTGTTTCTTTGGTGCTTAGACCATCTGCAACGGTGTATTTTAGCTAATCATTAGCATTAGTCTTTAGTCTTTTAGGATTAAAAAAATATTAAAAGTTAAGAGAAAGCTAAGGATAAATCTTTAGTTTAGGAGAAGAAGGACTAAGTCTTTAATGTGCTGGCATAACATGATTGGTTCTGGAAAACTGATGCCAAACCTTTGTCATCTCTTTGATTTCTCCGATTGATCGGTTACCTAAACACGGTAAACCCTTGCTCTATCTATTTTTTTAGATTCTGGTGAGAGAAGACGAGGATGATGACGAGCATGGAAGGGATGGTGGAGAAAGGGGTGTTGCAAATTTTATATGTTTAACAAAAAAACCTTTTTTCTTCTAAGGACTCCTAAAACGAATCCACCATTGGACTGCTGTTTATTTTGCTGAGTCCTTAACTATTCAATAAAAAAAAAACTAAAATAGTCCCTAAAGACTCCACAATGGAATCCACCACTGTGGATGCTCTTATGGCTATTGTAACAGTGTGTTGTGTTAAAGCAACTATCCAGGAAGAGCGGGTAAGGATGAATCGTGGACTCGGTCTGAAGCTTTGAAGCAACCAAATATGTATCTGTTTGCATGGCGTAGAAGGCATGAACAACATTAACATGTAAATATGTTTGTTTTGAACAAGAATGCTAAACTTGATGACCTGTGGCATCAACAAAATCTTTCTTTTTTCAGAAGCAAAAAGAGTACAAGGAAGAAGAAACAAAGTAAAGCCATATACTCTGTTTATTAAAACTAAATAAATAGAAACAACTCTAGTCTGATAACTGACTAAATCAGCTAATCACTTTTTTTTTTTTTGCTTTTGCGACAAGGATCACTCTGCCTTGTCGGAATTTGAACCAAACTCGGAACATAACTGACGAGAAGCGGAGAAAGGGAACGTGATCGTGGTACATTTAGAACCTCTCTATAGACATTTTTGTGTATATCCTCTCCAGCAATGTAAATTCTGGTCCTCGGTTCATCGTGATTGAGATGGTCTGTATCACAACACATAACTTTTTTGTTCTCCTCGTCCACCAAGAAACTTATTACCCCCGGCATAACATCTACCATAAGTTTACCGAAATCAACTACTAAGAACTCGCTCCAGGACAAACCTCATCAGTCCTCGTAATGGTCACCCATATCTTCATGTTTAATGAATTACCTGAGTAGTACTGGCATAACAACGCAAGTTTCTCTTCTCTGACAGAAGATAGAACTACATACTCGGTATGCTCATAACCCTGACATGGAAGAGATAGACGTTCAAATTTCTCCGTTGTGAAATCAAATCTGAGTATAGCATCATTCATAGGGTCTGCATGTATGGTATCTAACCAGTAAGTGTTGGAGATGGGCTTAGCACAGAGTCATCATTCTTCCGTGGAAACAGACGCTGAATGAATAAACTAAGTCATCATTCTTTAAGATCACCTGCGTTGCTGCTTTTCCCAAGTGGTTCTTGATGAATATAGGATCCTTGAATAAAGCATACCATCGTTTGCAAGTTAACCGTAGCTGTTTTACAGATGTGGGTGGAACCCTGGAAAGTATTTCTGCTTCCAGTTCCCATGGGAGACCGGGAGCCACCATTGTTTTACTAAGCTGATCTCTCGTGGTGTAAAAAGACTAGGATAGCGAAGAGAACGGAAGAAAGCGAGAGGAAAGCTAAGCAAACAAGAAAGAGAGAAGAGATTAGGGTTTTAACTAATTTCACATCAGGCTTGTAAAACTCTAAATATTTACGAAAATAATCATACTAAATATTTGGATTATTTTCATACTAAAAGGCTCCAAATCTCAACCTATTATGGTCAGTGTTTTGAAAACCGGATCGGACCGGCCGGTCGACCCGGTCCGACCGTGATTCGCTGAAAAAACTGAGTCCGGTTCGGTTTAAAACCCAGATTTGTGAAAAATCGGCTGAAAAACGGTAAAACCGGTGATCCGGGTCAATTTTAAAACCCGGTTCTTTAAAAATACCATATAATTAAGTGTTTTCAATTATTACTAGCTAAAATTTAATATTTTATAATTAGTGTTCAACTATCATTATTTAATTAATTTTTTATTTTATTAAGAAACAATGTGAAAAATATATTTTTGACTTTCATATACTATCTTTATTTTACCATATTCATAAAATTTGAGATGTTAGTTGTAAAAATAAATAAATATGATAATTTTAATTGTAAATCATATGATTTTAGCAATTTAAGTTTACATAGTATTCACTATTCAGTTTTTTACTATATATATAGTTAGATTTATATTTATTGTTTATATTTAGTTAATTATAGAAAAGAATAGAGAATGTTTTATATGTAGAAAAATGGATTAATTTATCTCATATTAATGCTAAGAACTAAATTTTCCATTTTATCTACCATAATAGGTTGAGATTTAGAGTTTTTTTAAAATGGAATAATACAAATATTTAGTATAATTATTTATAAATCTTTAAAAAATATTTTAAGAAATAGTGAAAATATAGAAATTAAGTTTTGAAATTTTCTGTTTTATGAATCTATGATCTCAACATTTAATGGTAAATTTAAATATAGAATCTTGTTCTATTTATTAATGGATATTTTGTTCATACTAAAAAGTATTTTAAGAAATATTGAAAATACAGAAAGTTTTGGTGCTGTAGTTTTTTGTTTTAGAATTTTTGAAAATTTAATTTTTTGTTGCTGTTATTTTACACGTTAGATAGCTGTGCGTGGAAGAGCCGAGCTATATCTTTTACAATGACATGGGTGTAGACATTTTTATATCAGTCTCACACCCTGTGTGGGAGAAAAGGCATTTAACTGGGTTTTTTTTTGTCTTTTAGATCTTTTGAAGATCACTATTTCATCACATCACTTTTCATACAGTTTAGATCTTTTTCTTTTGACGTTTGAACAGATTGTAGTGCTCGTTACATAATTTCCAATAAGCTAAGATCATGAAGGGAACCGATTTGCCTGGAAAATTGACCGTAAAAGTCATAAAAATCAGCTTGTAAAATAGGCTGTCGTAAGCTAAGCGAGTCGTCCTATATGTTTCACATACCTCATGATTCAACTCGAGATTGGGTGATTCAAAGAGGTGTGTGGCATGTTGATGACTGCTTGTTATTTGTTTGTCCTTGGAAGGCAGTAAACTCTTTCAAAGTCCCTGAAGTATCAACAATCCCAGTATGGGTAAATCTTAAAAATGTTCCGGATAGCTGCTACTCAAGATTAGGCCTCAGTCACGTAGCATCAGGACTTGGTGAACCTATGCAAACGCATAAACCTCGACTTGATCCAACTAATTTGGGAGAAGCAAAGTTGTTGGTTGAAGTAGAACTTGATAAACCTTTTCCGAAGCAAATTGCCTTAGATGACAAACAAGGTAATATATTCTTGGTGGATGTTGAGTACACATGGATTCCAAGTATATGTGGCAGGTGTGGACACTTAGGACACAAGGAAAAAAGATGCCTCCTTCCAGCTCCAGAAACTGTGGAAACAAGTTCTAAACATAAAGATTTGCCTGCGGAAATACCAGAGGTTGAAGAGGAAAATGTCCAAGTTCAGTTTACTGCTCCAGCGGACCAAGTAGTGTTACAAATGGAAAATTCAGAAGCGATTTTGGTTTCAGCTGAAGCACAAGTTGAACCTATGGTCCAGACGGTGGAACATACTAACGAGATAGAGATTGAACAATCACAAGAGGGTGTTGATTCGAAGGATTTTTCAACGTCACCAAATAACTCTACTCATTCTAAGGTATTCTAAGGATTTTCCATAATAACCACTGGCTCCAACTCTCTTTTCACTTCATCACCATTAGCAAGTACCGATTCTGCTCCAGCTCACAACACTATTATGGAAAAAATTCAATCGCCTATTATTGTCTTTGAGGCCAAGTCGGCTTCAACAGACAATCCATTGGCCTCTCCGCTCTCTCTTATACATGGCAGCTCCTCTTATCACATTGATCAATCAAATGAGCAAGATGATGGAGATGGGTCTATGAGTGAAGCTACGGCAAACCTCAACATGTCAAGAGGTGGAAGGTCAATCAAACCACTCCAAAAATATCAAGATATGGAATGGGAAACAGTTCGAGGAAAGGGTAAGCGTGGTCGTCGAGGCCGTGGATACCATCTTCCAACTCCTTAAGTTTTCCATCATTATCTTATCTCACTAAGCTTATGTATCATAAGTTTTTTCTTTCTAAGCTAATGCTTGGCTGAATATGAAATTTGTCTCATCACTTTCTCAAACTTATGGTTGTCAAAACCATACCCTTGTATGTTCTTTGCTTTTAAATTTGAAAGCCCTTTCCCAAAAAAAAAAAAAAAACCGTGGTCCAAACACTATCGTCCACATCTAAATAAATAAATAAACATCATTTCCGACACTCTCTTTAGTTTAGAGGGTTTGCTAAACATTCTAAAACCCTACGCAAAAAAGCCTCCTCCGAGTTCCGGTCTTTTCATCTCTTCTTCTTCTTCTTCTTCCATTGAAGCTTTTGCTTCGATTCAAAACCATGGCCGCCGTACCGAGAGGCCTCATCTCTCGCTTCACTCAGCTTCTATCAATCCGGTCCGCCACTCCTTCACCCTCGCAATCTCTTCCCCATTCTAGCTTCTATCTCCTCCGACGATTCAGCTCCGATTCCAGCGTTATCGACGGCGCCGGATCCGGTATCATCGAATCCCCGACTCGAATCATCGAGGCGAAACCCGGGGAAATGTCGCCGAGATCTAAAAGGACAGGGATCATCGCCGTCAAGTGCGGGATGACTGCTCTCTGGGACAAATGGGGAGCTAGGGTTCCGGTTTCGATCCTCTGGGTCGACGACAACATCGTCTCTCAGGTCAAGACTATCGAGAAAGAAGGCATCTTTGCGTTACAGGTAAAAGAAAGACTCTCTCTTGATGAATGATTTGTGAATGAATCTCTCATGTAATGGTGTGTTTAAGTTAGATAGGGTGTGGGCATAAGAAACCGAAGCATTTGACGATGCCTGAGTTGGGTCATTTCAGAGCTCAAGGCGTGCCGTTGAAGAGGAAGCTGAGAGAGTTTCCTGTGACGGAAGATGCTCTTCTTCCCGTTGGTACTGAGCTCGGTGTGCGTCATTTTGTGCCTGGGCAGTATGTTGATGTCACTGGGATCACTCGTGGGAAAGGCTTTCAGGTGAGAAACTGATTTAAAAGCTTTGATCTTTTTTCTTTGTTTTGACATTAGAACAGAAGTGTTGGGATAGGGAAGTAACAATAGAGTGAGGGAATGTAATAACTGGTTTGGTGTAGAGTAGAATGGGAAAGGTTAAAAGCTTTGATCTTTTTTATTGTCTGGCATAGAACAGAACGTTTTAGAATTAGTCAAGTAGCCATGTGGTAGATAGATAGCAATGGATTGAACTAATGTAACAGTGTATGGTGTTAATGGGTGTGTGTTGTTGATGTAATTTGCAGGGAGTTATGAAAAGATGGAAGTTCAAAGGAGGTCCGGCATCACATGGTTGTTCAAAGGCACATCGAAAAGGTGGTTCCACGGGTCAAAGAGATGATCCGGGAAAGGTATGTGTCAAAATTGCTATCCTCCAGAGCAATTCACAAGAGCTTGACTTGTTGACAATTTGAGCAGGTGTTCAAGGGAAGAAAGATGCCTGGGAGAATGGGTGCAGAGCAAAGGACAGTAAAGAACGTCTGGGTTTACAAGATTGATCCTGCCAGGAACCTCATCTGGGTGAGAGGACAAGTAAGTATCTATCTCCCAATCCGAATCCTGGTCACTGGGTTCTTCTCGGTAGGTGAAATAAAGATTGTGAATCGTCGGTGTTTTGCAGGTTCCTGGCGCAGAAGGAAACTTTGTGTTCATAAAAGATGCGTGCTACAAGAAGCCAGACATCTCAAAGCTCCCATTCCCAACTTACTTAGCACCAGAAGAGGAGGATCCATCAGAACTAGAACCGTTGGTGGCAGATCTAGGAGAAGTCGACCCATTTATGTTGGCAGAGTGATGGCCTTTCTCATTTTTTTAACGTTTGTGCAAGACAAGAATCTGAGGGAAGTGGAGAGTCACAGAGCTAAAAGATTGTATTTTTCTTATTTAGAGTTGTTTGAATGTATGAAATTGAAAACGACGAACAGAGAGGAATCGAGTCTCTCTCGCATTTGTTGAAGAGTTTGCAATAAGCAATGAAGAGACCAAAGAACCTTTACATCTCATTTGTTTTTCTTAAGTCAACAAAGAAACAAGAATCAAGATCCAATTTTTAAGGCCTCTTTCTCTATATAAAGTATACAACTCCAGATAGAATACAGAAACGCTTCTTCTCTCTCTCTCCCCCTTAGGGTTACCGTTGAGTGAGAGAGAGTGGGTTGACTTAGCGATGAATCCGGAGCGTGAATGCGCAGCGTGCGGGGAACAAGAAGCCTTCTTCACCCACGCCGTCAACGCCCACCGGCGACTCTGCACCGACTGTTTACTAAAGGAGCATCGTAACCTCTTCTGCCCAATTTGTCTCGACGTCCCTCCTCCTCAAGAAGAGAGCATCACCTGCCTCAATTGCCCTTCCATCACCCACCTCCATTGCCCTCCTCCTCCACCGCCCACTCCCTTCACATGCCCGCCCTGCTCTGACCCCAATTTCTCCTTCTTCCCCAAATCTCACGGCGACGGCGGCGAGACGGTTCTTGACCAAGAATCGGCCAACGCACTCGTCGCGGCGGCTAATATATCGGCGGTTCTGATGAACAACGAGGCGGGTGAGTTAAAGAAGGAAGCGAACAAGAAGATCTTGGCAGCTAAAGAGGCCAAGAAGAGAGCTAAGGAAGCTTTGGGGAATCTTCAGGACCTTGTTGTCAAGCAAAAAGCAGCTGCTTTGGAGAATAGTAACAACAACAACCCTAACAACAAGAAGAGGAAGAACAGTGACCGTTGTTGATTCACCAAATCTCTCTCAGCAAAGATCATTTGCTTCTTCTTCACTTGTTAGTTCACAGAGAAAGCTGGAGACTTTGAGTTTTAGGGTTTAGATTACTTCTTCTTTTTTTTTTTTTTGTATAATGGTGTGTCAGATGCAATGACAATTCAAATTTCTGTCTTGTTGTATTGTTTACTTGGTTTGATGATGTGATTTTGGTTGATGTACTGAGTTCTCAAGATCATGTCATGGTGAATTATGCCCTTATCCAAGAACTTGAGGTGAAATTAACACATCCAAGAAAATGATATTGTTTTGGCTTGGAAACTGAGATAGGAGACACTGTTTTTGCTTCTAATCTCTATTAGTAGTTCTGCTAATAGAGAAACAAACCGGAGTTATTCTGTGTAACATTGATGTCGAGAAAATGGTGCAAGGGGCCATCAAGTGTCAAATTAAAGTGAAAAAATTACACCGAAGGTTACTTTTATAAGCTTGATATACACTTTGACATACTTTACCCATGTAGAGTACTTTTTCTAGTTAAAAAGTCAAAAACACCCTCTATCACACATCTCTCTCTCGTCTGTGTTTTCTTCTTGGAGAAATCAAATTATTTCTGTTTTCAAATTGAAGCAATCAAATTTGTAAATCTTTAATACAGAGTGAAAAACAAAGAATTAAAATAATGAATATGGAGGTATGACCTAAGAAAACACAATTGCTCTTGTATTTACAATTATTTTATCATTTCACAAAAAAATCAGATCTGCTCTAATCTATGCTTCTTCTTTTTTTTCCTTCTCCACGGACAATTGCAATTTACAAGAAGAAACATGAACACAGTCCCAATTTCTTATAGAAACAATCATGAACTTAAAGACCAAGATACTGATTTCTTCAATGTCAATGTCGCTTATAACCACATGGTCAGTGTGGTCAGCTTGGATGTGGATGGAAGATTGGTGGCTCTGACTGTATGTATTTGGTGTGTGAACATCAAGGTTACGGATAGGAAAATTGTAGATGGGGGCTCTGTGGTCATTGATATCTAGATGTACATAGTTCTACATTGACCAAACAAAATTCATGCAGCCACAACGACTATGACCACACATTTATTGACCAACACGAACTTATCAATAACTCTATCTAATTCTAGTTTCAAGGTTTCCCGATGATGATGCCCCCAGATTCATAACGGCGGAGGTTCTTGTCAGATTAGAAGAAATAGATATAAAAAATTTAAGGAGAAAGAAAATAAAGTTAAAGATTTTGATGAAACCAAGAACGAAGAGAACGAGGAACCAATATTGCTAGGATTTGAAGTAAGTGTAGACTTTCGCAAAATGGTTCTGGGTTTGGAGAAGAAGAGAAAGATTGATGGTAAAGAGATATTATCATGTAAAGAAAATGAATAGTTGAATTGAGGGTATTTTAGTCAAAACAATAACAACTCCAAGGTGAAAAGTACCCCACATGTTTAAAGTAACCTATTTTGTAAGAAAACACTACAAAGTATCTATATATGTAATGCTCTCAATTAAAGTTGTACAAGAGCATCTCTAAGAGCAACATTATTGCTAGGACACAAAATTGAGTCCTTAACATATTTAATTGATTTTTTGTCCTTAAGATACATTGGTAAGGACAATCACATAATAAGTAGATTATTGCTAGGACATTTTAGGTTTCTTAGAGCATCATTATTGGTAAGACTTAAAAAAAGTCCTTAACTTATTTTAGTATTATTTGTGTGTTAAGAAACAAAGTTAGGGACATTTAGAAAAATATTGATTATTGGTAGGACTTTGTAAAGTCCTTAGTTATCTTTTACTAAATAAATTGTTTAGGAAAACAACAAAATGTAGGAAGTGTTTAGCGCAAGAAAACGACCTCTCTGTTAAGACATTACCAAGAAGAAGGGAAACCATCTCTCTGCAATTCTCCGCGCACGTTGATAACTATGTGGCCAGAGGTTCTTTCTATGAGCAAGAAACCATAAGCAGCTGCTGCGTAGACTAACGCAAGCTGCTAGTGAGAGGAAGAACTCATTCGCTCGTTTTGCTTCTTCCGTTGCATTGCCGTTTCTCGTCAACTCAAGAAGTTCAGGATCAACTCTCACCCTCATCTTTGGCTTCAAAACAACCCCATAAACTGTATCATGATAAATTCAGACATCATCAAAGGTGTACAGCAGTTAACAGACAAACATATCAAAGAAACAAGTAGTTTCTTTACCTTCGACGGAGTATCCCGCTTGATCACTCTCAGCAGGTTCCCTGTCAGAGTAATCTACACCTCCTATGCAGGCACATTGAAACTCCATCTTGTTGTCCGTGAGAGTACCAGTCTTATCGGAGAACAAATCCAGAACTCAAGACCAAGAACAAATCTGGAAGTCCACCAGCAGTCTCTGAGCAGACACGAAACAAAAAGACATGATCTATCTGTAAAAAACTCAAACTCATCTCATTATAACAACAAACAGAGAGAGAAACAGAGGAGTCTAACTGATACTCAACTTTGATAGTTTGATCTTATGTTCTGTACAAAAACGTTGCAAGCCCTGAATAGACAAACAAAACTAAAAACATCTGTGGAAAAGAGAGTGTTACCTCTCCAGCATTGAACATGAATCTTTGCTTGTCAAAGAAGAGTAGTACAGAAGAGGAAGTATCTTGCGTATCCATTCCAGTTCCAAGGACCTAACTTGTATATAAAAAAGGATTAGTTTTTATATTTACACAACGATATGGCACTAAGGACTTACCGGTTTCGTCAAACCATCAGCTCTTCTCTTATTGAACTTGAAAGGAGAAGACTTTGAACCGTTCTTGGCTTTGTTCTTCTCCATTGGATATGAAGCAGAGAAGGATCTGAGAGGAAGAAGGAAAGGAGACGACTTTAAGGGACAGGAGAGGAGGAGAAGTCTTACAATCAATACCTGGTTTAGAATCGATTCGGCGTGGACTGAGCAGGACAGATCGGTGTGGTCTGGTGAAGTCGCCGACGAGAGATAGAAAGAGAGAACGGAGACGATGAGAATGATTTTGAGACGGTTCACGCGACTTTGCCAACCTCATTCGATCTTCCTCTCCAACGATGACACGTGCCCTTAAGGACGAGCTTAAAACACTTCTTAATTAACATACGTCCTTGCCGTTTTTAACTGATTTCCATTTAAATTTTGCGTTTTAATACCTAAGATATGGCACTAAGGACACCGATAAGGATGCCCTTAGTAAATTCATTATTTATTTTAATAAGTAATGACATAAAATAGAATGTATTTGCTCGAGGATGCAAAGAAGGATGCAAAGAAGGAACTTTGGCTTCCCTGGGAGCTTGGAATGTATTTGCTCAAACATCTTCTCAACTTTGATATGTGCTGGTGCATTCCTGAACTGAGGATTTTCTTGGAAGATAAATTCGTAAGGAGGTTCCACCTTCTGAAGAAAAGAACAAAAAAAACAAGGGAAGAATTAGGAACTGTTGCATATGAATTGAGTTAAATAAATCAATGATCCATGAGAACTTACAATGCCTTTCATGTTTCCGCAGCGAATCAAGTCCGGGATGAGCCTATTGGTATCACAGCGGGCGGAGAAGTTCACAACAACCCATCTGGTGACAGTGGTTGGCTCAACAAGTTTCTGAGAAGAAAAATTCACAGTTAGTATCAGAGGTTGGAACATTAATCAACTGAGGAAAAAAGACAAAGTCTATCAAACCTATTATTGAAGTTCCAGCGCCTATTGTAAGGTTGAAAGTCCTCTCCATTGCCAACTCTCAGCTGTGAAAACAAGGACAGATCATTAATACTAAACCTTCCTGATTCAGACAGAAAAGAAAAGATAGAACAAGTAAAGCAAGGGGGGGCAAAGTCACCTTTGGTTCTTGCAAGATGCGTCCTTCCACTTGGGTGAAGTTAGTGCCAATGCTGACACCACTTTCTTGCAACACCAAGTCGGCATTGTAATTGCTGTTCTTCAGACCCTGCAAGATGAATTAGAAAATCACCTGAGTACCGCAGTGGGATTTTGCGGATTGGTAAGCGACTTTGTGTAACGCTGAAGACTCACAAGCTCACAGTGCTGAACTTGCAAATGATTTATTAACTCAGAAACCAGACAACAAATGAAGAACCAAAACTGTCCACGGAAAACTGAATCGTATAAACACTTAGAGAAAGAGGAACACATACCTGAGGGATCATGAGGAAGGAAGAGCTGCGGCTTTCTCGATGAATTTCTTGTCGCGTTTCTCCTTAGCAACATCCCATACATCGTGGCCTATGTGCTTCGGCTGCTCATCCCAAATTAGACTTGGAACAGAGATCTAAACGGAGGTCCGATTAATGGCGATCACCGATCAATGACCCAAATTCGAGTTGCCGAGTTGGACGAGACGATCTCCATCGTTAACGTCGACGAAAGAGACAAATTGATTTCTAGGAGAGATCATCATGAGAGATCACGAGAGACAGAGGAGGAGTCGATCATTAGGAGAGATCACGAGAGAGAGGAGGAGGAGAGATCACGAGAGAAAGAGGAGGGAGAGAGAGAGAGAGAGAGGAGAAAAGAAGACACGTAGCACGTAAGGACCAACAAAAAAAGTTCTTAATGAAGAAACGTCCTTCAGTTTATCACCTTTTTTTTATTTTCTTTTTGGCCCAATAATACTAAGGACGCGGTCCAAGGACCACGATAATGTTGGTCTAATGTTGTTACCACCATTGGAGTCCTTACGAATATTATAGTATTTTTTTTCAAATAGTTAAGGATTCTAACCAAATTAGTATGTCTAATGGTGTTATCCAATTTGGAATCTTTAAGAAGAAAAAATAATAAACTTTAAAACATGTGAAATTAAAAGATATATTTTTGCATGATTAACTTTCACTAAGAAAAAAAATTTAAAACATGTCAAATCTAATTTTTTTTTGCATGATTAACTTACATGATTAAATATAAAATACAATAATTATTAATTTTCATCACCAAATTTGTTCCAAATATTTTCAATTAAATCATTCTTCAATTGGTGATGTGTTTCCGTCTCGCAAACCTGAACCCGAATGGCACACATTTCATTGATGTTTGGAGAGATGTCCGTACCACGAGACTTATGGACCCGTGAACTGCTGGTTACATCTCCTTCTTCAAATTCAGAAGTATCGTACCGAGTGTTGTATCCAGCTCGTTCATTTTCGACTATCATATTGTGTAGTATGATACATGCTCTCATAGTCTTCCCTATCTTATCCTGGTCCCATGAAAGAGCCGGATTTTTCACAATCGCAAATCGAGCTTGCAAAACTCCAAAAGCCCGCTCCACATCTTTTCGGGTTGATTCTTGAAGTTTAGCAAATAACTCTGCTTTAGGACCTTGAGGGAGTGAGATAGATTGGATAAATGTTGACCAGTTTGGATAAATACCGTCCGTGAGGTAGTACGCCAAATTATACATGTGTCCGTTGACCACATACACTACCCTCGGAGCTCGACCTTGAATAATGTCATCAAAAACAGGAGACCGATCTAGGACATTAATATCGTTTAAGGTACCTGGAAAACCGAAGAAAGCGTGCCATATCCAAAGATCTTGTGAAGCTACTGCCTCTAAGACAATTGACGGTTTTGTTGATCCCCGGGTGTACTGTCCTTTCCAAGAGGCTGGGCAATTTTTTCACCTCCAATGCATACAGTCGATGCTTCCTACCATCCCCGGAAACCCGCGTATCTCTCCAATATGGAGTAGTCGTTCAAGATCCTCTTGTGTCGGTATTCGTAGATACTCATCACCAAATAACCGGATTATTCCTTCATTAAAATGCTTTAAACACGAAATTGCCGTGCTTTCACCAACTCTAAGATATTCATCAACCGCGTCAGCTGCAGAACCATAAGCAAGGAGACGAATTGCTGCCGTACATTTTTGTAGTGGAGAAAGACCAAACCTCCATGTTGCATCTCTTCTTTGTTGAAAGAATGAAATGTCTTCTGAGAGGCGATGGACAATATGCAGGAATAATTCTTTGTTCATACGGAAATGGCGTCTGAATAAATGTGTCGGGAATATCCCATCTTCGCTGAAGTAATCATTCCATAATCGGCTGTGTCCAATTTCGCGGTCTCGTTCTATATAAGTGCGTTTCCTATGCTTATTGGATTGGGCTTCCACAATGTTGTTATAGGTTTCGTCTATGATATCGTCGCTAATTTCGTCCATTCTTTCTTCCACTTTATCAGATGACGATGATGACATTTTCGGGTTTCAGTAACTATTTTGTTAATCCCTCCTGACAAAAAAACAAGTTTATTTTTTTGATTAGTATGTTGATTAGTTTTTGCCTTAAATTGTAACTTAATAATAAACTTGATTGATTCACATGCTTCACCACAACGTTCAATTCATTGCACAAGTATTAGATTTTAATTTTACAAGTTTATTTTTAGACTGTGAAATCAAAGTTTCTTCATTACTACTAGATATCAAAGTTTATATAGCATTCGAAAAAAGATAAGAGTTTATAGAGTTACCTTCTCCTTCCTTGTGATCGTATCCTCTTGATTTTGATCAAAAGAGAAGCATGTAGTTTAGAGTATGCAAAGTAAAAAGATAAGAGTTATTTTGATTAAAAGAGAAGCAAGTAGTTTATAGTTCAAGGTCGAGATTACAAGTACCAAACGAGATTGCAGGAAAGAGATAACATTAGAGGAAAGAAAGCTAAGGAAACAAAGGAAAGGAAATACATAGCTAAAACAACAAAACAGCTTCACTTATAGAAGTGAAACTTAACACTCCGTGACTAGGAAAACAACAAATCCGTGGTTGAAAACAAAACAGCTTCACACTTCCTTCACATCCGTGACTAGGAAAACAAAAAATTACCTGCAACATAACACTCTGTGACTTCCTTCACTCTAACCCGTGACTTCGTTCACACCCGTGATTGAAAAGACAGAGACCTTGTACACTACCTGCAACAACAAATAAGATAAGTGTTAGCCAAAGTTGGAGTTTACTACCTTAAAACAATATTAAACTAACTAGACAAAACAACATTACTACCTTAAACTACTCTACTAAACATCATAACATCTCAGACATAAGTTTCAGTTTTAAAGATGTTTCCATCTCAGATAGTGGATCAGTTTTGGCAATTAAACGCTCAAGCACTTTGCGTTTAGATATCTTGCCTTTCATTTCCATAATGCCGTGAATCTTTTCCAACTCCTCTTCTCTACCACTTTTCTTCCTCTTAATAGAAGCTTTAGCAGCCTTGACACCAATAGGTCTAGTCTCTCCTGCTCCCACCGCCTCTTCTCCATCAACCTCCAACGCCTGCTTGCGCTTTTCCTTCACATTGTCCTTAGCGAGAAAGGTGGAGCACAATTTCTTGTCATGCCTCAGCTTCCTCCACGTATGTTCCAGTGTGAACTTGATGGAGTAATCATTGTAGAAGATATCGAGGGCAGCTTCCATCACATCATCATCATTTTGCCCACTCCTCTGCTCCTTCAGGGCCGCTTCATAGCTCCCAACAAACTTGCATATTAGCTCATTAATCCGAGCCCACCTTTGCTTGCACTGATCAAGCTCTCTAGGTATTGTCCCTACCAGCTGAGGGCTTGAGTTGTAGTACTCTACAATTCTCTTCCAGAAATGAGGAGCCTTCTGCTCATTTCCGACCACAGCGTCTTTACTCGTGTTAAGCCAAGCACTTATAAGGATTCTATCCTCTTTGAGAGACCATTTCTCCTCTCCTTTCCAGCAGGCGGATCAGAAAAAGGGTGTTATCCATGACTACGGACTGCTCTGTACTAAACCAAACAGGTTCAGGTGAATCAAGGTTGTAAGAAATTTGGTTATTGCGAAGGTTAACAAAATCAGGGGTGGTATCCATGGTTTTACTTTGCTCTGTGTTACTCTACTAGCATCACAGAGCTTTAAGTAAGGGATTTTTTTATCTAAGTTACATTTAAACCTATCAACTCAGAGGAGTTAGGAAGGTAGAAAGCAATGCACTTACATTTAAACCTATCAACTCAGAGGAGTTAGGAAGGTAGAAACCAATTAAATAGCATGTAACAGCTTTCGTTAGTTCGGACTTTAATTCTAAATACATGTTTATCTCTTTTATTTATTGACATATCTATCATAGATTACTATGCAATCACAACAACTCTACGTTTTAATTATTCAAAGAAAGGAGAGTTGGAAGTTGTTTGTGCATTACCTTCTAAAGGTCAGACACTCACATTTTCATCCTCTGAAGCTCTTCCTGAAGACACATGAGATAACAGAGTCACAAGTTTTTACAAAAATATGAATAAAAATTCAGAACCAGAAGGAACGAAGCTTACCAGGCTCTCTGTTAGGACGTTGTCTTTCCCTTCAACCCACTTGATCATGACCATCATACATATTAGAAATAATAAACTAAGAAACACACAAACAACCAATGGATATAGCCATTTCCAATCCCGGATTTCTTCTTAGCTAACTCCCCCACAGTCTTCTCTACCTTAACAAGCTTCTCATCACTCTCATTAGCTTGATCCTTAACCTCCCGAAGTTGTCTCTGATAGTCACGCAACTCCTCCGTGACGGCCACATCCCACCATTTCCAAATATGGCACTCTCCATCATCCGCATTCTCACAAGTGAAGTACCTTCTCCCTCGATCTTTGCTTGTGTTAGCTGTTGCAACAACAGCCTCACCACCACAGTAGCAGGTCTTCGGGATTCCATCATCACTCTCAGGTTGAGGAGGGTACTGAACCGGCTCTACTATATGGTGGCTACTCTCAGCTTCCTCCGCGTAGATTTCAGCTTCGGCTTGAAGAAGCGAAGTTATATCTATATCATACTCCTCCGATGATGAAGGCTGGCTGTAGCTATATCGTTCCATGTTTCCTTAACCTGAAAGCAGAGCAACAGAGGCGTTAAAACAAATCACAGAATGAAAGCACTTTTGGACAACATTTGTATAAGCTCAATAGACTAAGAGCACATAAGAGAAGAAGATTACTCCCTAATCGATTGAAAGACTAATCTTTTTCAAACCCTTACTACAAACGAAAATATCCCCCAATCGATTGAAACCCTTATCGTTTTTAAACCTTGATTAGAAAGAAGAGAATCCCAAAATCGATTCAAACACAAATCGTTATCAAACGCTAACTTCTCTCCAAAAAATCTATAAATCGATTGAAAACCCAAATCCCAACCGTAATTTGCGAGGAAAACAACAGGAAACCTAGCGTAAATCCATAAATCAACAAGAGGACCCTTCGATTTACCTTCGATACCGCCGAGAACCCTTCGAGTATCCTCTTTAGCGACGAGAACCCTTCGATTAATCTTCTTTACCGTCGAGAGGAAGATCGCCTTATCGCCGTCTCTGATTTTGTTTTCCCGTCTTGAGTCGAAATGAGACGAAGTCGCGAAACCCTACACGAGACGGAACCAATTCCTCCTGCCACGTCAACAAGGACCAACCCATTTTAATCCTTAACTTAGGACTCATCCTTAGCTTATGTCGGGTTAATACTATTATTATATTCCTAATAGCTAAGGATTAACACCTAAGGATTCACTAAAAACCACCGTTGCGGATGGTCTAACATCTCTGAGCGATGATAGTGCCAAGAAGAAAAAGCCGATGAGACGATGTTATCAATACCATTAAAAAGGAACCATTCCCATTTTATGCTCCTACCATTTTTCTAAAAATATCTTTACTTTTGTAAAGGATTAATAAAATTCATTAATGGTATTTTGGTTTTAGGCATGCAGATTATATATTTAAACAGATCAATACATAATGAGCTTACACATATTTATAAGATATACTATTTTTATTTAATATAAATATCACCAATACCATTAAAAGAGGATCATTCTTATTTTATGCCTTTAATAAAAATTACAATTTCTCCAAAAATACCCTCACTTTTGCAAATCTTTTGGTTTTAAACCTGCAGATTATATATTTAAATGAATAGAAAATAATGGACTTACACATACTTATAAGATATACTACTTTTATTTAATATAAATATTTTAAGTTTGAACATTAGACCTATATATTATGAAACTAAATTAATCAGCAAACACAATGACATCATAATATTATTTTCTTAAATCTATGTATCATAAAATTAAATTTTAAATCTAAAATAAAAAATACTAAATACTAAATTTATAACAGGTTATCAAAAACAAAAATAAACTAATACTGTCATATCAATAAGTTTTTTATATTATCATTTTTATTTGGATGACATAAAAAAATATCATCTAAGTTTAAAAATCACTAGATTATGTAATATTAAAAAGTATATGATTAAATTAATTAAAAATAATAAAATATTATCAAATATTTTATGTTTTTAACGGGTCATTGGTGTCAAATCACAGGTTAATAACGAGTTTTTGGGTTTTTACTGGTTTCTATAAATTTTTAATTAATGAATTTTTCATTGAATACGAACCGGATTATATACAAGGTGCGGGTGTACCGGTTCAACCACAGATCTGATTCGGATATGAAAACAATTCTTAAAACTCAAACATTATTTTTGAAAAACTTTAAATTATATGTTCTCTAATAAAAAGTTATAAATTCATCCAAATCACTCTTGAAAAAATATTTGTTCTATTTCTTTTTATTTTGAAAAAAAAAATAAAAAAATCAATTGTTGTGATTTTAAACAAAAATAATGGTAATATGTAAATCAATTTTGGGTCAATAAGTGAAAAAGAATCCACGTTTCTAAGTGCCGATCAAAATCTAGTTATAACTGTTAAAACTCTTTATTACCAAAAGGCACATATGATATTTTTGTGTGTTTTTATAATTAAAGGTACTCCCGTAAAAAAATTTGTTATAAAACCCTTTAAATTTTAATGATGGTATGCTTTTTCTACTTTTTTTTTTCTTAACTCACATTTCATAATTTTTGTATTTATGAGATACTGGATCTAAACTTTAAAATAACAAGCTTAACATAATCAAAAAGAAAAATTAAGTGGAAATTCACATAGTATTTATTTAATATTCATAAATATTTTTTAATTTGTTCTTTTATGAACATATATATACCGATCTGAATCCTCATTGTTACAAAATTAAGACATCAGTACAATCAACTAGGCTTCATATCCTAGTCTACTTATTTATTTTTATTAAATAATATTTTTATAATTTTCATTCAGCATATAATCTGATTATTAAGGACATTTATAAACGCATTGACATTTTGCCTGTTTTCCTGGCCCAATACAAGTACCAACCCCGTTGGCATTTTTTCTCTTGCACAAGTAGACACAACTTGAATCGTTACATGGAGCACTACTTAAATTACGACCTCCAGGAACCGTATAGTCCTTGGTATTTAGAATTTCAGTACAATTTTTGTTTCCATATGTTTCATTTGCCATTAACCCTGATAAAATATAACGAAGACATAAAAAGATTAGTTTATATATCTTTAACAAAATAATGTGTAGGAGTATTATATATTTAATAAATATATGATAGGTTCAATTGGTGAAAAAAGCATAAGAAGACTTTTAGCGGTAAGTGGTTACATAATAGTTAAACAAGAAAGTAAGAAGAAGCGATAAGAGAAAGTGGTTTAAAAAAAATAAGAAAATCGTTTTAACTGTAGTTTTTGATGCTGTTTTTGTGATTGGTAACAATGAAAATGGTACAGCTTTTACCGCAACAGTAAAAAATTACTAATCGAAACAAATATAAAGGTTAAAAAAATAAAAACATCAATTATTGTGAAACATAGTAGAAATATATATATATATATATATATATATATTAATTGGTTAAGTTACATTATATTATATTTCAAAACTTCTTTTAATTAACAAAAATAAATTATAGTCGAAGAAAATTAAATACTTTAATTTTTAAATAAAAATATTTTATAAATTTGTACATTCTCCTATCAGTTTTATTAGAACAACAACGATCAATGTAATAATATAGTTTGCTTTCTCTTAGTAGGTTCAATAAGTAAACCAAAACAAAAATATTAAACTATGAAAAATATGTAAGCCTATTGTTTATGTTAGTGTCCTTATGTCACTGTCCAGGTTTGAATTTAACGTTTGTGACGATTTGTACAAATATTACTATCGAAATGCATATTTTGTGTAAAATTAAATATTCAAACCTATTGTGATGATGATGAAGGTATAATGGGACTCGAGATTTGAAAGAGTTTCTTCATCTCAAATGCTTTGAACAAATTAATAATTATTTTTGGGGTTGAAAAAACTAGTATATTAAGAAAATTAAACGTATATTACCTTTTATACATCTAATTTAATTTAAATCATCCTTAAATTTTTGTTTGACGGATGCGGCTCTCCATTGATTTCTGGTTTTTCTATTTTTTAAAAAAAAATTTACAAAAACATATTTTTTTCTTTTTTTCAACCCCACAATTAAAGTAGAATACAATTTTTCATTGGTGACTTAGTCTAGAGGATAACAGTTTTCTTTTTTAAAAAAAAAAATAAGTTGAACATGCTAAATATGAATCTCACCATTTAAAATATGTGGAAACAAAATAAAATAAGGAAACACCAAATCTATCTCGGAAAAAGGAGAACTCATCCACCAAATTGGATAAAACCACATGTTTCTCTCCTTTATTAGTTAATACACCAAACCTATATCGAGAACATCTACTCATCCACAGAAAACCCTAAGAAGCTTAGAGCACTTAGATTGGTTTCTATATCCAGAGGATTCTCAACCAATAAAAATTAATATTTATAACCATTTTTTATAAAACTAAATCTAGTTTTTAAAAATAATTGAACCAAAACCACGTGACGGTGGTCTAGTGACACCCGAGTTTTGGGTTGCTAAGTAATTTAGGTTCGAAGGCACTCCACTATACTCCATCATGAGACCATGTGGTATGAATCCATTGCTAATGAACCATTTGAATACCCGTAAAGAGTCTATCCATAGATTTCACCTTTCTTTGGGATTAATCTAAACCCTTCCGTAAACTTGGGATACCCCCAGTTTAAACTAAATTATCTATGTGTAATAGTAAACCTAGTTTTAATTTTCTACTGACATCATCATTTTTTGTAGGAAAAATAATTATAATACAATAGTTAAGTTTAACTTATTTTTATAATCTAACAGATAATATATTTTTTGTTTAAAAACATGGCATCATCAAAATGTTTAAACAAAAAACGTCTTTTGGATGCACCTTTTCAATGCCTTTCTAACTTTTTACTAATCATTGCAATTGTTGGTGTTACCAATCACAACTCTTCACTATCCAATACAACTTTTCATTATAACTTTTTATTCTCTATATGAAGATCGAGGTGTAGGCATTGAAAAATGGAGATATAAAAATCAGAAACTAATTGTTAGTTTAGAGAGAGAGAGAGATAAAGAAAGAAAGATTCATTGGTTAAAGATCACTGAATTATACACTTTTTCACATACCTTTTAATTCTGAAGGAAACACCTTTTCATATGTCTCTTATCATCACCAAAGAGGTGCGAACATGTCATCAGTGAAAGAGTGTGAATGGGTCATCACAGAAGAGGTGCAAACGAGTCGTCATATATGGGATGCGAACATGTCGTGATCGAAGAAGTGTGAATGGATCGTCACCCAGGGGGTGCAAACATGTCGTGTCCGAAGAGGTGTCAGCATTTCGTGTCTGAAAAAGTGTGAATATACCATGCTTGAAGGGGTGCAAACTTGTCGTGTCCAAAGAGTTGTGAATGTATCGTGAACAAAGGGGTGTGAGGTATCGTGTACAAAGAGGTGTGAACGTATTATCACCAACATGCATATTTTGATGGAATAGGTGCGAAAGGATCATCACCGAAAGAGTGCAAGCATGTCGTCGCCGAAGGGGTGCGAGCATGTCGTGGCCGAAGAGGTGCAAACATGTTGTGGCCGAAGAGGTGCAAACATTTTGTGTCCGAAAATGTGCAAATGTACCATGCCTGAAGGGTTGTAAACATGTAATGTCCAAAATGCGTAAATGTATCGTGTACAAAGAGGTGTGGTGTATAGTTTACGAAGAGGTGTGAACGTGTTATCATCAACGGGGTGTAAATGTATCGCTACTGAAGAGGTGAAAACGCGGGTGCAAACTGTTGTCACCAAAGGCATGAGAATGCATCATCACTGAAGAGGTGCAAACATAATGTCACATAAAGAGTACGGTTGTAACAATACCAAAAATGTAAAAATGTAAAGTTGGCAAA